>CM067842.1:292164562-293416645 GCA_034509565.1 Triticum monococcum
GAAAAGGCCAGGCAGATCAAGAAAGCACAGTACAACAAGGAGCGCTATCTGAAGAAAAACGTTGTCTCTATGACAACTGAAGAACTTGTCACTACTCAATCTGAGATCAAGAAACTTGGTGATGAATTTGACGCATAACATGCTGATTGGCTTGGAGCCAAAGTTCATTTTGTGAGACTCCCTGATAACTTCACCTCAAATGTTGCAGCCCCAACGCAATAGGAAGTTCCTCACGCTGAAGCATCTGGTCAACTGACTGAAGAACATGCCAGCACCGCTGATGAAAATTAGGCTGCTGAAGAAAATGTGAGTTCCAGGGCTGATGACTGCATTCCATCCACTGAAGAAATTGCCAGGGCATCCACTGGTGGTGCGCCTGAAGAAACTGAAGAAATCAGGGAAACTGCATCAGTTGTACCTGAAGAAAATCAACCAGATTCCTCTGCTCCTCCTGCGCCAACACCAACTCCGATCCTTCCATCTGCATCAGATGTGAAGAAAACCAAAGCTGCAGAGCGTGCAGCAGTGGAGAAAAGGGAATCATCAGCTACTTGAGATTCTTCAGCTCCGAAGAAGATGAAGCCTTTGACCACTTCATTTGCTAATCCCATTGATGTTGTTCCAATCTGAACCATGCCATCAAAGGACCTTGTTCCTTTTGATGAAGAATATGAGATCCCTAGCGGATCTGATGAAGAAAATCATTCTGCTGCTTCGTCAAAGCAGATTGATGAAGAAATTGAGGTTGATGCGATCCCTTCAGCACCTGTTATCTCCCCGCCTATGCCTCAGTTCACAGCTAAAGAGGCCGGCGTTGAAGAAATGGAAGATGAAGATGTGGACGTTGGCTGTTCCACACCAGTGATGAGTGATGAATTCTGGGAAAGTCAGCATACAAACTCTCCAATGTTCACACCGTTGCAGCAAACATCTGAAGACATAGACTACCACTGAAGAGGAACCAGAAATTCCTCAGCCTGAAGAACCTGAGATTGCGATTCCTAAGGTAGTGATGCAACTCACTGACACTCCTCTACCCAAGCCAAAGGATCCATTCTCACGCAAGAAAAAGTTCAAGGCTGATGATTTCTTCGGCGAGCATGTATTCTTCGAAGACTACAACCCTTATAACTCTAGTCGCATTAGGAAGAGGCGTTTCTGGACTGCTAGTCAAGCCAATTTCTATTCCTTAGTGCTGTTCAACAAAGAGAAAATCGTCTACCATGAGCACATTCCTCACGTGGATATGGAATCTCTGCCGTGTTTCGTGCCAGTCCTCAGTGTTCTTCATGACGCTGGATTGTTAAATTTTTGCTCTGACATCTGTGATTGGAATGAAGAACTGATTCTTCTATTTTATGCAACGCTGCACATCACAGGAGATTCTGAAGATGTGAATTCATGGGTGCTGGATTGGATGTCGGAAAACACTCACTACACCGCACCAGCGTCTGAATTGCTTCGTGCCTTACCACTCAGTCCTCCCCTTGAAGAAGCTCGTTGCATCTACAGTGAACCTAAGCTTACAAATCACTACATGCAGGTTCTGATGAAACCTTTGAAGCCAGGTCAGGCCCCACAAACCAAATTCCTCGTGAAGGAATTACTTTATGTGCCTAGAACTGTCTATCGTATTCTTACAAGGACAATGAGTCCTATCAAAGGCCACGACACATCTGACGAGGAAATTGTTGGCATCATGAAGAATCTGGCATTCAACATCGTTCATGGCATTCCTGTCAATTATTACGATTTCTTCATGAGGACTCTCGTAAATGTTGCACTGTCTCCATTTGAGCTGAAGCCTTATGCACCTTGGATTATGAGATTCCTCAGGACAAGGTCTTCACTCAAGTACAAAGCTGATTTTCAGAATCACCTCAGCTACTTGCCCCCAGTTGAAGTCCTCAAGCAGACCTATTCCTCAGTTGATGAAAAGGGCAAGGCACCAGCTGTTATAGATGAAGGCATTCGTGCATTGGATGGTCAGTTTCGCAAATCTGCCTCTTATTCCACCAATGATGACTCTGCCACACATGACTCTGCTAATGCACCCAAGTCTACTCCTCAAGCCACAGCTCCTTGTGTGATGACTGGTCGTGAGCTTCTGCTTAGTCTTCACCAGAAGGTGGATCAAAATCACAAATGGGTTAAGCGTCAGTTTGGTTCATTTCTCCACAACATGACTGCTACACACAATGCACTGAAGCAAAACCATTACTACCTCAATGAAGTCTTCGGTCGCAACTGGGCAATTCTGTCACATCTGTATGGTTAAGAAGATCTGAAGAGAATGGGTCTCAAGGAAGATTTTGACTAGTCTACACCTCCACCGAAGAAATTCAAGAAGGTCAAAGTTCCTTCTCTGGTGGCCAGATCATTTTCTTCATCGCGCGGCACTGATGAGAATGAAGACTTGGACGACACTGCGACAGGCCCTACTATGACAAACGACCCCAACAACGCTGGCGCTCCTTCATCAACTTGATATTCTTCAGGGGCGTTAGTCCTCATATTCGATCCTTTTGGTCATTTGACGACAAAGGGGGAGAATTTTGAGTTAGTCTTCAAGCGGGTCTTTTCTATATGGGCGTTTTTTTACAAGTTACAACTCGTTCTTCTGAGACTTTATTGGATCGAGCTGTAAACTTAAACCCGATGGTGCTCTGTTACTTTGGTTATGTTTTCCTGCATGCTTATTCCTCATATATGCTAATGCACGCATACTGAATTACATCAGTTACCATATTTCATCATGCATTTCAAATTCTTCACTGTTATATGTCAAATGTGTGTATGAATTACAAGATATAGGGGGAGATCTCCATGATTGAACTCTTCAAGTGTGCATTGCTTCAAAAGCAAATTCCTCACTATGCACATATTTAGGGGGAGTTCTTCTATATCTTGCGATCAAATTCCTCAATATCAGTATTTATACTTCATATGTTTATCCCCGTTGAAAACTTAACCTATATTGTCATCAATCACCAAAAAGGGGGAGATTGTAAGTGCATCTAGTGCCCCTTAGTGATTCTGGTGTATTGAAGACTTACAGGTTATGGGACTAATGCATTTGTGAGTGTACACAGGTCTATAAGTCTATGAGGAGTTTGATATTTACAGAGAAAGTCGACCCCTAAAAATGAAGTTCTTCGACTAAAGACTTTGGCCATCTAAAGACTTTGAAAGTGAAGAAATTGGTGTGACCTTGAAGACTTAGTATTCATTCGAGGAACATGATGCGTGAAGACTTTTGTTTTGGTAGTTTCATTTCCTCTTTCTTGAGTCATAGGAAACACCGTACTGTTAAAGGGGGTCGAGGAAATACTAAGGAAAAATTTCCATGTGATGCTCAACTCAAAATCCAACACCTACCAATCCCTTCGAGTGAAGCCATTGGAAATCTCATATAGTCTAGTCATATTCGTCAGTGACAGAGACGAAGTTCTTCTGGTCTGTGAGGAATTTGTTCTGACTGAGGAGTTAGAAATTCGACAGTGCAGATTGCCTACACAGTGAGGAACATGATAGCCCTGAGGATTTTGCTACTCAAAATTCCGACTGTTGTTGTGCTATGCGCCAGCTGTCCCAAAATATCTATTTACCTAACGGTCATATCATTGAAGGGCATTTATGTCTTATCATGTCGGGCTGCTCCCTAGGCTATAAATAGCCGCCCCCTACAACCACTAGCTGGTTGGCTGCTCCGAGAGAAACTAACACTTGTCATTCGAGAGCAACCCATCCTCCGAGGACTTTGAGTGAAAATCATCAAGTGAGGAAAAACCCAAACCCAAACACCTACAAACCCCAAGTGATTGAGCATCACTGAAGTGATTGATCATGCGTGGATCCGTCGCTTGTTACCTTTGAAGACTGTGCTTCTTCCAGACGGTTAGGTGTCATGGTCTAGAGCATCCAAGAGGAATTTTGGATCGCCGAGTGACCAAGTTTGTGAAGGTTCGGAAGTCACCTGTGTTGGGGAACGTAGTAATTTCAAAAAATTCCTACGCACACGCAAGATCATGGTGATGCATAGCAACGAGAGGGGAGAGTGTTGTCTACGTACCCTCGTAGACTGAAGCGGAAGCGTTGACGCAACATAGAGGAAGTAGTCATACGTCTTCCCGATCCGACCGATCCAAGCACCGTTACTCTGGCACCTCCGAGTTCTTAGCACACGTACAGCTCGATGACGCTCCCCGGGCTCCGATCCAGCAAAGCTTTGGGGATGAGTTCCGTCAGCACAACGGCGTGGTGACGATGATGATGTTCTACCGATGCAGGGCTTCGCCTAAGCACTACAACGATATGATCGAGGTGGAATATGGTGGCAGGGGGCACCGCACACGGCTAAGGAACGATCACGTGGATCAACTTGTGTGTCTAGAGGTGCCCCCTGCCCTCGTATATAAAGGAGCAAGGGGAGGAGGCGGCCAGCCAGGGTGTGGCGCGCAAAGGGGAGTCCTACTCCCTTGTCCTATTCGGACTAGGAAGGGGAGGGGCGCGCAGCCACCTCTTGCCTCCTCTCCTCTTCTCCCTTAAGGCCCATGTTGGCCCGATAACCCCCGGTGGGGTTCCGGTAACCCCCCGGTACTCCGGTAAAATCCCGATTTCACCCGAAACAATTCCGATGTCCAAATATAGGCTTCCAATATATTAATCTTTATGTCTCGACCATTTCGAGAATTCTCGTCATGTCCATGATCACATCCGGGACTCCGAACTAACTTCGGTACATCAAAATGCATAAACTAATAATAACTGTCATCGTAACGTTAAGCGTGTGGACCCTACGGTTCGAGAACAATGTAGACATGACTGAGACAAATCTCCGGCCAATAACCAATAGCCGGACCTGGATGCCCATATTGGCTCCTACATATTCTATGAAGATCTTTATCGGTCAGACCGCATAACAACATACGTTGTTCCCTTTGTCATCGGTATGTTACTTGCCCGAGATTCGATCGTCGGTATCCAATACCTAGTTCAATATCATTACCAGCAAGTCTCTTTACTTGTTCCGTAATACATCATCCCGCAACTAACTCATTAGTTGCAATGCTTGCAAGGCTTATGTGATGTGCATTACCGAGAGGGCCCAGAGATACCTCTCCGACAATCGGAGTGACAAATCCTAATCTCGAAATACGCCAACCCAACATCTGCCTTTGGAGACACCTATAGAGCTCCTTTATAATCACCCAGTTACGTTGTGACGTTTGGTAGCACACAAAGTGTTCCTCCGGTAAACAGGAGTTGCATAATCTCATAGTCATAGGAACATGTATAAGTCATGAATAAAGCAATAGCGACATACTAAACGATCGGGTGCTAAGCTAATGGAATGGGTCATGTCAATCAGATCATTCTACTAATGTTGTGACCTCATTAATGAAATAACAACACTTTGTTCATGGTTAGGAAACATAACCATCTTTGATTAACGAGCTAGTCATGTAGAGGCATACTAGTTACACTAAGTTTGTCTATGTATTCACACATGTATTATGTTTCCGGTTAATACAATTCTAGCATGAATAATAAACATTTATCATGATATAAGGAAATAAATAATAACTTTATTATTGCCTCTAGGGCATATTTCCTTCAGTCTCCCACTTGCACTAGAGTCAATAATCTAGATTACACAGTAATGATTCTAACACCCATGGAGCCTTGGTGCTGATCATGTTTTGCTCGTGGAAGAGGCTTAGTCAACGGGTCTGCAACATTCAGATCCGTATGTATCTTGCAAATCTCTATGTATCCCACCTGGACTAGATCCCGGATGGAATTGAAGCGTCTCCTGATGTGCTTGGTTCTCTTGTGAAATCTGGATTCCTTTGCCAAGGCAATTGCACCAGTATTGTCACAAAAGATTTTCACTGGACCCGATGCACTAGGTATGACACCTAGATCGGATATGAACTCCTTCATCCAGACTCCTTCGTTTGCTGCTTCCGAAGTAGCTATGTACTCCGCTTCACATGTAGATCCCGCTATGACACTTTGTTAGAACTGCACCAACTTACAGCTCCACCGTTTAATGTAAACACGTATCCGGTTTGCGATTTAGAATCGTCCGGATCAGTGTCAAAGCTTGCATCAACGTGACCTTTTACGTGAGCTCTTTGACACCTCCATATACGAGAAACATATCCTTAGTCCTTTTCAGGTATTTCAGGATGTTCTTGACCGCTGTCCAGCGATCCACTCCTGGATTACTTTGGTACCTCCCTGCTAAGGTTATAGCAAGGCACACATCAGGTCTGGTACACAGCATTGCATACATGATAGAGCCTATGGCTGAAGCATAGGGAACATCTTTCATTTTCTCTCTATCTTCTGAAGTGGTCGGGCATTGAGTCTGACTCAACTTCACACCTTGTAACACAGGCAAGAACCCTTTCTTCGCCTGATCCATTTTGAACTTTTTCAAAATCTTGTCAAGATATGTGCTTTGTGAAAGTCCAATTAAGCATCTTGATCTATCTCTATAGATCTTTATGCCTAATATGTAAGTAGCTTCACCGAGGTCTTTCATTGAAAAACTCTTATTCAAGTATCCCTTTATGCTATCCAGAAATTCTATATTATTTCCGATCAGTAATATGTCATCCACATATAATATCAGAAATGCTACAGAGCTCCCACTCACTTTCTTGTAAATACAGGCTTCTCCGAAAGTCTGTATAAAACCAAATGCTTTGATCACACTATCAAAGCGTTTATTCCAACTCCGAGAGGCTTGCACCAGTCCATAAATAGATCGCTGGAGCTTGCACACTTTGTTAGCTCCCTTTGGATCGACAAAACCTTCTGGTTGCATCATACACAACTCTTCTTCCAGAAATCCATTCAGGAATGCAGTTTTGACATCCATCTGCCAAATTTCATAATCATAAAATGCGGCAATTGCTAACATGATTCTGACAGACTTAAGCATCACTAAGGGTGAGAAGGTCTCATCGTAGTCAACCCCTTGAACTTGTCGAAACCCTTTTGTAGATAGTAATATTACCGTCAACATTAGTCTTCTTCTTGAAGATCCATTTATTCTCAATTGCTTGCCGATCATCGGCAAGTCAACCAAAGTCCATACTTTGTTCTCATACATGGATCACATCTCCGATTTCATGGCTTCAAGCCATTTTGCGGAATCTGGGCTCACCATCGCTTCTTCATAGTTCGTAGGTTCATCATGATCTAGTAGAATGACTTCCAGAACTGGATTACCGTACCACTCTGGCGCAGATCTCACTTTGGTTGATCTACGAGGTTCAGTAGTATCTTGTTCCGAAGTTTCATGATCATTATCATTAACTTCCTCACTTATTGGTGTAGGTGTCGCAGAAACAGTTTTCTGTGATGTACTACTTTCCAACAAGGGAGCAGGTACAGTTACCTCGTCAAGTTCTACTTTCCTCCCACTCACTTCTTTCGAGGGAAACTCCTTCTCCAGAAAGTTTCTGAATTTAGCAACAAAAGTCTTGCCTTCGGATTTGTGATAGAAGGTGTATCCAATAGTTTCCTTTGGATATCCTATGAAGACACATTTCTCTGATTTGGGTTTGAGCTTATCAAGTTGAAGCTTTTTCACATAAGCATCGCAGCCCCAAACTTTCAGAAACGACAACTTTGGTTCTTGCCAAACCACAGTTCATAAGGTGTCGTCTCAACGGATTCTGATGGTGCCCTATTTAACGTGAATGCGGCCGTCTCTAGAGCGTATCCCCAAAACAATAGCTGTAAATCAGTAAGAGACATCATAGATCACACCATATCTAGTAAAGTACGATTACGACGTTCGGACACACCATTACGCTGTGGTGTTCCGGGTGGCGTGAGTTGCGAAATTATTCCACAATTTTTCAAATGTATACCAAATTCGTAACTCAAATATTCTCCTCCACGATCAGATCGTAGAAACTTTATTTTCTTGTTATGATGATTTTCAACTTCACTCTGAAATTCTTTGAACTTTTCAAATGTTTCAGACTTATGTTTCATTAAGTAGATATACCCATATCTGCTTAAGTCATCTGTGAAGGTGAGAAAATAACGATATCCGCCACGAGCCTCAATATTCATCGGACCACATACATATGTATGTATGATTTCCAACAAATCTGTCACTCTCTCCATAGTACCGGAGAATGGTGTTTTAGTCATCTTGCCCATGAGGCACGGTTCGCAAGTACCAAGTGATTCATAATCAAGTTGTTCCAAAAGTCCATCAGTATGGAGTTTCTTCATGCGCTTTACACCGATATGACCTAAACGGCAGTGCCACAAATAAGTTGCACTATCATTATCAACTCTGCATCTTTTGGCTTCTACATTATGAATATGTGTATCACTACTTTCAAGATTCAATAAGAATAGACCACTCTTCAAGGGTGCATGACCATAAAAGATATTACTCATATAAATAGAACAACCATTATTCTCTGATTTAAATGAACAACCGTCTCGCATTAAACAAGATCCAGATATAATGTTCATGCTCAACGCTGGCACCAAATAACAATTATTTAGGTCTAATACTAATCCCGAAGGTAGATGTAGAGGTAGCGTGCCGACCGCGATCACATCGACTTTGGAACCGTTTCCCACGTGCATCGTCACCTCGTCCTTAGCCAATCTTCGCTTAATCCGTAGTCCCTGTTTCGAGTTGCAAATATTAGCAACAGAACCAGTATCAAATACCCAGGTGCTACTGCGAGCATTAGTAAGGTACACATCAATTACATGTATATCACATATACCCTTGTTCACCTTGCCATCCTTCTTATCCGCCAAATACTTGGGGCAGTTCCGCTTCCAGTGACCAGTCTGCTTGCAGTAGAAGCACTCAGTTTCAGGCTTAGGTCCAGACTTGGGTTTCTTCTCTTGAGCAGCAAGTTTCTTGTCGTTCTTCTTGAAGTTCCCCTTCTTCTTCCCTTTGCCCTTTTTCTTGAAACTAGTGGTCTTGTTAACCATCAACACTTGATGCTCCTTTTTGATTTCTACCTCCGCAGCTTTCAGCATTGCGAAGAGCTCGGGAATAGTCTTGTTCATCCCTTGCATATTATAGTTCATCACGAAGCTCTTGTAGCTTGGTGGTAGTGATTGGAGAATTCTGGCAATGACGCAATCATCTAGAAGATTAACTCCCATCTGAATCAAGTGATTATTATACCCAGACATTTTGAGTATATGCTCACTGACAGAACTGTTCTCCTCCATCTTGCAGCTATAGAACTTATTGGAGACTTCATATCTCTCAATCCAGGCATTTGCTGGAAATATTAACTTCAACTCCTGAAACATCTCATATGCTCCATGACGTTCAAAACGTCGTTGAAGTCCCGATTCTAAGCCGTAAAGCATGGCACACTGAACTATCGAGTAGTCATCAGCTTTGCTCTGCCAAACGTTCATAACATCTGGTGTTGCTCCAGCAGCAGGCCTGGCACCCAGCGGTTCCTCCAGGACGTAATTCTTCTGTGCAGCAATGAGGATAATCCTCAAGTTACGGACCCAGTCCATGTAATTGCTACCATCATCTTTCAACTTTGCTGTCTCCAGGAACGCATTA
Source organism: Triticum monococcum (assembly GCA_034509565.1). Taxonomy (NCBI): domain Eukaryota; kingdom Viridiplantae; phylum Streptophyta; class Magnoliopsida; order Poales; family Poaceae; genus Triticum; species Triticum monococcum. Next base: position 292,174,152 of record CM067842.1, read on the forward strand.
AAATTCAACGGAACAACAGCACGAGCCATCTATCTACAATCAAACATAAACAAGCAAGATACTATCAGGTACTAAGTTCATGATAAGTTTAAGTTCAATTAATCAAATTACTTAAGAACTCACACTTAGATAGACATCCCTCTAATCCTCTAAGTGATCACGTGATCCAAATCCACTAAACCATGTCCGATCATCACGTGAGATGGAGTAGTTTCTTTGGTGAACATCACTATGTTGATCATATCTACTATATGATTCACGCTCGACCTTTCGGTCTCCGTGTTCCGAGGCCATATCTGTATATGCTTGGCTCGTCAAGTATAACTTGAGTATTCCGCGTGTGCAACTGTTTTGCACCCGTTGTATTTGAACGTAGAGCCTATCACACCCGATCATCACGTGGTGTCTCAGCATGAAGAACTTTCCCAACGGTGCATACTCAGGGAGAACACTTCTTGATAATTTAGTGAGAGATCATCTTATAATGCTACCGTCAATCAAAGCAAGATAACATGCATAAAAGATAAACATCACATGCAATCAATATAAGTGATATGATATGGCCATCATCATCTTGTGCTTGTGATCTCCATCTCCGAAGCACCGTCATGATCACAATCGTCACCGGCACGACACCTTGATCTCCATCGTAGCATCGTTGTCGTGTCGCCAATCTTATGCTTCCACGACTATCGCTACCGCTTAGTGATAAAGTAAAGCATTACATCGCGATTGCATTGCATACAATAAAGCGACAACCATATGGCTCCTGCCAGTTGCCGATAACTCGGTTACAAAACATGATCATCTCATATAATAAAATTTAGCATCATGTCTTGGCCATAGCACATCACAACATGCCCTGCAAAAACAAGTTAGACGTCCTCTACTTTGTTGTTGCAAGTTTTACGTGGCTGCTACGAGCTTAAGTAAGAACCAATCTCACCTACGCATCAAAACCACAACGATAGTTTGTCAATTTGACTCCGTTTTAACCTTCGCAAGGACCGGGCGTAGCCACACTTGGTTCAACTAAAGTTGGAGAAACAGTCACCCGCAAGCCACCTTTGTGCAAAGCACGTCGGGAGAACCGGTCTCGCGTAAGCGTACGCATAATGTCGGTCTGGGCCGCTTCATGCAACAATACCGCCGAACCAAAGTATGACATGCTGGTAGGCAGTATGACTTATATCGCCCACAACTCACTTGTGTTCTACTCGTGCATATAACATCAAACCATAAAACCTAGGCTCGGATGCCACTGTTGGGGAACGTAGTAATTTCAAAAAATTTCCTACGCACACGCAAGATCATGGTGATGCATAGCAACGAGAGGGGAGAGTGTTGTCTACGTACCCTCGTAGACCGAAGCGGAAGCGTTAACGCAACATAGAGGAAGTAGTCGTACGTCTTCCTGATCCGACCGATCCAAGCACCGTTACTCCGGCACCTCCGAGTTCTTAGCACACGTACAGCCCGATGACGCTCCCCGAGCTCCGATCCAGCAAAGCTTCGGGGATGAGTTCCGTCAGCACAACGGCGTGGTGACGATGATGATGTCCTACCGATGTAGGATCGAAAGTATGTCTAGAGGGGGGTGATTAGACTACTTGACCAAATAAAAACTTAACCTTTTCCCAATTTTAGTTCTTGGCAGATTTTAACTATCTTAGGACAAGTCAAGCAATCATCACACAATTCAAGCAAGCATGCAAAGAGTATATTGGCAGCGGAAAGTAAAGCATGCAACTTGCAAGAATATAAAGGGAAGGGTTTTGAGGATTCAAACGCAATTGGAGACACGGATGTTTTCCCGTGGTTCGGATAGGTGGTGCTATCCTACATCCACGTTGATGGAGACTTCAACCCACGAAGGGTAACGGTTGCGCGAGTCCACGGAGGGCTCCACCCACGAAGGGTCCACGAAGAAGCAACCTTGTCTATCCCACCATGGCCATCGCCCACGAAGGACTTGCCTCACTAGCGGTAGATCTTCACGAAGTAGGCGATCTCCTTGCCCTTACAAACTCCTTGGTTCAACTCCACAATCTTGTCGGAGGCTCCCAAGTGACACCTAGCCAATCTAGGAGACACCACTCTCCAAGAAGTAACAAATGGTGTGTTGATGATGAACTCCTTGCTCTTGTGCTTCAAATGATAGTATCCCCAACACTCAAGTCTCTCTGATAGGACTTGGATCTGGTGGAAAGAAGATTTGAGTGGAAAGTGACTTGGGGAAGGCTAGAGATCAAGATTCATATGGTTGGAATGGAATATCTTGGTCTCAACACATGAGTAGGTGGTTCTCTCTCAGAACATATGAGTTGGAATGGTGTATGCGTTCTGATGGCTCTCTCCATGAGTGAAGAGCAGGTGGAGGGGTATTTATAGCCTCCACACAAAATCCAACCGTTACACACAATTTACCAATCTCGGTGGGACCGAATAAACAAACTCGGTCGGACCGAAATAGTAAACCTAGTGACCGTTAGAGATTTCGGTGGGACTGACATGCAACTCGGTAGGACCGATTCAGTTAGGGTTTGGGCATAACGTAATCTCGGTGAGACCAATTGCACAAACTCGGTGAGACCGAGTTTGGCAATAAGCTAACCAGAGAGTTGGTCAGGCAAACTCGGTGGGACCGACTCTCTCTTTCGGTGAGACCAAAAAGTTAGAAGAAGGAAACAGAGAGTTCACATTGCAATCTCGGTGGGACCGATTCGCTCTTTCGGTGAGACCGAAAAGTTACGAAAGGGAAACAGAGAGTTTGCAATCCCATCTCGGTGAGACCGAGATCCTTATCGGTAGGACCGAATTGCTAGGGTTTGGCAGTGGCAAATGACAAGTGAAACTCGGTGGCGCCGGATTGAAAGAATCGGTATGACCGAGTTTGGCTTAGTGTTTAGGTCATTTGTGGCTATGGAAAAGTGGTTGAGGATTTTGGAGCATATCACCAAGCACATAAAGCAAGAGGCTCATTAAGCAACACCTCATCCCTCCTTGATAGTATTGGCTTTTCCTAAAGACTCAACGTGATCTTGGATCACTAAAATATAAAATGAAGAGTCTTGAACTTTTGAGCTTGAGCCAATTCTTTGTCCTTAGCATTTTGAGGGTTCCACTTTCACATCCATGCCATGCCAATCATTGAGCTTTCCTGAAATAATCATCTTGAAATAGCATTAGCTCAATGAGCTATATGTTGTTATGAATTACGAAAACCACCTAGGGATAGTTGCACTTTCAATCTCCCCCTTTTTGGTAATTGATGACAACATATAGATCAAAGCTTCGACAAATTATAATAATCATGAAATACATCGTCACTTTGAGAAGTATGTGACAAGTACGAGGTCCCCCTAAATTTGTGCATATTTAGAATTTGCTTTGGGCTGCAAATGCACAAGGAATTAGAGTCATGGGTTACTCTTCTGTGTCACATACATCTTGATGGAGCGCTCAAAAATGATAAGAAAGAAGTACATGCACTCATCACCAAGAATAGTGAGTGATCACATAAGATAGATAGAATGATAATATTAAGCAAACATTAAGTGCAGCTTATGATCAAACACATGATCATCGATGTCTCACAGGCATAAGGATGTAGTATCTCACACACAAGCAAATAAAGTTCGAAAAACCACCAAATAAAACAAGAGAGAATAAAAGCAACACTCTCTCTCAAAGCCTATGATCTATACATTTTCTCCCCCTTTGGCAACAAGTTACCAAAAAGTTCATAGAAAATGCATAGTGCTAAGTCGACGCTCAGGCTTGATCTTCAGGTGGTGGTGGAGTCCGGAGCACTCCAAGGACGAAGCCTTCGGTAGACGTGGTCGGAGTTGAGGCTGAAGTGGACACTGGGGCTGGTGGAACTGAGGCAATGGCTGGCGCAGACGTGGTAGCTATGGTGTCAGCAACTGGCATTGCAGATGACCTCGGACCTCGTGGCACCCTGGCAAAAGCATCAGTCGTAGTCCTGCCTCTCCTCTCATTCATGTCATCCTGGAGCTGCTCCACGGTAGTCTGTATCTCTGTCACCTTGATGTCCAAATCATAGAACCTCTGTTCCATGATCCTCTCTAAGCTTGCCTGGTTCTGAGTTAGGGTGGCTAGTCCTTGCTCAATCCAGAGGGTGGACGCAATCAGGTAACCAAGCTGCTCTTGTTTGGTTTTCAGAAAATATTCAGATGCCTCCTCTTGAGTAGGCATCCTGGTAGCTTTCTCCTTCTTCGCCTTCTCCTTCTTGGCTTGTGCTTGGGCAGATGATGGCTCATTCTCAGTCATGATCACTTGATTATCTTCGAAGTCTGGATGGATGGGCAGGTGTTCCTTATCCAACAAGTATGTGCCCTTGCCCATCTTTGAGTTGATGAGCTCCTGAATCTGTGGGGCATACCCACAACTCCTCTTCTGGTCGGCAGCTGTCCTCTTGACTGTTTCCACTATGAGGCTCATGACTTTGAATTTCTGAGGTACATCAAAGATATGTAGCAAGTTAATGGCATGACCTCTGATCATCCTGTGATCTCCAGACTTGGGCAAAAGAGTGTGCCTAAGGATCCAGTTGATCGTAGGCAATCCTGATAGCAAGTGTTTCACAGACCCAAACTGGTGAGTGTCAAGATCATCTGTTGGAATCTCCTTGTACATATTTGCCATAGAGTTGCGATCCATCTTCTTCTTGGAGTAGACATCTAAGTCATCTTCATTTTCCTCGGGGGCATTGATAAGTTGTGCCCATTCAGCAACTGTGGACTGGTACCTCGTACCTTCTGACATCCAAGTGATCCTCCCATCTGGGTAGAAGTGTGCTGTGGAGTAGAATTGCATGATTAGCTCCTCGTTCCACTTTGTGAGCTTCTGCCCAACAAAGTCTGCAACTCCACACGCACTAAAGCTGTCATACACTCTAGGATAGTGTTCCTCATTTTCCTTCATGTAGGTCCAATCGACCCATATCATGTCACATACTATTGGCTTCTTGTGAAGCAAAACTGTCTCATAGAAATCCTGCTGCTCCTTGGTGTGAAACCTGTAGTCCACTGCAGTCCTCCTTCTGGTAGCATAGGGATCTGTCTCTCTCCACTTCCTCAGCCCTGAGTCTTTCCTGAGCTTCATATTCTCAGCCACAGGATGAGCATCATTGTGGTCTAGGATCTTGGGCTTGAGCTTCCTAAGGACATGCTCTTCCTCTTCCTCTGCAGCTTCAGGCACTGGGGCCTTGTTCTTTTTAGTGGCTGGAATGCTTCTTGTGTTTCTCTTTGGTGCACTCTTTGGCTTAGATGCAGCCTTGGGTGCTTCCCTGGGCTTGGATGCAGTTGCCCCTGACCTTATGGCATCTCCCATAAGTTTGGGTGCCTTGGGTGCTGGTGCAGCAACCTCTTCCTCTTCCTCATCATCTTCCATGATGGAGGCCTTGCCAAGCAATCTGGCTACAGTCTTCTTGACCCTTTCCTTCCTCTTTTTGCCCTTAGCAGCAACTGGCTCTGTGGGTGCAGGCTTCTTAGTTGAAGCTCTAACCTTAGACATGGGCTGCCTGCCTGCTGGCCTTTTGATTTTTAGCCCTGGCTTTGTGCCTTGAGCTGGCTCAACTCTCCTTGATATGGCCTCTTCCTTTGCCACATAATCTTCATCTTCAGAATCATAAGTTCTCTTCTTCCTTTGTCTAGTGGCAGCTTTAGGCAGATTGCTGGGGGTGCTCCTACTGCCATCATCTGAAGAGCTGGAGGGACTAGTGCCCTCACTCATCACCACTTGCTGCTCTGAGAGGTTCTGGCTGTCACTTTGGTCTGACATGATGCAAACTCTGACTGCAGACCCTGTGAATAGATTATAGATGAGATAGAGTGGATGAGCATCACAAAGTGAAGAGATTTTGCAAAAGAGTAATTCAAAAACTTAGTTTTAGTTTCCCACTGAAATCATCTCAGATCTACCGATTTTCAAACTCAGTGACACTGAAGCAGTTTTGGCACCAGAACTAGTGAACTCGGTCAGACCGAGTCACAGTTCGGTGGCACCGAGACTGCTAGGGTTTCACAGAGTTCCAAAATCGGTCACACCGATAAGTAATTCTCGGTCAGATCGAGTTTTACTTGTGCAATGGCATAAGCCAAATCGGTGGGACCGAGTTTTTCAACTCGGTGGGTCCGAGATGGTTTCGGCGGAAACCTAACCCTAAATTTTTTGAATTAAACCTAATCTACGAGTTCATTGACTAGATAGTAGTTTATCAAACGTGGCAAGAATCATGATGATCACAATGTGCTAGGAATCGGATTGGAGAATAGCACAAAGATCGAGTCCATACCTTAGTTCGGCGGAGACTCGCTACGGCGGCAACGGCGGTGCAGAATTCCCGTTGATGGCGACGGAGACCAGCGACTAGAGGCGGCTGGCAGCGAGGAGGACGATTCGGAGACCCAGGAGGCAGAGCGAGCTATGCGCGGGCGAAGAGGTTTCGGAGAAATTTCCAAAATTTTGCCCGTCACTACATATAGCTCGACCCTGTCGGTGTGACCGAGTGGAACAACTCGGTGGCACCGAGGTGCAAAACTGTATACAGTTATTGCGACTCGGTGTGACCGAGTGGTTCAAATCGGTTGCACCGAGATTGAAAACCTAGATCAACTTAATGATCTCGGTAGGACCGAAAGTATGGTATCGGTCAGACCGAGAATCACAATGAGGTTTTGGAAGTTTAAGTCTATGACGAATCAGGGACTCCGAGCGCTCCTCACACAGAGTGCTTCGAATCTGACTTGATCAAATTTTGTGATGCAGCATGAATAGAGTTTCAGACGAGAAAAGCATAGATAGCTATAGGAGGTTCTTAGGCATTCTTGTCCATCCACTTGGCAAAAGGAAATAAAGCCAAACAATCAAAACAACAAGTGGATGTCCTCGAATGAGTAAAATATGCAACCAACATGCTCACACAATAAGATGGCAAATGAAATATGTGACAAAGCATGCACAACCAATTCTAGCATCTATCAAGCAATTTGCGATGACTAGGTCATCTATATATGAGTATATTGACTTAGGAGTCAAGTGAGAACACTTGATCATAGGTCATACTCATCGTTTAAGCTCAAGTGGGGTTACCACTTTTACATAAAGCATTGTTGTATTCACATCTTTAGAGTTGCTTTAGCTAAAGTTTTAGAGTAAAGCTCCCCCTAGATGTAATATCCCCCCTAAGAGGGATGAACTAACCTTGGGTTTTGTCGATGATGACTTCATGTAGATGTTGAAGATGTGGATGCTCAATGTTGATGTAGATCACTTGGAGCTATCCATTTGAGTGAATTGCACTTTCAATACCTACATGGGTTAGTCCCACAAGGAACAAACAAGGATATCCATAGACATGGAGTGATGCATACACAAGATGATGTCCATGAAAACATTAGGATACCTTGTTCCTTGTCTTACCAACAAGAGGGTTTGTGACTGCTTGAACTAGTGCATGATGTGGAAGTTGATTGCACTTGTTCTTGCCAAAATGATGTTGGCGGAGTCACCCTCAAGAACTCTCTAGTTCTTCTTCTTTTGGATCCACACCATCTTGATGGGAATCCTTGGAGTTGTAGTCGTACTTGATGAAGTGGAACTTGACGTGGTCTTGGGAATCCACTTGACTAAGGTCTTAGGAGCTTCTTCAAATGCATCAATCTCCTCTTGAAGCTTTTCCTTGCCTTTTTGCTTGTAGTCTTGTGGTGGAAGATCATCTTCAGCTTGTGTCCCCTTGAAAGAAGTATCAGACTTCTCTTGTTGAGGAACAAACTTTGTCTTGGGGTATTGATCTTCTTCCCACTCAACTCCATTGGCATTGAACTTTCGTTCAAAACCAACACCTTGATTCTTCCGGTGCATTCCTTGCTTGCGCACAATTTCCTCGAATTGCTTACTCCCGGCAAGGCTTTTGTACACTCCTTTCTCTATAATCCCCTTCAATAAGCTATTTTCTTGCTCAAGTGTAACTTGGCTAAGAGAATCATTAGTGGAATCAAGAGAACTACTAGAAGCAACAATATTGGATTTAGCATGATCATTGTTACTACTAGGGGAAGAATCTTTCTTGTTCTTGTTACTAGACTTGACTTGAGGCATGTAAGTGGATAATAGTAAACGCTTGGCAATGTAAGAAGAACTTTTCTTGCGGAGATCATCATTGATTGCTTTTAAGAACTCATGCTCTTGCTCAAGATTGAGCTTTTCAAAGCATAATTTCTCATGAGCTCTTAAAAGTTCTCGATGATCTTCGAAGATAGTTTCATGAGCTAACTTAAGAGTGTTTAGTTCTTTAGTTAGAGCCTCAATCTTATCCTTATCATTGTCATTCGTTTTATCTTGATTAGCATGATTAATTGATGTTTCATCATAGTACTCATCACTAGAGTTGTCGACAAGCAAGTCATCATCACGTAACAAGTCATCTTCATCACTATTAAAATCAACATACTCGGGGCGTGTTACCTTAGGACCTTTGGCCATGAAGCATCTTCCAATTCCTTCATTTGGTGAGTCAAATATGTCGTAGGAGTTGGTTGACACAAGTGCTAGACCGGCAACACCTTCATCTTGAGTATCTTCGGAGTCGAAGTGATAACTTCTCTCGGAGTGGCTGTCGGAGTCGGAGCCGGATACCCATTCACCAACATGAGCTTGATGTCTTCGTTTTGTGTAGCTCCTTGATGATTTTTCCTTCCTTTCCGAATCCTTGCTTCTCCGTGAGTATCTCCGTTCATAACGATCATCTCTACTCCTTCTCTCTCTTGGTGGTGATTCTTTGCTTCTTCCTTTTGGAGAATCTTCTCTTCCCTTGTAGGGAGCCGTACACTCATTGGAATAGTGTCCGGGTCTTCCACAATTATAGCAGTTTCGCTCTCGACTAGAAGATCTTTTGTCATTGTAGGACCTTGACTTGAAGCTTCTATCTTTGCTTCTACTCTTGTAGAACTTGTTGAAGTTCTTCACCATTAAGCTCAATTCTTCATTGAAGTTTTGTTTCTCACTTGATGATGTGGGGACTTCACATGAGGCTTTGTAGGCACCACTTGATTTGTTGTGAAGTTCCTCTTTATCCTTGAGTGACATCTCATGAGGAACAATCCTTCCAATCACTTCCGTTGGTTTGAGATCTTTGTAATTTGGCATCATTTGAATCAATGTGCACATGGTATCATATTTCCCATCCAAGGCTCTTAGGATCTTCTTGATGATGAATCTATCGGTCATCTCTTCACTTCCTAAGCCGGCAATCTCATTTGTGATGAGAGCAAGCCTAGAGTACATTTCGGGGACACCTTCACCATCCTTCATCTTGAACTTGTCAAGTTGACTTTGGAGCACATCCAAGTTGGATTCCTTGACGGAGTCGGTACCTTCGTGCATATCAATCAAAGTGTCCCAAATTTCCTTTGCATTCTCAAGACTGCTGATTTTGTTGAATTCTTCGGGGCACAATCCGTTGAAGAGAATATCACAAGCTTGAGCATTGTATTGCAACATCTTCAACTCATCCGCGGTAGCTTCACGGTTTGGTTCTCTCCCATCAAAGAACTCACCTTGCAAACCAACACAAACAATAGCCCATACGGCGGGGTTATGTCCAAGAATATGCATTTTCATTTTATGCTTCCAACTAGCAAAATTAGTGCCATCAAAGTAAGGACCTCCACGGTGATAATTTCCCTCGCTAGACGCCATACTCTCCTAGGTTGTGAAACCAAGGCTATGACCACCAAAAGCTATGGAGATCAAGGCAAATGGAGACAAAAGCTCTGATACCACTTGTAGGATCGAAAGTATGTCTAGAGGTGGGTGATTAGACTACTTGACCAAATAAAAACTTAACCTTTTCCCAATTTTAGTTCTTGTCAGATTTTAACTATCATAGGACAAGTCAAGCAATCATCACACAATTCAAGCAAGCATGCAAAGAGTATATTGGCAGCGGAAAGTAAAGAATGCAACTTGCAAGAATATAAAGGGAAGGGTTTTGAGGATTCAAACACAATTGGAGACACGGATGTTTTTCCCGTGGTTCGGATAGGTGGTGCTATCCTACATCCACGTTGATGGAGACTTCAACCCACGAAGGGTAACGGTTGCGCGAGACCACGGAGGGCTCCACCCACGAAGGGTCCACGAAGAAGCAACCTTGTCTATCCCACCATGGCCATCGCCCACGAAGGACTTGCCTCACTAGAGGTAGATCTTCACGAAGTAGGCGATCTCCTTGCCCTTACAAACTCCTTGGTTCAACTCCACAATCTTGTCGGAGGCTCCCAAGTGACACCTAGCCAATCTAGGAGACACCACTCTCCAAGAAGTAAGAAATGGTGTGTTGATGATGAACTCCTTGCTCTTGTGCTTCAAATGATAGTCTCCCCAACACTCAACTCTCTCTCACAAGATTTGGATCTGGTGGAAAGAAGATTTGAGTGGAAAGCGACTTGGGGAAGGCTAGAGATCAAGATTCATATGGTTGGAATGGAATATCTTGGTCTCAACACATGAGTAGGTGGTTCTCTCTCAGAACATATGAGTTGGAATGGTGCATGTGTTCTGATGCCTGTCTCCATGAGTGAAGAGGAGGTGGAGGGGTATTTATAGCCTCCACACAAAATCCAACCGTTACACACAATTTACCAATCTTGGTGGGACCGAATAAAGAAACTCGGTCGGACCGAAATAGTAAACCTAGTGACCGTTAGAGATTTCGGTGGGACTGACATGCAACTCGGTAGGACCGATTCGGTTAGGGTTTGGGCATAACGTAATCTCAGTGAGACCGATTGCACAAACTCGGTGAGACCGAGTTTGGCAATAAGCTAACCAGAGAGTTGGTCAGGCAAACTCGGTGGGACCGACTCGCTCTTTCGGTGAGACCGAAAAGTTACAAGAAGGAAACAGAGAGTTCACATTGCAATCTTGGTGGGACCGATTCGCTCTTTCGGTGAGACCGAAAAGTTACGAAAGGGAAACAGAGAGTTTGCAATCCCATCTCGATGAGACCGAGATCCTTATCGGTAGGACCGAATTGCTAGGGTTTGGCAGTGGCAAATGACAAGTGAAACTCGGTGGCGCCGGATTGAAAGAATCGGTATGACCGAGTTTGGCTTTGTGTTTAGGTCATTTGTGGCTATGGAAAAGTGGTTGAGGATTTTGGAGCATATCACCAAGCACATAAAGCAAGAGGCTCATTAAGCAACACCTCATCCCTCCTTGATAGTATTGGCTTTTCCTAAAGACTCAATGTGATCTTGGATCACTAAAATATAAAATGAAGAGTCTTGAACTTTTGAACTTGAGCCAATTCTTTGTCCTTAGCATTTTGAGGGTTCCACTTTCACATCCATGCCATGACAATCATTGAGCTTTCCTGAAATAATCATCTTGAAATAGCATTAGCTCAATGAGCTATATGTTGTTATGAATTACCAAAACCACCTACGGATAGTTGCACTTTCAACCGACGCAGGGCTTCGCCTAAGCACTACAACGATATGATCGAGGTGGAATATGGTGGCAGGGGGCACCGCACACGGCTAAGGAACGATCACGTGGATCAACTTGTGTGTCTAGAGGTGCCCCCTGCCCCCGTATATAAAGGAGCAAGGGGAGGAGGTGGCCGGCCAGGGTGTGGCGCGCCAAGGGGAGTCCTACTCCCATCGGGAGTAGGACTCCTAGTTGGACTAGGAGAGAGAGGGGGGAAATAGGAGGAAGAGAGGAAGGAAAGGGGGGGGGGGCGCCGCCCCCCCTTCCCTTGTCCTATTCGGACTACGAAGGGGCGGGGCGCGCGGCCACCTCTTACCTCCTCTCCTCTTCTCCCTTAAGGCCCATGTTGGCCCAATAACCCCCGAGGGGGGGGGGGTTCCGGTAACCCCCCGGTACTCTGGTAAAATGCCGATTTCACTTGGAACAATTCCGATGTCCAAATATAGGCTTCCAATATATTAATCTTTATGTCTCAACCATTTCGAGACTCCTCGTCATGTCCGTGATCACATCCGGGACTCCGAACTAACTTCGGTACATCAAATTGCATAAACTCATAATAACTATCATCATAACGTTAAGCGTGCGGACCCTATGGTTCGAGAACAATGTAGACATGACTGAGACAAATCTCCGGCCAATAACCAATAGCGGGACCTGGATGCCCATATTGGCTCCTACATATTCTATGAAGATCTTTATCGGTCAGACCGCATAACAACATACGTTGTTCCCTTTGTCATCGGTATGTTACTTGCCCGAGATTCGATCGTCGGTATCCAATACCTAGTTCAATCTCGTTATCGGCAAGTCTCTTTACTCGTTCCGTAATAGATCATCCCGCAACTAACTCATTAGTTGCAATGCTTGCAAGGCTTATGTGATGTGCATTACCAAGAGGGCCCAGAGATACCTCTCGGACAATCGGAGTGACAAATCCTAATCTCGAAATACGCCAACCCAACATCTACCTTTGGAGACACCTGTAGAGCTCCTTTATAATCACCCAGTTACGTTGTGACGTTTGGTAGCACACAAAGTGTTCCTCCGGTAAACGGGAGTTGCATAATCTCATAGTCATAGGAACATGTATAAGTCATGAAGAAAGCAATAGCAACATACTAAACGATCGGGTGCTAAGCTAATGGAATGGGTCATGTCAATCAGATCATTCTACTAATGATGTGACCTCGTTAATCAAATAACAACACTTTGTTCATGGTTAGGAAACATAACCATCTTTGATTAACGAGCTAGTCAAGTAGAGGCATACTAGTGACACTAAGTTTGTCTATGTATTCACACATGTATTATGTTTCCGGTTAATACAATTCTAGCATGAATAATAAACATTTATCATGATATAAGGAAATAAATAATAACTTTATTATTGCCTCTAGGGCATATTTCCTTCAACTTGAAGACTTACCACGAGTGATTGGACGAGGTCTGTGTGACCTTAGTTCAAGGAGAATACAGTGAGAACTTGGTGTCCTGAGCTGCGTGTTCAGGACTGGATGTGTGGGACTGTGTGTCCTCGAGTTTAAATACTCTGCCGCTCCAACCAGACGTACAACTGAGACAACAGTTGGAACTGGTCTACCAAATCATTGTCTTCACCAAGCTTACTAGTTCTATTCCCTCAACTCTTTCATTTCCTCATAACTGTGTTGTGTGTTTGTTCATATCTGTGTTTAAAGGCTTTGAGTGAAGACTTTCTCAATTTCCTTAGTTCAATTTCTTCAGTCTGTTTGTCTTCATCCTGTGTTATCCTGTGCTTACGCTTCCTATACTCTGTGCCTGTCTTCATTTCATCATGAAGACTATGCTTGTATTTTGTTATGTTTACTTTTGAGTAGTTATTCCGCTGCTAGTAGTTCTTCGCTAAGGAATTTCCTCACCAGCAAATTCCTCAGTGAAGAATTTCATAAAAATCGCCTATTCACCCCCCCTCTAGTCGATATAACGCACTTTCATGTGTTGTCTTGCAAATCTTCTTGGGGGTGGTGGAGTAGAATCTATGGCCCTCCGTTAGGAAGGAGTACCTTTATCCACTGCCTTGCTAATTTCCTTCCACTTTATTGATTTTGAATTATCAAGTAAAATCGACAAGAAAAAGAAATAAAATTCACTCTTTAGAACTCATTCATGCATGATGCTGACAATCACTACTTTGATGTAAGGCAAACACATGATACCAGGATGGAATATGTACGAAAAACAGGACGGCATGGCACACTCACAACTGTTTGTGTAAATTAAGCAGAATCCATTTCAGCAAATAAGAAGCAATGCAACCTAGACACCACATGAAAGATGCAACCAATGACTCTGCCAAGTTAAAAGCATCCCATCATAAATGGCGGTTCAACAAATTAAAAGCAGCGCATGCTATAAATCATATGAAAGATGCAACTAATATCACACTACATATAATAAAGGTGTCTTGTCATATTGATTGATGCGGGATATAAAAAATAGTTTTATGTAAGGACATGCTTAATAGATAGACGTACTATGTACTAAAAATAGGAAGGCATGTCTGATTAACAGGTATAATGTATAAACTAAGCAGAATTGCAGATGCAATTTAACGAGATTGGAAGAGTTACAATCTAGACACCATATGCAACATGCAAACACATATCATGCTAGCAAGTTAGAGCAAGCACCTCCGATGCTAGTGTAGGGGAAATGCGGCCATCAACTACAGATCTACGTTCACTATCTTCATCGAGCCTTGCTATTTGTTGAGAATCATGTTGGGAGGCTGATGCTATATTCTTGAAAAGAGCATATTTTCTCACGGTAACCCCCTGACGTGACTGTCTCATCATAAGTGATTGATGATGGATACACAAGAACATTAGATTGATGTAATAACATGGTTAATAGACAGATGTACTAGTATGTACCAAAAACAGGAAGGCATGTCATATTAGGTATAATGTATAAGCTAAGAAGATGCAATTTAACCAAATTGGAAGCAATACAAGCTAGACATCCGGTTGAAGTGGTGAGCATGATCATCAGAACATGAGAGCCTGGTGGGACGCGGGCTGCTTCGCCACCATCGTGACTTTTTTGTTGGCTTCCAGGTGATGCATGTCTGTGCTGGGCTTGTCATTGGCTCGGTCAGTGCCCTGACTAGCTATTTGTCTTCTGGTGCTCCCGGGATGGTGGTTCATGTAAAAAATATCTTTCCTTATCTTAATAAATACCAACTTTGGCCTTTCGAATACAAGCTAGACACCATATGCAACATGCAAGCACATATGACAACGCGAAGTTAAAGAAAGCACCTGGGATGGTGGTCCATCGCAACCAAGATCATCAACTCCAGAGCTACGTTTACCATCTCCATCTGTTGAACATGCAACCTTTAAAGAGCCGACATGTGTCTTGCCTGCCCGTGATGAAAGCAGGAGCGACTTCTCTCTTTTATTTCATGCTTCTATCAAGGCATAGTCTGAAATACCCATACAACCACTGGCCCAGAACCCTAATACATCTCCATCGTATCTAACTTACATTATTTGAATGGAACTAACCCGGACTGACGCTGTTTTTAGCAGAATTGCCATGGTATTATTTTTGTGCAGAAATAAAAGTTCTCTGAATAACCTGAAACTTCACAGAGAATATTTTTGGAATTTATAAAAAATACTGGCGAAAGAATCAACACCGGGGGGCCCACACCCTGTCCACGAGGGTGGGGGCGCACCCACCCCCTGGGGCACACCCCCTGTCTCGTGGGCCCCTTGAGGCTCCACCGACCTCAACTCCAACTCTATATATTCATGTTTGGGGAAAAACTACGGGAAGGATTCATCGCATTTTACGATATGGAGCCGCCGCCAAGCCCTAACCTCTCTCGGGAGGGCTGATCTAGAGTCCGTTCGGGGCTCCAGAGAGGGGAATATGTCGCCATCGTCATCATCAACCTTCCTCGATCACCAATTTCATGGTGCTCACTGCCGTGCGTGAGTAGTTCCATCGTAGGCTTGCTGGACGATGATGGGTTGAATGAGATTTATCATGTAATCGAGTTAGTTTTGTTAGGGTTTGTTCCCTAGTATCCATTATGTTTTGAGATTGATGTTGCTATGACTTTGCTATGCTTAATGCTTGTCACTAGGGCCCGAGTGCCATGATTTCAGATCAGAACCTTTTATGTTTTCATGAATATATGTGAGTTCTTGATCCTATCTTGCAAGTCAATAATCACCTAATATGTGTTTTGATCCGGTAACCTCGAAGTGACAATAATCTGGACCATTCCCGGTGATGACCGTAGTTTGAGGAGTTCATGTATTCACTAAGTGTTAATGCTTTGCTCCGGTACTCTAATAAAAGGAGGCCTTAATATCCCTTAGTTTCCAATAGGACCTCGCTGCCACAGGAGGGTAGGACAAAAGATGTCATGCAAGTTCTTTCCCATAAGCACGTATGACTATATTCGGAATAATACCTACATTACAATGATGAACTGGAGCTAGTTCTGTGCCACCCTATGTTATAACTATTGCATGAGGAATCCCATCTGACATAATTATCCATCAATGATCCATTGCCTACGAGCTTCTCATATATTGATCTTTTCTTAGTTTCTTTTCCGTTGCCACTGTTACAATCATTACAAAAATTTACTGTTACTTTTGCCACCGTTACCGTTACTTCCATATTACTTTGCTACTAGATGTACCCATCATCGCCGATTACCGCGGTCTCCTTCCTGCTTCACATCTAAGCAATCTGGAGATACCTTGTCCAAGAGAGTTTTCTCTTTCCTCCTCACCCATCGCTGACCTGTGCTCAAAAGGGGAGGCATTTGGCGCGCCATGCTGCCCCCGGGGCATCTCCGAAGAGAGCGTCCCCCACACCCGGCAAGCCTTCGAAGAGGAAGGCAAACGAAGATACAACCGAGCCTTCATCAAAGAGGTATGAAATTGCAAATATGCACCTTGGCAGTCAAATCCAATTGTGACCTTTCCGTTTACCCTATATCAGGAAAAAGGTGTGCCGGACTATATCCGGGGATCCGGCTGGTCATACTTCCCGCAGCCAGGATCCAGATCCTGCGGTGAAGACAGGGGCTGATGCGGGGTTGACGCCAGACTATCCCCCAGTCGAGGATTCAGATGATGTATCCGTCACCAACTCGAAAGTGGAGACCACAATGAATCATCGGTGCCGCATGGCCGTTTTACAAGACCCTGGTTTTTTCAGAAGAGACATTTAATGCATTCAGCTCGGCTGATGCATATATCCGAGCTGCTCGAGATGGGCTTAACAGAGCCACAAAGCAGCATTTAAAAGATGTGCAGGTAAGTTTACTTTCTCTGACTATGATAACCATATGCCAGTAGCCCCCGAGACTTAAAGCAGTTGGTACAACTGATTTAAGTATAGTTGTATAACCAGGTTCTTACGGAGAAGAATGACCTGTTAGCCCAAGAGCTATAAAAGTGCCAGACGCAGCTAACTGCTGCCCGTGCCGAACTAGAGAAATCCAAGAAGGCGTCACCTGGTAATGTTCCCCTCTATCGAGAAAACAGAATGGTATACCAATAATGTTAAACACGGTTTCTTACCTCCTATCAGGATCACTAGGTCAACTGCAAGAACAACTAAAAGCTGCCCAGGACAGAGAACGAGAAGCCAAGAAGATGATAGCCGCGGGCGAGCGTGTGCTCACAAAAGTCATACTAGAGAAGAACAAGCTCCAGGATTCGAATACCTAATTGGGCGAGGATCTGAAAGATGTACGGGCCCAACTGGACGACTCCGTTAAGGAGAATAAAAGGCTGCGCGATGGCATGTTCAGTATGTGGCCGATTTTACTTTATAATAGTTTGGAGATATCAGGAACTGACAGAGTTATATCTATAGGTATGCTAACCGTCCGTCCCGAAGATGACATGTCCGGAGTCTCGGGCGATCTGCTACAAGAGCTATCGCGCATTCATGAGCAAGCTCGGCAGGCGATGCGAAGCGTTGCCAAAGCTTTGTGGCCAGCTGCCTCCCCTCCAGGAAATATGGAGGAGCTCCTAGAGCTATTCAAGGGGGCGCGGCGGCGCATTCAATTGTGCAAAATATCGGCCTGCCGGGAAGGGGCTCGAGAAGCCTGGGCCATTGTGAAGATACGGTACACCAAGCTTGACACGAATCATATGGCTCGGGTCGGACCTCTAGGGTCAGACGGGAAGGAAGTTCCCGTTAATTTGATGTATGACCAAGTAGAAGTAGTTGCCAAAAATTTCCTGCAGGATTGTAAGTTAGATAGCCTGTTGGAGGGTTTATAGGAGTAAATTTTTGAGTCGACATGTCGGGACCCCGATTCTAAGTCACACTGATCTAGCTTGTAACACGTCATATCACTTTGCGGCCTCACGCACGGTATTCCCACGGGTGTCGTCTTACCCTGGCCCGGGACAGTTTGTGCCTTTTGGCTCATGTATATGATAGTGTCGCTAGCATCCATATATCAGAGAACCTGGGCCGACATGACTACTCGTGAACCCAAAGTGGCACTAACTTACAGGGACAGGCATACATGAATCAACCTCGAGCATGTCGGTCAATAGCGTACGAACCCGGACTATAGCAACTGGGCTAACAGGACTCAGGGAACCCGGGCTGTAGCAGGCTAACAGGACTCCGGATGTCTCCGCGTGAAATTTCCCCGAAGGGATAGACACAGGAATGAAGTGGATCACATGCCGGCCAGTCTAAAAGTTCCAGAGCAGTAGTGCTAGGCTAACAGGACTCCGGTAAACCAGGCTGTAGAGGACTTCCAAGGCTCAGTGGAAGTACTAGACTAGATTTCCCCATAAGAGAGGCTACCAAGGATAAACAACTAGATTGTCGGATCCCACACATAGCAATACACATTACACGTACGCATAACATGGAATTATGTGATGTACAACATGGCATCACAACATAACTCAAGCTCATATGGATAATGGCCCAGAAGAGGCACATAGCATTCAATACAAATAGGGGTCTCATGACCCATCATTCAGAGCATACCAACAACGGAAGCATTACATGTCTGAGTACAGACAACTACAAAAGAAAAAGGCTGAGAAGACTAACTATCTGCAAGACCCTACAAGAACGTACATGTGATACAAGCTACTCGTCGAAGTCACTAGTGTAACCAACTTCAAAACATAAATAAGCAAACGTGAGTACGAATGTACTCAGCAAGTCTTAAATCAGAACTATCTACATATGCAACATTATCAACAAAGGGGGTGGTGGAGTTTTAACAGTAGCAAGCCAGCTTTGACTCAGTGGCTAACCTATACTACGAGTATCAGAAACTTCTTTGAGGTGAGAAGACGCACACGAGTCCACATATTCACCATATCAAAACTCCACTATGGATCCGTTCCCGTCTCCCTATGAGAAGGCCATCCATAGCACTCACACTTATCTTGCGCATTTTAGAGTATCCACTTCAAGTTGTCTATGTACTACATAAGTCCTCCATGTTTCCATATCCGAGGAAAACGTCTATTCAAATAGATAATGTTAACCATGCAGGGGTGTATTTCTTCACACACGCTCTCGCCACTTATTTCCCTATACACGTCATGTACCTCGGCAACCTTCAAGAGGAAGCCGAGCAAGGGTGTCGGCCACGACCTGACTAACCACACAAGTCTCTTGTCCAGGTTTATCGCCTATTCGAGTTCCATCCGCAAGGAGTTCCGGCTGAAGTCTCCAGTACAGCCCCAAACGATGTGAGCAGGGTTCCCAAGCCCACCATCCGGGTGCCACTTGGTAAATCGTGCCATGGTGCCTCGTCTGTACCCAGTCCGTCCCGTCGGACACCACCTAGTAGACAACTAGCACTACCTACAAACATCAGAAACTAGTTGCAACTCATGGACAGAGATCAAGTAGATTAATAAGCCGAGAGGGGCCGGATAACCGGAACCCAATGTGTGGTAGTAACTGGACTTGGATAACATACACAGAACTTAGTTCTTAGGGACGGGTCCAATGAGACAATCCACCATGTACTCCTACATGGCCTCTCATCGCTACCTTTACCAAAACGTGTTCACACACTTAGCCTTTATCGGTAGGACATGTTCACCACTCTGATTCATTCCCAATGAATCAGACCTGACACAACTCTAAGCATAGATGGCATAATGAAAACAAGCATGGATGAGTAGGCACATCAAGGCTCTATCAACTCCTACTCATGCTAGTGGGTTTCAACTATTTACTGTGGCAATGACAGGTCATGCAGAGGAATGGGTTCAACTACCGCAGCAGAAAAGTAGCAGTTGAATCACTGTTGTTCTAATGCAGTATATGGAGTAGGATCAAGAGATTGGTATTTTATCGAAATGCTCAAGGGGGATTGCCTGCCTGATAGATCAACGAAGGGGCACTGCTCCTCTGACAGGTACTCGGGAACACCTTCCGGAGTGGAACCTATCGAGAAGAAACGGTGCCAATAATCAATACACAAACAAATGAAACAATATGATGCATGAACATGACATGTGCAAATGCTAGTGTTTGGGCTAATGCAAGATGCTACCAAGTTGATTGAACACCATTTGAATCAAAGATTCAAATGCAAATTCAAAATGAAGCATTTAAAATGCCCATATTATGTTCTCACTTATACAGAATGCATAAGTTGGTTTTTCATGCATGGGACTGTCATAAATGGATTCCTTGAATTTTTTGATAATTTTTCATATATAAATTATTTCATTCTGAGCTACGGTTGATTTATTATGATTTTTTGGAGTTTAAACAATATTTTGGAATTTCCTGAGTTAAAATAATTCCAGAAATTATTTATTGCGTCAGCTCTGCATCAGTAGTCAACCTGGGTCAAACCTGACATGTGGGGGTCACACGTCAGTGTCACAGCGGTTAAGCCCGGGTCAAACCTGCACTGACCAGGGTTTGACTTGGCCTAGGGCCCACTTTCAGCGGCTGGTGGGGTGGATTAGGTTGCGGGATTAGGCGCTAATGACAGCCACGTCGGCCTCGCTGGAGTTCGGCCGGCGATGACCTCGACCCGCAGTGGTTCTTTGCCGGAGTCGCTGTTCTGGCATCCAAACGACACGGGGAGAGGAGCTATGGGGAGCTGGGGGGGTGCCGGATCCAACGGTACAAAGGGTTTCGCCGGAGGTGGCCCAGAATGACGGCGGCGACAACGAGTGCGGCGGCCGGAGTTCAGCCATCAGAGGTTTTGATGTTCTCAGGCAAGGGGGAGGCTGCGAGCGGGTCCGCTTGACTCGCCAGAGTGCACTAAGTGCAACGGCGAGCTCGGCTACGAGCTGCGGCGGCGGTGGCCACAACGGCGAGGGGCTGCGGCGGTGATGGCTTCGGCCGTGGTGGAAACAACGGCTACGACGCGGGAACAAGGGGGAGAAGAGAGGGGAAATAGGGACATGCTCACAGCTATCACGCGAAGCAGCACAGCAGGCTCGGGGGGAGACCTGGTGACGGCGAATCGACGGTGGTGGACGGCGGAGACCGAGGTGGAAGACGATGGCGATGGCGGCGTTCCAGGGCGTCCGGCGCTGTATGTCACACCCTAGCTAGTTCATGCATTAGAGTGTTGCATCATGTCGACTTTTCCAGAAAACTAAAATGGGGATGGCAGAACCCCCAGCACCCCCCTAGGAACAACTAGGGTTTACTAAAATTATTTTCAATAAACCTGAAAGGCCCTTCTAAAAAGTCCACCCCTTTTTGTTTTGGGTTAGAACCTCTGACAAAATGGGTTCACATTCTTCTAGGACACCTAAGGTCATTGGATTAATCTTTATCTATTTGCATTTGGGCATTTAAATGATATAAACTATTTAAATGCCCAAATAATTCTAGAAATAAGTGTGGGCTGTTGGAAATAATCTAAATAGAGCCCCTGATTATTTTCAGGATTTTTGAAGATGCATAAATATTTTTAATAAAGCCACACAGTTACAGAAAAAAATAGAAAACAAAAATTACAAGAGAGGGAGGGAACTTACCTGCCGCAGCCCACCAGCCGACGCACCTGGCGGCCCAGCACTGTGCTGGCCCATGCCAGCCAGCTGCTTCGTCCCCGCCAGGGAGGCACAGAGGTGACGCCGCCGAGCGCGAGCTCGCCACGGTACCACCTGCTTGCCGCCCGTGCCCCTCGGTACCTGGGCGAGCCCCACGTCGCCGCCCCAACCCCGTGGACACCTCAGTCGCTCCCCTGCCTCTCTCCCTCGCTCTCCCGCACCATGGCCGACGCTGCCGCGCCGACACCACCGTGAAACTCGCGTCCGCCGTCGTCCCTGTGTCACACTGTCGTGTCCAATAGCTTCACCGTCGTCATCTCCGTCGAGCAGCCTGAGCCCCGAGCGCTCGCGCGCCCTGCTCCGTCCTCTTCGAGCTCGACTTCACCAAGCACGGCCGCATATCCCCTCCGCCGTCACCGCCGCCACCGTTCGTCCCCGGCCGCGCCGTCTGCCCCTACGTGATCGCTGTGAGCTCCTGCACCTCCCCATCCTCTCCGTTCTCTCTCTCGAGCACCGTAGGGACTGCACGAAGCATCACTGCACGCGCCGTCGCCGAGCTCGTCACCGACGTGACTCCGGCCACCCTCCGGCCACACCACCGTGTCCATCACACTCACCGCACTCGCAGGAACCCGTAGCACCATTCCACATGCCTCGCCGTGTCCCGTAGCCTCGGGTTCGACCTCACCCGAGCTCCGGCAGCCGCACAGCCCGTCGCCGTCGACGTTTCCGGCCATCCCAAGCTCCACCACTGCCACCAATCGACGCGCCTCTTTCCCAGCTACGCGTAGATGGCCTTTGCCGTCCAATTGGTCGCCGGAGCACGAAATCCGCACTGCCCCACCGCGTCTGGCCTCGCCGGCGGCTAAATGCCGGTGAGTTTGACCCCGTTTGACCTTGGTTGACCCCGTGTGGGTCCAGGTTGACTCCCCCTGAGTCTATGACAAGTGGGGCCGCTCTGCTAATTAACTTAGTTTAGCACTAACTAAATTTAGTTAGTTTAAATAACTACTGACACGCGGGTCACACTGGTCAGGTTTGACCTGGACCAGCTCCGTTGGCCGCTGACGTCACCCTGATGCTATGTTGAGGCATTAATTCAATTACTAGAATTACTCTTATACAGGAAATTCCAGAAATTACTACAAACTTAAAAAATTCATAACTTTTAATCTGTAACTCCAATTGCAAAGATTTATATATGAAATTTGATCAGAAAAATTCAATCTGTCCATCTATAATGGTTTCATGCATGACAGAACAATTTAACCTTGTTGTTTCAGTGAAACAAGCTAATGCACTTATATGACTTAAGAACATCAGCTTCCATTTGAACCTTTGATTCAAATAGACTCAAACCAACTTGTTTCGCAATGCATTAGCCAGCACACCTCATATTGCCATGTCATAGCATGCATCATATTGTTGCATATTGCCATGTGATGATTGTGTTCTGTGGTGTCTTTCGTGGTAGGTTCTGCCTCCGAGGTTATTCACAAGTATCCAACTGAAGGGCAGTACCCTACTACTACTCCATCAGGCAAGCGGCCCCATTGATCATATCGATACAATCCCATGTTCTCGCCCCTGCTCTCATTTACTGCAATAAGACAACAACGTTTCAAACTGCTATGTGCTGCGGTAGTTGAACCCTTATCCTCTGCATGACCTGACATTTCCACAGTAACTAGATGAAACCCACTAGCATGTGTACGAGTTGATTGAGCCATGTATGTGTTTCCTACATTGCTATGCCTGCTATGCTTAGAGTTGTGTCAGGTCTGGTTCATCTGGCTGATGGGCTAGAGTGAAATGATTACATCGGTATTGTGAGGGATGTGTTGAACATGATTTGGTAAAGGTATCGATGATAGGCCATGTAGGACTACATGGTGGGTTGTTTAACTGAGGCCGTCCTTAAGAACTGAGGTCTGTATGTGTGATTCAAGAATCAGTTACTACCATACATTGGGCCCGAAACCAATGGACCCCCTCGGCTTCTTAACCACCCTAGTTCTCTGTCCAGGAGTTGGAACTAGTTTCTGGTGTTTATAGGTTATGTGTTGGCGGCCGTGCGTAGCGCTGACCCTAGGGGTGGGCTATGATGCGGTAGATACACAGTGGCACGGTGTACCGGGTTGCCCGTTTGCTGTATCGGGAACCCTGTACACATCGTTCGGGGCCGTATGTGGAAACCTTAGCCGGACTCCCTGTGGATGGAACCTGGATAGGCGATAGACCTGGACTAGAGACTTGAGGTTTTAGGTAGGCCATGGCCGACACCCTCGTTGGGCTTTCGCTTGAAGGTTGCCGAGTACATGTCGTGTAAGCGACGGTAATTGGTGAGAGCGTGTGTGAAGAAGTACACCCCTATAGGGTTAACATCATCTATTCGAATAGCCGCGTCCGCGGTAAAGGACTACTTGGTTGCTTATACAGTTCGTAGACAAGTTAAAGGTTACTACTAAAAGACTCAAGATAAGTGTGAGTACCGAGGATGGCCCTCTCGTAGGATGACGAGGGAGGATCCATGGTGGAGTATTGTGTTGGTGTTTAGTGGACTCATGTGCGAAAACTATTTTGCAAGTGGTGTCTCGTAGGATAGCTTAGCCAAGGTTCAAAGCTGGCTTGCTGCAATAACTCCACCACCTTCTTGAGAATGAGCATGTATAGTAGGATATGTTGTAAGTCTTGCTGAGTACCTTTGTACTCATGTTGCTTTAATTACTGTTTTCAGAAGACAACACTGCCCCTTCCGACGGGTTTTACGTAGACCTCGACGTTGATGAGTGACTTGCCACCCAGGTGGTGATTCCGAGCCATGGAGGGCCCTATGTAGATACATAGGCTTCGTCAAGCCTTCTTTATTTCTAGTGTCTGTACTCAGACTAGTTTGCTTCCGCATGAGCTTGTATGCTTGTATGACTTGAGTGTCGGGTCGTGTGACCCCTACCTGTATGAACATGTTATGTATGGCTCTCCGGAGCCTTTAAATAAAGTACTTTGAGTTGTAGAGTTTTGTTGTGATGCCATGTTGTATTTACACATATAGAGCATATTGTGTTTATGATTGGAGTGCTTGGTATGTGTGGGATCCGACAATCTAGTTGTTTATCCTTGGCACCCTCCATTATGGGAAATGTAGTCTAGTGCTTCCATGAGCCATAGTAGTCCGCTACAGCCCGGTTCACCGGAGTCCTGCTAGCCCAGCACTACTGCTCAGGACACTTGACTGGCCGGCATGTGCTTCACTTCGTTCCTGTGTCTGTCCCTTCGGGGAAATGTCATGCTGTGACATCCGGAGTCCTGCTTAGCCTGATAAAGCCCGGGTTCCCTGAGTCCTGTTAGCCCAGTGCTACAGCCCGGATTCACACGCTGCTGACCGACATGCTCGATGTGACTCATGTATGCCTATCCCCATAGGTTAGTGCCGCTTTGTGTTCACGACTAGCCATGTCGGCCTGGGCTCTCTGTCATATGGATGCTAGCGACACTATCATATACATGAGCCAAAAGGCGCAAATGGTCCCGGGCCATGGTAAGGCTACTCTCGTGGGAATACTGTGCGTGAGGCCAAAAAGTGATCTGAGGTGTTACCGGCTAGATCAATGTGACTTGGAATCGGGGTCCTGACAACGTTGGCATCAGAGCTGGACTGTCTGTAGGTTCATTGAGCCAAACTGGTTGATGTCGAGTCTAGAAATGCTTTAGTTGTATGTAGGGGAATTGATTGTGGGAGGGAATGTAAGGCTCTTTTACTCCTTTAGCTTATGCCCTCTGATCTGAGTCATTCTCTTCTCATTCTACATGGGTTAAGGACTAGGCTCTCTTCTCTCTACCAGGTTCACGTGTTACTAATCCGTAGTAACTTATAGGATTGAGGGTTCAAGCCTCAGTTCAGTTTCTACTACTTCTAGTATGTTGTCAGTTGAACCAGAACCTTGATATGATGTTGTTGAGTGGTTTTGCCAACTGTTGTGAATGTCTCAAATCTTTTTCTTAGCATTTACAGCCGTTATGCTGTCCGATTCCTCCAAGAAAATACTAATGCCTTTGCATTATTTCGTGATATCCCAACAATAAAAAATAATCCAACAAGGAACGATCTCCAATCTTCACCTGCAACTAGCAACGCTATAAGAGGGGCTGAGCAAAGCGGTAACATAGCCAATCAATGGTTTGATAGGACATGGTGGGTTAGAGGTTTGACATGGCAATTTGGGAGGCATGATAAGCAAGTGGTAGGTATCGTAGCATAGGCATAGCAAAAGAGAGAGCATCTAGCAAGCAAAGATAGAAGTGATTTCAAGGGTATGATCATCTTTCCTGCAAAGTTGTCAGAGTTGACTTGATCCTCGTAAGCAAACTGAACGGGCTCCTCGTTCATGAACTCGTCCCCCCGCTCTACCCAAACAAGAACAACAAGAAAACGGAATACAATCAACCACATGCAATGCTCAAACAACATGATGCAAACATGGTGTGATATCTGGGATGCGGCATGTGATGCATATGAAAGATTGACAAGGAATGATTGAACCTGGCCTCAACTTTGAAATCCAAGAGTGCCACTGGAAAGGTGAGGTGATTTCGGTTGAAATCGATATAAAGATCACCAGAATTGGATGCACGGTTTGGAAATGGCAAGCAAAACAAATATGGCACCAGTAATCAGCAAGTGACCAACTAAATGCATCAAGATAAATATGCTACAGCACTCAAACATCACAACAAAATACATGGTAGGGATCCACTCATGAAGCTTGACAAAAGATGAACACTGAGCTACGGCTAATTCATCAAATAACAGGTTCAAACAAGCATGGCAAAAGTGCAAATGATAACATGTTTCAGACTTAGTGAAATTAACACAAGTCTGGAATTTATCATCAGGAAGCACACTTTAGAGCATGAAGACTACATGCTACAGGAACTTAACATGGCAAATCAAGGCATGGCATGAAGATACTCAAAGCACTTAACAAAAGTCCCTTAGTGACCTTGAGCCAAAAGGGATCAGAATATACAATTGCAAGCATGTGAACATGGCAAAAACATAAACATATTCAGAATTTGTGAAAAACTGGAGCATGCAAATCAGTTAACGAGTAGGCATGTTTACGAGCTCGATGCACTCACTAAGAGCATGGCATGACAAACTAAGCATGCACCCATCAAGAAGACATGGCATAGAAGCTAGGCTTGGCAACAAAAATAACATAGCATGCACGGATCAATAGCAATGACCTCGGCAAAATCGCTAAACATGTCAACAATCTGCAGGAATCACTTTATATCAAAAGTAGAGCTCGACTGACTCAAGCTAGGTTGCTCCGTAAATGAAAACAAAGAAATGTATGGATAGAGCACCAAAATGTTAACAAAACACCCTTACTGATCATCCTCAAAAGAGGCACGGATCACTAGGAAGCTACATGAACATATGGCATAACGACAAAAACAGAACAAGGACTTAGTGAAATTCTAAGTCCCTGAAATCAGCATTACCGAATACGCTACTTTGCAAGCTTGTCCTAGTGACCACAAATATCACAAAAATACATGGCAAGCACCTCTGTAAAGATGGAATGGCATATAACAAAACACATGTAGAGCTCAAGATCATAGCATGCACACATTAATCATGGCAAAAATGACAAAATGCCATTTGTTGAAACAGATCTGCCAAATTCATCACACAGCCCTCTTCCAACAGCATTTCGGGCATCAAGATGAGCTCAAATGAATATGATGGAATGAGATGAAAAGATTTACTTGTCGATACGAACATTTTGATATGCTACACGCACGAATCGGAGCTACGAATGCAGAGATCCGACATGATGAAAATTTCCAAAAATTAGGGTTTCGGGGGATAAAAAGTCAACCGTCTCCCAGATCTGGATCCGGGCGGTTATTGTAGCAGGAGGGATTCGCCGGAGTTCATCGCCGGAAATGGGGGTGACAATGGCAAGACTTGGCGAGTCTTGGTCCAATCCGGAAATGTTTACCCCCCACACACGAAAAGAGATAGAACAGGGCACCGGAGGAGATAGGAGCGCCGGAATGCAAAACGGACAACGGAGAAAATGCGCGGATGCATGAGACGAACACATGTGCAATGCAATGCACATGATGACATGATATGAGATGCATGACAAAGGCAAAACACACGGAGAAAAAAATACCCGACACCGAGGAAATAAGATAACTTAGGCCGGAAACGCCGAGAGTTGGGATACATATAAGATAAATTACATCCGGGGTGTTACAATCCTCCACCACTACGAAAGGATCTCGTCCCGAGATCTAGGACTAAAAAACGTCGGGTACTCAGAACGGAGGTGATCCTCGCATTCCCAGGTGGCTTCACGGTCAGAATGGTGTGACCACTTGACTTTGAGGAATTTGATTGACTTGTTGCAAGTCTTGCGCTCAGTTTCTTCTAGGATAGCAACGGGGTGCTCACGATAAGAAAGGTCTTCTTGGAGATCAATGTCTTCGAAGTTGACGGTGCGGTCAGGGGTCTTCAAGCACTTGCGGAGCTGAGAGACATGGAAAACGTCGTGCACATTTGCAAAGTTGGAGGGAAGCTCGAGTTGATAGGCGAAATCGCCTCTCTTGCTGACGATCTTGAAAGGACCCATGTATCTAGGGGCAAGCTTCCCTTTGATACCGAAGCGACGAGTACCTTTCATTGGAGAGACGTGGAGGTAAACATGGTCTCCGATCTCGAAAGCCAAATCACGATGCTTACTATCATAGTAGCTCTTCTGGCGCGATTGCGCTGCTTTGAGGTTATCACGAATGACTTTGCACATTTTCCTCTGCCTCTGTGATCTAGTCATTTCCAAGAAGTTGACTTTCACCTGTCTCTGACCAGTTAAGAGGAGTACGGCACTTCCTGCCATAGAGAATTTCAAATGGGGCCTTGCCCGAATTCGCTTGAAAGCTGTTGTTGTAGGAGAACTCGGCATATGGAAGACAATCTTCCCACTTCATACCGAAAGAGATAACGCAAGCCCTGAGCATATCTTCCAAAATCTGATTGACATGCTTGACTTGGCCGCTAGTTTGAGGATGAAAAGCTGTGCTGAAACGGATGTTGGTGCCCATGGCCTTTTGAAAAATGAATCCCAAAACTTGGAGGTGAAGATGCTGCCACGATCTGAAGAAATCAACTGCAGAATGCCGTGGAGAGAGACAATCCAAGAGGTATAAAGCTCCACCAGTTGAGCTACAGTGATAGACTATTTAATAGGCAGAAAGTGAGCCACTTTAGTGAGTTTGTCGATGACAACGAATATAGCATCATTGCCACGCTTGTACATTGGAAATCCCGTCATGAAGTACATCTCAATGTGGTCAAACTTCCATTCTAGAATGGTAAGAGGTTGGAGGAGACCAGCTGGTCGTTGGTGTTCTGCCTTCACTCTTCTGCAGACATCACATTCATTCACGAACTAAGCAATCTCACGCTTCATTCGAGTCCACCAATACGCCTGCTTGAGGTCATGGAACATCTTTGTGCTCCCAGGGTGGATCGAGAGGAGTGAATTGTGAGCCTCGTTCATAATGACTTTACGAAGGTCACCTTTAGGCACAACAATGCGATCCTCGAAGAAGAGAGTATCCTTGTCATCAAGGCGATAGCACTTGTACTTGGATTGACTCTTGGCAATCCAATCTTCACCTTCTTCACCATAGCATCAAGAAGTTGAGCCTTGCGAATCCGATCTTCCAAAGCATGAGAGACTTGAAGGTTGGCGAGGAAACCTTGAGGAACAACTTGCAGATTGAGTTTGCGGAAAGCTTCACAAAGGTCGGGTTGGTAAGGCTTGAGAATCAGACTGTTGCAGTAAGCCTTCCTGTTCAAAGCGTCAGCACTTCCATTGGCCTTGCTTGGAGTATATTCGATACCCGGATTATACACTTGAATCATTTCGACCCAACGAGTCTTCCTGAGGTTGAGATTAGGCTGAGTGAAGATGTACTTGAGACTCTCGTGGTCAGTGAAGATGTCCACTTTTCTTCCCAATAAGAGATGTCTCCAAGTCAAAAGAGCATGCACAACTGCCGCCAACTCGAGGTCATGAGTGGGGTAGTTCTTCTCATTGGGCTTCAACTGACGAGAGGTATAAGCCACTACTTTCTTCTCTTGCATCAACGCTGCACCAAGATCTTGGAGAGAGGCATCGCGGAAGACCTCGAACGGTTTGGATTCATCAGGAGGAGTCAGAACTGGAGCAGTGTCTAATTTCTCTTTCAGGGTGTTGAAAGCGATGTCACACTCAGGACACCAAACGTACTTCACGTGCTTCTGGAGAAGGTTGGAAAGAGGCTTCGCGATCTTTGAAAAGTTCTCAATGAACCTTCGACAATAGCTTGCGAGCCCAAGGAAGCTGCGGAGTTGCTTCATGTTCTGAGGTGGTTCCCAATTCACAATTGCAGACACCTTCTCAGGATTCACCGCTATGCCCTTGGCAGAGATGATATGCCCAAGATAGAGAACCTCATCGAGCCAAAACTCTTACTTTGAAAACTTGGAGTAGAACTGATGTTCTTTGAGCTTATCCAGCACCAAACGCAAGTGCTTGGCATGATCTTCCTTGTTCTTTGAAAAGACCAAAATGTCATCAAGGAAGACCAAGACGAATTCATTTGTGTAGGGGTTGAAGATGAAGTTCATCATGCGCGAGAATGTCAGTGGAGCGTTGACGAGGCCAAAAGACATGATAGTGTATTCATATGAACCATAGCTTGTTCTGAAAGCCATCTTGCGGATATCTTGCTCACGAATTTGAATCTGGTTATAGCCCATACGGAGATCAAGCTTGGAGAATACTTGAGCACCTTTGAGTTGTTCAAACAGCTCGTTGATACTGGGAAGTGGGTACTTGTTCTTTATAGTCTTCTTGTTCAATGGACGGTAGTCAACACAAAGTTGGTCCGTTCCATCCTTCTTCTTCACAAAAAGAACCCCACAACCCCATGGAGAAGAACTAGGTCGGATGAGACCCATACTCTCTTGTTCATCGAGTTGTTTCTTCAGCTCCTTCAACTCTTTGGGTCCTAGCTTGTAAGGACGTTTGCAAACAGGTTCCGTGCCAAGCTCAAGATCGATGACGAATTCAACTGGCCGATGCGGAGGCATTCCTGGAAGCTCTTCTGGAAAGATGTCTTGACATTCGCAAACGACCGGAATTTGAGAGATAGCATCTAGTTTATCCTTCTCATCGAGAGAAAACATACGGATGGTATTATCCCGAGCGGCAAAGACAATTACACCCTCAGACGAATGAGTCAATTGAATCTGCCTGGCTGCACAATCAAGCTGAGCCTTGTGCTTAGAAAGGCAGTCCTTTCCAAGAATAAGATCAATATCCGAGTTACCAAGGACCATTGAAGAAGCCAAAAACTTGAAATCACCGATCATGATAGAAATATCCGGAATCTCGTAGTTTGTGAGCAAACATATACCCGGTGAGACAACTGCTAACGGTTTATGCAAAACTTGAGAAGACAACTCATGCTTAAATGCAAAAGATCTCGAGATGAAACAATGTGATGCACCAGTGTCAAAAAGTACTTTTGCAGGAACATCGTTAACAGGAAGGTTACCCATGATGACATCTGATGAGTCCTCTGCCTGAGCTGCATTCATCAAGTTGACCTTGGCGTGCTTGGGGTTATGCTTGACCACAACTGTACTTGCCGATCTCACAGGAGGAGGAGGAGGGAGACGCCTCTTATTGAAGCATTTGTTGGCATAGTGACCCTTCTGTTGGCACTTGTTGCACGTGACCTCCGAAAGCGGACGGTGATATGGAGGACTTGATCTTGGAGCTTGACACGAAGTCTTGTTCTGAAAGCCAGGGTTGGGTGGCTGGGAAGATCCACTGCCACCTTTGCTCTTCTATTGATAAGGCTGACGGAACGAAGGAGGAGGAAGCCAAGACTTCTGCTGCTTAGCCACTTGAGTTGAGGAAGAAGGAGTAGCATCTCTGACTCGCTTCTTGGAAGCATCGCACTTCTGTTGAGCAGTCTCTTGCTTCATTGCCGTGTTGTAAAACTCATCGTACCTCTTGGGCTCAAAGAGGACGTGAGCTAGCTGGATTTCTTCTCTGAGACCACCCCTGAACTGATATATCATGGTCTTCTCGTCAGGGACATCTTGCTTAGCAAAACGGGTGAGCTTCTGAAACAATTTGTTGTACTGGTAAATAGACATAGTGCCTTGCTTCAGTTTGCGGAATTCCTCATGC
The DNA here is from genome assembly GCA_034509565.1 of Triticum monococcum. NCBI lineage: Eukaryota > Viridiplantae > Streptophyta > Magnoliopsida > Poales > Poaceae > Triticum > Triticum monococcum. The sequence continues at coordinate 292,205,971 of CM067842.1, forward strand.
TTGCTCTCAGCCACACTCTGAGGAATATGATGAGCTCTGAAGTCTTGACGGAATTTATCCTAGGTAATCACGCGGCCTCCTCTGGAACCTTCGTACTGCTGAAACTATTCTGCAGCTTGGTCTTTGAGTTTGAAGGAAGCGAACTTGACAAAGTCCTCAGGCCTGACATTACTGCACTCGAAATGCTTGCATATGTCCACGAGCCAATCATCAGCGTCTGTTGCCTCAACACAATTGCTGAAGGTCTTTGGCTGGTTAGCGAGGAACTGGTTCAGTGTAGCAAACTGATTCTGATTGTTGCCATGGCCCTGGTTCCCTTGGTTGCGCTCTTGAAGAAGTTGCATGATCAGCTGCGTGTTTGCATTGGTAGCGGCCATCACAGCTTGCCATGCCTCCGGAGGTGGAGGTGTTGGTGGCGGATCAGGATTCTGGGTCGTGCGCGTTGGAGGAGCCATCTTGAAGAGGTTGACATCCATTAGCACATTGACGGACAAATATTGAAGCTGAATCAAACGGGTTGAAATTGCAACATATAGTCTTCACATCCGAACCAAATGAACGAATGCATTCCAATTGAAATGGTCACATTTCCATAAATTGAGAAGCCACTTAGAATTGAGGTAGAAGAAAAACAACAAGATACGGACAAGAACAAATACTTGGTGAGGATTACCCAATCCCAAACCAAATATCCGCAGAAGAAGAACTAGAGCTACAAGAATTCCCACCTATGAAACTCCCGAACCTTTCCGGTTATGCAATCAGGTGTTGGGGAAACAGGGGAAGCATAATATCTCACTCAAATCTAGCAAATCCTACATCCAGTTGTATCCATCCTTCAACACATAACCGAGAAACCTTCGGAAATCATTTACCTCAACCTTCGAAAAGCATCCGTTATACAAGTTATGGCAATACTCCCGAACTCCCACCCCATTACTGGGTGGCGTCGAGGTTATCTCACCAACAACTGCATAAAAGAGATTTTCAATGTCGGTGAAACTCAGGTATTCCAGAATCTCAACAATAAAATTGTGACGACAACACCTCGGAGCTCAACTCCCCGGGACACTGCCACAACCCCTAAATGACAGGAGGCACCAAGAACAATGTTCTCATCACAAATCGATCGAAACGATTCCAAGATACCCGCGTGATCCTAAATTTTTTTAGTGAAATTTGAGAAGAGAAGAGTCAAAACTCTACGTCAGGATGCCTTACCAGAGCGATGAAGGGACTGGGAAGTAAAAAGAATTCCTAACTCTCCGATATATAATTCCTAAATGACTCAAAACATTTTTCTAGACTCAACAATGCCAACGATTCGATCGAGCAGGGGGCTCCTAAACTCGGGGAAGGCTCTGATTACCAACTTGTAATGCCCTCGATGCGGCTATATCTCCTACGTGTCGAAGCATGACTTAGAGGCATAACCGCATTGAAAGCAATGTCGCAAGTAAGGTAATCTTCACAACAACCCATGTAAATACATAAAAAGGGAATAGGTACATAGTTGGCTTACACTCCCCACGTCACACAAATACATGAATAACATTACAATCATCCAATACACTCATGATCCGACTACGGTACCAAAATAAAGATCAACCCCCACATGCGACAAAGTCCCCGATCACCCCAACTGGGCACCACTACTGATCATCTGGGAAAGACACATAGTAACGGCGAGAGTCTTCCTCGAACTCCCAGTTGAGCTCAAGCGCATCATTTGGAGCGATATCATCGGTCCCTGCATCTGGTTTTGGAAGTAAACTGTGAGTCATGGGGACTCAGCAATCTCACACCCTCGCGATCAAGACTATTTAAGCTTATAGGTAAGGCAAAGGTATGATGTGGAGCTACAGCAAGCGACTAGCATATATGGTGGCTAACATACACAAATGAGGGCGAGAAGAGAAGGCAAAAGCACAGTCGAACAACTATGATCAAGAAGTGATCCTAGAACAACCTACGTCAAGCATTACTCCAACACCGTGTTCACTTCCCGGACTCCGCCGAGAAGAGACCATCACGGTTACACACGCAGTTGATTCATTTTAATTAAGTTTAGTTTCAAGTTATCTACAACTGGACATTAACAAATTCCCATTTGCCCATAACCGCGGGCATGACTTTCGAAAGTTGAAATCCCTGTAGGGGAGTCCCAACTTAGCCCATCACAAGCTCCCATGGTCAACGAAGGATATTCCTTCTCCCGAGACATTCCGATCAGACTCGGCATCCTGGTTACAAGACATCCTCGACAATGGTAAAACAAGTCCAGCAACACCACCCGAATGTGCCGACAAATCCCGATAGGACCTGCACATATCTCGTTCTCAGGGCACACTCAGATTGTCCAAACTTCCGGTAGGCCAGCCCAGAGTTGCCCCTAGTGGCAACCGGCGGCTGACGAGGTGGACCAACACTCAGAGGAGCACTGGCCCGGGGGGGTTTAAATAAAGATGACCCTTGGGCTCCGGAAACCCAAGGGAAAAAGATGCTAGGTGGCAAATGGTAAAACTAAGGTTGGGCATTGCTGGAGGAGTTTTATTCAAGGCGAACTGTCAAGGGGTTCCCATTATAACCAAACCGCGTAAGGAACGCAAAATCCGGGAACATAACACCGATATGACGGAAACTAGGGTGGCAAGAGTGGAACAAAACACTAGGCAAAAGGCCGAGCCTTGCACCCTTTACCAAGTATATAGATGCATTAAGATAAACAAGATAATATGGTGATATCCCAACAATAAACAATGTTCCAACAAGGAACGATCTCCAATCTTCAACTGCAACTAGCAACGCTATAAGAGGGGCTGAGCAAAGTGGTAACATAGACAATCAACGGTTTGCTAGGATATGGTGGGTTAGAGGTTTGACACGGCAATTTGGGAGGCATGATAAGCAAGTGGTAGGTATCATAACATAGGCATAGCAAAAGAGCGAGCATCTAGCAAGCAAAGATAGAAGTGATTTCGAGGGTATGATCATCTTGCCTGCAAAGTTGTCAGAGTTGACTTGATCCTCGTAAGCAAACTCCACGGGCTCCTCGTTCACGAACTCGTCTCCCGGCTCTACCCAAACAAGAACAACAAGCAAACGGAACACAATCAACCACGTGCAATGCTCAAACAACATGATGCAAACATGGTGTGATATGCGGGATGCGGTATGTGATGCATATGCAAGATTGACAAGGAATGATTGAACCTTGCCTCAACTTTGAAATCCAAGAGTGCCATTGGAAAGGTGAGGTGATTTCGGTTGAAATCGACATAAAGATCACCGGAATTGGATGCATGGTTTGGAAATGGCAAGGAAAACAAATATGGCACCGGTAATCAGCAAGTGACCAACTAAATGCATCAAGATAAATATGCTACAGCACTCAAACATGACAACAAAATGCATGGCAGGGATCCACTCATGAAGCTTGACAAAAGATGAACACTGAGTTCGGCTAATTCATCAAATAACAGGTTCAAACAAGCATGGCAAAAGTGCAAATGATAACATGTTTCAGACTTAGTGAAATTAACACAAGTCTGGAATTTATCATCAGGAAGCACACTTTAGAGCATGAAAACTACATGCTACAGGAACTTAACATGGCAAAGGAAGGCATGGCATGAAGATACTCAAAGCACTTAACAAAAGTCCCTTAGTGACCTTGAGCCAAAAGGGATCAGAAAATACAATTGCAAGCATGTGAACATGGCAAAAACATAAACATATTCAGACTTGTGAAAAACTGGAGCATGCAAATCAGTTAACGAGTAGGCATGTTTACGAGCTCGATGCACTCACTACAGAGCATGGCATGACAAACTAAGCATGCACCCATCAAGAAGACATGGCATAGAAGCTATACATGGAAAGAACAATAACATAGCATGCACGGATCAATAGCAACGACCTTGGCAAAATCGCTAAACATGTCAACAATCTACCAGGATTCACTTTATAGCAAAAGTAGACCTCGATTGACTCAACCTAGGATGCTCCGTAAATGCAAACAAAGACATGGATGGATAGTGCACCACAATGTTAACAAAACAACCTTACTGATCATCCTCAAAAGAGGCACGGATCACTAGGAAACCACATGAACATATGGCATAACGACAAAAACAGAACAAGGACTTTGTGAAATTCTAAGTCCCTTAAATCAGCATTACCAAATACGCTACTTTGCAAGCTTGTGCTAGTCACCACAAATATCACAAAAATACATGACAAGCACATGTAAAGATGGCATGGCATATAAAAAAACACATGTAGAGCTCAGGATCATAGCATGCACACATTAATCATGGCAAAAATGACAAAATGCCATTTGTTGAAACAGATCTGCCAAATTCATCACATAGCCCTCTTCCAACAGCATTTCGGGCATCAAGATGAGCTCAAATCAAAATGATGCAATGAGATGAAAAGATTTACTCGTCGAGACTAACATTTTGATATGCTACACGCACGAATCAGAGCTACGAATGCAGAGATACGGCATGATGAAAAATATCCAAAAATTAGGATTTCGGGGGATAAAAAGTCAACCGTCTCCCAGATGCAGATCTGGATCCGGGCGGTTACTATAGCAGGAGGGAGTCGCCGGAGTTCGTCGTCGGAAATGGGGGCGATGGCGGCCGTACTTGGCGAGTCTCGGTCCAATCCGGAAATGTTTAACCCCCACACACGAAAAGAGGTAGAAAAGGGCACCGGAGGAGATAGGAGCGCCGGAATGCAAAACGGACAATGGGAAAAATGCTCAGTTGCATGAGACGAACACGTATGCAATGCAATGCACATGATGACATGATATCAGATGCATGACAAAGGCAAAACACACGGAGACAAAAAACCCAACACCGAGAAAATAAAATAACTTAGGCCGGAAACGGCAAGAGTTGGGATACATATAAGGTAAATTACATCCGGGGTGTTAAATGAAGCTTCTTCGAATGGAACCAACACGCTTCACACTTGGTTACTAGTGCCGTTGCATCGTGGAGGGTGGTGGGCCAGAAGAAACCTTGCCGGAACGCCTTGCCGACAAGGGCCCTTGATCCTATGTGGGAGCCACATATGCCTCTGTGTACCTCTGCCAACAACCCCAGTCCTTCCTCTCGAGGAATGTACGGGCTACTTTCTCTGCTTCTTCCTGCTCCTCAGGGATTTCCCCTATTTGGAGAAATCGGACAGTATGTTGTGCCCATGCCGGAGCCTAAGGCTCGACGACAAGGACTAGAGGCACTTCCTCGGCCATGGGAGCAGTTGTCTCTACAGCCAGGACTTGAGGCCCCACCGGAGCCGGTTGCCCCACGGCTGGCTTCATGCCCATGGCAACATCCTCATCGGAAGCTTTTGGGCGCTCGGCAGGAAAGAACTTGTCAGGGCATGATTTCCTTCGCTTGTTTTGCTCTGTTGATGGTCCAACAGATAGTTGAGTCAGCCAAAGCACAAAAGTACCTAGTTCCATAGGTAGTTTGAAGGCAGCGCACTTCGACAGGTAGTCCGCGATGTCATTCACCACTCGGGAAACATGCTCCGCCTGTATACCATCGAAGTGCTCTCTAGCGTCCTCACCTCATCCACATAGGCCTCCATCAACGGGCTTTGATAATCTTTGTTGACTTGTCTGACAACAAGATGTGAATCACCCCTATCGATGAGCTTCTTGATCCCGAGGTCTGCCGCGATCCTGAGACCGGCAAGCAACCCCTCGTATTCAGCAGTGTTGTCTATGGACATCTCCCTGGGAAAGTGCATCTGGATTACATACTTGAGGTGCTCTCTAGTGGGTGCGATGAGCAGCACACCACCACCGGCACCATGAAGCGAGAAAGCCCCATCAAAGTACATAATCCAGTTGCGACTTGCCTCCTTGCTGGGGAGGGTGGTCTCCTGGATCTCTTTGTTTGGCGTCGAGGTCAACTCGGCAATGAACTCTGCCAAGACTCTGCTCTGGATTGTCGAAGTACTTTCAAACTTCAAAGAAAAGCTTTACAGCTCCACGGCCCACTCCACAATCCTCCCGGTTGCATCTGGGTTATGCAATATCTGTTGCAATGGGAGGCGGGTGATGACGGTGATCTCGTGTGCCTGGAAGTAATGACGCATCTTCCTCGAGGCCATAAGGAGGCCGAAGAGAAGTTTCTACACGCCGGAGTGCCTTGACCTAGCCCCCTGTAAGAGGGAGCTGACAAAGTAAACCGTTGGACACTGCCAGGGGCCTTGCCTCTTCATCGACCTCCCTCTGCGCTAGCACTATGGCAATGACCACTTGGTTCGTTGCCGCAAGGTATAGCGTCAAGGGTTCTTGGGGTTTGGGCGCAACAAGTATCGATGTAGAAGAGAGGTATTTCTTGAAATCCTGCAGTGCTGCTTCGGCCTCTGGGTCCATTCCATTGGGCCCACCATTTTCAAGATTTTGAAAAGGGGAAGGGCGGACTTGGCAGACCTAGAGATGAATCTGCTCATGGCGGCAACGCACCCAGTGAGCCAATGCACGTCCTTTATCCGCTTGGGTGCCCTAATCTGCTCGATAGCCTTGATTTTGTATGGATTTGCCTCGATCCCACGATGTCACACAAAGAACCCGAGAAGTTTGCTGGACGGAATGCTAAAGACACACTTTTCAGGGTTCAACTTGAGGTTGATGTTGCACAGATTCGCAAACGTCTCTTCCAGATCTTGTACAAGCATTGCCCTATCTTTGGTTTTGACCACTATGTCATCCATATAAGCATCCATATTTCTTTGTAACTGGGGCTCAAAACCAAGCTAGACCGCCCTTGCAAACATCGAGCCAACACTCTTCAACCCGAAAGGTATCCGTAAAAAGCAATACATGCCACATGGGGTGATGAACATTGTCTTCACTTTGTCCTCTTTCACCATGAAGATTTGGTGGTACCCAGAGTAGGCATCAAGGAATGATAGCAGGTCACACCCGGTCGTCGAGTCAACAATCTGGTCAATGTGTGGAAACAGGAAAGGGTCCTTGGGACAAGCCTTATTTATATCTGTGTAGTCAATACATAGCCTCCACTTCCCATTCGCCTTACGCACTACTACCGGATTGGCCAACCACGTCAGATGGAGTACTCCTCTCACCAAACCTGCGGCTTCCAACTTCCAGATCTCTTTCGTGATGAACTCCTGCCATTCCAAAGCTCGCTTCCTGACCTTCTACTTGACGGGTCACGCATGAGGATAGACAGCAAGATAGTTCTCAATTACCTCCCTGGGAATGCCAGGGATGTCGGATGCTTGCCACGCAAACACGTCGACATTCGCCTGCAGGAAGGTGATGAGCGCGCTTTCCTATTTGCTATCCAGCGTGGAGCTTATGGTGAAAGCCCCTCCCGTGCCATCCTCCTCGATGGACACCCTCTTGTTCTCTGGTGGCACAACTCTGGATTTCTTGCTCTTGCCGGTGGAGCTCTCTGTCACATCCTCGACGGAGCACAACAATCTGAAGAGGTGTGCTTGCCGGAGTGGGTGTGAGAGGTCTTGCCGGTCTTCTTCCCTGCCGGGGCACCAGCGGCAGGAGCGAGTGCCTTGGCGGCAGTGGCTGCAACTGCTTCCCGGTAGAGTTGGTCGGTGCACATTAGTGCATCCTTCTTGTCGGAGGGGACGGTGATGATGGTCATCGACCCCGGCATCTTCAGCGTGTTGTAAGCGTAATGCGATGCCGCCATAAACTTGGCCAGTGTCGGGCGGCCGAGAACCCCGTTGTTGGGCAAGGGGATCTTGGCTACAACAAAAACAATCCTCTCTGTCATGTAGTTTAACTCGCCTCCAAATGTCACGGGCAACGTGACCTTACTCTTCGGCTGGCTCCTCACCGGGTTGACCCCTTGAAACGTGCCTGTCTCTTCGAGGCATCCGGAATCTGCAGCCTTTTGATCACAACAGGCAAGATCAGGTTTAGACCAGCCCCACCGTCAATTAGCATATGAGGTTGCGTATTGTTGGCGACAGCAACAATGGCAAACACCCAACCGCAGTCGTGTGGTTAGGGTGGTCGTCGGCGTCGAAAATGATAGGCATGCTATACCATTTCAGTGGCCTCTGAGGTTTGAAGGATGGTTCCATTGCTGTAATCTCACGTTCCCACTGCTTGAGTTGGCGGTGAGAAGTGTGCAACGAGGCGCCACCGTCGATGCACATGGCCTCCATAGCCTTTTGGAATTCATGCTCGCCAGACTCGTCATCCTCGTCATGATCATCATCTTCTTGCTTCTTGTCGCGGCCCCGAGCGGGCCTCTCTTGCTGATTATCCTTCCTGCGGCGGCCTCCCTGGCCGCCACGCTTCTTGCCAGACCCCTCGGCACCACCCTGGCCCTTCTCCTTGTCCCGCATCTCATACTCGGCTTTTTGCTTCTCAGCAAGCAGGTCGACTTGCCGACAGTTTTGGAGGTCGTGGCCGTTGGTGCGGTGGATCTTGCAATATTGCTTGTCGGAGCCTCCTGGCTTGTCGGCAGCCGCCAAGGCCCGGCAAGCAGCGCACCTGACAATTTCCTTGTCGGGGTCGTCTGCCTTGGCCTTCTTGGCAGCACCGGCGTCCTCGGATACCTCGACGGCAAGCACGGTCTTGCCCTTGTGCTTCCAGTTGTGGCGCCGACCCTTTTTCATCAGGGTGGCCGCGTCTTCGTCTATGGAGTCGGTTTCCGCGCCAGTGTCCTTGCCAGGGTACTTCCTCCCATGTTCCGCTCGAGCCCCCCTGTCGGCCAGAACATAAAGTTCGGCCACATCGTTGACCTTGTTCATCGCCAGCTCTTCGCGCATCTTGCGGTTGCGCACATTTTGATGGAATGCGCTGATCACAGCGGTGGGATGAACGTCTGGCATGTTGTATTACACCTAGCTGAACCTCAGTATGTACTTGCGCAGGTTTTCACCTTCCTTCTGGGGGATGTTATGCAAATCGCTTGCCTGGCTATGAGCTTGGTGGCCTCCAGTAAAGGCGCCAACGAACTCATGGCACAAGTCCGACCAAGAAGAAATGGAATCCACTGGCAAGTGCATCAGCCATGACATGATATTGGGTTTGAGCGCTAGTGGGAAGTAATTGGCAAGCACCTCGTCGTCGCAGGCTCCAGCAGCTTGCATTGCGATGGCGTAGATGCTGAGGAACTCTGACGGGTGGGTATTGCCGTTGTACTTCTCGCCAACGCCTGGCTTGAATGTGCGGTAGGAGGGCCACTGGAACTGCTGCAGCTCAAGGGTAAAGGCCGGGCAACCCTCCTCGTAGGGTAGGTCACCAGAGCCCCCCGGTGCTGGGTGGTCCAGAGTGGGCCCCGCCTGCCTATCTGACTGGTGGCGCGCATCACACCGGTGTTCGATGGTGGTTCGAGCGTCTTCATGGGCTCGCTCCCGGAGAACTTGGCCCTGATCGTGGTGGGTCCGTGGGTCGGACGACGCTACGGAAACGTTATCACTAGCGCCGTCACGATGGACGGACACCTACGGTGGCTGGCGTGGTGGAGGAGAGTGCACCGTGGCCGCAGCGCCCCCAATACTTCCACCACCGGCATGCAGCGGCTCAATGGAGCGCCGGCCAGAAGGCCCTCCCAGGTGTGGCTCATCTCTATTGGCAACGCCGATGAGGCTTCGGATGGTGGCTCTCCACTCATCGAGTTTCTCCGCAGCAGGAGAAAAATCGAGGAGTAACTGGACGGGTGCTAAAGCTTCCACTGGCGTGGGTGGTGGCGAAATCTGCATGGACCGTGATGCGCTCCGACTTCTAACCACGTTAGAAGGAGCTCTATCACGGCCCGGCGGCTATACACCGTTTTCGCCAGCACTTCGGCACGCATGTTGGCCTTCTACATCCCATGAATGATGCACATGACTCTTCCCACGATGGTTCCCAGTGTCGCCAACATGGCGACGCTGCTCGTCGCGCACAACCTGCGAAAAGCGCGTCAAGGCACCGACGTAGGCGCCTGGGAAGTCGCTGCGCCGATCGTGGGTGGCACGACGCCGCCCCTGGAGGGCCCCGCGCCTCCTGCGGGGGGGCTGGCTCCGTCTTTAGACTTGGTGGCGTGTGGCCCGTCGTCTTGCGCATGAACGACGCCGCTTGCGAGGCTTTGGCTGCCAGAGCAGTGCGGGTGTTCGTGAGCCGCGCCTCGGCTTCCGTCCGGACCGCCCCACCACTCGCCCGCACTGGTACGGGTCATTCGGCCCCCGATGAGCCGATCGTCCTGATCGTATTCTTCTTGGGATCCATGGCGATGAAGAACTGATAAACTAACTGCTAGACCGGATTCTCACAACTGCGCACCCCTACCTATCGCGCCAGAGATGTCGATGGGAAACGACACCTATGGGGTCACTGGGATCCCTTCTACGGTTGGCTGGCGAGGGGTTGTGCGAAGAGCGGGTCTGGCGGTCAGCACACAAATCGTTTACCCAGGTTCGGGCCGCGGAGATGCATAAAACCCTAGTCCTGCTTGTCTGTGTATTGAGGTGTTCTTGAACTAGCTGAAGTGGCTCTCTAGTCAAAAAGATCCAAATCCCTCTCCAGTACGCCTCGCGCCTCCTTTTATTGACAAAAAGGGGTTGCAACAATGGCAGACATGAGGTGGAAAGGTGTACAGGGGCTGAGTCTATCCCCTGGCATCGTCGGACAAATGCATTTAATGCGCTGCCGACGTGCCCCTCTTGCTTTATTGGGGACGCCAAAGAAGCTTGTCCCAGCTGTCATCGCCTCGCCTAGCTGCGACGCGCTTCCAAGATGATGAGGCGTTGTAGCGCAACGTTAGCTGGCCGCTGGGCTAGCATAGTGGTGGAGCCTTCACGAAGATCTGCATGCCACCACGCAGGTGATTGCTGAGTTGGTGTAGAGGCCGCGTGCTGCCACGCAGATGCCTGCTCACCTGGTCAAGCTGGCAGCTATATGGGAGCGGCGGTGGAGTCTTTGCAGACGCGGGCATGGTTGTGGCCTCGCGGGGGTCCTCGGCAAGGGTCTTGCCGAGGGCCAGGCAAAGGTCTTGCTGCGGCACCACGGTCGTCCCCGGTAAGGGTCTTGCCGGGGGTCTCGTGGACCTCCTCGGCAAGGATCATGCCAAGGGTCATCGTCTTCTGTTTTCCATCTGATCTTGTGTGTCTATGATCTCTACAAAGATCTGCATGCAACCATGGAGGTGCCTCCCGAGCCTTGGTTCCAATATGGCATAGGGACCCGTTGGGCTCAAGGGTGGTATGCCGAGGCTGTGGAAGCCACCCCAGCAAGAGTCTTGCCGGGGGAGTCCACCTCGCCCTCTTGCTCTCATTGCATCTCTGGCCTTGGCATTGCTCCTGCATCCCTCCCCTGCCCTGCTTAGTGTGGCCACTGGCGCGGCTCCGACTGCCCATGCACAAGTTAAGGGGTGCAAAAGGAGAGCTTCTACTTTTGTACACTGACATCTACGTTACTTTGCAATATTTGCTAGTATATGCTTAATTGGTCGCGGGAACAGTGGATATCTCAGTGCTCCTGATATTTTTATTTGGCGCCGTGCTTTGTTTCATGATACAACTTTCAGTTTAGGCACTATTGTTGCTAAACGATTAAATCTGAACCGTACAAAGGGTCCCATCTTCGGAAGCATCCTTGCTTCGTGCCGTGTGGCACACTTTACGATACCTGTTAGGCATTATGAGAAAGAGGAAAAGTTGTTGCCTCCTATTTTTGTAGATTATAAGAGTATGGTAGCACATGATTTTATTGTTAAGGATAAGAAGAAGATGCTTAAGTATAGATTGATATTTGATAAAAACTACTGCGAGATTATTACCTTCCTACGCCCTCTTTCTTTAACATATTTTCAGGGATGCACCTCGTTTTGCCGGAGGCCATTCATGCATACTGGACCCTGACACTAGCTCTAGAGCCTGAGACCGAACCACCCCTTGACCCATATTGACAGTTTGTTTATCAGTGTGATCCGGAGGAGATCGCCAACCAGTGGCACCCACAGGAAACCAGTGGCACCCTAGACCAACTTAGGCCAAAAGCCTAAGCTTGGGGGAGTACGTATTTCTCGCCGACATTACATTCATGTTCACACACTCATTCCAGTTGTCGATGCTCATACTATTCATGCTAGTTTATTTTCTTCTTAAGCCTTCTTCTTTTGTGTTTAAAAAACCTTAATAAAAACCAAAAAAATAGTTGTATCTTTAGCTAGTTTACTTTACATGCCTGTAGTAGTAATAATTAAAAGAAAACACAAAAAGATTTTTCGTTCTTCTTTTGCTTGTTGGTAGCTTTCCCGTGTAAATAGTTTTGTTTCTTTTCTTTTCTTTGGGGGTCGAGAGGAGAAGACCATGATGAAAATGTTGAGTGGCTCTCAAATGAATTATTGTTGATCTAACAAAGAGCCCATATTACCTTGTCTTCTCCCTTGTATTGAATGCTTGCAGATCCCAGCTTAGTCCAATGCATGGGCACTATTATTATTATCCACAATGTTCAGTTGTTCAAGTGAATGGCAATAATGATGATATATGATGAACTGATTGAGATGTGAAAAGCTAGTATGAACTCGACCTATCTTGTTTTTGTAAACAAGATTAGTGTATCATTCTTGATTTAGCCTATTATGAATGAAACGTGTTTGCAATGAGAATTAGAGATTATAGTTGCTCATGCCATGCTTAATTAGCTAGGAGTTTATAATGGTTTACCTTGTTATTAAAATGGTTGTGATGTGGTATGATAAGGTGGTATCCTCCTTTGAACAATTCGAGTGGCTTGACTTGGCACATGTTCATGCATGTAGTTGAAACAAAATGAACATAGCCTCCACGATATTTATATTCCTGGTGAATTATATCCTACTCATGCTTGCACTCAGTGTTGATTAATTTTAATGCATGTTCATGACTGTTGTCGCTCTCTAGCTGGTCGCTTCCCAGTCTCTTTCTAGCCTTCACTTGTACTAAGCGGGAATACTGCTTGTGCATCCACTTCCATAAACCCCAAAAGTTATTCTATATGAGTCCACCATACCTTCCTATATGTGGTATCTACCTGTCGTTGCAAGTAAATTTGTATGTGCCAAACTCTAAACCTTCAAATGAAATTTTGTTTTGTATGATCGAATAGATCATGTATCAACTAGGGCTGTCTATATCTTCCATGCTAGGTGGGTTATTCTCATGAGTGGACTCCGATCCTCATTCACGAGAAAATGGCTGGTAACCGGGATGCCCAGTCCCATGCTTAAATTAAAATAATTGCAAACAAAACTCCCATAGGATTGTTGTTAGTTGGAGGCACCCGTTGTTCCGGACAAGCCATGGATTGATGTTTGTTGGTGGTGGGGGAGTATATACTTTACCATTCCATTTGGGAACCGCCCTTATAATGTGTGTAGCATGGAAGGCATCGAGATCTCTCAGTTGTTATGTTGACAATGAAAGTATGCCACTCAAAATATTATTTATCTCTATTTCAAAAATTGAGCTCTAGCACCTCTACAAATCCCTTCTTCCCTCTGCGAAGGGCCTATCTATTTACTTTTATGTTGAGTCATCACCCTCTTATTAAAAAGCACTAGTTGGAGAGCACTGCTGTCATTTGCATGCATTACTATTAGTTTACATTGAGTATGTCTGTGACTGGATCTCTTTTACCATGAATTACAATGTTTAGTCAGTCCTTGAACTTCGGAGGTGCTCTGCATTTAGGTTTTGCGGTCTCAGAAAGGGCTAGCGAGATACCATCTTGTTATATCATATTATGATTTCTTTGAGAAAGTGTTGTCATCCCAGATTTAGTATTATTGCTCGCTAGTTGATTATGACATTGATATGAGTAAACATGAGACCTAAATGTTATTATGAATATGGTTAGTTCATAATCTTTGCTGAAAACATGAATGCTGTATTTACATATTTACAACAACAAGATCAAACAGAGTTTGTAAAAGTTTTTCTTCATCACTTTCAGTTTGTCAATTGAATTGCTTGAGGACAAGCAAAGGTTTTAGCTTGGGGGAGTTGATACGTCTCCATCATATCTACTTTTCCAAACACTTTTGACCTTGTTTTGTACTCTAACTTGCATGATTTGAATGGAACTAACCCAGACTGTTGCTGGTTTTAGCAGAATTGCCATGGTGTTATTTTTGTGCAGAAATAAAAGTTCTTGGAATAACCTGAAACTTCATGGAGAATATATTTGGAATTTATGAAAAATACTGGCGAAAGAATCAACACCTGGGGGCCCACACCTTGTCCACGAGGGTGGGGGCGTGCCCACCCCCTGGGTCGCGCCCCCCTGTCTCGTGGGCCCCCTGAGTCTCCACCGACCTCAACTCCAACTCTATATATTCACGTTCGGGGAGAAAAAAATCAGAGGAAATGATTCTTCACGTTTTACGATATGGAGCCACCGACAAGCCCTAATCTCTCTTGGGGGGGGAGGGTGGGGGTTGATCTGGAGTCTGTTCGGGGCTCCGGAGAGGTGAATCCGTCGCCATAGTCATCATCAACCTTCCTCCATCACCAATTTCATGATTCTCATCGTCGTGCTTGAGTAATTTCATCATAGGCTTGCTGGACGGTGATGGATTGGATGAGATTTATCATGTAATCAAGTTAGTTTTGTTAGGGTTTGATCCCTAGTATCCATTATGTTCTGAGATTGATGTTGCTATGACTTTTCTATGCTTAATGCTTGTCACTAGGGCCCGAGTGCCATGATTTCAGATCTGAACCTATTATGTTTTCATGAATATATCTGAGTTCTTGATCCTATCTTGCAAGTCAATAGTCACCTACTATGTGTTATGATCCGGTAACCCCGAAGTGACAATAATCGGGACCACTCCCGGTGATGACTGTAGTTTGAGGAGTTCATGTACTCACTAAGTGTTAATGATTTGGTCCGGTACTCTATTAAAAGAAGACCTTAATATCCCTTAGTTTCCAATAGGACCCCGCTACCACGGGAGGGTAGGATAAAAGATGTCATGCAAGTTCTTTTCCATAAGCACGTATGACTATATTCGAAATACATGCCTACATTATATTGATGAACTGGAGCTAGTTCTGTGTCACCCAACATTATAACTGTTCCATGAGGAATCGCATCCGACATAATTATCCATCACTGATCCATTGCCTACAAGCTTTTTACATATATATCTTTGCTTAGTTACTTTTCCGTTGCCACTTTTACAATCATTACAAAACTATTACAGTTACTTTTGCCACCGTTACCGTTACTTCCATATTACTTTGCTACTAAATACATTGCTGCAGATATTAAGTCTTTCAGGTGCGGTTGAATTGAAAACTCAACTGTTAATACCTGAAAATATTCTTTGGCTCCCCTTGTGTCGAATCAATAAACTTGGGTTGAATACTCTACCATCGAAAACTTTTGCGATCCCCTATACTTGTGGGTTATCAAACCCTGCCTCCGCCGCCCTGCCCTCCCCTCGACCTCACACCACCACCGTGCTTGGCAATGCCCCCGCCCCCATCCATCCATTTAATCCCGGCCGACCTCCAGATCGGGCGCCAACAGCTCCTAGGCCCCACACACCCCTAAGATAAACACCGAGGAGCTGCTTCCCCTACATAATAGGCAGACTAGTGCCTATTACGTTGGGTAATGCTTTCTTCAGTTTGTAATCAACTAACGAGGAATTGAAATCCAGAGGGGCGACGGACTTCTAGCTAAGGTGAAATAGAATATGAGGATAAACCTTGTGCATCGCGAGTTACTCGGGACATCTAGTATAAGGAAGAAGCGGTCAACTAGTGTCTTCTTTTTGAAATTTTATCACTTGAAACTCCTATAACTACGATTATTTTGGAATGAAGGACATAATTTTGAATCCATTTTGTACACATCTATATATGCTATTCTGTACAAAAAAGAGCAAAGATTGGTGCCCCCATAAATTAGTTATGATTTACAAATTCCATGATATCGAATTCAAATAATTGAATGGACTTCATGTTGAATTCGTTTTTTTAAACCACCTTAAGTTGAATTCAAATGTATGTTAGTTCATAGCTAGCTATTTATAATGTTCATCGTGTAACTTTTGTATGTATAATGTGCTTTACACACACAACATGAACTATACTCACATTTATATTTGATTGCTAAAGCAATGTATTGTTTGCAGTTCAAAATACGGTCAGGACCCCGATTCCAAGTCACATCGATCTAGCCGGTAACACCTCATATCACTTTGCGGCCTCACACACAGTATTCCCACGGGTGTCGCCTTACCATGGCCCGGGATCGTTTGCGCCTTTTGGCTCACGTATATGATAGTGTCGCTAGCATCCATATGATAGAGAACCCGGGCCGACATGACTAGTTGTGAATCCAATGCGGCACTAACCTATGGGGACAGGCATACATGAATCAACCTCGAGCATGTCGGTCAGCAGCGTGTGAATCCGGGCTGTAGCACTGGGCTAACAGGACTCCGGTGAACCGGGCTGGAGCAGGCTAGGCAGGACTCCGGATATCACCGCGTGACATTTCCCCAAAGGGACAGACACAGGAACAAAGTGAATCACATGCCGGCAAGTCAAGTGTTCCAGAGCAGTAGTGTTGGGCTAGCAGGACTCCGGTGAACCGGGCTGTAGTGGACTACTATGGGTCATGGAAGCACAAGACAACATTTCCCCATAAGAGAGGCTACTAAGGATAAACAACTAGGTTGTCGGATCCCACACATACCAAGCATTTCAATCATACACACAATATGCTCAATATGTGCAATACAACATGGCATCACAACAAGACTCTACAACTCAGAGTAATAATCATTAGGCTCCGAGGAGCGAGATATTACAAACATGGGTCTCATGACCCAACATACAGAGCATACAAGCAACAAAACACATGCGGAAGCTTAACTTGTCTGAGTACAGACAGCTACAAATGAAGAAGGTCAAAAGCCTGACTATCTACATGACCCTCCCAAGGGTACAAGATCGTAGCTGAGGTAACAAGCTAAATGTCGAAGTTCACGTGGAACTACTAGCGAGACTGAAGTCTCTCTGCAAAACATAAATTAAGCAAACGTGAGTACAAATGTACCCAGCAAGACTTACATCACAACTAACTACATATGCATCAGTATCAACAAAGGGGGTGGTGGAGTTTAACTGCAGCAAGCCAGCTTTGACTCGGTGGCTATCTTTGTCGGCGTTCTGGGAACGGGGGTCCCCAGACTTGCCTGCCTGCGGCCTGCGGCGTGGCTGAAGTGGGGGCCCAGCGCGGCCCATCTTCATCAACACGAGGCTCAAGACCCTCGCGAGGGGCCAAGCCTCGCGAGGCGGACGACACGGCGCATCCTCAGGCACAGCCTCGTCAGGCTGGCTCGCGAGGAGGCGGAGAGTTCAAGGCGGGGTACCTCACGAGGTGCCTATGACGCAAGCCGTGACGACACGGGGCACCAGGCGGGTGCCAGCGCGCGCAGCGTCCCAATTTCCTCTTTCGTGCAAAGGGAGCAAGCGTATCAGTAGAGTACCGAGGCATCAGGCAAAGGTTGCCACTTCGGTGCAACGAGACCAAGGCCAAGAGGACTACGAGACGGAGGTCACCATGGAGCCTAGCGCGGCGTCTTCACCAGGGCCTTTTGCAGGCGAAGACTGCTTTTTTCAGGATAGATGTACTCGTTGTCCCCCTTCAAATTAGCCCGCCATTGTTGGATCCCTTCCTGCTCAATATTTGGGGAGAGGACCAGGGCCTCTATAAATAGGACTAGCCACCCACGTAGCAAGGGGTTCGATTCCTGGTCGTTCGGTCCGGATGATGGGAGAGAGAAAAGGCATAGAGAGAGAGAGGGTGACCGAACTCTTCACAACAGTTCATCACATCAGCCAAGAACAGACCCTCGTGAGGCTGTTCTTCCTTGTATTGTTCATCCTCACCAGCCCCAGGAGGCAATCCATCCACCACACACAGGAGTAGGGTATTACACCACATCGGTGGCCCGAACTAGTATAAATCTTGTGTCTTTCGTGCAGTTCTTTTAGTAGTTTAGATCCCATTGAGACGGAGAGGTTGAAGGTGAGATTTCCACGCGCACCCTAGTGTTCGAACCTTAAGGGTCTGCCGGAACCCGAAATCTGACATTTGGCGCACCAGGTAGGGGTGCGACGGAATTCGTCTTCCACCGCTCCGCTCTCCTCTGACCGTCGCGTCCATGTCTGACGCTCATCGAGCCCGCGCCGAGCGCCGGGCCGCCATCGCTTCTCGCGTCGCCCAGACGGCCCCCGTCGGTGGGCGTCCTCGTCGTTCCCCGTCGCCCGCCATCAACGCTGCCACCGGCCCGGCGGGGGGCGAGCAGCAGGCATCGTCTCAGCACCCGTCCGTGCGGCAAGACGGCCGCACCGCCACTCCGTCACTCGCACCAGCTGGCTCTTCGTCCTGCGCGCTCCGTGCACCCTTGGAGGCTCGAGCGGCGCTCCTCGCGGCAAACGAGCTCCTGCGCTACCGTCCCGTCGACGACGTCTACGAAGAATGGCTCGACCGCGTCGCCGAGTTTGTCCGCGCCGCAGGGGCCTCATCCGCGCCGTCCGTCCCTCTACGCTGCACTCCGCCCCGCGCGGGCAACGAAGCTCCGGAGGCGCACCAGCCGCCTCCCCTCCAAGAAGATGCCGTGGCTCCAAGGCGACTGGACCCCAGGCGGAACCCGCTCCGTCAGGCGCCAGCGCACCAAGAGCGAAGCTGCCAAGAAATCCCTTGCCCGCAGGGGGCTGCCCGGGCGCTCCCTGCTCCGGCACGCCGTGACCCTGCTCCAGCTCCGGCACGTCAAGACCCCGCCCTGCTCCTAGCTGCAGCGCGTGGGGACCCTCAAGACCAAGCTCTCCGCCAACCGAGGCCTTTCGTGGCCACCGCGGGCTGCCACACCTACACCACTGAGCTGCACAGCGTCGCGTGGCCCGGCAAGTTCAAGTCCGACCAGCCTCCTCGCTACGACGGCACAACTGACCCCGCGGAATTCCTCTAGCTCTATGAGCTAGGCATCGAGGCTGCCGGCGGGGATGAAAAGGTCATGGCGAACTGGTTCCCCATGGCGATGAAGGAAGGGGCGCGAACCTGGCTCCTAAATCTGGCTCCAGGCACGATCTCCTCCTGGGACCAGATGCGCGCCCGCTTCATCGCCAACTTCCAAGGTACTCGCGACCGGCCGCCTGCCATGAGCGACATGCGCTGCATCAAGCAACAACCCGGAGAGACCCTGCGAAAGTACATCCAGCGCTTCAACAGCGCGCGCCTCAAGATCCCCAGGGTGTCAGAGGAGGCCATCATCTCCGCCTTCTCTGATGGCGTGCGTGACGTCAAGATGAAGGAGGAACTGGTGATGCACGAAGACCTCTGCACCTCCCTAGTGCTGTTCAACTTGGCGAACAAGTGCGCCAGGGCTGAGGCGGGACGTCTCTCCCTCCTCGAGCTGCCTGCCGTGGACCCAGAAGAGAAGAAGCCCAAGGCCCAGGACGTGAAGCGCAAGGGGGCTGCCGTGCTCGCAGCCGAACCGGACACCAAGCGGGGTAAGGATCTGCCCGAACCCTCCAGAGGCAGCCGGTACTGTGTGTACCATGACCTCCACACCCACAACACCAATGAATGTCAAGAGCTCCGCGCCGTGCAAGAAGGAAGGATCGGCCGTCGCCCTGACCGTGCGGACCGGGGCTATGGCCGAGGAGGAGGAAGAAACCCAGGGCGCTGGGAAGACCGCGGCCTGCGCCAGGGGTGGCGCGACCAGCCTCGCGAGTACCGCTGGCGGGACCTGCCTCGTGAGGGGGACTGGAGAGACCAGCCTCATGAGGACCGCCCTCATGGCAACACAGGCCTACCTCCGCTGCCGCCTCCACCAAGAAGGAACGAAGGACGCCATCAAGACGAGGGGGCTGGGGGCTTCCAGGAGCCGCGCGCGATCGCCTGCATCCTGGGCGGAGCTCAAGCCCTAGCCTCCCAACGTATCTTCAAGCAGTTTGCCCGTGAAGTGAATGCTATTCTCCCCAAGCTCGAAGCAACACGCCCCCTCAGGTGGTCTGCGTGCCCCATCACGTTCAGCTCGGCAGACCAGCTCAAGTGCGCAGCCACTGCAGGAGTCCTCCCGATGCTCTGCTCCGTAGTCATCAGCAACGTGTAGGTCACCAAGACCCTCGTCGATGGTGGGACAGGGCTCAGTGTCCTGTCCGTGGAAACATTCCACAACCTCCAAGTGCCCTATGACCAGCTTCAGCCAACCAGGCCTTTCTCCGGGATCACCGGTGGTTCCACAATCCCGATCGGGCAGGTCCGCCTCCCTGTCACCTTCGGAGCCTGCAACAACTACCGCACCGAGCTCATCGACTTCGATGTCGCCCACATCCGCCTGCCGTGCAACGCCATCCTCGGGTACCCGGCGCTAGCCAAGTTCATGGCCGTGACCCACCATGGCTACAACGTCCTCAAGATGCCAGGAAGTGGCGGCGTCATCACGGTGCCCTGTGAAGAGAGAGACGCAGTGTGTTCCCTGGAGCGAGCCTTCTAGGCTGCGTCGTTGGAAGACCCAGATCGCGGAAGTAGGAGGGTTCCTGAGACCACCGCCAAGAAGAAGAAGACGTCGTCAGGCTCAGCCCCTCAGGAGGCAGGCCCCTTAGGGCCCGTGCCCCCTCAGGAGGGCCCTCCATCCATCGCATAGGAAAGCGCGCCCGGCGCCCTCCTCAGGCAGGCTCGGGGGCTCTCACCTGGAGGGCCACCGACCTAGCCAGGGTCACGAGGGAGGCGCTTGGGCACCATGTGGAGGTGTGGTTCGCAACACGTTTCCCTCGAGAGGGAGCCAAGCAAGGAAGATCAGACCAGCAAGAGTTCGTTGACGAGGCCATTCGAGAGCTACAGGAGACAAGGATCATGAGAGGTTGCCGCCGCTTGCCAGCCGTGGCCCCACATCCAGGCGAGGATGGTGGGCTGCGCGTCTGCTTCGACGTACCAGGACTCAATCAAATCGCCACAACAGAGCGCCTCTGGCCCTCACAAGAGGGGCGCTGCGGAGGTCCACCCCATAGCTATGTTCGCATGCCTTACGGCCTGCCGAGCATGGCTGCGGCGTACCAGCGCCTCATGAGGGGCATCGGGGAGGCTCAGGAAGACAAGCGTTACGTGGCTCTGGCGGAGGTGGAGACAGCTCGCGAGGAGTCACCAGTGCCTCCGGAGCCTCCCGAGGCCCCGGGGCCTGGGGGCTCGTGAGGCTCGGCTTCTGCAGCCCGTCAAGTCTGCTGCACCGACGCCACTACGCTGACGACATCCACAGGTGACATCTTGCAAGTTCCGTTCTCAGCTGGGAGCACCCTCACAGGGTTGCATCACTCCCAGGCCGCGTGGGTCCGTCCTCGCGGCATGTATCTGCATTTACCTTTCCGTCGTTAGTTTGCCTTGTTGGGGGCGCCCCTCGGGCTGCATCATCCCCAAGCCGTTCGGGCCAGACCCAGTGGCGTGTATCCCCCTAGTGTTTATTTCCAACTATGCATTGCCTATCACGATTAGCTGCATGGAGCCCGTCCGCAGCATCTTCTCCTCCCATGTCGGCTACATGCACGTTAAAGGGGGGGTGCCTGAGCATCACGACTCAGGGCTCTTACTGGCTCTCCAGCCCTCACCGTCTGGCCTTGTCCATGGCATCGCGACCTGGCATACCAGCGACGGCTGAGACAAGCTCGAGGGACGGGACCCGAGGACGTAGAGTACCGGCATCTAACCAAATTTTGCAGGGACACATCTCAAGATATGGCCTAGTGCCGGGCGCAACCCGCCCAGAGGTAGGGCCTCGTGAGTCCCGTGCTGGCTCACGGGTGCCCAGATACACCTCACCTAGCTCTACCATGCGGGTCACGTGTCAGGGCGGGGCTGTATATGCCTCGGGGGCTCCTCCCGGAGGGGAGCCCCCTCCCACGTACCAATGGAAGCACCATGCTCCGCGCTGGCTGACGACACTGCCGAGTAGCGGCTATGCCCGTACACATACGGAAGCGCTATGCTCCGCGCTGGTGATAAACAACTGAGGGTGGCCTCCGGGCCATGTTAACCTCAGGGAGCCCAGAGCTCAGTGGCTGGCCTCATCGCAACGCCTCCTCCCCGGAGCGCCGTGTGAGGGGGCTGGGCACGGGGGCTACGACTGGGTCACGCCCAGACGTACGCCGCCCAGCCAGGCCCCTTGGGCCTGGCTGGCCGCGCATCTCTCCCCGAGCGGAGCCAATGTACGAAGGCCGTTTGCGCATCAAGGGGGACCCCTGGGCATCGCGACCCAGGGGCCTAACTGGTCCCGTAGCCCCTCACTCCTTAGTTCCGAAAGGCTATGCTGGGTGAGGTACGCGCGGGGCCGGGCTCTGCAGACGTAGAACGGTAGCCACGCTTACATCTCGCCTCATCACCCGCTGTTCGCGCGTCAAGGGGGACTCCTGAGAATCGCGACTTAGGAGCCTAACTGGCTCTGTATCCCCTCACTCCTTAGTTCCGAAAGGCTATGCTGGGTGAGGTACGCGCGGGGTCGGGCTGTGCAGACGTAGAACGGAAAACACACCTACATCACGCTTCCCTACTTGTTGTTCGAGCGCCAAAGGGGACTCCTGACCATCGCGACTCAGGAGCCTAACTTGTCACGTGGCCCCTCACTCCTTTGGTCCCGTCCTGGTTTCCAGTCGGGGCTGATGCTGGGTGAGGCATGCGCGGGGCCGGGCCCTGCCGGCGTAGAACACAGGCAAGTAGGGAAGAAAAGCATAAAATCCAAGGAACTTAAAAGCAAATATTATAGTCCATACTATCAATCTCAATACCAAATGCAAGTTTAAATGCCTCCCCGAGGCGTGATGCATGTGCAGGAACCTAAAGAAGAGCAGGGATGGGACGGAGTCACTCGTCGGCGCTAGTTCCGCCTTGTGGAACAGCGGGGTCGGCAGCGCCTTGCTTTGGCCTGGTGCTGAAGGCCCGGAACTTCTCCAGCAGCGCCTCCGCGCGCCCCTTCACGGCTTTGACAGCGGCATCAGCACCCTCTCCGCTCACCAGCTCCAGCAGGGCATCGAGGTCGGTGTTGGCATCGCGGAGGTAGACGTGGGCGAAGACAGAAGACAGGACGTGCGCCTCGGCCTCGGCCGCGGGGCCGATGCCGAGGACGACGTCTTCTAGAGCCTTGAACAGGAAGGGAAGCAGCTTGGCGGGGCCATCCTCGTCACCAACAAGCGGGCTGTCCAAGCCGCTCTCGTAAAGCATCTTCAGTGAAGCGCGAGCGTCCTTCTCCATGTCCGCGAAGGCCACGCGGTCTTCGGCGAGGACCTGAGCCTTGGCGTCCAGCTTGGCCTTCGTCGCCTCCAGTTCCTGCTTCCACACGCCTAGACGTTCGCGGCGCTTCTTGAGCTTGGCCTCCGAGTCCACGAGCGCCGCCTCACGCGCCTTCGCCCCCCCTCTCCTTCTCCTGGCGAAGGCGAACCTCCTCTGCAAGTTGGCCCCGCTGGCCTTGCAGCTCGTCCTCCAACGCCTTGCAGCGGTCGCGGGCCTTGACCGCTTCCCCCAGGGCCGCGTCACGAGCAATCCTCGCCTCAAGGACGGCCCGCTTCTCCTCGTCGCAGGCCGTCGAAGCCTGAACCAGCGCCGCTCAGATCAAAGCATCAGAGCGAATCCACCCAAAAGCCAGTTCCAGACGCCCGGCCACCAGGCGAGGGTCGGCGCTGAGAAGGTCTTGGCGCAGCCGGTCCAGTTCAGCAGAAGCATGCTCCAAGACGGAGGAAGAAGACGGAGGAGCCTCGGCGCGCTCTAGGACGACAGGAGGAGCTGAGGGAGCAGTGGCCAGCAAAACAGGAGGAGAAGGTGGCGGCGGCAAGGCTGCCGAATCCCGAGCCAGCGTTCGCTGCGTCTCCCCAGCAGTGGCAGTGGCGCCAGACGAGGACACCTCAGGAGTCACCTGGGCCATGGGGGCTGAGCTCGCCCCCGCCAGAATGGCCAGACCCCCTGAGGGCGACCGACCAAGAGAAGCCCGCGCACTGTGATCGCCCCCTTTCACAGGCGGGGGCGCTACCGCGGATGGAGCCTCAGGAGCCCGTTTCAGTTTCTTCGCCGAAGGCGCCCGCCTTCTCAAGAGAAGCAATCATTAGGCCTCGTCGGCAGAATGAGAAACAAGAGAACAAGGGTCAAGCGCTTACGGGTCATCGCCGGTGAGCTCGGGCAGCTTTCAGCCCAACTTCAAGCCAAACAGTCGGCTGGAAGGGTTGACCTTGGGAGCGGAAGGCGTGGCAGCGGACTGCACCGGGGTAGGGGCAGGCCCGCGGGGGACCAGCCCGGTCCTGTCCTTCTTCGGGATCAGAGGCGAGCTCCCGCTACCCAGCACATCGTCATCATCATCATCATCATCATTGCTCGGCGATAGGCGGAGAGTACGGGGCGAGCGCCGAGGGAAGGGAGCCCTCGACTCTCCGTCAGTCGCCCCGGTGTCGGGCCCCTCTCCCCGCTCCTCTTCGCCCTCCTCCTCGCTGGAGTCGCTGGAGGGCACGTCCACCAGTCCTTCAGAAGGCGCCACGGGCACGAGCCCGAAACCATTGAAAGCGGGCATGGACTTCACCACCTGCTCCCAGTCGCTGTGAAGAAACAAGGGCTTGGGAGCACCCTCCAACCTTGTCGCCGTGCTCCCGACCAGAGATTGAAGAACCGCGTCCACGTCCTCTTCTTCCGCAGGCACGGGGCTTAGATGAGGCCTCCACATCAGAGAAGAGTACTGCCGGAGTGGAGCCAGCTGCTGCTCCAAGAACTCCCTCAACAGTGACGCACGAGTCAACTTTGACGTCGCCATGTTGGCTGGCCTCAAGTCCACATCCATCTTCTCCAACACCGGCTTTGCGCGGGGATCCGCGAGCTCCTCCCGGCACTAGTCACTGGCGCTCACGGCCTGCTCCTTGGGCAGGATCAGCCGAGGGTGGACGCGCCCGGCATCAACCAAGACCCACTTGCTCCGGAAGCCATCAACCCTCTTCCCGGGATTCGAGATGGTAATGGTGCTGCCATGCGCGACGAAGCTCGCGCACGCAGAAGGAGAGCTGCCAGAAATCCGGAGGTAGAAGTAGTGGCGCAGCAAGGCCACCGAGGGCTGCACCCCCACGTGGGCCTCGCAGTAGTAAGCGAAGATCGCCAGGAGAAGGACAGAGTTGGGGTGGAGGTGCAGAGCCAGCAAGTTGTAGTGGCGGAGGACAGAGAAGAAGAACTCGGAGAAGGGGGGCACCAAGCCTGCTGCGATGGCGCCCACAAAGAAAGGGTAATAGGTGCTCCCTCGACCTTCGGGGGAGGCGGAGCCGACCTTGAACACCTCCGTCCCGACGACGCCCTGTGCTGCCGCCATCCAGCACAGCCGGGTAAAGGTGGCCTTGGACATAGTCGGCGGGTCCAGAGCAGGGGAATACCAAGCTTCGGCCGGAGGCTTGCGAGGCGCCATGGCTTCCTAGGTCGCGCAACCGGAGTAGATCTGGAAGTTTGGAGGAAGAAAGGGGAGGCGCAAGAAAGGGGATCTGGGCAGCAACCGGAGAAAGCAAGGCGAAGTCTGGGAAAATGCCTCTCCCCTGTCAACCCGCGTGGTTGCTAAGGCGCCACGTCCAATCAACCGCCACGCGTCGTCCAATGCCGCAGGCTGCTAGGGCCCGCAGCGCTTCGCCCTTGCCCTTTCGCCTCTCGGCACGGCCAAGTCCATGCGCACCTTGGGCCCGGGGGCTGCTGTCGGCGTTCTGGGAACGGGGGTCCCCAGACTTGCCTGCCTGCGGCCTACGGCGTGGCTCAAGTGGGGGCCCAGCGCGGCCCATCTTCATCAACACGAGGCTCAAGACCCTCGCGAGGGGCCAAGCCTCGCGAGGCGGACGACACGGCGCATCCTCAGGCACAGCCTCGTCAGGCTGGCTCGCGAGGAGGCGGAGAGTTCAAGGCGGGGTACCTCGCGAGGTGCCTATGACGCAAGCCGTGATGACACGGGGCACGAGGCGGGTGCCAGTGCGCGCAGCGTCCCTCTTTCCTCTTTGGTGCAAAGGGAGCAAGTGTATCAGCAGAGTACCGAGGCATCAGGCAAAGGTTGCCACTTCGGTGCAACGAGACCAAGGCCAGGAGGACTACGAGACGGAGGTTACCACGGAGCCCAGTGCGGCATCATCACCAGAGCCTTTGGCAGGCGAAGACTGCTTTTGTCAGGATAGATGTACTCGCTGTCCGCCTTCAAATTAGCCCGCCATTGTTGGATCCCTTCCCGCTTAATATGTGGGGAGAGGACCAGGGCCTCTATAAATAGGACCAGACACCCACGTAGCAAGGGGTTCGATTCCTGGTCGTTCGGTCCGGACGACGGGAGAGAGAAAAGGCATAGAGAGAGAGAGGGTGACCGAACTCTTCACAACAGTTCATCACCTCAGCAAAAAACAGACCCTCGCGAGGCTGTTCTTCCTTGTATTGTTCATCCTCACCAGCCCCAGGAGGCAATCCATCCACCACACACTGGAGTAGGGTATTGCACCACATCGGTGGCCCGAACCAGTATAAATCTTGTGTCTTTAGTGTAGTTCTTTTAGTAGTTTAGATCCCATTGAGACAGAGAGGTTGAAGGTGAGATTTCCGCGTGCACCCTAGTGTTCGAACCTTAAGGGTCTGCTGGAACCCGAAATCCGACAATCTAGAACTACGACTGCAAGTAACTATTTTGAGGTGGCGCACACGAGTCCACATATTCACCATATCAATACTCCACTATGGATTCGCTCCCTTCTCCCTACGAGAACGCCATCCATAGCAATCACGCATATCATGCGCATTTTAGAGTATCCACTTTCACTTGTCTATGAACTATGCAAGGGGTCCAAGTTTCCATATCCGAGGAATTCGGCTACTCGAATAGATAATGATAAGCCTGCAGGGGTGTACTTGTTCACACACGCTCTCGCCACTTACCACCATGTACACATCGTGTATCTCGGCAACCTTCAAGCGGAAGCCTGGTGAGGGAGTCAGCCATGACCTGACTAACCAACAAGTCTCTAGTCCAGGTTTATCGCCTATTCGGGTTCCATCCGCAAGGAGATCCGGCCGGGGTGTCGCTCACGGCCCCAAAGGATGTGAGCAGGGTTCCCAAGCCCACCATCCGGGTGCCAATGGTACACTGGGCCACTGTGCCTCGTCTGTCCCAAGCCCACCTGTACCGGGTGCCACTTGGTAGACTACTAACACTACCTACAAACACCAGAAACTAGTTGCAACTCCTGGACAGAGATCAGGTTGATTAATAAGTTGAGAGAGCTTGGAGAGCCCGGAGCCCAATGTGTGGTAGTAACTGTTCATGGATCCCAAACACAGAACTCAGTTCCGAAGGATTACTGCTGAGACAACCCACCATGTACTCCTACATGGCCTCTCACCGCTACGTTTACCAAATCGTGTTCACACACTTCGCACTCAACCGTAGGACATGTTCACCACATTCTAATTCATCTCCGATGAATCATACCTGACTCAACTCTAAACAATAGCAGGCATGACAAACAAGCATGAATGAGTAGGTACAACAGGGCTCAAACAACTCCTACTCATGCTAGTGGGTTTCATCAATTTACTGTCGCAATGACAGGTCATGAAGAGGAAAGGGGTTCAGCTACCGCAACAAGTAATAGATGAATCGTTGTTGTCCTAATGCAGTAAAAGAGAGCAGGAGCGAGAGAGTGGGGTTGTATCGGAATGAACAAGGGGGTTTTGCTTGCCTGGCACTTCTGAAGATAATGTAGTTCTTCATCGGTGTCATCGATCACATCATCGATACACGTCTACCGAGAGGGGACAAACACCGGCAACTGAGAAGAACACAATCAATGCAATGCGCAATATGATGTATGATCATGACATGGCAATAATGTTATGATTTGCACTAATGCATCTAGCAACAATTTAAATGAAGTCCATATGGACCAAAGGTTCATATGCAAACTCCATATTTAGCATTTAAAATGCTATTATTATGTTTTCACTTATACAGTGGGTATAAGTTGGTTGATCATGCATGAAAGTAGCATAAATGGATATATTAGATTTTTCTGATAATTTTTCATATATAAATTATTTCATTTGGAGTTACGATTTAATTTCTATGAATTTTTGAAGTTTTGGGCATTTTCTGAAAATAATAAATCATTTAAGATTTATTTAAATTCCGAAAAGGAATTATTGTGTCAGCATGATCTCACAGTGACGTCAGCAGGTCAACAGCTCGGTCCATGTCAAACCTGACATGTGGGACCCGCATGTAAGTGGTTAATTAAACTAACTAAATAAATTAACACTAACCTAGGTTAATTAGCTGGGCTGGCCCCAGGCGTCGGTGGCCCAGGGTGGTCAAACCCTGGTCAGACGGGGTCAAATCCCCGGTTAGCAGAGTCAATCCCGCCAGCATTGAGTCGCCGGTGAGGCCGAGACGGTGGAGGGGCTCAGATTTTGCCCTTCGGCGACCAAACGAGTGGCGAAAGGGCTCTGCGTGGAGCTGTTGCTCATCCACATCCAACGGAGCAAGCAGCAGTGGCTGCGGCGGTCTACAGCACTGACAGCGTCGAGCTTTGCGGTGGCCCGAGCTCGGGCAACGACGGAGATGGCGCTACAGGCGGCAGTGGGTCAAGCCAAGGGCACCAGTGGGTTGCCCTCGCTCGCCCGCATCCAAAGGAGCCGGTGGGTGGCTGTGGGGGCACCGGAGCTCGTCAGAACGGAGCTCACGGCGGCGGCCGGCGCTCGGGTGAGCTTGGAATGGACGCGGTAGGGCAGGGAAGGAGCCAAGGGTGGGTGCGTTCGAACCATGGGGCTGCATTGATTGTAGTGGTGAGCTTGGACATGTGCTTGCATGGCCATAGCCACGACGGCGTCATGGCCGGCGGTGAGGTGCTCTCAGCTCCGGTGGAAACGGCGGCTACACAGGGCAATCGATGCGGGGAGGAGGGGGGGTTAGGGGCAGGAGCTCACAGCGGTTGCAACGGGTGCCTTGGAGAGCTCGGGGAGGGGCTGGCAACGACGGGAGGTCACCGGCGATCTCGGTGACCCGAGGTTGAAGAAGACGATGGCGACAGTGATGTAGTGCTCCCCTTGGCTCGTCGTGGATGAAAAAGGCAACGATGCGGAGCTCGAGGTCTCATCGGCAGGGAGTGGGGTGGCCGATGGCCATGTCTATGGCGAGCGGCGGTCTCGGGTGTGCTCGGCAGCGTGAGGAAGAAAGGCCAGAGGAAGGGGACATGGCAGAGAAATGAGGGGATAGTGAGAGGGGGTCGTCCTCATCTCCTGGGCATGGAGGTGGACTCGGGGGAGGGTAGCCAGCGCGAAGCAGGAGGTGGCGCGCTCGGCCGCGTGCGAGGTTTCTCCCTCTGCCTACTGGCAGAGGTTGAAGACGGTGGGGGCGCCTTCTGGGCTGGGCCAACAGTGCTGGGCCACAGCTGGGCCGCCAGGTAGGTTAGGTAGGTGGCCTAGTGGCCTTCTCTCCCTCTGTTTTATTATTTGTTTCAGTTTTTCTAATTTCTGCTACAGTTTTGCAAATAAAATACTAACCAAAACACTTTGGTTAATTATGTAAATTTTTGTGAGGAATATTTGAATTATTTTCAAAACACACAACAAATTTCAGAATATTTTGAGCAACCAATATTTAATGGTAATTTTAAACTCCAACTCAATATCATAATGATTTAATTCAATGACCAAAATGTCCTGGAAAAATAGACATCATCTCTGGTAGAGGCTTTCACCTTTTTCCATAATCATGAACATTTTAAAAGGATATTTTGAGGACAGTGAAAATATTTTGGTTGAACCTATTTGAATTGCATTTGTGCTAGGGTTTATCAATCCCCATTTCAAATTTCTTAAATTTAAATATGATGACATGAATGCTACAAGATGCAAAACACTAGACAGTACCATAAGCTAGAGATGTGACAGCTCATCCCTACTAAACAAGAATCTCGCCCCGAGATTCAAGACATGAGGTAAGAAGACAGGGAGGCACGAAGCTAACACAAACTTCACGATTCATGTTGCACTTCATAAGAACGTTGATTCGATCATCATCTTTGATCTTGACATCCTTTCCTTCGAGAACTTCATCCAACATGGCGACAAGAGAGCAAGACAACCTCACAAGAATGGATCATCGATCTTAATGAACACAAGATCAACTCACAGAATGATACGTAGAAACACCCCTTGAGCTAAGACGCAAAACACACATCAGAGATGATGGAAGAGAAACATTTGACAAAGGTGCAAATTGGTAGGCGATAATTCCATGCTAGAGTAGGATGGTGCATGGTTTTCAAGGTAGTGAGGAGATAATTTCCATGATACCATAACGAGACACCCTAGAGAAGGATGTCTCGCAGAATTATCCTTTAAGTGGCAAAAAGAATTACTTTTGATTCAGAGATCATTGAAACTCTCTATACCAGCCTAAGGAAAATCACAATTGATCGTTTGAATGAGTTCGAAAGAATGGCATACTCAGTTTGTAGAGGAAACTAGAGTTATAGGACAACTCAGCAATGGAACGCACATTCCAATTGATACCGATGATATAACCCAGTGACTGAGCCTGCTCTCAAGAACTTGAGCATTTCTGTATTCATCGAGGTTTTACCAACATCCGTGCCGAGGATCCTGGCAACACATCATACTACCATGATGAACGGTGATGGAGGATGTAGATGCAAAGGAGGACATTACTTTCTTAGATTTTTCCTTAGCAATGCCAAGAAGCAAATCTGGATGATCGACCTAGAGACATTCAGCACTCCACTTCAAACATTCTCCTTGATGTTCTAGGATAACCCATTTATTTATATGGTTGGTATCTAGAACATCAAGTAAAGAGTCGGACTTCGGGAACACAAAAATCCATAAGGAACAACTACTGGAATAAATTCTATGAGATCCTTATGGGGAGGTGGCCAACTTCCTCAATCAAGATACTACAATAATAAGTCTTCCGAGTGGGTGTGTTGGCCACAACATCCACTTTACCGGGTTACAGAGAGACCAAAATTATAGTTCTTGAGAAACGTGCCAACCATCATATCTGCCTGAGATTCAGATTCGGTTGGTGTCAGGATAATCCAGACTCATCAAGTCTAGAAAGGAGAATGAAAGTTTGCAACGCAAATCGACGAGATGGCGTTGCGAGATTCTCGGGAAATGGACTATGGTAGTAAGATCCAAAACATGAGCTGGTTCTGCTACACACATGTGAACATGTTGTCCAAGACAAGCATGACCATAGAGTAGTCTTACAATAAAACACTAGCGAGTTCTGGTTGGGAACCATCATTGAGGATAACGGAATCTTGTACAAATCCGTCTGGTACCTTCAGGACTAGCACTTAGAACTCATTATCCTTGAACAAATCAATCAGTGGCTTGGTGTGCTAGGGATACATATAGAATGAAGGTTCCAAGTCTCCAAACCACAGAATACTTCGCACATATGCATGACCGATTTGGGATGATTCCAAAGGAAGCAACATTGACTTTCTCAAATTCATGGCGGCAACTTGCATCAAATGCGCATGAATTAGAGGAAGTCACTTCTTTCATCCAACATATGCTTCATGAACGAGACATGAAGATCATGCTCTTAGAAGTTTCCAACACTAGCTAGATGTTCAACACGAATCATGGAGGAGATAAAAATGTTGCTGATGGGCTCAACAACAATTCATCCAGGTTTCCATATAAGTGGAATTCCACAATTATGTGAACAAGATTCTAGCATTGGTCAGACCCAAAAGATATAATGGTGTATTCTCGAGGGACAACCGTGAGTAAGACAAAATTATGAACATCGGTGGCTCTGATTTGATTTGAGGATAGCCCACACCCAAATCAATATTTTGACAAGATGATAGAGCCAACAACTGACCACGAGGAACAATCGATGAAGATATCATCCTTCTTCAACAACTATTCAAACACAAGGATATCCCTTTGGAAATTACTAAGTCGGACAAGCTATCAGCTTCCAACTCTCCAAGTTGTTGTTTAGCTTAACCGACTAGCTCAGGGGTATCCAACACAGATCCTTGGAGAAGGAGTGGTTTACAAGAAACCAACTTGATCACGAACTCAACATAGCGGTCAGGTGACAACCTGTTAACACTTCCGAGAAGACATTCGGAAATTCACGAACCACCGATATGTTACTAAACTCGAGAACAATCTTGCTTTTCAGGGCAAGACGATATGATCAAGGAGCGAGGGATTGTTACAATACTAACTCATTGGTCGATGAGTGCACCCGGAAATATGGACTAGGTAGCACGATCAATCTTAGGATGATGATTCAATAACCAGGACGCTAAGAATGAAAGTATTGTCCATTAACTACCAAGCAACGGAGTTGTTAGGAGTATTGATTTTGCACACCACAGTACACTCGTCGGCACTCCGGTTACAATAACATGGAACCGAGGAATGAACAATGATGGCAAGAAGTATTACTACGTCAAGAATTTATATGAGGTGGTGCAATTCTCATGACACTCCTGACATAAAGATTGTAACACTCCAAGGTAGAGCAGAGCAAAAGCTGGATTGGCATTTTGATCTGCGGAATACAATTGTTTTGACCCAATCCTAGATATGGATGAGGTTCTGGAGTTTGTTTCTCCTAGTCATTCTGGAATAGGATTGCTTGACGGACCACAAGAATAATAAGGATCAATAACACGGATGCACAATCAGTCCTGACTATCAATTGATAGACATAGGGCCAGAAAATAACTAAACAGGGACAACTCAAAGGAATATATAACTTTCTGAGTTGTAGATGCATAAACCAGTATGTCGAGCAAAGTTCAACATAATTTTTCCGGATAACCCATGCAGAGAGGTAGGACTGGTAGAGTCACAATTATGAATGGGGAACTCCTAAAGAGCACTCTGATTGTGATCTTTTGCTCCAAATAACTTCTGCCATGTTGGCTTATGGTATTGGAAGAACGATATACCACAGACCTCGAGGACTATCACAAGGTTACTAATATCTTAAGGGAACTAGCAAATACTAACAACATGAAGTAGGGTGAATCTCGGGTTCAAAACCCAGGAGTAGAATACCTACTAACTAAATAACATCATGAGATGCTTTCGAAAATAGTGGCCAGAATCATCACACTGGGAAAACCAAACATGGCTAGAGTACTGGGTGGTTCTCTAGGACACCTAGGGTCATAATAATAGCTCCAACATATATATCGAGGCAATGTAATACCTCAACACCGGTTAGTGTGATTAATCTGGCTCAAATGGACATCAGTAACATGGAGGAGTGATTGCAAGTGCATCAGACTATCTAGAAAGCTGGGGTGACTCGGACAGCATAACGGTTGTAAATGTTCAAAATGATTTGAGACATCCTGCAAAAATGGTGGCATAACCACTCAACATCACAATATCAAGGTTCTGAGGCCAGCTATGAACATATGGAGATAGTAGGGACTGAACCGAGGCTTGAACTCAACGATCGTAGGCAACTACGGTTTAGTAACACGTCATCTTGAGAGATAGAAGAGAAGCCTAGTTCTTAATCCCCGTAGAAAATAAGAGGGTGACTCAGATCAGAAGGGCATAAGGTATAAGGAGTAAAAAGAGCCTTACGTTCCCTTCCACAATCAATTCCCTTACATAACTAAAGCATTTCTAGACTCAACTTCCACGAGTTTGGCTTGGTAATCCTACAGGCAGTCAGGCTCTGATACCAAAACTGTCAGGACCCCGATTCCAAGTCACATCGATCTAGCCGGTAACACCTCATATCACTTTGCGGCCTCACGCACGGTATTTCCACTGGTGTCGCCTTACCATGGCCCGGGACCGTTTGCGCCTTTTGGCTCACGTATATGATAGTGTCGCTAGCATCCATATGCCAGAGAACCCAGGCCGACATGACTAGTCGTGAACCCAAAGCAGCACTAACCTATGGGGACAGGCATACATGAATCAACCTCGAGCATGTCGGTCAGCAGCGTGTGAATCCGGGTTATAGCACTGGGCTAACAGGACTCCGGTGAACCGGGCTGTAGCAGGCTTGGTAGGACTCCGGATGTCACCACGTGACATTTCCCCAAAGGGACAGACACAGGAATGAAGTGAATCACATGCCGGCCAGTCAAGTGTTCCGGAGCAGTAGTGCTGGGCTAGCAGGACTCAGGTGAACCGGGCTGTAGCGGACTACTATGGCTCATGGAAGCACAAGACTACATTTCCCCATAAGATAGTCTACTAAGGTTAAACAACTAGGTTGTCGGATCCCACACATACCAAGCATTTCAATCATACACACAATATGCTCAATATGTGCAATACAACATGGCATCACAACAAGACTCTACGACTCAGAGTAATAATCATTAGGCTCTGAGGAGTGAGATATTACAAACATGGGTCTCATGACCCAACATACAGAGCATACAAGCAACAAGCACATGCGGAAGCTTTACTTGTCTGAGTACAGACAACTACAAATGAAGAAGGCTCAGAAGCCTGACTATCTACAAGACCCTCCCAAGGGTACAAGATCGTAGCTGAGGTAACAAGCTAAACATCGAAGTCCATGTGGAACTACTAGCGAGACCGAAGTCTCTCTGCAAAACATAAATTAAGCAAACGTGAGTACAAATGTACCCAACAAGACTTACATCCGAACTAACTACATATGCATCGGTATCAACAAGGGGGGTGGTGGAGTTTAACTGCAGCAAGCCAGCTATGACTCGGTGGCTATCCTGAACTACGACTGCAAGTAACTCTTTTGAGGTGACGCACACGAGTCCACATATTCACCATATCAATACTCCACTATGGACCCGCTCCCATCTCCCTACGAGAATGCCATCCATAGCACTCACGCTTATCTTGCGCATTTTAGAGTATCCACTTTCACTTGTCTGTGAACTGTGCAAGGGGTCCAAGTTTCCATATCCGAGGAATCCGACTATTCGAATAGATAATGATAACCCTGCAGGGGTGTACTTCTTCACACACACTCTCGCCACTTACCACCATGTACTCATCGTGTATCTCGGCAACCTTCAAGCGGAAGCCTGGCGAGGGAGTCGGCCACGACCTGACTAACCAACAAGTCTCTAGTCCAGGTTTATCGCCTATTCGGGTTCCATCCGCAAGGAGATCCGGCTGGCGTGTCGCTCACAGCCCCAAATGATGTGAGCAGGGTTCCCAAGCCCACCATCCGGGTGCCACTTGGTACACCGGGCCACTGTGCCTAGTCTGTCCCAAGCCCACCTGTACCGGGTGCCACTTGGTAGACTACTAACACTACCTACAAACACCAGAAACTGGTTGCAACTCATGGACATATATCAGGTTGATTAATAAGTCGAGAGAGCTTGGAGCACCCAGAGCCCAATGTGTGGTAGTAATTGTTCATGGATCACAAAAACAGAACTCAGTTCCTAAGGATGACTGCAATGAGACAACCCACCATGTACTCCTACATGGCCTCTCACCGCTACCTTTACCAAATTGTGTTCACACACTTAGCTCTGAACGGTAGGACATGTTCACCACATTCCAATTCATCCCCGATGAATCAGACCTGACTCAAATCTAAACAATAGCAAGCATGACAAACAGGCAGGAATGAATAGGCACAACAGGGCTCAAACAACTCCTACTCATGCTAGTGGGTTTCATCTATTTACTGTGGCAATGACAGGTCATGCAAAGGAAAGGGGTTCAGCTACCGCAGCAAGTAACAGATGAATCGTTGTTGTCCTAATGTGGTAAAAGAGAGCAGGAGCGAGAGAGTGGGGTTGTATCGGAATGAATAAGGGGGTTTTGCTTGCCTGGCACTTCTGAAGATAATATAGTTCTTCATCGGTGTCATCAATCACATCGTCGATACACATCTACCTAGAGGGGACAAATACCGGCAACTGAGAAGAACACAGTCAATGCAATGCACAATATGATGCATGATCATGACATGGCAATAATGTTATGATTTGCACCAATGCATCTAGCAACAATTTAAATGAAGTACATATGGACCAAAGGTTCATATGCAAACTCCATATTTAGCATTTAAAATGCTATTATTATGTTTTCACTTATACAGTGGGTATAAGTTGGTTTATCATGCATGAAAGTAGCATAAATGGATAGATTAGATTTTTCTGATAATTTTTCATATATAAATTATTTCATTTGGAGTTACGGTTTAATTTCTATGAATTTTAGAAGTTTCAGGCATTTTATGAAAATAATAAATCATTTAAGATTTATTTAAATTCCGGAAAGGAATTATTGCGTCAGCATGACCTCATAGTGACGTCAGCAGGTCAATGGCTCGGCCAGGTCAAACCTGACTTGTGGGACCCGCGTGTCAGAAGTTAATGAAACTAACTAAATAAATTAACACTAACCTAGGTTAATTAGCAGGGCTGGCCCCATGCGTCAGCGGCCCAGGGTGGTCAAACCCTGGTCAGACGGGGTCAAACCCCCGGTTAGCAGGGTCAATCCCGCCGGCGTTGAGTCGCCGGCAAGGCCGAGACGGCGAAGGGGCTCAGATTTTGCCCTTCGGCGACCAAACGAGTGGCGGAAGGGCTCTGTGTGGAGCTGGTGCTCATCCGCATCCAGCGGAGCAAGCAACAGTGGCTGGGGTGGTCTACAGCGCTGATGGCGTCGAGCTTTGCGACGGCCGGAGCTCGAGCAATGGCGGAGATGGTGCTACAGGCGGCAGTGGGTCAAGCCAAGGGCACCAGTGGGTTGCCCTTGCTCGCCCGCATCCAGAGGAGCAGGTGGGTAGCTGTCGGGGCACCAGAGCTCGCCGGAACGCAGCTCGCGGCGGTGGCCGGCGCTCGGGTGAGCTTGGAATGGACGCGGTAGGGCACGGAAGGAGCCAAGGGTCGGTGCGTTCGAATCATGGTGCTGCACTAATTGTAGTGGTGAGCTCGGACGTGTTCTTGCACGGCCATAGCCACGACAGCGTCATGGCCGGCGGTGAGGTGCTCTGGGCTCCGGTGGAAATGGCGGCTACACGGCGCAATCGATGCGGGGAGGAGGGGGTTAGGGGCAGGAGCTCACAACGGTTGCAACGGGGCGTCGCAGAGCTCGGGGAGGGGCTGGTGACAACGGGAGGTCGCCGGCGATCTCGGTGACCCGAGGTTGAAGAAGACGATGGCGACGACGATGTAGTGCTCCCATGGTTGCTTGGCTTGGCATGGATGAATAAGACGATGATGCGGGGATCGAGGTCTCATCGATAGGGAGTGTGGTGGCCGGTGGCCATGTCTACGGCGAGCGGCGGTCTCGGTGTGCTCGGCGGCGCGAGGAAGAAAGGCCAGAGGAAGGGGACGAGGCAGAGAAAGGAGGGGAAAGTGAGAGGGGGTCGTCCTCATCTCCTGGGCATGGAGGTGGACTCGGGGGAGGATAGCCAGCGCGAAGCAGGAGGTGGCGCGCTCGGCCGCGTGCGAGGTCTCTCCCTCTGCCTACTGGCATAGGTTGAAGACGGTGGGGGCGCCTGCTGGGCTGGGCCAACAGTGCTGGGTAGCAGCTGGGCCGCCAGGTAGGTGGCTTAGTGGCCTTCTCTCCCTCTCTTTTATTATTTGTTTCAGTTTTTCTAATTTTTGCTACTGTTTTGCAAATAAAATACTAACCAAAACACTTTGGTTAATTCTGTAAATTTTTGTGAGGAATATTTGAATTATTTTCAAACCACACAACAAATTTTAGAATAATTGGAGCAACTAATATTTAATGGTAATCTTAAACTCCAACTCAATATCATAATGATTTAATTCAATGACCAAAATGTCCTGGAAAAATATGCATCATCTCTGGTAGAGGCTTTCACCTTTTTCCATAATCATGAACATTCTAAAAGGATATTTTGAGGTCAGTGAAAATATTTTGGTTGAACCTATTTGAATTGCATTTGTGCTAGGGTTTATCAATCCCCAATTCAAATTTCTTAAATTTAAATATGATGACATGAATGCTACAAGATGCAAAACACCAGGCAGTACCATAAGCTAGGGATGTGACAAATACTAACTATGTGGATCAATTATGTCGAATAATAAGATAGACATGCTCAAATTAAATAGAATATAGATGTCCGGTGGATCAATGACTGTTCCTTACATGAATTGCAAATATCATGATCCAATCCTAATATTTGGATACAATTTCTATTTTTATTCAATGTGTACATCAGTCTTTGATGTGTACTTTCACTCTCCATTAGTGGTCTCTCACACATGCTCACACACTCTCTCCCGAGGTGTCTTTCTCGCACACACGCTCTGGATATGACCATCCCTCCCTCTCGTAACCATTTATGACTGTTTTCACTAACCTTTTTCACAAGCACTCTTCCTCTCACAAGCATACACACGCACAATCCCCATTGACCCTTTCTACATACATAGACCTGCCTACGTGTCTCAAGCATTGTCTCCGCCTCTCAAGCATTGTCTCCGCCTCTCTTCCTAATTGACGAGTATGATTCTAGCAGAGCATAATGTAAGATCCCCTTGAAGTTCGGTTGGATAAATAGTAATATCAGAGATAAGGGTTTACCTTAGTCCGAGGACCTAGGGTTACAAATCCTAGCGGGCTTTGTCAGTGGACACAGAGTCCTTCACATATCTGCTATATTTTTCTTGTACGACTTGTCCTCCATGGGTCTCCCTAAACGCGTCACGGGCTGACCATTGTGGCGCAGGACGGAACCGAACCAAGGGCCTCACCTCGGTCCACCGGACCTCACACGGTGACACACCCTCTGCCCCCAAGTCTTGTTATCTTCTCACACCCACACATACCAACACAGACACGACACAAAAAATTTCCTCCTCGTGCCTCTATCCCCTCCCCTCTTGCATATACACACTCAAGGGCATCTGTCGCCGTGACAACATATTCGTCTCTCTCTAGAGACCTCTCTCATTTCTTGTGCTATCTCTCCCATGCCCCTGTCATGCCCAATATGCGACTCTATCCTAAAGGAACTCGAAGGTCCCACCAAGGATAGCACCGCATATTGACATGCTTTGCAAGGTGGATATCATCACATCGTACCATTATGTAATAGTTCGGGATACATACAAAGGCACACAATGCCACAAGAATACATCAAACATCATACATGAGAACAACATCCGACTACGGATGAAACACAAACAAAAACTCTAACGACATCCACCCTGCTAGCCGAGCCTGCCGACCAGGAACCTATTCCCAAGATCGACGATGAAGAAGAACTCCAAAACAAGTAAACATCGCTCTCGCGTCATGATCATCGCATTACCTGTACCTACAACTGTTGGTGTAGTAGTCTGTGAGCCATGGGGAGTCAGCAATCCAATTACCATGGGTATAAAGACTAACAAAGCTCAATGGGTATGGAAAGGATAAGTGGTGAGGTTGTAGCAAGTGACTAAGCATTGTATGGTGGCTAACTTACGAAAACAAGAGTAAGATGAGAAACTACGCAAATGGTCGCAAACTAGTAATGATCAATAAGTGATCCTCAACTACTTACATTCAAACATAACCCTGCCATGTTCTCTTCTCGACTCACTCGAAAAGAGACTGTCATGGTTATGCACGTGGTTGGTGTATTTTTAGTTGAGTTTACTTCAAGTCCTCTACAACCGGATATTAACAAATTCCCATCTACCACATAACCGCGGGCACGGCTCTCAAAAGTTTAAACCCTGTAGGGGTGTCCCAACTTAGCCCATGAGAAGCTCACGACCGCAGAGACAATCCCCCATCGCGGGACCCTGCGATTAGACTCGGAATCCCGCTGCACAAGACATTTAGACGATGGTCAAACAAGTCCAGTAAGACCTCCCGACATGCCACCCTGATAGTAGCTGTGCGTATCTCATTTCAGGCCACAATGGATGAGCAAAGCGTACGGGTACCAGATACCCCATGTTTCCAAGAGGCGGTCCCGCATGGTGCTCTAGTTTGGAACCAACACCATCGGCACTTGTAACACCCGCAATGCGGCTATATCACCCACGTGTCGGGGCACGACTTAGAGGCATAGCCGCATGGTACTTTTGTCGCAAGAGGGGTAATCTTCACACAATCCCATGTACTGAATAGAAAGGGATAAAGAGTTGGCTTACAATCGCCACTTCACACAAATACAAGGTAAACATACATCATCCAGAGTACAATCAAGGTCCGACTACGGAACCAAAATAAAAGAAGACAACCCCAAATGCTAGATTCCCGATCATCCCAACTAGGCTCCACTACTGAGCAACAGGAAACGAAACAACAAAACGAAGAAGATCTTTATCAAGCTCCCACTTGAGCTCGGTTGCGGCATCTGCACTGGTATCATCGGCACCTGCAACTGTTTGGAAGTATCTGTGAGTCACGAGGACTCAGCATTCTCACACCCACGAGATCAAGAGTATTTAAGCTTATGGGTAGGAAAGGGTAGTGAGGTGGAGCTGCAGCAAGCACTAGCATATATGGTGGCTGACATACGCAAATAAGAGCGGGAAGAGAAGCAACGCAATGGTTGAGAAGCTAGAAGTGATCAAGAAGTGATCCAGAAACTACTTACGTTCAAGCATAACACAAGAACCGTGTTCACTTCCCGGACTCCGCCAAGAAGAGACCATCATGGGTACACACCCGGTTGATTCATTTTAATTAAGTTAAGTGTTAAGTTCTCTACAACCGGATATTAACAAATTCCCATCTGCCACATAACCGCCGGCACGGCTCTCAAAAGTTTATACCCTGTAGGGGTGTCCCAACTTAGCCCATCACAAGCTCTCACAGTCAACGAAGGATATTCCTTCTCCCGGAAAGACCTGATCAGTCTCGGAATCCCGGTTACAAGACATTTCGACAATGGTAAAGCAAGACCAGCAAGACCGCCCAAATGTGCCGACAAATCCCGATAGGAGCTGCACATATCTCGTTCTCAGGG
This sequence comes from Triticum monococcum, assembly GCA_034509565.1. Taxonomy (NCBI): domain Eukaryota; kingdom Viridiplantae; phylum Streptophyta; class Magnoliopsida; order Poales; family Poaceae; genus Triticum; species Triticum monococcum. Next base: position 292,246,944 of record CM067842.1, read on the forward strand.
CACACCGGCTTGTCCAAGCTTCCGGTAGGCCAGCCCTGAGTTTCCCTTGGGAGTCGTGCTCCCGAGGGTCATCTTTATTTTAACCCCCCAGGCCAGTGCTCCTCTGAGTGTTGGTCCAACATGTCAGCTGCCGGTGGAAAGGCTTAGGTGGCAAATGTTAAAACCAAGGTTGGGCCTTGCTGGAGGAGTTTTATTCAAAGCAAACTGTCAAGGGGTTCCCATAACACCCAACTGCGTAAGGAATGCAAAATCAAGGAACATAACACCGGTATGACGGAAACTAGGGCGGCAAGAGTGGAACAAAACACCAGGCATAAGGCCGAGCCTTCCACCCTTTACCAAGTATATAGGTGCATTAAAGTAAATAAGATATAATAATGATATCCCAACAATATCCATGTTCCAACATGGAACAAGCTTCATCTTCACCTGCAACTAGCAACGCTATAAGAGGGGCTGAGCAAAAGCGGTAACATAGCCAAACAACGGTTTGCTAGGAAGGTGGGTTAGAGGCTTTGCATGGCAATATGGGAGGCATGATATAGCAAGTGGTAGGTAGCATGACATAGCGATAGAACGAACAACTAGCAAGCAAAGATAGAAGTGATTTCGAGGGTATGGTCATCTTGCCTGCAAAGTACTCAGAGTTGTCGAAAGCTTGATCCTCGAAAGCGTACTCAACAGGTTCCTCATCACGTACTCGTCTCCCGGCTCTACCCAAAGCAAGAACACAAGCAAAGGACCAACAATCAATCACGGTGCAATGCACAAGCAACATGATGCAATACATGGCATGCTCCGGAAGGAAAGAATGATCAAGGCATCAACTTGGCAAACCAAGTATGACACTGGAAAGATGTGATGATTTCGGTTGAAATCGATATAAAGATCACCGGAAACGGATGCATGGTTTGAACTGGCAAGCGAAACAAGAATGGTGCAAAACTGTGATTAACAGCACGATGCCACTTAGAATGCAACAAGAAACTAAGCAACTGCACCCCCAACATAGCAACAAAGCATATGGCAGTGATGTACAAGAGATGCTTGAGAAAACATGGACACTGAGCTACAACTAAATCACACAAGAGCAGGTCCAAACAAGCATGGAAAACGTGCAAAAGCTATCAGCTTCACAGACTTAGTGAAAATACTAACATGTCACAAACAACATCAGGAAGCAATGTTTAGAGCAAGCAAACAACATGCTACATGAACATATCATATCAAACGAAGGCATGGCATGATTCTACTAAAAGCATAGATCAAAACTCCCTCACTAATCATTAGCCAAAAAGGCATAGAAGATATGATGGCACCCATGTAAACATAGCAAGTTTTATTAACAATTTCAGACTTATGAAGGCAACTTTGCGAGCTCAAACCACTCACCACAAAGCATTGCATGACAATATAAGCGTACCAACAGGAAGATGACATGTTGATGAAGCTAACAATGGCAAGAGCAAGTTCATAGGATGCACGGATCACTAGCAACAAGCATGGCAATATTGATTAACATGTTAACATTCTGCCAGGAACATTTTATAGCAAAAGTAGAGTAAGAACAAGACATGCTTGAGCACTCCATAATTGCAAATAGGGGCATGGATGGATAAAGCATAACCACATATTCAAAACACCCTTAATAAAGTATCTCAAAACAAGCATGTATCTCACTGTAGCATCAAGTTTACATGGCATCAAAATAACAGCAGGAAAAGGCTTAGCAAAATCCTAACTCCCTGAAAACAGCAACGTCACGAAGCCTAGTTTGCATGCTTGTGCTAGTCACCACATAGATCAGAAAAATACAAGACAAGCACCTCTGCAAAGATGGCATGATGTAGTTCAAAACTCAAGTAGACCTCAAGCTCATATGATGCACACATCAAATGCAACAAAAATAACAAAACCTAATGATTTGATAAGTACCATCTCCTAACATTTTTATAGCACTCTTGCATCAACGAAAATGGCATCCTAATGAACATGAACATGAATGGAAATTCTACTGGCATGACGAGCTCAACGAGACGAACAATTTGATATATCGTATGCATGATTTGGAGTCACGGTCATGGAGGTATGATCATCCAAAGAATGCAACAAGAGATGATTTTCCGGCAAAAGACTTGGTGAAAAAAAGGTTCGAGCGTCAGATAGCTAAATAATGCTCGGGGCGGCAAATTAGGGCATCTCACCAGATGGGCTTCGCCCAAAAGAGGAGGCGGTAGCGGGCCAACGATGTTGGGAGGAGGTGGCTCACGCTGTTGGTCACTGGACCTCGGGCGCAGATGAGCCCTGGGAAGTCGGAGCTAGGCCGGCGATGCGGGGACCACACGAGCACGGTACGGGCAGGATGAGCAGCTCCTCTGCCCGTCCCCGAGCAGGGACATGGCACGGCAGTGGTGGTTCGATGAGGGCACGGGGACGGCTGGAGGAGGATGTCGGGGGCGGGGACGAGTTGCAGACGGGTGGTTCCGGTCAGAGCTACCAGATCCGACGGCGGAGGCGACGTGCTCCGACGATGGCGCACCTACGGGAGAGGAGTTCGGGTGAGATGCAGCCGGGGAGAGGAGAAGGGAGGCACGACGGGCGTGGTGAAGGAGCTTGCTAGCGGCGGGGAGCTCGATCGCCGGTCGGCGCAAGGTGGAGCCGATGCGGCGCGAAAGGCGAAGTCGGGCGGCGCGGTGACTCGGGCTTCGGCTGTGGAGATCCGGGCCCGGGAGGGTCAGATCTGGGCCCCGACGGCCCGCGGGAGGTGCGAGGTGCGGCAAGGACGCGTGGCACTGCGGGATTGGGCGCAGGAGCGGCGACGATAACGTGGCGTCACGCTATTGGTCCGGGTGACGTGGAGGCTGGTAGTGGACATGTCCGGTGCAGCGCGGACGCGTCCAGGTGCGTGGTGGAGGAGTGGATCTAGGGTTTCATCCGCGAATTTGGAGGGGGAGGCATATATTTATAGGTAGAAGGAGATATGGATGTCCAGATGAGGTGCGTTTTCGGACACACGATCGTGATCCGACGACGGAGGACATGGAGATGATTTAGATGGGTTAATTGGGCCGTTTTGGAGGGGTGTTGGGCTCCAACACAGAAGAGACCTTTGCGGTTACCCGGTTAACCTTTGGAGAATCAAACGGCTTGCAAATGGAACGAAATTTGACAGACGGTCTACCGGTGGTGTACCAAGGCCACCTGGCATGTCTCGGTCCATTCTGAGAAAGTTTAACACCTGCTCACGAAAAGAGAGAAGATGGGTGCGCCGGTGCATGTGGGAGTGTCGGATTGCGAAACGGACAACGGGGAAAATGCTCGGATGCATGAGATAAACAAGAATGCAAATGAGATGCACATGATGGCATGATATGAAATGCATGACATGAACAAAATGCAAAACAAAAGGCAAAACACAACCACGAAGGGAATATCATATCGCATCTCCGGAAAAGGCAAGAGTTGGAGATACAAATATGGAAAGTTGTATCCCGGGCGTTACAGCACTGGCCCCCGTGTATGTAGAAAAGAAACCTCGGGTTCATGACGCCCTATGCCAATTAATTATTTAGTTCAATATTATTATGGAAAATGTTAAAACCAATGTCGGGCCTTGCTGGAAGAGTTTTATTCAAAGCGAACTGTCAAGAGGGGCCCATAAACCCTCACCGTGTTAGGGACGCAAAATCAAGGAACATAACACTGGTATGATGAAAACTAGGGCGACACGAGTGGAACAAAACACCAGGCAAAAGGCCGAGCCTTCCACCCTTTACCAAGTATTTATGTGCATTAATTAAATAAGAGATATTGTGATATCCCATGGTATCCATGTCCCAACATGGAACAACCTACAACTGCACCTGCAACTAGCAACGCTATAAGAGGGGCTGAGCAAAGCAGTAACATAGCAAAACAACAGTTTGCCGGGAAGGGTGAAAAGGTTAGAGGCTATCAGGGCAATTTGGGAGTCTTGATAAACAAGTGGTAGGTAGCGTGACATAGTGATAGCATCGAGACAACTAGCATACCAAATATATGAAGAAGACGATCCCATGTAGTCGAACGAATTCTCACAATCACAATGAAATAGGAACTATCGCGTGGGAGTACAACCGGAAAGAAGCAAACAACATGGTAAACACACAACACATAAACAAGACATAATTCTCAACGAAGTATGATGCATGACAATGCTACATGATGCTACTCATGGCAAGAGAGGATGCATACAAGAACAACACACTCAAGCAAGTTTAAATGAAGCCTAAAACAACATATAACATTTCCGGAAAGTCCCCATATGCAAATTTCGAAATTGGTCCATCTCTAAATAACACATTATGTTGAAGTTGTAAAACAACAAGTTAAAGTTCACCAAGATGATCTACACGGTTTTCTTGTCAAGTTACATATAAAGTTCGTTTAATTCAGAGCTACGGCCTAGAAGATATCAGCAAAACAAGTTAAACATGGCATTGATGCAAACGCACGCAAAACACAATCACAAACACTCCAAAACATGGATACAACATGGCATGATGAAACATCATGCAAAACAAAGCAAGTTTCATATAGAGCATGCTCCAAACGGAGCCACGGTTCAACACATACACACGAAACAAGTTTAAAGGACAAGATGTCCAAAACAGCAACTAAGCACTTTGCAATCAAGGAAACAACATGTTACAGGTAACATGTGGACAGAAGCTTGATATGCACTCAAAGTACATATTACATGCTTCAAATAACATCAAGGTTCAGGTTCATAGGCATCAAGATTAATCCAACATGACCAAAGCAAAAGGCAACTTTATTACAAAGATTATGACAGTGAAAAACATGGCATACATATGAGCAAGAATAACATGTTGACATGTTGGAGGCATGAAACAATGATGCTACAGTGCAAGAACATATCAAGCAAAAGCATGGCATTGAAGTACATGTTAAACATGGCAAAACATGGTTACTAAGTATCCCCATATAGCCCCTAGTTCAATGGTAATCATCAAGACAATTAAGCAAGTCATAACAGATTCTCAAACTTAGTGAAAAATAGAGCAAGGCCGAAAACAGGTTCATGACGCATACTTTGAGACAACAAAAGTATATGCTACAAGAACATTTCATGGCATCAAAGGGCAAGGCAAGCATGTACATGTAGAACACTACAAAACATGAACACTGAGATACTGCTAGAAATCAATAGAACATGATCAAAACATCATGGTAAGATTACAAATTATAGTAGATTCACAGACTTGGTGGAATTTAGTGAACATGGCAGAAACAGCGACAAGTAGGCATGTTTGCGAGCTTGTACAACTCACCAAAAAACATTTCATGGCATGTGAATGTAACCAACAGAAAGAAGGCTTATTTTTGAAACTACTCATCTCAAGAACATGGTCATATGATGTATAGTACCCAAGCTATTCACATGGCAAAAATGAACTTACTGATAACAGGCTGAGAGAAACATTATTTAGCAATTTGAGAGCATGAGAAAGACAAGCTACAGCACGCCATACTTTCAAAAAAGGGAAGGATAGATAGAGCATAACAAGATTTACTAAACATCCTTACTAATCATATCCAGATTACACATGGATTCACATGAAGCATCAAGTTAACATGGCAACATAATGTAGTAGACTTATACTTAGCAGAAATCGTCAAGTCACTGAAATCAGCAACAGCAAGTACCCTAATGTGCATGCTTGTGCTAGTCACCACAGGGTACATAAAAATATATGGATTGCACCACTTGAAAGATGGCATGAATATGGTCCTAAAACATGTTGGCATGATGCTCAAAAGAAAAACACACAAAATGCTATGAAAACGACAAATCATCAAGTTATGACAACTTCCAGTAGATAACAGCAATATGCACTTTGCAACCAAGATTAACATGGCAAGATGAACTCTAATATGAATGCAACCACCACTGTGACATAGAGCACAGAGAGCATAACAAGTGCATATAAAGAACATCACCATAGGACACACATAGATAAAGTTATGAACAGTCAAAGTAGCACATATGACATGAAATCCTGGGGACTTACCAGTTTTGACAGCAAAAAGAGATCGAGCGCGATACAGTATTTAGCGCCTAGGGCAAAGGGTTTGCGGTGGTTCTCACATTGGGCCTGGCTCAAGTCGGTGGGGAGGTTGGGCTGGGCCCGCCGGGGTGGAGTGGGCCGGCCCCACATGGAGGTAGGTCGTCCTCATCCTCGATCCCTCTAGATCGCGGGAGGTAGGGTCGGCAGTGGGGCTTGCGGGCGGCGGGGCGGCGCGGACCAGGCGGAAGGTCGTCAGAGCGATGTGGGCGGGGCGGATCCAATCGGGAAAGTGCTGCGGTGGCCGGATCTGGTGCCTCCCCGATGGGATCTGAAGAAGACGCAGCCGGCGTCGACGACCCAAGCCCAATGGGATTCCGGATATCGAAAATGTCCGATGAATAGACTGGCTATAATGCGGCTATAATGTTAATGGTTGGGCTATCAAACGGACTCCGAATGCGACGAAATTTGGCAGGGGGTCTACCTACACTATAATAAGACCACACGCCAACTTCCATCCCATTACGAGAACATTTTTATCCTACTTAAAAAATTATATTTCAGAGGTGCCACGTGCGAGTGTGAAAGGGCTCGGAACGGACAATGAAGAAAACTGGGATATCTGGACGGATTCAAGTTTTGAAAAACATGCAGATGAAATGCAAATGATGACATGGCAAAATGCAGCATGCAAGCAAATGACATGGCAATGACGGCGAATAATTAGAAGACACCTGGCGTATCGGACTCGTGGGTCACACCCCCCACCCCCGTCGCCTCTCTACCCATGCCTCTCTCGTATTACGTAATACACACACATACCTCTCTAGGCCCTGCCAAATACATCAACTACACATTCACACATGTTACATCATGTACCCCATTGATCTAAAAAGCCCTCTCTTCACATTTATTTCGCATACAACATTCCATTCGAATAAAACCACACAATGTGTGGCCAAAAAACATTTTAGATTTTCTACATATATACAACATTACAAAGTTATATGGAGGAGTATGAACGCTAATTTGCATTGCATGGTACGCACACAAACTATCTCCAGGTCCTCTAAAAGTACGACCCCAGCACATTCACGATATATACAGTCACGATCATTGTATTTTAAGCGAAAGCACGATACGTACATTGGACTTCAAAATCCACTCATTACGGTCACCATTTATGTTTTGTGGTTATTATAGAGTCACGGGATCACCGTACAACTCTGCATTCTCTCAAGACATGACTAGTTGACCAGTTAAACGCTCCACGTGGCACCTTTAGTGTTGCATCACATTATTTCACTACCATTGGGCCCACCTGTCGGCGTGTATAAGAATGAAAACAAACGCTACAAAATATTGGACGGTGGTTCGAAGTCATGACCGCGGGCACATTGGACAAGGTGGCCTTGTATTGGTATGCTGAGCCATCTATTTTAACACACAGGAGCTGGTGTGGTGATTATACACACACGCACGCATGCACACGAACTGCATGCACGCAACACTCACATGAACACACACAGCCAGGCGCGCATGCAACATTCACACGTACACACACAACCATGAACGAACGCAACACTCACGCGTGCACACGCACACATGCATGCACACACCACACTACCAAGACACACTCTCATGCTCAAGTGATCAATCTACACGTGCATGCGCACACATCAGGCCCTGACAGACACATACAGACCCAGGTGGTTCCCACACATGGGTTGGAGTCTTGTCGCGCCTGAGTAAATTTGTGCTTATCTGAACTTTTTCCTATGCGAACTAATAGGTGGGACCCACAAGGAAGGTGGTCAATTTAACTAGTCAACATAGTGCCACGCAGACTATTTGGCCGGTCAACAGAGTGCAATCCGATGCTGAACGGTGAGCAAGTGACCGTATAATCACTGCAAAACGTATATAGTGACCATAATGAGCGTATTCTAAAGTCTGGTGACCGTATTACGCTTTTCGCTTGAAATACAATGACCGCCCGTGTATTTATCTCTTCTATCGCTCTCTCTATGGAGCCGAGTAGGACAACGTGCCAGTGCCTAAATTGGCGCATGCCACCCCATTATTGTTGTACTGGTTTCATAAGAGCAAACAAACATTCATGTCTATTGTACAAACTATAGATAGAGTTAAAATGCTATGAAGAGGAATACAAATATTTGAATCCACTTTATGCCAAATTTCTCTCTATAGGCCCTCCAAAAGTACATCTCTACACGTTCTCGCATGTTACATGTAACACCTATGCAATACATCACTACTAATACACTCTAAAACAATAAATCATATGTGTTTTTAGTTTAACTAGATATCATATTGTTACTTAATTATTCAGTTTGCATACATTAGAATTTCCACTGAAATGTATGGCTAGTATCATCTACCACATGGGAAAAATCCCGCCATTTCCTATTTACTCGGGTTTGTATCGATGGATCGTGCAAAACAGCAAAACTATAGTAGTACTACAGTACAAGTAATAGTTCACTAGGCCCCCGTGTCATGTACTCCTCCGTCGTAAGAGTGGAGCACTCGCTTTCATAAATGTTCTAGTCCCTTTCGCCGACATGTGGGACATCCACTACTAGGAAAAGGCCTACTAATGGCGCACCAGTTTTTCCTACTAATGGCGCATCACTGGTGCGCCATTACTAGCACGCCATTAGTAATTTTTACTAATGGCGCACCACCGGTGCGCCATTAGTATCTGGTATACTAATGGCGCACCACTGGTGCGCCATTAGTATAGGCCACTGGTGCGCCATTAGTATAGGCCACGGTGCGCCATTAGTATTTTTGAATTTTGAAGGCGGGAAAATTGTAGTGGCGCACCGTCTAACCCCCACTGTGCGCCATTACTATTTTTGAATTTTGAATTTGGATCTGGATCGTGATTTTTTTGCCCATTTTTTGCTAGTTTTTTTTTGCTCGTTTTTTGGCACGATATTATTTCAAATTTTGTTCCTGTTTTTGGATCTTCTACGTTCTTTTGCCGTGTTCTTTTGCCGGAGAGGAGTTCGCCGGAGAGGAGGAGGAGGTCACCGGAGAGGCGCTTGCCTACATCGCCGGAGAGGAGGAGGAGGTCGCCGGAGAGGAGTTCACCGAAGCATCGGAGAGGAGGAAGGAGAAACCATGAGGGAATGGGAGGAGAGGAGGGAGGAGGAGCTCACTGGAGAGGAGGGAGGAGAAACCGTGAGGGGAGGGGAGGAGAGGAGGGAGGAAGAGGTTCCTGGAGAGGAGGAGGTCGCCGAAGAGGAGGAGGTCGCCGGAGAGGAGGAGGAGGAGGTCGCCGGAGAGGAGAAGGAGGTTGCCGGAGAGGAGGAGGAGGAGGTAGCCGGAGAGGAGAAGGAGGTCGCCGGAGAGGAGGAGATGGAGTAGAGGAGAGGAGGAGATGGAGTGGAGGAGAGGAGGAGATGGAGTGGAGGAGAGGAGAGGAGGAGATGGAATGGAGGGGAGGTGGAGTGGAGGAGGTGCGCCCAGCCATGTATACGACATAGTAATGGCGCACCGTGGGCAGGTGCGCCATTACTAACTTTTTTTATTTTTTGATTTATTTTGAATTTTGAAGGCGGGAAGATACTAATGGCGCACCATGGGCAGGTGCGCCATTAGTAAATTTTTTTTGACTAATTTTGAATTTTGAAGGCGGGAAGATACTAATGGCGCACCACGGGCAGGTGCGCCATTAGTAACTTTTTTTTATTTTGTTGACTTATTTTGAATTTTGAAGGCGGGAAGATACTAATGGCGCACCATGGGCAGGTGCGCCATTAGTAAGTTTGAATTATTTTTAATTTTTTTGCCTCTCCAGATCTTAAAAGCCCCGTATCTTTTTTTCTGTTAGGTTTTTGAGGATTTTAAAAATGTTTAACGGGGTTCCCCCGGTTAAATTTGGGTGTAACTTTTCGAGTAGATGATTTTTCATATAAAAACTTTTTCATCCGAGTTAGTATGCAAAAGTTATGCCCATTTTTACAAATTCTCGAGAGAATTTGCAAATGAAGTCGAAATTCATATTTGCAAATTTTCCCAACAACTAGACCACATATCACCTGGGAAACTTATTTTCTTTTATTTTTTTGACATTTTCATCATTTTCTTTTATTTTTTTAAACTAAAAAGGTGATCCACGGGGGAGGGGGGGTGCATTCGGTGGAATTGGTGGCCAAGGTACTAATGGCGCACCGTGGCATGGTGCGCCATTACTAGTTCCATTACTAGTTCAACTAGTAATGGCGCACCATGCCACGGTGCGCCATTAGTAGTTTTGAAAAAAAAAATTACTAATGGCGCACCGTGGATGTGGTGCGCCATTAGTATTTGGACCCTAATGGCGTACCAACACATGGTGCGCCATTAGTGTCAATTCCATCTATAGCCCTTTTCCTAGTAGTGATCAAGCAACCAGGTCCACGTGCCATATGGAAACAACGGTGCAGAGCAGCAGGGGTGAAGCACCCCAGTCATGGCGCCGGCGTAATAATGAGCAATGATGCGTCAAACCACAAAGATGCACCTTACCCGCATTTAAGTTGGAGGGATGAAGTAATAATGCTTAAAAAAGAAGTTGCAGGGACGAAGCAACCATCATTTCACTCGTTGTTGAATCCGCTCCTCCCTCATCTTCTTCAAGTTAACCACGTGTTGCTTCTGCCGTTGTTCTGCCTCATGTGGGACGCGGATCGGCTTGGTAAAGCACTAACACGTGGGACTGCATGTTAGGAAACCTCCAGGCCAACATCCTCTAAAAATAAGAAACCTCCCCCACCATCTACGCGGCAAAATCACCTCCTTTTTACTAATCTTCATACTATAATTTTTTAGATCAATATAATCAAGATTTGTATAGATAGCACACAGGAGCAAAACCATGTGGTACGGTTAAGGGCATCCACAATGTGTAGCCAAATTTGAAAATATCTTTTGGCATCGATGGGAACCATTGTGGATAGTGCTGCCAAAGCCAAAAAGATGGAACCGAAGCTCCCTAATTGATGGATGGAGTGAATAGAAAAATGCAACCTCTATCCTCTTTCTCCTGTGCGTGGATGCATGTACAGTATATAGCATAGAGTCTACTCCCCTGTCCCTTCTATCACAAATCACAAAGCAGTGAGGTGTCAAATCACAAAGCACGGACGAAGCAACCATCATTTCACTCTTCGCTGACTCCGCTTCTCCATCGTCTTCTTCAAGAAACCAGCTGACCCCACTAAGCTGGACGGACAACGCTATTGTGTAGCAATAGTAAATTTACGTGTCATTTGGTTCAACGGACTTCCTGGATGCAAATAAGGCGGTTGTATCGGCTTGCAGGCAGCACTTGCGAACGACTTAACGTGGTCTCACTCAATGGTGTTCTCCGTCGAACGCACTTCGCCAAACCACAACGTTTGAGATATCATCGATGTCACCGCAATGGGGAAGGAAGTCAAATAGTTACTACCTCCATTTTTTTGTACACAAGGCTAGTATATAAAAATTACAATTTCCAGAAGGCCACTAACACTAATCGAGGCAAAAATTTATGGGGTTTGCCTCGTACTAGCAACCAAGGACATTAATATACCCTTGTATGCATGCGGAAGTGAGAAGGTTGGTTTGCATGGCGCTGCATTAATCAAGCGATGAGGTGTGAGATGGTTAGCTCTTTGGGCGTTGGAGAACAAAATATGCATTAATTGACATGTCAAACGAGGATTTGTATCGATCAATCCCGCGAAAGAAAACCCCGCCTTTCTTTTTTAACATATGTAGTACTCCTACGTACGTACTTGTATCTTGTTTGGGTCTAGGCCTTGCATTGCCATACTTCGCCACACATTTTTGCCAAGCTTGCCTAAAGTTTTCAAAATGAAAAGGAGGTACAATTGTGCACGGCTGTCACGGTCACACCGCACCCTCACACAGTTGCTCCTGCACGCCGCAAACCCAATCAAGGGAACGCGCCCTCACTAACGCGTGCTACCGTATGTGCTCAAACCAAACTCAGCCATCATACCACTAACACATAATTTTCATTCATACAGTATGTTTATCCAACCGCATGTTGGGGAAGATCCGTATGGCCCGTGTGGTGGTCTGTTGGGGAAGAAGATGAGGTTAGGAAGAAGGGTTAGGAGACATAGGATATTCATCCAACTGCTTGAAATGGTCGACTGACCAAAATGATGAAAGTCAGGCGACTTGCATAAATATATGTTTTTACATAGCAAAAGATCCCTAAAAACAACAACATAAAGAAAAACTATGACTGCTCTTGGAACGAGATGGCCTCGTCGTCTTTGGCTACCGGCACGAACTAGCCGTAGGTGCTAACGTGTCTCTCCGCACTGTGGTTGTCCTCGGCCTCCCGCTACTCATTCATGTGGAGCGTGTGGGCGCTCTACACGGACGACAACACCACCCAGTTCAAGTCCAGGACGTCTGGTTCCGCCTGTAGGAGGGCCTCGATGGCAGCGGCATCCACGCGCTTCGCGTTGAGTTGAGCCTCTGCCGCCCGGTTCTTCTCTAGGATGTCCGTTCCCGCCTGAAGGAGGGCCTCGATGGCAGAGGCATCTGCATGCTCCGCACAAAGTTGAGCATTTGCTGGCCAGTCGATATCTATGATGTCTGATTCCGCTTACAAGAGGGCCTCGATGGCAGCGGCATCCGCACGCTTCGCGTCAAGTTGAGCCTCAGCCGCTCGGTTCAGATCCACGACATCTAGTTCCGCCTGCAGGAGGGCCTCGATGGCAGCAGCATGCGCATGCTCCGAGTCGAGTTGAGCCTCGGCCTCCTGGTCCTCCTTTAGTATCGCTAGGTTGAACCGCTGGTCCGCCTGCACCATGGGGGACCTGGACGCCGGCACGAAGTCGACGTCCATCGTCTCGTACGAATTGGGGGCCTTCTGCATCGCGACCTCTGCCATGAACATTGGATCAGCTTCCTCCTCCTCGGAGCTTGGCTCCAGAGAACTCGGGGATTGGCCCATCGCAAAGAGAGCTTGGAAACAGAGGTCTGTGGCGCCGACCGCCGCCGTGATTTCTGCGTGGCGCTTCGCCATCAGCATCCTGTAGTATGTGATCTTAGGGCGCACCATGGATTTCTGACGAACTAGGGGACGCTTGATGCGGGGTAGGGGATTTAAAGGTGGGGGGATGGGCCAGAGAGAAGGTGCGGTTTTGGGGAAGTGGCTGGCGTAGGCCGAGCAGCGAAGGTTCTGGTGTGAATTGTGGTTCTGATGACGGCCGGTCAATTGGTTTTGACTGTACATCACTCTTGCCGTGTTCGCGCTGCACCCCGGTATGCGGGACCCTGCATGTCGCTTACCGAATGGAATGAGCTTCGTCTTGCGTTTTCACTCGCTTGTGGAACCGCAGTTGAGAGCAAACCGATGTCCCTCCCCATCCCCTTCCCGCGTCATTAATACGACTACTCCCTCCGTTTCATGCGGAGTAAATAAAAAACATAGGGAGTTTACTACTAGTACTAGGACCACTGTGTACTCCACCGCAGATGTTGTCAGTACTCCACCAGTAGTATTGGACAGGGAGCTTAAAAAAGTTATTGTTGGACTAGCTATACGTGGCGAAATTATAGTAGGAAGAGCATGCGTGAGAACAAGCACATTCACGTGTTCGAAAAAATTGGAAACCATCTCTGTTTGAATACAAATCTAGGAGTACGTACGAATCTAACAATATTGATTGGGCATTGTTGAATGTTGATACTTTTTTCTGTAAGTTTGATCAAAGTAGAGATACTTTGGCTACACATAAAACTTATATGTAAACTAGAAAGGATCGAAGGGAGTATATTGTACATTCAAAAGATAAACGAACATTGAATACCCTTTATATATTATTTACTGATGCTATGATCACTGCTTAAAAAATTTGAATCCGCCTTAGGTTTCATCTCGGGTCCGGAGATCGATTGAAAGACTAGGGTGGGTACAATACGTTCGTTTTTCTTTTGAACATACAATATACTCCCTCGGATCCCCACAGACCCCCTGGGTCATTTCTATCATAGAAACAGACCAAACCTTTATCTCCTTGCACAACACGCAATTGAGCTCTCAACAAAAATTGATCTCATCAATATGTGTCGGGGCATGAACCGAATGGGATGTCAAAACTAAGACGGGAAGCAACACATAGTGGAGGCAAAGTGAAACTTTAAATGAACCGTTTGTGTGTATGCTTGTTGGAGAAATTACAACATTGGAAATACAAGCATGGTCTAGGCCCACATGCGAATGATACTCGGCGGAATGTTCAAATGAGGCATGCGGGAGGATGGACTCGACCGGAGGGCAACACGATCGATGGAGAAGAGCGTTGGAGAGGAATGAGAAATAAGCAATGCCACATGATTATAATTGACCGGCTCAAATAAACAATAAGTTGCCTCACTTTCCCTTCTGTCTTGGTAATGATGTAAGATACTCCCTCCGTTTTTATTTACTCTGCAAATTAGGTTTGACTGAAGTCAAACTTCATAAAATTTGACCAAATTGATAGAAAAAATATGAACATTTACAATAGCAAATCCATATGATGTGAAAGTAAATCTAATGGTATTGATTTGTTATTGTATATGTTATTCTTTCTGTCTATAAACTTTGTCAAAGTTTACAAAGTTTGACTTTGAGCAAAGCTAAAATGCGGAGTAAATAAAAATAGAGGGAGTATGCAGGGTCTAGTATAGTTATTACATCCAGAACATGGTGAGTTGGACCCCTAAATGCGGGCACGGACCGGGCACACCTCAATTATTCCTTCAACCAGCCGGACACCTACATTAGCACACCATCTGGCTACTTAATCAAGTGTTACGCTTCACTAGTTGTAAAGGAAAAGGGTGGTACTGTACCCAAAACCACCACACTTGGGGCTAGGGTAACAACTTAGTAGTGAAGCATATTTGAACCAAGGCACAAAAACCACCATTTCTACGCCTAATGCGCAACGCGGAGCACTGACGCTTGAATTTGTCCGGGAAAACAGGAAAACAGACATGAGGGGCACACATATCAGGACGACGTGGCGCAGACTAATCCAATGGAGGAGCTAGCCCATGACCTCCTCGCCACCTGCAACCGTTCATGTGGGTCGTGGGGGCCAGCAACGTGGCGCAGCTCCCGCACTGCCTCTGGAAACAGGGAGCGCGGTGAGCGACACGCTCATCGTCGATGGACACGGTCGGCTCCAGGCTCCCGAGGGTGGCATTAGCGTTATTGCTCGACCAGTAGACCAGCACCCAACTCACCGAGGATGCATGGGGCGCCGAAGTGGATGCGCGCCACGATGCGTCCGTGGAGTGTTGTAGCATCACCGGTGCGTGTCGGTGCTATACAAATGGTTTTTCACCCCTTTCCACGAGGACATTTGGGACCATCGCCAAGTGAGTGTGTGCGATAGGGTGTCCTTCCCACACGACCCAAAAATCGTTGAGGATATGGAGCAGTGATCTAGAGGCCTTCCAAAATGTAATCGTGTGTGATGTAGCACACACTAAATTCTTTTGCACATCTGGTATCGGTGATTAAGCATTTCTAATGATGCAGTGAAACAATACGGTCTGTCGTAATGAACCATTTGGGAAATAGTATGTAAGGGACACGGGCCAGCATGTGAACTATGTGTGATTTGTCCCCATCGCACACGAGTTTTCTACGTAACCCGTCTGCGATAATGTTTTATCACAAACGGTTCAGGAGCCCCTTCGCACACATAAAAGTGTTGCAGACCATTTGTGATTTGTTGGGTATCACCGATGGTTGCCACAAGAGTGACGTGTGCTTTTCGTTTGGGATCCCAGGCGTTTCATGCATAAGACGATGGCCCCAAAACATACCTTGTGCCTCGTCGAGCTGCCTGTTGATAAGAGTAATGTCCTCATCCGCTGACTCAAGTTTCTGCTTTAAATCTGCAACTTCCGCAGCATGGGCAGTCGCCGTTGACATACCAGCGTATTTTAGAATTAATCACGTCATTTCTTGAGCATACCTTTTCGATCCTCTGATCGCCTCCCTGTGGAGGCCGACCAGAGTCTCAGGGACTACTATCTATCATTGTTGAGGAAATCATTAACTGGTAGCTCCTCGGTTGGCTAGAGAGTAGGGGATTAATTGGCTAATCGGCAAGTTAATCGGCCATTTAATCAATTAATCGGACGATCTTTCGGTTTATCGGCTACTCGGTGACCCTATGAGTAGGGATTAATCAGCAAGTTAACTGGTTAATAGGATGAATTCTTGAACAGGGCTATCTATACATAGGCACATTCTGCATGTAAAGAGCGGTTAGGATATTACATTATATACCTCAAAGCCTCTTAGCAGGCCCGTGAAGGCTTCATTCAATCCGCTTCCTGCAGACAAAATCCTCTCAACTACCATACCCATTAAGGTACGATGTTCCTCTAAGGTGGACGCATTCCGGAACATGCCAGTTAATGTATCCGGCGCCTCCGGACTCCTAGAAGCGGCTACAGGTGTACATACTCCCTTCAAAGGGATATGCTCACTCGACTCTAGAGTCGTCTTCGGCTGTAAACAAGATAGTATGGGGCCTTTATTGTTGGTCTCCGTAGGGGCTGCACACCTCGAACCCTTGACGACCGAAATATTACCTTCGGGCGCCGCCTTCATTGTCCCCCGCGCCACTTGATGATCGGGGGAGACCCTCCGGGATGACACCAAGAAGTCGTCTGCCCTAAGGGGAGAGGAAGCATGTGGAGGCATCTCGCTTTCCATCACTCCGGAAGCAGGTTACCCGAGGAGGAGGACGGTTGAGGAAGACTGAGGGCCGGACTGAAGAACGGGATATGTCTAGAATACCCTTGCTCACTTACGATTTGGCGAAAGGCTTGTTCTTATGGAGGAACTTTGCGGCAACATCGTATTATGAGCCCAAACAATCTGACAGGAACATCTTCCCTCTCTTGGAAGCCTCCGCCCTCAAATCTTCAGAGGCGGGCCTTTTCTTCCCATGGGGAGAATGGATATCAGCTTCTTCTTCCCCTTCGTCTTTAGAAGAGGGAGTTCCGGTCTTCCCAGACATAGCGTACGGTGTACCATTAGATTGGGAGCTACCCCTGGCCTTTTTGCTCTACTCTTTGTCCTCTTTCGCCGGCACTTGATACGGTGTCAGGCGCTAGCATCCTAGTTAACACGGGATCGACTGAGTCTTCTAGGAGTGGGGCCGAACACCTAATTCGTTCTGCTTTCTTTATCCATCCCTGGTCGAAGACAGGTTTCTCAGTATATTGATATGGGATAATCAACTAAGCTATGTTCAGGAGTCAAGTGTTTACCGAGGTATCTGGATGGTTGCAGTCGAGGTCGATGTCCTCGGTTGTATCCGGCCACTGCTTTCGGGTCCCGAAGATAACTTCCACATCCCTCTGTGCATTGTACTGAAGAAGTGCTGGAGGGTCTGTGGTCCTTCCGGATTGAACTCCCACATGCTGAGGAGCCATCGCTGGCACGGTAGGACCCGACGGACTAGCATTACCTAGATCACGTTGATGAGGCCGGTATCCTTTTCAAGGAGGCTCCAGATACGGCTTTGTAGCGTCTGCACTTCATCAATCGACCCCCAGTCCAGCCCCTTATTAATCCATGATGCGAGTCGTAATGGAGGGCCAGGTCGGAACGTGGGTGTTGCTGCCCACTTGGTACCACGGGGTTCACCGATGTAAAACCACTCCCGCTGCCATAGGTGGGAAGTTTCCCTGAAGGAGCCCTTCAGCCAAAGAGTATTGGCGAGCCTGCTCACCATAGCGCTGCCACACTCCGCTTGCTCCCCGTGGACTACCTTCAGCTTCACATTAAAGGTCCTGACCCACAAGCCTAGGTGTGGGGGAATGCGGAGAAAGGCTTCGCACATGATAACGAACGCTGAGATGTGGAGAAAGGATTCCGGAGCCAGATCGTGAAAGTCTAGCCCGTAATAGAACATGAGACCGCGAACAAAGGGGTGGGGAGTGAACCCTAGCCCCCGGAGGAAGTGGGAGATAAATACAACCCTCTTGCCGAATCTGGGTGTAGGAATAACCTGTACCTTAGCAGGGAGCCTGTGTGGGATTTCCGCTGTCAGGTACCTTGCCACCCGAAGCTTCGTGATATCCTCCACTGTGACAGAAGAGGCCACCCACCAGCCTTGAAGGCTGGGTCCGGACATAACTGGGAGGCTTGGAACGATTAAGTTGAAACCTGGGGGTTGGAGCTTGAGGTTGGAAAACTTGAGGAAGAGGTGGATGTAGAGAAGAAGGTCGGATCTGTGCCCCTTTATAAAGGTGATGAATATCGAACGCCTCCTCGTGATCCTTAAAACTTGCCTATTTCCTAGGAATCCTACCGACGGGACGGTTGAATTACCCACGCCCATATTGATGAAAATCCCGTAATAAGGGGCCACGATCTCTGCTTTGACAAGACATGCCAATAAAACCGCATCTTGAAACATGGAGCGGGAGGCTAAAAACGGTTTGAAATAAGAATCGGGTAGTGACGTGATGTCACGCTACAATAGTTGCCATGGGATTGAACTCACAATATATTATACTCTCTGCGTGTGTGTGTGTGTGTGGTACTCGTTTTGCAGAGCCGGACATGTTTTCTGTTCGAGGGCTGTTTTGGAGTATTCGGAGGAGGAACCCGCCTTGCAATGCCGAAGACAATCTACGCACCGGACTCATCGTCATTGAAGCCTAGTTTAGGGGCTACTGAGGGAGTCCTGGATTAAGGGGTCTTCGGGTGTCCAGACTATGTTACATGGGCTGGACTAATGGGCTATGAAGATACAAGACATAAGACTTATTCCGGTGTAGATTCCTTCCTTTGTAAATCGACTCTGTACAACCCTAGGCCCCTCGGGTGTCTATATAAACCGGAGGGTTTAGTCCGTAGAGGTAATATAATCACAATCATACATGCTGGACTTCTAGGGTTTAGCCATTATGATCTCGTGGTAGATCAATTCTTGTAACCTTCATACTCATCATTATCAATCAAGCAGGACATAGGGTATTACCTCCAGAAAGAGGGCCCGAACCTGGGAAAACATCGCCTCCCCTGTCTCCTGTTACCATCGATCCTAGACGCACAGTTCGGGACCCCCTACCAGAGATCCGCCGGTTTTGATACCGACATTGGTGCTTTCATTGAGAGTTCCGCTGTGTCGTCACCAGAAGGTTCGATGGCTCCAACAATCATCTACAACAATACTGCCTTGGGGGAGGTCTTCCTCCCCGGTCAGATCTTTGTGTTTGGCGGCTTCGCACTGCGGGCCAATTCGCTTGGCCATCTAGAGCAGATCGATAGCTACGCCCCAGGTCACTAGATTAGTTTTAGAAACTTGGATTATGTCGCTGACATCCAAGGAGACTTGATCTTCTAAGGATTCACGACCCCAACCTCCACTCTAGCGTTAGATCCGGAGCATGTCGCCTGGTCCAAAGATGGGGTTTCTAAACCCACCAGACTATCTGTGGCCACTAAGCCCAGTATGGGAGAGCCGGAGGAAGTAGTGTCACTGGCAACCGTCATGGAGCCGGACTCTTCTCCGGACACTGGCTCTGAACCCTCGGAGTCGGCATCGTGTGAGCTCGACCAAGGATTTTCCTTCCCGCCAAACTCCGCGGATTTTCGTCTCCCTCGCCAAACCTCGCCTTTAAGCGAGGCTCTTGACATGATGCGGTCCCTCGTCATTACAGAGGAGCAATGTCTGAACTACGCCCAGTACGGATGTCAAGACCACGATTCTAAGTCACACCGATCTAGCCTATAACACTTCATATGACTTTGCAGCCTCATGCACTGTACCATTTGCACCTTTTGACTCACGTATATGATAGTGTCGCTAGCATCCATATGATAGAGAAACCGGGCCGACATGACTAGCTGTGAACCCAAAGTGGCACTAACTTACGGGAACAAGCATACATGAATCAACATCGAGCATGTCGGTCAACAGCGTATGAATCTGGGCTGTAGCAACTGGGCTAACAGGACTCCGGGAATCCGGGCTGTAGTAGGCTAATAGGACTCCGTATGTCGGATTTCTCCGCATGACATTTCCTCGAAGGGACAGACACGGGAACGAAGTGAATCACATGCCGACCAGTCTAAGTGGTCCGGAGCAGTAGTGCTGGGCTAGCAGGACTCTGGTAAACCAGACTATATCGGACTACCAAGGCTGAGTGGAAGCACCAGACTACATTTCCCCATAAGAGAGGCTACCAAGGATAAACAACTAGATTGTCGGATCCCACACATACCAATCATTTCAAACATACACACAATATGCTCGATATGTGTAATACAACATGGCATCACAACAAAACTCAACAACTCAAAGTACTTTATTTAGAAGGCTCCAGAGAGCCATACATAATATGTTCATATAGGTAGGGGTCACACGACCCGACACTCAAGTCATACAAACGTACAAGCACATGCGGAAGCAAACTTGTCTTAGTACAGACAACTAGGAAGCAAGAAGGCTTGACGAAGCCTGTCTATCTACAAGGCCCTTCATGGCTCAGGATCACCACCTGGGTGGCAAGTCAGTCGTCAACGTCGAGATCTACATAGAACCCATCGGAGGGGGCGGTGTTCTCTTTTGCAACAATAATTAAGAAAACATGAGTACAAAGGTACTCAGCAAGCCTTACAACAGATCCTACTATACATGCAACATTCTCAAGAAGGATAGTGGGGTTATTGCAGCAAGCCATCTTTGACTCTTGGCTAGACTATCCTACGAGACAACAACTTGTAAATGTTTTGTGCACACAAGTCCACTACTCACCACAACAATAAACTATTGTGGATCCTCCTACGTCATCCTACGGAAAGGCCATCCATGGCATTCACACTTTTCTTGAGGCTTTTAGCAGTATCCATTCACTTGTCTATGAACTGTATAGGCAACCAAGTAGTCCTTTACCGCGGACGTGGCTATTCGAATAGATGATGTTAACCTTGCAGGGGTGTACTTCTTCACACACGCTCTCACCACTTACCGCCGTTTACACGACATGTACTCGGCAACCTTCAAGGGGAAGCCCACCGAGAATGTCAGCCACGGCCTACCTAAACACTCAAGTCTCTAGTCCAGGTTTATCGCCTATCCAGGTTCCATCCGCAGGGAGTCCGGCCGAGGTTTCCAGATACGGCCCCGAACAATGTGTACAGGGTTCTGAGACACCAAATGGGTGCCCGACATAATCCGGCCACGGTGTATCTACCACGTCATAGCCCACCTAGGGTCAGCGCTACGCATGGCCTCCAACACATATCCTATAAACACCAAAAACTAGGTGCAACTCCTGGACAGAGGACTAGGGTGGTTAAGAAGCTGAGAGGGTCCATTGGTTTTGGGCCCAATGCATGGTAGTAGCTTGTTCTTAAATCACACATACAGATCTCGGTGCTTAAGGACGGTTCCAATGAAACAACCCACCATGTACTCCCACCATCTACCAAATCGTGTTCAACACATCACTCACATGACCGACATATTCATTTCACGCTAGCCCATCACACAGATGAACCAAACCTGACACGACTCTAAGCATAGCAGGCATAGCAAGGTAGGAAACATAGATATGGCTCAATCAACTCCTACACATGCTAGTGGGTTTCATCCAGTTACTGTGGCAATGACAGGTAATGCAGAGGAAATGGGTTCAGCTACCGTAGCACACAGTAGTTTGAAACGTTGTTGTCTTAATGCGGTAAATGAGAGCAGGAGCGAGAACATGGGATTGTATCAATATGATCAATGGGGCTGCTTGCCTGATGCAGTGGTAGTAGGATACTGCCCTTCAGTCGAATATTCGTAGGTATCCTCGGAGGCAGAACCTACCACGAAAGACACACGGAACACAATCATCACATGACAATATGCAACAAAATGATGCATGCTATGACATGGCAATATGGGTGTGTTTTGGCTAATGCATTGCAAAACAGGTTGGTTTGAGTCCATTTGAATCAAAGATTCAAATGAAAGCCCATGATATGAAGTCATATTAATGCATTAGCTTGTTTCACTTAAACAGCAAGTTTAAAGTGTTCTGAGATGCATGAAACCATTATAGATGGAAAGATTGGATTTTTCTGATCAATTTTCATATATAAATCTTTGGATTTGGAGTTACACATTAATTTCTATGAATTTTTGAAGTTTATATCATTTTCTAGAATTTCCTGTATAAGAATAAATCCAGTAAATGATTTACTACATCAGCATTGCATCAGGGTGATGTCAACAGTCAACGGGGATGGTCCAGGTCAAAACTGACCAGTGGGTCCCGCGTGTCAGTGTCATTAGACTAACTAATTTTAGTTAGTCCTAATCCTAGGTTAATTAGAAGGGCGGGCCCACATGGTCAAATGGGTCAAACACACCAGCAACATGACGCCGGCGAGGCCAAACGTGGCGGAGCAGCGCTGGATTCCTCCTCCAGCAACCAAATGGATGGCGGAGGGCACCTACGTGTAGCTGGGAGCGAGCCACGTCGGGTGGTGCTAGTGGCTGGGCTCGGGGTCGCCGGAAACGACGTCGGCGACGAGTTTGGCGGCAGACGGAATTCGGACGAGCTCGGACTCGTTCCTAGGAGGCACGGCGAGGTGCATGGAGCAGTGCTATGGGCTCCTAGGGATGCGGTGAGTGCGGTGGCGTGCTCGGTTTCGAGACAGCGTGGTTGTGGCCACGACGGCAATGCGCAGAGGCGGCGGCGGGTGCGGGCGAGCTCAGTGTAGTCGCTGTGGTGCACGGTAGAGCGAACAGAGAGTATGGGGAGATGCAGGAGCTCATGGGGAACATGATGAGCTATACGGTGTGGTCGGGGACGAGCTGGTGCAGCGATGACGGCGAAGGGGATTTCCGGCGACGGGCGGTGAAGATGAGGTCGGTGCAGTGGCTTCAGGGCAAACGAGTGCTCGGGGCTCGGTCTGCTCGATGGAGAGGATGACGGCGGAGCTTCTGGACACGAAGAGACGACGGGGAGGGGACGGTGGCTGCGGTTTTCACGACGGTGCGAGCACGGCAGCGTCGGCCATGGTGGGGAGAGCGAGAGAGAGGAGCAGGGGGGAGAGTGTGGTGTCAAGGCAGTCGAGCGTGCGACGTGGAGGCCGACTAGAGCATCCAGGGACGAAGCGGCAAGCAGCTGGCGCCATGGCGAGCTCGCATGGCCGGCGCCACCTCCTGCGAGCCTGCCTGGCGGGGAAGAAGCAGATGGCTGGTAAGGGCCAGCACAGTGCTGGGCCGCTAGGTGGGCCTGCCAGGTAGGTTCCGGCCAGGTAAGCCTCTTTTCCTTTTCAGTTTCTATTTGTTTTATTTCAGCAAGTTTGTGGCATTTCTAAAAATACCTAGGCACTTTCCAAAATCACCAAACTACTCATTGCCACTGTTTGGAATAAATCCAACATGGAACATTTCAGTTTAGGATTATAGGAGCATTTAAAATATTTACTAACATTTAAATGCCCAACTTCAAATAACTAATGTTTTAATCCAGTGACCATAGGATGACCTAGAAAATTGCGCACCATTTTTGTCAGAGGTTTAGGACCAAGGCAAAGATGATGAACATTTTAGAAGGGCATTTCAGGTTCATTGAAAATATTTTTGGTAAACCCTAGTTGGTTTCAGGGGGTGCTGGGTGTTCTGTCATCCCCATTTCCAAGATTCTGATAAAGTTAAACATGATGCAAGCACTCTAATGCATGAACTAGCTAGGGTGTGACAACTCACCCACACTCAAAAGAATCTCGTCCTGAGATTTAGGGTCCGTCGGGAAGAAGGCGGGGTACTCAAGTCGAAGACGATCCTCCCTTTCCCATGTGGCTTCTTTCTCAGAATGGTGTGACCATGGAACCTTGAGAAACTTGATGTTGTGGCGTCAAGTGGTACGCTCGGCTTGATCAAGGATACGAACGGGATATTCCCGGTATGTGAGATTATCTTAGAGATCAAGTGTTTCGTGGTCCACTCCATGGACAGGATCCAAGAAGCAACGCCTGAGCTAAGAAACGTGGAAGACATCATGAACTCTGGAAAGATGCCGAGGTACTTCCAATTGGTAGGCAATTTCTCCTCGTTTGGCAAGAATGCGAAAGGGGCGAATGTATCGAGGAGCCAATTTGCCGTTGATACCGAATCGATGGGTAACCTTGAGAGGAGTAACCCGAAGGTAAACCTTCTCGTCGACTTCAAAAGTCATGGCCTTATGTTTACGATCATATTGGCTCTTCTGACGGGATTGGGCTGTTTTCAACTTTTCACGAAAATGCAAACTTGCTCTTCTACTTCCTGGATCATATCTGGGCCAAAGAATTGTCTTTCCCCAGTTTCTAACCAGTTAAGAGGCGTTTGACACCTTCGTCCATAGAGAACTTCAAAAGGAGCTTTGCCCAAGCTAGATTGATAGCTATTGTTATAAGCAAATTCGGTAAATGGAAGGCATTTCTCCCAATCCATTCCGAATGAGATAACAGAAGCTCGGAGCATATCTTCCAGAATTTGATTGACGCCCTCTACTTGACAACTTGATTGAGGGTGGAAGGCGGTGCTGAAGGAGAGCCGATTCCCCATAGCATTTTGGAAACTTTCCCAAAATCGAGAGGTGAGGAGACTTCCACAGTCTGAGTTAATCTCCAATGGAACACCATGAAGAGACACTATTTGAGAGATATACATGTCTACTAGCTGGCTAGCAGTTATACTCTCATGAATAGGTAGGAAATGGGCTATTTCAGAAAGACGGTCGATGACAACGAAAACAACATTATTCCCTTTCTTGGTCCTGGGAAACCCAGTGATGAAGTCCATACCGATTTTATCCCATTTCCATTCTAGAATAGCTAAAGGTTGAAGGGTGCCAGCAGGCTGTCGATGCACTGCTTTAACACGACGATAGACGTTGCAATTTGCAATATATTGAGCGATTTCTCTCTTCATCCTAGTCCACCAAAACCTCTGGCATAGGTCTTGATACATTTTACTACTATCGGGATAAATGGTGAGAGGAGAATCATGAGCTTCCTTAAGGATCAGTTGCCGTAGTTGCTATTTCTTGGGAACCACTAGGCGGTTCTCAAAGAAGAGAAACATTTAGCAGCTCTGCTAGCAATGTTCTCCTTGATCCGAGATATCCCCTTGTCATACCGCTGGGCGGTTATGATCTGATCCATAAGGGTTGGTTTCGCCACTAAGGTAGATAGGAATCCTTGAGGAACAATGTGAAGGTTAAGTTTTCGAAATTCCTCGTGGAGAAGTGGTTGACTTTGTTGTAACATCAGGTTGTTACAATAGGATTTACGCCTTAGTGCATCTGCCATAACATTGGCTTTTCCCATGGTGTAAGTTATTCCTAAGTCGTAATCTGAGATCAACTCGACCCAACGTCTTTGCCTGAGATTCAAATCTGGTTGGGTGAAGATATATTTCAGACATTGGTGATCAGTGAAGTTCTCGCAACGATTACCGAGAAGGTAATGTCGCCAGGTTTTGAGTGCATGGACTACAAGTACAAGGTCTAGATCATGTGCGGGATAGTTTTCCTCTTGTGGGTGTAACTGTCATGAAGCATAGGCAATTACATGATGATCTTGCATGATTATGCAACCTAGTCCTTGTCGCGAGGTGTCGCAATAGATAACAAAGTGCTCAGAAAAATCTGGTGGTACAAGTACGGGAGCAGACGTTAGGCGTCTATTCAGTTCCTGAAAGCTGAAATCACATTGTGGGGTCCACTCGAACTTTTTATCTTTCTAGGGGAGTTCAGTTAGAGGTTTACTAACCTTGGAGAAATTCTCAACGAAGCAGCGACAGTAGCTCCCTAAGCCAAGGAATCTCCGAACTTGCTTCACCGTTTCAGGTGGAGCCCAATCAAGGACAGCTTGAACTCGCTCGGGATTGACAACAATACCCTTTCCAAAGATTACGTGGCCTGGATAGGTCACTTCTGGAACCAGAATTCACACATCGAGAATTTGGCATAAAGGCGATGCTCTCAAAGTTTCGTCAATACTAGCCTTCGATGCTCGGCATGTTCTTCCTCATTCTTGGAGTAGATGAGTATATCATCGAGGTATACCACGACGAATTTATCCAAATACTCCATCAAGATCGAGTTCATTAACCGAGAGAAGGTGGCTACAGCATTGGTTAAGCTGAAGGACATGACGGTGTACTCGTATTGGCCATAACGAGTAACAAAGGCCGTTTTGGGAATGCTCCCATTCTTGATTTTGATTTCATGGTAGCCCAACCTCAAATCCATTTTGGAGAAGACTGAGGATCCAGTGAGCTGATCATACAGGTCATTGATCCTGGGGAGCGGATACTTGTTCTTTATGGTGTCCAAGTTGATGGGTCGATAATCTACAACCATAAGACCCTACGGAATGTGGTGTTCATAGAAAGCCGCGCTGAACTCTGCCCAAGTGGTTACCTGGTCGGCTGGGCGCATAGCCTCATTGTTTTCCCACCAAAAGCTAGCAAGGCCCTCAAGGGGCAAGCAGCCTAAGTGATTTGTCAGCTTCGGCTACGCGTGGAGAACGTAGCTTATGGGTAATGCTACGAAGCCAATCATCCACATCGAGAGGCTCGGCAGAATGATGGAAGGTTGGTGGGGTCAGCATGATGAAATCATTGAGAGACACTGTCGGGGGTGCTGATCCTACGGACACCTATGGGACCACGGCGGACCGGGCCCCTTTCGGTTCGGCAGGGGGCGGAGAGAGCACGAAGAGCAGATCGAGGCGAAGCGCACGAGCGACGCGATCAGTTTACCCAGGTTCGGGCCGCACGGATGCGTAAAACCCTACTCCTGCATTGTGGTTGTATTGATTTCTTGCTCGGGAGCGCTGATTGCTACAGTACACACCAGCAGCTAGCCAGACCGAGCGTGAGAATGATCGTCCCCCTTCTACATTGCGCATGGGCCTCCCTTTATATGTTAAAGGGGTCACCGACAGGTGGCAACATAGATGAGGGTAAAAATGGAAAAGGCGTGGTGGTTGGCACCACCGCCTACTACAGTTGTATCATACCTAACTCTGACGGCAGGGGACAAAGGCATTAAATGCATGTCTGCGTCGCCTAGACGGTGTAGAAAGGGACCGCCTGGGACGCCACTGCTTGCCATGATGGTGATCTTGTCAGCGCCTCTTGCCACCGTGTACCTCTGGCTGCACAGCCTTCTACCACGTACGCCTGGAAGGGTCCAAGAGCGACACGTTGGTGGATGTGCTGGAGTGCAGGTACGGAGTGGAGGTTTGCCGCGGCAAGTGCCTTGCAGCGGTCATTGTCTTGTCGCGTCCGGGAGCTTGTCGCTCACCGGGCCTTGCCGAGATGCGTGGTGTGTTGCGGCAAGTTCCTTGAGATGCCTTGGTTGGCCTTCCCGGCAAGCTCGTCTTGCCGGGGTCTTGTTTCCTTCCCGGCAAGCTCCTCTTGCCGCGGTCTTGGATACTTTGTTCTTGAATGGCTCCAAAGTAACAACGGTGGACCTTGGCGGTCGCCCGGCAAGCCTTGCCGCGGGACGCTGCGACTGCCCATGCACAAGTTCGGGATACTAAGGTACCCCTACTTTAGTACACCGACAGGAGCCCCCGGGCCTGGGCCATACACGGTGCCGAGCGCTGTTGGGCCAGGCCCAAAACAGGGCACGGGCACACGCGGCCTAGGTTACGCCGTATCTCACTCCGCATCCACCGCGCCCTCCCCGAACGGCACGCGTCGAACGCGGCGTCGTGGGAGAGATCGTGGGCAGTTTCTTTATTAGGAAAGGCAGAACGTCCGCCCACTCCCCCTTTATAAGCAAGGGGAAGCACGGGTAGTGCGCCCACTCGCCCCCTTTCCATTCCAATCTCAGAAGCCTCCGCCCCGCCTCCGTCTTCTCAAAGCAAAGAGAGCAGCGCCCTGCCCCCTATCGCCACCAGCACCACCAACGCTGTCGACCTCCTCCACCACATCCGCCATGGCTCCGAAAGCCGACAAGGGGAAGGCCGTGAAGTCGACCGAGGCGCAGCGGCTTGCGGCGCTACGGAAGGAGCAGGCCATCTTCCCCCCCCCCCCAAGCTTGCCGCGAAGGAGCTGAGGGAGTACTACTACCTTTTCTGGTCGACGGAGACGCGAGCACATCCGAGCACGAAGGTACTCCCAGCCACCGCTCATAAAATGGCTCCGCACGGATATCCCTTCTTCGCCGTATTCTTCTACTGCAGGCTCTGCCCGCCCTTCTTGGAGTTTTTCTGTGACATTATGAACACCTATGGCCTCTGCCTACTTGACTTCACCCCCAATGTCGTTCTGACCAGGGCAGTTTTCGCACACCTTTGCGAAAACTTTGTCGGAGTCCACCCAAACGTAGCCCTTTTCCGCCACTTTTTCATGCCCCGAGTAGAGAGAGGAGAGCCTCTATCCGGCGGAATCGCCTGGATCTCAAGGACCGGCAAGAAGGATTCTTATTTTTAGGGGGAGTTCCGCGGCAAGTGGGAGGAGCGGAGAGCAGATTGGTGCTGGATTGTCAAGGAGAACCCGCAGCCATTTACCGCACGGCGCCAAGTAGCAGCAGTACGCGGCAGCGATTGGAGTGACGTGGCCCCGGAAGATGACAGGCTGAGGATTGCCGTCACCAGGATCCAACGCCTCAGGCCTGCCGGACTCACTGTAGGCGCCGTTGGCGCAGATTTCCTTCGCCGCCGCATCGCCCCCCTGCAGGAACGGAGAAGGCCCGCCTGGGAGTTCAAGAACGCGGCGGATATCATGAGGCTGCGTCCGGGCCTCAACTACAACTTCACTGTCTTGGAGCTCAATGCAATGCTGCAGGAGCTCTTCAAGTATGATGCTGATCACCCAGAAGTCTTTAGGTTGCCGCAGGGCGTCGTCCCGCTATGCAACAATTCTGTGCTTGACCGTATCCGGGCAATGATGCCGCTGTGCGACTCGCATGGACTTGTGCCAACTTGGCAAGAGCCTGCAGACGAGGTCGTGTAGGAATTCTTCGACAATTTGGTAGAAGTGCCAATCCGCCCCGACGAGAAGGACGGCCTCACTCGCAACACCACCGATGCGGAGTTGAAGCGCGTCGCCTCCAGGCTGGAAGAGGCAGCGGCAGCCGCAGCGGCAGGCTAGTTTGGATTCACCATGGAGGAAGCAGAGGCAGTAGAGGCGGCAAACCGTGCTGAGCGAGAGGAGCTTGCCGGCAAGAAGGAGCTCACCGGCAAGAAGGAGGTTGCCGGGAAAGGTGAGACTACCGGCAAGAAAGAGCTTGCCGGGCGTGACGCCGAGCCGAGCGAGCCTGCCGAGGATACGAGCGGCTCGTTGGAGATCGACTCCTCCTCTTCCTCATCTTCATACAGCTCGCCGCAAGCAGAGCCTCCATCTCCACCAAGAAGGCGTCTTCGCAAGGTCAGGGACGTAGCAAGGCGGCAGGCGAGTCGACAGTCGCCGCGCCGCGCGACACGCTCCACCGCGGAAAGCACTGTTGCCGCGGGAGCACCCCACGCTGCTGCGGCAACTGGAGCAGGGTCTTCTCGGACCATCGCTTCTGTCCCGCCAAGCGGCCAAGGGATCCTACTTCTCCGCCTTCCCGCGCCGGGCGTGAGCCGGATTTCGACTTCTTCGCGTTCAGCTCTGACGAGGAAGAAGAAGAAGAGTAAGATTCACTTGTTGTATTTGCAGTTTTTCAATTCTTGCTGTTTTTGTCTTGCATCTCACTTGTTTTACTCTGAACTTGTTCCTTTTCAGGACTTTGGCCCAGAGGGCAGCAAAGAGAGCCAAGGCCCTGGTGATTGTCATCGAGGACGAACCCACCGCATCAGCAGGGGACGCACCCGAGACAACCTTACCGGACCCGGCGACTGATCTCCAGAACAGCCCCCAGCGTAAGTATCTTGTTTGCTTTCCGCTGTTGGGCGCGCACGAAGATTCTTGCTTTGCTGATATCTGTTTGTTGACTTGTGCAGGAGCAGAGCAGCCCCACCAGGAGCGCCCGCAGGCGGCCCCCGAAACGCCAAGGGAGAGTACTCCGGCAAGGGAGCGGTCCCCGGCAAGGGAGAGCTCTCCGGCAAGGGAGGAGACTCCGGCAAGGGAGGAGCCCCCGGCAAGGGAGGGGTCTCCGGCAAGGGACAGTACCAGCGGCCCCCCGGTGGCGGAGACCACGACTGCAGATCCTGGCATAGGTAATCTTCTTGGTTGAAAACTTCGTTGGGTTCTTCTTCTTTTGATCTTCTTTCTTTTTGGATTTTTGCTTGACTCTTCTCCCCCTTTCCGGCTGTCAGACCCATCTGCTTCAGAGCCGATGGAGACCGAGGCTGCCGTCGACGATGCTGTTGCCGCCGAGGAAGCAGCCGGCGCTGACGAGCCCGCCGGCGAAGAGGCCGCCAGGGCTGCCGCCACAGAAGCAGGCGGGGGATCTGGCGATCGTACTGACGACCTTGAGGCCGCAGGAGTGCCAGGCGCTGCACCGACTGCCGACCCCTCCACCGCTGTCGTAGCACCAGGCTCCGAAGAGCCCCAGCCTGGCGTCTACCTGAAGGCCGGCGACGACATCTTCATCAACCTCCCCTGGGCGGCAAGCTCCAGGGCGCCGGTCGAAGGAGAGATCTTCGACGGAGAAGTGCTTGACTCCGCCGGGCTGGCGCTGGTCGACGCGCCAAGCAGCAGCAGCAGCGAGCCTGAGGAGGAGCGGCTGCTGCGGAAGCTGGTGTCACTCTACCGCGCCCGGCAGGCCAAGCTGGAATCCTGCGAGGCGCTTGTCGCGAAGGCGGGAGTCGACATCAAGAAGCGCCCGGAGGAGCTCCGGGGCGCCAATCAGGAAGCTCTCCGATCTTTGGCAGTGGAACGGGAGCGGCTTGCCGAGGAGCAGAGGGCCTTTCTCCTCAAGAAGGCTAAAATTGAAGAGCAACAAAGGCTTGCCGCTGAGAAGCTATCCGTGCAAGAGGGCGAGCTGGTGCAGCGGAAAGTTGATCTTGACAGCCACGAGAAGGAGCTTGCCACGCGCGAGTGAACGCTTGGCGGAGCCCTCAAGCAAGCAGAAGACGCTGCCGCGGCTGCCAAGGCCGCCAAGATGGAGTTGGAGTCGAAGGTGGCGCAGCTGGAGGCCGATCTGAAGGCAAGCGGTGACGAGCTTGCTGCGCTCAAGCTTGAGCGGGAGAAGGGCGCCAACAGCTACCCGGAGCTGTAGGCCCATCTCGTCGAGAAGGGCAAGGAACCTGACGCCGCCAAGGATTCCAATGCGGATCTTGAGTCGAAGCTGGCCACTTTTACCAAGACACTGGACAGCACCAAGGAGGAGGAGACGGCCCTGAAGGAGGAAGTCAAGGCCGGCAAGGCGCTGCTGGCGAGCGCTGCCACCGTCCAGAGCACATTCCGGGAGAATGGGGAGCACTGGACGGAGGGGCTCGTGGATGTTGCCGCCGACATCGACAAGGAGCTGGCATAGCTGGGAATGGAGGATCTCGGGTACTCCTCCGACGAGAACCTCCAACCCAGCGCCAAGCTCACTTCGTTCTTCAAGGGCGTGGCGACGGCACTCCGGCGACTCTGGGAAGGGATCCCGAAGCAGCTTGCCGACGAGTCGCGCAAGATCTGCGCGGGAGCTCTTCAGAAGGTGCTGATGAAGGTGGCGTTCCGCAATCCGGGCCTCAACCTCACCAACGTCCTCAGGTCCTTGCCGCCGGATGCTGATCTGGAGGCGCTCAAGACCCTTGTCGCACCCATTGTGGACAGGGTGAGCGGAATCAAGATGGTCGAGGGCGATCGCGTAGACTAGGCCACCCATTTTCTTCTTTTCTTGTCGCTTCTGGTCATGTCATGAGAACAATTTATTAGAGCCGCGACAAGCTATTCTGTAATATAACTTTATCCTGTGCAATGATTGCAATGTTATTTCCTTTACTTGATTCCTTCCTTTGTATGTTTTTGCCCTATGCTTTTAGGGAACTTGCCGGCGCAGGCACCTTTGCTGCGAGCGCTGAGTGCGGGACGTCAGCAGCCTGCTGGTGGTGCCACTGCCGACAAGAAACCTTGTCGCAGCTAGTCGTAGCTCGCTTAAGTTGTTGAGCGGACTCGAAACAACAGTAAGGGTGCAACTAGCTACGAGTTGGTTCCTCCGAGCACAGGTTTTCCATACAAAGTACGGTCGTTCAAGGAAGATAACTTAAAAATTTAAAGGAAATCTGATTGCTCAAACTTTGGCAACTTATCTTTTCTGTTGTTTGCTTCCCGGCAAGGCGAAACCTTCTTGAACGACGCCTGGTCCATTTCATTCTCTTCTCCCTTCCCCCCCGGCAAACTTGTGCGCGAGGGAACCTTCTTTTCCTTGCGAAAAAGAAAGAGGATGATATAAAAATATGGAGCCTTATGGCTCGTTGTTGCTTACTGGGCTAGGTGCTGCACAAAATGTCAGATGACACATGCAAAATTTAAAAAGCATGAAATCGACAAGGTGTGCGGAGCACATGATCTTTATGCACGGGATCTGCGCCCGGCTTTGTACAAAGGATTACATGCAACAGCGGCAAGACTTGTACAAAAGGTGGTTGCCGGAACGGGTTCCGGCAACCTCGCCCTACGGGTAAAACTTGCGAAGATGCTCAATATTCCAGGAGTTGCTCACTGGTATGCCATCTTCGGTCACTAGGCGGACAGCGCCAGGCCTAGTGACTCGTTTCACCCGGTAAGGGCCTTCCCACTTTGGCGTCAACTTGTTGGAATTCTTGGCGGACTGCACACGCCGAAGAACAAGGTCGCCTTCCTCGAGACTTCTGGCGTTAACTTTGCGGCTATGGTAGCGGTGCACAGCAGCCTGAAGACGGTCTTCCTCAAGGAGCAGCGCGTCGTCTTGCCGCAGCTGCTCTTGCTCAAGCTCGTCGTAAGCGAGCACTCGAGGTGACCCGTATATGAGTTCTGTGGGGAGAACTGCCTCTGCTCCATAGACTAGAGCGAAAGGTGTCTGGCCAGTGGCTCGATTTGGCGTCGTCCTGATCAACCAAAGAACCACCGGTAGCTCCGCGATCCAGTTTCTTCCGCGCTTGTGCTATTTGAGATAAGTGTCAGATCTGCTGCTCTGAATAGCTATTTGTCATTTTTCCCCTGATTAATGTGTGCATGATATGCCCCTGAGCTCTATATGTGTTTTTTCATATGCTTTGCCCTCTTTACAGAGGTGCTATCCATGTTTTTTTGTGATGTGTGTGGTGACTAGCACAAGCTTGCAAAGTGGTGCATTCATTAATGCCGATTTCAGGGACTTAGCAATTCCTCCAAATCCTTGGACTGTTTTTATCAACAGGCCATATGTTCATGTTGTTCCTTAGTGTTCCGTGCCTCTTTTGAGGATGATCAGTAAGGATGATTTGTTAATCTTGTAGTGCTCTACCCATCCATCTCTTTGTTTGCAATTATGGAGCACCCTAGCTTGAGTCAATCGAGCTCTACTTTTGCTATTTTGTGAATCTGGGAAGATTCTCTACTTGTTAGCGATTTTGCCGAGGATGTTGTAGTTGATCCGTGCATGCCATGTTGTTGTTCTTGCCATGTCTAAATTGTATAATGTGTATTCTTGATGGGTGTATGCTTAGATTGTCATGACATGCTCTGTAGTGAGTGCATCGAGCTCATAAACATGCCTACTAGTTATCTGATTTGCATGCTCCAGTTTTTCACTAAGTCTGAGATCTGATTATGTTTTTGCCAGTATCACATGCTTGCAATTGTATTTTCTGATCCCTTTTGCCTCAAGGTCACTAAGGGACTTTTGTTAAGCTCTTTGAGTAGCTCCATGCCATGCGTTACTTTTCCATGTTAAGTTCCTGTAGCATATATTCCAAGTTAATTTCGCTAAGTCTAAAATCTGTTTACGAATTGCACTTTTGCCATGCTTGTTTGAACCTCTTATTGAATGAATTGGCCTTAGCTCAGTGTTCATATTTTGTTAAGCATGATGAATGGATCACATCCATGTATTTTTTTGCCATGTCTTGGTGCTGTAGCATGTTTGACTTGTTACATTTAGATGGCTACTTATTGTATATCGCAGACTGGTGCCATATTTGAATTGCTTGCCATTTCGAAACCGTGCATCCGATTCCAGTGTTCTTTATATCGATTTCAACCGAAATCACCTCACCTTTCCAGTGGCACTCTTGGATTTCCAAGTTGATGCCAAGTTCATTAGTTCCTTGTCAAATCTTGCATATGCATCACATATCGCATCCCGCATAGCATACCATGTTTGCATCATGTTGTTTGAGCTCTGCACGTGGTTGATTGTGTTCTTCTTGCTTGTTTGTCTTGTTTGGGTAGAGCCGGGAGAGGAGTTCGCTAACGAGGAGCCCATTGAGTTTGCTAGCGAGGATCCAGTCAACTCTGACAACTTTGCAGGCAAGATGACCATACCCTCGAAATCACTTCTATCTTTGCTTTGCTAGATGCTCGCTCTTTTGCTATGCCTATGCTACGATGCCTACCACTTGCTTATCATGCCTCCCAAATTGCCATGTCAAACCTCTAACCCACCATGTCCTAGCAAACCATTGATTGGCTATGTTACCGCTTTGCTCAACCCCTCTTATAGCGTTGCTAGTTGCAGGTGAAGATTGGAGACCGTTCCTTGTTGGAACATTATTTACTTGTTGGGATATCATTATATTATCTTGCTATCTTAATGCAGCTATATACTTGGTAAACGGTGGAAGGCTCGGCCTCTCGCCTAGTGTTTTGTTCCACTCTTGCCGCCCTAGTTTCCATCATATCGGTGTTATGTTCCCGGATTTTGCGTTCCTTACGCGGTTGGGTAATAATGGGAACCCCTTGACAGTTCGCCTTGAATAAAGCTCCTCCAGCAATGCCCAACCTTGGTTTTACCATTTTCCACCTAGCCTCTTTTTCCCTTGAGTTTCCGGAGCCCAAGGGTCATCTTATTTAACCCCCCCCCCCCGGGTCAGTGCTCCTCTGAGTGTTGGTCCGAACCGGGCAGCCTGCGGGGCCACCTCGGGGAAACTCGAGGTTTGGTTTTACTCGTAGCTTGACCTATCTGAGTGTGCCCTGAGAACGAGATATGTGCAGCTCCTATCGGGATTTGTCGGCACATTCGGGCTGTGTTGCTGGATTTGTTTTAACTTGTCGAAGTGTCTTGTAGAACCGGGATACCGAGTCTGATAGGAATGTCTCGGGAGAAGATTTATCCTTGGTTGACCGTGAGAGCTTGTCATGGGCTAAGTTGGGACTCCCCTGCAGGGATTTGAACTTTCGAAAGCCGTGCTCGCGGTTATGGGCAGATGGGAATTTGTTAATGTCCGGTTGTAGATAACTTGAAACTAAACTTAATTAAAATGAATCAACTATGTGTGTCACCGTGATGGTCTCTTCTCGGCGGAGTCCGGGAAGTGAACATGGTGTTGGAGTAATGCTTCCCGCAGGATGTTCTCTAGTTCTTTGCTTCGCGCTTTGCCTTCTCTTCTCGCTCTCTTGTGCGAACAGGTTAGCCACCATATATGCTAGTCGCTTGCTGCAGCTCCACATATTACTTTGCCTTACCTATAAGCTTAAATAGTCTTGATCACGAGGGTGCGAGATTGCTGAGTCCGTGTGGCTCACAGATTACTTCCAAACCAGATGCAGGGCTAGAAGACTCCGTTCTAGATGACGCACTTGAGCTCAAGTGGGAGTTCAACGAGGACTAACGCCGTTACTATGTGTCTTTCCCTGATGATCAGTAGTGGTGCCTAGTTGGGGCGATCGGGACCATGTCGCATGTTGGGTTGATCTTTTATTTTGGCACCGTAGTTGGGCCATGAGTGATTGGATGATGTAATGCTATTTACGTACTTTGTTTGACATGGCGAGTGTAAGACAACTATGTATCTCCCCTTTTATTATCTATATTACATGGGATGTTGTGAAGATTGCCTTACTTGTGACATTGCTTTCAATGCGGTTATGCCTCTAAGTCGTGCTTCGACACG
This sequence comes from Triticum monococcum, assembly GCA_034509565.1. Taxonomy (NCBI): domain Eukaryota; kingdom Viridiplantae; phylum Streptophyta; class Magnoliopsida; order Poales; family Poaceae; genus Triticum; species Triticum monococcum. The sequence goes on from CM067842.1 coordinate 292,283,010, forward strand.
TAGGAGATATAGCCGCATCGAGGGCGTTACAAGTTGGTAATCAGAGCCTTCCCCGACTTTAGGAGCCTCCACTGCTTGGTCGTTTTTAGCAGCCATTGTTGAGTCTAGAAAAATGTTTCGAGTCTTTTTAGAATTATATATCGGAGAGTTTAGGAATTATTTTTACTCCCCAGTCTCCTCATCGCTCTGGTAAGGCATCCTAACGTAGAATTTTGACTCTTCTCTTCTCAAATTTCACAAAAAAAATTTAGGATCACGCGGGTATCTTGGAATTGTTCCGATGGTTTTGTGATGAGAACATTGTTCTTGGTGCCTCCTGTCATTAAGGGGTTGTGGCAGTGTCCCGGGGAGTTGAGCTCCGATGTGTTGTCGTCACAATTTTATCGTTGCTGTTCTGGAATACCTGAGTTTAGTACGCCGACATCGAAAATCTCTTTTATGCAGTTGTTGGTGAGATAACCTCGATGCCACCCACTACTGGGGTGGGAGTTTGGGAGTATTGCCATAACTTGTATAACGGATGCTTTTCGAAGGTTGAGGTAGATGGTTTCCGAAGTTTTTCTCGGTTATGTGTTGAAGGATGGAAGCAGCTGGATGTAGGATTTGCTAGATTTGGGTGAGATATTATGCTTCCCCTGTATCCCCAACACCTGATTGCATAACAGGAAAGGTTCGGGAGTTTCATAGGTGGGAATTCTTGTAGCTCTAGTTCTTCTTCCACAGATATTTGGTTTGAGATTGGCATTTCTTACCGAGTATTCGTTCTTGTTCCGTACCTTGTTGATTTATTCCTCTACCTAAATTCTATGTGGCTTCTCAATTTATGGATATGTGACCAATTCAAGTGGAATGCATTCGTTCATTTTCTTCCGATGTGAAGACTATATGTTGCAATTTCAGCCCGCTTGATTCAGCTTCATTTTATCTATCAATGTGCTAACGGATGTCACCCTCTTCAGGATGGCTCCCGCTAAGAGCAACAATCAGAACCAGAATCAGGATCCTCCACCACCTCCCCCTCCTCCGGAGGCATGGCAAGCTGTGATGGCCGCTACCAATGCAAACACGCAGTTGATCATGCAAATTCTTCAAGAGCGCAACCAAGCGAACCAAGGCAACCAAGGCAACAATCAGAATCACTTTGCTACACTCAACCAGTTCCTTGCTAACCAGTCAAAGACCTTCAGCAATTGTGTTGAGGCAACTGATGCTGACGATTAGCTCGTGGACTTATGAAAGCATTTCGAGTGCAGTAACGTGAGGCCTGAGGACTTTGTCAAGTTCGCTTTCTTCCAACTCAAAGACCAAGCTGCACAATGGTTCCAGCAGTACAAAGATTCCAGAGGTGGCCGTGTGATTACCTGGGATGAATTCCGTCAAGACTTCAAAGCTCATCATATTCCTCAGAGCGAGGTTGAAAGCAAGCGTGAGGAATTCCGCAACCTGAAGTAAGGCTCTTTGTCTGTCTATGACTACAACAAGTTGTTTCAGAAGCTCGCCCGCTTTGCTAAGCAGGACGTCCCTGACGAGAAGAGCATGATATACCAGTTCAAGGGTGGACTCAGAGAAGAAATCCAGCTAGCTCTTGTTCTCTTTGAACCCTTGAGGTACGATGAGTTCTACAACATGGCATTGAAGCAATAGGCTGCTCAACTGAAGTGTGATGCTTCCAAGAAGCGAGTCAGAGATGCTACTCCTTCTTCCTCTACTCAAGTGGCCAAGCAGCAGAAGTATTGGCTTCCTCCTCCTCCATTCCGTCAGCCATATCAGAAGAGCAAAGGTGGCAGTGGATCTTCCCACCCACCCAAACCTGGCTTTCAGAACAAGACTTCATCTCAAGATCCAACATCGAGTGCTCCGTATCACCGTCCGCTTTAAAAGGTCACGTGCAACAAGTGCCAATAGAAGGGTCACTATGCCAACAAGTGCTTCAACCAGATGCGTCTCCCTCCTCCTCCTCCTGTGAGATCGGCAAGTACAGCTGTGGTCAAGCATAACCCCAAGCACGCCAAGGTCAACATGCTGAATGCAGCTCAGGCAGAGGACTCGTCAGATGTCATCATGGGTAACCTTCCTGTTAACAATATTCTTGCAAGAGTTCTTTTTGACACTGGTGCATCGCATTGTTTCATGTCAAAGCCATTTTTTACCAAGCATGAATTCGTTTCTTCTCATTTGGGCAAACAAATGGATATCGTTTCTCCTGGCAAATGTTTGAGTGCAAGTCTGGAGGTTCCAGATGTTACTATCACCTTGGGCGACTACAAGTTCCGTTCTTCCCTAATGGTTCTTGGTGACTCGGATATTGATCTTATTCTCGGAATGGATTGGCTTTCTAAGCACAAGGTTCAGCTTGATTGTGCAGCCAGGCAGATTCAATTGACTCAGTCATTTGAGGATGTAATTGTCTTTGCCGCTCATGATGGTACCATCCATCTATTTTCTCTCAATGAGAAGGGCGAACTGGATGCCATCTCGGAAATTCCATTCGTTTGCGAATATCAAGACGTCTTTCTAGAAGAGCTTCCAGGAATGCCTCCGCACCGGCCAGTTGAATTCGTCATCGATCTTGAGCCTGGCACGGAACCGGTGTGCAAACGCCGTTAAAAGCTCGGACCTGAAGAGTTGAAGGAGCTGAAGAAACAACTCGATATTCAAGAGCAAATGGGTCTCATTCGACCTAGTTCCTCTCCGTGGGGTTGTGGTGTACTCTTTGTGAAGAAGAAGGATGGAACGGACCGACTTTGTGTTGACTACCGTTCATTGAACAAGAAGACTATCAAGAAAAAATACCCACTTCCCAACATCAACGAGCTGTTCGAACAACTCAAAGGTGCTCAAGTATTCTCCAAGCTTGATCTCCGTATGGGTTATCATCTGATTCGAATCTGTGAGCAAGATATTCCCAAGACGGCTTTCAGGAAAAGCTATGGTTCATATGAATACACTGTCATGTCTTTTGGCCTTGTCAACGCTCCTCCGACTTTCTCTTGCATGATGAACTTCATCTTCAATGCCTACACCAATGACTTTGTTTTGGTCTATCTCGACAACATCCTGGTCTTTTCAAAGAACAAGGAAGATCATGCCAAGCACTTGCGTTTGGTGCTCGATAAGCTCAGGGAACACCAGTTCTACGCCATGTTCTCAAAGTGCGAGTTTTGGCTCGATGAGGTTCTTTATCTTGGGCATATCATCTCTGCCAAGGGCATTGCGGTGAATCCTGAGAAGGTGTCTGCAATTGTGAATTGGGAACCACCTCGAAACATGAAGCAACTCCGTAGCTTCCTCGGTCTCGCAAGCTACTATCGAAGGTTCGTTGAGAACTTTTCAAAGATCGCGAAGCCTCTCTCAAATCTTCTCCAGAAGCACGTCAAGTACGTTTGGTCTCCGAAGTGTGACATCGCTTTCAATACTTTGAAAGAGAAATTGGTCACTGTTCCAGTTCTGACTCCTCCTAATGAATCCAAACCGTTCGAGGTCTTCTGTGATGCCTCTCTCCAAGGTCTTGGTGCAGTGTTGATGCAAGAGAAGAAAGTTGTGGCTTATACCTCTCGCCAGTTGAAGCCCAACGAGAAGAACTACCCCACTCATGACCTCGAGTTGGCGGCAGTTGTGCATGCTCTTTTGACTTGGAGACATCTCTTATTGGGAAGAAAAGTGGACATCTTCACTGACCACAAGAGTCTCAAGTACATCTTCACTCAGCCTAATCTCAACCTCAGGCAGACTCGCTGGGTTGAAATGATTCTAGAGTATAATCCGAGTATCGAGTATACTCCAGGCAAGGCCAATGTGATCGCTGACGCATTGAGCAGGAAGGCTTATTGCAATAGTCTGATTCTCAAGCCTTATCAACCCAAGCTTTGTGAAGCTTTCCGCAAACTTAATCTGCAAGTTGTTCCTCAAGGTTTCCTCGCCAACCTTCAAGCCTCTCCTACCTTGGAAGACCAGATTCGTGAGGCTCAACTTCTTGATGTTATGGCGAAGAAGGTGAAGATTGGGATTGCCAAGAGCCAACCCAAGTACAAGTGCTACCGCCTTGATGACAAGGATACTCTCTTCTTCGAGGATCGTATTGTTGTGCCCAAAGGTGACCTTCGTAAAGTGATCATGAACGAGGCTCACAATTCACTCCTCTCCATCCACCCTGGGAGCACGAAGATGTATCAGAACCTCAAGCAGGTTTATTGGTGGACTCGAATGAAGCGCGAGATTGCTCAGTTCGTGGATGAGTGTGATGTCTGCAGAAGAGTGAAGGAAGAACACCAAAGGCCAGCTGGTCTCCTCCAACCTCTTGCCATTCCAGAATGGAAGTTTGACCACATTGAGATGGACTTCGTGATTGGGTTTCCAAAGTCCAAGCGCGGCAATGATGCTATATTCGTTGTCATCGACAAACTCACTAAAGTGGCGCACTTTCTGCCTATCAAAGAGCCAATCACTGTAGCTCAATTGGCGGAGCAGTATACCTCTCGAATTGTCTCGCTGCACGGTATTCCACAGGTGATCTCTTCAGACAGTGGCAGCATCTTTACCTCCAAGTTTTGGGATTCTTTTCAGAAGGCCATGGGCATCAACATCTGCTTCAGCACTGCTTTCCATCCTCAAACTAGCGGTCAAGTCGAGCGTGTCAATCAGATTCTTGAAGATATGCTCAGGGCTTGTGTGATCTCCTTCGGCATGAAGTGGGAGGATTATCTTCCATATGCTGAATTCTCCTACAACAACAGTTTTCAAGCAAGTTCGGGCAAGGCCCCATTCAAAATTCTCTATGGCAGGAAGTGCCATACCCCTCTCAACTGGTCTGAAACTGGTGAACGTCAACTTCTAGGAAATGACTTAATCACAGAGGCATAGGAAATGTGCAAAGTCATTCGAGATAACCTCAAAGCAGCGCAATCGCGTCAGAAGAGCTACTATGATAGTAAGCACCGTGATTTGGCTCTCGAGATCGGAGATCATGTTTACCTGCACGTCTCTCCAATGAAAGGTACTCGTCGCTTTGGTATCAAAGGGAAGCTTGCCCCTAGATACGTGGGACCTTTCAAGATCGTCAGCAAGAGAGGCGATCTCGCCTATCAACTCGAGCTTCCTTCAAACTTTGCAAATGTGCACGACGTGTTCCATGTCTCTCAGCACCGCAAATGCTTGAAGACTCCTGACCGCACCGTCAACTTAGAAGACATTGGTCTCCAAGAAGATCTCTCTTATCGTGAGCACCCCGTTGCTATTCTTGAAGAGACTGAACGCAAGACTTGCAATAAGTCAATCAAATTCCTCAAAGTTAAGTGGTCACACCATTCTGACCATGAAGCCACCTGGGAACGCGAGGATCACCCCCGTTCTGAGTACCCGGCATTCTTCCAGTTCTAGATCTCGGGACGAGATCCTTTCGTAGTGGTGGAGTGTTGGAACACCCCGGATATGATTTACCCAATATGTAATCCAAGTCTTTCCATTTCCGGCATTAAGTTATTTTATTACCTCGGGTTCGGGTTTTTGTCTCCATGTGTTGTTGTCGTTGTCATGCATCTCATATCACGTCATCATGTGCATTGCATTTGCATACGTGTTCGTCTCATGCATCCGAGCATTTTCCCCGTTGTCCGTTTTGCATCCGGCGCTCCGTTCTCCTCCGGTGGTCATTTCTACCTTTCTTTCGTGTGTGAGGATTAAACATTTTTGGATTGGACCGAGACTTGCCAAGCGACCTTGGTTTACTACCAGTAGACCGCCTGTCAAGTTTCGTACCATTTGGACTTCGTTTGATGCTCCAACGGTTAATAGAGGGACCGAAAAGGCTTCGTGTGTGTTGCCGCCCAACTCCCCTCCATTTTGGCCCAAAAATCCACCAAAACCCTCTCCATCATCTAGAGCGTTCGATCACGATTGCGTGGCCGAAAACCGCACCTCTTTTGGACACTCCTAGCTCCCACTATGCCTATAAATACAGCCCCCTCCGAAATACTCAGTTCCCCTCTCCTGTAACCCTAGATCCACTCCATCCACCGCTGCCGGACCAATTTCCACAGGTCGGACGTGTCCGGTCTGCCCGCCACCGCCATGTGTCATCGCCCGGTTTGCCCGCCGCCCGTGCGCCCACATCGTCGCGTCGGCCCCCCGGGGCCCAGGCGAGGCCCTCCTGGCCCGGAGTCGCCGCCGCCCGAGAGCCGCTCGCCCCCTCGCGCCCTGATCGCCACCTCCACCATCTTCCCCAAGTCCGGCATCCTGTGCCGCCCCGTCTCATCGTCCGGCCGGCGAGCCTCAGCTCCGGCGACGCCCGGCCCTGCCGCGCCGCCCCATCCTCGTGGCTACTCCCCGGATCCGGCGCCCCCAAGTCCCTCTCCGGCCTTCCTCCACGGCAAGTTGGTCTCCGGCGAGCTCCAAGTCCGGCAGCTATAGTAACTCCAGCGGCCATGTTTTCCGTGCGATCTGGATCTTAGATCTAAAACTACCCCTTGGTTTACTTTTGCCTCAAACCCTAGATTATTTTGCCATGTTCATCGCATCGTAACTTTGCATCCGTATATCCGTTTTGGGCACATAGCATATCAAAACGTTCGTCTCAGAGAGCACATCATTTCATCTTATTGCATCATTTTCATTTGAGTTCATCTTGATGCCCGATATGCTGTTGGAAGAGTGCTATTTGAGATAATTGTCAGATCTGCTGCTCCAAATAGCTAGTTGTCATTTTTGCCATGATTAATGTGTGCATCATATGCCCCTGAGCTCTATATGTGTTTTGTCATATGCTTTGCTCTCTTTACACAGGTGCTATCCATGTATTTTTGTGATTTGTGTGGTGACTAGCACAAGCTTGCAAAGTGGCGCATTCGTTAATGCTGATTTCAGGGACTCTTTTTATGAATAGGCCATATGTTCATGTTGTTTCCTAGTGTTCCGTGCCTCCTTTGAGGATGGTCAGTAAGGATGATTTGTTGCCATGTTTGGGTGCTGTAGCATGTTTGACTTGTTGCATTTAGATGGTTACTTGCTATATATCGTAGACCGGTGCCATATTTGAATTGCTTGCCATTTCCAAACCATGCATCCGATTCCGGTGTTCTTTATATCGATTTCAACCGAAATCACCTCACTCTTGGATTTCTATGTTGAGGCCAGGTTCACTCATTCTTTGTCAAATATTGCATATGCATCACATATCGCATCCCGCATAGCATACCATGTTTGCATCGTGTTGTTTGAGCTTTTCACGTGGTTGATTGTGTTCTTGTTGCTTGTTTGTCTTGTTTGGGTAGAGCTGGGAGACAAGTTCACTAACGAGGATCCCGTTGAGTTTGCTTTCGAGGATCCAGTCAACTCTGACAACTTTGCTGGCAAGATGATCATACCCTCAAAATCACTTCTATCTTTGCTTTGCTAGATGCTCGCTCTTTTGCTATGTCTATCTTATGATGCCTACCACTTTCTTATCATGCCTCCCAAATTGCCATGTCAAACCTCTAACCCACCATGTCCTAGCAAACCATTGATTGGCTATGTTACCGCTTTGCTCAGCCCCTCTTATAGCGTTGCTAGTTGCAGGTGAAGATTGGAGACCATTCCTTGTTGGAACATTATCTACTTGTTGGGATATCATTATATTATCTTGCTATCTTAATGCAGCTATATACTTGGTAAACGGTGGAAGGCTCGGCCTCTCGCCTAGTGTTTTGTTCCACTCTTGCCGCCCTAGTTTCCGTCATATCGGTGTTATGTTCCCGGATTTTGCGTTCCTTATGCGATTGGGTAATAATGGGAACCCCTTGACAGTTCGCCTTGAATAAAGCTCCTCCAGCAATGCCCAACCTTGGTTTTACCATCTGCCACCTAGCCTCTTTTTCCCTTGGGTTTCCGAAGCCCAAGGGTCATCTTATTTAACCCCCCCCCCCCGCCCCTGGCCAGTGCTCCACTGAGTGTTGGTCTAAACCGGGCAGCCTGCGGGGCCACCTCGGGGAAACTCGAGGTTTGGTTTTACTCGTAGCTTGACCTATCTAAGTGTGCCCTGAGAACAAGATATGTGCAGCTCCTATCGGGATTTGTCGGCACATTCGGGCAGTGTTGCTGGATTTGTTTTAACTTGTCGAAGTGTCTTGTAGAACCGGGATACCGAGTCTGATCGGAATGTCTCGGGAGAAGGTTTATCCTTGGTTGACCGTGAGAGCTTGTCATGGGCTAAGTTGGGACTCCCCTGCAGGGATTTGAACTTTCGAAAGTCGTGCCCGCGGTTATGGGCAGATGGAAATTTGTTAATGTCCGGTTGTAGATAACTTGAACCTAAACTTAATTAAAATGAATCAACTGTGTGTGTCACCGTGATGGTCTTTTCTCGACGGAGTCCGGGAAGTGAACATGGTGTCGGAGTAATGCTTGCCGCAGGATGTTCTCTAGTTCTTCGTTTCGTGCTTTGCCTTCTCTTCTCGCTCTCTTGTGCGAACAGGTTAGCCACCATGTATGCTAGTCGCTTGCTGCAGCTCCACGTATTACTTTGCCTTACCTATAAGCTCAAATAGTCTTGATCGCGAGGTTGCAAGATTGCTGAGTCCCTGTGGCTCACAGATTACTTCCAAACCGGATGCAGGGCCAGACGACTCCGTTCCAGAAGACACGCTTGAGCTCAAGTGGGAGTTCAACGAGGACTCACGCCGTTACTATGTGTCTTTCCCTGATGATCAGTAGTGGTGCCTAGTTGGGGCGATCGGGACCGTGTCGCATGTTGGGTTGATCTTTTATTTTGGCACCGTAGTCGGGCCATGAGTGATTGGATGATGTAATGCTATTTATGTACTTTGTTTGACGTGGCGAGTGTAAGCCAACTATGTATCTCCCCTTTTATTATCTATATTACATGGGATGTTGTGAAGATTGCCTTACTTGCGACATTGCTTTCAATGCGGTTATGCCTCTAAGTCGTGCTTCGACACGTAGGAGATATAGCCGCATCGAGGGCGTTACAATATTATACTCTCTCTGTGTGTGTGGTACTCGTTTTGCAGAGCCGGACGCGTTTTCTGTTCGAGGGCTATTTTGGAGTATACGGAGGAGGAACCCGCCTTGCAATGTCGAAGACAATCTGCGCGCCGAACTCATCGTCATTGAAGCCTGGTTCGGGGGGTAATGAGGGAGTCCTGGATTAAGGGGTCCTTGGGCGTCCGAACTATGTTACATTGGCCGGACTAATGGTCTATGAAGATACAAGACAGAAGACTCCTTCCCTTGTCTGGATGGGACTCTCGTTTGCGTGGAGTGCAAGCTTAGCGTTCAGATATGTAGATTCCTTCCTTTGTAAACCGACTCTGTACAACCCTAGGCCGCTCCGGTGGCTATATAAACCGGAGGGTTTAGTCCATAGAGGTAATATAATCAACATCATACAGGCTGGACTTCTAGAGTTTAGCCATTACGATCTCGTGGTAGATCAATTCTTGTAACCATCGTACTCATCAATATCAATCAAGCGGGACGTAGGGTATTACCTCCATCAAGAGGGCCCGAACCTGGGAAAACATCGCCTCCCCTATCTCCTGTTACCATCGATCCTAGACGCATAGTCCGGGACCCCCTACCCGAGATCCGCCGGTTTTGACACCAACAGGGGAGAGCTGGCGAAGGAGATTGGGTGGACTAGTTCAGTGAAATGTGGGCGGACCGTGGGGGTGTTGGCGGCCTAGGTGAAAAGGGTGCAAAATATTCCCGGTCGCCACGTGCGCGGAAAGGCATATGCAAACGGTTGCCTCTAAGCGCTCGTGTGCACAAACAAAATAATTGCATTTGAAATAAAGACGTACTAATTTTGAAATGAAGACATGAGTTCATCATTTCGCCTCTAAATTTTTCCCACGTAAACCAATCACAAATTTACCACGGGTTTGATTTGTTGTCACATTTCCAAGTCTCGTGTGCTATATGTAAGACATTTTTTGGCATTTACCATGCATGCTGGCATATAAATCAATTTGTAGTCGGACTGCATTTTCTGTCAAATGGGATGAGGATTTTCGTTCGATCTGGGAGCATCCAATGGTGCAGACATACGATCCGTGGGGTTTGGGTTTTGGCCAATCAGAATGCATGACTCAGATCGCGCGCGCAGCAAAGGGGGGGCATCTGCCACCGTTTGGTAGGCACACGACTTTCGTGTGTGAACCGTGTGCTATTTGAAAACTTGTTTTGGGAGGGGCTATTTGAAAACATTTACATGTGATGTCGAAAGGGATGAGGATCACCATTCGATCTAGGAGAATCCAACGGTGCAGACGTATGATCCGTGGGGTTTGGGTTCTGGACAATCAGAACGCACGACTCAGATCGCGCGCGTGGCAGAGGGGGGTTACATCGGCCACGGTTTAGTGGACACACTGCTTTTGTGAGTGAACCGTGTGCTCTTTGAAAACATTTACATCGGCCACGGTTCGAATGAAAACATGAGTTCATCGTTTCGCCTCCAATTTTTTCCACGGTAAGAAATCACGAGTATAGCGGAGAGTGTCATATACTAGTATCATGAATATATAGTATATATGATACTAGTGTATGATACTACCTTTAATTAATTATAGCGCATAGTATAATACATAGAGTATAGTATCATATATATATATCATATTTATTGCCATGCATGACACAAATTAGCATCGCATTTAACATGATGTGGTATCTACCTATATGTTACTCTAACCCTCTTTATATATATTTAATTCTTTGCCACATCAGCATACTTGTTATTTCCGAGTGCATGACATCGTCGGCTATGATACCACCACTATGGCCAGCCTTATATAGTGGGGAGTATCATACACTATATATATTATCATGCATATGATACTAGTGTATGATAGTACCAGTGGCAGAGGTAGGAATCGTAAATTTATGATCTTGAGGGGGGGGGCGATTAAGGAAACATAACAAAAAGTTTATTGTTCATGCCCAAAATATAAAGAAGTGACTAATGTTGGGGAGGACGGGCCCCTGCTCCCCCCCCCCCCCCCCGTGCCTCCGCCACTTGGTACTACATACGTACCTTCATAGTGCATATATATAGTATCATAGAGTAGTATATATCATAGATGACCGTATTTATGGCCATGCATGACACAAAGTAGTATAGAATTTATTATATATATATATATGTTACGTTATCTACCTATGTTACTGCTTCTTTGCCACATAATCATATTTTCTATTCACGAGTGCATGATACAGGCTATGATACCCCCACTATGGCCACCCTAATAAGGCTGGTCGTAATATGGTAGTATCAAGCGATATGATGCATGTCAACTAGACTTTTTGGATGATGTGGCACACCGTTAAATGAGGAAAGAGAGGGTGTGGTATCATATCATGATACCGTATCATATTAAATGATGTACTACTTTGTGTCATGCATGGCAATTAATAAGGCAACCTAAGATACTAACTTATGATACTATGCATGTGCGTGTTACGGAGGTATTTCCGATCATATACTAGTATCATGCATATATACTCCCTCCTTTCCAGTTTATAGGCTTATCTCAAAATTTTAGTTTTACCATTTTGTAAGGCTGAATTTGGTTGTTCCCCATCACATGTTAGATTCCAAGGTGCATTAAATCATTGCATGCAAGTATTAAGAGAAAGTTGACCAATGCATGTATTTATGCATGCATGTATTGCAATTGATACATTGGAAAACATAATTTTTGAGGAAAACAAAAGCATTAATTGGGTGTTTTTGCAAACTACAAAAAGTATTCCACCACTCACCATCTACCTTGGTTGTTGAGATTTTTGAATTGAGCCCTATAAAAGGCTGGTTGTAATGGGGAGTATCATATACTTGTATCATGCATATGATATATACTAGTGTGTGAAACTACTTTCGTAATGCATAGGATCATAAGTTAGCATCTTAGGTTGCCTTATTAATTGTCATGCATCATACAAAGTAGTACAACATTTAATATGACATGGTATCATGATATGATACCACATCCTCTCTTTCCTCATTTAATTCTATGCCACATCATGCAGAAATTCTAGTTGGCATGCATGATACCCTTATGACACTACCATTAAACTAGCCTAAACCGGAGAGGAGGGAGTAATACTAGCTAGTCTATGATATACTAGGTACCTCACTAAGAGGATGATTAATAATACAGCCAAGGGTCGGCTATAAGAAGTTGCCATGCCATATACAGCCAACCTGTTAGCAGGCATGTACAATAATAAATTCTAAATACGTACTAGTTTATCAATAGTTGGCCCACCTTACATCCTCACAAAGTGTCTTGGGTCTCGTGTTGCAGCTGGCTCTACTAACCAAGAGCCCACTTCTCTTCTCTCTCCTCTTCTCTTTCCTCCAACTAGAGCACATATATATTATTCTATTCCTTATAGCCTGCTTAGACTACCCACAGTGGGAGTAACATATATATGTAGTAACATCACACGTATCTAGATAAAATAGATGATGTGGCAAGCAATAAATGAAGAAAGAGAGGAAAGTGGTAACATAGCTAGTTACTAGTAGTATGAGTAACATCACACATCTCAAGGCAAGATGAATCTATAGCCTAATAAATGAAGTGTTGCATGTTACTACACATATGTTACTCCCCACTATAGAGGTAGTAACATAGACTAGTAACATTCTATGTTACTACCCATTGTGGCTAGTCTTATGTCACTCTATTGTACTTGCTCTAATGCATAGTATCATAGAGTAGCTAGTATCATATGTAGTACTTTATTTATATTGTCATGCATGACACATAGTAGCATAGCATTTATTATGATACGGTTTCATGATATCATACTTAGCCCTCTCTTTATTCATTTAATTAATTCTATGACAGCTCATCAAAATTGCCTAGTTGGCATGCATGATACTAGCTATGATACCCCCTTACTATCAGCCTAGCAAAGAAGGTGTACAGATCATTCGTGCGTCGCTTTGTGAGTTTTCATCCGTTTGTTGGAGAAGCGGGGAGAAGTTTCAAACATTCCGGCCGCGAGGTGCGGCTACTGGTGTAGGCCTAGTTGATATTTTCATTACAGGAAATTCCGATGGAGTTCGAACATCATGAAAGTCGATGTGCATGCTCCCACGACCCCGTGGAAAAAAATTGGTGAAGTTTGGCACAAGTTTTGATAACCGCTCCTTCCAAACCGGAGCATCTCACATGAAGGATCATGGTTTTCCAAAAGGAGAGGTGGCAATTCGAACTCCTGTGGCCGGTGACTTCATCGTTTGGCCTCATAAAAATTTCCACGGTATGCAATCACCATTATACCATGGGTTTGATTTTCTGGCGCATTTCAGGTATCGTTAGCTATATTTAAGACATTTTTTGAGATTAACGTGCATTTTGTGCGTAAAAATAAAATTACAACTGGAACTGCATGTGCTATCGAAAGGGGCGTGGATCGCCGTTCGATCTAGGAGCATCAAACGGTGCAGACGTATGATCCGTGGGTTTGGGTTCTGGCCAATCAGAAAGCACGACTCAGATCGTGGCCTAGGTGGCGGGGTTTGGTCAGCACACGACTTTCATCAACGAACCGTGTGCTATTCGCAAACTAGATTGCATATTTTTGTTCACACATACTGTAGTGAGAGCAATTGAGTGTACTACCTCTATGATATAATAATAATAATAATAATAATAATAAATAGTTCATATTCATTGCCTGAGCTGGCAGCATATCAAGGTCAACATATTAACGGTTCTTACATCAACAGAAAACTGGGCATAACTCACAAATTTAGTACATGCGACAGTTATAAATTGAACAAATTAAGTTGCAGGGTAGGCATAAAGACTAGTCTTACGACTTAACTCCCATGTACATGGGGGAATTGGGATCATTAAGTTGACCCCGAATGAACTCAGGGATTTGATGATTTTACGCTGCTCTGTTAGACGGGTGTGTGATCCCTTGGCTCGCAACTCATCAAATACATCGTACTCGGCCTCATCGGCAACATCGTCGACACCCAGTACCCTTCTCTTCACATGCATCGCTAAATGGCAGTTCTTATGCAAGGGGTCTTCCACAAAGAAAATCTAGGTAGCATCCTGTAACACACCGGATATGATTTACCTAATATGTATCTAACTCTTGCCGTTTCTGGCGTTAAGCTATTTTATTTTCTCGGGTTCGGGTCTTTGTCTCCATGTGTTGTTTATGTTGTCATGCATCTCATATCATGTCATCATGTGCATTGCATTTGCATACGTGTTCATCTCATGCATCCGAGCATTTACCCCGTTGTCCGTTTTGCATTCCGGCGCTTCGTTCTCCTTCGGTGGTCATTTCTACCTTTCTTTCGTGTGTGGGGATTAAACATTTCCGAATTGGACCGAGACTTGCCAGGCGGCCTTGGTTTACGACCGGTAGACCGCCTGTCAAGTTTCGTATCATTTGGACTTCGTTTAATGCTCCAACGGTTAACCAAGGGACCGAGAAGGCCTCGTGTGTGTTGCAGCCCAACACCCCTCCAAGTTGGCCCAAAACCCACCAAAACCTTCTCCATCATCTAGAGCGTTCGTTCACGATCGCGTGGCCGAAAACCGCACCTCATTTGGACACTCCTAGCTCCCTCTATGCCTATAAATAGACCCCTCCTCGAAATTTCGGATCTCCCCGTCCAAACCCTAAAAAAATTCGTCTCCGCCGCCACCGAACACGTCCGGACGGCGCCGGACGCGTCCGCCGCCTCCGCCGACCAATCCGCGCGCGCCACGTGGCCCGGGCGCGCCCACTTCCCCGCTTCCCACCGCCGGCCCTCCCCGCCGACCGCTCGGGCCAGAGCGCCGCGCCGCCGCCCGCCTCGTCTTCCTCCCGCGCGGCGACATTGTCCGCGCCGGCCATCGCCTCGCCGCGCCACCGCGCCGGCCGGTGCGCCGATGACGCCGCCCGGCGCCGCAAGCCGTCGCCGATCGCCGTCTCGACTCCGGCCTCCTCCTCCTTGCCGCCGGCCTCGCCTCCCCGCTCGGATCCGGCTGCCCCGACATCTCTGGCGAGTTCTTACTCAACACCGGCGAGAAATCCGGCCATCCTCGTAAAGCGTGCCGGCTGGATCTAGATCTAGGAATAGGTCAGGTTGACTTTTTGCCCGAAACCCTAATATTTTGGCTATGTTCATCGCATCGTAACTTTGCATCCGTAGCTCCGTTTTGGGCATATAGCCTATCAAAATGCTCATCTCAGAGAGTACATCATTTCATCTCATAGCATGATTTTCATTTGAGTTCATCTGATGCCCGGAATGCTGTTAGAAGAATGCTATTTGAGATAATTGTCAGATCTGCTGCTCCAATTAGATATTTGTCATTTTTCCATTATTATTGTGTGCATTATATGCCCATGAGCTCTACATGTGTTTTGTTATATGTTTTGCCATATATCCAGAGGTGCAACCCATGTATTTTTGTGATGTGTGTGGTGACTAGCACAAGCTTGCAAAGTGGAGCACTCGTTAATGCTGATTTCAGGGACTTAGCATTTCCACTAAGTCTTTGATCTGTTTATCTCATTATGCCATATGTTCATGTTGTTTCCTAGTGATCCGTGCCTCTTTTGAGGAGGATCAGTAAGGATGATTTGTTAATCTTGTAGTGCTCTATCCATCCATGTCTTTGTTTGCAATTATGGAGGACACTAGCTTGAGTCAATCGAGCTCTGCTTTTGCTATTTCGTGAATCTGGGCAGATTGTCTACTTGTTAGCGATTTTGCCAAGGACGTTGTAGTTGATCCGTGCATGCTATGTTATTGTTCTTGCCATGTCTAGCTTGAATTTTGTGTATTCTTGATGGGTGTATCCTTAGATTGCCATGACTTGCTCTGTAGTGAGTGCATCGAGCTCGTAAACATGCCTACTTGATATCTGTTTCAGCACGCTCTAGTTTTTCTCTAAGTCTGTGATCTGATTATGTTTTTTGCCATGTTCACATGCTTGCAAATGTTTTTTATGATCCCTTTTGTCTTAAGGTCACTAAGGGACTTTTTTTAAGCTCTTTTAGTAGCTCCATGCCATGCTTTACTTTGCCCTGTTCAGGCACTATAGCACATAGTTTTCATGCTACAAACTGTGCTATCTGATCTGAAATTCCAGACAAGTGTTAATTTCACTAAGTCTGAAATCTGTTTGCCAAATGCATTTTTCCATGCTTGTTTGAACCTGTTAAGTGATGAATTTGCCGTAGCTCAGTGTTCATCTTTTGTTACGCATCTTGAATGGATTCCTTCCATGTATTTTGTTGCCATGTTTGAGTGCTGTAGCATGTTCATCTTGTTGCATTTAGATGGTTACTTGCTATAAATCGCAGACCGTGTCATATTTGAATCGCTTGCCATTTCCAAACCGTAACTCCGATACCGGTCATCTTTATATCGTTTTCAAGCGATTTCATCTCATCTTTCTAGTGGAACACTTGGTTTTCCAAGTAGAGGCCAGGTTCATTCATTCCTTGTCAAATCTTGCATATGCATCACAAATCGCATCCCGCATAGCATACCATGTTTGCATCATATTGTTCGATCCTTGCACGTGGTTGATTGTATTTCGTTTGCTTGTTTGTCCTGTTTGGGTAGAGACGGGAGACGAGTTCTCTAACGAGGAGCCCGTTGAGTTTGGTTTCGGGGATCCACTCAACTCTGACTACTTTGGAGGCAAGATGATCATACCCTCGAAATCACTACTATATTTTCTTTGCTAGATGCTCTATCTTTTGCTATGCCTATGCTACGATGCCTACCACTTGCTTATCATGCCTCCCAAATTGCCATGTCAAACCTCTAACCGTCCATGTCCTAGCAAACCGTTGATTGGTTATATTACCGCTTTGATCAGCCCCTCTTATAGCGTTGCTAGTTGCAGGTGAAGATTGGAGACCGTTCCTTGTTGCTACATTATTTACTTGTTGGGATATCATTATATTGCCATGTTATCTTAATGCATCTATATACTTGTTAAAGGGTGGAAGGCTCGGCCTCTCCCCTAGTGTTTTGTTCCACTCTTGCCGCCCTAGTTTCCGTCATATCAGTGTTATGTTCCCGGATTTTGCGTTCCTTACGCGGTTGGGTTATAATGGGAACCCCATTAGCCACCTAGCCTTTTCCCTTGGGTTTCGCGGACTCAAGGGTCATCTTATTTTAAACCCTCGGGCCAATGCTCCTCTGAGCGTTGGTCCAACCTAGAGCACCGTGCGGGGCCGTCCCTTGGCAACTTGGGTTACGTTGGCTCCCGTACGCTTAGCTTATCCGGTGTGCCCTGAGAACGAGATATGTGCAGCTCCTATCGGGATTTGTCGGCACAGTGGATGGTGTTGCTGGACTTGTTTTACCATTGTCGGAGTTGTCTTGTAGAACCGGGATGCCGAGTCCGATCGGAATGTCTCGGGAGGAGGTCTATTCCTTTGTTGACCGTGAGAGCTTGTCATGGGCTAAGTTGGGACTCCCTTGCAGGGATTTGAACTTTCGAAAGTCGTGCCCGCAATTATGGGCAGATGGGAATTTGTTAATGTCCGGTTGTAGATAACTTGAACCTTAACTTAATGAAAATGAATCAACTATGTGAGTTACTGTGATGGTCTCTTCTCGGCGGAGTCCGGGAAGTGAACACGGTGTTGGAGTAATGCTTGGCGCAGGTTGCTCTCTAGTTATTCGTTCGCGCTTTGCCTTCTCTTCTCGCTCTCTTTTGCGAACATGTTAGCCACCATATATGCTAGTCACGTGCTGCAGCTCCACATATTTACCTTGCCTTTCCTATAAGCTTAAATAGTCTTGATCGCGAGGGTGCGAGATTGCTGAGTCCCTGTGGCTCACAGATTACTTCCAAACCAGATGCAGGGCCTAATGACTCCTTTCTAGATGACGCGCTAGAGCTCAAGTGGGAGTTCGACGAGGACTCACGCCGTTACTATGTTTCCTTCCCCGATGATCAGTAGTGGTGCCCAGTTGGGGCGATCGGGACCGTGTCGTATGTTGGGTTGTTCTTTTATTTTGGCGCCGTAGCCGGGCCATGAGTGTTTGGATGATGTAATGCTATTTATGTACTTTGATTGACGTGGCGAGTGTAAGCCAACTATGTATCTCCCCTTTTATTATCTATATTACATGGGATGTTGTGAAGATTGCCTTACTTGCGACATTGCTTTCAATGCAGTTATGCCTCTAAGTCGTGCCTTGACATGTGGGAGATATAGCCGCATCAAGGGCGTTACACATCCCTGGCAAGAATGAATGGGACCGCGTGGTATGCCATTGTTGTCCTGTTAACACAGGTCTTCCTGTACTCATCAATCCTTACCTGACCATGAGGGATCCATGCGCACCTGAATAATGCCGCCTTAACTTTCACATAGTCAAGGTCCCAAATCTCTTTGATGGTTCCATAGTATACCCTTTTATCAGCTTCATTTACAGTCATGCATTCTTTTTTAACAGAGCTGTTTGGATACGAGGTCTTCTGATCACGTTCCTCAGTGTAGAACGTGTATCCATATATGTCATATGCTTGGTATGTTATTAACACCATAGGTGATGGCTTTTGTGCCAACCACATAGCAATGTCATTGATGGATCCTTGTGCCAAATGATTCTTCAGCCATTCGGCGTAGTTCTTAGTGTGCTCGTTCATCTCCACATCTGATGAAGGCGCCATTGGTTGTTAAGCAGTACCGTCAAACGATTCTTCAGCTTTGGCATATCTCTGCCAAGTGTTCTTTGGCATACTGGGCTGTTTAGCAGTACCGTCAAATGGGCTTTCTCTGCCAATTCTCTGGGTGCATCCATTTGTGTGCCAGCAAGGACTGGCTTAGCTTTCAGCCTTCCCTCATGGCGAGAGAGGGGCAAACCTAGAGGTCTTTGTTTCACGTATTTGGTGCAAAACTCAACCACCTCCTTCTGGTATAACCTTGTAGGATGCTTGCCTCTGGATGGTTTCAGTTCCGACAAAAGCGCTTCAGTATTCCCATGAACCGCTCGAAGGGATACATGTCGCAAAGAAACACAGGACCACAATACTTTATCTCGTCGACAAGGTGCATGGTGAGATAGACCATGACATCAAAGAATGACGGTAGGAAAAACATCTCTAGGTTGGACAATATTCTTGCAATATCATCTTACATATGATCCAACTCTTCAGGATTTACAACTTTTTGCCATAGTTGGTCGAAGAAATCACAGAGGTCAATGAGTGTGTTTCTTATATCTTTGTCCATCAGATTCCTGATGGCCATTGGGAGGATTTGTGTCAACATTACGTGGCAATCATGTGATTTCATGTGTCCCAACTTCATTTTACCTGACCACACATCCACGAGACTTCTGATGTTTGCGTCGTAGGAAGAGGGTGTCTTAACTGACAACAAATAGGTGAAGAACTGTGTTGCTTCTTTTGTACTGAAATTGTAACTCCGGCTAGCTTTGATGAATTTGTCATTATCTTCTGCTTCACTCTTGCATTTTGATTGATCATCAAGCATGTTGAGCCGTGAACCGTCACCATCCTTTCTTTTACCTTTAGTCTTAACCAGAGTACCAAGGATGCTTTCACATACGTTCTTCTCTACGTGCATGACATCGATGCAGTGACGTACACGTAGAATCTCCCAGTAAGGTAATTTCTAGAACATCGATTTCTTCTTAAACACTTGACCATTGGGTGTTTGTTTCACTTTCAAAGGGTGGTTCTTGCCAAGCACAACATTAATTTTTTAGCCATGTTGTGGACCACCTCCCTGTCATAGGGTCTTGGGCCCGCACCTGCCTCTACCGTACCATCAAACTCAGCTTTTTTCTTTCGGTATCGGTGCGGCCGACGACGAGAGCACTGTCACCCATGCATCCTACTTGCCGTCGTCCAACGTTCGGTGGCACATGTGGCAGGTGAAGCGACGAACTGTCCACATCCATCATCATCGACCTCACGTCCACCGGCACCGCCGAGGTCGGTGACTCCTCCGAGGATGAGTAGGGCATGGGAGGCGGCAGGGCATGGTGTGCCAACGGGCCGGTCCATCTCCCGTGTTCTACTCTTGCTCGCCGGAGACTGCACCTTCACTTCATGGGTCTTGAACCCCGCCCTGTAGATGGAGATCCCAGATGGAGGACATCGGTCGCCGCCGTAGAATAGGTTTAGGGTCGGCTTTCTTTTATTTTTCTGTCCAATAAAAGTTCGAAATGTAATGAAAATCTGTTGTGTTTGCATGAATCTCATCCGGTGTATATGAACTTTCACAATAATAGTAACATATATTGTAGGAGTACGAAAATATATGGAATGATGATTCATTTTTGTGTGTATAAACTTAGAAGGTTTGACCCGAGACAAAGCTAACATGCGAAGTAAATAAACACATAGGGTCTACATACACAATGTATCTTAGGCACTCCAATAGTACGTCCACTACACATTCACGCATTTCACATCTTTCTACATCTACGGGAACCTACGAAAGGGTTAACGTAAATTGCCTCTCTCTCTCCTCCCTAATTTTCATGGTGGTGGGCCCCTCCCTCCCCCAGTCTCCAAGCAATAGCTCACACATTTCACATTACGTTAATTACGTAACTGGGATTACGTAAGTGTAGCATTGCTCGTCCTAAAAAATCAGCTAAGCCAACCTCCCAGCATATCGCACGAGAAAATACCCGGCCGCGCCATTTTCGTCGGGATTACCGGATTACTAGTGGTAGTATCGATGGATCGCGTGAAGCACCAAGTTTTTTTAGGGGGCAAAGCACCAAGTTTAAAAGGAAAAAAGGTGGTACACTCACAGCACGCCTGTCGAAGTCGCATTGCACCCCACACACGGTTGGTCCTGCATAGGGCTCACAAAATGGAACGTGCTTCGGATTGCCTCTTCACTAACACGTGGGACTGCACTTGGTGAAACTGACCATGCGCCAAATCCCCCTGCCCACTGCGCGAAAATCCCCACCCCCCCCCCCAAAATTCCCCCCAAATACCAAATTCAACCGCCCTTCGGCTAACTAGCCAATAATATTCCCCAAACCCCCTCCTCCCGGCCCCCTCCACTCCATTCGATGCTCTAAAGCTGCCCTCCCTGCCGCATCGATACGTCGGTGCCGCGGTTCATCGAAGGGACGCACGGTGATCCTCTCGCTCCCATAGTACGGTCTCGTAGACTGCCATCCTCTAGCCGTGCTACCACTGTTGGCGACATTCTTGTGGAGACACACGGTGGTTAGCTTCTCCCATGGCATGCACATTCTAGACTGAGGCCCCGTGCATGTCGGAGTAGTGCTAAATGCTAGCTCATAGACTTTGTTAATATCACTATTTGCCGAAGTAGTTTACAGTCAATATGCTCTGCTTAAGAAGCTTCCTTGCCATGTTCTGCATTCAATCTGCTTAGCTGAGATGGCATGACACGGCCGATTAATTTCTAAAATATCCTGCCATATATTTATTGTGACATAGATTGCCATGGTCTAGTAGCCAGTCCGTTAGGTGAAATAGCTCTACACCATTTTATACTCAATATTTGTTGCTGAGATGGCCTTCGATGGTAGTGTGCTCGGCCTCATTGACTGCTGAAACAGCCTGCCATAATTTAGCACTCAAATATGTTTGCTGAATGAGCTTTAAATATATTTCATTACTTAGATCTGCTTGTCCAAATATCTTGCCATTGCTTTAGACATCGACCTAGGTATTTTTTCTGGACATCATAAAAAAGCATATATGTTTTCCCTGTAATATCTAGTAGAGTAACTAATTTGTATGCCTAATAGATGGACATGACTTGGATAACTTCTGCTCGAAGATTCTCCGCTGCATATGTCGAGGGGGTTGAAAACTTCATGAACTTTATCAGAGCTAATTACGGTGGTCCGAAATCAGATGTGCTCTGCCTGTGTAGTAGTTGTATGAATTCAGTTACAAGACCCCTAGTCAACTGCGCAAAATCATCTACACTTGTATGGGATGTCGGTCACATATACTAGGTGGGTTCATCATGGTGAAGCTTTGAACGTCAATGTTACTAACTATGTGGAGGCAGCAAATCACCATCTTGATCTACCCGATGCTCAGGTGGAAGAGGAGGAGGAGGTGGTGGTGGCGGAGCCAGTGAGTTTGACCAACATTGATACAATGCTACGAAATGCTCGTGCATTTCATGAACTTTCACTTGCAGGAGAAAAATGGTGGGCCCGAATGTTGGAACAATGCAATGTGGCTGTCACCCCAGGAAATAAGCTATCAATATTCTCAACCATGGTCACCTTTCTTCAGGTGAAGAAATCTGAGCGGATGACCAACAAATCATTTGTTGCGATGTTGGCTACTTTCCACAAATCCTTCCCAGATGCGTCTGAGATGCCACACACCTATAGTGCCACACACCTATAGTAAACTGAAGAATTTCCTTCAAGTGGTTAGAATTGGATATGATATGATCCATTGTGGCACCCCGGCTCAGAAAAACCGGAACGCCCCGTATTCCAGCCCAGAGATCTAGGAGAAGTCTTCTGGAATACGACACTGCTCAGCATAGAACAAATCAGCTCTTTATTACAAGCTATATGGATACAAAGGGATTACATCGGCGCGGCGACACTACGCCTGCCACGGTTGCTCCATGCAAGTAGTAGTACAACAAGAAGCAGTGGAATAAATCTAGCACCAACAAAATAGCAATGACCGTGATGAACTCCACTCTGTAGGGACTCTGGCTGGAACACTTATCCTAGCTCGCAAACAAGGAATCCACGGAAACAAGGAATCAAATCCTTCATGACCTGCATGCTGGCATGACACGCCAGGTAAGTACATTGAATGTACTTGCAAGCTCACAGCAACCAAGAGCAATCAAGACAGATAACAGCATGGCAATTACAGGTTAACAAGGATTAAGATGATATTATCAGATCAACATGGCATTTATGACATGATAGAGCTAGAACAACATGAGCATGGCATGAACATTTGAACATGATGATACTAGCATGCAACATGATAACACTATCATGCACCAACTTACTCTCCTCAGGTTACCTCATAACCATCATATGCATAAGCTTACAATCACGGACGTCGTACGATCATCTCAGGATCCAATCGAACTTGGTATAACAATACCATAGTAATCATTAATGACCACAAGGAGCTTGACCTTAGCCCTTGACTCTCGCATAGCACCACAAATATCCAACAACCCCGTATCCTCGATACCACGGTTATTATCTCACGATCACAATCAACCTCTTTCTCATCATCGAACCTGGGTTATTATTAAGCACATTATTATTATTATTACTGTTGACCCATAGTGTGACCAACTACGAACTGGGCCCTTATCCGCGGGCGGGGCTATCGATAGATTAAACACACACACACACACACACTATAGAGGTAGCGCAGTTTACCCACACCACAGAACCTATGGCCTCGCATTCCCATTCGGGTGGACCAACGGCGTTCCGACAAAAATGATCTACTGCCCATGACACTCTCCCGGCCACTCCGACCAACTCCCATTTGGGCTAAGTCATGGGTGGCCCCGTGCCTACCAAAGGCATCAACGACCACCATCGTGGCTAAACAATAAACGGTCCCAAACGGGGACATGTGCACATAACCAAACTCAGGCTCACAAGGATTATGCCATCCTACCCGGCCAAGGTAGCGCCCGTGCATAACCTTCCCTCGTTGGAGGCACCAGCGAGAGGCATGACAATAGACCCAGTTAGGACATTCCCATAAAAGGCAAATGTTAGCTCGATATGGTGGCACCTCAGCCAATAGTAGTTCAAGTTCACTTAAGTCCGGTTAAACTTGAATGCGAATGATGATGAGTCATATTAAAAAAACATGACTCAACTATAATGCATGAGCATGATACCAACATAAGCATGGAGGTGCAAGATAATCATCGAGCATAACCACAATGAATCATATATCTGAATGAGCATGGCATACTGACGAGCATAACATTACCAATGAGCATGGCATGACTACTATCCTCATAAATAAATACCATGCAAGAACATATCAAAAATACTACCAAGTAAACATATAACCAGCTAGATGCAAAGGAACATGCATAATCACGGTACTCGGTAGCAGACGATAGTCATGCTTCAAAGAACATGACCTACACAAGCATGTAATAGTACCAAGCATGACATACAACAGAAATACTAGCCACTAGTACATGATAACCAGGTGCATAAAACATAGCATGAAAGTGAACACAAATCCATAAGCACCACCGAAATAAAGATAATCGTATCAAAACAAGCAGACAATTATTAAATATTCAAGTTGAAAACCATGGATACTACATGGCCATCATGCAAGTGAGTGTTGTGGCTTGCCTGGGGATGAAGAATACACCGGGGAGATGTGCAGAAAGCTCGGGGAACGAATCACCGGAACCATTTCTATCTCGAAGGGGGGTGATTAGGGGCAAGGGAAATAAGGTCATTTCCAGTATGTCAAACCATAGTGAAAATTATAGGAACATAACAGGCTCGACAAGATGAAGACGTGGGCGCTGGATTCACCTCATTCGGAGTTATGCTTGAAAAGATACGGATGTTCGTTCGTTAGGCAAAAAAAGCACTAAAATATGTCAATTTCTGCCGCTAACAGACGCTTTCAGGACAGTGAAAACGCATTTCCGACCGAAACCGCATCAGCTTGCGCTTTCACTGAAATGAAACCATAAAACCAAACTATGCTTCCACTTAACACCCGCGGGCCCGGGGCAGGGTCAACGCTGAGACGCTGGCAAAAGGGTCCCGCATGCAGATTGCCTCCTCCCCCGTTCGTCGTCTCCAAACTCCCGCTCACCCGATGCAGGGGAGGAGCGGCGATGCCGACGACTGCCCAGGCCAGCTCTGGGCACCTCCGGCGAGGCCCCAGCTACCGAATTGCTCAGGGGGACGCCACGCTTCGTGTGGGATTCAGCAGACTCCCTGGGGAACACCTGGTTGAGCGAAGCGCCGACCATGGCGGACGGCGGCCTCAGGTGGCAATGGGCACAGTGCTATGGGCCACCAGAGAGGGAGGTAAAGGGCGAAGAAGCTCCCGAGGTCTGGTGGTGGACTGAGGTGGAGGAGGGCTCGGCATTCAGCCAATTTAGGTGACCCGAGGCAGCGGCCATGCTGGTCAATAGAGGCGAAGAGGGCGGCTCGAGCTCCGGGGAGAGGTCGGGGAGGCTGCTAGGAGTGTGGTGAAGAGGATGAACAGCTCGGGAGACGAGGGCAGGGGCTATAAATAGCCGCAACAATGCGGTGCCCGGATGCGGCCATGGTGACGCGTGTGTCGTCACGCTGGTGCCAGCATAGGCACGAGGAGGGAGGGGAGACTCATCCAAGAGCTTCACGGGGGCATGGGAAGCCTCGGGCGAGCTCGGGAAAGCTCGGGCAACAGGACAATGAGGAGCAGGGGAGGTTAGTGGCACGGGCGAGCTCGAAAGTGATGCAACCAGGGTGAGTCCGGATGGGGCATCTGCGTAGGGTGACGCATGAGATCATGAGGAAGCTATTGGACACGGCGAGACGCACGAGCACAACAAAGCGAGGAGGGGCCCTAGCAAATGATGCTCAGCTCGCGTGCATGGTCTACCAGGGCGGTGGTCACCGCGTGAGCTGGCGCAAGCGGTTGCACCCGGGTCAGCCGACCATGTCTGCATGATAAGTCACAGCAAGGAGAAATCCAAGAGGGAAAGAAATGAGCACAGGGGCTTAATTGGTGAATAGAGCTTGCAGTGTTTCTGTCGCACAGCAAGATGTTTGTTGTTTGCTGTGACTCACATGCTTGGCTATCACGGCTGAGTTTTGACTGGGGTTGATCAGTCACTAAGGTTATTAAGATGGAAAGGTTTCAGCTCAAGAACAGGAGTTTAGCTAGTACTGGTAGTGCAAATTCCCATACTGACCAGAATAGCAAACTTTGAAGTGGCACTCACATACTAGCTTGGATTGAGCTGAAATATGGAATAGATGGGTTATATAAGAATATGAAGTCACTGAAAAAGTTTCATACCAAATGGTACTTCCTTCACAATGCTTCAATCTGGACAAAAACTTAGGAAAAATCCTAAGTGATAATTGCTAGATGAATTGAGCCCAAATTTTGTGTAGATAGGTTAAATTGGTAGGAGAAGGTCCTGAAAAATTTTCAGACATAATGGAGCAAGATAAAATATACTTGCTTCACGGGACGAAGACGGGCGGCGGCGCGCGCGCGGATGGGCCTCGGGGGCTCTCCTCAGGCCTAGGCGGGCCGCGGCACGGGAGGTGGCCGGCGGGACACGTGGCGACCTACCAGTGGCTGCGGGGCGGCGGCGCGAAACGTCCGGCACGGACCGAACGTGTCCGGCGCGCGGATGGAGCGGGGCTAGGGTTAGGGTTGGAGTGGATCCGGGATTTTCGGGGGAGATGCCTATTTATACATAGGAGGAGCTAGGAGGCTCCAAATTTAGCACGGTTTGCGGCCATGCGATCGTGATCGAACGACCGAGATGATGGAGGGGGTTTAGCTGGGTTTTGGGCCACTTTTGAGGGGTGTTGGGCTGCAACACACACGAGGCTTTCTCGGTCCCTCGGTTAACCGTTGGAGTATCAAACGAAGTCCAAATGGTACGAAACTTGACAGGCAGTCTACCGGTAGTAAACCAAGGCCGCTTGACACGTCTTGGTCCAATCCGGAAATGTTTAACCCCCACACACGAAAAGTGGTAGACAGGGGCACCGGAGGAGATAGGAGCGCCGGAATGCAAAACGGACAACGGGGAAAATGCTCCGATGCATGAGACGAACACGTATGCAAACGCAATGCACAAGATGACGTGATATGAGATGCATGACAAAGGCAACTGCACACGGAGACAAAAACCCGAACCCGAGGAAAATAAAATAACTTAGTGCCGGAAACGGCAAGAGTTGGGATACATATAAGGTAAATTACATCCGGGGTGTTACAACACTCCACCACTAAGAAAGGATCTCGTCCCGAGATCTAGGACTGGAAAAATGCCGGGTACTCAGAACGGAGGTGATCCTCGCATTCCCAGGTGGCTTCATGGTCGGAATGGTGTGACCACTTGACTTTGAGGAATTTGATTGACTTATTGTGAGTCTTGCGTTCAGTTTCTTCAAGAATAGCAACTGGGTGCTCATGATAAGAAAGGTCTTCTTGGAGATCAATGTCTTCGAAGTTGACGGTGCGGTCAGGGGTCTTGAAGCACTTGCGGAGCTGAGAGACATGGAACACGTCGTGCACATTAGCAAAGTTTGAAGGAAGCTCGAGTTGATAGGCGAGATCGCCTCTCTTGCTGATGATCTTGAAAGGACCCACGTATCTAGGGGCAAGCTTCCCTTTCATACCGAAGCGACGAGTACCTTTCATTGGAGAGATGCGGAGGTAAACATGGTCTCCGATCTCGAAAGCCAAATCACGATGCTTACTATCATAGTAGCTCTTCTGAAGCGATTGCGCTGCTTTGAGGTTATCACGAATGACTTTGCACATCTCCTATACCTCTATGATCAAGTCATTTCCAAGAAGTTGACATTCACCGGTCTCTGACCAGTTAAGAGGAGTACGACACTTCTTGCCATAGAGAATTTCAAATGGGGCCTTGCCCGAACTTGCTTGAAAACTGTTGTTGTAGGAGAATTCGGCATATGGAAGACAATCTTCCCACTTCATACCGAAGGAGATAACGCAAGCCTTGAGCATATCTTCAAGAATCTGATTGACACGCTCGACTTGACCGCTAGTTTGAGGATGAAAAGTTGTGCTGAAGCGGATGTTGGTGCCCATGGCCTTCTAAAAAGAATCCCAAAACTTTGTGGTAAAATGCTGCCATGGTCTTAAGAGATCAACTTTGGAATGCTGTGCAGAGAGACAATCCGAGAGGTATATAGCTCCGCCAATTGAGCTGCAGTGATAGACTCTTTGATAGGCAGAAAGTGAGCCACTTTAGTGAGTTTGTCGATGACAATGAATATAGCATCATTGCCACGCTTGGTCTTTGGAAACCCAGTCACGAAGTCCATCTCAATGTGGTCAAACTTCCATTCTGGAATGGCAAGAGGTTGGAGGAGACCAGCTGGTCGTTGGTGTTCTGCCTTCACTCTTTTGCAGACATCACATTCATTCACGAACTGAGCAATCTCGCGCTTCATTCGAGTCCACCAATAAGCCTACTTGAGGTCCTGGTACATCTTCGTACTCCCAGGCTGGATGGAGAGGAGTGAATTGCGCGCCTCATTCATAATAACTTTATGAAGGTCACCTTTAGGGACAACAATGCGATCCTCGAAGAAGAGAGTATCCTTCTCATCAAGGCGATAGCACTTGTACTTCGATTGACTCTTGGCAATCCCAATCTTCACCTTCTTCACCATAGCATCAAGAAGTTGAGCCTCGCGAATCTGATCTTCCAAAGTATGAGAGACTTGAAGGTTGGAGAGGAAACCTTGAGGAACAACTTGCAGATTGAGTTTGCGGAAAGCTTCACAAAGCTCAGTTTGGTAGGGCTTGAGAATCAGACTGTTGCAGTGCACCTTCCTGCTCAAAGCGTCAGCAATCACATTGGCCTTGCCTGGAGTATATTCGATGCTCAGATTACACTATTGAATCATTTTGACCCAACGAGTCTTCCTGAGGTTGAGATTAGGCTGTGTGAAGATGTACTTGAGACTCTTGTGGTCAGTGAAAACATCCACTTTTCTTCCCAATAAGAGATGTCTCCAAGTCAAAAGAGCATGCACAACTGCCGCCAACTCGAGGTCATGAGTGGGGTAGTTCTTCTCATTGGGCTTCAACTGGCAAGAGGTATAAGATACAACTTTCTTCTCTTTCATCAACACTGCACCAAGACCTTGAAGAGAGGCATCGCAGAAGACCTCGAACGGTTTGGATTCATCACGAGGAGTCAGAACTGGAGCAGTGACTAATTTCTCTTTCAAGGTGTTGAAAGCGATGTCACATTCCGGAGACCAAACGTACTTCATGTGCTTCTGGAGAAGGTTTGAAAGAGGCTTCGCGAT
Source organism: Triticum monococcum (assembly GCA_034509565.1). Taxonomy (NCBI): domain Eukaryota; kingdom Viridiplantae; phylum Streptophyta; class Magnoliopsida; order Poales; family Poaceae; genus Triticum; species Triticum monococcum. The sequence goes on from CM067842.1 coordinate 292,312,048, forward strand.
CTTTGAAAAGTTCTCAATGAACCTTCGACAGTAGCTTGCGAGACCATGGAAGCTACGGAGTTGCTTCACGTTCTGAGGTGGTTCCCAATTCACAATTGCAGACACCTTCTCAGGATTCAGCGCTATGCCCTTGGCAGAGATGATATGTCCAAGATAGAGAACCTCATCGAGCCAAAACTCGCACTTTGAAAAGTTGGCGTAGAACTGATGTTCTCTGAGCTTATCAAGCCCCAAACGCAAGTGCTTGGCATGATCTTCCTTGTTCTTCGAAAAGACCAGAATGTCATCGAGATAGACCAAGACAAAGTCATTTGTGTAGGCGTTGAAGATGAAGTTCATCATGCGAGAGAAATTCGGAGGAGCGTTGATGAGGCCAAAAGACATGACAGTGTATTCATATGAACCATAGCTTGTTCTGAAAGCCGTCTTGGGATTATCTTGCTCACAGATTCGAATCTGGCGATAGCCCATACGGAGATCAAGATTGGAGAATATTTGAGCACCTTTGAGTTGTTCGAACAGCTCATTGATATTGGGAAGTGGGTACTTGTTCTTGATAGTCTTCTAGTTCAATGGACGGTAGTCAACACAAAGTTGGTCCGTTCCATCCGTCTTCTTCACAAAAAGAACTCCACAACCCCACGGAGAAGAACTAGGTCGGATGAGACCCATTCACTCTTGAATATCGAGTTGCTTCTTCAGCTCCTTCAACTCTTCAGGTCCAAGCTTGTAAGGACGTTTGCAAACAGGTTCCGTGCCCGGCTCAAGATCGATAGCAAATTCAACTGGCCGGTGCGGAGGCATTCCTGGAAGCTCTTCTGGAAAGAAATCTTCATATTCACAAACGACTGGAATTTGAGAGATGGCATCCAGTTCACCCTTTTCGTTGAGAGAAAACAGACGGATGGTATCATCACGAGCGGCAAAGACAATTACGTCCTCAGACGAATGAGTCAATTGAATCTGCATGGCTGCACAATCAAGATGAGCCTTGTGCTTAGAAAGCCAATCCATTCCGAGAATAAGATCAATATCTGAGTTTCCAAGAACCACTGGAGAGGACAGAAACTTGTAGTCGCCCAATGTGATAGAGACATCCGGGACGCAATTGTTAGAAGTCATTTGCTTGCCCGGATACACAATCTTCAACGGGAAAGGAATCCTTTCGGTCACAAAATCATGCTTGGCAACAAATGGTCTTGAAATAAAAGAAAGCGATGCACCAGTGTCAAAAAGTACTTTTGCAGGAACATCATTACCACGAAGGTTACCCATGATGACATCTGGCGAGTCCTCTGCCTGAGCTGCGTTCAACAAGTTGAACTTGGCGTGCTTGGGGTTATGCTTGACCACAGTTGTACTTGCCGATCTCACAGGAGGAGGAGGAGGGAGACGCCTCTGACTGAAGCATTTGTTGGATAGTGACCCTTCTGTTGGCACTTGTTGCACGTGACCTCCGAGAGCGGACGGTGATACGGAGCACTCGATCCTGGAGCTTGAGACAAAGTCTTGTTCTGAAAGCTAGGGTTGGGTGGGTGGGAAGATCCACTGCCACCTTTGCTCTTCGACTGATAAGGCTAACGGAACGGAGGAGGAGGAAGCCAATACTTCTGCTGCTTAGCCACTTGAGTTGAGGAAGAAGGAGTAGCATCTGTGACTCGCTTCTTGGAAGCATCGCATTTCAGTTGAGCAGTCTCTTGCTTCATTGCCAGGTTGTAAAACTCATCGTACCTCTTGGGCTCAAAGAGACCGAGAGCTAGCTGGATTTCTTCTCTGAGACCACCCCTGAACTGGTATATCATGCTCTTCTCGTCAGGGACGTCTTGCTTAGCAAAACGGGCGAGATTCTAAAACATCTTGTTGTACTCGTAGACAGACATAGAGCCTTGCTTCAGGTTGCGGAATTCCTCACTCTTGCTTTCAACCACGCTCTGAGGAATATGATGAGCTTTGAAGTCTTGACGGAATTCATCCCAGGTAATCACATGGCCTCCTCTGGAATCGTTGTACTGCTGAAACCATTCTGCAGCTTGGTCTTTGAGTTGGAAGGAAGCGAACTTGACAAAGTCCTCAGGCCTGACGTTACTGCTCTTGAAATGCTTGCATATGTCCACGAGCCAATCATCAGCGTCTGTTGCCTCAACACAATTTCTGAAGGTCTTTGGTATTTTAGCAAGGAACTGGTTGAGTGTTGCAAAGTGATTCTAATTGTTTCCTTGGCCCTGGTTCGCTTGGTTGCGCTCTTGAAGAAGTTGCATGATCAGCTGCGTGTTTGCATTGGTAGCGGCTATCACAGCTTGCCATTCCTCCGGAGGTGGAGATGGTGGTGGCGGATCAGGATTCGGAGTCGTGCGCATTGGAGGAGCCATCCTGAAGAGGTTGACATCCATTAGCAGATTCATAGACAAATATTGAAGATGAATCAAACGGGATGAAATTGCAACATATAGTCTTCACATCCGAACAAAATGAACGAATGCATTAGTCACATATCCATAAATTGAGAAGCCACTTAGAATTTAGGTAGAAGAATAAAACCAACAAGGTATGGAACAAGAACGAATACTCGGTAAAGATCACCCAATCTCAAACCAAATATCCGTGGAAGAAGAACTAGAGCTACAAGAATTCCCACCTGTGAAACTCCCGAACCTTTCCGGTTATGCAATCAGGTGTGGGGGATACAGGGGAAGCATAATATCTCACCCAAATCTAGCAAATCCTACATCTAGCTGTATCCATCCTTCAACACATAACCGAGAAAAACTTCGGAAATCATCTACCTCAACCTTCGAAAAGCATCCGTTATATAAGTTATGGCAATACTCCCGAACTCCCGCCCCAGTACTGGGTGGCATCGAGGTTATCTCACCAACAACTGCATAAAACAGATTTTCAATGTCGGCGAACCTAAACTCAGGTATTCCAGAACTGCAACGATAAAATTGTGATGACAACACCTCGGAGCTCAACTCCCCGGGACACTGCCACAACCCCTAAATGACAGGATGCACCTAGAACAATGTTCTTGTCACAAATCGATCGGAACGATTCCATGATACCCGCGTGATCCTAAATTTTTTTTTTGTGAAATTTCAGAAGAGAAGAGTCAAAACTCTACGTCAGGATGCCTTACCAGAGGGATGAAGGGGCCGGGGAGTAAAAAGAATTCCTAAACTCTCCGATATATAATTCCTAAATGACTCAAAACATTTTTCTAGACTCAACAACACCAGCTATTCGATCAAGCAGGGGGGCTCCTAAGGTCGGGGAAGGCTCTGATTACCAACTTGTAACGCCCTCGATGCGGCTATATCTCCTACATGTCGAAGCACGACTTAGAGGCATAAACGCATTGAAAGCAATGTTGCAAGTAAGGTAATCTTCACAACAACCCATGTAAATAGATCATTGGGGAAACGGTACATAGTTGGCTTACACTCGCCACATCACACAAATACATGAATAACATTACAATCATCCAATACACTCATGGTCCGACTACGGTACCAAAATAAAAGATCAACCCCAACATGCGACACGGTCCCCGATCGCCCCAACCGGGCACCACTACTGATCATCTGGGAAAGACACATAGTAACGGCGAGAGTCTTCATCGAACTCCCACTTGAGCTCAAGCGCATCATCTGGCACGGTATCATCGATCCCTGCATCTGGTTTGTAAGTAATGTGTCAGTCACGGGGACTCAGCAATCTCGCACCCTCGCGATCAAGACTATTTAAGCTAACCTGTTCACAAAAGAGAGAGAGAAGAGAAGGCAAAGCACGAACGAAGAACTATGATATGATCAAGAAGTGATCCCAAAACAACCTACGTCAAGCATTACTCCAACACCGTGTTCACTTCCCGGACACCGCTGAGAAGAGACCATCACGGTTACTCACGTGGTTGATTCATTTTAATAAGTTAAGTTTCATGTTATCTACAACCGGACATTAACAAATTCCCATATGCCCATAACCGCGGGCACGGCTTTCGAATGTTCAAATCCCTGCAGGGGAGTCCCAACTTAGCCCATCACAAGCTCTCATGGTCAACGAAGGATATTCCTTCTCCTGAGAAATTCCGATCAGACTCGGCATCCCGGTTCTACAAGACATCCTCGACAATGGTAAAACAAGTCCAGCAACACCGACCGAATGGGCCGACAAATCCCGATAGGAGCTGCACATATCTCGTTCTCAGGGCACACTCAGATGAACACTACGTACAACTAAAACCAACCCTCAAGTTTCCCCGAGGTGGTGCTCCAAGTGGCTCTGTTTGGACCAACACTCAGAGGAGCACTGGCACAGGGGGGGTTAAATAAGATGACCCTTGGGCTCCGGATACCCAAGGGAAAAAGATGGTAGGTGGAAAATGGTAAAACCAACATTGGGCATTGCTGGAGGATTTTTATTCAAGGCAAACTTTCAAGGGGTTCCCATCATCACCCAACCCCGTAAGGAACGCAAAATACGGGAACATAACACCGATATGACGGAAACTAGGGCGGCAAGAGTGGAAAAAAACACTAGGAAAAAGGCCGAGCCTTCCACCCTTTACCAAGTATATAGATGCATTAAGATAACAAGATAATATGGTGATAAACCCAACAATAAACAATGTTCCATCAAGGACGATCTCCAATCTTCACCTGCAACTAGCAACGCTATAAGAGGGGCTGAGCAAAGCGGTAACATAGCCAATCAACGGTTTGCTAGGACATGGTGGGTTAGAGGTTTGACATGGCAATTTGGGAGGCATGATAAGCAAGTTGTAGGTATTGTAGCATAGGCATAGCAAAAGAGCGAGCATCTAGCAAGCAAAGATAGAAGTGATTTCGAGGGTATGATCATCTTGCATGCAAAGTTGTCAGAGTTGCCTTGATCCTCGTAAGCAAACTCAACGGGCTCCTCGTTAGCAAACTCGTCTCCCGGCTCTACCCAAAAAAGACAAACAAGCAAAAGGAACACAATCAACCACGTGTAATGCTCAAACAAACATGATGCAAACATGGTATGCTATGCAGGATGCGGTATGTGATGCATATGCAAGATTTGACAAGGAATGATTGAACCTGCCTCAACTTGGAAATCCAAGAGTGCCACTGGAATGGTGAGGTGATTTTGGTTGAAATCGATATAAAGATCACCGGAATCGGATGCACGGTTTGGAAATGGGAAGCAAAACAAATATGGCACCGGTCTGCGATAAACAGCAAGTAGCCATCTAAAAGCATCAAGATAAATATGCTACAGCACTCAAACATGACAACAAAATACATGGAAGGGATACATTCATGATGCTTGACAAAAGATGAACACTGAGCTACGGCCAATTCATCCACTAACAGGTTCAAACAAGCACGGCAAAAGTGCAAATGATAACAGGTTTCAGACTTAGTGAAATTAACAGAAGTCTGGAATTTAACATCAGGTAGCACACTTTGGAGCATGAAAAACTATATGCTACAGGAACTTAACATGGCAAATCAAGGCATGGCATGGAGTTACTCAAAGCACTTAACAAAAGTCCCTTAGTGACCTTGAGCCAAAAGGGACCAGAAAATACGATTGCAAGCATGCGAACATGGCAAAAACATAATCAGATTACAGACTTAGTGAAAAACTGGAGCATGCAAATCTGTTAACTAGTAGGCATGTTTACGAGCTCGATGCACTCACTACGGAGCATGGCATGACAAACTAAGCATACACCCATCAAGAATACATATCATAGCTAGACATGGCAAGAACAACAACATAGCATGCACGGATCAATGGCAACATCCTCGGCAAAATCGCTAACAAGTCAACAATCTGCCAGGATTCACGAAATAACAAAAGTAGAGCTCGATTGACTCAAGCTAGGGTGCTCCATAAATGCAAAGAAAGACATGGATGGATAGAGCACCACAATGTTAACAAAACATCCTTACTAATAATCCTCAAAAGAGGCACGGATCACTAGGAAACAACATGAACATATGGCATAATGACAAAATCAGGACAAGGGCTTGGAGAAATACTGAGTCCCTGAAATCACCATTAACGAATGAACTACTTTGCGAGCTTGTGCTAGTCAACACATATCACAAAAATACATGGTAAGCACATTTGTAAAAATGGCATGGCATTTAACAAAACTCGTGTAGAATTCAGGAGCATATCATGCACACATTAATAATGGCAAAAATGACAAATAGCTATTTGATGAAACAGATGTGACAATTATCTCATATAGCCCTCTTCCAACAGCATTTCGGGCATCAAGATGAGCTCAAATGAAAATGATGCAATGAGATGAAATGATGTACTCTCTGAGGCGAACATTTTGATATGCTACATGTGCAAATCGGAGCTACGGATGCAGAGCTATGGCATGATGAAATATGCTAAAAATAATGCAAACTGGGACAAAAGTCAACCGTCTAGGGTTCGTCCAGACCTGGATCCGAGGCATGCGGATTGAGGTTCGCCGGAACAGTTCTCGCCGGAGCTTTCACCGGAACAGAAACGAGGAGGAGGCCGGAGTGGGCTCGCCAGACTTGGGGCGTCGGAGGGCGGCGCGTGTGGCGGCACGGCGTGTCGAGGCGGCAGCCGGACGAGGAGGCGGCGAGGTCGAGGTGGCGGCGGTGACCGGTGGCGGAGCGGAGGCGGCCAACGGCGAGGTCCTTGCGGCGGCGCGGTGAGGGACTTGGCGGCGGGGACGACGGACGAAGACGGGCGGCGGCGCGCGCGCGGATGGTCCTCGGGGGCTCTCCTCGGGCCCAGACGGGCCGCGGCACGGGAGGCGGCCGGCGGGACACGTGGCGACCTGCCAGTGGCTGCGGGGCGGCGGCGCGAAACGTTCGGCGCGAACCGGACGTGTCCGGCGCGCGGATGGAGCGGGGCTAGGGTTAGGGTTGGAGTGGATCCGGGATTTTCGGGGGAGATGCCTATTTATACATAGGAGGAGCTAGGAGGCTTCAAATTGAGCACTGTCTGCGGCCACGCGATCGTGATCGAACGACTGAGATGATGGAGGGGGTTTAGCTGGGATTTGGGCCACTTTTGAGGGGTGTTGGGCTGCAACACACACACACGAGGCCTTCTCGGTCCCTCGGTTAACCGTTGGAGTATCAAACGAAGTCCAAATGGTACGAAACTTGACAGGCGGTCTACCGGTAGTAAACCAAGGCCGCTTGACAAGTCTCGGTCCAATTCGGAAATGGTTAACCCCCACACACGAAAAGAGGTGGACAGGGGCACCGGAGGAGATAGGAGCACCGGAATGCAAAATGGACAATGGGGAAATGCTCGGATGCTTGAGACGAACACGTATGCAAATGCAATGCACAAGATGACGTGATATGAGATGCATGACAAAGGCAACTGCACACGGAGACAAAAACCCGAACCCAAGGAAAATAAAATAACTTAGTGCCGTAAACGGCAAGAGTTGGGATACATATAAGGTAAATTACATCCGGGGTGTTACAATGGAGTTGGCGTAACCAAGGCTACACCAAGCGCTAGCTGAACACCGGTTGCATCTAGACTGATACACAGTTGAGGATGGACTTGGTGATCATGTAGTGATACAGAAGGTCACAACCACATCATCATCAAGCATACGAAAGGGAGATGTACACATCCAAACAATGAATTGATAGGGCAAGATAGCGGTGGAAAACTGGGCTTGTGTAACGCCCCAAGACCGGAGCTTCAGATGGCTTCCATGGTTTCCGAGTTTCATCGTGTGATTTGTTTGGTTCGTTGCTTTCTTCTTTGCATCATTTGCATTGCATCATGTCATCATGCCATTTTTTTCTCAACAATCAAATCGTATGGATCTTCGATCCATTTAAATTGAGGGAACTCGCATGGTGATTTCTCTATATAACATATCCTCCCAATATATTAGGGAGCTATAATAAATATTCCATTCTTATGGAATCAACCAAAACACACTTGCATCTTTCTCTTCTCAGCAATCCCTCATCAAGTGCAACACCCAATCACTAGTTTTCTTCCTTTCAATTCTCACCCATTTATTGCAAATGACAAATTTTTGTCACATAAAAATGTTCATTCTTTTCCTATAATTATTGGACCATGCCATTTACCTCTCTGCCAAATCTCATCTTTTTCTGAGTTGTTTTGGTTGGGTCAAAAATGCGTCAAGTTTGAATTAATTCAAACTTGGATCATTTTTCTACCTCTAAAAAAGTTGCCAAAGCATTTTATTCTAATATCTCAGAAACCCAGGATCCGAGGGATGTTGTTATATACTCCATACCCTTCTCCTTAACCCCCTAATCTTTTCTTGTAACATATGTTTTTTTAAAGACAAAATATGAGAATTAGGAGCGAGAAGAGAGAGGGTGAAAGGAGCCCAATAGCTCCAGCCGGCCTCTGGCCACTTCCCTCTCCCTGGGCCGGCCTCCAAGACCCAGTCTATCCCCTGATCTAGCCTAGGCCCAGCCGCTCCCTCTCCATCTCCTTTGTTCCCTTCCCTCGTCTCCCTCCACACACCGCCAGGAGCGCCCGTGCACGATGACATCTGCTTGACCCATGTCCTCTCGATCTCTCCCTCGATCCCATCTCTCCCGCCGCAGCGCCAGAGACCGAGTCATCCCTCGACGCGCCATCAGAGGGAGAGCAGCGCCACTCCCTTCTTCGATCCACCTCCCTCTCCCTTCGTTCCCCTACTCTCCTTCCCTCGCGCCGGCAACCTCGTACTGCCTCTTCCACCACCAGATCAGGCCAGCCTCCACCGCCCTGCCCTTTTCCGGTCGAACCTCGTCGACAGGACTACATCCCCGCCTATGGTTCCTCCTCCATCACGCCTCATCCTTCCCTCCTACATCCTCCGCGCCGCTACCTCCTCTGCACGCCGTGCCCGAGACCCCGCGAACCTCCCGCTCGTCCGCCGCGCTCTTGTGCCTCCTCCTCCCTCCCGCCGGAGCCCAAGTCCAGTGCCTCCTCCCTCCAGCGCCGCCTTGCTGCTCCCTCCCATGCACAAGCCCCTCCTCTGCCATGGACTTCCTCCACCTGTGTTTGCAGCGACGTTGTGCTGCTGCAGCTGCTCTTCCTTGCTGAGCCTCGTGGCGTGGCCCTTCTTCGGCAACTAGCGCCCCTCCATGGAAGACCACCACCATCGTTGAAACACCCGGAGCAAGACGACCACAACTTTGTGGCTTTCTGGTGTAATTGGTTCATTTTGGCCTTTGGGTCACCGTTGTCGTTTTGTTGCAAGTACCTTGACGATAGCTGGTTTCGAAGACCACAAGCACCACTACATCGACGTGTAATCGCAAAACTGTTGGTGACCTTGAAGCGTTTGGAATTGTTAAGATTGACCCCATGGCCGAGTACCCCTACAACAAGTGTACCTCTACCGCCGTCTTCGGAATGGCTAAGAACGCCAAGTACCCCTTCGAGTTGACGAAACCGGCAAGTTCGAAGACGCCAAGTACCACCAGGTTCCTGATGGATGCGCCAAGTCCCCAGCGAGACCCGTTTTCGTCAAGTTCGACTACACGGCTATGACCTCGGAGTCGGACCACAAGTGCCAAGTACCCCACCGGCAAGACCACACGGACGCTCGAACGACTGTAGACCGAAACGTCAAGTACCTCGTCGATACATGTATGACTACCGTCGCTTGGGTTCGACAAGACACCGAGTACCACTACGTTTGCCAGGTACATCATACACCAAGACCGGACCGACAAGTACCCTGAGAACGTCTGTACCGCTACCGTCGACGTGCTTTCCGTCAAGTTCCACTACCGATGACCCCGAAACGACTACTTCGACTACCGTCGCGTGAACCACTACTTCCCTCAACGTCCGAGAACGTCTACTTCCCCTACACCGCTTCGAACTCGAACCCCTCCGACAATGCACGCTTCAAAGGTATAACCCCGAGACGACCGTCCGAGAATGTTTGCATGTGTTGCATGAGATGCACCCGTCATCTGCACCATGTCCGAGTTGTCACTTGCTCGGTCCTCCTCTTTTGCCGCTAACCCGTGGGGACCTGGTATCCGGGAGCACCCCACCATCCTTGCATGGCATGCCCCGTCACTTTTCCTTTTGCACCGGCATCTCAATCGATTTACCGGAAACCGGGACGTTGCCGTGGCACCGTTTCGTTAACGTTGCCGTGGCACTCCTTTTCTTTTCCGCCACGATGACAAATGCTTCTTAATATGCTCTTATCAATGTTTCCATAAATACTGCATAAAACTTGCACATGTCATTCGCATCATGATAAAAACATTTAAATGTTTAAAATTGTTGTTTGCATTAAATTACTAATGCATATGGTGATTTACCGGGTTTGTTGTTTGTTATATCCGGCCCCATTTAAGTTGTTTAGATGGTATAGTTTTGTTATGCCTCACCTCTTGCCACGTTTAACAACATTTAATATTGTTGGGTACCTAAACGAGAGAGAACTAAATAAGTCCCGTGGTGTTTCATCAATATGCATCCCGATGCATATTGAGCTCCAATTAATTTGTAGTTTTGTTTGTGCACTTTGCCATGTCATGCCCTCTTTAAACCGGACATGCATCATACTTGGTTGTGCATCGTGCCATGCTTATGTGATGTATGTTTACTATGTCGTTTTCTTCTTTCCGGGTTGCTTCTCCCGTTAGCTTTGGTTTCGTTCCGGAGTTGTGAGGATCCGTTCGACTACGCCTATTTGTCTTCTTCATGGACTCGTTCTTCTTCCTTCCAGGATCTCAGGCAAGATGACCATACCCTCGAAATCACTTCTATCTTTGCTTGCTAGTTGCTCGCTCTTTTGCTATGCCTATGCTGTGATACCTACCACTTGATTAACATGCCTCCCATATTGTTGAACCAAGCCTCTAACCCACCTTGTCCTAGCAAACCGTTGTTTGGCTATGTTATCGCTTTGCTCAACCCCTCTTATAGCGTTGTTAGTTGCAGGTGAAGATGAAGTTTGTTCCTCATTGGAACATGGAGATGTTCCTTCTTGGAACATGTTTACTTGTTAGGATATCACAATATCTCTTATTTAACTAATGCATCTATATACTTGGTAAAGGTTGGAAGGCTCGGCCTTATACCTGGTGTTTTGTTACACTCTTGCCTCCCTAGTTTCCGTCATATCGGTGTTATGTTCCCGGAGTTTGCGTTCCTTACGCGGTTGGGTTATAATGGGAACCCCTTGACAGTTCGCCTTGAATAAAACTCCTCCAGCAATGCCCAACTTTGGTTTTACCATTCGCCACCTAGCCTTTTCTTTTCCTTGGGTTCTGCAGACTCAAGGGTCATCATTATTTTAACCCCCCGGGCAAGTGCTCCTCTGTGTGTTGGTCCAAACAGAGCCACTTGCCGCGCCACCTCGGGGAAACTTGAGGGTTGGTTTTAGTTGGACGTAGTGCTCATATGAGTGTGCCCTGAGAACGAGATATGTGCAGCTCCTATCGGGATTTGTCGGCACATTCGGGCGGTGTTGCTGGTCTAGTTTTACCATTGTTGAAATGTCTTGTAACCGGGATTCCGGGTCTGATCGGGTCTACCTGGTAGAAGGAAGATCCTTCGTTGACCATGAGAGCTTGTGATGGGCCAAGTTGGGACACCCCTGCAGGGATTTGAACTTTCAAAAGCCGTGCCCACGGTTATGGGCAGATGGGAATTTGTTAATGTCTGGTTGTAGAAAACCTGAAGTTGACCTTAATTAAAATCCACCAACCGCGTGTGTAACCGTGATGGTCTCTTCTCGGTGGAGTCCGGGAAGTGAACACGGTGTTGGAGTAATGGTTGACGTAGGTTGTTCTAGGATCAATTCTTGATCGTAGATTTCTCATACGTGATTTGCCTTCTCTTTTCGCTCTCTTTTGCGTATGTTAGCCACCAAATATGCTAGTCGCTTGCTGCAGCTCCACCATCATACCTTGCCCTTCCTATAAGCTTAAATAGTCTTGATCGCGAGGGTGTGAGATTGCTGAGTCCCCATGACTCAGAGATACTTCCAAAACCAGCTTGCAGGTGCCGAGGATACCGACCAGGTGACGCAATCAAGCTAAAGGAGTAGCTCGATGAAGAGCTTGTCCTTTGTGTTGTTTCGTTCTAGTGGATCAGTAGTGGAGCCCAGTTGGGGTCGATCGTGTAACGCCCCGTGACCGATGTGCCAGGTGTCTTCCTATTATTTGCCGACGTTGCCATGTCATTTGCTTGCGTGTTGCATTTTATCATGTCATCATCCACATTGCATCATCATGTTTTCAAAACATGCATCCGTCCAGGTTCCCCCAGTTCTGTCCGTTGTCCGTTCTGATCCCAGACACACTTGCACGCGCCCGCGGCACGTCCGAAATATTATTTTATAAGTGGCCGGAAAATGTTCTCGGATTGGGTTGAAAGTTGCGTGTGGTCTTATTATAGTGTAGATAGACCGCCTGTCAAGTTTCTTCGCATTCAGAGTTTGTTTGATAGCCCAACCGTTAATCTATAGCGGCATTATAGTCGGTCTAACATCGGACGTTTTCGGTCTCCGAAAACAGTCGCCGGGCCTCTCTCTCTTCTCTTCTCTCAGCCTGAGGCCTTCTGCACAGTCCATTACCTACCGCCAGGCCTAGCCTAAGCTCTCTCGTCAGCCCGCAGCCCTCCTCTCGGGCGCGTCCGAAAGTTGTCCCGGACCCGACCCGGACAGTCCTCACCGTTGGATCCGCATCAACCCCAAACATCTACAAAACATCATCGTTTTGTTAGTTGGGCCCCCTAACCTAATTATCTGGGATCGTCCGGTTACGATCGGATGGACCGAATAGCCCCTAACCAAACCCACTCGCTATATATATTAGCCTAATAACCTAGACCAATTCCTAATCCCTAGGGATCCTCCTAGCCGCCGCCACCACACTGTCTCTTCTCGGTTTTCCATGTCCGACCAACCAGCTCCTCCCCTCAATTTCATCACCAGGCCAATCGCCGGCCTCCCTACGTAGCCGGGCCCCTGGCCCCGATCCAGTCAACAGGGGCCTAGCAGGGGAGCCCCGATGTCGTCTGCGCCTCGTCCCGAAGCTCTCCCGAGCCTCACCTCCAGGACCCGTCTCCGGTTGCCACACCGCCTCGCACACTCCCGCCGCCGACGAGCTTCGTCAACACGCCGATAGGATCCCGCTGCCCCGTCTCTTTCTTCCTTTTTTTTCCTGTCTCTTTCTCTCCCGCTCTGATCTCTCTCTGTCCCTCCTCTTCAGGTACCCCATCCCGTCGCCAGGAGCTCTGAAGCACCGGCCGCCGCTAGGTCCGACCGGGCCTGAGGCCTCCGTCCATTTCACCGGCGTTTCCCTTCGGATCTCGTCGCTAGAGCTCCATCCCCGCTACTCCCTTCCCTTCCGGCGCCGCTGCTGCTCTGCTTTCGACGAGCAGAGGACCGCGCCCGCTTCTATGCCTCCCCGCTGTACAGATCGAGCGAGAGGAGCTCGCCCGGTCCAGCCGCCTTTGTTAACCGCGTCCAGCTGCTCGGCCCAGCCTCCTGCGGGCCTGCTGCTTCACCAACCTGGGCCAAGGCCCACAAGGTGAGCTCCGCCCCACCCAAATCCTGTTCAGCCCAGTTCAATCAGTTTTAGCCCAGTATATTTTTTTTCCCTGTTCTACGATTTTCCTATTTATTTCCAGAGATGTCAGTTTTACAGAAAACCCCCCTAGTTTCATGCATTTAATAACTTCACAACCGTGCATCGGATCTAAATAAATTATATATGAAATATGCTTAGAATTTTATCTAGTTTCACAACATTCAACTTTCATCCATGTTAAAATATTTAAAATTGTCGTTTGCATTAATTTGCATAAATGACATGCTGAAATGATTTATTTCATAACTAAATAACCGTAGCTCCAAACCTAACAAACTTTATATGTAAATGGGGTAGATAATTCCTAGTTTAACATGGTGGCATTACTTTGCATGTTCAACAACTCTAAAATATGGTTTAGGGCAGAATAGTACCAAACCTAAAACATGCATATGGGGATTTTCCGGACTTGTTGCTTGTTGTTCCGGCCTCATTTAAACTTGACTAGATTGGTAGTTTTCATATGCTTCACCTCTTGCCATGCTAACCTACATTTAATATTGTTGAGTACATAAACATGAGAGAACTAAATAGGTCACATGGTGTTTCGTCAATATGCAACTCCGTTGTATATTGAACTCCACTTAATCTGTAGTATTGCTTCTGCACTTTGCCATGCCATGCCTCATTAATCCGAACATGCATCATATTTGGTTGTGCATCATGTCATGCTTATGTGGTGGTTGTTTACTATGGTGTTTGCTTCTTTCCGGTGTTGCTTCTTCGGGTTGGTTCCGATAACGTCGTGTTTGTGAGGATCCGTTCGACTACGTTCGTTTGTCTTCTTCATGGACTCGTTCTTCTTCCTTGCGGGATTTCAGGCAAGATGACCATACCCTCGAAATCACTTCTATCTTTGCTTGCTAGATGCTCGCTCTTTTGCTATGCCTATGCTACGATACCTACCACTTGCTTATCATGCCTCCCACATTGCCATGTCAAACCTCTAACCTAGCTTGTCCTAGCAAACCGTTGTTTGGCTATGTTACCGCTTTTCTCAGCCCCTCTTATAGCATTGTTAGTTGCAGGTGAAGATTGGAGTTGTTCCTCGTTGGAACATGGATATTTTGTTGGGATATCACAATATCTCTTATTTAATTAATGCATCTATGTACTTGGTAAAGGGTGGAAGGCTCGGCCTTATGCCTGGTGTTTTGTTCCACTCTTGCCGCCCTAGTTTCCGTCATATCGGTGTTATGTTCCCGGATTTTGCATTCCTTACACAGTTGGGTTATAATGGGAACCCCTTGACAGTTTGCTTTGAATAAAACTCCTCCAGCAAGGCATAACCTCGGTATTACCATTCGCCACCTAGCCTTTTCTTTTCCCTTGGGAGTCGCGCTCCCGAGGGTCATCATTATTTTAACCCCCCCCCCCCCGGGCCAGTGCACCTCTGAGTGTTGGTCCAAACTAGAGCCCTGTGCAGCGCCCCCTCGGGGAAACTCGAGGTTTGGTTTTAGATGTATGGAGAGCTCATCTGAGTGTGCCCTGAGAACAAGATATGTGCAGCTCCTATCGGGATTTGTCGAAATGTCTTGTAACCTGGATGCCAAGCCTGATCGGATTGCCTTGGGAGAAGGAATATCCTTCGTTGACTGTGAGAGCTTGTGATGGTCTAAATTGGGACACCCCTGCAGGGATTTGAACTTTCGAAAGACGTGCCCGTAGTTATGGGCAGATGGGAATTTGTTAATGTCCGGTTGTAGAAAACCTGAAGTTGATCTTAATTAAAATGCTCCAACCGCGTGTGTTACCGTGATGGTCTCTTTCCGGCGGAGTCCGGGAAGTGAACATGGTGTTGGAGTAATGCTTGACGTAGGTTGTTCTAGGATCACTTCTTGATCATAGTTTCTTGATCGTGCTTTGCCTTCTCTTCTCGATCTCATTTGCGTATGTTAGCCACCATATATGCTAGTCGCTTGTTGCAGCTCCACCTCATACCTTTTTACCCTTCCTATAAGCTTAAATAGTCTTGATCGCGAGGGTGTGAGATTGCTGAGTCCCCGTGACTCACAGATACTTCCAAAACTAGTTTGCAGGTGTCGATGAAACCGTACAGGTGACGCAACCAAGCTCAAGGAGGAGCTCGATGAAGATCTTGTCCTTTGTGTTGTTTTGTGCTAGTTGATCAGTAGTGGAGCCCAGTCGGGACGATCGGGGATCTGTGTTGCATTTGGGGTAGTCTTCTTTCATTTTGGCTCCGTAGGCGGGCCTTGTTTGTATTTGGATGATGTAATGCTTTATTCATGTAATTGTGTGAAGTGGCGATTGTAAGCCAACTATGTATCTCTTTCCCATATGTATTACATGGGTTGTGTGAAGATTACCTCACTTGCGACATTGCTTTCAATGCGGTTATGCCTATAAGTCGTGCTTCGACACAAGGGAGATATAGCTGCATCGAGGGTGTTACAGATCGGGGATCTGTGTAGCATTTAGGGTAGTCTTCTTTTATTTGGTTCCGTAGTCGGACCTTGATTGTATCTGGTTGATGTAATGCTTTATTCATGTATTGTGTGAAGTGGCGATTGTAAGCCAACTATGTATCTCTTTCCCTCATGTATTACATGGGTTGTGTGAAGATTACCTCACTTGCGAAATTGCTTTCAATGCGGTTATGCCTCTAAGTCGTGCTTCGACACGTGGGAGATATAGCCACATCGAGGGCGTTACAGCTTGCTGGCATTGCATTTTTCTCATAACCAAGATCAGTAAGGGTTGCCAAAAGGACAAGATGAAGGGCACGATTCGGGATAGAGACAAGTCTATCACCGAAACGATATTGGTGGGTGATGGAAAGATATCGACACGATATCCGAGCATAACTGATACAATGGGTGTCTGGAACACTCGTTACCAGGGCATTACTCTGCTGGGACAGAGGTGACACCAAACGCCGAAGAGCGGGTATGCAAAGAAGAAAGATGCAGGTAGTGGATCAAAGTCGATACGACCTACACTCACAATATTACTATCAGCGACCGGATGCTAATCTATATGCATGCTATGCAGCAAACAAATGCAGCAATCAAGTGCAACAAACCAATTGGGCTCTATACTACCGCATTCTAACGCTCGCGCGGGCTAGGGCATCCTAGAGCCAGACCTTCTCTGATACCAAGCATATGGCACCCCGGCTCAGAGAAACCGGAACGCCCCGTATTCCAGCCCAGAGATCAAGGAGAAGTCTTCTGAAATACGGCACTGCTCAGCATAGAACAAATCAGCTATTTATTACAAACTATATGGGTACAAAGGGATTACATCAGGGCGCTGACACTACGCCTTCCATGGTTGCTCCATGCAAGTAGCAGAACAAATGAAGCAGTGGAATAACTCTAGCAGCGGAACAACAATGACGGTGATGAACTCCACTCCGCAGGGACACTGGCTAGAACACTTATCCTAGCTCGCAAACAAGGAATCCATGGCAAACAAGCAATCAAATCCGGCATGACTTGCAAGCTTGCATGACACACCAGGTCAATACATTGAATGTACTTGCAAGCTCACGTCAACCAAGAGCAATCAAGACAGACAACAACATGGAAATTACACATTAACAAGGATTAAGACGTTACTATCAGATCAACATGGCATGTACAACATGATACAGCAAGAACAATATGAGCATGACATGAACATATGAACATGATGATACTAGCATGCAACATGATAACGCTATCATGCACCAACTTACTCTGCTCGGGTTACCTCGTAACCATCACATGCATAAGCTTACTATCACGGACATCATATGATCATCTCAGGATCCAATCAAGATTGGTATTAAAATACCGTACTAATCATTAATGACCACAAGGAGCTTGACCTTAACCCTTGATTCTCGCATAACACCACAAATATCCAACAACTTGGTATCCTCGATACCACGGTGATCATCTCAAGATCACAATCGACCTCTTTCTCATCATCTAACCAGGGTTGTTATTAAGCACATTATTATTATTACTGTTAACCCATAGTATGAGCAACTATGAACCGGGCCCTTATCCACGGGCGCGGCTATCGATAGATTAAACACACACACACTCTACAGAGTAGCGGACTTTACCCACACCACGGAACCCATGGCCTCGCACTCCCATTCGGGTGGACCAACAACATTCTGACAAAACCGATCTACTGCCCATGACACTCTCCTAGCCACTCCGACCAACTCCCCTTTGGTCTAAGTCATGGGTAGCCCCATGCCTACCAAAGGCATCAACGGCTACAGTCGTGGAAAAGCAATAAACGGTCACTAACGGGGACATGTGCACATAACCAAACTCAAGCTCACAAGGCTTATGCCGTCCTACCCGACCAAGGTAGCGCCCGTGCATAGCCTTCCCTCGTTGGAGGCATCGACGAGAGGCATGATAATAGACCCAGTTAGGACCTTCCCATAAAAGGCAATTGTGGCTACAATGGTCAGCTCGATATGGTGGCACCATTACTCAGCCAACAGTTGTTCAAGTTCATTTAAGTTCGGTTAAACTTGAATGCAAATGATGATGAGTCATATTTAAATAACATGACTCAACTATAATGCAAGAGCATGATGTCAACATAAGCATGGAGGTGCAACATAATCATCGAGCATAACCACAATGAATCATATATCTGAATGAGCATGGCATACTGACGATCATAACATTACCTATGAGCATGGCATCACTACTAGCCTCATAAATAAATACCATGCAAGAACATATAAAAAATACTACCAAGTAAGCATATAACTAGCTAGATGCAAAGGAACATGCATAATCACGGTACTATGTAATAGACGATAGTCATGCTTCGAAGAACATGACCAACACAAACATGTAATAGTACCAAGCATGACATACAATAGAAATACTAGCCACTAGTACATGATAACCAGGTGCATAAAACATATCATGAAAGTGAACACAAATCCATAAGCACCACCAAAACAATGATAAATTATCAAAACAAGCAGACATTTATTAAATATTCAAGTTGAAAACCATGGCTACTGCATGGCCATCATGCAAGTGGGTGTTCTGGCTTGCCTGGGGATGAAGAATACGCCGAGGAGATGTGCGGAAAGCTCGAGGAACGAATCGCCGGAAAAGTTTCTCTCTTGAAGAGGGGTGATTAGGGGCAAGGGAAATAAGGTCATTTCCTATATTTCAAACAATAGTGAAAATGATAGGAACATAACGCGCTCGATGAGATGAAGACGTGGGCGTTGGATTCACCTCATTCAGAGTTACGGTTGAAAAAATGGATGTTCGTTCATTAGGCAGAAAAAGCACTAGAATCTGTCCATTTTTGCTGCTAACAGATGAATGTTCACTATATAAAGATTTCAGCCTGCGGGGTCAAACAGAAGGTGCAATCGAGGAACTACGCTTTCGGGGCAGTGAAAACGCATTTCCGACCAAAGCCGCATCAGTTTGCGCTTTCACTGAAACGAAACCGCAAAACCAAACTAGGCTTCCAATTAACACCCGCAGGCCCGGGTGGGGTCAACACTGAGATGCTGGCAAAAGGGTCCCATGTGCAGATCGCCTCCTCCCCCGTTCTTCGTGTCCCACCTCGCGCCAACCCGATGCAGGGGAGGAGCGGCGATGCCGGCGACTACCCTGGCCGGTTCCGGCCACCTCCGGCGAGGCCCCAGCTACCGAACTGCTGAGGGGGACACCGTGCTTTGTGTGGGATTTAGCAGACTCCCCGGGGAACACCTGGTTGAGCGAAGCGCTGACCGCAGTGGACGATGGCCTCAGGTGGCAATGAGCATAGTGCTATGGGCCACCGGAGAGGGAGGTAAAGGGCAGAGAAGCTCCCGGGGTCTGGTGGTGATATCCTGGTGGTGGACTGAGGTGGAGGAGGGCTCGACATTGAGCCAATTTAGGCGACCCGAGGCGAAGGCCATGGTGGTCAATAGAGGCGAAGAGGGCGGCTCGACCTCCGGGGAGTGGTCGGGGAGGCTGCTAGGAGTGTGGTGAGGAGGATGAACAGCTCGGGTGTCGGTGTACAAAAAGAGGGGTACACTTTTTGTACCCCTATAACTGTGCACGGGGAGTCTGAGCCACGGGCACCACCACACCGAGCAAGTCAAGGGAGGTGAGCTCAGGAGAAGCAGAACGACGCCAAGACCAAGACCGCAAAGAGAAAAGGGGACACAGCGGACCTCCCCCCCGGCAAGATCCTTGCCGGGAGGCGGTTTTAGCAAACGCAGCAAGACCCTTGCCGTGGCAGCTCGCCCCACACCTACGGAGTGAGTCACCCTTGAGTCCGCTGCCCCCATGGGGCAAGGATTCGGGAGACATCCCCGTGGTGGCTTGCAGATCTTTGTGAAGATATTCAAGATCAGATACACCCTTTAGAATATGATGATCCCTGGCGGGATCCCAGCCAAGGAGGACCACGAGGCCCTCGGCAAGAGCCTTGCCGGGGATGATAGCAAGCGCCACGGCAAGACCGTTGCCGGGGCCCCGGCAAGGCCCTTGCCAAGAACACCCGTAGGGCCACCACCAGGCCCATGCCAGTCAAACCTCCACCGCCGTTCGCATGCAGCTGCCGACCCAAGCAGCTGGGCAGGCACCTGCGTGGCGGCATGCAGATCTTCGTGGAGACCCACCACTATGCCACCTCAGCTACCTGCCTGCCTACATGGCACCTGCTAGCCAGGGCGCGTGTCGACACGAGAGGGAGCGGTGACGGACGAGACGGGTCTCTCCCCCATCCCCGATAAAGCAAGGACACCTGGGCAAGACGCATTAAATGCGCCTTGTCAAGTAATGCGAGGGATAACCTCACATCACTGTACCCTTTTTCCACCTCATGTGTGCCACTGTGGCAACCCCTTTCCTATAAAAGGAGGCCTGAGGCGACCAGGAGGAGGATTCGGATTTTTGGAGCTCCTCACGCCCCATAGCTAGCTCAAGAACACAGATATACAATCCACCAAAGTAGGAGTAGGGTTTTACGCATCCCCGCGGCCCAAACCTGGGTAAACGAACCATGTGCTATCCGTTTGATCCACTCTTCTCACAACCCCGCGCCCCGCAACCGTAGTAGGGAATCTTGTGATCCCATAGGTGTCGTTCCCACCGACATCGGGAGACGAAGGAGGCTATAAATAGCTGCGGCAACGTGGTGCCCGGACGCGGCCGTGGTGACGCATGTGTCGTCGCGCTAGTGCGAGCATAGGCATGAGGAGGGAGGGGAGACTCGTCCAGGAGCTTCACGGGGGCATGGGTGGCCTCGGGCGAGCTCGGGAAAGCTCCGGAGAGCTCCGACAACGGGACAAGGAGGAGCAGGGGAGGTTAGTGGCACGGGCGAGCTCGAAAGTGATTCAACCAGGGTGAGTCCGGATGGGGCAGCTGCGTAGGGTGATGCGGCGGATCACGGGGAAGCTATTGGACATGGCAAGACGAGCGAGCACGACAAAGCGAGGAGAGGCCCAAGCAAACGACACTCAGCTCGTGTCCATGGCGTGCCAGGGTGGTGGTCACCACGTGAGCTAGCGCAAGTCGTTGCCCCCGAGTCAGCCGACCATGTCTGCACGACAGGTCACAGCAAGGAGAAATCCAAGAGGGAAAGAAATGAGCACAGGGGCTTAATTGGTGAATAGAGCTTGCAGTGTTTCAGTCGTATAGCAAGGTGTTTGTTGTTTGCTGTGACTCACATGCTTGGTGATGACCCACAAGTGTAGGGGATCTATCGTAGCTTTTCGATAAGTAAGAGTGTCGAAGCCAACGAGGAGCAGAAGGAAATGATAAGCAGTTTTCAGTAAGGTATTCTCTGCAAGCACTGAAATTATCTATAACAGATAGTTTTGTGATAAGGTAATTTGTAATGAGTAGCAAGTAATAAAAGGAAATAAGGTGCAGCAAGATGGCCCAATCCTTTTTGTAGCAAAGGACAAGCTTGAACAAACTCTTATATGAAGGAAAGCGCTCCTGAGGACACATGGGAATTATCGTCAAGCTAGTTTTTATGATGTTCATATGATTCGCGTTCGGTACTTTGATAATCTGATATGTGGGTGGACCGGTGCTTGGGTGCTGTCCGTACTTGGACAAGCATCCCATTTATGATTAACCCCCATTGCAAGCATCCACAACTACAATGGATGTATTAAGGTAAACCTAACAATAGCATGAAACATATGGATGCAAATCAGCCCCTTACGAAGCAACGCATAAACTAGGGTTTAAGCTTCTGTCACTCTAGCAACCCATCATCTACTTATTACTTCCCAATGCCTCCCTCTAGGCCCAAAAAATGGTGAAGTGTCATGTAGTTGACGTTCACATGACACCACTAGAGGGATGACAACATACATCTCATCAAAATATCGAACGAATACCAACTTCACATGACTACTAATAGTAAGACTACTCCCATGTCCTTGGGAACAAACATAACTACCCACAAAGCATATTCATGTTCATAATCAGAGGGGTATTAATATGCATAATGGATCTGAACATATGATCTTCCACCAAGTAAAGGAACTAGCATCAACTACAAGGAGTAATCAACACTACTAGCAACCCACAGGTACCAATCTGAGGTTTGGACACAAAGATTTGATACAAGAGATGAACTAGGGTTTGAGGTGAGATGGTGCTGGTGAAGATGTTGATGGATATTGAACCCCTCCCCATGAGAATATCGTTGGTGATGATTTCCCCTTTCCCGGAGGGAAGTTTCCCCGACATAAGAGCTCTGCCGGAGCCCTAGATTGGTTCCGCCAAGGTTCCGCCTCGTGGCGGCGGAGTTTCTTCCCCAAAGCTTGCTTATTATTTTTCCTCGGACGAAAGACCTCATACAGCAGAAGATGGGCATTGGAGGGCCACCAGGGAGCCCACGAGGCAGGGGGCGCACCCAGGGGAGTAGGGCGCCCCCCCACCCCCACCCTCGTGGCTGGGGGGTGGCCCCCCTCTGGTACTTCTTGCGCCCAATAATTTTTTTATTCTGGAAATAACTTATGTGATGTTTCAGGACTTTTGGAGCTGTGCAGAATAGGTCTCTAATATTTGCTCCTTTTCCATCCTAGAATCCCAGCTGCCGGCATTCTCCCTTTTCATGTAAACCTTGTAAAATAAGAGAGAATAGGTATAAGTATTATGACATAATGTGTAATAACATCCCATAATGCAATACATATCGATATAAAAGCATGATGAAAAATGGACGTATCAACACCCCCAAGCTTAGACCTCGCTTGTCCTCAAGCAAAAGACGAAATCGGAAAATATGTAAACATGTTTAGAGATAGAGGTGTCGATAAAAATAAAATACGGACATGAGGGCATCATGATCATTCTTAGAACAGCAACATATATATATATATTGGCATATGATCTCTTATGTCAAAGTAACAATTCAATCACAATTTCAAGTATGAATCATAAACTTCATTGAACACTAACAAACTCTAATCTCAGTCATTGAGGCAATTGCAATTTATCATAACATAGGAAAGAGTCAATATAAGAGGTTTTTAGCAAGGCCACATACTCAACTATCATTTAGTCCTTCACAATTGCTAACACTCACGCAATATTTATGGGTATGGAGTTTTAATCGGACACAGAGAAAGATAGGGGCTTATAGTTTTGCCTCCCAACATTTTACCTCAAGGGTAATGTCAACAATAATAGCTCATGCAGACTCACATCCAATTAGCAATATGTATCTGGATCTTTCCAACACATTGTGCTTGCCAAAGGATAAAATGTAAAAAGGAAATGTGAATATCACCATGACTCTTTGCATGAAGTATAAGATAAGAATAAAAGATAGGCCCTTCGCAGGGGGAAGAAGAGGCTGTCATGCGCTTTTATGGTTGGATGCACGAAATCCTAATGCAAAAGAACGTCACTTTATATTGCCACTTGTGATATGGACCTTTATTATGCAGTCCGTCGCTTCTATTTCATCTATATCACAAGATCGTATAAAGCTTATTTTCTGCACACTAATAAGTCATACATATTTAGAGAGCAATTTTTATTGCTTGCACCGATGACAACTTACTTGATGGATCTTACTCAATCCATAGGTAGATATGGTGGACTCTCATGGCAAAACTAGTTTTAGGGATATTTGGAAGCACAAGTTGTATTTCTACTTGGTGCAAAGAACTTGGCTAGCATGAGAGGGAAAGGCAAGCTCAACATGTTGGATGATCCATGACAATATAATTTATCTCAGATGTAACAAAACATAACCCATTATGTTGTATTCCTTGTCCAACATCAACTCTTTAGCATATCACACTTTAATGAGAGCTCACAATCATAAAAGGTGTCCAGGATAGTATATTTATATGTGAAGACCTCTGTTTATTTATTACTTCCTATTAATTCCAACGATGACCAAAACTGTGTTTATCAACTCTCAACAACTTTTATTCATCATACTCCTTATATGTGAGCTCAGTACTCTCCATAAGATCCATATGATATATGTATTTCCTTTTTATTTCTTCTCTTTTATTTTATTCCCTCAAGATCATTGCAAAATAATCAAGCCCTTGACTCGACACCAATCTTTATTATATATAGCTCACGGACTCGATTACATAGGAAGATCATAAAGCAAAACTCGCAACTAGATCATACTAAAACTTTTTTCTACTAGATCAGGATATTATCAAAAGGATCGAACTAAGAAAAATGATAAAGACAAAAGTGATGGTGATATGATACCAGGGCACTCCCCCAAGCTTGGCAGTTGCCAAGGGGAGTGCCCATACTCATGTGTTTATGTTTCCTTCCTAGGAGGTGGTGATGAAGGAGTTGTTGGTGATGTAGGCTTGTCGTCCATCTTCCAAGGCATAGGCTCACCATCATAGAAGGATGATCGAGTCTCCGGGTGTAACGCCCCGAGACTGATGTGCCAGGTGTCGTGCAGTTATGCGCTGTTGTTGCGTTGTCATTGCTTGCGTGTCATGCATTGCATATCATGTCATCATGAGCATTTCATTTGCATACGTGTTCGTCTCATGCATCCGAGCATTTCTCCCGTTGTCCGTTTTGCAATCCAGCGCTGCGTTCTCCTCCGGTGGTCATTTCTACCTTTCTTTCTTGTGTGGCGATTAAACATTTCCGGATTGGACCGAGACTTGCCAAGCGGCCTTGGTTTACTACCGGTAGACCGCGTGTCAAGTTTCGTACCATTTGGACTTCGTTTGATACTCCAACGGTTAACAGAGGGACCGAGAAGGCCTCATGTGTATTTCAGCCCAACACCCCTCCAATTTGGCCCAAAACCCACCTAAACCCTCTCCATCACATCGGTCGTTCGATCACGATCGCGTGGCCGAAAACCGCACCTCATTTGGAATCTCCTAGCTCCCTCTACCTATAAATATGTGCTCCCCTCCCGAAATTCGCGGATGAACCCTAGCCATCTTCCTCCTCGTGCACCGGACATGTCCGTCCCGCCGCCCGGACATGTCCACCGCCCGGCCACATAACCCCGACCAATGGGACCCTGCCACATCATCTCAGCGACCGCTCCCGGCCAACCGGAGCGCGCCACATCAGCCCCCGCCAGACCTTCTCTCTCCTTCCGCCGCTGCCGGCCCGCGGGGCCCGAGGCCGGCCCGCGCGGGCCCAGATCCGCCACTGCCTGGCGCTAGTCGCCACCAACCGCCGCCGCCGCACTTGCGCCGCTCCGCCGCTGCCGTGCTCCCTCGCCGCCGCCTCGCGTCCTCCTTCTCCGGCAGCCGCGTCGCCGCTCGACGCCGGCGAGCCTCGCCATGGCCGACCGCCCTTGCCTGCGCCGCCCTGCGCGCCCGGCCCCGCCTCGAACCTCGCCTCCTCCACACCGCCCGGGCCGGCGCCGCCCTGGCCAGATCCGGCCGCGCCTCGCCCCGGCCTCTTCCTCCCTCCTCCAGCGGCCCCGTCCTCTTCTCCGGCGAGATCCGCGAGGGTGGACGAGATCCACCACTCCCCGATCCAAACGCCTCCCCTCGTCCCGATCTGCTCCGTCGGGGATATCTCCGTCCCGCGTTGACTTTTCGCGGAGGTAAAATTCGTCCAAGTCCCAGGAATTCCAGATCCATGTGCTCATGTTCGAGGCCTCGTATCTTTGCATCCGTAGCTCCGATTCATGCATATAATATATCAAAATCTTCGTCTCGACGAGTACATCATTTCATTCCATTGCATCATTTGCATTTGAGATCATCTTGATGCCCGAAATGCTGCTAGAAGGAGGCATCGTGAGATAAATGTCAGATCCATTAGTTCATCATAGCCTTTTGTCATTTTTGTCATGATTATTGTGTGCATGATATGCCTGTGAGTCTTTGGGATGAATTGTTAAGCATTTTGTCTTCTTTCCAGAGGTGCAACCCATGCATTTTTAAGATGTGTGTGGTGACTTGTGCAAGCTTGCAAAGAGAGGCACCTGAGAATTCTGTTTTCAGGGACTTAGTGATTTTCACTAAGTCTGGGATATTTTAGTTCATGACGCCATATGTTCAGCTTGTTTCCTAGTGATCCATGCCCCTTTTGAGGATGATCAGTAAGGGAGTGTTGATATTCATGTTATACTCTATCCATCCATGTCTTTGTTTGCATATGTGGAGTGCTCTAGCTTGAGTCAATCGAGCTCTACTTTTGCTTCATGGTAAATCTAGGCAGATCGTCAACTTGTTTGCGATTTTGCCGATGCTATTATTATTGATCCGTGCATGCTATGCCATTGTTGTTGCCATGTCCAGCTAGAATTTTGTGCCTTCTTTATGGATATATGCTTTCCTTGCCATGACTTGCACCGTAATGAGTGCATCGAGCTCGTTTACATGCCTTCGTGAGTTAAATTTCAGCATGTCTCAGTTTTCACTGTTTGAAAACTGATTGTGTTTCATCTATGTTCGTGTGCTCGTTAGGGTATTTTGTGAACCCTTTTGGCCCCAGGTCACTTTGGGTGTTTTGTTAAGCTTGTTGAGTAGCTCCATGCCATGTTCTTACTTGTCATGTTCAGGTTATGTATCATGTTGTTTTGCTGCTCCAAAGAGAGCATCGTGGTCTGAAATTTCAAACTAGTGTTAATTTCACAAAGTCTGAAATCTGTTATGCATTTGCGTTTTTGCCATGCTTGTTTGAACCTCATAATGGATGAATTTGGCCGTGGCTCAGTGCTAGTGTTTTGATAAGCATCTTGTGGGAATCCCTACCATGTAGTTTGTTCTCATGTTTGGTGGCTGTAGCATGTTCATTTCCTTGCATTTAGGAGCCTACTTGTTGTAATTCGCAGACCGGTTCATTTCGTAAAACGCTTGCCATTTCCAAACCGTAGCTCCGATTCCAAGGATCTTTATATCGTTTTCAAGCGATTTCAGCCCATCTTTCCAGTGGCACACTTGGTTTTCCAACTTGAGGCCAGGTTCATGCATTTCCTGTCATATCTTGCATTCTGCATACCGAATCGCATCCTGCATCTCGCATATCATACCATATTCATGTGTTGGTTGTTTACTATGTTGTGTGCTTCTTTTCCGGTGATTGCTTCTTCGGGTTGGATCCGGTAACGTCGAGTTTGTGAGGATCCGTTCGACTACGTCCGTTTGTCTTCTTCATGGACTCGTTCTTCTTCCTTGCGGGATTTCAGGCAAGATGATCATACCCTCGAATCACTACTATCTTTGCTATGCTAGTTTGCTCGCTCTTTTGCTATGCCATTGCTACGATGCCTACCATTTGCTTGTCAGCCTCCCAAATTGCCATGTTCAGCCCCTAACCCACCTTTGTCCTAGCAAACCGTTGTTTGGCTATGTTACCGCTTTGCTCAGCCCCTCTTATAGCGTTGTTAGTTGCAGGTGAAGATTGGAGCCGTTCCTTGTTGGAACATTTGTTTACTTGTTGGGATATCACTATATATTGTATTTAATTAATGCATCTATATACTTGGTAAAGGGTGGAAGGCTCGGCCTTATGGCTGGTGTTTTGTTCCACTCTTGCCGCCCAAGTTTCCGTCATATCGGTGTTATGTTCCCGGATTTTGCGTCCCTTACGCGGTTGGGCTATAATGGGAACCCCTTGACAGTTCGCCTTAAGTAAAGCTTCTCCAGCAATGCCCAACATTGGTTTTACCATTTGCCACCTAGCCTTTTCTTTCCCTTGGGTTCTGCAGACTCAAGGGTCATCATTATTTTAACCCCCCCCCCCCCCGGGCCAGTGCTCCTCTGAGTGTTGGTCCGAACTAGAGCCCTGTGCAGCGCCCCCTCGGGGAAACTCGAGGTTTGGTTTTAGTTGTACGGATTGCTCATCTGAGTGTGCCCTGAGAAAGAGATATGTGCAGCTCCTATCGGGATTTGTCGGCACATTCGGGCGGTGTTGCTGGTTTAGTTTTACCCTGTCGAAATGTCTTGTTTTACCGGGATACCGAGTCTGATTGGAGTGTCTCGGGTGGAGGTCTATTCCTTCGTTGACCGTGAGAGCTTGTGATGGTATAAGTTGGCACACCCCCTGCAGGGATTTGAACTTTCGAAAGCCGTGCCCGCGGTTATGGGCAGATGGGAATTTGTTAACGTCCGGTTGTAGAAAACCTGAAGTCGACCTTAATTAAAATGAATCAACAGCATGTGTAACCGTGATGGTCTCTTTCCGGCGGAGTCCGAGAAGTGAACACGGTTGTTGGAGTTATGCTTGACGTAGGTAGTCCAGGATCACTTCTTGATCATACTTTTATCAACCGTGCTTTGCCTTCTCTTCTCGCTCTCATTTGCGTATGTTAGCCACCATATATGCTAGTCGCTTGCTGCAGCTCCACCTCATACCTTTTACCTTACCCATAAGCTTAAATAGTCTTGATCGCGAGGGTGCGAGATTGCTGAGTCCCCGTGGCTCACAGATACTTCCAAAACCAGTTTGCAGGTGTCGATGAGTCCGTGCAGATGACGCAACCAAGCTCAGGAGGAGCTCGATGAAGATCTTGTACTTTATGTTGTTTCGTTCTAGTTGATCAGCAGTGGAGCCCAGTTGGGGTCGATCGGGGACCTTTGCCGCATTTGGGGTTCTTCTTTTATTTTGGTTCCATAGTCGGACCCTGAGTGTATTTGATTGATGTAATGTTTATTCATGTAATTGTGTGAAGTGGCGATTGTAAGCCAACTATGTATCCTTTTCCTTATTATGTTACATGGGTTGTGTGAAGATTACCTCACTTGCGACATATGCCTTCAATGCGATTATGCGTCTAAGTCGTGCCTCGACACGTGGGAGATATAGTCGCATCGAGGGTGTTACAAGTTGGTAATCAGAGCCTTCCCCGACCTTAGGAGCCCCACTGATTGATCGTTTCTAGCGGCCGAGTTGTGTCTAGAAAAATGTTTTGAGTCCTTTAGGAATTATATATCGGAGAGCTTAGGAATTCTTTTTACTTCCCAGTCTCCTCATCGCTCTGGTAAGGCATCCTGACGTAGAGTTTTGACTCTTCTCTTCTCAAATTTCACTAAAAAAAATTTTAGGATCACGCGAGTATCTTGGATTTGTTCCGATGACTTATGATGAGAATACTGTCTTGGTGCCTCCTGTCAGGGGTTTAGTGGAAGTGTCCCGGGGAGTTGAGCTCTGAGGTGTTGTCATCATAATTTATCGTTGCAATGCGGAAATACTTGAGATATGTTCGCTGACATCGAAAATCTTTTTTATGCAGTTCGTTGGTGAGATAACCTCGACGCCACCTAGTACTGGGGCGGTAGTTCGGGAGTATCGCCATAACTTGTATAACGGATGCTTTTCGAAGGTTGAGGTAGATGATTTCTGAAGGTTTCTTGGTTATGTGTTGAAGGATGGATACAGCTGGATGTAGGATTTGCTAGTTTTGGGTGAGATATTATGCTTCCCCTGTATCCCCAACAACTGATTGCATAACCGGAAAGTTTCGGGAGTTTCATAGGTCGGAATTAAAGTAGCTCTTAGGATATCCTTCCGACAAATGTATGATATGAAATTGGGGTTCGACGTCTAGTGGTTCACCTATTCACGGTTGATTTTATAGTGGTCTCGTTGCGTCTTAAAGAGTCCTTGGCTATGCTGACTTGGGGACGCTTCGTATGTCATGTGCACTACCTTGTACATGATGGTGCTGTACGATCGAGCCCGTGTAGGTCCCACCACAAAAACTTCGGACGAAATCTCTATCATATGTTTGTTCCGGCTTATTCTACAAGCCAAACCTTTGTTTTGTTTTGAGTTGTGGTATTCGAGTTGCTTCGAAGTCAAATGTTGATTCCATACCTTTTTTTCGAAACAGTGTTCTCATACTCCGATGTGAATACCAATCCTTCATGATAATCGAGATTGTCATGTCAATCCTTTTCAACCGACGTGTTTTCTCTTCAAGTGGTTCCGATCATTTCAACATGAGCTAGATCAATTATCAGTTCTTCTCAACGGTGTTTGTTTCATCTGTCTCCAAGTTGCCTTTGTTTTTCCCTCTCCCACCCTTTTTCTTCAAGGACTCAAATTTCTTATTCAAGTATCCTTTTTATTGATGGGAAGTCTCTTCATTCTTTTCCGTCAATGTTCTTATCCGTTGATTCTCAGGAAGAGTCTAACGAAGCTTCAAGTTCGTCTCTCGTCACTCATTTTCCTCTCCGGTGGATTCAATTCAAGCTTTGTTGATCATATCTTTTCCTCGTTTCAATGCTTACTTATGCCGGTGCACCTCTTAATCTTCCCCGCTTGCCATTCAATTGTTCCGGAGTGTTCAAGATACCTTGAAGATTCCTGTGTCCACTCTGCTTTCGTTCAAGTTCTTTCGAGGATGTTCCCTCATTCAAGTCATCTATTTCAACTGGTGTTTTCTCTCTTTTAAATCATTCAACAGTGTTTTCTTTTAAGTGGGCCCTAACCCACAGGTCTTTTTCCAGGATCTTACCCGACTCTTCTAATTTTCCCAGAGCTATCCTAAATTCTTTTGAAGTTTGACATAAGAATGATTGTCATCAATCTTATGTTTTTCTCCAAGATCTTCCAAATTCTTTCCATCGTTGGCTCAACCTTTCCATTTTTTATTCCGGAGTGTCTAAATAATTGATGGTGGTGTTTCTCGTTGTCATTCTCATCATTTGAAGACCGAAGAAGAGTTTCTCTTTAATCTTGCTCCATTCTCTTCAGATTCGTGATTCTAGCTTGTTGCCATACTCTCGTAATTGTTTTCATCGTGAGAATTCTTTTCACCCATCCGGAGCAATTTAAGAGTCTTCTCAGTTTGTTATCCGGAGTCCATCAAGTCAGGTTTATTCATTCTTAGCTTTCACTTATAATTCTCCGATCTTACCGGTGCAGCGTTCAAGTGATCTCTAATTGGTCCATGATCTATTATATTCACTTGTATCTAAATTCTCTTAAGCATCTTCATTCATTTGCTAATTTTTCCCGGTGTTTCTTTATCTTCTCTTCGTTAATTTTCATTTCTTACGGTGGTTCGTGCAAGACTCCTCTTCTTTCGTTATCATATCAATTCATTCATTGTTCTAATTCTACCGGTGGTTCGTTGAAGACCTTCTCACGTTTTGATATATCTCTTTTAATCTTTTCTACGAGAATAAGTAGTATGTCAAATCCATTGATTGTCATCAATTTTAATTGGCGAAGGATACGCATAACATAATTCTTATTCTCGTTTCATCCAAATGATTGATTCCTTATTCCGGAGGTGCATCATATCACATTCTTGGTTCGAGATGCTTTATCTTTTCTTTCCCAAGAGTTCCAACCTCTTTCAATTATATTATCACGGAGATCTCTATCTAAATCATTGCGAGGCTTCAATCTTATTCTTTTCATCATTCAATTATTTTGGATCATTCTTTTATTACCGGAGTTCTTCATGAAGGTTCTATATGATGGATTCATCAAGGATTTATATCCCTTCTCCAAGTGTTCATTGAGACTCTTTTCTAAGAAGCTCAAGCATTCTTCATCTTGCTATCCGGAGTACAAATCTTTCTACCGTATCATTGGAGTTGGTTTTACATCATTCTTGATAATTTGAGTTCATGTTTTACATGTTATTAAGAATGAGGTATTTTAAATCCAGCAATCTTGTCATTGGAGTTATCTTGGGTTATATTTCACCTTAAGCCTTCCCTAAGGATGGTTGTTATTATTGTGTTTATAAATGATCCAAGCTCTTCATTTGTCCTTTCCGGTGCGACATATTTTCTCGTAAATTTGTTCTTATCAATCCAATTCTTCTTCCCGTGAGTGGCAGGTTGTCACCTCATAATTTGAGATGTATTCCATAAGACCATACCAACCTTATTATTTTCGTTGTGGGTTTTCCAAAAACTCCGTTCTAGCTTCCGTGGTAACCGTGCTCTCTCAAGGTATTGTTTTCCTTCGTTTACTCCATTCCATTCTTACTTTTGTTCCGGAGGCATTGTGATGTTCATCTTTTCAACCCATCATCTCGTTTTGTCAAAGATCATAATCTTTCCATGCCTATAATTTTATCTGAGTGTTGTGTCCTCTTTACAAGTATCCTCTCATCTTGTCAAGTTCAATTCCTTCCATTTACAGACGGAATGCTGTCCAAATTATATCACTCTTATTCCATCCCTATCTTGCTTAACCAGAGTATTGTGCCCCTTTGTTCAAGTTCTTTTCGCCTTATCAAGTCTTGCATCCCTTTTATCAACTGGAGTGTCGTGTTTTCATTTGAGCTCTCTCATCTTATCAAATTTTGACTCCCTTCTCAACCGGAGTGCGGTCTGAGATCTTTCTTACCCCTTGTTCCATTCATTCAATAGTTCCGGTGGCAGTGTGTTGTGATTTCATTGAGTATCTTCTCATCTTTTCAATACCTTTTCTTTTCAACCGTAGTGCTTCCCGAATTTTTGTTTTTCCTTGATCCCATTCCTTAACCGGAGTGTTTTTCTATATATATCTTCCCTTCAACCTCAGGATTTCGCAATGCTCTTTGTCCCTCGTTTCTAACGGAGTGTTTTCGACCTAGTTCACCTTCATGGTTTTCTTTTCTCGAATTTGTTCAACCCTTCAAGGTTCGTGGTTTCACTCGTTTGTCAAAGAAGCAACTTAGTTTGACCTCTTCTCTTTTTCTCTTCCGTTTTCCCTCCGGTGCCATTCTAGATCTCGGGACGAGATCCTCTCGTAGTGGTGGAGTGTTGTAACGCCCCGAGACCGATGTGCCAGGTGTCGTGCAGTTATGCACTGTTGTTGCATTGTCATTGCTTGCGTGTCATGCATTGCATATTGTAGCACCCCGTGACCGATGTGCCAGGTGTCGTGCAGTCATTCGATGTTGTTGCGTTGTCATGTGCTTGCGTGTTGCATCATGTCACGTCATCATGTGCATTGCATCATGTCATCATGTCATAATCTTTTGCATCTCAACTAAATAATTCGTATGGGTCTTCGATCCATTTAATTCGAGGGAAAGATGACTTCTCTTTATAATATATCCTCCAGATATTAGTGGAGCTACTATAATAAATATTCCATTCTTTTGGAATTAACCGGAACACACTTGCAGAATCCCAACGCCTTTTATTATTTCTTCTCTTGGCCTCTAACTTTGTCACGTGTCCTTTCATCATTTTCCGGAGCTCCACCTAATTTCTAAACATTTTTGGACTCTCCTAAATCCTAGTCCTTGTGCAAACCTTTCTAATTAAATTCAAATGACTTTGAATTTAATTCTTGCAATCTTGCCCACTTCATTTTTCTCGGAACAAGTGCATTTTTGTGAGTCCGGGAAAATTATTCGCGTGTCCACCTTCTTCCCCTAACCTCCTCTTTCTTTTCTTTCTCTTTATTCGTTTTTCTGCAAAGAAAATAAGAGAAAGGAGGGAGAGAGCAGCCCAGCAGGCCTCCAGCCGGCCCATCCCTGCGGCCTCCTAGGCCAGCCGCAGCCAGGCCACCTACCTTGGGCCAAGGCCCATCTCCCTTACCACTCCTAACCATAAGCCGCACCTAGCACCCCTGGCCCGATCCCCTCCTCCCTCGTTTTCTTTCCCCAGCGCCGCCAACCTCCCTCTTCCCCTGCTCCCTGCCTCCTCCTCGTTGCACTTGGGCCCGAGGCCCCAACCAGCCGCGCCCCGCCTTCTCTCCACCTCACCTCCCTTCTCGCGGGTGGCTTCGCCGCGCCGGAGCAAACGAGCAGCAGCAGCAACCGAGGCGTCCGCTGCTGCATCCTCCTTCCTCTGCTCTCCGCCGAACCTCCGTCTTGCCGGAGTTCAAGCCGCGCCGCGCCGCCCCACAGGGGATCACCTGCACCGCCCGGAGCCGTGTCTTCGTCCGCGCCAAGTCCGACACCGTCCCGCTTCGCTAGGTCGGGCACGGGCGCCTGCCTCCTCGCGCGCTTCGCCCGGCCGCACGCGGCGCGCCCCTGCTCCTTTTCTCCAGCCGCCATGGCCGCCCCGAGGCATGGACCCCAGCGCCAGGTCCCATGTCGCCGTCGTCCTCGCCCTGCTGACCACGCCGGAGCCGTCCCCCTCGCCTGCATCCACGGCAGCACCAGATCCTGCAACTGCGGCCCCTGCCTCGACTTCCTCGTGTTCGTCTCCAGTGCGCCCTTCGTTGACCGCGGCCCTACCCATTGGAGCCATGCCTCCCGGTGCCCACAGCCGCGTCGCCGGTCTTCTGTCTCGACCCGGTATCTTTTCCCTTGTGGCATCTATTTAGGTGCAGCGCCACAAGTTTTGCATCTGTGCACCCGGGTGATGTTGGCAGTGGAGTACCTCGACGCCCGACGCCAAAAACGATCACCGAACCAGGAAACGCCAAGTACATGGATACCCCAAGTTCTTCTCCGATACGTGTACGACAAGACGCAGGAGAACGACTTCATGGACCGACGAGTCACGAGGCGACCGTTGCCACCAAGTACCCCTCCGGAACGTCAAGTTCCACTACCGTCGACCCTCGAAGACCTCGTGGACGTCAAGTTCCGCCTCGTGATCCCGAACCTCTACGAAAACGTTGTACGACTACTTCCGTGGCTGAGAACCCGTGTACAACTATCGTCGCCGTGTACTCTACCTCCACGACGAATGTCTCGAGAACGTCTACTTCCTGCACTTGGCACCGAACGAGAACCGTCTCCTTTGCACGCTACAAAGGTATAACCCCGAGACGATGCCCGTGAACGAATGCATGTGTGATGTATGAAATGCTCGTGTTTGCTCCGTGTCGGAGTTGTTCGGTGCATGTTGCCCCTCTTTTGCCTTGCCACCATCTTGTGGGAACCCGGTATCGGGGATCACCCCACCTCCTATCACGTGTCACGCTCCCGTCACTTTTCCTTTTGCGCCGGTATCTCCGCGAGTTACCGGGACCGATATGTTGCCGTGGCATCATTTTCGGATTTGTTGCCGTGACACCCCTTTTCCCTTCCACCACGGTGACAATGCTTCATAATGCTCATGTCAACTCTAAATAAATATTGCATAACTTGTTCATGTCATCCGCATCATGATAACAACAATTAAAAAATGTCTAAAATGATGTTTGTTTAAATTTGCTCCCATGCCATGCTAAAATGATTTTATTCATATCTAAATAACCGTAACTCCGTTTTTAATAATCTTTATATGTAAATGGGGTAGAATTTTGCCTAGTTTAACATGGTGGCCTCATCTTGCATGTTTAACAACTCTAAAATTGTGTTTAGGACAGATCAGCACCAAACCTTAAAATATGCTATGGGGATTTATCGGAATTGTTGTTCGTTGCTTCCAGCCTCATTTAACCTTGACTAGATAGGTAGTTTTCTTTTGCTTCACCCTCTTGCCATGTTTAACAACATTTAATATTGTTGGGTACATAAACGAGAGAGAACTAAATAATTGACGTGGTGTTTTGTCAATATGCATCCCGATGCATATTGTGCTCCACTTAATTTGTAGGATTGTTTGTGCATTTTGCCATGCCATGCCTCTTTAAACCGGACATGCATCATACTTGATTGTGCATCATGCCATGATTATGTGGTGATTGTTTACTATGTTGTGTGCTTCTTTTCCGGTGATTGCTTCTTCGGGTTGGTTCCGGTAACGTCGTGTTTGTGAGGAACCGTTCGTCTACGTTCCGTTTGTCTTCTTCATGGACTCGTTCTTCTTCCTTGCGGGATTTCAGGCAAGATGATCGTACCCTCGAAATCACTACTATCTTTGCTATGCTAGTTTGCTCGCTCTTTTGCTATGCCATTGCTACGATGCCTACCACTTGCTTGTCAGCCTCCCAAATTGCCATGTTCAGCCCCTAACCCACCATTGTCCTAGCAAACCGTTGATTGGCTATGTTACCGCTTTGCTCAGCCCCTTTTATAGCATTGTTAGTTGCAGGTGAAGATTGGAGGCCGTTCCTTGTTGGAACATTTGTTTACTTGTTGGGATATTACTATATATCTTATTTAATTAATG
This sequence comes from Triticum monococcum, assembly GCA_034509565.1. Lineage (NCBI taxonomy): Eukaryota > Viridiplantae > Streptophyta > Magnoliopsida > Poales > Poaceae > Triticum > Triticum monococcum. The sequence goes on from CM067842.1 coordinate 292,348,054, forward strand.
CATCTATATACTTGGTAAAGGGTGGAAGGCTCGGCCTTATGCCTGGTGTTTTGTTCCACTCTTGCCGCCCTAGTTTCCGTCATATCGGTGTTATGTTCCCGGATTTTGCGTCCCTTACGCGGTTGGGCTATAATGGGAACCCCCTGACAGTTTGCCTTAAGTAAAGCTTTGCCAACAATGCCCAACATTGGTTTTACCATTTGCCACCTAGCCTTTTCTTTTCCCTTGGGAGTCGCGCTCCTGAGGGTCATCGTTATTTTAACCCCCCGGGCCAGTGCTTGTCCAAGTGTTGGTCCAAACTGTCAGCCGCCGGTGGCTACCAGGGGCAACTCTGGGCTGGCCTACCGGAAGTTTAGACAATCCGGTGTTGCCCTGAGAACGAGATATGTGCAGCTCCCATCAGGATGTCGGCGCATCGGGCGGTGTTGCTGGTTTAGTTTTACCCTATCGAAATGTCTTGTTGTACTGGGATACCGAGTCTGATCGGAATATCTCGGGTGGAGGTCTATTCCTTCGTTGACCGGGAGAGCTTGTAATGGGCTAAGTTGGGACACCCTGCAGGGATTTGAACTTTCGAAAGCCATGCCTGCGGTTATGGGCAGATGGGAATTTGTTAACGTCCGGTTGTAGAAAACCTAAAGTTGACCTTAATTAAAATGAATCAACAGCGTGTGTAACCGTGATGGTCTCTTTCCGGCGGAGTCCGGGAAGTGAACACGGTTGTTGGAGTTATGCTTGACGTAGGTAGTCTAGGATCACTTCTTGATCATACTTTTATCGACCGTGCTTTGCCTTCTCTTCTCGCTCTCATTTGCGAATAGGTTAGCCACCATATATGCTAGTCGCTTGCTGCAGCTCCACCTCATACCTTTACCTTACCCATAAGCTTAAATAGTCTTGATCGCGAGGGTGCGAGATTGCTGAGTCCCCGTGGCTCACAGATACTTCCAAAACAAGCTTGCAGGTGCCGATGAGTCCGAGCAGGACGCAACCAAGCTCAGGAGGAGCTCGATGAAGACTTTGTCCATTGAGTTGTTTCGTTCTAGTTGATCAGTAGTGGAGCCCAGTTGGGGTCGATCGGGGACCTTTGTTGCTTTTGGGGTTCTTCTTTATTTTGGTTCCGTAGTCGGACCATGAGTGTACTTGGTTGATGTAATGTTTTATTCATGTAATTGTGTGAAGTGGCGAGTGTAAGCCAACTATATATCTCTTTCCCTTATTATATTACATCGGTTGTGTGAAGACTACCTCACTTGCGACATATGCCTTCAATGCGATTATGCCTCTAAGTCGTGCCTCGACACGTGGGAGATATAGTCGCATCAAGGGTGTTACAAGTTGGTATCAAAGCCTTCCCCGACTTTAGGAGCCCCCACTGCTTGATCGTTTTTAGCAGCCGAGTTGTGTCTAGAAAAATGTTTTGAGTCCTTAGGAATTATATATCAGAGAGTTTAGGAATTCTTTTTACTTCCCAGTCCCTTCGTCGCTCTGGTGAGGCATCCTGACGTAGAGTTTTGACTCTTCTCTTCTCAAATTTCACTAAAAAAATTTAGGATCACGCGAGTATCTTAGTTTTGTTCCGATGGCTTATGATGAGAATACTGTCTTGGTGCCTCCAGTCAGGGGTTTAGTGGAAGTGTCCCGGGGAGTTGAGCTCTGAGGTGTTGTCATCATAATTTTATCGTTGCAATTCTGGAATACTTGAGATATGTTCGCGACATCGAAAATCTCTTTTATGCAGTTCGTTGGTGAGATAACCTCGACGCCACCCAGTACTGGGGCGGGAGTTCGGGAGTATCACCATAACTTGTATAACGGATGCTTTTCGAAGGTTGAGATAGATGGTTTCCGAAGGTTTCTTGGTTATGTGTTGAAGGATGGATGCAGCTGGATGTAGGATTTGCTAGCTTGGGTGATATATTATGCTTCCCCTGTATCCTCAACACCCGATTGCATAACCGAAATTTTTTGGGAGTTTCATAGGTGGGAATTCAAGTAGCTCTTAGGATATCTTTCCAACAGATGTGTGATATGAAATTGGGGTTCGACGTCTAGTGGTTCGCCTATTCACGGCCGGTTTTACAGTGGTCTCGTTGTGTCTTAAAGAGTCCTTGGCTATGCTGACTCGGGGATGCTTCGTATGTCATGTGCACTGCCTTGTACATGATGGTGCTGTACGATCGAGCCCGTGTAGGTCCCACCACGAAAACTTCGGACGAAATCTCTATCATATGTTTGTTCTGGCTGATTTCGCAAGCCAATCCTTTGTTTTTGTTTTGAGTTGTGGTATTCGAGTTGCTTCGAAGTCAAATGGCGATTCCATACCTTCCCCAAATGGTGTTCTCATATTCCTATGTGAATACTAATCCTTCTCGATCATCGATATTGTGTTGTCAATCCCTTTCAACCGGCGTGTTTCTCTTAAGGTGAATCCGATCGTTTTCAACATCCGCAAGATCAATTATCACTTCTTCTCAACGGTGTTTGTTTCATCCATCTCCAAGTTGCCTTTGTTTTTCCCGCCCACCCACCCTTTTTCGTCAAGGATTCGGATGTCTTAATCAAGTATCATTTTACTCATGTGAAGTCTCCCCAGTCTTTTCTATCAATATTCTTATCCGGTGATTCTCATGAATATTCTAACGGAGCTTCAAGTTTATCATTCTTTGTTCTTTTTTTTCTCCGGTGGAACCAAGTAAAGCTTTGGTGTTGATCATATCCTTTTTCCTCGTTTTAAATACCTTCTCATGCCGGTGCACCTCATATTCATTCATTTCTCGCTATTTAATTGTTCCGGCGTGCTCAAAGCTTTCTCAAAAGGCTCGTCTTGTCATTCAAGATCTGTTCAACCTATTTCGAGGTTGTTATCCCATTCAAGCTATTTAATTCAACCGGTGCAACCCCTCTCTTTAATCGTTCTACGGTGTTTCTTTTGAGTGGGCCCTAACCCACAGGTCTTTTCCCAGGATCTTACCTGGCTCCTCTTATTTTCCCGGAGCTGTCCTCAAATTTCTTTTCGAAGTTTGACGTAAGAATGAGTTATCATCAGTCAAATGCTTTTCTCCAAATCTTTGAAATTCTGTTCATCGTTGGCTCAACCTTTTCCATTATTCATTCCGGAGTGCCTCATCAGTTCACGGTGGTGTTTCTCGTTGTCATTTGAAGACTGAAGGAGAGTTTCTCTCATTTTGATCCATTCTCTTCAAGATTCGCGATTCTAGTTTGTTGTCATCCTCTCATATTTATTTTTCGATTGTGAGAATTCTTTTTATCCATCCGGAGCAATTTAAGAGTCTTCTCAGTTTGTTATCCGGAGTCCATCAAGTCAGGTTTATTCATTCTCAGCTTTCAGCTCTCGTTCTTCAATTTTACCGGTGCTTCGTTCAAGTGATCTTTAATCGGCTCGTGATCTCTTCGTTCTCATGGGTCTAAATTCTCTCAAGCATCTTCTTCATTTGCTAATTCTTTCCAGTGTTTCTTTATCTTCTCTTCATTCATTTTTTTTTCAATTCTTACGGTGGTTCGTTCAAGATGTCTCTTCTTCCTTATCATGTTTATTTATTGGTTCTTTCAATTCTACCGGTGGTTCGTTGAAGACTTCCTCAAGTTTATGTGATATCTCTCTTAATCTTTTCTACGAGAATAAGTAATATGCCAAATCCATTGTTTCTCATCAATTAAATTGGTGAAGGATAAGCATAATGTAATTCTTATTCTTATTTCTTCCAAGTGATTAATTTCCTATTCCGGAGGCCCTTCAAATTCTTGGTTTCAATTGTTTCATCTTTTCTTTTCCGGAGTTTCAAGTTTCAACTTATCTCGTTGCAGAGCTTCATCCAATCATTGGAAGGCTTCACCTTGTGTTTTCAACTTCTTTCTCTTTTCGTTATCTTTTGTTTACCGGAGTCCTTCATGAAGGGTCTACATGATGGTTCACCAAGGATTTAATTCCTTCTCGAAGTGTTCATCAAGTTTCTTTTCAGAGGTGCTCAAGCATTCTTCATATCGTAATCCGGAGTGCAATTATTCTTTCTTCCGTATCATTGGAGGTGGTATTATGTCATTCTTGATAATTTCCCTTCGTGCTTCGTGTTTCACAAGTTATCAAGATGAGATAGTTAAACCCATCAATCTCTTCATTGGAGTTATCTTGTGCCATGTTTCACCTAAAGCCTTCCCTAAGGACTGTCGCTATTCATGGTGCTTATATATGATCCAAGTTTCTTCATTTATCCTCCCGGTGAGATAAGTTTCTCGTCTTCTTGTTCATTTCAATCCAATCTTGTTTTCCGTGAGTGGCAGGTTATCACCTCATAATTTGAGATGCATTCCATAAGACCATATCAAGCTTATTCTTTTCATTGTTGGTTTTCCAACAACTCCGTTCGACCCGTATCCTAAGGATGTCTTTTCAAGCTCACTCGTAGCAGAGGTTGGCATTTTCTTCTCCATTCTCTTATTTCAATTATCTATCTTCTATTCTTTTGTTCCAGAGGCATTGTGATGTTTCTCTTTTCAAACCTTCTTATTGTTCTTGTCAGGATCTTGTTTTTATCATGCTTGTCCATTTAACCGGAGTGTTGTGTTTTTCATGCCAGTTCTCTCATCTTATCAAGTTTTACATCCTTTATCAACCGGAGTGCTATCTGAAACCTTTCTTAACCATTGTTCCATTCATTCAATAGTAATGGTGGCAGTGTGTGGTGATTTCCTCAAGTATCTTCTCATCTTAACAAGACCTTATTCAATTCATTTTCTTTTCAACCGGAGTGCTGCCCGAATTTTGGTCTTCCTTGATCCCCTTCCTTAACCGGAGTGTTTTCTATATATCTTCCCTTCAACCTCAAGGTTTCGCAATGCTCTTTGTCCCTCATTTCTAACGGAGTGTTTCCACCTAGTTCACCTTCGTGGTATTCTTTCCTCGAGATGGCTTAACCTTTTCAGGGTTCCTTGGTTTCACTCATTTGTCAAAGGAGCAACTTAGCTTACCTCTTCTCTTTCTCTTCCTTTTCCCCCGGTGCCATTCTAGATCTCGGGACGAGATCCTCTCGTAGTGGTGGAGTGTTGTAGCGCCCCGTGACCGATGTGCCAGGTGTCGTGCAGTCATTCGATGTTGTTGCGTTGTCATGTGCTTGCGTGTTGCATCATGTCACGTCATCATGTGCATTGCATCATGTCATCATGTCATAATCTTTTGCATCTCAACTAAATAATTCGTATGGGTCTTCGATCCATTTAATTCGAGGGAAAGATGACTTCTCTTTATAATATATCCTCCCGATATTAGTGGAGCTACTATAATAAATATTCCATTCTTTTGGAATTAACCGGAACACACTTGCAAAATCCCAACGCCTTTTATTATTTCTTCTCTTGGCCTCTAACTTTGTCACGTGTCCTTTCATCATTTTCCGGAGCTCCACCTAATTTCTCAACATTTTTGGACTCTCCTAAATCCTAGTCCTTGTGCAAACCTTTCTAATTAAATTCAAATGACTTTGAATTTAATTCTTGCAATCTTGCCCACTTCATTTTTCTCGGAACAAGTGCATTTTTGTGAGTCCGGGAAAATTATTCGCGTGTCCACCTTCTTCCCCTAACCTCCTCTTTCTTTTCTTTCTCTTTATTCGTTTTTCTGCAAAGAAAATAAGAGAAAGGAGGGAGAGAGCAGCCCAGCAGGCCTCCAGCCGGCCCATCCCTGCGGCCTCCTAGGCCAGCCGCAGCCAGGCCACCTACCTTGGGCCAAGGCCCATCTCCCTTACCCCTCCTAACCCTAAGCCGCACCTAGCACCCCTGGCCCGATCCCCTCCTCCCTCGTTTTCTTTCCCCAGCGCCACCAACCTCCCTCTTCCCCTGCTCCCTGCCTCCTCCTCATTGCACTTGGGCCCGAGGCCCCAACCAGCCGCGCCCCGCCTTCTCTCCACCTCACCTCCCTTCTCGCGGGTGGCTTCGCCGCGCCGGAGCAAACGAACAGCAGCAGCAACCGAGGCGTCCGCTCCTGCATCCTCCTTCCTCTGCTCGCCGCCGAACCTCCGTCTTGCCGGAGTTCAAGCCGCACCACGCCGCCCCACAGGGGATCACCTGCACCGCCCGGAGCCGTGTCTTCGTCCGCGCCAAGTCCGACGCCGTCCCGCTTCGCTAGGTCGGGCACGGGCGCCTGCCTCCTCGCGCGCTTCGCCCGGCCGCACGCGGCGCGCCCCTGCTCCTTTTCTCCAGCCGCCATGGCCGCCCCGAGGCATGGACTCCAGCGCCAGGTCCCATGTCGCCGTCGTCCTCGCCCTGCTGACCCCGCCGGAGCCGTCCCCCTCGCCTGCATCCACGGCAGCACCAGATCCTGCAACTGCAGCCCCTGCCTCGACTTCCTCGTGTTCGTCTCCAGTGCGCCCTTCGTTGACCGCGGCCCTGCCCATTGGAGCCATGCCTCTCGGTACCCGCAGCCGCGTTGCCGGTCTTCTGTCTCGACCCGGTATCTTTTCCCTTGTGGCATCTATTTAGGTGCAGCGCCACAAGTTTTGCATCTGTGCACCCGGGTGATGTTGGCAGTGGAGTACCTCGACGCCCGACGCCAAAAACGATCACCGAACCAGGAAACGCCAAGTACATGGATACCCCAAGTTCTTCTCCGATACGTGTACGACAAGACGCGGGAGAACGACTTCATGGACCGACGAGTCACGAGGCGACCGTTGCCGCCAAGTACCCCTCCGGAGCATCAAGTTCCACTACCGTCGACCCTCGAAGACCTCGTGGACGTCAAGTTCCGCCTCGTGATCCCGAACCTCTACGAAAACGTTGTACGACTACTTCCGTGGCTGAGAACCCGTGTACAACTACCGTCGCCGTGTACTCTACCTCCACGACGAACGTCTCGAGAACGTCTACTTCCTGCACTTGGCACCGAACGAGAACCGGCTCCTTTGCACGCTACAAAGGTATAACCCCGAGACGATGCCCGTGAACGAATGCATGTGTGATGTATGAAATGCTCGTGTTTGCTCCGTGACGGAGTTGTTCGGTGCACGTTGCCCCTCTTTTGCCTTGCCACCATCTTGTGGGAACCCGGTATCCAGGATCACCCCACCTCCTATCGCGTGTCACGCTCCCGTCACTTTTCCTTTTGGGCCGGTATCTCCGCGAGTTACCGGGACCGATATGTTGTCGTGGCATCATTTTCGGATTCGTTGCCGTGACACCCCTTTTCCCTTCCACCACGGTGACAATGCTTCATAATGCTCATGTCAACTCTTAACAAATATTGCATAACTTGTTCATGTCATCCGCATCATGATAACAACAATTAAAAAATGTCTAAAATGATGTTTGTTTAAATTTGCTCCCATGCCATGCTAAAATGATTTTATTCATATCTAAATAACCGTAACTCTGTTTTTAATAATCTTTATATGTAAATGGGGTAGAATTTCGCCTAGTTTAACATGGTGGCCTCATCTTGCATGTTTAACAACTCTAAAATTGTGTTTAGGACAGATCAGCACCAAACCTTAAAATATGCTATGGGGATTTACCGGAATTGTTGTTCGTTGCTTCCGGCCTCATTTAACCTTGACTAGATAGGTAATTTTCTTTTGCTTCACCCTCTTGCCATGTTTAACAACATTTAATATTGTTGGGTACATAAACGAGAGAGAACTAAATAATTGACGTGGTGTTTTGTCAATATGCATCCCGATGCATATTGTGCTCCACTTAATTTGTAGGATTGTTTGTGCATTTTGCCATGCCATGCCTCTTTAAACCGGACATGCATCATACTTGATTGTGCATCATGCCATGATTATGTGGTGATTGTTTACTATGTTGTGTGCTTCTTTTCTGGTGATTGCTTCTTCAGGTTGGTTCCGGTAACGTCGTGTTTGTGAGGTACCGTTCGTCTACGTTCCGTTTGTCTTCTTCATGGACTCATTCTTCTTCCTTGCGGGATTTCAGGCAAGATGATCGTACCCTTGAAATCATTACTATCTTTGCTATGCTAGTTTGCTCGCTCTTTTGCTATGCCATTGCTACGATGCCTACCACTTGCTTGTCAGCCTCCCAAATTGCCATGTTCAGCCCCTAACCCACCATTGTCCTAGCAAACCGTTGATTGGCTATGTTACTGCTTTGCTCAGCCCCTTTTATAGCGTTGTTAGTTGCAGGTGAAGATTGGAGGCCGTTCCTTGTTGGAACATTTGTTTACTTGTTGGGATATCACTATATATCTTATTTAATTAATGCATCTATATACTTGGTAAAGGGTGGAAGGCTCGGCCTTACGCCTGGTGTTTTGTTCCACTCTTGCCGCCCTAGTTTCCGTCATATCGGTGTTATGTTCCCGGATTTTGCGTCCCTTACGCGGTTGGGCTATAATGGGAACCCCTTGACAGTTCGCCTTAAGTAAAGCTTTGCCAGCAATGCCCAACATTGGTTTTACCATTTTCCACCTAGCCTTTTCTTTTCCCTTGGGAGTCGCGCTCCTGAGGGTCATCGTTATTTTAACCCCCCCGGGCCAGTGCTTGTCCAAGTGTTGGTCCAAACTGTCAGCCGCCGGTGGCTACCAGGGGCAACTCTGGGCTGGCCTACCGGAAGTTTAGACAATCCGGTGTTGCCCTAAGAACGAGATATGTGCAGCTCCCATCAGGATGTCGGCGCATCGGGCGGTGTTGCTGGTTTAGTTTTACCCTGTCGAAATGTCTTGTTGTACTGGGATACCGAGTCTGATCGGGATATCTCGGGTGGAGGTCTATTCCTTCGTTGACCGTGAGAGCTTGTCATGGGCTAAGTTGGGACACCCTGCAGGGATTTGAACTTTTGAAAGCCGTGCCCGCGGTTATGGGCAGATGGGAATTTGTTAACGTCCGGTTGTAGAAAACCTAAAGTTGACCTTAATTAAAATGAATCAACAGCGTGTGTAACCGTGATGGTCTCTTTCCGGCGGAGTCCGGGAAGTGAACACGGTTGTTGGAGTTATGCTTGACGTAGGTAGTCTAGGATCACTTCTTGATCATACTTTTATCGACCGTGCTTTGCCTTCTCTTCTCGCTCTCATTTGCGAATAGGTTAGCCACCATATATGCTAGTCGCTTGCTGCAGCTCCACCTCATACCTTTACCTTACCCATAAGCTTAAATAGTCTTGATCGCGAGGGTGCGAGATTGCTGAGTCCCCGTGGCTCACAGATACTTCCAAAACCAGCTTGCAGGTGCCGATGAGTCCGAGCAGGACGCAACCAAGCTCAGGAGGAGCTCGATGAAGACTTTGTCCAATGAGCTATTTCGTTCTAGTTGATCAGTAGTGGAGCCCAGTTGGGGTCGATCGGGGACCTTTGTCGCTTTTGGGGTTCTTCTTTATTTTGGTTCCGTAGTCGGACCATGAGTGTACTTGGTTGATGTAATATTTTATTCATGTAATTGTGTGAAGTGCCGAGTGTAAGCCAACTATGTATCTCTTTCCCTTATTATATTACATGGGTTGTGTGAAGACTACCTCACTCGCGACATATGCCTTCAATGCGATTATGCCTCTAAGTCGTGCCTCGACACGTGGGAGATATAGTCGCATCGAGGGTGTTACACATATCATGTCATCATGCACATTTCATTTGCATACGTGTTCGTCTCATGCATCCGAGCATTTCTCACGTTGTCCGTTTTGCAATCCGGCGCTTCGTTCTCCTCCGGTGGTCATTTCTACCTTTCTTTCTTGTGTGGGGATTAAACATTTCCGGATTGGACCGAGACTTGCCAAGCGGCCTTGGTTTACTACCGGTAGACCGTCTGTCAAATTTCGTACCATTTGGACTTCGTTTGATACTCCAACGGTTAACCGAGGGACCGAGAAGGCCTCATGTGTATTGCAGCCCAACACCCCTCCAATTTGGCCCAAAAACCACCTAAACCCTCTCCATCACCTCGGTCGTTCGATCACGATCGCGTGGCCGAAAACCGCACCTCATTTGGACTCTCCTAGCTCCCTCTACCTATAAATATGTGCTCCCCTCCCGAATTTCGCAGATGAACCCTAGCCATCTTCCTCCTCGCGCCACCGGACATGTCCGTCCCGCCGCCCGGACATGTCCACCGCCCGGCCACATCACCCCGACCAATGGGAGCCTGCCACATCATCTCAGCGACCGCTCCCGGCCAACCGGAGCGCGCCACATCAGCCCCCGCCGGACCTTCTCTCTCCTTCCGCCGCCGCCGGCCCGCGCGGGCCCAGATCCGCCACCGCCTGGCGCTAGTCGCCACCAACCGCCGCCGCCGCACTTGTGCCGCTCCGCCGCTGCCGTGCTCCCTCACTGCCGCCTCGCGTCCTCCTTCGGCAGCCGCGCCGCCCCTCGACGCCGGCGAGCCTTGCCATGGCCGGCCGCCCTTGCCTGCGCCGCCCTGTGTGCCCGGCCCCGCCTCGAACCTCGCCGCCTCCACACCACCCGGGCCGGCGCCGCCCCGGCCGGATCCGGCCGCGCCTCGCCCCGGCCTCTTCCTCCCTCCTCCGGCGACCCCGTCCTCTTCTCCGGCGAGGATCTCCGGCGAGATCCTCCAGGGTGGACGAGATCCACCACTCCCCGATCCAAACACCTCCCCTCGTCCCGATCCGCTCCGTCCGGGATATCTCCGTCCCGCATTGACTTTTCGCAGAGGTAAAATTTGTCTAAGTCCCAGGAATTCTAGATCCATGTGCTCATGTTCGAGGCCTCATATCTTTGCATCCCTAGCTCCGATTCATGCATATAATATATCAAAATCTTCGTCTCCGCGAGTACATCATTTCATTACATTGCATCATTTGCATTTGAGCTCATCTTTATGCCCGAAATGCTGCTAGAAGGAGGCATCGTGAGATAAATGTCAGATCCGTTAGTTCATCATAGCCTTTTGTCATTTTTTCCATGATTATTGTGTGCATGATATGCCTGTGAGTCTCTCGGATGAATTGTTAAGCATTTTGTCTTCTTTCCAGAGGTGCAACCCATGCATTTTTAGGATGTGTGTGGTGACTTGTGCAAGCTTGCAAAGAGAGGCACCTGAGAATTCTGTTTTCAGGGACTTAGTGATTTTCACCAAGTCTGGGATATTTTAGTTCATGATGCCATATGTTCAGCTTGTTTCCTAGTGATCCGTGCCTCTTTTGAGGATGATCCATAAGGGAGTTTTGATATTCATGTTATGCTCTATCCATCCATGTCTTTGTTTGCATATGTGGAGTGCTCTAGCTTGAATCAATCGAGCTCTACTTTTGCTTCATGGTAAATCTGGGCAGATCGTCAACTTGTTTGCGATTTTGCCGATGCTATTGTTATTGATCCGTGCATGCTATGCCATTGTTCTTGCCATGTCTAGCTAGCATTTTGTGCCTTCTTTATGGATATATGCTTGCCTTGCCATGACTTGCACAGTAGTGAGTGCATCGAGCTCGTTTACATGCCTTCGTGAGTTAAATTTCAGCATGTCTCAGTTTTCACTAAGTCTGAAAACTGATTGTGTTTCGTCTATGTTCGTGTGCTCGTTAGGGTATTTTGTGAACCCTTTTGGCCCCAGGTCACTTTGGGTGTTTTGTTAAGCTTGTTGAGTAGCTCAATTCCATGTTCTTGCTTGTCAAGTTCAGGTTACGTATCATGTTGTTTTGCTGCTCCGAAGAGAGCATCGTGGTCTGAAAGTTCAGACTAGTGTTAATTTCACTAAGTCTGAAATCTGTTATGCATTTGCGTTTTTGCCATGCTTGTTTGAACCTCATAATGGATGAATTTGGCCGTGGCTCAGTGCTAGTGTTTTGATAAACATCTTGTGGGCATCTCTGCCATGTATTTTGTTCTCATGGTTGATGGTTGTAGCATGTTCATTTCGTTGCATTTAGGAGCCTACTTGTTGTAATTCGCAGACCGGTTCATTTCGTAAAACTCTTGCCATTTCCAAACCGTAGCTCCGATTCCAAGGATCTTTATATCGTTTTCAAGCGATTTCAGCCCATCTTTCCAGTGGCACACTTGGTTTTCCAAGTTGAGGCCAGGTTCATGCATTTCCTGTCATATCTTGCATTCTGCATACCGCATCGCATCCCGCATCTCGCATATCATACCATGTTCATGTGTTGGTTGTTTACTATGTTGTGTGCTTCTTTTCCGGTGATTGCTTCTTCGGGTTGGATCCGGTAACGTCGAGTTTGTGAGGATCCGTTCGACTACGTCCGTTTGTCTTCTTCATGGACTCGTTCTTCTTCCTTGCGGGATTTCAGGCAAGATGATCATACCCTCGAAATCACTACTATCTTTGCTATGCTAGTTTGCTCGCTCTTTTGCTATGCCATTGCTACGATGCCTACCACTTGCTTGTCAGCCTCCCAAATTGCCATGTTCAGCCCCTAACCCACCTTTGTCCTAGCAAACCGTTGTTTGGCTATGTTACGCTTTGCTCAGCCCCTCTTATAGCGTTGTTAGTTGCAGGTGAAGATTGGAGCCGTTCCTTGTTGGAACATTTGTTTACTTATTGGGATATCACTATATATTGTATTCAATTAATGCATCTATATACTTGGTAAAGGGTGGAAGGCTTGGCCTTATGCCTGGTGTTTTGTTCCACTCTTGCCGCCCTAGTTTCCGTCATATCGGTGTTATGTTCCCGGATTTTGCGTCCCTTACGCGGTTGGGCTATAATGGGAACCCCTTGACAGTTCGCCTTAAGTAAAGCTTCCCCAGCAATGCCCAACATTGGTTTTACCATTTGCCACCTAGCCTATTCTTTCCCTTGGGTTCTGCGGACTCAAGGGTCATCATTATTTTAACCCCCCCCCCCCCGGGCCAGTGCTCCTCTGAGTGTTGGTCCGAACTAGAGCCCTGTGCAGCGCCCCCTCGGGGAAACTCGAGGTTTGGTTTTAGTTGTACGGTTTGCTCATCTGAGTGTGCCCTGAGAAAGAGATATGTGCAACTCCTATCGGGATTTGTCGGCACATTCGGGCGGTGTTGCTGGTTTTGTTTTACCCTATCGAAATGTCTTGTTGTACCGGGATACCGAGTCTGATCGGAATGTCTCGGGTGGAGGTCTATTCCTTCGTTGACCGTGAGAGCTTGTGATGGGCTAAGTTGGGACACCCCCTGCAGGGATTTGAACTTTCGAAAGCTGTGCCCGCGGTTATGGGCAGATGGGAATTTGTTAACGTCCGGTTGTAGAAAACCTGAAGTCGACCTTAATTAAAATGAATCAACAGCGTGTGTAACTGTGATGGTCTCTTTCCGGCGGAGTCCGGGAAGTGAACACGGTTGTTGGAGTTATGCTTGACGTAGGTAGTCCAGGATCACTTCTTGATCATACTTTTATCGACAGTGCTTTGCCTTCTCTTCTCGCTCTCATTTGCATATGTTAGCCACCATATATGCTAGTCGCTTGCTGCAGCTCCACCTCATACCTTTACCTTACCCATAAGCTTAAATAGTCTTGATCGCGAGGGTGCGAGATTGCTGAGTCCCCGTGGCTCACAGATACTTCCAAAACCAGTTTGCAGGTGCCGATGAGTCCGTGCAGATGACGCAACCAAGCTCAGGAGGAGCTCGATGAAGATCTTGTCCTTTATGTTGTTTCGTTCTAGTTGATCAGTAGTGGAGCCCAGTAGGGGTCGATCGGGGACCTTTGTCGCATTTGGGGTTCTTCTTTTATTTTGGTTCCGTAGTCGGACCATGAGTGTATTTGATTGATGTAATGTTTATTCATGTAATTGTGTGAAGTGGCGATTGTAAGCCAACTATGTATCCTTTTCCTTATTATATTACATGGGTTGTGTGAAGATTACCTCACTTGCGACATATGCCTTCAATGCGATTATGCCTCTAAGTCGTGCCTCAACACGTGGGAGATATAGTCGCATCGAGGGTGTTACACCGGGATCCTCAAATCTGCAGCCAAACTCATCCTCTTGAATCTATATTCATACTCACAGTTTTGGTTTTGCAGGTCATAAATCTGCGCTCGGAGGCGCTTGATTTTCTCATGAAGCTTGAAGATGGCCTCCCCATTGTCCTTGCCGTCCAGCTTGTGGTTGTTGGTGAACTCCGTGATCATTATGTGATTGGAGTCGAGTCCACGCTCCACCATCTCCTGACACTTGAAAACTTGTTGCTCCATCGCCTTGAGCCTTGTCTCCACGCTTCCGCTCCTCCTCGATCCCTCCACATCACGGATGTGCAACAACCCCTCACGCATCACAATGGTTTGAGGGTGCTGCAGCACTTCTGCGAGGTAGGGGTTGATGAGCTTCTCGAAGAACTTGTCCTTGGGGGCACTTGAAGACGCCATGGCGATCTAGATCTATTAGAAAAACAGCTCGAAACAAAGACAAGAGATATTTGCATGATCCGGTGGTCAAAACCATCGGGAGATTATATAATGAATTTTTACCGACCAAAAAAAGTATCGTGCAAGAAAATGGAGTCCGGAGAGCGCACGAGGTGCCCACGTGGCAAGGGGCGTGCCCAGGGGGTAGGGCATGCCCTCCACCCTCATGGAAGCCTCGTGTCCTTTCTGGTCTGCTTCTTATTTTCCTATTTTCTTAAATATTCCAAAATGGAGAAAAATTTCCATTAGAACTGTTTTGGAGACGGTTTACTTACCGTACCACGTACCTATTCCTTTTCGGACTCTGAAACGTTCCTGGAAGTGTCTCTTATGTATTCCTCCGAGGTTACTGTTTCAATAACATTAGTTTCAACATTTATAGGATTACCTGAGATACAATGTTTGACTCTTTGACCGTTCACCACCTTCGGATTCGTGCCCTCAAAGTTGTTGTTTTTATAGCACCGAAACGATAGACCTCCTCGATGGCGTAAGGACCTTCCCATTTAGAGAGGAGTTTGCCTGCAAAAAATCTTAAACGAGAGTTGTATAGCAGCACATAAGCACTATATTAAACTCATGCTTTTGTATCCTTTTGTCATGCCATCTTTTAACTTTTTCTTTAAACAACTTGGCATTTTCATAGGCATGGGTTCTCCATTCATCAAGTGAGCTAATGTCAAAAAGCCTTTTCTCACCGGCAAGTTTGAAGTCATAATTGAGCTCTTTAATGGCCCAATATGCCTTATGTTCTAGTTTGAGAGGTAAGTGGCATGCTTTACCATAAACCAATTTATACAAAGGCATGCACATAGGATTTTTATATGCAATTCTATAAGCCCATAATGCACCATCAAGTTTCTTGGACCAATTCTTTCTATATCTATTAACAGTATTTTGAAAAATTAATTTAAGCTCTCTATTGCTAAGTTCTACTTGGCCACTAGACTATGGGTATTAAGGAGATGCAATTCTATGATTAACATCATACTTAGCAAGCATTTTATGAAAGGCACCATGAATAAAATGTGAACCACCATCAGTCATTAAATATCTAGGGACTCCAAACCTTGGGAAAATAACTTCTTTAAGCATCTTAATTGAAGTGTTATGATCAGCACTACTAGTTGGAATAGCTTCTACCCACTTAGTAACGTAATCAACAGCAGCTAAAATATGTGTATACCCATTAGAGGAAGGAAAAGGTCCGATATAATCAAAGCCCCAAACATCAAATGGTTCAATAACAAGTGAATAATTCATACGCATTTCTTGACGTCTACTAATATTACCAATTCTTTAACATTCATCACAATATAAAGACAAACTTATGGGCATCCTTGAAGAGAGTAGGCCAATAAAAACCGGATTGCAATACCTTATGTGTGGTTCTATCTCCAGCATGGTGTCCTCCATAGGCTTCGGAGTGACACTTGCGTAGGATCTGTTCCTGTTCAAGCTCAGGTACACAAAGTCTGATAATACCATCTACTCCTTCTTTATAAAGATGTGGGTCATCCCAAAAGTAATGCCTTAAATCATAGAAGAACTTTTTCTTTTGCTGGTATGACATTTAATTGTTCATCAGGAAAGCTATCATCAATAGGTAGTGGGTCATCAAGAACATTCTCCAACCTAGACAAGTTGTCTACAACGCGGTTCTCGGCTCCCTTTCTATCAATAATATGCAAATCAAATTCTGGTAGCAGGAGAACTGATACGTCTCCAACGTATCTATAATTTTTGATTGTTCCATGCTATTATATTATCAACCTTGGATGTTTTATATGCATTTATATGTAATCTTATATGATTTTTGGGACTAACCTATTAACCCAGAGCCCAGTGCCAGTTTTTGTTTTTTTCCTTGTTTTAGAGTATCGTAGAAAAGGAAAATCAAACGGAGTCCAATTGACCTGAAACTTCACGAAACTTATTTTTGGATCAGAAGAAGCCCGGGAGACTTGGAGTCCACGTAAGGGAAGCTTCGAGAAGGCCATGAGGTAGGGGGCGTGCCCACCCCCCTGGGTGCGCCCTCCACCCTCGTGGGCCCCTCGTGGCTCCCCTGACGTACTCCTTTCGCCTATATATCTCCATATACCCTAAAAAGATGGGGAAGCACAATAGATCGGCAGTTCCGCCGCCAGAAGCCTCCGTAGCCACCGAAAGCCAATCTAGACCCGTTCTGGCACCCTACCGGAGTGGGAATCCCTCTCCGGTGGCCATCTTCATCATCCCGGTGCTCTCCATGATGAGGAGGGAGTAGTTCTCCCTCGGGGCTGAGGGTATGTAGCAGTAGCTATGTGTTTGATCTCTCTCTCTCTCTCTCGTGTTCTTGAGGTGATATGATCTTGATGTATCGCGAGCTTTGCTATTATAGTTGGATCCTATGATATTTCTTCCCCCCTCGACTCTCTTGTAACACTACAAAAAAAGACACATCCGTGACATTTTGGGCCGAACGAAATTTTTTTCTGTCATACATATGACACTTCTATGACGATAATTGTGACAAAACCCGGTATCATCATAGATGTGGTGGGCTCCTACTTCTATGACAAAAAATCATGACAGAAAATGGGATTTTCGTCCTGGGCGGGCCGGAGACGCAGCTGCATGACATTCTTTGGGCCGTCCATGATGGAAAAAACCGTGGTAGAAGCGAGAGGGGGATTTCGGGGAGTTCCCGCTTATGGTGGGAGGTCGGGGGCCGAGCGATGCGCGTTTCTCTCGTACACGTACGCGCGTGTGTGCGAGGCGTTGGCTGTAACTGAACCCGAGCAAGGCATTGGGCTCTAACTGAACCCGAGCGATTGCACTGCAGGCTACGCGTTACTGAACCCGAGCGATTGATTGATGGTTGTTAACTGAACCCGATCGAGCGATTCCTTCGCTACTGCTATTAACTGAAGCCGATCGATGGGATGAACAGTGAGCGTTGCGGGGGGTTTGGATGAATAGTGAGTGGTGGCGTTGCCATTGAATGAACAGGACCCCGTGGTGTGGTGGAGGGCTGGATGAACAGTAGACGGTGGAGGGGTGCCCGTGGAGGGGTGCATGAACAGGACCCCGTGGTGTGGAGGGCTAGATGAACAGTAGACGGTGGAGGGGTGGTTGAACAGGACCTCGTGGTGTGTAGGGCTGGATGAACAGTAGACGGTGGAGGGGTGCCCGTGGAGGGGTGGTTGAACAGGACCCCATGGTGTGGAGGGCTGGATGAACAGTAGACGGTGGAGGGGTGGTTGAACAGTAGCCGGTGGAGTAGCGCGCGGTGGAGGCTGGATGAACAGGAGCCCGTGGAGGCTGGAGGAGGTCGACAATGGAGATGAACAGTATCCTGTGGAGTCCCGTTTTGCGATACGCCACACCCCTCCCGATGAACAGGACCCCCGTTTCGACCGTAGCGCTCCAACGCAAGCCCGTTTCGTCCGTTTTGCGGTACGCCACACCCCTCCCGGTCAACAGGACCCCAGTTTCGACTGTAGGAGGTCTGTTTCCTCCGTTTTGCGGTACGCCAGACCCCTCCTGATGAACAGGATCCCGTTTTGAACATGGCCGGTCGAACACAAGGTCATTTCCTCCGTTCTGCGGTACGCCAGGCCTCGTTTCCATCGCCTGTTCCGTCCAAGCCCTCTCGATGAACACGACGCATTTTGTTGCCTCCCCATGAACATGACACATTCTGTTGCCTCCCCATGAACACGACGACGACGTTGTTTCTCCGTTCCGACCCAGCCATGTACACGAGCCCTAGCTGTACGTATGCGCGAGTAGGCGTTCGAGACCCCGCCCGTGTGTACACATACGTGGCCGTATTTTCTTTATTGCACCCTGGCCGCTGTACGTACGTGTAAATGCTACGTGCGCGTGTCTACTACGACACGTGCGCGCCTCTACATCGACCAGTATGTACGTACATGTTCGCGACCAGAATGACAACGCTACGTACGCTTCAACCAGGTGGGTCACGACTGTCAGACATTTCCTTGCCTGCGAAGATGTAGCTGGTCGGTCCCAGCAGTGAGGGGGCGAATCGTTTTTTTTTTGCCTGGACGCACTTCCTTACGTGCGAAGATGTAGCTGGTGCGTCCCAGCAGTCAGGGGGAAACGTTTTTTTGCAAAATACGGTGGCCCGTCCGGTAGGTCCCGCTGTCAGGTGGAGGAATAATTATTTTGCACGTAATAAGGAGGCACTTCCTTGCTGCGGCTGTGGACCCAGCTGTCACCCTCTCCACGTACAGTCCACGTCCGATGGAAGCCGTTCCTTCACCACGTTGACCACACCACGCCGAGAGCACCAGGGCGGTGGACGATGGCGAGGCCTAGGAAGGGGACAACACGGAGCCGGGAAGATGCGACAGTGGATACCCATGCGTAGAGGAGTACGATGGTTCACTAGTTCGATGCGGTGTGAGGTTGTCGTTGCCGCAGATTAATAGGGGGTGTGGGTGAGTAGAGTGATGGCCTGGCCAGCGGTGGGAGTAGTAGGGGGCGGTGAGGCCTCCGCCGCATCGCAGCCGGCCACGGGAGGCAGGAGCACGAGGCACGACAGGCGTTGGTTTGGGCGGCTGGAGCAAGAAGACCAGAGGTTGAAGAAGCACTACGGCTGTTGGATGGACATCGTACAGTCACTGGAGCTAAAATCATGCATATTGACTAAGTTGACAAAGCCCTCCGTCCCCGTCAAGTTAGTAGGCCCACAAGTCAGCCTGCCACTATACTGCGTCCCAGCTAACAGGGGAGTATTCATTTTTCTGCGTAATAAGGAGGCACTTCCTTGCATGCGAAGATATAGCTGGTGGGTCCGAGCTGTCAGCGGCGGTAACATTTTTTCGTGAAATACAGAGGCTCTTTCGGTGGGTCCCTGATGTCAGGTGGAGGAATCATTATTTTGCGCGCAATAAGGAGGCATTTCCTTGCGTGCGGCCGTGGACCCAGCTGTCGGCCTCTCCACGTAAAGTCCACGTCAGATGCATGTCAGTCATTGACCACATTGACCAGGCCCCGTCGAGAGCACCAGGGCGGTGGATGACGGCGAGGCCTAGGAAGGGAACGACACGGAGGCAGGGAAGACTTGAGTGTTGTTTCCCACGCGGAGGGGAGTACGACTGTACGAGGGTTTACTAGTTCGTCTACCGTCGCCGGAGAATAACAGCAGGTGTGGGTGAGTAGAGGGATGGCTAGGCCAATGATGGGAGTACGGTGGGTCGGTGAGGCCTGCGCGGCAGCAGAGCCAGCCGCGGGGAGGAGGGAGCAGGCAGTCCCGCTGGCGCCTGTTTGAGCGGCTGGAGCAGGAACAGCAGAAATTGAAGAAGCATGACGGTCGTTGGATGGCCATCCGACAGTCACTGCTTGTGCGTCAACCTTTTTTTAGGAAACCCTCAAATATGTGGAAAATAGCATACAGCCCATTTGCTAATTCTTAAGTTTTTTTGGAGCCCACATTCTTTTTGTTAGCATTAGAGCCCATATTGTGGCCACGGTTAAAAAATTATACGAAATTTTGCATATTTCGGTGCGGTCCGAACTATTTTTAATCCCGAAATTTCGACTCACATTCAAACTGATTTTTAAAATAAATGTATATCAATATATAATCCAACAAATTCTCCACGCATAAAAATTAATGTAATTCAAAATCTCGAAATGAAAAAAAAGATATTTGAAACTAATTGCCAGTTTGATGTGTTTTAAAAATGTACAACCCATTTCTCCTTACTGATGGGCCATTTTCTTGGCCAACCGAATGAAAGCTCTCCTCGTCTTGAAAGATTTGCAGCCCAACAGGCCTGACAACGCGACTTACTTGGCAAATCACAAAAAAACTGGGCTGTGGCCGTGGACCCACCTGTCAGTCCATTTGTTTTTTTAGTCCATTTGGTGGGCTGGGTGAAACAATGATGTAGCATCTATGCAGCCCATTTAAATCCCATTTGCATTTTTCTCGAAAGCCACGGACTTGCTAGGCTAGGTGAAAACATCATGTTCGGCTAGAAGGAGAAATGTTATAAAAACATAAACACATGATGGCACGTCAGTAAAGTATTTGCAACTTATGTACGCAATCACTAGGAGTTAACTTGCCAAGTTATATATAAACAATTATTATTATTATTTTCTAAGAACTTTCAACTTACGAAATAAAATATCATTTTAGTTTGATGACTTAATAGTACGTGGGGTATTATTATTTTTTAGGCTAGACGTGGGACAGTTGAGTTGGTTCTAGGGGAAAGTACTGGGAGAAAACTCAGTTTACATCGAAAAAAGAAAGTGGGAGAAAATTCAGAGACCTGCTGGGTCCACCTGAGGAGGGGAATATGTTGGGAGGAAGGAGATTCAAAGCACGGCAGCCGAGTGAACTAGTTTTTTTACGGACAAGTGAACTAGTTTACATACATAAGCAAATTGCCACAAAAAAAGCAATTAGGTTAATGGGTTCTTAAAAGAAATATTTGGACAAAACAGATAATTACGACACATAGGCTAATGCATGAAACACTCACATGATAAAGGTGCTTATAAACAGATAAAGTACAACATCTAGACCTTCCTGGCACGCTTGATCATGACGATGCGGCTGTCTGTGTACTCATCGGTTATGGGAAGCGGGCACGCCCTCATGTCCAAGATCTGCATGTACATGTCATAGCATGCGTATGCGACCTTGGCCGCGTAGGTTATGTAGGCTAGATTCAGAGGTACCTCCCACATGTTCAGGTCGTCTTCTTTCATGTTTGCGTATCAAGGGTCGATGATGGTCTCAGCGAGGTCAACCACGGAGTCCTTCTCCTGCCCGTTGCTGATGATCTAGTATTGCTTCTGGATGTCGACAAGCTTGTTGCACCAAATGGCCGAATCGTCGCGTTCTTCCTTCTCTCCACCGTAGCGAAGGTGCAGTCGGCGCTGCCGATGAAACGGGCGAATGCTCCAGAACCTGGTGCAGCCATAGGACTGAGGCGAGGTAGAGCTTCAACGAGTCCGTATCGTTGGTGTACATCACATTCAACTTGGTGCAGCCATAGGACTGAACGACGAACTCAAAGGGGAACTCCTTGCTGAAGTCCATATACAGCAGGCTCACCCCTCGGATCGCCATTGGAGTCTCTTCGAGTGAACGAGTGTGTATGCGGCGTCAGCAGTTCATTTTTCAGCTCTTGGGGAACTGGATTCAACAGTAAGCTGAGTGTGTATAGGCGACAACAGTTACTACCCCTCCCTCGTCTGCTGCACGCCCGGCAGAAGATGCACCCTCGGCCACACGTTGGTTCACGAGCGGGTCTGTATTGGTACTATAATAACAAGAGTTAGTGGTCACTTTACTTAAATTTAATTAGATTTAATAGAAAGTTGTACTTAAAACAAGCAATGCATTCGCTCGTTCTATCAGTGCCACAATATCAACATGCACAACAATTAGAATTATTATTCTCAGGACGCACACGATCATCACATTTGTCGCACTTCCACAAAAGATAATACTACCGAGTTTGAACTGTTTGTTATTGTTGTTGTCCTCTGCATCATTATGACGTGTTTCCCAGCTTGCAAGATTCAGAACCAACAAATAAGATCCAAATAATAAGTACAACAAAGATGCCTACACATCTCATTGATTCCCAGCTTGCAACATTCAGAACCAACAAATAAGATCCAAATAATAAGTACAACAAAGATGCCTACACATCTCACTGATTCCCAGCTTGCAAGATTCAGAACCGACCCATTAGAGCCTTTTGATAAAGTGAATATCGGGATTAAATCCATCTTGGCTAGCCATGTCATACAATCGAAGAACTTGGTGAATGCTCTTGACCGTCACAACATCTGTAGTTGAGTATTCCTGTTTGCACAACATGTTTGCACAGCACAAACAAGGAGACATGTGAGCATGATTTTGCTTTAATAGCGGCCTCCTTGAACTCAACCTCCAGCTCTACTTGGATGAGGTCTTCCTGGAGTTCCATGATTCAATTCATGCACCTTTTTCTGCAGTTCACCTGAAATGAAGCAAAGATTGCATCATTCAGCTAGCAAGAAGTACTTGCTCTTGTGAGCTGGCCGGTTGTTCTTTAGTAGTTGCACTGAAACTGAGGAACATTAAGGTTGGTTGTCTGGCTCATGTAAGGTGCAAATATAGTTTTCTTATCCTTTTGTGCAGTTCCACTAAAATAAAGTGCCATTGTGGTGACAGTGACGGCTCCATCTTGCAAAGGCTATTAAAATGTTGCATGAGATTACCAGCAGAATTTGATGGAGATTTTGGAAACTCCAATCACCATTTTGTGCAGTTCCACCAAAATTGAGAGTTGTTGCCCACATGACATTTTAGTTGAACTACACAAGACAGTCATTCCAAAAAAAGTGTTTTCTGCAGTTCACCAAAAGGTCACAATAGCAACAAGGTGAAATGGATATCCCTATCTGCAAAAAAAGATAGAAAGTAAACAGTTGCTGGTCAATAAGAATATACGAAACATATACAAAATGAAAAGAAGCATCTTAATTATGTTCATGGCAATCATGCAAGGACAATAGAAATTTTAAAACATCAGCGATGCTTCATGTTACCAGAAGCATTACGATCAATAATGAGATTCCTCAAATATGGGATTACTTTAATGGTCGCATTGCTTGTTTACCAGACACAGTAAATCAACAGTAGCTAAAGAGTTAGTTTAAGGGCATGGGACCGTGGGCACACCAGGACACTCAGCAGCGTAAAGGAGCAACTTACTTATCATACTAGGGAAAACAGCAGGAGTGCCATTGTACTATGTGAGGGCAGCAAATCTAATCCTGGAGACCTTTTGCTATGTGAGGGCAGCAAATCTAATCCTGGAGACCTTTTACTATGTGAGGGCAGCAAATCTAATCCTGAGGCCTTTTACTATGTGAGGGCAGCAAATCTAATCCTGGAGACCTTTTACTGTGTGATGGCAGCAAATCTAATCTTGGACATACTCTATTGACTTGTCCACCAGCCGCCACTTTCTATCCTTTTTTCAACCAATAATAGATATGTTCCTTATCCAGTTTGCACTGCGTTTTCCCATTATTTCCCTTTTCAACCAAGAGACCGGTTGGGTATCCGGTCTCTACTACTTTCACCATATTATTTCCTCTTTGAATCATGTCCTAGATTCATGCTACAACTTTCCCCCCTTTCTTCGTTGTTTGAACAAAGCCCTAGATTCGAATGCATGAAGTAGCTTTACCTATAATAATACTAAAAATTTAGGTGGCTTTGGAAGAGCTGATGGGAGTAGAAAAAGATGCACATGCATACACGTGGGGAGCTAGGGGAGTAGAGCAAGGCCGCTTTCGAAGAACTTATACCTAAGGGTCGTCGGGATGTCAGCGGTGGCAGGTCGGATCTGCGGACAATATGGCATGGAGGAAGAAGGGTCGGAGGACCTCCCGAGCCGGCCATGTGTCGGAGAGAATAGCACAGGCAGAGGATCGGGCCCCTCCGGCAGTTGTGGGTTTCCTCCCTCAGCAGCGATGACCGCGTGAGTGATGCACCTTTTAGTCCTCTACACACACCGGTCGAAGGGATCTGACCGGATCTGTGACCAGCGGTGAGCAGAGAGAAAATGTCTCTACCGCTGTCTTGTTTATATCTGGAGAGGATGAGAGAATGAAAAGAGAAACCCTAGTAAAGCGAGCGCTCAGGCCCCTGTGTCCATATATAGTGGAGTGATTATCTTTTTTCTGTCCACAACAAGCGTTTCAATTTGTGTACGTGGCATTAAAGAAAAGAAACTCTCTATTTAAGGTGACTACTGTATGACTCCTACTTACTGCTAGTAGTACTACAGTATTGTTCACTTGTGCTCCACGCTCCTCCATTCATTGAACAACCCCATGGGTGAATAAACATACAGTAAGTACTGTATTTATATTGAACTAACAAGCTTGAACTGTTTTCGCGTAGTTAAAAGTTGAGGGCGGGGCTTTTCCCGGGCAGTCACGTGGCAGTTTTCGGGTAGGGCCAGAAGACGGTTTTAATTTGTTTTAAACTTCGAGACGGCCACATAGCATGGAGCCGACCCCAACGATTTTAAGCTTACAGGCACGGTACATGCTATCCTGCACTGGAGGAGTACTACAGTACGCTTCTGGCCATCTGACACCGGTTGAACTGCAGCATGTCCACCGCGTGCGGTCAGGAGAGCTTGTGGCGAAAGCTTCTCCTAGTCTTGGCATCCACCACGCTCATGGGCGAGGGAGGGACGTTCCTGCCTTTGCATGTATGATAGGTGGGCCCTACAGGTGTGTGGCCAACCTGTCATATAGCCAAAGGCATGTGCAGTTAAGTCCGCGAGGGAGAGGATAATCAAACTTCTCGGTGATGTACGAGTTGATGCGACACATCAAAGCACTGCACTCGATATATTTCAATAATTTTGCATGTGTGACTCCCAGATGCAGAGGTCGGGGGTCATCATCCTCCTTTTCGAGAAAAAATAGACGCGTGTGTGAGAGGAAGAGTGCATGCGTGCACCTCTTCTCTTCCTGTATAACGTACTACTAAACTCAGAGTACAAGTTTTTGTGGGTGGCATGATGGTGCGTGCGAGAAGTCCTGAGAGATAGGTTTAATGCATTAATTGCAATGCATGCAAGCATAAAGTACATGCATTGGTCAATTTTCTCTTAATACTTGCATGCAATGATTTAATGCACCTTGGAATCTGAACATGTGTTGGGGACAACCAAATTGAGCCTTATAAAATGGAAAAACTAAAATTTTGAGATAAGCTCTATAAAACCAGAAAGGAGGGAGTAGAAAAGGAAGTACTCCATCCGGTAATAGTGCCGCACTTCTAAACTAGAACCATCAATACATTTTGAGCTTGCGTCTCGTCACATTCCAAATTACTCCATGCTATATTGAATTGCAAACCTGTTCACACCAATCACAACCTAAATGGTTTCCCACTTAGGAGTGTATTAGTACTCAGTTATAAATACTATTATGCCAAGATGACAGCACATTCCTCCTCAACTCCTCATCCACAAAAACAAACAAGTCATTCAGCATCCTTCCCTTGCGACTGCCATGGCCAGTGTGATTTCTGGGTCGAGAGATTGCCACTAGGGAGAGGCGAGCATGGAAGCGGAAGCACAAGAGATGTCCCGCCTCGCTGCGAGAGCAGCCGACATGTCCCGCCACGCGGAAGTAGTAGCACAGAGGTCCCGTCGTGCCGCTGAAGCAGCACGGACGTCCCGCCGCGCCGTCGATGCAGCAGACTGGTCCGATCGCGCTGCAAAAGCAGCAGAGATGTCACACCGCGCCATGAATGCAGTAGAGATGTCCCACCGCGCCGTGGCGGCCTGGGAAAATTTCTCGCGGGCACGCGATGACTGTTACAGGCGCATGCATGCGATCGTCCATAACCAGACGGATAAGATCTCCCGCTCGGCGAGGTTGTAGGACGACATGATAGCCTCGTTTGAACAGGCTACCGGCGTCATCCGGCAACTAAGGGAGGGTAATGAGAGGCTCCGGGCCGAGCGCGGCCTGCTGAGGGAGAAGATCGCCTGAAGTGCAGACCTGCAGGAGGAGACTAGTGCCTTGTTGAAGAAACTTATGGACGAGAATGACATGCTCCGCAACGAGCGCCAAAGGCTGGTGGAGGAATCCGTGGATGTTCTCAAGCAGCGTCTTGAGGACGAAAGAGCTCATTGCCGCTCGCCACGGAGACTAGTTTCCTGGTTTCTTTTGATGTAATAATCGGTTTAGGATGTGGATTGTGTCGTCGGTTGTGAAATGTTGGGTTCTAGCACTGATGTTTGGCCTTTGTTGGCCTCTTGGGATGATGCGACTTCAATCTGGTAGCTTTTAGTGCTTCGTGTTAGGCTGGAGTTCTGCTGAACTTCTTGTGAACTGTGTTGGTTTTCAGTAATGAAAATCGGAAGGGGCAAGCCCTTCTTTGATCAAAAGAAATTTAATCGTCCTTATATATTAATCAGTCTTGCTATAAGTCGCAGTAGATGCTATATAGGTCCGTCGGATCTTACATCAAGATTCGTGCTTTCAGATTTTCTTTTTTATCTCTTAAATCTCAGTCGAGTGAGACATAGCCACGCCATTAAACAGAGGCTCGGGCGCCATTAATGGAGACCTTGGGAGAGAGGTGGACGGCAGATGGAGGTCAAAGGGCTCTCCTCCCGATAAGCATGCGCAGGGGTCTAATTGCATGCCTCTCGTACTCAAATAGCTACCCTGCACGTCGCCTCCTAGCTAATAAAAAAGGGGACGCGTGGCGGCACGTAAATGGTACTAGTAAGTAGAATGCCCATGATTTCAATAATACTTGTGTTTCCAGTTGTAACGCGACAGCACTTCTTCCAAAATGACTTTGTTGATTGTTAATGTGTGGGCCTTCGCAAATCGGACTGCAAATTTACCACAGCATGTTGGTGCCATGTCATGGCACCAAGCCAAGTTTCATTATTTTCATGCATGTTTTGGATTTATAGGAATTAAAAAACTAAGTTTCTAAATGTTTCCAACCCAGCCACGACGCCCAGAATTTTGAATTTCTTTCCCATTTCTTGCATGGAACCTAGAAATTTACCCGAGGACACACATGTGATTTTTCAACCAACTTTGGTGCACTGGAACATGTGCTTGTATTTCAAATTTGAATTATGCACACAAAGGTGACACGTTCCCTCCCAGAACCACGAGCCTTCTTGAGAGAAGCTCCGATTTGCAAGAAGCTTATACCAAAATTTGTTCCTATTCGGCCAATTTTTTTACCATGACATGACAAAATGCCAAGTTTCATGATGTTAAAACCAAGTTTATCAATGTTATCGACCGAGCCACGATGCCCAGATGTTTGAATTTTATTCTCATTTTTTGCATGGGACCTACTCCCTCCTTTCATCTATATAGGGCCTAATGTGTTTTTCAAGACAGCCTTTGAGTATTGACAAGATTAATAACACATGAGATCTATACTATGCAAATTATATTATTGGAAGCTCCTTTGATATCCAAAATTGAAGGTATGCTTTGTGTAAGTTTCATGTCATATATTATTTCTCTAACATTTGGTCAAAGTTAGCCTCAAAAAACGCATTAGGACCTATATGCATGAGAGGAGTCAACTTTGAGAGAACGTGTTTGTTCGAGAGACACCGAGGAAGACTACTATATATCGATGGTGCATGTAGGAGGGAATTAAACTAAGGGATGGTCTTATTGGTTTCGGGGATATAGGGGAAGAGTGAGAGGCGGGGGGTAGCTAGAAGGAGATTGTTAAGTGTGAGTGTGTGTTTAGCCATGTAGGGAGAAGTTATGTGCACAAAAGAGGAGAACGATTCGATGTGGCATTAGGATTGAGGGTAATTAACTACGTATGGAGACATAGACACCTTGAACATGCATGTGTGAGAGGTATACATGTATACGTGGGATGTGTGTGTGCGCGCGTGTGCATGGTCGAGATAAAAGAAAGAAGACATAAGTCATAAGATCAACGACATGGGAGAGACTGATCGGTATGACAATATGCATGCATGTGAGAATGCATGGAAGAAGTCCCGACAATTGAGCATGTGTTTTTGTCTTTAAGAGATAGTGGCATGGGCTGGAGCATGCATCTATGGCGAGCTGAGGGAGTGAGGCGCAACAATTGTGCAAAAGAGACCAACCTATAAATGCATATGTATGGAGAGACATATATAGTGTGGGTGATAGGAAGCAAGACTCCGTGCGAGAAAGAAATGTTGACGGAGAAACTACAGATAGATACAGAGATGGAGATGCTAGCTAGAGGGACATCCGCTAGTTTGGGTGTTGGAGATGACCGTCGTGTGGTTCA
The DNA here is from genome assembly GCA_034509565.1 of Triticum monococcum. Taxonomy (NCBI): domain Eukaryota; kingdom Viridiplantae; phylum Streptophyta; class Magnoliopsida; order Poales; family Poaceae; genus Triticum; species Triticum monococcum. The sequence goes on from CM067842.1 coordinate 292,376,212, forward strand.
AAGGGTGAAGTTATATATGTGTGTGAGAGGGCACTTGACTGCATGTAGAGAGCAACATATGTAGTGTGCGTGATAGGAATCAAGAGTGAGGGCAAGAAAGAAGGTTGATGGAGAAACAGATAAATAGAAAGATAAAGATGCTAGCTAGTGTGCGTTAGAGATAGGAGTCGAGTGGATCAGAAGGTTGGGTTATGTGTGTGGGTGTGAGGGAGATAGAGAGAGGGTGTGTGTGAGTCACATACAAACAGATATTAGAGAGAAATGATATCCAGAGAGACGGAGTTTTATGTCTGCGAGAGAGAAAGATATTTCACAACAAGAGTGATAGCTAGAGAGACATACGAGGGAACACAAGATATCTCTAGGGAGAGAGGGTTGTGTGTGAGCGACATACAAGAGAACAATGGAGAAATATGAGACCCTGGGAGACAGAGTTTGTGTTTGTGTTTGAGAAAGAGATATTGAAGAGGAAGAGTCGTAGGTTCTCATATCTAAGGAGCGAAAGACATCTCTGTATGAGGGGTGTGCGAGTGGCACACATGGGAATAGTAGAGAGAAATGAGACCCCGAGAGACAAAGTTTTGTGTTTGTGTGAGAGAAAGATATTCCACATGGGGAATCATAGTTAGAGACACATAGCAGGGAGCGACATATACTAAGAGAAGGATAGAGTGATGAAGGTCGAGGGAGAGAGTACCGTCCGTGTGTTACGAAGATAAAAGATCATTGTCGAGATACAGGTAGCACGAGAGATACCTGAGAGACGATGAACGCGTAGAGGTCCAGAGAGATAGTCCTATATAAGCATGAGTGATAGCTATATGAGATGAATATCTGGATTAAAGGGGATTCAAATATTTAAACTGGAGATCACGACATCGATAATATCATAGCGCAAATTGGTGTATCAAAAATTCATATTCATTTGAATTTGGGCACACGTGTAATGTTATATAGTTTATCAATATTGGTGATCCATAGATTCTTCAATTACAAACAATGCATGGTTTATATGCAATTAATGTCTAAACAGGATTACACTATATGTTGCGTGTGTGAAACACATTATACATGTTTGAGAAGTAAAAAAACCCGCATGAAACACACATTAATTGGAGACAGTTAGCGAGGAATGCATACATTGGATTTCAACATAAAGTGGTTTCAAATATTTGAAAATTCAAATTGATGGATATAACCTTATGAATCTGAGATCATGCCATTTGTAAACCATATTTATGTATAAATGGTGTTGTGCTTTTGAAAGTATATATAAAAAATGATGTATATAGAATGTAATTCCAATTGAAAATGGATCCCGCCCGAAAAGTATAGAATACAAACGGGATTCGAATTGAGTTGGAATGGTAAACGTGCACTCTGCAAAATTTGAACGCAGCGGGGAAAGTCGCAGTAACCGCCTGAAACCAAAATCTGCGAGATGGAAATCACTGCTGCCTATCCCTGCCACGCAAAGCCTATATGCTGGATTTCTATAGGTTTCGATAGGGGTAGGTTTGTAATTTCACCCAAACGTGACGTAACCGCCTCTCCCCCGGATTCATACACGGTGGGCGCCAAAACAGAGTGTGTCCTCGGCCGAAATCGACTCCCTCTCCGATTCATATTCATACACGGTGGGTGCCAAAAACAAACTCTCGTCGGCAAATATTCGGTGTATGCGAGATTACCGTCCTATACCTAACTGGCTAGAGTTGCTGTGATGTAGTAGAAATTTGAAATGGGGGCTAAGTTTGTAAATTTCCTCGCATTTGAGACAAGTGTGCCCTGAATACATGGTTCCCCCCTTCCTCTCTACCTCCCTTTTCCCCTTTCGTACTCCGTGGGCGCCAAAACACCCTCTCCACCCCACCCTCCTCCGTCTGCCGCCGTCCGCCACCCCATCCACCGCCGTCCTCCTCCACCATGCCAGAGCTGATACCCCGACGCCGTCGTCCATTACAAGAGATCGACCACTCTCATCCACGGCTTCAGACCGGGATCCTTGCATCCCATCCTCTCGTTTCATCCCCGCAATCGTCCACCTTGCCGGCGCCGCTCCTACGACCGTCTCGTCCACCGCGCCCTACCGCCACCGTCTACCCTCCTAGATCTTCTTCCATGCTACCGACAGCCATCGCTACCGCAGCACCGTCAAATTCTCAGCAGATGCATACACGACGCCGCACCAGAGGCGGTACTCTTTCGTATCTGCTCAACTTATTTATCGCAACAAGAAAATATATCGCCACTGCTTTACTCTGATTTCTTGTCTTGGTTGCGAAGTTGCCTTTGTCCGGTTTGCACCTTCTGATCCGCCATGGCATGCTCAACACCATACCCGCAATGCTTATGGTTTTCCCCTTTTATATTCCACACTAGTTAAATCACAGTAGACTAAATTTCAAAATTGGGTCAGTCGATTTTTCAGAGCTCGCCGGAGTTCGCTGATGCGATCGAAGGGGCTCGGGTGGTTGTGGGGCCTCGCCGAGCGAAGAAAACTCAACGCGGGTGGGGGTGGGGGTGGGGGTGGCGGAGGAACACAGGCGGTGGGGGCCGGTGGTCCGGCCGGCGGCCCGTGCGGTGTTCTGTATGGGAAGAATCAGAGACAAGGAAGAAGAAGGGTTAGGAGACGTAGGATCTTCATCCAACCGCCTAAAATGGTCGAGAGACAGCTAGGAGTTGCATTCCTAATGCGCTCTAGTTCATCATGTGTGGGCACTGCGCAACCAACATTTTATTATCCAAAATCTGCTTGCTCTTCTTTACCAAGTTCCTCTTTTGTTCTTCTTTAATATGTACTATCTCCGTTCCTAAATACAAGTCTTTGTATAGGTTCCACCATGGACTACATACGGAGCAAAATGAGTTAATCTACACTCTAAAATGTACCTCGATACATCTGTATGTGATCCATAGTGGAAATCTCTACCAAGACTTATATTTTGGAATGGAGGGATTATGATAGTAGTACAATATGTTCCTTGTACTGAAGATGAGCAGGGACATTTGCAGTGTAGAGGTCTATACGGTCGGTTGTGATGGACACTTTGAGCCTCTTTGATTCGTAGGATCTTGTAAACATAGGAATAGGATTTGTAGTGGCCTGCCCACTTGAATCCTATAAGAATTGCAAGGAAATGCGGGGAGCTGTGTCGCCTTTGAGAGTTACATTGATATTAACAGTACCACACCTTCACTTGAAGAGAGCTGGTATCCGAAGCCTTTCTAGCCGTACCGGCAATACTAGCACATATATTCCAGCAAGTTACTTTGCTGATTTTACTCTGATGCTTAAGGTTTTCCCGTTATATCTACACTATGATCTGTGTAGATGGTTTGTGTCGCACTAGCAGCAGTCCACTCTTGTAGTTAACACTGCAATGACTTACAAAATTGGCACCAAGGCATTGAGTGCCATTCTGGATGCAATGAAACTCATACGCTCCCCACCTGTTGATTCTCGCTCAGAATATCATCCTAATGACTATTCTAACCTCGAGGAGTCAAAGCAGATGGCATGTCCTGTTCACCCATCAAGGTGCATGTTCTAATTTGGCAATGTTTTATTGATTGCGGGTATCTTGCATATGTTGTCTTGCATTTCTTCTACTTTGTTGCACCGCCATCTGCTTAGTTTACTCATCATATATGGCGAGATGCCATGCCCATCCATTATCAATACATATTCCATCTGTCATCATACCATGTTTTTCCACTCAAATATTGTTCTTGTGCATCAGACATCAAAAAGGAAGAGGGTGATTGCCAAACCTGAAGGAGCACCAGCAAAGTCCTTGAAAAACGTGGTGGTGCCGGAGAAATCAAACAGCACTCCACTTATATTGGCTGTACAACCAGTGACACAAAACGTAGGACCGACTCCAGCAGACTGTACCCATACTTCACTGGCCAGACCACTAGCCCCACCACACAGGACCTGCACTCCAGCAAAAGGTATATCGATTTCATTTGCCATAGCACTAGCTGTACCATAGAAAAATCCCACTCCAGCAAAAAGTACAGCAAGTACACTGGCCGAAGACCTATCCCAACTGCAGAGACGGCCAATTCCTGCAGATTGGAACCCCATTCCATTTATTCCAAGTTTAAAAGACAATGCTTTCAATGTTGTTCGGGACTACGTGCATATATTCCCATCATGGGAAGATTATTGTGAAGACAAACACCATTTTCACATCTTCCCGTCCAACTTACGTGCTAGTGCTATTATTCATGGTTATTATTTTCCTCTTTTCTGCTGATTGAACACATGAATGATTTGCATTACATTGTTGTTGTCACAGCCCCAGTTTAGCCTTTGCTTGTCCTTGCATGGTCACCATATCATCATGTTTAATTTTCTCAGAAACTTGAAATGGGGATTGTTGCAACCCTAACATCAAATGAATTCAACTAGGTTCAATAAAAATATTTTCAATAATCCAAAATGCCCATTAGAAAAGTTCATGATTTTTGTTAAAGGTGAAAACCTCTGCCAAAAGTCATGCACATATTTCTAGGCCATTCTGAATTTTTGAATTAATTCATATTGTAGTTGCATTTGTGAATTTAAATGCTATAAAATATTTTAAACGCTCAAATAATCCTAAACTGAAATGTTCCATGTTGGATATTTTCCAAACAGTGGCCATGAGCAGTTTGGTGATTTTTGAGTGTGCCTAAGTATTTTTAATAAAGCCAAACACAATTACAGAAAATAGAAAAGAGAAATAAAATTAGGAAAAAAACAGAGGCTCACCTGGGCCTTACCTGGCCCACCTGCAGCCCACCTGGCTGGCCCAGCTGGCCAGCCCAGCCCACTGGCCTCTCCCCCCTGTCGTCTTCCTCGCGACAGAAGGACGATGGGCGTGTGCCCGCGGTGCGCCAGCACGCGCACGGCCACCGACGGCCACCTCCTGCTAGTCGCCTCGCCCTGGCCCTCCCTGGCACTGCCACGCACTCCCCTCGACCCTCTGGACTTCTCCCCTCCTCGCAGCTCTCGCCCCTTCCCTCTCTGCTCTCTTCCCGAGCGACCCCGTCGCCGCCGTCCACTGCCGCCGCGTCCATCGAGCTCCCCTCGCCCTGCCGCTGAGCCTAGAAGCACCGCCGTGTCTTCCTCGTCCTCTCCACCGAGCTACACGATGCCGGAGGCCTTGCTTCATCGCCACCATCGTCGCCTTCGTCCTCGGCCACCGCGGTTCATCGCCGTCGATCCGCCTCAACCAAAGCTTGCCCGAGCCTTTGAGCTGCTCTGTGAGTCTGCCGTGAGCCACTCTTCCTCTCCCCTCCTCTCTCAAGCTCGCGCCCGTCCCGTAGCTCCATCTCCCACCATGGTCGAGAGCTTCCCGCCGCCGGCCATGGTGCAGCCGTGGCCACAGCCGCGCAACCTCACAACGGAGTGCCTCATCGCGCTCAGGAAGCCACCAGGAGCCTAACTCATACGCTAACTCACCCTCCCGTGCACCACAGCGCCAAACCCGCAGGTGCCCGAACTCCGGCCGCCGCTCGACTTGACGCTGTCGTCGACTCCGGCCACCCCAGGCCCAGCTACTGCCACCAGGCGACGCGCTGCAACGCCAGCTACCCATAGAGACCAACCACGGCTCAAACCGCGGCCTGTACGCGAAACCCGAGCAACTCCGGCGAGTTGCCGCCACGGTTTTGGTCGCCGCTGGCTGAACTCCGGTGACTCCGACGTGGCACACTTAGTTAATGCTAATGATGCTGCTAATTTAACCCCACAGCTACTGACATATGGGCCCACGCGCTAATTAACCCCGGGCTTCATTTCTGTTTAGTTTAGATTAACCCAGTGGGACCCACGCGTCAGAGTTGACCCCGCTGACGTGGCCGTTGACCAGGCCCACATGTCAGCCACACTAGCCAGCTCTGTGAGACTGACTAGTGTGTCCCAACCGTCAGGTTTGACTCTGGGCGACCTTGTTGACCCGCTGACGTCATGCTTATGCATTGCTGACGCAATTAATCGTTTTCTGGATTAAAAATAATTCAGAAAATTCCAGAAATTAGTATAAACTTCTAAAATTCATAGAACATCAACCGTAGCTCCAAATGAAATAAATTATATATGAAAAATTATCAGAAAAATTCAAGGAATCCATCTGTGCCACTTTCATGCATGTTAGAGCAACTTATGGCTGCTGTTTAGGCCAATTCACATAAATGGAATTTAAACTCTCACCTATGAAGTTTGAATTTGAACCTAGGGTTCAAACCAACTCCATTTAACTTGTTGCTAGTTGCATTAGCTCAATCAACAGCATATTGCCATGTCATGATCATGCATCATATTGTTGCATCGCATTGATTGTGTTCTTCCTTGTTTGCCGGTAATTGTCCCCTCTCGGTAGACGCTGCTCCGACGCTGTGATCGTTGACACTGATGGAGACTCAATGTTATCTTTAGAAGTGCCAGGCAAGCAAAAAACCCCTTGTTCATTCCGATAAATCCCACTCTCTCGCTCCAGCTCTCTTTTACTGCATTAGGACAACAACGATTCAACTGTTACATGTTGCGGTAGTTGAACCCCTTTCCTCTGCATGACACGCCATTGCCACAGTAAATAGATGAAATCCAGTAGCATGAGTAGGAGTTGCTTGAGCCCTGATGTGCCTACTCATTCATGCTTGTTTGTCATGCCTGCTATTGCATAGAGTCGTGTCAGGTCTGGTTCATCGGGGATGAATCGGAGGTGTGTAAACATGTCCTACAGTGTGTGAGCTAAGTGTGTGAACATGATTTGGTTAAGGTAGCGGTGAGAGGCCATGTAGGAGTACATGGTGGGTTGTCTCATTGGAACCGTTCTTAGGAACTGAGTTCTGTGTTTGTGATCCATGAAACAGTTACTACCATGCATTGGGCCCGAAACCAATGGACCCTCTCGGCTTCTTAATCACCCTAGTACTCTGTCCAGGAGTTGCAAATAGTTTCTGGTGTTTGTAGGTTATGTGTTGGCGGCCGTGCGTAGCGCTGACCCTAGGGGTGGGCTATGTTGCGGTAGATACACCGTGGCCGGGCATGCCGGGCGCCCGTTTGGTGTCTCGGAACCTTCTACACATCGTTCGGGGCCGTATGTGGAAACCTCGGCCGGACTCCCTGCGGATGGAACCTGGATAGGCGATAAACTTGGACTAGAAACTTGAGTGTTTAGGTAGGCCGTGGCCGACACCCTCGTTGGTCTTCCGCTTGAAGGTTGCCGAGTACATGTCGTGTAAACGGCGGTAAGTGGTGAGAGCGTGTGTGAAGAAGTACACCCCTGCAGGGTTAACATCATCTATTCGAATAGCCGCGTCCGCGGTAATGGACTTCTGGGTTGCCTATAACAGTTCATAGACAAGTGAAAGTGGATACTCTAAAACTCGCAAAATAAGTGTGAGTGCTATGGATGGCCTTCTCGTAGGGAGACGGAAGCGGACCCATAGTGGTGTATTGAATGGTGAATATGTGGACTCGTGTGCGCCACCTCAAAAGAGTTGCTTGTAGTCATAGTTCAGGTTAGCCACTGAGTCAAAGCTGGCTTGCTGCAGTTAAACTCCACTACCCCTTGTTGATACCGATGCATATGTAGATACTTATGATGTAAGTCTTGCTGGGTACATTTGTACTCATGTTTGCCTATTTTATGTTTTGCAGAGAGACGTCAGTCTCGCTCGTAGTTCCATGTGGACTTCGACGTTTAGCTTGATACCTCAGCTACGATCTTGTGCCCTCGACAGGATCTGGTAGATAGTCAGGCTTCTTAGCCTTTTTCATTTGTAGATGTCTGTTCTCAGACATGTTAAGCTTCCGCATGTGCTTTGACTTGTATGCTATGTTTGTTGGGTCATGAGACCCATGTTTGTAATTTCTCGCTCCTCAGAGCCTAATGAAGAAATACTTGAGTTGTAGAGTTATGTTGTGATGCCATGTTGTATTTACACATATCGAGCATATTGTGTGTATGATTGAAATGCTTGGTATGTGTGGGATCCGACAATCTAGTTGTTTATCCTTGGCAGCCTCTCTTATGGGGAAATGTAGTCTAGTGCTTCCATGAGCCATAGTAGTCCGCTACAGCCCGGTTCATCGGAGTCCTGTTAGCCCAGCACTACTGCTCAGGACACTTGACTGGCCGGCATGTGTTTCACTTCGTTCCTGTGTCTGTCCCTTTGGGGAAATGTCACGCGGTGACATCCGGAGTCCTGTCTAGCCTGCTACAGCCCGGGTTCTCGGAGTCCTGTTAGCCTAGTGCTACAGCCCGGATTCACACACTGCTGACCGACATGCTCGATGTGATTCATGTATGCCTGTCCCCATTGATTAGTGCCGCTTTGGGTTCACGACTAGCCATGTCGGCCCGGGTTCTCTGACATATGGATGCTAGCGACACTATCATATACATGAGCCAAAAGGCGCAAACGGTCCCGGGCCATGGTAAGGCGACACCCGTGGAATACTGTGTGTGAGGCCACAAAGTGATATGAGGTATTACCGGCTAGATCGATGTGACTTGGAATCTGGGTCCTGACAGCTGTAACTAGGCGAGGGTCAATCTGGATAGTCATGACGAGCAAAGCTTGCTTATGCTTTTCAAGGAAGCATTGCAGCAGTATCGGTGTTACCTGAGGAAATCACACTTTGATGGCAAGTCTATAAACGAATTTCCGGTGAAGTCTCCTGTGCTAAATTTAGAAGACATTGAACAGAAAAACCTTTTTATGCACTGGTCTCGTTCCCAGGATGAGGTATTGTCTATGAAATCACATGACAATTTGAACTTCTACTTTTCCGCATGTGCCTTACGGATCTTTTTTGCAGGAAATCTGCTCGAAGAAGAATTCCGGTTTGACAAGAACGACATGATATCGCAAATGTGCTGCTCACTACTTTGCTCTTGTTAGTACCTGTTGTCCTATATCACTGTACTTGCATACATACGTGGTTCATTATGTGACAGCAGTATGCATGATAGCTTGCTTATCAATTGTTCGCTCCAAATTATCTGATCTGTATGAATGGTTACATTAGTGTAGAATATATCCAATGCCAATGTTTTTTTAGCTCTGCATTGTTCTTGTAAGTACATGTTGTCCTTTATCAGTGTACTTATAATGACAGGTAGTTGTTCATGTACCATGACTCTGCAGCTTATTTTCCTTTGCCCTCCATTTTCTACACATCAGATCTATATTTACTCTTACCATAAGGTTGGTACTGAAGAAGTTTAGTTGTGCATTGCTCTTGGTTGTACCTTCTGCCTGTATCGCTGCACTTACATTTATAGCTACTTGGTTATGTAGCATCTCTCTTCATATTATCTTAAATATTCTCCATTTTTCGTATATTATCACATTTATATTTACTCTTAACAAAATGTAGAATAAAGGCAATGCTTTTGAAGAAGATTCTATGGTAAACATCTTGAATTGCCCCCCTCCCATCAGCATGGACAAGGCCTTTATAGAGCTTGTCTTCACCAATAATGTAAGTTTGTCCATCTCAAGCCTTCAAACTTTGTTGTATATATTTGGTTAGGCATGACTGCAACAGCTGTTTATTTTTTGTGTTTGCATCAAATTGCTTGTTTAAAGTTTATTATGTAGTTCATAAACAAAAGTTTGTCCTTTCTCAATTTAAGTTTTCAGTTATACAACCAACTTCCTTCTTCATACCATGTAAATTAAACTATGCAGAGCAAGTGATATTCTTTTGCACTGCATGTATGCTTCTATTCTTCATCCGTAATCCAGTGGTGTGGTGAACCTACCCACTACAGCACAATGTCATATTCTGGAATGTCTTAACTATGAACAATGTCATATCATTCTACTATTATTTAAACCGTCTCTTTATTTGCCAATCTGAAATGGTATAAATTGACAGCACACTAACCATTGATACTTATGAGTTCTTGATCTATAATCCAGTGGTGTCGTGAAGCTGCCAACTCCTTCACAATGTCATTTCCTGCCATGTCTTGACCTGAGCAATACCATATTGTGTTAATGCAAATTTAAAGTGTGTCACTTTATTCGTCAGTAAGAAATGTGATGAATTGTCAGCACTGATACTTTTATGTGCAAAACATGTCATATGTCTGCTTGTTTATCTTTCAGAGTGAGGAAGATATAAGTGTTGAACAAGCGCAGTCTCATCATCTTGCTCAGCTGCTTGTGCTGCAGCTCCCCAGCAGGGCTAAGCTTTCTTGAAATCTATTGAAGTGTTGTCGGTTTTGTATATTATTTTGTCGACGTGTTTATTTGCACTGGTGGCGATCTTTGATGCTCAGTGTATGTAATCTGCTGTCTGCTGGTGCTTTATTATCGTAGTGGCGAACTTTGATGCCCAATGGATGTAATATGCCGTAATTTCTTTATTGTATAGTATAGGTTTTTTTCTTATTCACGATGCTGCAGTAATTTTACTGTATATATATATATATATATATATATCTTGTCTTCATAGTAAACTGGCCGAACCATAAAATTATGGTACATAATTGGGCCGTCATGCAATCACGATGTAGGTTGGGCCTGAAACGTGTCGATCAGCTCACAGGCCAGCAGTAGCCCGAAATGAACCCCGGCCCATGATTGTGCGAATCAAATCACGGGCTTCTAACAGGCCGAAAAATTGTCTCGGTCCTTGTTTGGCCCAATCAGATATCGGCTGCGAGCAGGCCAGATGCAAACCGGGCCGTAGTTAGGCCCAACTATATGACGGGCTTTTAACAGGCTGAAATTAATATAGTACCGAAATGCTAAACGGGCCCTTAACAGGCCAAAGCTAATATCAGGCCGAATTACTAAGTGGGCCTTTAGCAAGTGGGCCCAAAATCATAGTGTCCAGTTGACGGGCCGAATCTGATATGGGCCATAATTAGGCCCAAAACCTCTTAAAGGGCCGGACCTGATATGGGCCGTAATTTCGCCCAGAACGTGGTAGGCTTTTAACGGGCCGGATCTCATATGGGCCACTATTAGGCCTGGAGCGTGGCAGGCCATTAATAGACCGTATCAAATATGGGCCGGCATTTGGCCCAAAACATGGCAGCCAGTTAACGGGCCGGCCTACTAGGGTCCTCAAAATCTTGTGGGCCTACAGCTGGGCCGGCCCATTAATGTCGGCGAAATCTCGTGGGCATTTAGCTGGGCCGGCCCATTATGATCCGCAAGAATTTTGTGGGCCTTTACCTGGGCCGTCCTTTTATGGCACACGAAAATCTTGTGGGCCTTTACCTGGGCCGGCCCATTATGGCCCGCGAAATCTTGTGGGCCTTTAGCTGGGCCAGCCCATTATGGTCCGCAAAATCTCGTGGGCCTTTAGCTGGGCTGGCCCATTATGGTCCGCAAAATCTTGTGGGCCTTTAGTTGGGCCGGCCCATTTAAACTTGTTGGGTCATGCCATGTGTCGACGTATCATAGGCGCATTCTGTCCAGTGAGTGGATGACATCTGTCCCGACGATGAGCCGACACGTGTTTCCTCTAGCCAATGATGATTTTACACGTGGAAAATCCCCATTGGTCGGGGCTGTTAACGGGTTATCGGATCCAAAACCCGACCCGATATCTTAACGGCGTTCCGTTACGGTGGATGCCACGTGTCGGTCACCCTCGACGAAAGCACTTCTGTGACGCGCGATTTATCGTCATGGAAGTGGAAACTTCCGTGATGATAATTTTGGTAATGTCATGGAACACTTCTACGATAGGACAGGTATGACTATCTTGATTCTGTCATAAATTTTTCATGGATGTACATGCATGAAAAAAAGCGACCTACTGTGACAAACACGTATCGTCAAGGAAGTGTATTTTTTGTAGTGTAATGGATTGAGCTTTCCCTTTGAAGTTATCTTATCGGATTGAGTCTTTAAAGCTTTGAGAACACTTAATGTATGTCTTGTCGTGCATATCTGTGGTGACAATGGTATACCACGTGATTCACTTGATGTATGTTTTGGTGATCAACTTGCGGGTTCCGCCCATGAACCTATGCTTAGGGGTTGGCACACATTTTCGTCGAGATTCTCCGGTAGGAACTTTGGGGCACTCTTTGAGGTTCTATGTGTTGGTTGAATAGATGAATCTGAGATTATGTGATGCATATCGTGTAATCATACCCACGGATACTTCAGGTGACATTGGAGTATCTAGGTGACATTAGGGTTTTGGTTGATTTGTGTCTTAAGGTGTTATTCTAGTACGAACTCTAGGGCTGTTTGTGACACTTATAGGAATAGCCCAACGGATTGATTGGAAAGAATAACTTTGAGGTGGTTTCATACCCTACCATAATCTCTTCGTTTGTTCTCCGCTATTAGTGACTTTGGAGTGACTCTTTGTTGCATGTTGAGGGATAGTTATGTGATCCAATTATGTTATTATTGTTGAGAGGACTTGCACTAGTGAACGTATGAACCCTAGGCCTTGTTTCCTAGCATTGCAATACCGTTTACGCTCACTTTTACCATTCGTTACCTTGCTGTTTTTATATTTTCATATTACAAAAACTATTATCTACCATCCATATACCACTTGTATCACCATCTCTTCGTCGAACTAGTGCACCTATACAATTTACCATTGTATTGGGTGTGTTGGGGACACAAGAGACTCTTTGTTATTTGGTTGCAGGGTTACTTGAGAGAGACCATCTTCATCCTACGCCTCCTACGGATTGATAAACCTTAGGTCATCCACTTGAGGGAAATTTGCTACTGTCCTACAAACCTCTGTGCTTGGAGGCCCAACAACGTCTACAAGAAGAAGGTTGTGTAGTAGACATCAAGCTCTTTTCTGGTGCCGTTGCCGGGGACGTTAGCGCTTGAAGGTATATCTTTAGATCTTGCAATCAAGTCTTTTAGTTTCGTGTTTTATCACTAGTTTAGTTTATAAAAGAAAACTATATAAAAAATGGAATTGAGTTTGTCTCATACGCTTCATCTTTTTAATATCTTTCGTGAGTATGATGGAAAGGAAAATTGTGCCAAAATGTTAGAAGAAGAATGCATTAAAATGTTTGGCACTAAATATTTGAATGATGAGCATTATTGCAATGTTGTTAGTACGAATTCTTTGAATATCCATGATACTAATGATGATTGCACTAGTTATGATGAAATTGTCTCCTATAAACATGTCAATTTTTGTGGAGTGCATTGGGTTTGTAAGTACACACCAAAAAGGGAAGATAGATATTGCAAGAAGCATAAGTACTTAGAAACTAAATTGTTGCAAGAAATACTCGATGATTGTGCTGAAAATTTAAGTTTTCTTAGCCGTACTTGTGGAGTTTGCAATGAAAGTGGTCATTTAACTATCCGATGCAAATTGGTTCATGATCTAATCGTGTCAAAAAATTGTGATGACTTGATTTCCCTTGCACATTATAATGAACTTAGCTTGCTTATGGGTTGAGAAGAAATGAAACATATAACTGGGGATCTCCCAGAATTTGCCCGTTATAAACTTCTTGGCTTTGATCTAGAGGAAATTTATATGTATTGTGCGGTCAATTGCATTGAAAACCCTTATATTGCCAATTACATAAAGAAAAGAAAAGAAATAGAAGATGAAGAGAATACTAATGAAAGGGAAGAGACTTCCCAATACCCTCCTATTGTTTGTTATGATGAGTCAGGTAACGAGGAGGAGCCTCCTATTCAACCAATCTCATTAATAAAGAGCTCCAAAAAGAGGATTGAACCCACATATGATGTGGTAAAGAAGAAGAAAAGAAAAAGAAAGAGAGGTAAAAAGATATCTCCCCCAAATAATGCTGCTCCTATTACTATTGTGCCTCATGAAAATATAATTGTGGAATATAATGATACTTCTTATAATCTTGAAAATCGTTTTGGCACTTGCTTGGAAGAGTATGATAATTGCTATACTATTGGTGCTATCCATACTATTAATTATGAGAGTGATTATGCTTATGATATGAAAAGGCCCAAGCTTGGGGATGCTATGTTTGATGAAGATGATTTTTTGGGAATATATTTGCTGCAATTAATGTTTGTCCCAAGCTTGGGGATGCTACGTTTAATGAAGATGATATTTTTAGCCTCCCAAGTTCTGATATGCAAGTTTATAATGATGATAGCATGCCTCCTACCTATGATGATTATTGTGATGATACTTATGCTACAAAAAGTAGTGATTATATTTATAAAACTTTTCATGATTATGATTACCCCTTTTCTGAACATTACTCTTCTAATGTGGAAACAATTTATAGTATTCGAGCCTCTTATGATACTCCCACCATTCCGAATGAGAAGAATTTTGCTTGTGTGGAGAGTAATAAAATTTCTATGCTTGTAGATCATGAAAAGAATGCTTTTGGTGCTGGTTATATTGTTGAGTTCATTCATGATGCTACTAAAAATTATTGTGAGGAAGGAATATATACTTGTACGAACTGCAATAATATCAAGTTTCCTCTCTATGTATTGAAAATCTTGAAGTTATCCTTGTTTTAGCTTCCTATGCACGTTGATTCTTGTTCCCACAACTTGTTCGCTCGCAAAATCCCTATGCATAGGAAGTGGGTTAGACTTAAATGTGCTAGTCATATTCTTCATGAGGCTCTCTTTATGTTTCAATTCTTCTCTTTTATGTGAGCATCATTGAAATCATCATGCCTAGCTAGGGAGGTTAAAAGATAGCGCTTGTTGGGAGGCAACACAATTTTATTTTTGTACCTTGCTTTCTTATCGTGTTTAGTAATAAATAATTCATCTAGCCTCTGTTTAGATGTGGTTTTATGCTTTTAATTAGTGTTTGTGTCAAGTAGAACCTTTGGGAAGACTAGGGGAAAGTCTTTGTGATCATGCTGTAAAAAACAGAAACTTTAGCGCTCACAAGAATTGTTGCCATTTTTTATTGGAGAGTGCTATTTAGTTAATTGTTTTTTAAGATGATTAATAGATAAATTCCTCACGTCCAGAAAGTTATTTGAGAATTTTATGAGTTCCAGAAGTATACGTTTGATCCAGATTACTACAGATTGTTCTGTTTTTGACAGATTCTGTTTTCCGTGTGTTGTTTGCTTATTTTGATGAATCTATGGCTAGTAAAATAGTTTATAAACTATAGAGAAGTTGGAATACAGTAGGTTTAACACCAATATAAATAAAGAATGAGTTCATTACAGTACCTTGAAGTGGTGTTTTGTTTTCTTTTGCTAACGGAGCTTACGAGTTTTCTATTAAGTTTTGTGTTGTGACGTTTTCAAGTTTTTGGTAAAGATTCGATGGACATGGAATAAGGAGTGGGAAGAGCCTAAGCTTGGGGATTCCCAAGGCAACCCAAGGTAATATTCAAGGAAAACCAAGAGCCTAAGCTTGGGGATGCCCCGGAAGGCATACCCTCTTTCGTCTTCGTTCATCGGTAACTTTACTTGGAGCTATATTTTTATTTACCACATGATATGTGTTTTGCTTGGAGCGTCATTTTATTTACTTTTGTTTTGCTTGCTGTTTGAATAAAATACCAAGATCTGAAATTCTTAAATGTTAGAGAGTCTTCACATAGTTCCATAATTATTCGACTACTCATTAATCTTCACTTATATCTTTCGGAGTAGTTTGTCATTTGCTCTAGTGCTTCACTTATATCTTTTTAGAGAACGGTGGTGGTTTTATTTCATAGAAATAATAGATCTATCATGCTTCACTTATATTATTTTGAGAGTCTTTAGAACAGCATGGTAGTTTTCTTTGGTTGTGAAACTAGTCCTAATATGATGGGCATCCAAGAGGGATATAATAAAAACTTTCATATAAAGTGCATTGAATACTATTTGAAGTATGATACTTGATGATTGTTTTGAGATATGAAGAAGGTGATATTAGAGTCATGCTAGTTGGGTAGTTGTGAATTTGAGAAATGCTTGTGCTGAAGTTTGTGATTCCCATAGCATGCACGTATGGTGAACCGTTATGTTAAGAAGTCGGAGCATGATGTATTTATTGATTGTCCTCCTTATAAGTGGCGGTCGGGGACGAGCGATGGTCTTTTCCTACCAATCTATCCCCCTAGGAGCATGCGCGTAGTACTTTGTTTCAATAACTAATAGATTTTTGCAATAAGTATTTGAGTTCTTTATGACTAATGTTGAGTCCATGGATTATACGCAATCTCACCCTTCCACCATTGCTAGCCTCTCTAGTACCACACAACTTTCGCCGGTACCATAAAACCACCATATACCTTCCTCAAAACAGCCATCATACCTACCTATCATGGCATTTCCATAGCCATTTCGAGATATATTGCCATGCAACTTACCACCGTTCCATTTATTATGACGTGCTCCATCATTGTCATATTGCTTTGCATGATCATGTAGTTGACATCGTATTTGTGGCAAAGGCACCATTCATAATTCTTTCATACGTGTCACTCTTGCATCATTGCATATCCCGGTACACCACCGGAGGCATTCATATAGAGTCATATCTTGTTCTAAGTATCAAGTTGTACTTGTTGAGTTGTAAGAAAAATAAAAGTGTGATGATCATCATTATTAGAGCATTGTCCCAGTGAGGAAAGGATGATGGAGACTATGATTCCCCCACAAGTCGGGATGAGACTCTGGATGAAAAATAAATAAATAAAAGGCCAAAGAAGCTCAAATAAAAAAGATAGAAAAAAGAGGCCATAAAAAAGAGAAGGCCCAAATAAAAAATAAAAATGATGAGAGAAAAAGAGAGAAGGGGCAATGCTACTATCGTTTTACCACCCTTGTGCTTCAAAGTAGCACCATGATCTTCATGATAGAGAGTCTCCTATGTTGTCACTTTCATATACTAGTGGGAATATTTTATTATAGAACTTGGCTTGTATATTCCAATGATGGGCTTCCTCAAAATGCCCTAGGTCTTCGTGAGCAAGCGAGTTGGATGCACACCCACTAGTTTCTTTTGTTGAGCTTTCATACATTTATAGCTCTAGTGCATCTGTTGCATGGCAATCCCTACTCACTCACATTGATATCTATTGATGGGCATCTCCATAGCCCATTGATACGCCTAGTTTACGTGAGACTATCTTCTCATTTTTGTCCTCTCCACAACCACCATTCTATTCCACCTATAGTGCTATGTCCATGGCTAATGCTCATGTATTGCATGAAGATTGAAAAAGTTTGAGAACATCAAAAGTATGAAAGAATTGCTTGGCTTGTCATCAGGGTTGTGCATGATTTAAATATTTTGTGTGGTGAAGATGGAGCATAGCCAGACTATATGATTTTGTAGGGATAGCTTTCTCTGGCCATGTTATTTTGAGAAGACATGATTGCTTTGTTAGTATGCTTGAAGTATTATTATTTTATGTCAATATTAAACTTTTGTCTGGAATCTTATAGATCTGAATATTCTTGCCACAATTAAGAAGAATTACATTAAAATTATGTTAGGTAGCATTCCACATCAAAAATTCTATTTTTATCATTTACCTACTCGAGGACGAGCAGGAATTAGGCTTGGGGATGCTGATACGTCTCCAACGTATCTATAATTTTTGATTGTTCCATGCTATTATATTATCAACCTTGGATGTTTTATATGCATTTATATGCTATTTTATATTATTTTTGGGACTAACCTATTAACCCAGAGCCCAGTGCCAGTTTCTGTTTTTTTCCTTGTTTTAGAGTATCGCAGAAAAGGAAAATCAAACGGAGTCCAATTGACCTGAAACTTCACGGAACTTATTTTTGGACCAGAAGAAGCCCGAGAGACTTGGAGTCCACGTAAGGGAAGGTTTGAGGAGGCCAAAAGGTAGGGGGGCGCCGCCACCCCCCCTGGGCATGCCCTCCACCCTCGTGGGCCCCTCATGGCTCCCCTGACGTACTCCTTCTGCCTATATATATCCATATACCCTAAAAAGATCGGGGAGCACAATAGATCGGGAGTTCTGCCGCCAGAAGCCTCCGTAGCCACTGAAAGCCAATCTAGACCCGTTCCGGCACCCTGCCGGAGGGGGAATCCCTCTCCGGTGGCCATCTTCATCATCCCGGTGCTCTCCATGACGAGGAGGGAGTAGTTCTCCCTGGGGCTGAGGGTATGTACCAGTAGCTATGTGTTTTATCTCTCTCTCTCTCTCTCTGTCTCTCTCTCGTGTTCTTGAGGTGATACAATCTTGATGTATCGCGAGCTTTGCTATTATAGTTGGATCCTACGATGTTTCTTCCCCCCTCTACTCTCTTGTAATGGATTGAGTTTTCCCTTTGAAGTTATCTTATCGGATTGATTCTTTAAATATTTGAGAACACTTGATGTATGTCTTGCTGTGCGTATCTGTGGTGACAATGGGATACCACGTGATTCACTTGATGTATGTTTTGGTGGTCAACTTGCGGGTTCCGCCCATGAACTTATGCATAGGGGTTGGCACACGTTTTCGTCATGATTCTCCGATAGAAACTTTGGGGCACTCTTTGAGGTTCTATGTGTTGGTTGAATAGATGAATCTGAGATTGTGTGATGCATATCGTATAATCATACCCATAGATACTTGAGGTGACATTGGAGTATCTAGGTGACATTAGGGTTTTGGTTGATTTGAATATTAAGGTGTTATTCTAGTATGAACTCTAGGGCTGTTTGTGACACTAATAGGAATAGCCCAACGGATTGATTGGAAAGAATAACTTTGAGGTGGTTTCGTACCTTACCATAATATCTTTGTTTCTTCTCTGCTATTAGTGACTTTGGAGTGACTCTTTGTTGCATGCTGAGGGATAGTTATGTGATCCAATTATGTTATTATTGTTGAGAGGCCTTGCACTAGTGAAAGTATGAACCCTAGGCCTTGTTTCCTAGCATTGCAATACCGTTTACGCTCACTTTTACCATTCGTTACCTTGCTGTTTTTATATTTTTAGATTACAAAAACTATTATCTACCATCCATATACCACTTGTATCACCATCTCTTCGCCGAACTAGTGCACCTATACAATTTACCATTGTATTGGGTGTGTTGGGGGACACAAGAGACTCTTTGTTATTTGGTTGCAGGTTTGCTTGAGAGAGACCATCTTCATCCTACGCCTCCTACGGATTTATAAACCTTAGGTCATCCACTTGAGGGAAATTTGCTACTGTCCTACAAACCTCTGCACTTGGAGGCCCAACAACGTCTACAAGAAGAAGGTTGTGTAGTAGACATCAAGAACCCATCTGATAAGTCTAGGTTTAGCATCTTTGTTTTCCATAAGATATTTAATAGCAGCATGATCAGTGTGAATAGTTACTTTAGAATCAACAATATAACGTCTGAACTTATCACAAGCAAATACAACTGCTAAGAATTCCTTTTCGGTAGTACCATAATTTATCTGGGCATTGTCTAGAGTTTTACTAGCATATTGAATAACATTTAATTTCTTATCAACTCTTTGTCCTAGAACAGCACCTACAACATAATTACTAGCATCACACATAATTTCAAAAGGTAAATTCCAATCAGGTGCCTGAACAATAGGTGCAGAAATCAAAGCTTTCCTAAGTATTTCAAATGCTTCTACACAATCATCATCGAAGACAAAAGGAATATCTTTTTGTAATAGGTTAGTCAGAGGCCGAGAAATTTTTGAGACTTCCTTAATGAACCTCCTATAAAAACCGGCATGACCATGGAAACTTCTTATACCTTTGATGTCCTTGGGACACGGCATCTTTTCAATAGCATCAACTTTAGCTTTGTCAACTTCAATGCCTCTTTCAGAAATTTTATGCCCCAAGACAATACCTTAATTAACCATATAGTGGCACTTCTCCCAATTCAAGACAAGATTAGTTACTTCACATCTCTGCAAAACTCGATCAAGGTTGCTCAAGCAATCATCAAAAGACGATCCATAAACGGAGAAATCGTCCATGAAAACCTCACAAATATTTTCACAAAAGTCAGAGAATATAGCCATCATGCATCTTTGAAAGGTAGCAGGTGCATTACATAAACCAAAAGGCATACATCTATAAGCAAAAGTACTGAAAGGGCAAGTAAAAGTGGTCTTTGCTTGATCATCAGCTGACACAGGTATTTGAGAGAAGCCAGAGTAACCATCTAGAAAGCAAAAATGGGTATGTTTGGATAATCTTTCTAACATTTGATCAATGAAAGGCAAAGGGTAATGATCCTTTTTAGTAGCTTTATTTAATTTGCGAAAATCAATTACCATCCTATAACCTATAATAATTCTTTATGGAATCAATTCATCTTTATCATTAGGAACGACAGTAATACCTCCCTTCTTAGGGACACAATGGATAGGACTTACCCACTGACTATCAGCAATGGGATAAAATATACCAGCCTCAAGGAGCTTTAATATTTCCTTTCTTACCACTTCTTTCATCTTAGGATTTAGCCGTCGTTGGTGATCAATAACTGGTTTGGCATCTGAAACGCCCTCGATGCGGCTATATCTCCCACGTGTCGAAGCACGACTTAGAGGCATAACCGCATTGAAAGCAATGTCGCAAGTGAGGTAATCTTCACACAACCCATGTAATACTTATGGGAAAAAGATACATAGTTGGCTTACAATCGCCACATCACACAGTTACATGAATAAAGCATTACATCATCCAAATACAATCAAGGTCCGACTACGGAACCAAAATAAAAGAAGAACCCCAAATGCGACAAAGGTCCGACCCCAACAGGGCTCCACTACTGATCAACTAGAACGAAACAACACAAAGGACAAGATCTTCATCGAGCTCCTCCTAAGCTGGGTTGCGTCATCTGCACGGACTCATCGGCACCTGCAAGCTGGTTTTGGAAGTATCTGTGAGCCACAGGGACTCAGCAATCTCGCACCCTCGCGATCAAGACTATTTAAGCTTATGGGTAAGGTAAAAGGTATGAGGTGGAGCTGCAGCAAGCGACTAGCATATATGGTGGCTAACATACGCAAATGAGAGCGAGAAGAGAAGGCAAAGCATGGTCGATAAAAGTATGATCAAGAAGTGATCCTATAGCAACCTACGTCAAGCACAACTCCAACAACCGTGTTCACTTCCCAGACTCCGCCGAAAAGAGACCATCACGGTTACACACGCGGTTGATTCATTTTAATTAAGGTCGACTTCAGGTTTTCTACAACCGGACATTAACAAATTCCCATCTGCCCATAACCGCAGGCACGGCTTTCGAAAGTTCAAATCCCTACAGGGGTGTCCCAATTTAGCCCATGACAAGCTCTCACGGTCAACGAAGGAATAGACCTCCACCCGAGACATTCCGATCAGACTCGGTATCCCGGTACAACAAGACATTTCGACAGGGTAAAACTAAACCAGCAACACCGCCCGATGCGCCGACATCCTGATAGGAGCTGCACATATCTCGTTCTCAGGGCAACACCGGATGAGCGCTCCGTAAAACTAAAACCAGCCCTCAAGTTTCCCCGTGGTGGCGCTGCAAAGGACTCTAGTTCGGACCAACACTTAGACAACCACTGGCCCGGGCGGTTAAAATAAAGATGACCCTCGGGATGTGCGACTCCCAAGGGAAAAAGGCTAGGTGGCAAATGGTAAAACCAATGTTGGGCATTGCTGGAGAAGCTTTACTTAAGGCGAACTGTCAAGGGTTTCCCATTATAGCCCAACCGCGTAAGGGACGCAAAATCCGGGAACATAACACCGATATGACGGAAACTAGGGCGGCAAGAGTGGAACAAAACACCAGGCATAAGGCCGAGCCTTCCACCCATTACCAAGTATATAGATGCATTAATTAAATAAGATATAATGTGATATCCCAACAAGTAAACATGTTCCAACAAGGAACAACATCTCCATGTTCCAACAAGGAACAAACTTCAATCTTCACCTGCAACTATCAATGCTATAAGAGGGGCTGAGCAAAGCAGTAACATAGCCAATCAATGGTTTGCTAGGACAAGGTGGGTTAGAGGCTTGGTTTAACAATATGGGAGGCATGATAAGCAAGTGGTAGGTATCGCAGCATAGGCATAGCAAAAGAGCGAGCAACTAAGCAAGCAAAGATAGAAGTGATTTCGAGGGTATGATCATCTTGCCTGAAATCTCGCAAGGAAGAAGAACGAGTCCATGAAGAAGACAAACGGACGTAGACGAACGGGTCCTCACAACGCGACGTTATCGGAACCAACCCCAAGAAGCAAACACCGGAATAGAGCAAACAACATAGTAAACAACCACGACATGAACATGGCATGATGCACAACCAAATATGATGCATGTCCGGTTTAATGAAGCATGGCATGGCAAAGTGCACAAACAATCCTACAAATTAAGTGGAGCTCAATATGCATCGGGATGCATATTGACAAAACAATACATCAATTATTTAGTTCTCTCTCGTTTATGTACCCCAAAAATAGTAAATGTTGATTAACATGGCAAGAGGTGAAGCACAACAAAACTACCTATCTAGGCAAGTTTAAATGAGGCCGAAAGCAATGAACAACAATTCCGGAAAATCCTCATATGCATAATTTAAGGTTCGGTACTGATCTGCCCTAAACATAATTTTAGAGTTGTCGAGCATGCAAAATAAGGCCACCATGTTAAACTAGGCAAAATTCTACCCCATTTACATATAAAGTTTATTAAAATCGGAGTTACGGTTATTTAGTTATGAATTAAATCATTTCAACCTGCCTAGAGGGGGGGTCTTCTCACCCATGGCCATGGCCCGGTTCGGTGGTAGAAGGGAGGCCGACAGGGGGTGCTCAGCTGGGCCTCGCAGGCCGTTCGGTGGTGAGGCTGGACTGGCGAAGGGGAGGCATGTTGGGCCTGCTGGATCTGGCTTGAGGCCAGGGAGTGGGCGATGTGGAGAGGGGCCGGCTCGGGAGGATCTGGGCCTCGGGCGAGAAGACCCAGGAGCGGGCGACGTGGATCTCGTCCACGCTGGCGCTGGGACAAGACAACGAAGGTGCGGCGCCGGTCTTCTCGTTCATGAAGCAGGGGATGCAGGCGGCTTGGGGCAGCAAGGGCGCAGAGGAGCGGCGGTGCTGGCGGGGGCTCCTCCTGGATCCGCGCGACAAGGAGGAAGACGGGGCGCTCGTGCCCGAGCTAGCGAAGCAGGACGACAGTAGGCTGCGTCGATCCGGCCGGGGTCCAGTTCGAAGTGGCTCCATGGGGCGGCGGCCATGGCGTTCCCTGGTGAGGCGTCAGATCCGGCGGTTTGTCTCCTGCTGGGACCGAAGAAGCAGGGGGGGTCGGCGACGAGTGTCGAGGAAGGAGCTCCGGCCATGCTGCGATGCGGCTCCTGCGCGAGGAAACAGAGAGAGAGAGAGAGAGAGAGAGAGAGAGAGAGAGAGGAAACCGGGTGAGAGAGAGAGCAACGAGGGAGAGAAAGGGAAGAAGAGGAGCGAGACGAGGCGCTGCAGGAGGGCCTGCCTTGTCCGTTGTGATTTAGGCACAGCGGAAATCAAGGAGGGATAAGGGGACCGCTGGTTGGTGGATGGATCCATCGGGAGGATCCCAAGGTGGGAGAGGAGTGGCGGCGGGGAGAAGGATTGGATGGGACAGCCCTCCAAGGATCTAGGGTTAGACTAGTTATATAGCGGTTAGGTTAGGTTAGGGACAGCCCAACAGGGCTCCACTACTGATCAACTAGAACGAAACAACACAAAGGACAAGATCTTCATCGAGCTCCTCCTAAGCTGGGTTGCGTCATCTGCACGGACTCATCGGCACCTGCAAGCTGGTTTTGGAAGTATCTGTGAGCCACAGGGACTCAGCAATCTCGCTCCCTTGCGATCAAGACTATTTAAGCTTATGGGTAAGGTAAAAGGTATGAGGTGGAGCTGCAGCAAGCGACTAGCATATATGGTGGCTAACATACACAAATGAGAGCGAGAAGAGAAGGCAAAGCACGGTCGATAAAAGTATGATCAAGATGTGATCCTATAGCAACCTTCGTCAAGCACAACTCCAACAACCGTGTTCACTTCCCGGACTCCGTCGGAAAGAGACCATCACGGTTACACACGCGGTTGATTCATTTTAATTAAGGTCGACTTCAGGTTTTCTATAACCGGACGTTAAGAAATTCCCATCTGCCCATAACCGCGGGCATGGCTTTCGAAAGTTCAAATCCCTGCAGGGGTGTCCCAACATAGCCCATGACAAGCTCTCACGGTCAACGAAGGAATAGACCTCCACCCGAGACATTCCGATCAGACTCGGTATCCCGGTACGACAAGACATTTTGACAGGGTAAAACTAAACCAGCAACACCGCCCGATGCGCCAACATCCTGATAGGAGCTGCACATATCTCGTTCTCAGGGCAACACCGGATGAGCGCTCCGTACAACTAAAACCAGCCCTCAAGTTTCCCCGAGGTGGTGCTGCAAAGGACTCTAGTTCAGACCAACACTTAGACAAGCACTGGCCCGGGGGGGTTAAAATAAAGATGACCCTCGGGATGCATGACTCCCAAGGGAAAAAGGCTAGGTGGCAAATGGTAAAACCAATGTTGGGCATTGCTGGAGAAGCTTTACTTAAGGCGAACTGTCAAGGGGTTCCCATTATAGCCCAACCGCGTAAGGGACGCAAAATCGGGGAACATAACACCGATATGACGGAAACTAGGGCGGCGAGAGTGGAACAAAACACCAGGCATAAGGCCGAGCCTTCCACCCTTTACCAAGTATATAGATGCATTAATTAAATAAGATATAATGTGATATCCCAACAAGTAAACATGTTCCAACAAGGAACAACATCTCCATGTTCCAACAAGGAACAAACTTCAATCTTCACCTGCAACTATCAATGCTATAAGAGGGGCTGAGCAAAGCGGTAACATAGCCAATCAACGGTTTGCTAGGACAAGGTGGGTTAGAGGCTTGGTTTAACAATATGGGAGGCATGATAAGCAAGTGGTAGGTATTGCAGCATAGGCATAGCAAAAGAGCGAGCAACTAAGCAAGCAAAGATAGAAGTGATTTCGAGGGTATGATCATCTTGCCTGAAATCTCGCAAGGAAGAAGAACGAGTCCATGAAGAAGACAAACGGACGTAGACGAACGGGTCCTCACAACGCGACATTATCGGAACCAACCCGAAGAAGAAAACACCGGAAAAGAGCAAACAACATAGTAAACAACCACGACATGAACATGGCATGATGCACAACCAAATATGATGCATGTCCGGTTTAAGGAAGCATGGCATGGCAAAGTGCACAAACAATCCTACAAATTAAGTGGAGCTCAATATGCATCGGGATGCATATTGACAAAACACCACATCAATTATTTAGTTCTCTCTCGTTTATGTACCCCAAAAATAGTAAATGTTGATTAACATGGCAAGAGGTGAAGCACAACAAAACTACCTATCTAGGCAAGTTTAAATGAGGCCGAAAGCAACGAACAACAATTCCGGAAAATCCTCATATGCATAATTTAAGGTTCGGTACTGATCTGCCCTAAACATAATTTTAGAGTTGTCGAGCATGCAAAATAAGGCCACCATGTTAAACTAGGCAAAATTCTACCCCATTTACATATAAAGTTTATTAAAATCGGAGTTACGGTTATTTAGTTATGAATTAAATCATTTCAACATGGCATAGGGGCAAATTAATGCAAACAGCATTTTAAACATTTTTAACATGGATGAAAGTGGCATATTATTAATCTACACAAAAATTTTGAGCAAGTTTCATATATAAAACATTTTAATCAGATGCACGGTTCATGAGTTATTAAATGCATAATGTATGAGGGCTTTTCTGAAAAACAACAGTCTCCTAGATTATTAGCAAAATTGCAAAGAGGGAAAAAACGTCACACGGGCCAAAACTGAGATCTGGCCCAACATGCACAAGGGGCTGGAGGGGGGGGGTCTTCTCACCCATGGCCATGGCCCGGTTCGGCGCTGGTCTTCTCGTTCATGGAGCAGGGGATGCAGGCGGCTTGGGCAGCGAGGGCGCAGAGGAGCGGCGGTGCTGGCGGGGGCTCCTCCTGGATCCGCGTGACGAGGAGGAAGACGGGGCGCTCGTGCCCGAGCTAGGGAAGCAGGACGGCGGCGGGCTGCGTCGATCCGGCCGGGGTCCAGGTCGAAGTGGCTCCATGGGGCGGCGGCCATGGCGTTCCCTGGTGAGGCGTCAGATCCGGCAGTTTGTCTCCTGCTGGGACCGAAGAAGCAGGGGGGGTCGGCGACGAGTGTCGAGGAAGGAGCTCCGGCCATGCTGCGATGCGGCTCCTGCGCGAGGAAACAGAGAGAGAGAGTTAACCGGGTGAGAGAGAGAGAGCAACGAGGGAGAGAAAGGGAAGAAGAGGAGCGGGACGAGGCGTTGTAGGAGGGCCGGCCTTGTCCGCTGTGATTTGGGCGCAGCGGAAATCAAGGAGGGACAAGGGGAGCGCTGGTTGGTGGATGGATCCATCGTGAGGATCCCAAGGTGGGAGAGGAGTGGCGGCGGGGAGAAGGATTGGATGGGACAGCCCTCCAAGGATCTAGGGTTAGACTAGTTATATAGCGGTTAGGTTAGGTTAGGTTAGGGGCTATCTGGTCCGACCGATCGTAATCGGGCGGTCGAGAAAATATAGGTTAGGAAGTCCAATTAAGAAAACGGAGATATTTTGTAGATGTTTGGGGATGATCCGAGCACAGCGGTAACGACTGTCCGAGTCGGGTCCGGGACAGCTTTCAGGCGCGCGCGAGGAGGGTCGCGGGCTGACGAGAGAGGTTAGGTAGGGCTTGGCGGTGATTAGTGGGCTGTGTAGACGGTCTCGAGCTGAGAGAAGAGAAGAAAGAGAGCCGGCGACTGTTTCCGGAGACTGAAAACGTCCGACGTTTGACCGCCTATAATGTCGCTATAGTTATCTGTTGGGCTATCAGACGAACTCTGAATACGATGAAACTTGGCAGGCGGCCTACCTACAACATAACAAGACCGCACGCCAACTCTCATCCCATTCCGAGAACATTTTTCGTCCACTTATAAAATACTATTTCGGACATGCCGCGGGCGCGTGCAAGTGTGTCTGGGCTCAGAACGGACAACGGAGAGAACGAAGAGGCCGGGACGGATGCAAGTTTTGAATACATGATGATGCAATGCACATGATGACATGATAAGATGCACACGCAAGCAAATGACATGGCGACAACGACGAATAACTGGACGACACCTGGCACATCGGTCTCGGGGCGTTACAGCATCTTTCTCCAAAGAAAAATTTGTTGACATAGAGTGGGACTAATGCCCTTAAGATAATCAAGAGTATATCCAATAGCACCATGATGCTTCTTCAGAGTTTTCAATAATCTCTCTTCCTCCTTCTCTCTAAGGTTAGCACTAATAATAACAGGATATATCTTCTTTTCATCAAGATAAGCATATTTAAGATTATCAGGTAAAGGTTTAAGCTCAAACACGGGATCACCCTTGGGTGGAGGAGGATCCCTAGGATTTCAACAGGCCAGTTGTGTTTTAGAATAGGTCCCTGTTTAAAGAATACTTCATCTATTTCCCTTCTTTCATTCATAAACATATCATTTTCATGGTCTAGCAAATATTGTTCTAAAGGATCGGTGGGAGGCGCGGCAATAGAAGCAAGACCAATTATTTCATATTTACTAGGCAATTCTTCATCACGGGGTTGTCTACGAAATTTAGCAAAATTAAACACATGAGACATATCCCCTAAACCAACAGAAATGATATCCTTATTGCAGTCTATCTTAGCATTAACAGTATTCAAGAAGGGTCTACCCAATATAATGGGACAAAAGCTATCCTGTGGGGAACCAAGAACAAGAAAATCAGCAGGATATTTAACCTTCCCACAAAAGACTTCAACATCTCTAACAATCCGAATTGGTGAAATAGTATCTCTATTGGCAAGCTTAATGGTAACATCGATATCTTCTATCTCAGCAGGTGCAATATCATGCATAATTTCTTTGTATAAGGAATGAGGTATTGCACTTGCACTAGCACCCATATCACATAAGCCATGATAGCAATGATCTCCTATTTTAACAGAAATAACAGGCATGCCTACAACAGGTCTATGTTTATTTTGAGTATCGGGTCTAGCAATTCTAGCAGTCTCATCACAGAAGTAAATAACATGCCCATCAATATTATTGGCCAAGAGATCTTTAACCATAGCAATATTAGGTTCATCTTTTAACTTGCTCAGGTGGTTTGTGTGTCCTAATATTACTTTTGTTGACTACAGTTGAAACTTTAGCATGATACTTTATTCTAACAGGGAAAGGTGGTTTCTCAACATAAGCAGTAGGAACAACAGGATCATTGTAAGTGATAGTCTTTTCTTCAACTTTAATAGGTGCAACTACTTTTACTTCAATGGGAGGATCATGTTTAAACCACTTATCCTTAGGGAGATCAACATGAGTAGCAAAGGATTCACAAAAGGAAGCTACTATCTCAGAGTCAAGTCCATATTTAGTGCTAAATTAACGAAATGCATCGGTATCCATAAAAGATTTAACACAATAAAACTTAGGTGTTATACCGGACTCCTTACCTTCGTCGAGGTCCCAATCTTCAGAGTTGCGTTTAATTCTTTCCAATAAATCCCATTTGAATTCAATAGTCTTCATCATAAAAGATCCAGTACAAGAAGTATCGAGCATGGAGCGATTACTCAGAGAAAGCCGAGCATAAATTTTTTTGAATAATCATTTATCTTTAGAGCTCATGATTGGGGCATGAATATAAAAATTTACTTAAGCCTCCCCAAGCTTGAGCGATGCTTTCTCATTTCAATCGCTTCAATGAACAAGATGAACAAGATGCATCGGAATTCCAATTCAATCGCTTATAGTCCCATGATCCCATATCATCACATAGCCTATACCATGTCAATGCCTCTCCCTTCAAAGATAAAGGGAATACCTTCTTCTTGATAACATCGTCGGGCATGCCTGCAAGCTTAAATAATCCACAAACTTCGTCCACATAGATTAAGTGTAAATCGGGATGCAATGTTCCATCTCCTGCAAAAGGATTAGCTAGAAGTTTATCTATCATACTCGAAGGAATTTCAAAGTAAACATTTTCAGTAGGTTCAGTAGGTTGAGGAGCAGCTCTTTGCTCTACTGGTCGGGATGAAGATACCCCGAACAAGCCCCTCAAAGGATTATGTTCCACAGTAACAAGTGACAGTAAATTTCAGCACACTATATAAATTTTTCCTTACCAAATTCCACCGACCAAAGGCGCTTCACTCCCCGGCAACGGCGCCAGAAAAGAGTCTTGATGACCCACAAGAGTATTGGATCTATCGTAGCTTTTCGATAAGTAAGAGTGTCGAACCCAGCGAGGAGCAGAAGGAAATGATAAGCAGTTTTCAGTAAGGTATTCTCTGCAAGCACTGAAATTATCGGTAACAGATAGTTTTGTGATAAGGTAATTTGTAACGAGTAGAAAGTAATAAAAGTAAATAAGGTGCAGCAAGATGGCCCAATCCTTTTTGTATCAAAGGACAAGCCTGGACAAACACTTATATGAAGGAAAGCGCTCCCGAGGACACATCGGAATTATCGTCAAGCTAGTTTTCATCACGTTCATATGATTTGCGTTCGGTACTTTGATAATATGATATGTGGGTGGACTGGTGCTTGGGTGCTGTCCTTACTTGGACAAGCATCCCACTTATGATTAACCCCCATTGCAAGTATCCGCAACTACAACAGAAGTATTAAGGTAAACCTAACCAGAGCATGAAACATCTGGATCCAAATCAGCCCCTTACGAAGCAACGCATAAACTAGGGTTTAAGCTTCTGTCACTCTAGCAACCAATCATCTACTTATTATGTCCCAATGCCTCCCTCTGTGCCCAAACAATGGTGAAGTGTCATGTAGTCGACGTTAACATGACACCACTAGAGGGATGACAACATACATCTCATCAAAATATCGAACGAATACCAAATTCACATGACTACTAATAGCAAGACTTCTCCCATGTCCTCAGGAACAAACGTAACTACTAACAAAGCATGTTCATGTTCATAATCAGAGGGGTATTAATATGCATAATGGATCTGAACATATGATCTTCCACCAAGTAAACCAACTAGCATCAACTACAAGGAGTAATCAACACTACTAGCAACCCACAGGTACCAATCTGAGGTTTGGATACAAAGATTTGATACAAGAGATGAACTAGGGTTTGAGATGAGATGGTGCTGGTGAAGATGTTGATGGAGATTGACCCCCTCCCGATGATAGGATCGTTGGTGATGACGATGGTGATGATTTTCCCCTCCCGGAGGGAAGTTTCCCCGGCAGAACAGCTCTGCCGGAGCCCTAGATTGGTTCCGCCAAGGTTCCGCCTCGTGGCGGCGGAGTTTCTTCCCCAAAGCTTTCTTATTATTTTTGCTCGGATGAAAGACCTCATATAGAAGAAGATGGGCATCGGAGGGCCACCAGGGAGCCCACGAGGCAGGGGGCGCACCCAGGAGGGTAGGGCGCGCCGCCCACCCTCGTGGCTGGTGGGTGGCCCCCCTCTGGTACTTCTTGCGCCCAATATTTTTTATATATTCTGGAAACAACTTCCTTGAAGTTTGAGGACTTTTGGAGCTGTGCAGAATAGGTCTCTAATATTTGCTCCTTTTCCAGCCCAGAATCCCAGCTGCTGGCATTCTCCCTCTTCATGTAAACCTTGTAAAATAAGAGAGAATAGGCATAAGTATTGTGACATAATGTGTAATAACATCTCATAATGCAATAAATATCGATATAAAAGCATGATGCAAAATGGACGTATCACTTGGCTATCATGGCTGAGCTTTGACTGGGGTTGATCACTCACTAAGGTTATTAAGATGGCAAGGTTTCAGCTCAAGTAGAGGAGTTTAGCTTGTACTGGTAGTGCAAAGTGCCATACTGAACAGAATAGCAAACTTTGAAGTGGCACTCACATACTAGCTTGGATTGAGCTGAAATTTGGAATAGATGGGTTATATAAGAACATGAAGTCACTGAAAAAATTTCATACCAAATGCTACTTCCTTCACAATGCTTCAATCTAGACAGAAACTTGGGAAAATCCTAGGGGATAATGGCTAGATGAATTGAGCCCACATTTTGTGTAGATAGGTTATATTGGTAGGAGTAGGTCCTAAAAAGTTTTCAAACATAATGGAGCAAGGTAAAATATAATTGCTTCAGTAACTGAAAATTTGGACAGAAACAAAGAATTGATGCCCAGCTCACATGGATGCATTGCATGAGCTCAAATCTTGAGGAGGGATTTTATTTGATGGTATCATGGATCATGAAAAAATGCAACTCAATTCGGTTAACCTAGCTAGTACTTCCTTCGCAAACAATTCTCATACAGGAACTTTGAAACATTGGTCAGGAATATTTAATAGGCAAATTAAGTTGAATTTTGGCATGAGGCAATTATTTGGACATGAAAAGGTGTCCAAAAAGTTTGGGGTCAATTGGGCAAAGGTAAATGCCACTTGCTTCAAAAACTGCCATTCAAGACAGAATAGGAAAGGAATTAATTGAGCATGATGAGGAACATGGCAAATGAAATATTTTGCCATATTTGAGGAAGACATGACCCAAACAATTTATGAGAATTATTTGGGAATTATGGGAGTGATTGACATATAGGTTGCTTCACAACCTAGGGCAAATTGGGTTATTCCTTTAATAGAAAAAGGAATATTCTCAGGGAAAAGAATATTAGGGTTGGTCCAAGATAGAAATGGCAAGGTTTTGGGAAGGATATGAGGATGACAAGCCTCTCTGGAAAGAAATAAGAGGTTATCTTCTTTAGTTTCCAGACCACATAGCCACGAAAAAAGAAAACTCAAGCAAAAAATCTCATAAAATCAAATGAAAAAGAAAGGGCCAAAATCAGGGTGTGACAAACCTTCCCCCCTTAAAGAAATCTTGTCCTCGAGATTTGGTTGCTCAGGGACAAGTATGAATATACTGACTTAAGGAAGTCGTTTCCAACTCCGGGTATCCTTTTTGCTTTATTGATTGTTCCCCACTGGATTTCATATGACTGTCTGTCTGGCCCTGGGGTGATTTGCGTCACTGTATCCACATTCTAACAGATCATACCATACAGGTTCATGCTTATACTGGCTCTAATTCTTTTCATATCTGTTGAATTAGTTGAGTGTGATAGCTTATCATGATTGAAATATATGTCTGTCTCACAAGTCCAAGAGTGATTTCCGATGGATATATCATCCAGCACTGATAACCTTTCATGAAGTGGTGCTCAGACTTTCCTGATGAACACCCAAGCTCTTACTCCTTGCATTGGGTTTCTCAACTAACTCTAGGTCCTCTAGGTTCAAAACAGTGTTGTGGATCATAAATGTTCTTCTGTTGGATTCTAACTTCTCGCAGAAGTTTTTGAATCATCTTGACTGACTCTACTGTCTTGAGTATCAGATCCATACAAAATATTTGACTATCTCCTATCGTGGCCAGCATAAAGGGGTATGACCTTATATGATAGTATCCGCAGTCTTGGCTGACGGAGGTGCTGGCAGAAGAATTTTGTTCATGATAGGATATCCTTTGATGATCCTCATAATTGAGGACACATGCCTCAAGAATGTTATTCACCATCGTGATTGTTCATTCTGTCGGCATATCAATGGGGCCGTGTGATGCTTTACCAGGGTTGCTGGTGTCAAACTATTGATTGGCACCTTGTGTAACACCCACAATGTGGCTATATCTCCCATGTGTCGGGGCATGACTTAGGGGCATAGCCGCATGGTAGGCATGTCGCAAGAGGGGTAATCTTTACACATCCCATGCACTGAATAAGGAAGGGGCAAAGAGTCGGCTTACAATCGCCACTTCACACAATACATAAAATAATCCATACATCATCCAAGGTACAAAGAAAGGTCCGACTACAGAACCAAAATAAAGAAAGACAACCCCAATTGCTAGATCTCCGATCGTCCCAACTGGGCTCCACTACTGATCAAAAGGAAACAAAACAAAACAACGACCAAGATCTTCATCGAGCTCCCACTTGAGCGGGGTTGCGTCACCTGCACTATCATCATTGGCACCTGCAACTGTTTGGAAGTATCTGTGAGTCATGAGGACTCAGCAATGTCACACCCGCGAGATCAAGACTATTTAAGCTTATGGGTATGAAAGGGTAGTGAGGTGGAGCTGCAGCAAGCACTAAGCATATATGGTGGCTAACTTATGCAAATAAGAGCGAGAAGAGAAGCAACGCAACGGTCGTGAACTAGAAGTGATCAAGAAGTGATCCTGAAACTACTTACGTTCAAACATAACTCCAAAGCCGTGTTCACTTCACGGACACCGCCGAGAGGAGACCATCATGGCTACACACGCGGTTGATGCATTTTAATTAAGTTAAGTGTCATGTTCTCTATAACCGGATATTAACAAATTCCCATCTGCCCATAACCCCGGGCACGCCTTTCGAAAGTTCAAAACCCTGTAGGGGTGTCCCAACTTAGACCATCACAAGCTCTCACGGTCAACGAAGGATATTCCTTCTCCCGGGAAGACCCGATCAGTCTCGGAATCCTAGTTACAAGACATTTCGACAATGGTAACACAAGACCAGCAAAGCCGCCCGGAGTGCCGACAATCCCGATAGGAGCTGCACATATCTCATTCTCAGGGCAACACGGGATAGGTCAAGCTACGAGTAAAAGCAGCCCTCGAGTTGCCCCAAGGTGGCCCCGCAGGCAGCCCGGGTCGGACCCACACTTAGACAAGCACTGGCCCGGGGGGTTAAAATAAAGATGACCCTCGGGAGCGAGACTCCCAAGGGAAAAGGTAGGTGGTGGTGAGGCAAATGGTAAAACCAAGGTTGGGCCTTGCTGGAGGAGTTTTATTCAAAGCGAACTGTCAAGGGGTTCCCATAACACCCAACCGCGTAAGGAACGCAAAATCAAGGAACATAACACTGGTATGACGGAAACTAAGGCAGCAAGAGTGGAACAAAACACCAGGCATAAGGCTGAGCCTTCCACCCTTTACCAAGTATATAGATGCATTAAAGTAAATAAGATATAATAATGATATACCACAATATCCATGTTCCAACATGGAACAAGCTTCATCTTCACCTGCAACTAGCAATGCTATAAGAGGAGCTGAGCAAAAGCTGTTACATAGCCAAACAATGGTTTGCTAGGAAAGGAGGGTTAGAGGCTTGACATGAGAATATGGTAGGCATGATATAGCAAGTGGTAGGTATCACGGCATAGCAATAGAGCGAGCAAGTAGCAAGCAAAGATAGAAGTGATTTTGAGGGTATGGTCATCTTGCCTGCAAAGTTCTCAAAGTTGATGAAAGCTTGATCCTCGTTAGCGTACTCAACCGGTTCCTCGATCACATACTCGTCTCCCGGCTCTACCCAAAGCAAGAACAAAATCAACGGACCAACAATCAATCACGGTGCAATGCACAATCAACATGATGCAAAACATGGCATGATATGCAAGACATGATATGCAATGCATATGCGTGCTCTAGAAGGAAAAAGGAAGAACAAGGCATCAACTTGTCAAACCAAGTGTGCCGCTGGAAATATGAGATGATTTCGGTCGAAATCAATATAAAGATCGCCGAAAACGGATGCACGGTTTGCAAATGGCAAGCGAAACAAGAATGGCACAATTCTGCGATTAACAGCACCATGCCATCTAGAATGCAACAAGAAACTAAGCCAATGCACCCTAACATATCAACAAGGCATATGGCAGTGATGTACTCAAGATGCTTGACAAAACATGAACACTGAGCCACGGCTAAATCACAAAAGAGCAGGTTCAAACAAGCATGGCAAAAGTGCAAAAGATATCAGCTTAACAGACTTGGTGAAAATACTAACATGCCAGAATTAACATCAGGAAGCCATGTTTAGAGCAAGCAAACAACATGCTATAGGAATATATCATAGCAATACAAGCCATGGCATGATTGTACTAAAAGCATAGAACAAAAGTCCCTTACTGATCATGAGCCAAAAAGGCACAGAAGATATGATGGCACTCGTATAAACATAGCAAGTTTTATTAACAGTTTCAGACTTAGCAGAAAACAGAGCATGGCATAACAGAATTATGAAGGCATCTTTGCGAGCTCGAAACACTCACCGCAAAGAATTGCATGAAAAACTAAGCATACTAATAGCAATAAAACATGTTCAAGAAGCTAATCATGTAAAGAGCAAGTTCATAGCATGCTTGGATCACTAGTAACAACCATGGAAAAATTGATTAACATGTAAACAATCTGCCAGGAACATTTTATAGCAAAAGTAGAGCAATATTAAGACATGCTAGGGCACTTCGTAATTGCAAACAGGGGCATGGATGGATAGAGCATAACCATATGTTCAAAACATCCTTACTAAAGCAACTCAAAACAAGCATGTATCAAACTGTGGCATCAAGTTTACATGGCATCAAAATAACAGTAGGCAAAAGACTTAGCAAAATCCTAAGACGCTGAAATCAGCAATATCACGAAGGCTACTTTGCATCCTTGTGCTAGTCACCACATTGATATGTCAAGCACCCCTTTAAATATGGCATGGCATAGATCAAAACACATGTAGATCTCATGCCCGTATGATGCACACAACAGATGTGACAAATCACCCTAAACTGATAAGTAGCAGCAGTAAACATGTTATAGCACTCTTGCATCAATGATTTGGGCGTCAAGATGAACTCAAACAACCATGCCACAATGGAATGAAATGAAGAGCATCTCACA
Source organism: Triticum monococcum (assembly GCA_034509565.1). Classification (NCBI taxonomy): domain Eukaryota; kingdom Viridiplantae; phylum Streptophyta; class Magnoliopsida; order Poales; family Poaceae; genus Triticum; species Triticum monococcum. The sequence continues at coordinate 292,411,988 of CM067842.1, forward strand.
ATGAACATTTTGATATATCATATGCATGAAACGGAGCTACGGGCAGGAATTTATGGCAGGTCAAAGCTGCACACATAATATGAAAAACATGGGAACTTGGTGAAAAATTTGGACCTCGGGGAAACGGGACGAGGGGATCCAGGACAGAGCGATCCGGGGATGAGGGCGCGCGTTTGGATGGCCGTGGTGGTGGATCTCATCCACCCGTGGTGGATCCGGCTCCGGCGAGGTCAACGCGCCTCTAGCGAAGTCCGGCGAGCTGGCGAGGTCGGAGGAGAGCGGGGCCGACCGGATCCGGTGATGAGGCGGCGCGGGCCGGTGAGGGACGATCGGGCGGCGCAGGGCGACGCCGGCGTGCAGGGTCCCATGAGGGGAGGGCGAGGTGGCCCGCGGTGGCGCTCAGGAGGCGAGGCGGCGACGCCATGGCTGCGGGGCAGCGGTGTGCGATGGCGGCGGTAGCGTTCATAGGCAACGGCGAGGCGGCGGAGGCGCATGGGTGCGGGGCGGCATTAAAGCTGAGGCGATGGGGCGGCAAGCGGTGGCGGAGTCCGGTGAGCTCTGGCGGAGCAACGGCGAGGCGGGCGCGGGCGGCGGCGGATCCGAGCTCGCGCGGGCCCTGGATGGGCTCCGCGGGCCGCGGCGTGGTGGGGAGCTGGCGCGGACATGTGGCAGCGCCTGGTTGGACGAGGGCGGCGCTGGGATGATGTGGCGCTCCCCGATTGGCCGGAGTGATGTGGCGGTGGTGGTGGACATGTCCGGCGCAAACGCGTCCGGTGGCGCGGAGGAGTGGATCTATGGTTAGACCGCGAATTTTGGAGGGATGCACATATTTATAGGTAGGAGGAGGTAGGAGTGTCCAAATGGAGTGTAGTTTTCGCCCACACGATCCTGATACGATGACGGAGGACATGGGAGTGGTTTAAATGGGTTATTGGGACGTTTTGGAGGGGTGTTGGGCTGCAACAAACACGAGGCCTTTGCGGTTACCTGGTTAACCGTTGGAGCATCAAACGGACTCCAAATGGCATGAAATTTGACAGGCAGTCTACCGGATGGTGTACCAAGGCCACTTGGCAAATCTCGGTCCATTCCGAGAACGTTTAACACTCGCTCACGAAAACAGGTAAGAGGGGTGCGCCGGTGCAAGAGGGAGTATCGGATTGCAAAACGGACAAAGGGGAAAATGCTCGGATGCATGAGACGAACACGAATGCAAATGCGATGCACATGATGACATGATATGAAATGCATGACATGAAAAAAATGCAAAACGAAAACAAAACCCAACCACAAAGGGAAAATCATATCGCATCTCCGGAAAAGGCAAGAGTCGGAGTTGCAAATATGGAAAGTTGTATCCGGGGCATTACACCTTGGTTTGGTTCGACGGATCCAGTTATTCGATACTGCCAAATATGAGCACATATTGTTGACTGAGCGGGTTGTCTGGATATGGGGTCCTTACCAAAATTGAGCAGACCCCTTAGGTGAATATTCATAGTGATAAATACTTACTCACACTATCCGGGGGTATCTGCACCATGTGGGTCATGCAACAATTTTCAGTCTTGCTCCTTCATTACTGTTTTCACTTATGTGGGCAACAATTTCACTTATGTGGCGAACGTTCCTTAGGAGGAGGACGGTAGACAAATGCATTTTCCTCGCAGTTTTATTTGTGATGCAAGATCAAACAGTCTCAGTTTCGGGAATGTTATCTGGCGAATGAGCCCAATGTTTCTTTTCTTCCTTTATATAAAAAAGTATGCTACTTGGTGTCGTCTTAGTCAACAAGCGATTATGCCAACCTTGACTGTTGGATTGATATTCAACATCTATCGTATTTCTTCAGTCTCTTCTTCCTCCAGCCGCCAAAGCCAAACCAGCACCGACGGGACCGCCTGCTCCTGCCTCCCACGGCTGGTGGTGCTGCCGCGCATGCCTCGTGGCCACATCGCACCCTAAAACTCTACGCATCTTCCCCGGCTCCTATTCGTTCCCGTCCGAGGCCTCACCATCGTCCTCCGCCTTGGTTCGCTCGCCATGGAGCCGCCCTCTAGTGTTGTCAACATGGTCAACAACCGAGAGGAATAAGGAGATGACTGTACATGGTGAGGATGACAATAGGGACCCAGCAGCGCGCGTAGTTTTTTTCAGGATGGAGAAGGGTTTCAAATGGGTTGTGCGGGAGCTGTGGCCCATCTAGCCCAGGCTTTTATTTCATATGTTTACCACATGACTAGCATAGTTTTTTTCCTTTCTGAAAATGGCTAGCCCAGCTATTTTGTTTTTTTGCAGAATAATCAACTAGGCCTACTTGCTTTTCTACGCCCTGCTGGGCCGGAAATCTTTCAAGACGAGGAGGGATGCTTTCGGGCTTGCCCAGAAAATGGGCTATAACTAATAATAAATGGGTTTTTGAATGAAAAAATACAGCAAACCGGCAATTAGTTCCAAAATACTTTTTTCTTTGGGATTTTCACATTTTAAATTTCATTGTTTTTGTGTGGGTAAAATTTCATTGGATTTAAATTAAGTTATGTTTAGTTTTTCAACTAATTTGAATCTAGCTAGAAATTTCGGGATGTATGCTGTTTGGGACAGATTTGGAGGCTAACTTGTGGGTCTACTAGGTTGACGTGTATGAAAGGCTTTGTCAACTTAGTTCACAAACGATTCTAGCAACAGTGACCATGGGATGCTAATCCAACGGCCATGCTGCTTCTTCAATATCTGATCTTCTTGCTCCAGCCGCCCAAACTAGCGCCGATGGGACTGCCTACTCCCGCCTCCCGTGGCCGGCTGTGCTGCCATACAGGCCGGACCACCCCACCATAGTCCATCGCTGGCCAGTCCATTCCTCTACTCACCCACACCTCCTGTTATTTTCCGGCGACGGTAGCCAAACCAGTAAACCCTCGTACTCCCCACCGCGTGGGCAACCACTGAAGAGTCTTCCCCAGATCCGTGTTGTTCCCTTCCTAGGCCTCACCGTTGTCCACCGCCTTGGTGCTCTCGGTGCGGCATGGTCAACGTGGTCCACTAACGACATCCATCAGAAGTGTACTATACATGGAGAGGCTGACAGTTGGGCCCACGGACGCACACAAGGAAATGCCTCCTTAGTACGCGCAAAATTATGATTCCTCCACCTGACAGCTAGGACCCACCAGAAGGGCCTCTATATTTCACGAAAAAATGTTCCCCATGTTGACAGCTCGGACCCACCAGCTATATCTTCGCATGCAAGGAAGTGCCTCCTTATTATGCACAAAAAATGAATACTCCCCCTGCTAGCTAGGCCCCACCAAAGTGGGAGGCTGACTTTTGGGCCTACTAAGTTGACGCGGACGGAGGGCTTTGTCAACTTAGTCAATATGAACGATTCTAGCTCTAGTAACCATACGATGTACATCCAACGGCCGTAGTGCTTCTTCAACCTCTCGTCTTCTTACTCTAGCCGCCCGAACCAGCGCTGGTCGTGCCGCCTGCTCCTGCCTCCCGTGGCCGGTTGTGCTACCGCGGAGGCCTCACCGCCCCCTACTACTCCCATCGTTGGCCAGGCCATCCCTCTACCCACCCACATCCCCTGTAATTTTGCGGCGATAGAAGCCTCACAACACAGTCGAACCAGTCAACCCTCGTACTCCTCTCCACGTGGGCATCCACCAACACGTCTTCCCCGACTCCGTGTCGTCCCCTTCCTAGGCCTCGCCATCATCCACCGCCTTGGTGCTCTCGGCGCGGCGTGGTCAATGTGGTCAAGGAACGACTTCGATCAGAAGAGTACTATACATGGAGAGGCTGATAGCTGGGTCCACAGCCGCAGCTAGGAAGTGCAACCTTATTACGCATAAAATAATTATTCCTCCACCTGACAGCAGGGACCCACTGGACGGGCCACCGTATTTCACGAAAAAATGTTTCCCCCCTGACTGTTGGGACCCACCAACTACATCTTCGCACACAAGGAAGTATGTCCATATTACGGGCAAAAAAATGATTCTCCCCCTGACAGCTGGGACCCACCAGCAATAACTTCGCATGCAAGGAAGTGTGTCCTTACCCTCCCTGACAGTCGGGACCCACCTAGTCGAAGCATACGTAGTGTTGTCATTCTGGTCGCGAATGTGTACGTGCATACTGGTCGATCGGTCTGTCTGCAGGCTGCGGCAATGAACCATGGCCAAGTAAGGAAGGGGACGTGTCGTAGTAGAAGCGCGGACGTAGCATGTCACACGGCCCCGTCAATATCGTGTACACGTATGTACAGCCAGGGTTCTAGAAAGTAAATACGGCCACGTACATACATACGGGCGGGGTCTCAAACGCCTACTCGCGCATACGTACGGCTAGTGCTCGTGTACATGCAGAGGCAGCGGAGAGCAGCGAGGAAGCCCTGTTCATCGGCAGCCAACCAGCTGGGTCGGAATGGAGAAATTGCGTCGTCGTCTTCATTGGGGGGTAACGAAATGTGTCATGTTCATTGGCAGCCAACCGACTTGGATGGAATAGCTGAAACAAGGCATGTCATGCCACAGAACGGAGGAAACGGCCTTATGTTCGACCGCCTATGGTCAAAACGGGATCCTGTTCACCGGGAGGGGCTTGGCATACTGCAAAACGAAGGAAACGGGCTTCTCTTCGACCTCCTATGGTCGAAACGGGGTCCTGTTGATCAGGAGGGGTGTGGCGTACTGCAAAACGGAGGAAACAGACTTCTCTTCAACATCCTACAGTCGAAATGGGAGTCCTGTTCATCGGGAGGGCTGTGGCGTACCGCAAAACGGGACTCCATGGGCTACTATTCATCCACCGTCTACTGCCTCGCTCCAGCCTCCACGAGCTACAATTCATCCACCGTCGGCCTCCTCCAGCCTCCACCTGCGATTGTTCATCCACGGCGTCTCCCTCCTACCTCCACCAGCTACTGTTCATCCACGGGCTCCTGTTCATCCAGCCTCCACCGCTCTTCCACCGGCTACTGTTCAACCACCCCGCATGGGCTACTGTTCATCCAACCCTCCACCGGCTACTATTCATCAAGCCCTCCATGGGGTCCTGTTCATCCACCCCAACCGGCTCGACCGGGGTCCTGTTCATCCAGCGGCAATGGCCTATTGCTACTACCACAGGGTCCTGTTCATCCAACCCACACTGGGAACTGTTCATCCAACCCCCAACAACGCTCACTGTTCATCAAGAGGCAATAGGCTCAATCAGCTTCAGTTAGCAGTAGTAGTGAAGAAATCACTCGACCGGGTTCAGTTAACAGCCAGATCGATCAGTCGCTCGGGTTCAGTAACGCGTAGCCTGCAGTGCAATCGCTTGGGTTCAGTAGGCGAACGCCTCGCTCGGGTTCAGTTAGAACCCAACGCCTCGCACCCACGCACATACGTGTATGAGAGAAACGCGCAATACCTTCGTGCATCGCTCAGCCCCGACCACCCACTGTAACTGGGAACTCCCTGATATTTTCCTCTTCCTCACTTCTACCATGGTTTTTCCGTCATGGACGACCCAAAGAATATCATGCAGCTGTGTCTCCGGCCCGCCCAGGACGAAAAGCCCATTTTTTGTCATGATTTTTTTTCATAGAAGTAGGATCCCACCACATCTATGATGATACCAGGTTTTGTCACAATTATCGTCATCGAAGTGTCATAAGCATGACAGAAAAAATTTCGCTCGGCCCAAAATGTCACGGATGTGTCTTTTTTTGTAGTGGTCAGATAACACACAGTGGATTATGGAATGGATGATAGAAGGAAAACGAATCAAATGCTCTGCTATGGACTTTGTCTCTCACTTTCATTTCCCTCGGTTTGAACATGGCAAAACTAAGATTCGGGTTCATAACATCAATGCGATCACTCATGACGATTTCTGATGCACAATGGATAAAGACAAAATTCATGACTACAATGGTCCTCCCCTGCCTGAGCACTTGACATTCAATAATCAGACATTATATCACATTCTCACATACACCCTCGGTCCGCTGGCTGGGATGAATATTGATAATGCTATGTCTGATGTTCTTTGAGACACTATCCATGCCATCTCACAAGGGTATATCTTTGATATCGAGGACGTGTTTTTGCGCATACTAATGGATTCATCTCAGTGTCCAAAAACGTTCAAAGTATTTGCGCCCTGGATTCAGAAAGTGGTTGACTATTCAATGAAGACCAAATATCTTGCCAAAGCCAGTCACAAAAGCTTCATTCCTCCTATGCGTGACACGCTGAAAGTTATGGAAAATTTCTCTTTGGGAAAAGCACTAGTGTCATGCACTTCAGATTATCATCACACTTTCAATGGACCAAAGCTGCCCAAGCGTGATCGGCTGCCGAACACTCAGCCTCCTTCACATCTTGAAGTGAGCATGCACACTCAACAGCTTCTGCTAAAGCATATGGCCGAAGACCGACAAGAGAAAGAACATCTCACAGCCGAACTTAATGCTTCACAATCAAACAAAAGTAGTGCATATGATCACAGCAGAAAATAAGAAGCGCTTATGGAAACTGCTTCAGAAGTTTTTCTCAAAGAAGCAACTGAGTCACTCTCACCTCCAAGAACTCTATCAGTACATTGACCAAGGGTTTACTGCTGAAGATTATCAAGATCGCTCCACTCCACCTTTGCCAGCTCGTGAACCTACAACAAATTTACTTCGAATTCAGCAACGCAAATTACTCGATGAATCATAAGCCACATCGTCGACTGTCAAACCTACTCAAGAAAATCCTTTGTCTCGCATGTCTAATGAGGCTGATCCCAATGTGCCTTCATCTTCTAAGCCCCAATACAGTTTTGAAGGATCTGCTACTGCTGCTGAAGATGAAGATTTTCCAAACACCTCTAAAACAGAAATTGTTGGGGAACGCAGTAATTTCAAAAAAAATCCTACGCACACGCAAGATCATGGTGATGCATAGAAACGAGAGGGGGGAGTATCATATACTTACCCTCGTAGACCATAAGCGGAAGCGTTATGACAACGCAGTTGATGTAGTCGTACGTCTTCACAATCGACCGATCTAGCATCGAAGATACAGCACCTCCACGATCTGCACACATTCAGCTCGGTGACGTCTCGCAAACTCATGATCCAGTAGAGCTTCAAGGGAGAGCTTCGTCAACATGACAGTGTGATGATGCTGATGATGTTGCTACCGGAACAGGGCTTCGCCTAAGCACCGCTACATTATTACCAAGGTGGATTATGGTGGAGGGGGCACCGCACATGGCAAAAGATCAATGATCAACTTGTGTGTCTATGGGATGCCCCCCACCCCGTATATAAAGGAGTGGAGATGGGGGAGTGCGGGCCCTCTACTACGGTGCACCCTGGGGAGTCCTACTCCCACCGGGAGTAGGATTCCTCCCCTTCCAAGTAGTAGGAGTAGGAGAAAAGGAAGGGGGAGAGAGAAGAGAGAAGAGAATGAAGGAGGGGGCGCCGCCCCTCCCCCTAGTCCAATTCGGACTACGCCTTGGGGGTGCACGGCCAACCCTAGGCAGCCGCTCTCTCTCTCCCTAAAGCCCAATAAGGGCCATATACTCCCCGACGAATTCCTGTAACTCTCCTGTGCTCCAATAAATACCCGAACCACTCAGAACGTTTCTGATGTCCGAATATAGCCTTCCAATATATCGATCTTTACATCTCGAACATTTCGAGATTCCTCGTCATGTCCCTGATCTCATCCGGGACTCCGAACAACCTTCCGTACATCAAAAAACATAAACTCATAATACCGATCGTCACCAAACGTTAAGCGTGTGGACCCTACGGGTTCGAGAACTATGTGGACATGACCGAGACTCATATCCGGTCAATAACCAATAGAGGAACCTGGATGCTCATATTGGCTCCTACATATTCTACGAAGATCTTTATCGGGCAAACCGGATAACAACATACGTTGTTCCCTTTGTGATCAGCATGTTACTTGCCCAAGATTCGATCGTCGGTATCTCAATACCTAGTTCATTTGCGTTACCAGCAAGTCTCTTTACTCGTTCTGTAATGCATCATCCTGCAACTAACTCATTAGTCACATTGCTTGCAAGGCTTATAGTGATGTGCATTACCGAGAGGGCCCAGAGATACCTCTCCGGCAATCGAAGTGACAAATCCTAATCTCGATCTATGCCAACTCAACAAGTACCATTGGAGACACCTGTAGAGCACCTTTATAATCACCCAGTTACGTTGTGACATTTGGTAGCACACAAAGTGTTCCTCCGATATTCGGGAGTTGCATAATCTCATAGTCGGAGGAACATGTATAAGTCATGAATAAAGAAATAGCAACAAACTTAATGATCATCGTGCTATGCTAACGGAATGGGTCAAGTCAATCACATCATTCTCTAATGATGTGATCCCGTTAATCAAATGACAACTCATGTCTATGGCTAGCAAACTTAACCATATTTGATTCAATGAGCTAGTCAAGCAGAGGCATACTAGTGACACTATGTTTGACTATGTATTCACACATGTACTAAGTTTCCGGTTAATACAATTCTAGCATGAATAATAAAAGTTTATCATGATATAAGAAAATAAATAATAACTTTATTATTGCCTCTAGGGCATATTTCCTTCAGAAACTTCCTCGGGCAGTTCCTCAAGCGATGCCTCAGAGTGAATCATATTCACCTACTTCTAGTACTCGTGTTTTTACTCACCTTTTTGACACTAGTTGACAAAAAGGGGGGAATAAAACCTAGAGTTTGATATATTTTCTTTGTTGGATTTCGTGTTTGTGTTTTTGTTTTCTCGCTCTATCTTTTGAGACAATTATGCCATTCCATGTGCTCTGATGTAAAACTCTGTTATGGGCTGTAATATTAATAACCCCGCCTGCTACACTATTCTCTCTCGAAGCTCATTATTTTGCAGGTGGAATTACTGACATAATTCATGAATGATTGCACTATGTTCTCGTTGGGTTATCTATCATCAGTGCAAATCATTACCTCATATGATTGAAAACCCTTCACGCACTCAAATGAATTGCAAGGAATTTCATTGTATATCAATTCACCCTGCATACATCCAGGGGTGTATATTTCATCATCGAGTCAAGTAACGCAAGTTCGCTCTTGTTCGATTTACAATTTACTTATATATCTTCACTTAGATGATTATCTGTTTTTTCAACAAATGATGCAATGATAGGCCCCTTATGTTTTGGAGTTTGTTGACATAAACAGTATGGGACTTATGTGTTTTCTAGTGCACATAGAGTAATAGGTCCCTGATGAAAATGACGAAGATAATCTCCCTGCGCGGCAGTGAAGGTTATCACCAAAGATAAAGCTACCAAGAGTGCCCCCTAAAAATTACTGAACTCTAAGTAATTGGTTCGGTGCATGTTCAAAGAAAATGACTGCGCTCGAGGAAGAATGAAGGCAAAGTGAAGACGTAGCATTTATTTCATTGTTCTTCTTCTTTCATTGAGTCATAAGACCACCGTACTATTAAGAGGGGTGTAGTGTTCGAAGCTTTGATTCTCTGATGCTAAATCCAAATCGTATGAAAGTTGTGAGAGAAATATATTTGTGCTTTGAGTAAATACTTGCCAGCAAGAGACTGTCTTCTTCGCTAGGAGAGATTTGACTCAGACCGAGGAGTTAGCATTACTTGTTTCTCAAGTAATGTTACCATTGCTCCAAAATCTGACCGTTGTGAAAAAGTCGGTTGGCCATTGGCTGGACCTTGTGTCCAAAATGGTCATTTCCCATCTGGGAAGGTTGCCTCTATAAATAGCCACCCCGCTCCGGCTTTGTCAGGTGGATCCTCTGTTTGATTCCCGAGAAGATTGTTGAGAAATCCCCTCTCTGAGATATTTGAGTTTAAAATCCACTAAGAGAAAAACTCTAGAGCCGAAGAATTAGATAGTGGCTCAGCATCACTGGAATCTAAGTTGGGTATGCTCCGCCTATTACTCTTGAGAGCTGCATACTCTCTAGGCGGTTAGGTGTCAATTTCTTCAGAGACAAGAGTGATTGTGGTTCTGGAAGAAGAAGTCTGTAAAGGTTTGGAGATTGCCTTCAAGTATCTACCACAAGTGATTGGCATCGGTTGACAAATCGATTGTCCAGGAGAATAGGGTGAAGAGAGTTTATCTTCTGTTTTAATTCACAGCCCCTCCAACCAGACGAAGTCCTTGTGTAGAAGGATGAATTGGTCGAACAAATACCTTGTCGCCATCGAGCATCTTCGGCTCCCTCTGTCACTCATGTTTACATTCGATGAATTCCATTCATGTAACTTAGTTTGGTGCATGCTTTAGTTTCCCTTAGGTCCTTCGCTGAAGTTCCACTTAGGTTGTTTATCATTTATTCCGCTGCTGGGTTCTGAGAGATTTAAGTTTTCTGAAGAAAATGTAAAACTCCCATTCACCCCCTCTGGTAGACCTACATTGTTACTACACCTTCTACGAGGACTACTATTGCCAAATCATATTCAACTAAAGTGGCAGAGACAAACACCCGCCAGCCACTTTATGAAGTACAAGTTGCATGTCAATTGTGGAACCGGTCTCTTGTGCGAGGACAAGTAAAGTTGGTCCAGGCCGCTTCATACCATAGTACCACTGAGGGAGTCCTGCATTAGGGGGTCTCCGGACAGACGGACTATATCCTTTGGCCGGACTGTTGGACTATGAAGGTACAAGATTGAAGACTTCGTCCCGTGTCCGGATGGGACTCTCCTTGGCGTGGAAGGCAAGCTTGGCAATACGGATATGTCAATCTCCACCCTTGTAACCGAATTTGTGTAACCATAGCCCCCTCTGATGTCTATATAAACCGGAGGGTTTAGTCCGTAGGACAACATACAATCATACCATAGGCTAGCTTCTAGGGTTTAGCCTCTACGATCTCATGGTAGATCAACTCTTGTAATACTCATATCATCAAGAACAATCAAGCAGGACATAGGGTATTACCTCCATCAAGAGGGACCGAACCTGGGTAAACATCGTGTCCCCTGCCTCCTGTTAATATCCGCCTTAGACGCACAATTCGGGTGCCCTACCCGAGATCCGCCGGTTTTGACACCAACATTGGTGCTTTCATTGAGTGTTCCACTATGCTGTCACCATAAGGCTCGATGGCCCCTTCGATCATCGGTAACGATGCGGTCTACGGTGAGGTTTTCCACCCCGGACAGATCTTCGTATTCGGCGGCTTCGCACTGCGGGCCAATTCGCTTGTCCATCTGGAGCAGATCGAGAGCTATGCCCCTGGCCATCAGGTCAGTTTCGGAAACATAAACTACACTGCCGACATCCACAGAGACTTGATCTTTGACGGATTCGAGCCCATGTCAGATGCGCCGCACAATCACGACGAGCATGACGTAACTCTACCATCGGATAGTGTTCGGGAGATCGCATCTGCAACTACTCCGGCCTTCAATCCGAAGCAAATTGGGCCATCCAAGGACGGAGGGGTAGACCCCGCCATGGAGGTCGCACTCTCAGTGGTGATGGAGCCGGATACTGACTTCACCCCTTACGAGAGCCGTGTCGCCAAACCACTGGATTCGTCTCCGGCAACGGACTCCGAGCCGCCTGCATCTGTGCCTATCGAATCTGACTGGGCGCCGAACATGGAGTTCACCTCCGCGGATATCTTTCAATACTCACCTTTGGGCGTTGTGCTAAATTCATTAAGGTCTCTCTCCTTGTCAGGAGAACCTTGGCCGAACTATGTCCGGCTAGAATGGGATGCGGACGACGAAGAAATTCGCTGCCCACCCACCACCCACTTAGTAGCCACTGTCGATGATTTAATCGACATGCTCGACTTCGACTCCGAAGACATCGACGGTATGGATGACGATGCAGGAGATGAACAGGAACCACCGCCCACAGGGCGCTGGCCTGCCACCTCATCATATGACATATACATGGTGGATACACCCAAAGAAGGCAATGGCGATGAGACAATGGAGGATGACCCCTCCAAGAAGCAACCAAAGCGCCGACGTCAGCAGCGCCGCTCTAAGTCCCACCATAGCAAAAGTAGTGATACCCGCACAAGAGACAATAACACTCTGGATAGCACCGAAGACAACCACAATCCCCTCCAGCACGATGTAGAGCGGGAGCGTGAACAAGCTAGCCCTCCAGAGCAGGCAGCAGATGGAGAATCGGAGGAGGACAACTACATGCCTCTCTCCGAAGATGAAGTGAGCCTCGGCGACGAAGAATTTATCGTGCCTGAGGATCCCGTCGAGCAGGAGCGCTTCAAGCGCCGGCTTATGGCCATAGCAAATAGCCTGAAGAAAAAGAAACAATAGCTTCAAGCTGATCAAGACTTGCTAGCAGACAGATGGACCGAAGTCGTTGCGGCCGAGGAATACGAACTCGAACGCCCCTCCAAGAGTTACCCAAAGCACAGGTTGCTACCTCACCTCGAGGAGGAAGCATTGAAACCTCCATCACCAGTGTACGATGTGGCTGACCGGCCACCGCATGGCCGAGCCAGAGAGGCGTTTCAGCCTGAAGTTCAGCCTGCACCCCGCCGCCACTCAATCAAAAATACCAAGGCCCAGGGCAACACATCGGACCTGTGAGACATATTGGACAGTAGGGCAAAACATGCAAGGACAATATACGGGTCACGGGGGCGCGCGCCAACGCGGGACGATGACCGTCGCGTCGGATACACTAAAGGTAAATCCGGTCGGGCCGAATACAGCAGACAAGACTCATATGAACTGCGTCGTGATATAGCCCGGCACAGAGGCGCCGCACACCCCCTATGCTTCACTGATGAAGTTATGGATCACGAATTCCCAAAGGGTTTTAAACCCGTAAATATCGAATCGTATGATGGTACAACAGATCCCGTTGTATGGATTAAGGATTTCCTCCTTCACATCCACATGGCTCGCGTTGATGATCTACATGCCATCAAGTACCTCCCACTAAAACTCAAAGGACCAGCTCGGCATTGGCTGAATAGCTTGCCAGCAGACTCCGTCGGCAGTTGGGAGGATTTGGAAGACGCATTCCTTGACAACTTCCAGGGCACTTATGTGCGACCACCGGATGCTGATGACTTGATCCATATAACTCAGCAGCCAGGGGAATTGGCCAGGCAATTCTGGACACAGTTCCTAACTAAGAAAAACCAAATTGTCGACTGTCCGGATGCAGAGGCCTTAGCGACATTCAAGCATAACATCTGTGACGAGTGGCTTGCCCGGCACCTCGGCCAGGAGAAGCCGAAGTCTATGGGAGCCCTCACGACACTTATGACCCGCTTTTGCACGGGCGAGGATAGCTGGCTGGCTCGCAGCAACAACACATCAAGGAATCCTGGCACTTCGGATGGCAAGGATGCAAACGGCAGACCACGTCGTAACAGAGCAAAGCGCCGCAACAACGGCGATAACACCGATGATACGGCAGTCAATGCCGGATTCAGAGGCTGTATATCCAGTCAGCGGAAAAAGCCATTCAAAAGAAGTACTCCGGCTCCATCCAGTTTGGATCGCACACTAGATCGCTCGTGTCAAATCCACGGCACCCCCGACAAGCCAGCCAATCAAACCAACAGAGAATGCTAGGTGTTCAGGTAGGCCGGCAAGTTGAATGCCGAAAACAAGGACAAGGGGCTGCATAGTGATGACGAGGAGGAGACCCGGCCGCCGAACACGAGAGGACAGAAGAGGTTCCCCCCACAAGTGAAGACGGTGAGCATGATATACGCAACCCACATTCCAAGAGGGAACGGAAGTGTGCACTAAGGGACGTCTATGCGATGGAGCCCGTCGCCCCAAAGTTCAACCCATGGTCCCCTTGTCCGATCACCTTTGATCGCAGGGACCACCCCACTAGTATCTGTCATGGCGGATCCGCCGCACTGGTCCCAGACCCCATCATCGATGGATTTCACCTCACTCGAGTCCTTATGGACGGCGGCGGCAGCCTGAACCTGCTCTATCAGGATACAGTGCGAAAATGGGTATAGATCCCTCGAGGATCAAACCCACCAAAACCACCTTTAAGGGTGTCATCCCAGGTGCAGAGGCCCATTGCACGGGCTCAATCACACTCGAAGTGGTCTTCGGATCTCCGGACAACTTCCGAAGTGAGGAGTTAATCTTCGATATCGTCCCGTTTCATAGTGGCTATCACGCACTGCTCGGGTGAACCGCATTTGCAAAATTCAATGCGGTACCGCATTACGCATACCTCAAGCTCAAGATGCCAGGACCTAGGGGGGTCATAATAGTGAATGGAAACACATAATGCTCGCTTCACACGGAAGAACACACTGCGGCCCTCACAGCAGAAGCACAAAGCAGCCTTTTAAGGCAAACCACTAATTCGGCGATACAGCCCAAGACACCTTCAAGCGAGTCCGGAGTAAACTACAACAGGATTGCCTGGCACGATCAGAGCTCGCCTAGCAATTTGACCCCCGTCCCAGTCCCAGTCAAGCGATGAAATCCGTGCCGCGCATACATAATTACGCACTGAAAATACCATGGACATAGGCGGGGGCACGATCAGGGCATGTCCCGCAATGCGGCTTAACCGCCCTAGGGGTTGTATACATTTATCATTTTTCTCTTTCAGGACCTAACTCTCTGGAAGCCCTTTCCGGCAGTACTATTGCCGGACACATCACGAGAAGGAACAACCAAGGAGGCAAGAAGCTAAGATGTACACGGGAACCCTCAGGTGGTCTCTAATAATAATCAATATACCCGCTTTCTACTATCCATACGCAGCTTGCCCTTGGATAGGACATGTCAAATAGTCCTACTTTCTTCTTATTGCACTATTTGTATCAGTGCGCTTCAACGTGTTATTTAAATAACAATGCATAGCATTAGTCTATTATTTCATTATTCATCCCCTTTTTCTTATATGTTCATTTACGACAATCTGCACCCGTACATTCGGGTACGGTCAGTACACCAGGGGCTTTCGTTTACCCCATAATACGGCGTGAGAAGTCCGAACACTTTCGATAGTGTGACACCCCAAACTTATAGCATTATATGCATCAGCTCCGAATCATGTCTTGGGTCAATAGTTGGGTTTGCCCGGCTCCCATGCTTTGGTAACTTACGTTCCGCTATATCGTCTAAGGTAGAGCTAGGAGAACTACTGCGATTGTGTCCCAGTTCTTTCGGACGAGCACCTTAGTAGAGAAAGCCAAAAACTAACTGTCATGATAAGGCGAGAGCTGGTCGCTGTTCGAGAGGTCTCAAGTCCTTAAAGACTTTTTCCGCTTCGGGCGAGGAGTCGGCCTTGCCCGACTTAGGCATGTATAGCGCCCCAAATTCGGCCTTACGAATACTAGGGGCTTCGCCAAAATTTAAATTTGTAGACTTGTATGGCTAAGTGAGAGTGATAAAGCCTTATAGTCTGATTGCCTGGTTCGTTGCGCTGAACACCTCCCTCGAAGGACCCAAAATTGGGATAAATAGTGCTCATGTTTATCCCTAACACCCCAGTACTAGTTACATGGGGGCAGAAGCCGACGAATGGCCAACTCTCAGATTTTTTAAACGGCCACACAGAATGTAATATTTTAAATTAAAAAAGCATTGCATAGCGCAGATGAACTCGTTTCACATTACATGATCACATGAGCTTGTTCATTCAAAAATTACATCCCTGGCACATTCATCCGCCACAAGGCGGGAACCCTTCAGGACACTCTCATAATACATTTTGGGGCAGCGATGCTCCTTGCCCTCCGGTGGCCCCTCCTTCACCAGCTTCACGGCATCCAGCTTCGCCCAGTGCACCTTCGCCCGGGCAAAAGCCCTGCGCGCACCCTCGATGCAGACGGACTGCTTTATGACTTCAAGCCGTGGGCAGGCATCCACAAGCCGCCTCACCAGACCAAAGTAGCTGCCGGGAAGGGGCTTGCCAGGCCACATCCGGACTATAAGGCCGTTCATGGCCTGTTCGGCCGCCTTGTGAAGCTCCACCAATTGCTTCAGCTGGTCACTCAAGGGCATTGGGTGTTCGGTCCTAGTATACTGAGACCAGAACAACTTTTTTGTCGAGCTCCCCTCCTCAGCTTGGTAAAACTCTATGGCATCCAGTACACTGCGGGGAAGATCTGCGAATGCTCCTGGAGAGCTCCGAACACGGGTAAGTAAAAGGAAAGTTTCCTTCACATGCTTGCTTTGCATAATGAATGCCTTACCCGCTGCTATCTTCTTCACCCCATCAATCTCCTGGAGGGCCTTGTGGGCTTCAGCCTTGGCGCTCCGGGCGCTTTCAAGCGCCTTCGCAAGCTCGGACTCTCGCGTCTTAGAGTCAAGCTCCAAGGACTCGTGTTTTTTGGCGAGAGCCTCGAGCTCTTGTTGCACCTCGCCTACTCGGGCTTCTTGCTTTTCCCGCTCAATGCGCTCCTTGGCCGCTTTGTCTTCGGCCTCGGACAGCGCCTTCTTCAGGGTCGCCACTTCGGTCGTGGCCCCTGGAAAATTCATGATGATCCTATTACTTTACACCCGAACTTCTTTTTAAATATATAGACAAGGTATTGCTCACCTTTGCTCTCCTCGACCTGCCTCTTAGTAAGGCCGAGCTCGTCCTCGGACCGCTCCATGTCCTGCTTCAGTGCAGAGACCTCCGCAGTATGTGCGGCAGCGGCCGGCAGTGAAGTCTGCACGTACACATAGACATATTCTGATTAGACTCCTGAGTTATCATTTGATCATCTATTCGGCCTTTCTTCGCGAACGCCGAATAGAGCATCTGGAGCTACTGTCCATGCGGTAACATTTTCTTATATTTTGATTGCTTACCTCAAAGCCTGTTAGGAGGCTGGCACAAGCTTCGGTCAATCCGTTTTTGGCGGACTGAACTTTCTCGATCACCGCACTCATGATAGTGCGGTGCTCTTCGTCGATCGAAGTGTCGTGAAGCGCTTCCAGCAAGTTGTCCGGTGCCTCTCGATGGACAGAGGACACCGGCACGGGCGGCTTGCCCCCTTAATAGGGGATCGCCTGCCGGAGTCCGGAATCACCAAAGGTTCCAGGGTAGTATTCGGCTGGGGGCCGAACCTGGAGCCCGTGGGAATCTTGCTCCCTTTGCGCCTAAGGTCCGGAAGGTCACCTCAAGGCACCCCCAGGACTACCTCCCCTTGGCTCGGTGCCTTTCGAGACAACACCTTGACGTTATCCGTAGGGCAAGGGGTGGAGGCTATAGGAAGTGAATCACTATTCATATCTGACGAGTCCAATGAACCGTCCGACGAATCTACGTCGAGATGAGCTCGGGAGGGACTGCATAATCATATGCGGTGTAATGAGAAATGGTGCAATAAGACATACCATGAATTACTATGGTGTCTGGATACTTACGACTTTGCCATGGCTTCTTCCTTGGTAACCACTCGCCGCCGCTATAGGTGGCCATTGTGGAGCAGTCCGGAGGGAGGGTCCTCCCCTTCTTGGACCCTTCGGCCTCCCCAGTTGGGTCGGCCTTCCTTTTCTTGTCTCCCCCGGCTGGGGGGAGAACTTTCCTCCTCCTCCTCCTCATTTTCCTGGGAGGAGTGCGCGTCGGAGTCATCGGACAATGAGTCCGATACAACCTTGCGCCGGAGACCCTTTCGGGTCCCCGTGCCCTTCATCCTGGTCTTCTTCACCGGCACCTCGTAAGGTGTTGGAACCAGCATCTACATTAGGAGAGCCTCTGCAGGATCTTCAGGCAGGGGGCTGGGCAATCAAGCTGCTCCGCTGTCTTTATCCAGTCCTATTAATGACATGGAAGCTTAGATCCCGCACATGATTTAACTGGGGCAAATAAATACCCTGTGAGATATAAAAACTTACCGGATTGGCATGGCACTTTGCGCAGAGTCCGCGGTCCTCGGTGAGGGAAGGAGATACCTCGGCGCCCTTGAACAGCACCCTCCAGATGTCCTCGTGTGTCATGTCATAGAGCTCTCGCAACGTCTGGTGCTTGGCCGGGTCAAACTCCCACAAATTGAATGCCTGTCGTTGGCACGGGAGGATCCAGCGGATGAGCATGGCCTGGACCACGTTGACGAGCTTGATTTTCTTGCTCATCATGTTCCTGATGCAAGTTAGGAGTCCGGTCAGCTCTACCGGAGAACCCCAGGACAGGCCCTTCTCTTTCCAGGAGGTGAGCCGCGTGGGGATTCCAGATCGAAATTTGGGGGCCGCCACCCAGTTGGTGTCGCGCGGCTCGGTGATGTAGAACCACGCCGATTGCCACCCCTTTATGGTATCCACAAAGGAGCCCTGAGCCAGGTGACATTAGGCATTTTTCCCACCATGGTGCCTCCGCACTTTGCTTGCTGGTCGACCACCACCTTCGGTTTAACATTGAAGGTTTTCAGCCATAGGCCAAAGTGGGGCATCATGCGGAGGAAGGCCTCGCACACGACGATAAACGCCGAGATGTTGAGGATGAAATTGGGGGCTGGATCATGAAATCCAGCCCGTAGTGAAACATGAGCCCGCGGACAAACGGGTGGAGGGGAAATCCCATTCCGCGGGCGAAATGGGTAAGAAAAACTACCCTCTTATGGGGTTCGGGTGTAGGGATGATCTGCCACGCATCTGTCAGCCGGTGCGCGATATCCGCGGCCAGATATCTGGCTTCCCATAACTTTCCGATGTGCTCCACCGTGACGGAGGACACCATCCACTTGCCTCCTGCTCTATACATGCTTGGAGTGGTTTGAGAAGAAAAACGCGAACTTGGGCACTGGAGCTCGAGTGCGTGAGAATGGATAAGCAAGGAGGTAGAAGGCATGGGTAAAAGGGGTGAATCATTGTCCCTTTATAAGGGCGGAAGAGGCGATGTGCCTCCCCACTTTCCTGGTAAAATCGCTTATTACCCAAGCGCCATAATCGATGGCGCGGTTGGGTTACCCACGTCCGTATTGATGAGAATCCCGTCATAAGGGGGACACGATCTTTGCTTTCACAAGACGTGTTAAGAAAACCGCCCCGCGATATGTGCGGTGCTGGTTGAGAAAAACGGTTCGAATAATGACCGGGCCATGACATGATGTCATGCTGTCAAACGTGTCAGCAGATTGGATTTGTGGAAATATTATTCTCTCTACGGTGGTATGTGGAACTGGTTTTGCAGAACCGGACACTATCCTTGTGTTCGAAATCTTCTATGGAGTATTCGGAGGAGGAAGCCGCCTTGCAATGCGGAAGACAATACTGCGCACCGGACTCATCGTCATTGAAGCCTGGTTCAGGGGCTACTGAGGGAGTCCTGGATTAGGGGGTCTCCGGACAGCCGGACTATATCCTTTGGCCGGACTGTTGGACTATGAAGGTAAAAGATTGAAGACTTCGTCCCGTGTCCTGATGGGACTCTCCTTGGCGTGGAAGGCAAGCTTGGCAATACGGATATGTAGATCTCCTCCCTTGTAACCGACTTTGTGTAACCCTAGCCCCCTCCGGTGTCTATATAAACCGGAGGGTTTAGTCCGTAGGACAACATACAATCATACCATAGGCTAGCTTCTAAGGTTTAGCCTCTATGATCTCGTGGTAGATCAACTCTTGTAATACTCATATCATGAAGAACAATGAAGCAGGATGTATGGTATTACCTCCATCAAGAGGGCCCGAACCTGGGTAAACATCGTGTCCCCTGCCTCCTGTTACCATCCATGTCGGTGTCAAAACCGGCGGATCTCGGGTAGGGGGTCCCGAACTGTGCGTCTAGGCCGGATGGTAACAGGAGGCAGGGAACACGATGTTTTACCCAGGTTCGGGCCCTCTTGATGGAGGTAAAACCCTACGTCCTGCTTGATTAATATTGATGATATGGGTAGTACAAGAGTAGATCTACCACGAGATCAAGGAGGCTAAACCCTATAAGCTAGCCTATGGTATGATTGTTGTCTATGGAGTTGATGAAGTTGTCCTACGGACTAAAACCCTCTGGTTTATATAGACACCGGGTAGGGTTAGGGTTACATAGAGTCGGTTACAATGGTAGGAGATCTTGAATATCCACATCGCCAAGCTTGCCTTCGACGCCAAGGAAAGTCCCATCCGGACACGGGACGCAGTCTTCAATCTTGTATCTTCATAGTCCTGGAGTCCGGCTGAAGGTATAGTCTGGCTACCCGAGCACCCCCTAATCCAGGACTCCCTCTGTAGCCCTGAACCAGGCTTCAATGACGACGAGTCTGGCGCGCAAATTGTCTTCGGCATTGCAAGGCGGGTTCCTCCTCCAAGTCCTTCATAGAAGATTGTTAACACCAAGAGTTGTGTCCGGCTCTGCAAAATAAGTTTCCACATATTGCCCTAGAGAGAATAATATTAACACAAATCCAATCTGCTGACGTACTCCGCAGTGCGCCATCACACTACGGCCAAGTCCTGTACTCGAATCGTTTTTACTTTTTCACCTCAGCGTGTTTTGCGAGGCGGTTTCCTTGGCACGTCTTGTCAAAGCAGAGATCGTGTACCCCCCCTATTACGGGATTCTCATCAATACGGACGTGGGTAACCCAATCGAGCCCGTTAGCATGTTTTCTCGATTAAAGGTGAGTCCCTAGCGGTTACGGGGAGGGCTCCTGGTATTCAGCCTCTTATAAAGAGACCAGGGCCTTATATTTTCTCCAACAAGTTCGCCCGTCGCCTCGAGTTCCAACACCCTAGGCTCCAGATTCCGGGCGCCTCGGACCTTCGACAATGTCCGGTTCCGACCTTCAAGGCCGATGGATGCCCTCCTCCGTCACGGAGGAGGACGTGCTAAAGTTGAGAGAGGCTAAGTTCCTGACCGGCGAAATTTGGCATAGGTTGCCAGCTCAAGGGAAGGTCATCCCCAGTCCCCAGCCCGGTGAGAGCGTGGTGTTCATGTCTCACTTCCTTCGGGGGTTGGGCTTCCCAATGGATCCCTTTGTGAGGGGGCTGCTGTTTTATTACGGGCTAGAATTCCACGACTTAGCTCCGGAGTCCATCCTCCATATCTCCTCGTTTATCATTGTGTGCGAAGCATTCCTCCATGTTAACCCTCACTTCGGACTATGGCTCAAAACCTTCAAAGTGGAACCGAAGATGATCGAGGGACGGCACGCAGAGTGCGTAGGCACTATTATAAGCAAAAATGCTGATGCTCCATGGCCCGAGGGCTCTTTTCAAGAGGAGCTAGGCTTGTGGCAACGAGAGTGGTTTTATATCACCGCTCCCTAGAGCGCCAAATGGGTGGCGCCTCCTGCCTTTCGCTCGGGTCCCCCACCACGTCTGGCGTCATGGGTCAACAGAGGGTTGGATTGGGGTTTGCCCAAAGACATGCCCTTGTTACAGGGCCACATTAAAGATCTCTTGGAAGGAGACCTCAGCCTGGTCAAGGTGACGCAGGTCATGCTGATTCGCCGAATATTGCCCGGCAAACATCGCCCCCTTCGCCTATGGGAATTTAATCCAGAGGGACCGCAAGCTCTCCAGAACTTCATGGGCGCAACGCCCGCGGAGATGTATAAACTGTTCTTCGAATCACAAGAGATGTGTCCGGATTCGACCGAGGATGCAGGCCTAAGCCGCAATCGCCTGGATACTCAAGTAAGCAACCTTGTGCCCGGACCTTCTATCCGTATAATTGTCATAAACTTGCCCCTAAAAGAGCCGTCCTTTTAAGCAGGAGTGGATAGCGAAGGCAAAGTTGATCAGGTGTCCGGCTCCCATTCCTGAAACCAGGCTGGATCCCGTGCTAGTCAGGATGCTGGAGATAATGCCTTCGGAGGGGGAGGACAAGGAAGCTATGGCCTCCTCGAAGGAGGCTGCTCCGAAGGGAGGAACCGACGATTCCTCTGCTAAGGGGAAGAGGAGAGCCGCCTCTGACGACCCGGAAACCATGGCCGCGAAGCGGGGGAGAAAATCCTCGTCAGAGGGTCCGACGGCGGGGAGTTCCTCGGCCGGACTACGCCCTCAAGGGGATCAGCCCTCCAGCGAGCCGTAAGTAGAGAAAGATTTTCCTTTTGAGGGATGAGGGAAATCCTTGATTTATGTCTGAGAAGATTAACCAAACTTTTACCTTGTAGTTCGGACCTCAGTCCTTCTCAGTAGAGCTCGTCTTCGGGGGATCTTCTTCCGAAGATGATGGAGATCGGGACGCCTACCCCTGCCGTGCCGCCTAGCGAGGCGGGCGAACCTGAGGTGTCGTCGCGGAGAGTTTCTCCGAATCCGGCAGGGGCGGAAGATGGCTATGTGGCCCCCCGAGGTTCTCCGCGTCCGGCCTTCGAAAGAGGTCATGGGACGAGCCCGAGACCGACCGTCTGGTGCTCGGTCGGAGGAGCTAAAGATTCTGCTGGGGCGAGCTTGTATCTCAGAGGAGCACCGTGCATTGATGGGCACGGTGATTGAAAGGATCTCATCCGCAGAGAGCGGACTGCATGAGGCCGTCAAAAGTTTACTGACAGGTTTTGAGGTACATTTAGATAATGTACACTTTTGGCAGTTGCGCATGAATAAGATGCGCCCTGTGTAGATAGTAGCCCCTGAGACTCTGCGCGTCGTCAAGAAATGACGGCACGCGGAGGATCATAATCCCAGGTCTAACATGTCGCCTTTGAATGCAGGTGGCAGGGTGTCCGGAATCGAGCCGAACTGACGATTTTGCCAGACTAAAGCGGCAACTAGACGTGGTAGAAGCCGACATCGCGCTTGTCAACAAGCGGCTTGAGGAGGCTCAAGGTATGCAATTCCCCAGGCGGCATGAGGTAAGAACAGTTTGAGGCCTTTGTCTTACAATGTGTGTGCTTGACGCAGATGGTGCGGCCGCAGTGGAGAGTCTTAGGGCAGAACTTGCTCGAGCTAAAGAACAAGCCAGAGAAAGTGATGCGGCCGCCAAGAAAGCCCTTGAAGAGCTGAGAGCCGAACAGGCTGCCCATTGCCGAAGCAAGGAAGAGATGGCCGAAAAGTTAAAAAGCGCTACAGACCGTTGCAGATTTCTTGAAAAAGAAGACCAGGTGAAATAGGCGGACTTAGAAAAGGCCGCTGCCAATGCCAAGGACGCGCGCTCTGTGATGAGAGCTGCGAAGGAGGAGCTGCGTCAGGCTAAACAGATTGCGGCTGGAAAGCCCTTTATGCTGCGAAGGAAATTTTGCGATCCGAAGTTTGCTCCGTTGGACCGAATGTGGAGTGTGGAGGATACCTATCTGGACTTGGCAGCGAGTGCTACTGATGCGACCGAACACTTTCGAGATCAGAAGGATCGCAAAGTGGAAAAGCTTTTCTGGTCGCAGTTTCACAATCCAGAGCGTCCACTGGTAGTGGACGATCGTTTGGCTCAATGGGTCGAACTGACTAGGTTGTCCGGACTCGCCATGAAGTACGTCATGGGTTATCTGTGGCCGAGGAGATTGGAGCCGAAGAGTTATTTCAACTTGGTGCAGCAATTCCTTGACGCAGTGCCACGTATAAATGCAATGAAGAGGTCAGCATGCATAGAGGGCGCACAGATGGCTCTTGCCCGTGTTAAGACATACTGGGCGGAGATGGAGACCACCGTTGTTGCATCCCGAGATTCAGACAAAAACCAAGTACCCTCCGAGCACTATTTTCAGGAAGTCCTTGAAGGCGCTCGTGTAATAGAGACGCAGTGCTCGAAAGATGCTATGTTATGATAGCATATGTAATTATAAAGTAATATTTTGATAAATTGTAGTGGCCTTTTTATACTTGTGCCTTCAAGTATTGGGAACACCTCATGTGCGGCCGTTTTAATATATATATATATATATATATATATATATATATATATATATATATATATATATATATATATAATCTGAAAGATGGCAGTCGTTGGCTTCAGCCCCCACGCACATAGTGCGGGGGTGCTCGCAGAAGACGCATTTTCACACTTAACCCAACGTCTTTGTCCTACAAAGGAGGTGATAGCGCAGCGGGCCAAGAAACCGGACTATAATGCTTTAACACTTTCACTTAGCCATAGGAGCTTGACAGTGAGACTATTTAGGTAGCTCCTTGGTGGCGACTGCGCTCATCCAAGTTCGGGGCGCGTATGTGCCTGACCGGGAAACGGCCCTTCGTTAAAACGGAGGAATCCGATAGATTCCAATAGGTCATCGAGTGGCTGACCAGTCTCACGCTACATCATGACAGTCAGTTTTCAGCTTTCTCTACTGAGGTGCTCGCCCGGCCGAACCGGGGCACAATCGCAGTAGTTCTCCTGGTGCTACCTTAGCCGATAGAGCAGAACGTAAGGTAGCCGCACTCAGGAGCCGGGCAACCCAACATTTGACCAAAGACATGATTCGGAGCTGATGCATATAATTCCAAAACTCGCGACGCCAAACACTCCCTAAGGTATTCGGTCTTTGTGAGTGCAGGTGAAACAACACTCTTTATTATTAAAAAAAAGAAGCCCCTAGTGTCCAGGTACGTGCGAAAATTCTGACGTGGCCACATGCCAAGACGCCAGCCTCCTCCTTGGTTATACCAGAAAAAACCAGGGGATGTGTAGCAACAAGAGATAGTAAAAAAGGTTTACGGAGGGTCTTAATCTAAAAAGAATCCTTTAGGACGGGTCCCTACTGCACGTCTGCGCCTGTGTCTCCGTTGTGCCGTATCCTGGACGGGCGCCACACGACATTCATCTGTAAAAGAGAGGAACTGAGTTGAAAACCGGGTCGTGCCAAAAAAGTTTAAAATAAACAAGGTGTAAAGTAAAATATATAAAATTGAGCTTTATTGTCTCTTATTGTATATGCACGGAGCCCCTAGTGCGGGGGTATATGGCCACTAAGCCTGCATCAATGATGATTTTGTACCGAACTCGTCTATCCGCGTTCGTGGTCTTTAATGACCTATTTTGAAATTTTTTGGCCGGTGAGGCCATTTTGCTGTGGGGCTGTCAAGGTGGCCGCACAAGCCTCCACTTGGGGAGGCGCACTTTAGTGCTTCCCCTTCAAAGGGATGATGCCTCGTGGACCGGGCATCTTAAGTGTAAGAGATGCATAATGCGGTATTGCGTTAAAGCGAGCGAAAGCTTCGCGTCCCAGTAGTTCTTGATGGCGACTTGAGAACGGGATGATATGGAAGGTCAGCTTTTCACGGCAGAAGTTATCGGCAGAGCCGAATATGACTTCGAGCTGGAGAAAACCCATACAACGGGTGTCCGAACCAGGTATTACCCCTTGAAAGGAGGTTTTGCTGCGGCGGATTATTGCTGGGTTTATCCTCATGTGCTGGATTGTATCCTGATATATTAGGTTTAGTCCACTGCCGCCGTCCATACGGACATTTGAAAACTGGAGTCCGCCAATTATTGGATCGAGTATCAAGGCAGTCCAGCCTGCATTCTTGATATTTCTAGAATAATCTAGCTGATCGAAGATGATCGGTTTTGACAACCAGTGGTCGGACCCTTTGGGGATGGGCCGTGTGGTGCGTACCTTTACGGGCGCCGCACGTTTTGTTATGTGAAGTGAGTTCACTGTTTTTACTTCCTGTGGGAAGTTCTTTTGTTTCCTGGTACTCTGCTTTTGGGGTTTGTCCTCGTCTTCGCTTGGTATGTCGAGCCCCTTGTGTTCAGCATTGTGTCTGCCGGATTGTTTGAAAACCCAACAGTCTCTGTGGGTATGGTTAGCAGGCTTCCCGGGACTACTGTGTATCTGACATATCCTGTCCAGGATTTTATTTAGGTTGGATGGATCGTCCCAGTTATCCTGGGGGGCGATTTTTCATGATTTTGTCGTGAGCCTTTGAATCCGGCATTGACTGTCGTGCTCTTCAGACTTTTGTCCTTAGTCCGGCAATGGTCCTTATTGCGTCGTGGTTTTCCGTTTCCATCCCTAGTTTCGGATGTACTTGGGTCGCTGGGGCTGCACCTTGCCAACCAGCTGTCCTCCCTTGCACAAAAGCGGGTCATGAGGTTTGTTAGTGCGGCCATTGTTCTCAGCTTTTCTTGACCGAGGTGTCTGGCAAGCCATTCGTCTCAGACATTATGCCTGAAGGCTGCTAAGGCTTCGGCGTCCGGACACTCAACTACCTGATTCTTTTTAGTGAGGAATCTATTCCAGAACTGCCGAGCTGATTCTCCGGGTTGTTGAGTTATGTGACTAAGATCGTCTGCATCCGGAGGGCGGACATAGGTCCCTTGAAAGTTTGCTCGGAAAGCATCCTCGAGCTCTTCCCAACTTCCAATTGTGTTTTTGGGAAGGCTTTTAAGCCAATGCTGGGCTGGCCCTTTAAGCTTAAGGGGTAAATATTTTATGGCATGGAGATCATTTCCTCTAGCCATGTGTATGTGGAGGATATAATCCTGTATCCAGACTCCAGGGTCGGTTGTTCCATCATATGCCTCTATGTTTATGGGTTTGAACCCCTCTGGAAATTCATGGTCCAGGACCTCATCGGTGAAACATAGAGGGTGTGCGGCGCCCCTGTATTTGGGTGTGCCAGATTCTGATGATGGCTTCATAGCATTGCTTACGAGAACTTGCTTTCTTGGCCCATAAATGGACCTGACTGGGCCACGATGCAAATCCTTAAGTGGGTCGCATGCCGATTTGAGTGTGGCGCCGCTTGCCGCTTTATGGGGTCATCTATCCGACCGTGTGGCTTTCTCATTTTTTGAATGCGAGGGCTCTAGGGCCTCTTCGTCGAATTTAGGCAGTAGCCTTCTTTTAGGATAGCTTTTAGTGCGGCGATTGTCGCCGTATTTGTCTGCGGTATTGATTACTTTGCTCCATCTAATCCGGAGTGCATCTTCCACCGTTTTTAGCTTCCGCTTCCGCTTTTTTAGGCTGCGTGCAGTTGCAACAAGCCTCTCGTGGAGATTCTTCTATTCCATATGTTTATCCAGTGTGAGGTCGTCCGGAATGCCGTTTTCGCCGGAGGAGGGGCGTTCGGTTTCTCTATCCGTATTGCCCTGTTCGGACGGCTGCTCTAAGGCCTGCTCGTCGTCTACCGACTCGTCCTACTCTATGGCTGGGTTTTTATCGAGGCGGGGCTTGGGTCGGTGTTTACGCCGACGCTTTGATTGCTTTCTGGGGGGTCGATCTCCCGTTCCCTCCCCTTTTTCCTCGTTGTCGCTTTCTTTAGGGGTATCCACCATGTACACATCGTGAGATGAGGTGGCTGTCCAATGCCCTATGGGCGTTGGTTCGTCGGTATCTCCTGCATCGTCATCCATACTGTCGATGTCTCCGGAGTCGAAGTTGAGAACGTCGTTTAAATTGTCGACATTGGCTACCAACTGGGTGGTCGGTAGGCTTGGAATTTCTTCGTCGTCCGTATCCCATCCTTGCTGACCGTAATCCGGCCAGGGCTCTCCTGATAAAGAGAGAGACTTAAGAGAATTCAGGATGACGCCAAAAGGCAAGTGCTGAAAGATGTCTGCGGCGGTAAACTCCATTATCAGTGCCCAATCGGATTCGATCGGCAGGGGCGCGGGGGGTTCGGAGTCCGGGGAGGAGTCCGGATCCTCGGAGTCACGGGTCATGCAGAGTGCGGGGCTAGCGTTCGGCTCGATCGCCTTTGAGATCGCAGCCCCTGAGGTGGCGTCCAACCGCTCGTCCTCGATTGGCGCAATAGGCTCCGAGTTAGAGGTCGGAACCAATGCGTGAGCGGCCTCCAGGACACTGCCCGGACGCAGAGCTAGATCATGCCCCTCGAGATAGTGCGGCGCTCTTGGCCGTGGCTCAAACCCGTCGAAGGTCAAGTCTCCGCGGATGTCAGCCGTGTAGTTTAAGCTTCCAAACCTGACTTGATGGCCAGGGGCGTAGCTTTCGATCTGCTCCAAGTGGCCAAGAAAATTGGCCCGCAGAGCGAAGCCGCCGAAGACGAAGATCTATCCGGGGAGAAAAGTCTCACCCTGGACCGCATCGTTGTTGATGATCAAAGGAGCCATCGGACCTAACGGGGATGACACAGAGGAACTCTCAATGAAAGCACCAATGTCGGTGTCAAAACCGGCGGATCTCGGGTAGGGGGTCCCGAACTGTGCGTCTAGGCCGGATGGTAACAGGAGGCAGGGGACACGATGTTTTACCCAGGTTCGGGCCCTCTTGATGGAGGTAAAACCCTATGTCCTGCTTGATTAATATTGATGATATGGGTAGTACAAGAGTAGATCTACCACGAGATCAAGGAGGCTAAACCCTAGAAGCTAGCCTATGGTATGATTGTTGTCTATGGAGTTGATGAAGTTGTCCTACGGACTAAAACCCTCCGGTTTATATAGACACCGGGTAGGGTTAGTGTTACATAGGGTCGGTTACAATGGTGGGAGATCTTGAATATCCGCATCGCCAAGCTTGCCTTCCACGCCAAGGAAAGTCCCATCTGGACACGGGACATAGTCTTCAATCTTGTATCTTCATAGTCCTGGAGTCCGGCTGAAGGTATAGTCCGGCTACCCGAACAACCCCTAATCTAGGACTCCCTCAATCCGCCTTAGACGCACAGTTCGGGACCCCCTACCCGAGATCCGCCGGTTTTGACACCGACAACCGCCAAATCCAAATATGACAAAGGAGGTAAGCAATCTGAAGATCAACACCCACAACCAATTTGTGATCTACTCATGCATAACATCTATGCATAAACCTAGCTCATGTTGCAATTGATGGGGAACGTTGCATGAAAAATAAAACATTTCCTACGAAACACCCAAGATCTATTCTATGGAGATGCTAGCAATGAGAGGAGAGTGTGTCTACATACCCTTGTAGACCGAAAGCCTTAGCGGTCTAGAGATCGTGGTTGGCGTAGTCGTACACCTTCACAATCCAATCTGATCCAAGCACCGCACGAGCGGCACCTCCGAGAGGTGCACACATATGGCTCGATGACATCTTCTCCTCCTTGATCCATCAAGCAAGAGAGAAGAGGTAGTTGGGATCTGAACCAGCACAATGACGTGGTGGTGGTCGTGACAGCGGAACTCCAGCAGGGCTTCGCCAAGCGCAACATGAACGAGGAGAGGTAGGGAGCGAGGGAAGCTGGAGGCTAGGTAAGGGATGGATTGCTGCCCCTACGCGTCCCCCTTTATATAGGCATGGGGGAGTTGTGCGGCTTGCTCTCCAATCCTCTAGTGTCGTTGGCCAGGGTTCCGTCCCCACCGATCCCGATCCCCGCTTTTTAGGGATCTTGATCTTATCTCTTCGGAATATGATCCTATTCCTTTTAGGGGGATCTTGGTGCGCCTAGACCAGGGTGTGGGGCCTTGACCCACTACCCATGTCCATGTGGGTCTCCCCATGCAAGTGGGCCCCACTCCAGAACCTTCTAGAACCTTCCCAATACAATACAGAAAAATCCTGAACATTTTTCGGATCCTTGAATATGACTTCCCATATATAAATCTTTACCTCCGAACCATTCTAGAGCTGCTCGTGATGGTTCGGATCCCATACATGACTCCTAACTACTTTTGGACTCACCATATGAATACTCCAACACTACCCTAGCGTTACCGAACATTAAGTGTGTGACGCTATGGATTGGGGAACATGCAGACAAGACCGAGACTCCTCTCCAATCAATAATCAATAGTGGGATCTAGATGCCCATATTGACTCCCACATATTCAACAAAGATCTTTATAGGTTTGAACCATGATGTCGAGAATTTAGTTAATCCCATATATAATTTCCTTTGTCCGGCGATGTTTTACTTGCCCAAGATTTGATAGTTGGTCTCTACATATCTAGTTAAATCTTGTTACAGGCAAGTCTATTTACTCATTCTGTAATACAAGATCCTCGTGACTAAACTGAAGGAAATATGCCCTAGAGGCAATAATAAAGTTATTATTTATTTCCTTATATAATGATAAATGTTTATTATTCATGCTAGAATTGTATTAACCAGAAACTTAGTATATGTGTGAATACATAGACAAACAGAGTGTCACTAGTATGCCTCTACTTGACTAGCTCGTTGAATCAAAGATGGTTAAGTTTCCTAGCCATAGACATGAGTTGTCATTTGATTAACAGGATGACATCATTAGAGAATGATGTGATTGAATTGAACAATTCCATTAGCTTAGCACGATAATCGTTTAGTTTGTTTCTACTGCTTTCTTCATGACTTATACATGTTCCTCTGACTATGAGATTATGCAACTCCCGAATACCGGAGGAACACTTTGTGTGCTACCAAACGTCACAACGTAGCTGGGTGATTATAAAGGTGCTCTACAGGCGTCTCCGATGGTACTTGTTGAGTTGGCATAGATCGAGACTAGGATTTGTCACTCCGATTGTCGGCGAAGTATCTCTGGGCCCTCTCAGTAATGCACATCACTATAAGCCTTGCAAGCAAAGTGACTAATGAGTTAGTTGCGATATGATGCATTACGAAACGAGTAAAGGGACTTGCCGGTAACGAGATTGAACTAGGTATTGAGATACCGATGATCGAATCTCGGGCAAGTAACATACCGATGACAAAGGGGACAACGTATGTTGTTGTGTGGTTTGACCGATAAAGATCTTCATAGAATATGTAGGAGCCAATATGAGCATCCAGGTTCTACTTTTGGTTATTGACCGGAAATGATTCTCGGTCATGTCTACATAGTTCTCAAAACCGTAGGGTCTACACGCTTAACATTCGGTGACGATCGGTATTATGAGTTTATGTGTTTTGATGTACCGAAGGTTGTTCGGAGTCTCGGATGAGATCAGGGACATGACGAGGAGTCTCGAAATGTTCGAGACATAAAGATCGATATATTGGAAGGCTATATTTGGACATCGGAAAGGTTCTGAGTGGTTCGGGTATTTATCGGAGTACCGGAGAGTTATGGGAATTCGCCGGGGAGTATATGGGCCTTATTGTGCTTTAGGGGAGAGAGAGGGGCTGCCTAGGGCAGGCCGCGCGCCCCCCAAGGCCTAGTCCGAATTAGACTAAGGGGAGGGGCGGTGCCCCCTCTTTCCTTCTCTTCTCTCTTCCCCTCCCTTCTCTCCTACTCCTACTACTTGGAATGGGGGAATCCTACTCCCACCCAGTGGGAGTAGGACTCCCTAGGGGGCGCCATAATAGAGGGTTGGCCCTCCCCCTCCTCCACTCCTTTATATACGGGGAGGGGGGAACCCCATAGACACACAAGTTGATCATTGATCTTTAGCCGTGTGCGGTGCCCCCCTCCACCATAATCCACCTCGGTAATATCGTAGCGGTGCTTAGGCGAAGCCCTACTCTGGTAGCAACATCATCACCGTCATCACGCCGTCCTGCTGACGAAGCTCTCCCTCAAAGCTTTACTGGATCGTGAGTTCGCAGGACGTCACCGAGCCAAACGTGTGCAGATCACGGAGGTGTCGTATCTTCGGTCCTAGATCGGTCGATCGTGAAGACATATGACTACATCAACCGCGTTGTCATAACGCTTCCTCTTACGGTCTACGAGGGTACGTAGACGATACTCTCCCCTCTCGTTGCTATGCATCAGCATGATCTTGCGTGTGCATAGGATTTTTTTTTGAAATTACTGCGTTCCCCAACAGTGGCATCCGAGCCAGGTCTATGCGTAGATGTTATATGTACGAGTAGAACACAAAGGAGTTGTGGGTATGGGTATATACATATTACTTGCCGTCACTAGTTGATTCTTGATTCAGCGGCATTGCTGGATGAAGCGGCCTAGACCGACATTACGCGTACGCTTACGCGAGACTGGTTCTACCGACGTGCTTCGCACACACGTGGCTAGTCTACTTCTCCAGCTTTAGCTGAATCGGATTCAATGAACAGGGTTCTTTCTGAAGATCAAAAAGCAATCACTATACCGTGTTGAGGTTTTTTATGCGTAGGTAAGAATGGTTCTTGCTCAGCCCGTAGAAGCCATGTAAAACTTGCAACAACAAAGTAGAGGACGTCTAACTTGTTTTTGCAGGGCATGTTGTGATGTGATATGGTCAAGACATGATGCTAAATTTTATTGTATGAGATGATCATGTTTTGTAACACAGTTATCGGCAACTGGCAGGAGCCATATGGTTGTCGCTTTATTGTATGAAATGCAATCGCCATGTAATTGCTTTACTTTATCACTAAGAGGTAGCGATAGTCGTAGAAGCAATAGTTGGCGAGACAACAATGATGCTTCGATGAAGATCATGGTGTCAAGCCAGTGATGATGGTGATCATGACGGTGCTTTGGAGATGGAGATCAAAGGCACAAGATGATGATGGCCATATCATATCACTTATATTGATTGCATGTGATGTTTATACTATATGCATCTTATTTTGCTTAGTTCGGCGGTAGCATTATAAGATGATCTCTCACTAAATTTCAAGGTATAAGTGTTCTCCCTGAGTATGCACCATTCCTACAGTTCCTCGTGCCGAGACACCACGTGATGATCGGGTGTGATAAGCTCTACGTTCACATACAATGGGTGCAAGCCAGTTTTGCACACGCAGAATACACAGGTTAAACTTGACGAGCCTAGCATATGCAGATACGGCCTCGGAACACTGAGACCGAAAGGTCGAGCGTGAATCATATAGTAGATATGATCAACGTAGTGATGTTCACCATCGAAAACTACTCCATCTCACGTGATGATCGGACATGGTTTAGTTGATATTGATCACGTGATAACTTAGATGATTAGAGAGATATCTATCTAAGTGGGAGTTCTTAAGTAATATGATTAATTGAACTTAAATTTATCATGAAGTTAGTCTTGATAGTATTTGCATATCTATGTTTTAGAAAAATTGCTCGCGTATAGCTTACCTGTTTTATTTTTGATATGTTCCTAGAGAAAAATAAGTTGAAAGATGATAGTAGCAATGATGCGGACTACGTCCATGATCTGAGGATTATCCTCATTGCTGCACAGAAGAATTATGTCCTTGATGCACCGCTAGGTGACGGACCTATTATAGGAGCAGATCCAGACGTTATGAACATTTGACGAAGATCGGTATGATGACTACTTGATAGTTTAGTGCACCATGCTTTACGGCTCAGAACCGGGACTTCAAAAACGTTTTGAAATGCCACGGAACATATAAGATGTTCCAAGAGTTGAAACTAGTATTTCAGACTCATGCCCGTGTCGAGAGGTATGAGACCTCTGACGGTACTTTTCTTACAAGATGGAGGAGAATAGCTCAACCAATGAGCATGTGCTCAGATTGTGTGAGTACTACAATTGCTTGAATCAAGTGGGAGTTAATCTTCCAGATAAAATAGTGATTAACAGAGTTCTCTAGTCACTATCACCAAGTTACTGGAACTTCGTGATGAACTATAATATGCAAGGGATGACGAAAGTAATTCCCAAGCTCTTCGCGATATTGAAATTAGCGAAGGTAGAAATTAAGAAAAGCATCAAGTGTTGATGGTTGACAAGACCACTAGTTTCAAGTAAAAGGGCAAGGGAAAGAAACGGAACTTCAAGAAGAATGGCAAGCAAGTTGCCACTCCCATGAAGAAGCCCAAAGCTAGACCCAAGCCTGAAACTAAGTGCTTCTACTGCAATGGAAATGGTCACTGGAAGTGGAACTGCCCTAGATACTTGGCAGATAAGAAGGATGGCATACTGAACAAAGGCATATTGGATATAGATGTTATTGATGTATACTTTACTAGGGTTTATAGTAACCCCTTGGTATTTGATGCTGGTTCAGTTGCTAAGAGTAGTAACTCGAAACGGGAGTTGCAAAATAAACCGAGACTAGTTAAGGGTGAGGTGATGATGTGTGTTGGAAGTGATTCCAAGGTTGATAAGATCACCATCGCACACTCCCTTTACCTTCGGGATTAGTGTTGAACCTAAAATAAATGTTATTTGTTGTTTGCATTGAGCATGAATATGATTGGATCATGTTTATTGCAATACGGTTATTCATTTAAGTCAAAGAATAATTGTTGTTCTATTTACATGAATAAAACCTTCTATGGTCATACACTCAATATAAATGGTTTACTGAATCTCGATCATAGTGATACACATATTCATAATATTGAAGCCAAAAGATACAAAGTTAATAATGATAGTGCAACTTATTTGTGGCACTGCCGTTTAGGTCACATTGGTGTAAAGCACATGAAGAAACTGCATACTGATGGGCTTTTGGAATCACTTGATTATGAATCACTTGATGCTTGCGAACCATGCCTCATGGGCAAGATGACTAAGACTCTGTTCTCCCGAACAATGGAGTGAGCAACTGACTTATTGGAAATAATACATACTGATATATGTGGTCTGATGAGTCTTGAAGCTTGCGGCGGGTATTTTTATATTCTGATCTTCACAGATGATTTGAGCAGATATGGGTATATCTACTTGGTGAAACATAAGTCTGAGACATTTGAAAAGTTCAAAGAATTTCAGAGTGAAGTGGATAATCATCGTAAACAGAAAATAAAGTTTCTATGATCTAATTGTGGATACGAATATTTGAGTTATGAGTTTGGTCTTCAACTAAAACAATGTGGAATAGTTTCACAAATTCATGCCACCTGGAACACCACAGCATAATCGTGTGTCCGAACATCATAACCATACTTTATTGGATATAGTGCAATCTATGATGTCTCTTACCGATTTACCACCATCATTTTGGGGTTATGCATTAGAGACAGCTACATTCACGTTAAATAGGGCACCGTCTAATCCGTTGAGATGGCACCGTATGAACTATGGTTTGGCTAGAAACCTAAGCTGTCATTTCTTAAAGTTTGGGGTTGTGATGCTTATGTGAAAAAGTTTCAGCCTGATAAGCTCAAACCCAAATCGGGAAAGTGCGTCTTCATAGGATACCCAAAAAGAAAATGTTGGGTACACCTTCTATCATAGATCCAAAAGGCAAGATCTTTGTTGCTAAGAGTGGATCCTTTCTAGAGAAGACGTTTCTCTCGAAACAAGTGAGTGGGAGGAATGTAGAACTTGATGAAGTAATTGTACCTTCTCCCGAATTGGAAAGTAGTTCATCACAGAAATCTGTTCTACTGATTTATATGCCAATTAGTGAGGAAGCTAATGATGATGATCATAAAACTTCAGATCAAGTTACTACCGAACCTGTAGGACAACTAGAGTATGGTCCGCACCAGAGTGGTACGGTAATCCTTTCTGGAAGTCATGTTACTAGACCATGACGAACCTACGAACTATGAGGAAGCGATGATGAGCCCAGATTCCGTGAAATGGCTTAAGGCCATGAAATCTGAGATGGGATCCATGTATAAAGAACAAAGTATGGACTTTGATTGACTTGCCCAATTATTGGCGAGCCATTGAGAATAAATGGATCTTCAAGAGGAACACGGATGCTAATAGTAGTGTTACTATCAAAGAAGCTCAAATTGTCGAAAAAAGGTTTTCGACAAGTTCAAGGTGTTGACTACGATGAGATTTTCTCACTCGTAGCGATGCTTAAGTCTGTCCGAATCATGTTAGCAATTGCCACATTTTATGAAATCTGGCAAATGGATGTCAAAACTACATTCCTTAATGGATTTCTTAAAGAAGAGTTGTATATGACACAACCAGAAGGTTTTGTCAATCCTAAAGGTGCTAACAAAATGTGCAAGCTCCAGCGATCCATCTATGGACTAGTGCAAGCATCTCGGAGTTGGAATATATGCTTTGATAAAGTGATCAAAGCATATGGTTTTATACAGACTTGCGGCGAAGCCTGTATTTACAAGAAAGTCAGTGGGAGCACTAAAGCATTTCTAATAAGTATATGTAAATGACATATTGTTGATCGGAAATAATGTAGAATTTTCCGGAAAGCATAAAGGAGTGTTTGAAAGAGTTCTTCAAAGAAAGACCTTGGTGAAGCTACTTACATGCATCAATATCTATAGAGTTAGATCAAGACGCTTGATATATTTTCAATGAGTACATACCTTGACAAGATTTTGAAGTAGTTCAAAATAGAACAGTCAGAGAAGGAGTTCTTGCCTGTGTTGCAAGGTGTGAAGTTGAGTAAAGACTCAAAACCCGACCACGACAGAACATAGAAAGAGAATGATAAGTCATTCCCTATGCCTTAGTTATAGGTTATATAAAGTATGATATGTTGTTTGCCAGTCCTATTGTATACCTTAGCATGATTCTGGCAAGGAAGTACAATAGTGATCTAGGAATAGATCACTGGACATCGGTCAAAATTATCCTTAGAGGACTAAAGAAATATATCACGGTTATGGAGGTGATAAAAGAGTTCGTCATAAAGAGTTACATCGATGCAAGCTTTCTACATCGATCTAGATGACTCTAAGTCTCGATCTGGATACATATTGAAAGTGGGAGAAATTAGCTAGAGTAGCTCTGTGCAGAGCATTGTAGACATAGAAATTTGCAAAATACATATGGATATGAATGTTGCAGACCCGTAGACTAAACTTCTCTCACAAGCAAAACATGATCACTCTTTAGGTGTTAATCACATAGCGATGTGAACTAGATTATTGACTCTAGTAAACCCTTTGGGTATTAGTCACATGAAGATGTGAACTAATCACATAAAGATGTGAACTAGATTATTGACTCTAGTGCAAGTGGGAGACTGAAGGAAATATTCCCTAGAGGCAATAATAAAGTTATTATTTATTTCCTTACATCATGATAAATTTTTATTATTCATTCTAGAATTTTATTAACCGGAAACTTAGTATATGTGTGAATACATAGACAAACAGAGTGTCACTAGTATGCCTCTACTTGACTAGCTCGTTGAATCAAAGATGGTTAAGTTTCCTAGCCATAGACAAGAGTTGTCATTTGATTAACGGGATCACGCCATTAGAGAATGATGTGATTTACTTGACCCATTCTGTTAGCTTAGCACGATGATGGTTTAGTTTGTTGCTACTGCTTTCTTCATGACTTATACATGTTCCTCTGGCTATGAGATTATGCAACTCCCGAATACCGGAGGAACATTTTGTGTGCTACCAAACGTCACAACATAACTGGGTGATTATAAAGGTGCTCTACAGGTGTCTCCGATGGTACTTGTTGAGTTGGCATAGATCAAGACTAGGATTTGTCACTCCGATTTTCAGAGAGGTATCTCTGGGCCCTCTCGGTAATGCACATCACTATAAGCCTTGCAAGAAATGTGACTAATGAGTTAGTTGCGGAATGGTGCATTACGGAACGAGTAAAGAGACTTGCCGGTAACGAGATTGAACTAGGTATTGAGATACCGACAATCGAATCTCGGGCAAGTAACAGACCGATGACAAAGGGAACAACGTATGTTGTTGTGCGGTTCGACCGATAAAGATCTTCGTAGAATATGTAGGAGCCAATATGAGCATCCAGGTTCCGTTGTTGGTTATTGACCGGAAATGAGTCTCGGTCATGTCTACATAGTTCTCGAACCCGTAGGGTCCGCATGCTTAACATTTCGTGACGATTGGTATTATGAGTTTATGTGTTTTGATGTACCGAAGGTTGTTCGGAGTCCCGAATGAGACCAGGGACATGACGAGGAGTCTCAAAATGTTTGCGACGTAAAGATCGATATATTGGAAGGCTATATTCGGACATCGGAAAGGTTCTGAGTGGTTCAGGTATTTATCGGAGTACCGGAGAGTTACGGGAATTCGCCGGAGAGTATATGGGCCTTATTGGGCTTTAGGAGAGGGAGAGAGAGAGGGGTTGCCTAGGGCAGGCCTCGCCCCCCACGGCCTAGTCTGAATTCAACTAGGGGGAGGGGCGGCGCCCCCTCCTTCCTTCTCTTCTCTCTTCCCCTTCCTTCTCTCCTACTCCTACTACTTGGAAGGGGGAATCCTACTCCCGGTGGGAGTAGGACTCCCCAGGGCGTGCCATAGTGTCGGATTTCGGGTTCCGACAGACCCTTGAGGTTCGAACACTGGGGTGCGCGTGGAGATTTCACCTCCTACCTTCCTGCACCCCTCCGCCTCGCTAAGATCTAAGCTATAGGAAGAACGACACAAGAGACACATGGTTTATACTGGTTCGGGCCACCATTGTGGTGTAATACCCTACTCCAGTGTGTGGTGTGGTGGTTTGCCTCTTGGGCTGATGATGATGAACAATACAAGAAAGAACAGCCTCGCGAGGGTCTATTCTTGGCTAGGGGGATGAACTGCTAGGAGGAGTTCAGTCACCCTTCTCTCTCTCTCTCTGATTTCGATCTTCTCTTCTTCCAACCTCCAACCTCCCCGATCCTGTGGGTGGCTGGTCCTATTTATAGAGTCCCTGGTCCTCTTCCCAAATATCGAGCGGGAAGGGAGCCAACAATGGCGGGCTAATTTGAAGGGGGACATCTAGTACTAGCTATCCTGACAAAAGTAGTCTTCGCCTGCACAAAGCTCTGGTGGTGACGCCGTCTTGGGCTCCACGATGACCTCCGTCTTGCAGTCCTCCTAGTCTTGGTCTTGTTGCACCGAAATGGCAACCTTTGCCTGATGCCTCGGTACTCCGCAGCTGCGCTTGCTCCCTTTGCACCAAAGAGGAAAGGAGGACACTGTGCGGGCTGGCGCCCGCCTGGTGCCTTTGGTCATCATGGCTTGCGTCACGGGCACCTTGTGAGGTACCCCGCCTTGATCTCTCCGCCTCCTCACGAGCCAGCCTGATGAGGCCGTGCCTTAGGAAGCTCCGTGTCGTCCGCCCCGCGAGGCTTGGCCCCTCGCGAGGGTCTTGGGTCTGTGTTGATGAAGATGGGCCGTGCTGGGCACCCCTTTGAGCCACACCGCAGGCCGCGGGCAAGCAAGTCTGGGGACCCCCGTTCCCAGAACACCGACAGTAGCCCCCGGGTCCTAACAGCCTGCGGCCTTGGGCGCCGCATGGCGGTTGATTGGACATGGGCGCCTTAGCAACCGCGCAAGTCGATAAGGGAGTGGCATCCGCCTAGGCTTTGCTTTTTGCTTTCTCCGGTTGCTTCTCAGATCCCCTTTCTTGCGCCTCTCCTTCCTTCCTCCAAAATTTCCAGATCTACTCCGACCGCGTGACCTAGGAAGCCACGGTGCCTCGTCAGCCCCCCGGCCGTAGCTTGGTACTCGTCTGCCCTGGACTTGCCGAACGTGTCGGAGGCGAGCCTCGCCCGATTGCGCCGGATGGCGACGGCGCGGGGCATTGACGGGGCGAAGGTGTTCAAGGCCGGCTCCGCCACCCCTGAGGGTCAAGGGAGAACCTTCTATCCGTTCTTCGTAAGTGCCATTGTTGCTGGCCTGGTGCCTCCCTTCTCCGAGTTCTTCTTCTCTGTCCTCCGCCATTATAAGCTACAGGCTTTGCATCTCCACCCCAACTCCGTCCTTCTCCTGGCAATCTTCGCCTATTACTGCGAGGCTCACGTAGGGGTGCAGCCCTCAGTGGCCTTGCTGTGCCACTACTTCTACCTCCAGACCTCTCACGGTCCTGCTTCCGCATGCGCGAGCTTCATCGCGTACAGTGGCGCCATTGCCATTTCGAACCCCGGGAAAAGGATTGAGGGCTTCAGGAGCAAGTGGGTCTTGGCGGATGCTGGGCGCATCCACCCTCGGCTGATCTTGCCCACGGAGCAGCCCACGAGCTCCAGCGATTGGGGCCGAGCGGAGCTCACGGACCCCCGCGCGAAGCTGGTGTTGGAGAAGATGGATGCGGATCTGAGGCCGGCCAACATGGCGGTGGCGAAGCTGGCCGGCGCGTCGCTGCTGAGGGAATTCCTGGAGCACCAGCTGGCTCCACTTCGGCAGTACTCACTTCCAATGTGAAGGCCCCATCCGAGCCCCGCGGCCTTGGCCGATGGAGATCTGGCTGCGGTCCTCCAATCTCTGGTCAGGGGCGATGTGGCGAGGTTGGAGGGCGCTCCTATGCCCTTGTTCCTCCGCGACGACTGGGAGCAGGCAGTGGAGTCCATGCCCGTCTTCAACGGGGATGGGCCCGTGCCCATGGAAACTCCCAGGGAATCGCTGGACGTGTCCTCCGACGACTCTAGCGAAGAGGAGGAAGGCGGGGAGCGGGAAAAAGGGCCTGACTCCGAGGCGACTGGTAGAGAGTCGAGGGCTCCCCTCCCCCGGCGCAGGTCCCTTATTCTCCGCCTCTCTCCGAGCGATGATGATGAGGATGACGACGAGCAGGACGGTGGGAGCTTGCCCCCGATCCTGAAGAAGGACAGGACCGGGCTGATCTCCCGCGGGTCTGCCCCGGCCCCGAGGCGGACCGTAGACGCACCTTCCGCTTCCAAGCTTCCCGAGGTGGACCCTTCCAGCCGGCTTTCAGGCTTCAAATTTGGCCGGAGGCCGCTTGAGCTCACTGGCGACGACCCGTAAGCATTTGATTCTTGTCTTTATTTCTTACTCTGCTTCTGAGGCTTGATGTCCGCATCTCTTGGATAGGCTGGCGCCCGCAGCAAAGAAGTCAAAGGGAGCTCCCGAGGTTCCATCCATGGCAGCGCCTCTGCCCGTGAAGGAGGGTGACCGCGATGCACGGGCTTCTCCTGCCCGGTCGTCCTCGCGAGGCCTGGCTGAGCTGGCTGGGGCAAGCTCAGCCCCCATGGCCCAAGTGACTCCCGAGGTGCCTTTGCCTGCTGCTGCCACTATAGTCGTTGGGGCGCAGCAGACTCCACCTCAGGATGCTGTGGCCGCGCTACCGCCTTATCCTCCTACTCCACCGGCTGCTGCCTCTCCGACTCCTTCTGCCATTCTCGATCATGCTGCTGCTGAGCTAGACCAACTGTGGCAGGATCTTCTTCGCGCCGACCCTCGCTTGGTGGCCGGGCGCTTGGAGCTGGCTTCAGGATGGGTTCGCTCCGACGCTTCGATTCGGGCGGTGCTGGTCCAGGCCTCGACGGCTTGCGATGAGGAGAAGCAGGCTGTCCTTGAGGCGAAGGCTGCTCGTGATGCAGCCCTGGGGGAGGTGATCGACGTCCTTGGTCGCTGCAATGCGCTGGAGGACGAGCTGCAAGGCCTGCGGGACCAGCTCACGAAAGAGGCCCACCTTCGCCAAGAGCAGGAAGAAGGCGTGAAGGCTCACGAGGCGGCCGTCAAGGAGAGGGAGGCCAAGCTCAGGAAGCACCGCGACCGCCTAGGCGCGCTGGAGCAGGAGTTGGGGGCGAGGAAAGCCGAGCTGTACGACAAGGCCCTGGTTCTTGCCGAGGACCGCGTGGCCTTCACGGAGATGGAGGCGAAGGCTCGCTCCTCGCTGAGGACGCTTTACGACAACGGCCTGGAGAGCCCGCTGGCTGGCGTCGAGGACGGCCCCGCCAAGCTGCTTCCCTTCCTGGTTCGTGCTCTTGAAGATGTCGCCCTTGGCCTTGGCCCCATGGCCGAGGCTGAGGCGCGTCTCATGTCTTCTGCAGCACTGACGCAGGTCCTCAATCACATCTACCTTCGCGATCCGGGCGTCGACCTCGACAGCCTGCTGGAGCCAGTAAGTGGTCAGCGTGCCGCTGCCGAGGCCGTGAAGGGTCGTGCGGAGGCTCTGCTGGGGAAGTTCTGGGCCTTCAGCACTAAGCCGAAGCAAGGCGCTGCCGACCCCACTGCTCCATAAGGCGAACCCACTACGCGCTGCTCCACCGCCGACAAGTGACTCCGTTGTGGCTCCTATCCTGCCTTTAATTCCTGCACATGTATCATGCCTCGGGGAGGCGTTTAAACTTGCGTTTGGCATTGAGATAACAGTGTGGACTGTAATATTTGCTTTTGAATTCCTTGAAATTTGCGCTTTTCCTTCCTACTTGCTTATGTTCTACGCCAGCAGAGCCCGGCCCCGCGCATGCCTCACCCAGCGTTAGTCCCGACAGGAAACCAGGACGGGGCCAAGGAGTGAGGGGCCACGTGACAAGTTAGGCTCCTGAGTCGCGATGCTCAGGAGTCCCCCTTGGCGCATGAACAGCAAGTAGGGAGGTGTGATGTGGGTGGATCTACCGTTCTTCGTCTGCAGAGCCCGGCCGCGCGCATAC
Organism: Triticum monococcum; assembly: GCA_034509565.1. Taxonomy (NCBI): domain Eukaryota; kingdom Viridiplantae; phylum Streptophyta; class Magnoliopsida; order Poales; family Poaceae; genus Triticum; species Triticum monococcum. The sequence goes on from CM067842.1 coordinate 292,453,866, forward strand.
CTCAACCGTCGTTAGCCTTTCGGAACTAAGGAGTGAGGGGCTATGTGACCAGTTAGGCTCCTGAGTCGCGATGCTCAGGAGTCCCCCTTGACGCTCAAACGGCCTTCGTACCTTCGCTCCGCTCGGGGAGAGACGCGCGACGAACCAGGCCTGGGGGGCCTGGCTGGGCGGCGTGCGTCTGGTCGTGACCCAGGCGCAGCCCACGTGCCCAGCCCCCTCGCGCGGCACTCCCAAGGGGAGGCGTTAAAATGAGGCTAGACACTGAGCTCTGGGCTCCCTGGGGTTGATGCGGCCCGGGGGCCACCCTCAGTTGTTTATCACCAGCGCGGAGCATAGCGCTTCCGTATGTGTACGGGCATAGCCGCTCCTCGGCAGTGTCGTCAGCCAGCGCGGAGCATGGTGCTTCCACTGGTACATGGGAGGGGGGCCCCCTCCGGGAGGAGCCCCCGGGGCGTGTACAGCCCCGCCCTGACATGTGGCTGGCACGGTAGGGCCTGGCGAGGTGTATCTGGGCACCCGTGAGCCAGCACGGGACTCACGGGGCCCTACCTCTAGGCGGGTTACGCCTGTCATTGGGCCTTATCTTGTGATGTGTCCCTGCAAATTTGGTTAGATGTCGGCACTCTACGTCCTCGGTGAAGGAAATATGCCCTAGAGGCAATAATAAAGTTATTATTTATTTCCTTATATCATGATAAATGTTTATTATTCATGCTAGAATTGTATTAACCGGAAACATAATACATGTGTGAATACATAGACAAACAGAGTGTCACTAGTATGCCTCTACTTGACTAGCTCGTTAATCAAAGATGGTTATGTTTCCTAACCATGGACAAAGAGTTGTTATTGATTAACGAGATCACATCATTAGATGAATGATCTGATTGACATGACCCATTCCATTAGCTTAGCACCCGATCGTTTAGTATGTTGCTATTGCTTTCTTCATAACTTATACATGTTCCTATGACTATGAGATTATGTAACTCCCGTGTGCCGGAGGAACACTTTGTGTGCTAACAAACGTCACAACGTAACTGGGTGATTATAAAGGTACTCTACAGGTGTCTCCAAAGGTACATGTTGGGTTGACATATTTCGAGATTAGGATTTGTCACTCCGATTGTCGGAGAGGTATCTCTGGGCCCTCTCGGTAATGCACATCACTTAAGCCTTGCAAGCAATGCAACTAATGAGTTAGTTGCGAGATGATGTATTACAGAACGAGTAAAGAGACTTGCTGGTAACGAGATTGAACTAGGTATTGGATATCGACGATCGAATCTCGGGCAACTAACATACCGATGACAAAGGGAACACCGTATGTTGTTATGCGGTCTGACCGATAAAGATCTTTGTAGAATATGTAGGAGCCAATATTGGCATCCAAGTCCCGCTGTTGGTTATTGACCGGAGACGTGTCTCGGTCATGTCTACATTGTTCTCGAACCCGTACGGTCCGCACACTTGAGGTTTCGATGACAGTTATATTATGAGTTTATGAGTTTTGATGTACCGAAGGAGTTCGGAGTCCCGGATGAGATCGGGTACATGACGAGGAGTCTCGAAATGGTAGAGACGTAAAGATCGATATATTGGACGACTATATTCGGATATCGGAAAGGTTCCGAGTGATTCGGGTATTTTTCGAAGTACCGGAGAGTTATGGGAATTCGCCGGGAGAAGTATTGGGCCTTGATGGGCTTTAGTGAGAAGAGGAGAAAGGGCCTGCTGCGCCCCCCCCCCCCCTCCCCTCTAGTCCGAATTGGACTAGGGAAAAGGGGGCCGGCCACCTTTCCTTCTCCTCCACTTCCTTCTCCCTTCCTCCCCTCTTGGTGGACTCCTACTAGGACTTGGAGTCCTAGTAGGACTCCACATCCTGGCCGCACCTAGCCTTGGCCGGCCTCCTCCTCCATCCTTTATATACAGGGGCAGGGGGCACCCCATAGACACACAAGTTGATCCACGTGATCGTTCCTTAGCCGTGTGTGGTGCCCCCTGCCACCATATTCCACCTCGATCATATCGTTGTAGTGCTTAGGCGAAGCCCTGCGTCGGTAGAACATCATCATCGTCACCACGCCGTTGTGCTGACGGAACTCATCCCCGAAGCTTTGCTGGATCGGAGCCCGGGGAGCGTCATCGAGTTGTACGTGTGCTAAGAACTCGGAGGTGCCGGAGTAACGGTGCTTGGATCGGTCGGATCGGGAAGACGTACAACTACTTCCTCTACGTTGTGTCAACGCTTCCGCGGTCGGTCTACGTGGGTACGTAGACAACACTATCCCCTCTCGTTGCTGTGCATCACCACGATCTTGCGTGTGCGTAGGAATTTTTTTGAAATTACTACTTTCCCCAACAGTGTTATCAGAGCCTAGGTTTTATGGTTTGATGTTATATGCACGAGTAGAACACAAGTGAGTTGTGAGCGATATAAGTCATACTACCTACCAGCATGTCATACTTTGGTTCGGCGGTATTGTTGGATGAAGCGGCACGGACCGACATTACGCGTACGCTTACGCGAGACCGGTTCTCCCGACGTGATTTGCACAAAGGTGGCTTGCGGGTGACTATTTCTCCAACTTTAGTTGAACCAAGTGTGGCTACGCCCGGTCCTTGCGAAGGTTAAAACGGAGTCTATTTGACAAACTATCGTTGTGGTTTTGATGCGTAGGTGAGATTGGTTCTTACTTAAGCCCGTAGCAGCCACGTAAAACTTGCAACAACAAAGTAGAGGACGTCTAACTTGTTTTTGCAGGGCATGTTGTGATGTGATATGGCCAAAACATGATGCTAAATTTTATTGTATGAGATGATCATGTTTCGTAACCGAGTTATCGGCAACTGGCAGGAGCCATATGGTTGTCGCTTTATTGTATGCAATGCAATTGCGATGTAATGCTTTACTTTATCACTAAGCGGTAGCAATAGTCGTGGAAGCATAAGATTGGCGAGACGACAACGATGCTACGATGGAGATCAAGGTGTCGCGCCGGTGACGATGGTGATCATGACGGTGCTTCGGAGATGGAGATCACAAGCACAAGATGATGATGGCCATATCATATCACTTATATTGATTGCATGTGATGTTTATCTTTTTATGCATCTTATCTTGCTTTGATTGACGGTAGCATTATAAGATGATCTCTCACTAAATTATCAAGAAGTGTTCTCCCTGAGTATGCACCGTTGCCAAAGTTCGTCGTGCCCAGACACCACGTGATGATCGGGTGTGATAAGCTTTACGTCCATCTACAATGGGTGCAAGCCAGTTTTTGCACATGCAGAATACTCAGGTTAAACTTGACGAGCCTAGCATATGCAGATATGGCCTTGGAACACGGAGACCGAAAGGTCGAGCGTGAATCATATAGTAGATATGATGAACATAGCGATGTTCACCATTGAAAACTACTCCATCTCACGTGATGATCGGTCATGGTTTAGTTGATTTGGATCACGTGATCACTTAGAGGATTAGAGAGATGTCTATCTAAGTGGGAGTTCTTAAGTAATATGTTTAATTGAACTTAAATTTATCATGAACTTAGTCCTGGTAGTATTTTGTAAATCATGTTGTAGATCAATAGCTCGCGTCGTTGCTTCCCTGTGTTTATTTTGATATGTTCCTAGAGAAAATTGTATTGAAAGATGTTAGTAGCAATGATGCGGATTGGATCCGTGATCTGAGGTTTATCCTCATTGCTGCACAGAAGAATTATGTCCTTGATGCACCGCTAGGTGACAGACCTATTGCAGGAGCAGATGCAGACGTTATGAATGTTTGGCTAGCTCAATATGATGACTACTTGATAGTTTAAGTGCACCATGCTTAACGGCTTAGAATCGGGACTTCAAAGACGTTTTGAACGTCATGAACCATATGAGATGTTCCAGGAGTTGAAGTTAATATTTCAAGCAAATACCCGAGCTGAAAGATATGAAGTCTCCAACAAGTTCTATAGCTAAAAGATGGAGGAGAATCGCTCAACTAGTGAGCATGTGCTCAGATTGTCTGGGTACTACAATCGCTTGAATCAAGTGGGAGTTAATCTTCCAGATAAGATAGTGATTGACAGAATTCTCTAGTCACCATGACCAAGTTAGTAGAACTTCGTGATGAACTATAGTATGCAAGGGATGACGAAAACGACTCCCGAGCTTTTCATGATGATGAAATCGATGAAGGTAGAAATCAAGAAAAACATCAAGTGTTGATGGTAGACAAGACCACTAGTTTCAAGAAAAGGGCAGAGGGAAGAAGGGGAACATAAAAAAAAACAGCAAGCAAGTTGCTTCTCAAGTGAAGAATCCCAAGTCTGGACCTAAGCCTGAGACTGAGTGCTTCTACTGCAAAGGGACTGGTCACTGGAAGCGGAACTACCCCAAGTGATTGGCAGATAAGAAGGATGGCAAAGTGAACATAAGTATATTTGATATACATGTTATTGATGTGTACTTTACTAGTGTTCATAGCAACCCCTCAGTATTTGATACTAGTTCAGTTGCTAAGATTAGTAACTCGAAACAGGAGTTGCAGAATAAAACAGAGACTAGTTAAGGGTGAAGTGACGATGAGTGTTGGAAGTGGTTCCAAGATTGATATGATCATCATCGCACACTCCCTATAAATTCAGGATTAGTGTTGAACCTAAATAAGTGTTATTTGGTGTTTACGTTGAGCATGAATATAATTTGATCATGTTCATTGTAATACGGTTATTCATTTAAGTAAGAGAATAAATTGGTGTTCTGTTTACATGAATAAAACCTTATATGGTTACACACCCAATGAAAATAGTTCGTTGGATCTCGATCATAGTGATACACATAATCATAATATTGAAACCAAAAGATGCAAAGTTAATAATGATAGTGCAACTTATTTGTAGCACTGCCGTTTAGGTCATATTGGTGTAAAGCGCATGAAGAAACTCCATGCTGATGGGCTTTTGGAATCACTTGATTATGAATCAGTTGATGCTTGCGAACCATGCCTCATGGGCAAGATGACTAAGACTCTGTTCTTCGGAACAATGGAGCGAGCAATAGATTTGTTGGAAATCATACATACTGATGTATGTGGTCCGATGAATATTGAGGCTCACGATAGGAATCATTATTTTCTGATCTTCACAGATGATTTGAACAGATATGAGTATATCTACTTGATGAAACATAAGTCTGAAACATTTGAAAAGTTCAAAGAATTTCAGAGTGAAGTGGAGAATCATCGTAACAAGAAAATAAGGTTTCTACGATCTAATCGCGGAGACAAATATTTGAGTTACGAGTTTGGTCTTCAATTAGAACAATGTGGAATAGTTTCACAAATTCGTGCCACCCGGAACACCACAGCATAATGGTGTGTCCGAACGTCATAGCCGTACTTTATTAGATATAGTGCAAATCTATGATGTTTCTTACCGATTTACCACTATCATTTTTGAGGTTATGCATTAAAGACAGCTGCATTCACGTTAAAAAGGGGCACCATCTAAGTCCGTTGAGATGACACAATCTGAACTATGGTTTAGCAAGAAACCAAAGTTGTCGTTTCTTAAAGTTTGGGGTTGTGATGCTTATGTGAAAAAGTTTCATCCTGATAAGCTCAAAACCAAATCGGAGAAATATGTCTTCATAGGATACCCAAAAGGAGACTGTTGGGTACACCTTCTATCACAGATCCTAAGGCAAGATATTCGTTGCTTATAATGGATCCTTTCTAGAGAAGGAGTTTTTCTCGAAAGATGTGAGTGGGAGGAAAGTAGAACTTGATGAGGTAACTGTACCTACTCCCTTATTGGAAAGTAGTACATCACAGAAAACTGTTTCTGCGACACCTACCCCAATTAGTGAGGAAGCTAATGATACTGATCATGAAACTTCAGGACAAGATACTACTGAACCTCGTAGATCAACCAGAGTGAGATCCGCGCCAGAGTGGTACGGTAATCCTGTTCTGGAAATCATGCTGCTAGATCATGATGAACCTACGAACTATGAAGAAGCGATGGTGAGCCCAGATTCCGCAAAATGGCTTGAAGCCATGAAATCTAAGATGGGATTCATGTATGAAAGCAAAGTATGGACTTTGGTTGACTTTCCCGATGATCGGCAAGCCATAGAAAATAAATGGATCTTCAAGAGGAAGACGGACGTTGATAGTAGTGTTACTATCTACAAAGCTAGAATTGTCGCAAAAGGTTTTCGACAAGTTCAAAGTGTTGACTACGATGAGAGTTTCTCACTCGTATCTATGCTTAAGTCTGTCTGAATCATGTTAGCAATTGCCGCATTTTATGAAATCTGGCAAATGGATAAACAAAACTGCATTCCTTAATGGATTTCTTAAAGAAGAGTCGTATATGATGCAACCAATAGGTTTTGTCAATCCTAAAGGTGCTAACAAAATATACAAGCTCCAACGATTCATCTATGGACTGGTGCAAGCATCTCAGAGTTGGAATACACGCTTTGATAAGTTGATCAAAGCATATAGTTTTATACAGACTTGCGGCGAAGCCTGTATTTACAAGAAAGTGACTGGGAGCACTACAACATTTCTGATAAGTATATGTGAATGACATATTGTTGATCGGAAATAATGTAGAATTATTCTGTAAAGCATAAAGGAGTGTTTGAAAGGAGTTTTTCAAAGAAATACTTCGGTGAAGCTGCTTACATATTGAGCATCAAGATCTATAGAGATAGATCAAGACGCTTGATAAGTTTTTTTCAATAAATACATACCTTGACAAGATTTTGAAGTAGTTCAAAATGGAACATTTAAAGAAAGAGTTTCTTACCTATGTTACAAGGTGTGAAATTGAGTAAGACTCAAAGCCCGACCATGGCAGAAGATAGAAAGAGAATGAATGTCATTCCCTATGCCTTGGTCATAGGTTCTATAAAGTATGCCATGCTGTGTACCAGATCTATTGTACACCCTACCAATGAGTTTGGCAAGGGAGTACAATAGTGATCTAGGAGTAGATCACTGGACAGCGGTCAAAATTATCCTTAGTGGAATAAGGATATATTTCTCAATTATGGAAGTGAAAAAAGGTTCGTCGTAAAGGGTTATGTCGATGCAAGTTTTGACACTAATCTAGATGACTCTAAGTCTCGGTCTAGATACATATTGAAAGTGGGAGCAATTAGCTAGAGTAGCTCCATGCAGAGCATTGTTGACATATAAATTTGCAAAATACATGTGGATCTGAATGTGGCAGACCCGTTGACTAAGATTCTCTCACAAGCAAAACATGATCACACCTTAGTACTCTTCGGGTGTTAATCACATAGCGATGTGAACTAGATTACTGAATCTAGTAAACCCTTTGGGTATTGGTCACATGGCGATGTGAAGTATGGGTGTTAATCACATGATGATGTGAGCTATCAATGTTAATCACATGGTGATATGATCTAGATTATTGACTCTAGTGCAAGTGGGAGACTGAAGGAAATATGCACTAGAGGCAATAATAAAGTTATTATTTATTTCCTTATATCATGATAAATGTTTATTATTCATGCTAGAATTGTATTAACCGGAAACATAATACATGTGTGAATACATAGACAAACAGAGTGTCACTAGTATGCCTCTACTTGACTAGCTCGTTAATCAAAGATGGTTATGTTTCCTAACCATGAACAAAGAGTTGTTATTTGATTAACGGGATCATGTCATTAGATGAATGATCTAATTGACATGACCCATTCCATTAGCTTAGCACCCGATCGTTTAGTATGTTGCTATTGCTTTCTTCATGACTTATACATGTTCCTATGACTATGAGATTATGTAACTCCTGTGTGCCGGAGGAACACTTTGTGTGCTACCAAACGTCACAACGTAACTGGGTGATTATAAAGGTACTCTACAGGTGTCTCCAAAGGTACATGTTGGGTTGACGTATTTCGAGATTAGGATTTGTCACTCCGATTATCGGAGAGGTATCTCTGGGCCCTCTCGGTAATGCACATCACTTAAGCCTTGCAAGCAATGCAACTAATGAGTTAGTTGCGAGATGATGTATTACAGAACGAGTAAAGAAACTTGCCGGTAACGAGATTGAACTAGGTATTGGATACCGATGATCGAATCTCGGGCAAGTAACATACCGATGACAAAGGGAACAACGTATGTTGTTATGTGGTCTGACCGATAAGGATCTTCGTAGAATATGTAGGAGCCAATATGGGCATCCAGGTCCCGCTATTGGTTATTGACCGGAGACGTGTCTCGGTCATGTCTACATTGTTCTCGAACCCGTAGGGTCCGCACGCTTAAGGTTTCGATGACAGTTATATTATGAGTTTATGAGTTTTGATGTACCGAAGGAGTTCGGAGTCCCGGATGAGATCGGGGACATGACGAGGAGTCTCGAAATGGTCGAGACGTAAAGATCGATATATTGGACGACTATATTCGGACATCAGAAAGGTTCCGAGTGATTCGGGTATTTTTCAGAGTACCGGAGAGTTACGGGAATTCGCCGGGAGAAGTATTGGGCCTTGATGGGCTTTAGTGGGAAGAGGAGAAAGGGCCTGCTGCGCCCCCCTCCCCTCTGGTCCGAATTGGACTGGGGAAAAGGGGGCCGGCCACCTTTCCTTCTCCTCCACTTCCTTCTCCCTTCCTCCCCTCTTGGTGGACTCCTACTAGGACTTGGAGTCCTAGTAGGACTCCACATCCTGGCCGCACCTAGCCTTGGCCGGCCTCCTCCTCCTCCATCCTTTATATACAAGGGCAGGGGCACCCCATAGACACACAAGTTGATCCACGTGATCGTTCCTTAGCCGTGTGCGGTGCCCCCTGCCACCATATTCCACCTCGATCATATCGTTGTAGTGCTTAGGCAAAGCCCTGCGTCGGTAGAACATCATCATCGTCACCACGCCGTTGTGCTGACGGAACTCATCCCCGAAGCTTTGCTGAATCGGAGCCCGGGGAGCGTCATCGAGCTGTGCGTGTGCTAAGAACTCGGAGGTGCCGGAGTAACGGTGCTTGGATCGGTCGGATCGGGAAGACGTACAACTACTTCCTCTACGTTGTGTCAACGCTTCCGCAGTCGGTCTGCGTGGGTACGTAGACAACACTCTCCCCTCTCGTTGCTATGCATCACCATGATCTTGCGTGTGCGTAGGAAAAGTTTTGAAATTACTACGTTCCCCAACACTCGGGTCCCGGCCCTCGAGCTGGTCTCAGCCGTCGCTGGTATGCCAGGTCGCGATGCCGTGGACAAGGCCAGAGGGTGAGGGCTGGAGAGCCAGTAAGAGCCCTGAGTCGCGATGCTCAGGTACCCCCCCCCCTTTAACGTGCAAGTGGTCGGCGTGGAGAAGAAGAGGTGCCGTGGACCGGCATCAAATAATCAAGCATGGTGGGTCGAACGCATAACCGGAAATAAACGCAAATGGGATACATGCCGCTGGGTCTGGCCCAAGCGACTTGGGGATCATGCAGCCCGAGGGGCGCCCCCAGCAAGGTAAGCTAACAACATGAAATAAGAGGGATACATGCCGTAGGGACGGACCCACGCGGCCTGGGAATAATGCAGCCCTGGGGGGCGCTCCCAGCTGGAAGTGAAACTTGAAAGATGTCACCTGATGACGTTGAGGACGAAGGGGTGTTTGTGTAGCAGACTCGGTGGGCTGCGGAAGCCGATCCTCACAAGCCCCAGGCCCAGGGGCCTCGGGAGGCTCCGGAGGCGCTGGCGGCTCCTCGCGGACCATCTCCATCTCCACCAGGGCTGCGGAACGCCTGGCCTCTTGTGCCTCCGTGATGCCCCTCATGAGGCGCCGGTACGTGGCAGCCACGTTCGGCAAGCCGTAAGGCATGCGAACGTAGCTGTGGGGTGGACCTCCGCAGCGCCCCTCTCGTGAGGGCCAGAGGCGCTCTAGAGAGGCGACTCGATTGAGCCCTCGTATGTCGATGCAGACGCACAGCCCGCCATCCTTGCCTGGATGGGGAGCCACTACTGGTAGGCGGCCGCCGCCTTTCATGACTCTTGACTCCTGTAGCTCCTGAATGGCCTTGCTGAGAAACTCCTGAGGGTCTGGCTCTCCTTGCCTTACTCCTTCTTGAGGGAATGGTGCTTCGAAACACGCCTCCATGTGGTGCCCAAGCGCCTCCCTCATGACCCTAGCTAGGTCAGTGGCCCTCCAGGGGAGAGCCCCCGAGCCCTGCCAGAGGAGGGCGCCGGGCGCGCTTTCCTATGCGATGGAAGGAGGTTCCCCCTGGCTGGCACGGGCCCTGAGGGGCCGGGCTGGACGATGTCTTCTTCTTCTTGGGGGCGGTCTCGGGAAGCCTCATGCTTTCGCGATCCAGGTCATCCAGTGACGCGGCCTGAAAGGCTCGTTCCAGGGAATACACCGCGTCCTTATCTTCACAGGGCACCGTGATGACTCCGCCACTTCCTGGCATCTTGAGGACGTTCTAGCCATGATGAGTTACGGCCATGAACTATGCGAGCGCTGGGTACCCAAGGATGGCGTTGTACGGCAGGCGAATGTGAGCGACGTCGAAGTCGATGAGCTCGGTGCGGTAGTTGTCGCGTGCCCCGAAGGTGACAGGGAGGCGGACCTGCCCAATCGGGACCGTGGAGCCGTGGTGATTCCGGAGAAAGGCTTGGTTGGCTGAAGCTGGCTGTAGGGCACTTGGAGATTGTTGAATGTTTCCACGGACAGGACGTTGAGCCCTGCCCCGCCATCGATGAGGGTCCTGGTGACCACCACGTTGCTGATGATTGGGAAACAAAGCATCGGGAGGACTCCGGCTGTAGCCGCACACTTGAACTGATCTGCTGAGCTGAACGTGATGGCGCACGTCGACCACCTGAGAGGGCACGTGGCTTCGAGCCTGGGGAGGACTGCATTCACTTCGCGGGCGAACTGCTTGAAGATGCGTTGAGAGGCTGGGGCTTGAGCCCCGCCCAGGATGCAGGCGATCGCGCGCGGCTCCTGGAAGCCCCCAGCCCCCTCATCCTGGTGGCGGTCCTCGTTTCTCCTTGGCTGCGGTGGCAGCGGAGGGAGGCCTGCGTTGCCTTGCGGGCGATCCTCGCGAGGCTAGTCCCTCTAGTCTCCCTCGCGAGGCGGGTCTTGCCAGCGATCCCCGCGAGGTTGATCGTGCCACCCTTGGCGCGGGCCACGGTCTTCCCAGCGTCCTGCGTTCCTTCCTCCTTCTCGACCATAGCCCAGGTCACCGCGGTCGGGGGGACGGCCGATCCTTCCTTCTCGCACGGCTCGGAGCTCTTGACATTCGTTGGTGTTGTGGGTATGGAGGTCGTGGTACACACAGTACCGACTGCCCTTGGAAGGTTCGGGCTGATCTCTGCCCCGCTTGGTGTCTGGTTCTGCCGCGAGCACGGTAGCCCCCTTGCGCTTCACATCCTTGGCCTTGGGCTTCTTCTCTTCTGGGTCTACGGCAGGCAGCTCGAAGAGGGAGAGACGCCCTTCCTCAGCCCTGGCGCACTTGGTTGCCAAGCTGAACAGCTCCAAGGAAGTGCACAGGTCTTCATGCATCGCCAGCTCCTCCTTCATCTTGACATCGCGCACGCCGTCGGAGACGGCTGAGATGATGGCCTCCTCAGTCACACTGGGAATCTTGAGGCGTGCGTTGTTGAAGCGCTAGATGTACTTCTTCAGGGTCTCCCCGGGTTGTTGCTTGATGCGGCGCATGTCGCTCACGGCGGGTGGCCGGTCGCGAGTACCTTGGAAGTTGGCGATGAAGCGGGTGCGCATCTCGTCCCAGGAGGAGATCGTGCTTGCAGCCAGGTTCAGGAGCCAGGTGCGGGCCCCCGTCCTTGAGCGCCATGGGAAACCAGTTCGCCATGACCTTCTCGTCTCCGTTGGCAGCTTCGATGCCCAGCTCGTATAGCTGGAGGAACTCCGCAGGGTCAGCCGTGCCGTGGTAACGAGGAGGCAGGTCTGGCTTGAACTTGTCGGGCCACGCGACGCTGCGTAGCTCGGTGGTGAAGGCACGGCAGCCTGCTGTGGCCACGGGAGGCCTTGGGTGACGGAGAGCTTGGTCTTGCATGTCCCCACGCGCTACAGCTGGGAACAGAGCGGGGTCTTGACGTGCGGGAGCAGGAGCATGGTCGCGACGTGCTGGAGCAGGGAGCGCCCGGGCAGCTTCTTGCGGGCGAGGGACTTCTTGGCAGCTCTGCTCTTGCCGCGCTGGCACCTGACGGAGCGAGTTCCGCCCAGGGACCACGTGCCTTGAACCCATGGCGCCTTCTTGAGGAGGAGGCGGCCGGGGCGCCGCCGGGGCCTCGTCGCCCGCACGGGGCGGGGTGCGGTGCAGCGGAACGGACGGCGCAGGAGAGCCCCCTGCGGCGCGGACGAGCTCGGCGACGCGGTCAGGCCATTCTTCGTAGATTTCATCGATGGGACGGTAGCGCAGGAACTCGTTTGCCGCGATGAGCGCAGCTCGAGCCTACATGGGCATGAGGAGCGCGCGGGGCGAAGAACCAGCTGGGATGAGCGAGGGAGTAGCGGTGTGGCCTCCTTACTTCGTTTGGATCATGTTTGATGTCTGAAAAAACAAAAGAAAGTATTTTTAAGTCTGAAAAATCAAAAAAAAGTCTGATGATATCATCTGTTTGATGTGGCAAAATGGATGGTAATGAGACGTTTGGATCATGTTACTTCGTGTCATATGTGTGGCACTTATCATTTGGGTGTTTTTTTATTTTGCAAAAAAGGTCAATGTTTTTTTGGAGATGGTGTTTTCTGCATTTCTGTGTTGCTTTATGATGGTTGATCGTCAAGCAGCAACCACCGCACATCTCCTCCCTCCTCCACCAGCTCCCCATCCTCAACGAGCTCGCACCACCCGCTGCTACCCAGCATGGCCGCCGCCGCCACCGCCGTCCGCTTCCACACGGCCGCCGCGCGACGCGCCGCCCCTCGCCGACCGGCGCGCTTCGCCGTGCGCGCGGATGCCGCGCAGGCGGCGACGGCGCTGACGCAGGATGACCTCAAGAGGCTTGCGGCGGTGCGTGCGGTGGAGCAGGTGCAGAGTGGTATGGTTCTGGGGCTCGGGACAGGCTCCACGGCCGCCTTTGCCGTCGCCGAGATCGGTGCGCTTCTTGCCAACGGGAAGCTCTCCGGCATCGTCGGTGTGCCCACTTCCAAGCGCACCTTTGAGCAGGCCATGTCCCTGGGAATCCCTCTTTCCACGCTCGACGACCACCCCGTGATCGACCTCGCCATTGACGGCGCTGACGAGGTCCTCCCTCTTTTCTCATTGCTTCTTTACCACTATGCATAAAAGTGTAATTTCCATTGTTTGTAGGGATATTTGGAAGATGGGAAAAAAACACCTCTTGCTAGAATTTCTGTCATACTCCACTTGGAGCATGAAAGATGTTTTTAGTTGATGGACGATATTTGGAAGATGATAAAACACCTTTTGCTAAAATTTCCATCTTTCTTGCTTTCCGAGCATGAAAGATGGCTCTGTCTTACTACTGTACTTCATGGACGATAGTTCAGACTTCCTGTCTGTATCATTTTAGTTCTGACATTTAACATGTTACTACGAAGGAGCAACCATTTATCTTGTATGTATGCCGTTATCATGCAGGACTGTCACCACTCTGAAAGTGTATGCCTTCCTGTCACTGCTTAAAGGTTGGAAAGTAACAAACCAGTATCGGTCGAATGCCATGATGTTGCGGAGCTAAAATGAATGGTCAATCACAACAACTGCATGTTCACTTATTTGTCCTTTGATTTTTTTATTAGGAGGGGTTGCCGTAGCGAGGTTCAGATTCTCCTCTTCATTGTGTTCTAAGAACCATCGGTGATTAACCTTGTTCCTTTTTTTTACTACTATAAACAGGTTGATCCAGATCTTAACCTTGTCAAAGGGCGGGGTGGAGCCCTTCTCCGGGAGAAGATGGTCGAAGCTGCATCAGGAAAGTTTGTTGTTGTCGTTGATGAGACGAAACTAGTTACTGGCCTAGGAGGGAGCGGTCTTGCCATGCCTGTGGAAGTTGTGCAGTTCTGCTGGAAGTACAATCAAGTAAGACTGCAGGGTCTGTTCAATGAAGAAGGTTGTGAGGCAAAGCTGAGATTGAATGAGGATGACAAGCCCTATGTTACTGACAACTCGAACTACATCGTAGATTTATACTTCAAGACGCCAATCAAGGATGCGTTGGGCGCGGGCAAGGAGATTGCAGCTTTGGAAGGAGTTGTTGAGCATGGGTTGTTCTTGAACATGGCAAGCTCAGTGATCATTGCTGGATCAGACGGTGTCAGTGTCAAAACAAAGTGAGTTTTTTGGGTCGGCTATTGTTGACGTGTTGAATTTACGGTTTTTCACTGAATAATCTATCTGTGTAAAAGGAGGAAATAATGTTCTTCTCTAAATATATTTTTTCCATGTTTCGATGGCTCGGTTTATTTTGGGCATGAAAGAGTCACATTGCAGAAAAAACACCACTTCCATTGATTGAAGCCCTGGTGATCGTGACAAGTCAATGACATTAATCTTTTTGGGCGCCAATCATCTTCTAGAACAACACTTTGAATAAATTTGAGAGCCTGCATGTATATCAGATAATTCAGAATACACCTCACCACAAGCTTATTCATTACCTAACATGCTACATACTAAAGGAAGCCAACAAAAAAAAAATTGTACGGCTTAGACTTCCTTGTTAAAAGTTCTTTTTCCGCGAACCAACCTGTGGTTGAGATGGTTAGGTGCACAGTGATGTCCCTACCCATCAGGGTTCAAATCCTGGTGCTCGCATTATTTCTGAATTTATTTTAGGATTTTCGGCGATGCGCTTTCAGTGGGAGTAGACGTTCCCGTCGACGACGAGGCGCCTACGGTGACTTCTTAAATCTCAAGATGATATGCCGGCTCAGTCTCTCGGAGGTGCTCGGGTAGGGTGTGTGTGCGTTCATAGGGATGAGTGTATGCGCGCGTATATAAGCGCTTGTGTCTGTACTGATGCTAAAAAAAGCTTTTTTTCTTCCGAAAATGCCTAATAGAGCACGAGCTACCTGGCGCTCTTCATCTGGGGCGTTAGCCTTCAGCTGGATCCGTGTCAGCAGCGTATTTGTCTCACGTATTCCGTGTGGCATCATTTTATCCCGCTCCGTATTTGATGCGTAGCATCCCAAGGTCATCCCCATGGACCTACCATCGTCTCACCAAGTGCCTACCGGGCCCATGACTTGATCACGTGCAAAAGCCCTTGAAACCGAGATGACATCTCTCCTCTCACAATTCCACTTCGATGCACATGAAGCATGGCTACTACCTCATATGGATACCTTGTGCATACTCAGGTACAATGAAGAAGCTAAGGAGCAAGGACAAGAAGAAGAAGAAGAAGATGGACGAGAAGACGGAGGAGAAGAAGGGGCAGACGTCAACACTCTGGACAGCCCGGAACTTCCGGCCAGAGCCCAGAACTTCCGGCCCCCGGACCTTCCGGCCGACCCGGAGCTTCCGGCCGCCGATGACCTCAACAAGCCCAGGCGTGCCAACTCTCGGGTTAGCCCGGACCCCGCCCCGGACCTTTCGGCGCCCGGAACTTCCGGCCCCCGGAAGCCAGCACAGCTCCACCGCGCCAACTCTCTGGTTAGGCCGGAACCTCCCCGGAACCTCCGGCGCCCGGAACTTCCGGCCTAGCACGGAACTTCCGGCCCTGCCTGCGCGCAGCCACTTAGGCCGAGGCCCGTGTACCCCTTTCGTTACCTAGACTATATATACTCTATCCTGTACACTTTCTAGGGTTAGCATTGGTTTAGCTCATATTTAGAGATAGAGCTTCGCTCATCCATACCGATCTCCTCCTCGAGAGAGACTGTGGCCCCTCTTCAGAGAAGATCAACTTGGATTCAAGACCCCCCTCTTTGGCGGCCCCATCAAGACCACCTTCTAGGAGAAGAACCGGTTACTTGTTTCGTCCTTTGTTGACCTTGGATCATCGTGTATCTCTTTGTATTTCGAGGATGTAGCACATGTGTAATCGAATCTTGTTGGTTTGAGTGATTCTCTTGTGTTTTCCCTCGTGAATCCCCCTCGTGTTCTTCGTGTTTCTCTTTGGGATCCGCTCCTTTCGTGAAAGATCGGCCACCTAGGGTTTCGCCCTACATCATCTTGGTATCATGAGCAAGGTTGATCACGATTTCGGAGCCCCCTCTTCGTTTTTCTAGCTTGATTTTGTTGTTTTTCGTCCTAATCCGAAAATCCCCATGAAAATAGCCCCAAATTTTTTTGTGATTTGTTCGTGTGCTGAGATTTTGTTGGTTTTGATCCGTGAAGTTTCTGTGTGGCTCGTAGGCTTTTCCCCAAGTTTTTCCGCCCAAATCCACGAACCCTAAGTCCCTGTTCTTGGCAGAATCCCGACCCCCAGAACTTCCGGTCCAGCCCGGACATTCCGGCCCCCGGACCTTCCGGCCTCCCCGGAACCTCCAGACCCCGGACCCTCCGTCTTGCCCGGAACTTCCGGCTTCGACAGAAAGTTTGCACTACCATCTCCACCCAAAAATTCCACCAAATTTTGTTCCAGTGCTCACCATATACCATATATACTTCCGCATACCTCCACCATTCCGCATAACCCAACTAATTTTGGACGCTCTCCGACACTTTTGCTACTTTGAGGTTTGAGAATTTGAGTTGCGGTACCGTATCCTTTTGTGTTTCGGCTATCTAGGTACGGTTCGACATCGACATCACCGCCGCTCATTTTCGCCATGGACGCGTCATCAACACTGGTCTTCAACAACGACCACCTCGACTACGATTTGGTATTCGTGCCACCATTTTGACACCACACCGGAAGCAAGACCGATAACCTCATTTTGGTATTGGACATAGCACTCTTGCCATTACATTGATAGCCATCATAGCCTTACTCCTTTGCGTTGCTTACCCATCGAGACTAGCCATTGAGTATTGCCGGCAACAAGACTTGTGCACATTAGTGATCATACTTCCCATAGCATACATACCATCATCGTGTTGCATCTCTTGGTATCATCTCTTGTGTCACAAAGTTGTCATCGCATACTCACTTGCTATATTGGTTCGTCAAGAATTGCATGAGAAAAGAGCTCAAACATCAAAGAGCCAAACAAGCTTTTAAGCAAAGAGGAAAGATAAGCAAAGAGCTTTTAAGCAAGAACAATAGCATCATACAACATTAAGATTGTCATACTCGATCATCTTGGATCATATCATAAAAACACCTTGCATACAAAGTTTTGGGATAGAAGTCGTTGCATTTTTGCTAAGTAGGTTGTGCAATCGTGCTAGAGTCTCTCTAGTGTTGTGCAACAAGAGCATTTTCATGGATTCCACATTTTGGCTCACCCTTGGTTGCATAACCCCATCTTATCTTTTTGCGTGTGTGTTTCCGTGTACCTTATATGCTTGGTCTACTTGTTACATTACATCTTGCGAATATTTTCCAACATTATTGAAGCTCACTTACAATTACATCAAATTTTGTGCCACCATCCTAACCAAGCTCCACCAAAAGCTTTTACTTGTGTAGGTGTGAGAACCGACAAGAATTGGTACCAATTGTGCTATTTCCTTGTTACACATTGGAGTCATCTTTGATCCATTGTCAACATCGGTCAAGGTACATTTGATATTGGTTCTTCCCTTTCTTCCACTCACATTTGTCTTGGAATGATGGATAGGCCAAGTACTTCTACCAACCCGCTCTTCATGGAGCAAGATGACGACATGAACTCCTTTGTCACCAAGAGTCACCTCTTTGGTGCACAACGTGCTTTGCATCAAGAGCAACAAGCTATGAGTGAACGCATCGACAACCTTTCCGCCGACTTACGACTTTCCGAGCAACGTCCAAGGGACTACTTTGACAACAAGCTCGATGATCACAAGCAAGAGAATGACGCAAGGATGGACGAGATTCGCGTTTTGTTGCTCAACCGCTCTTCTTTCACTTCAAGAAGGAGCCGTTCAAGTCGACACTCCGACGACACCATCTCCGGTTCAAGTACACCGTCATCAAAAACTCTCCGTCGAGCCGCGCGCAACGAGTGTCGAGCACACCTCAATCCACTTCGAGACACTGACTTGCAAGAACATCGACGACGTCAAGCCGAAGAAGCCTTTGCGCTAGCTCAGGAACGGCAACGCCAACGTCAACATGAACAAGAGGAGCAAGCGCGACAACATCAAGATGCACAAGAGCCGAGGCGGAACGCCAAGAACAACAACTACGTGAAGCTCAAGCACTTGAAGCGCAACGTGCCCTTCATGAATCAAGTCATGCCGTAGCCGACCAAGGCCGACAAGCTCGACTACATCAAGAAGCACTTCGCGATGAAGCTCAAGAAAGAATTTATCAAAGACGTGTGCGTCAACAAGCTCCTCGTCTAGATAGACAAGCGCCTCGTCAAGATAGACAAGCTCCCACTCAAGCGAGACAAGAACATCAAGTCTATCGAGAACAAGAAGACAATGGACCCAATCCTCACCAAGAGCAACATGAGGAAGACTTCCAGCTTCGTCCAGAGCACCACGAGTTGGACAATCATCTACAACATGGGCGTCATCACCCCCGACCCCAACACAATGAAGAGCAACGCTACGGCAAACTCAAGTTCACCATGCCCAAGTTCAACGGAAGCAACGATCCCGAAGAATACCTTTCATGGGCATTGAAAGTTGACAAGATCTTCCGTTTGCAAAATTATGAAGAAGAGAAGAAGATCGCGATGGCATCCCTTGAGTTCCAAGACTATGTCCTCATTTGGTGGGAACAAGTCATTGAGCGTCGTGAGGCAAGAGGTGAACCACCCATCACTACTTGGACACAAATGAATGATGTCATGAGAGCACGCTGCATGCCTACCTACTAGAACCGCGACCTCTTCAAGAAACTCCAACAACTCAAGAAAGGAACCAAGAGCGTTGAAGAGTACTACAAGGAAATGGAGATTGCCATGATAAGAGCCAATGTGACGGAAGATGATGAGCAAACTATGGCACGTTTCTTGAATGGACTCAATCATCCCATCAAGAAGATCGCCGACTTCCAACCATACTCAAATCTCATCGAGCTCGTGCACCAAGCTACCAAAGCGGAACGCCAAGTGAAAGATGACTTCAAGTACGCCAAGTTCTCATCCAAGTCCTACGGCTTCTCAAATCTCATCGAGCTCATGCACCAAGCTACCAAAGAGGAGAAGAAGGGGCAGACGTCAACACTCTGGACAGCCCGGAACTTCCGGCCCCCGGACCTTCCGGCCGACCCGGAGCTTCCGGCTGCCGATGACCTCGACAAGCCCAGGCGTGCCAACTCTTGGGTTAGCTCGGACCCTGCCCCGGACCTTCCGGCGCCCGGAACTTCCGGCCTGCCCGGACCTTCCGGCCCCCGGAAGCCAGCACAGCTCCACCGCGCCAACTCTCTAGTTAGGCTTGAACCTCCCCGGAACGTCCGGCGCCCGGAACTTCCGGCCCTTCCTGCGCGCAGCCACTTGGGCCGAGGCCTGTGTACCCCTTTCGTTACCTATACTATATATACTCTATCTCGTACAATTTCTAGGGTTAGCGTTGGTTTAGCTCATATTTAGAGATAGAGCTTCGCTCATCCATACCGATCTCCTCCTCAAGAGAGACTGCGGCCCCTCTTCAGAGAAGATCAACTTGGATTCAAGACCCCCCTCTTTGGCGGCCCCATCAAGATCTCCTTCTAGGAGAAGAACCGGTTACTTGTATCGTCCTTTGTTGACCTTGGATCATCGTGTATCTCTTTGTGTTTCGAGGATGTAGCACATGTGTAATCGAATCTTGTTGGTTTGAGTGATTCTCTTGTGTTTTCCCTCGTGAATCCCCCTCGTGTTCTTCGTGTTTCTCTTTGGGATCCGCTCCTTTCGTGAAAGATCGGCCACCTAGGGTTTCGCCCTACATCAGTATTCCATTGTTATCAACAGGGCTATCCCAGCTCGCATGCATATGAACACGTCCCGCACCCATCCCACTTCTTGTTCGCGTGCGCCCAGTCAATGTACATGCCTTGTCAAATCCTACAACCAGCCACTCCGAACCTAGCATCCAGTGACTGGCAGTTGATAGCAATCCCTGAAAATGCACATATTTGATCCTTTTTCTCTTCTTGATGCCCTGATTTTTCACCTCCGAAGCTTGTTGTCTTATTTTTGCTTCGACCGTCTTAATATAAACTAAAAAAAATGTAACATGAAATCTATTTCATCATGAAAAACATCCCATTGTAACACTCCACCTCTGCCACTCCGACACACCTTCGTGGATGATACAGAAAATGGGGTGAATTGAAGGCCCAGTTTTTATTAGTTAATATTCACAATTGTGGTTTGTCCTTTTCGCTATTATAGGTATGTGCTTTGAATTCGGATCTAAACTTATAAAACCGCACTGCATATGTATTGTACTTACATGGTTTGTCTCAAAAAAACTTACAAGTCTCAAAAAAGAACTTACATGGTAAAACCAACATGTATTTTTTCTGATATATCTTAGTGCTCGAGCGCACTGGATACTTTACATTTATTGGGTACCCCCAACCTAAGGATGGCAATGGGTCGGGTTTGGATCGGGTTGAACAATCTCAAATTCATATCCATGTCCATGAAGACAGTCTTTGCCCGCCCATGAAAAAATCCATGGGTGAAAAATTGTGTCCATGTCCATATCCGATGGATATCCATACCCATTGGATATCCATTGGGTCCTCTCGAGACATATAAATAAGACATAACACAATATTAACATAAACTCTTCCATTCTTCACCTTGTGGTATGCTAGGCTTCACTTATGGTAAATCAACATCCACTAACAGCCTAAGATCATTTAGTATTTTTCTAACAGATGAGAATGGCGAGTCATTTAAGGAGGAGGTAAAAATAAGGGAAGGGGTGTTGGATTATGTTACAGAGGGGATTGAATGTCAACTAAAAAATTACGATGGGGATTGTGTAATTTCTTATGCATGTTTTAGATAAAAAAAAGTGTAAAACTGTTGTGGGACATATGACCGTGGGGCAGGGATAGCAGATTTTCCCGATTAAGTCATACTATCGGGTCGGGTTTGGGTATATCCATTGGTATAATATTATATCCATGCCCTATCCATGAACAATCGGGTCGGGTTTGGGCGCCGCCCATGGACACAAAAGCATATCCAAACCCTATCCATTCGGGTCGGATATCCATGGATATCCATGTCCATGGATAAAATTGCCATCCTTTGTAAAACGGGTGTACATAGTTTAAAATATCTTATGTATGCACATTGAAAAATTCCTAAAACATTTTTTTGTAGTAACAAGAATCTATGTACCACAAATTTTCAAATGCAAATTTGAAGCATAATATGAGAAACACAAAATGTCAAATTCACAGTCATTACATGGAATGGGCCCGATTGAAGTCCCAGATTGCATTAGTTACTATTTCAGATCATGATTTGCGTTTTGTATTATTTTAAGAGAAGTATTTTGAATTTCAGTCTACAATTTCATACCTTTGGCTGATGCTAGTGATGAAAATTTCCATCTCTCATTTATTGTCTCACCGGCCTACACCTTTGGCCACATGGGCCAAAAGCAAATTCTCCCACGAGGCACATCAGCCCATGACACCAGTCCCCTGCATGGCACCTCTATATTTCCACATGGAACTGACACTGTATTAGACTGGAAAAATCCATGTCATACACATCCCAATGGGCAAATGCTTGGTTGGGATTCTGAGCTCCAGGTAGCTCATCCTCCAAAACACCCCTCTCATTTTCTTCTTCTTATTTTGGAGAGGAAGCCTTGGCTGCATATCCATCTGATCTTTCAAGACAACAAGGGCAACACGAAAACAGTCTTTCAAGGTAGAAATACAAAAACAAGAACAGTCGAATTGAAACTTTATCAAGATACCAACAAAATCTTCAGATAACATATAGTATTAAAGCATATCCAAAACTATTCTTTTCTCAAAATGTCAATAGAGTTTTGGAGTTGTATTCACAAGACCATTTCAGGTCAGAAATTTGAATTAGTCATCCACAGGAGGGTGGGGTGGGTGGGGGGTAGTGAAACTGTACAGCCTGAACCTAATAAAGATGGAAAATTAGTGTTGGCTTATGTTTTCCTTTGGAGGCCTCTCCTTATAACCCCGTTTGTTTTCCTTAGGAGACGCCTTCCTGGGCCCAAAAGGATTTAGCAAGACCCCCAGCTCCTGAAATCTCTCATGTTGGAGTAACCAGGAACTAAACTCAATCAAGCCCTCGAGAGCCTCAGCTATCTGCCTGTATGATGTCGTGTCGAACTTCTTATGCCTCCAATCGCATGACTTTCAAGTGAATTATTGTCGGCACTGAGCAATTTCGGATCATGAGTGTTCGTGTGGCTTTCGTTGTCGCTCCGGAGCACCAAGAAAGTGCATTTGTCCTTGGTGATCGATTGGTCGGTGATAGATGGTGGCAAGAGATTCATGATGGGAAGCAATAGATCTTTAGAGGATGCCAGTGGGAATTCAGCAATTATGTCGATTGGAGGTGCCTTAGCTGAAATATCTGGAGACTTCAATCTGGCACGAATGTCGGCGACTCGCTTCTTCTCATGAGCATTGAACATGCATGGGGAAAGTGATGCTTGCCGCGTAGCTTGTCTTGTCTGGTCCACTGAAGCCCTTGATGTGGGAGGTTGCTGGTATCAAAACAAGAAAAGGTTAATGCATAATATTTGATCAAAGCACACACAATGCGTCACACATCCACTACATAGAATGCTTCACACACGAACTTCCTATGAAAGGAAGTCTTCAAACTTTGGATGATATGTTGGATTTTCAGCAAGGGGCGATAAAATGGCACTTCCTTTTGTGGGACTAAAGCTTGGTGAAATATTTGTGATGAAGAATTGATTAGAGCAACTCTAGTAGACCCTTTAAATCGTCGACCCGTATCGTGTGTTTACAGTTTGCGGAAAACGCATTTTGCGGGCTCGCCCGGGATGCGGCCGAACAGAACCCGCATAGCAGAACTGTAAAACAGAATATTCGGTACCGCTACACGGGTTCTATTCGGCCGCAACCCGCGCGAGCCCGCAAAACGCGTGGTTTCCAGAATTAACACATATCTCACATACGACAGTAATATGAATTCAAATAATATAAAATGTGAATATGGCGTATCCAAATTACAATGATTATTCAAGTCAGCAAATAAAACTAAAAATTTAATACAACAATTGTTCCGAATACAACAATGATACCTATCACACATGAATTGAATGAAATGAATGTAAAATTGGCTGATGCCTTTGCCTGTGCTCAATGCCTTTGGCCATGCCTCTATCAATGGTGCCCAATGAGATCCTCCTGGAGCTGATGATGGGTGTCTACATCTTAAATCTGTCGATATGTCTGAAGGAATGCTTGTATGCGGTCAGGGTTGATCTCTAGCTGGCTTCACACGGCTACCGACATTGTCGTAGAAGAACTCTAAATTCAAGTCCCTCTCATCTTCGATGATCGTGTTGTGAAGAATCACACAACATGTCATGATGTTGCTCAGGGTTTTCTTGTCCCAAAAACGAGCAGGACCACGAACAATGGCAAATCTAGTTTGCAAAACCCCGAAGGCTCTTTCTATATCTTTTCGGATAACCTCTTGCTCCTTTGCAAATTCAATACTAGTTTTGGGCTTTTTGATGCTCTTCACTAATATACAGCAAGAGGGGTAAATACCATTTGCAAGATAGTACCTGTCGGGGATATACCCCGCGGTATGACCTGGCCAGATCTATGACCCGGCCGAACTTGGCGACTCACTGGTGACCCGTCCGGATCTCTCCGCTCACTGATGACCCGACTGGGCCTGGTCACTCATTGGTAACCCGACAGGCGGGTCAGAGGAGCGACAAGACCCGATGGCCCAACAGGCGGTTCAAGGAAGGCCGACTCATATTATGGTAGGCCGGCTTAAGATGAAAGGCATAAGGAATATTCCCTTACAAAGGAAGCAAGACTAGGACTCCACTTGTAATAGAATAATCCTAATCCTACTAGGACTAGTCATGTAACCCGCCCGTTCAACATAAATAAGAAGGGGCAGGGCACCCCAAGAGGGAGAAATTCCACAAGTTAGACAGATTAGGGTTAGAAAAACAAGTTTATAGCTCTCGAGTTAGAGCACCCATGTAATCGTGATCATCATCATCAATATCAATGAAGTAGGATGTAGGCTTTTACCTCCACCGTGAGGGGCCGAACCTGGGTACAACCTCGCGTCTCTCATCCCACTCAACCCCTCTCAAGCTACCAACTAGATGCGTTGGCCTCACAACTAAGTCCTTTCAACGAGGACATCTGCCGTGACAATTCCACGACAGTTGGCGCCCACCGTGGGGCCTGCGCACGATGGTGTTGAGTTCTTGGAGGGATTTCATGTGACGCCCCCAATTTGACCGTACAGTAATCATAAACGCAAACGTGTACGATCAAGATTAGGGACTCATGGGAAGATATCACAACGCAACTCTACAAATAAAATAAGTCATAAGAGCATCATATTACAAGTCAGGGGCCTCGAGGGCTCGAATACAAGAGCTCGATCATAAATGAGTCAGCGGAAGCAATAATATCTGAGTAGAGACATAAGTTAAACAAGTTTGCCTTCAGAAGGCTAGCACAAACTGGGATACAGATCGAAAGAGGCGCAGGCCTCCTGCCTGGGATCCTCCTAAACTACTCCTGGTCATCGTCAGCGGCCTGCACGTAGTAGTAGGCACCTCCCGAGTAGTAGCAGTCGTCATCGACAATGGTGTCTGGCTCCTACACTCCATCATCTGGTCGCAGCAATCGGGTATAGAAAGGGAAAAAAAGGGGGAGCAAAGCAACTGTGAGTACTCATCTAAAGTACTCGCAAGCAAGGAGCTAAACTACATATGTATGCATTGGTATCAAATGAAACATTGGTAGCATATGTGAACCGAACTGCAGAAAGCCGGAATAAGAGGGGGATAGCTAGTCCTATCGAAGTCTACACTTCTGGTAAACTCCACCTTGCAGCAGAAGAAGAGAGTAGATGGTAAGTTCACCAAGTAACATCACATAGCATAATCCTACCTGGTAATCCTCCCCTCGTCGCCCTGTGAGAGAGCGATCACCGGTTGTATATGGCGCTTGGAAGGGTGTGTTTTATTAAGTATCCAGTTCTAGTTGTCATATGGTCAAGGTACAACTCCGGGTCGTCCTTTTACCGAGGGACATGGCTATTCGAATAGATCAACTTCCCTGCAGGGGTGCACCACATTTCCCAACATGCTCGACCCCCTTTGTCCGGACACACTTTTCTACGTCATGCCTGGCCTCGGAAGATCAACACGTCGCAGCCCTACCTAGGCACAACAGAGAGGTCAACACGCCGGTCTAAATCCTATGGCGCAGGGGTCTGGGCCCATCGCCCATTGCACACCTGCACGTTGCATACGCGGCCAGCGAGCAGACCTAGCCTCCCTTATACAAGAGCAGGCATTCCAGTCCAACCCGGCACGCGCCGCTCAGTTGCTGACGTCATGAAGGCTTCGCTTGATACCACGACGTCGAGTGCCCATAACTGTTCCCGCGTAGTTGGTTAGTGCGTATAGGCCAGTGGTCAGACTCAGATCAAATACCAAGATCTCGTTAAGCGTGTCGTGTTGAAATAACCGCGAACATCGGCCAGGGCCAGGCCACCTCTCTCCTAGGTGGTCTCAACCTACCCTGTCGCTCCGCCACAAGGATCCACTCAGAGGGCCGTCAGGACAAACGTCCTTTTGGACCCAATCCGTGAATCACTCGCGGGTACTCTACGAGCCGACCCGACTTTAGTCACCACAAGTATCATATATAATATATAAGTATATACCCGAGATCACCTCCCGAGTGATCATGGCCCGATAGTATAGCATGGCAGACAGACAAGAATGAAGGGCCACTGATTGTAAACTAGCATCCTATACTAAGCATTTAGGATTGTAGGTAAGGTTCAATAACTGTAGCAACAATCACATGCTATGCATCAGGATAGGGTTAACGGAAAGTAGTAACATACTACACTACTCTAATGCAAGCAGTAGAGATAAGAATAGGCGATATTTGGTGATCAAGGGGGGGGGCTTGCCTGGTTGCTCTGGCAAGAAAGAGGGGTCGTCAACAGCGTAGTCGATCGGGGCACCAGCAGCGGTGTCAGTCTCATAGTCTACCGGAGAGAAGAGGGGGAAGAAACAATGAATACAATGCAAACAGATGCATAACGATGCATGACATGACAATGAGCGGTATTAGGTGTGCCGTAACGCTGTAGGAGGTGATATCGGCGAAGTGGGAAAACATCCAGGAAAGTACTCCCGGTGTTTTACGTTTTCGGACAGATGATTCGGAGGGGGAATGTTACATGTTTGCTATGCTAGGGATGCGTGGAGGACGAACGGGCTGCGTATCCGGATACGTCTTGTCGTTCTGTGCAACTTTCATGAACAAAGTTTTTCCATCTAAGCTATGGTTTATTTTATATTGATTTTAAAAGATTTAAATTATTTTTAGCATTTATTTAATTATTTTAATTCAACATTATCCGGAATAGTTTTTGCTGATGTCATCATGACATCATCAGTCAACAGGGTTCACAGGTCAAACTGATGTGTGTGTCCCGTTCGTCATTGACTAGACCAAGTAATCACGATTAATTAGCTTAATTAGTTGTTTAGTTTAATTAATCAAAATTAATTGAGTTAATTAATTAATTAATTATTTTTTAATTCCTTTTTTTA
Source organism: Triticum monococcum (assembly GCA_034509565.1). Lineage (NCBI taxonomy): Eukaryota > Viridiplantae > Streptophyta > Magnoliopsida > Poales > Poaceae > Triticum > Triticum monococcum. The sequence goes on from CM067842.1 coordinate 292,480,681, forward strand.
AACGTTCTCAGGGGCTTGGCCCACCAGCCATTGTCACAGGGGGCGGGCTCCAGCTGTCATGGGTCCATGTGGCCTTAGCGGGCAAAGGGGAAGCGGGCGCTGGGCGCGGTTGCGGGCGCCATGACGGGCGCGTGCCCGAGGGGACGGACCCGGGCGGCGTCACGGCTGCCGGGTGGAGCGGGGTGGCCGGCGGAGGCCGTGGGCCGCACATGGCCAGCGAAGCCAGAGCTTGGCGGAGCTGGGGCGCAATGGTGAGCGAGCCCACACGGGGCGAGCTGGGCGCGTGGTGAAGCTGGAGGTGGTGGCGTGGGGGCGTGCGCGAGGGGCTACGGGATGAGGACGGCGGGCGAGGCCTGGCGAGGTCAGGCGGGATAGCATGGGGGCGCGAGCACTCGCATGCGACAAAGGCTGTCGGGAGCAGCGGGCGATGCGGGCATGGTCGGGCGGAGGCCGATGGGGGGCGCAGTAGGCCGTGGGGAGGTGCGGGAGCCGTGGTGAGCGTGAGCGCGGGCAAGCTTGCGCGTGTGCGCGAGGCGGGACACGGGATGGTGGTCGAGCGCGGCGATGCGGAGCAGCAGCAAACTGGTGCGAGAGCGAGGAGAGCAACGTTGCCGTGTGGCGTCGCGTGGCCAAGGAAGACGGGCGCACGAAGCGGTCGTCGCGGGGGGCGAGGCAGGGAGTGGGAGCAGCACGAGCGGCGAGTGTCCGTGTGCGGACGCGACGTCGGATCCGCCAGGGAAGAGGAGGGGAATGGAAGGGGGCTCACATAGCCCTGTAGTTGAGCGAGGCGTGCTCGGGGAGGAGGACGACGAGGCGACGATGACGGTGGGCGGCTCCGGCGAAGCAGTGGAGGGCCGAGGCAGCGACGGTGCGGCGTCGGGGCTCGGGGTGCCGCGGGGTCGAGCCCCCGATCCAGCTCGTGTCAAGGGGGCGGGCACTATGCGGGAGGAGTCGGAGTGGCGGGCGGTGGCGACGGGCGGCGCGGCTGGGGCTGCGCCGAGGATGGGCGCCTGCGGCGGAGGCATGGGATCGGGCTCCTCCCCGATCCAGGCGAGTGGGGAGGGAGAGACGAGGGAGAGAGTGAGGGTCGTGGGGGAGCGGATCTGGGAGGAGAGGGGGATAGGGTTCAGTCGGGTGTGGCCTATAGGCGAGGGGAGCGGGGGGGAGGGGGGAGTGGGCCGTCCTGTGGGATGGCCTGGTAGCCCTGTTGGGCCGAACGGCCCAGGGGAGGGGGGGGGGGGTCTCTCTTCGTTCTTTTTTTGTTTTGTTTTTGTTTTACATTTCCTTTTTACCGTTTTATTTTATTTTCTATTTATTTTAGTTTTGTAAAATATATAATTTGTTTCTAAAATAGTGTTACTACTTATGCTAATGCCACAATAACTTGGGCTCCCAAATAAATTAGTTTAATATTTTATATATTACAAAAAGCATTTTATTATTGGTTATAGCTACTAATTTGATTAGTTTAGTGCATTTAAACATTTTATAAAAACTTGTTTTCTCCACCAATATATCTTGTGAATTATTTTTCAGAATAAGAACATTTTAGTTTTGACCTTTTGAAAACTTTTGTTGTTTGCCATATTTTTAAATTTGAATTTGAATCGGTTTTTGAACTAACACAAGATTAGCAACAGAAATCGAGGTGACGTGGCATCATTGGCAGAGGTTCACTGTAGCTTAAATATCCGGGCGTCACAATTCTCCTCCATTGCAAGAAATCTCGCCCGGAGATTTAAGAGGTAGAGTAAGGGGGGAAAGGTGTGGTTACGATATCCTAACGGATCTTCTCGATGAAGTTAATCCCTTTCATTGGTGTCTTCATTTCTCCGCTTTCATTCATTATGATGTAGCCGACATCCTTTCTTCGGGATCACCATCGTACTTATGGAAAAGATAAGGGGGGTACTCGAGAAGGACGGAGCTTAACACATGTTAGGTACATGGGGCTATTGTAGTGAACAAGGTATAAATGCATCTCTCGAGTTGAAATTCCAGAAAGTCATCGAGAGCAAGGTAAGAAGGTGCAATAAGAAATTTCAAGCGGATAGGCAATCGTTCATTGCCTGTAACAGAGTGTGAAAGGGTCCAAAGCGATGGGAATAAGTATTGTGTCTGATACCAGAATAGACCATCTCTAGAAGGGTGGCTCATGAATGGCGTATGAGGCCACGCGTGAGGAATAACCTTGGAAACAGTGGGTGTACCGGAGAGTCAGGTTTCGATCATGGGACCTGTGGGTTATTGGCCCACCATGTGGGTTAAGAGTAGAAGGAGCGGTGACATCTTGCATGATCATGTAAGCAAGGCATGTCAGGGGATAGCCAGTTAGTTATGTCGGCAACAGCATCGGTACCAAGGGCGAGGGACGAAGAGAACCACTTTCCTGCTCGTTGAACGAGGTGGACCAATAGGCAAAGTTCTCGTGCATCGGTGGCTATCGGAATGTCATCAACAATAGTAATAGGGTCTTACTGATAGGATTATACACCGAGGTGTTTACATAAGCAGGAGAATATTACTGCTTAGATCATATAGATCACAAGAAAGGTTAAACCAAACAATGGGAAGGAAAATATGATTATCAGATTAAATAGAACAATGGAAAGGAAAATGTGTTTAAACACATATTTCAAGGGTATATCCTTCCCAAGGACAAGCAGAGCATGATATCCATGACATGATATAATGTAGAAAACTCTTTAGGTAAGGAGAGAGAAATTTCATGATATTACCCATACAGCGGTGTTTGGATAATCAATAAAGAAAAGTTTAGCATTGTGGTTCACATGTTCTTATTGAAAATAAGAGTACCACGGACATGCTTCGCGATAGCATTTACATGGTCTTCAAGCAAGGATCGAACTCGGATACACAAAGGATTCATCAGGAACAACATATAGAGAAGTCTTACAATCTCCTCATGGAAGAATGGTTAACCTTGCTAAATAGGAAACTGACAACAATAGGTCCTCCGGCCAGGTGTGCTAGGCATGACATCACCTTACCGATATATAAGGACCAATGTTATAACTCTTGGAAATATGTCCCAACCATCATATCTGACCGAGATTCAGATCTGATTGGTGTCAGGATACCTCGGACTCAGGATGTCTGAGAAGAAAAGGTGCAACACAATTGATGAGATGACATTGTAAGATTCTCGGGAAATGTATTATGGAAGTGAGTTCCGAAACAAAAGTTCATCATTAAACCAAGGAGAGAATGAGGAGGTGACTGATGAACTCAGCGACAATCCATCGACATTTCCTAAAGATGGATTTCCACCATTATGTGAACAAGGAGATAGCAATTGTCATATCAAATGTTATATTGATGTATGCTTGAGGAAAAACATACACAATTAAACATTGATTGAAAAGTGCACCCGAAAAATGGGCTTAGGTAGCATGATCAATGTTAGAATGGTGATTCGATAACCAATGGTCTAAGAATGAAATATCGACCATTAACTTCAAAGAAATAGGGTTGCTAGAAGTTTTAAAGTCGCACATCATAGTTCAATTGTCAGTTTTCCATTTAGAAACAACACAGGGACCAAGGAATGAACGGATATGGCAAGAAGTATCACCGGTATCAAGATCTCTTAATAGGTTGTGAAATTCTCACGACTTTCTTGACGTAAAAGATGGTAAAACTTCCAAGGTAAAGATTAACAACTTCAAGGTAGCAAGTATCTCAAGGTATAACACCAAACACGAACAAGTTTGTGTTGAATGGAAGGAAATAAAGTGGTCGATGATAACACAAATAATCGAGGGGCAAGGATGGTATTTCTCATCAAGAATTCGATATATATCTTGGAAGAGCTCCGAATATTGATGATGATCACGACACAGTTGTCGAGAGATTTCATGAAGATGTAATCGGCCAGCGATGCCATCAAGTCAAATGGTGATGAAGCGAAAGGTTAATGGAACCGAGGGTATGACACAAACTCAAAATCAAGTTTGATGTTCAAGGAGAAATGATATGACGAAGAAGATCGATGTAAGACTATCTCATCTTCGAAAATTTTGCTCCGAGAAGGACCCGGTAGCACAATTAAAATTTAGCACGATAATGATATAGATGATCGGGCTAGAAATGACTTGAAGGATTATTAAACTCATAAGCAATGAAAATTACTTAGAGTTAATGAATCGGATTACAGACTTGATTCACTATCGGTGTCCCCGAGTGTCTAACAACTCAGACCCTGGGGAAAAATTGGAATCGATGAGAAATAATACTTGAAGAAGAACTCATAAGAAGTAATATGGTTCTATGATATTATCGAGATACCACAGGGTAATACTCGAAGGTAGAACATAATAGAGGTTGCAGAGGTGTATTGATCTACAGAAGACAAGTGCTTTAACTTGTCCGGGAAATGGAATCAAGGAGAAAATATGATCGGAACCATGATTGCAAAGGATCAATTCACATATACCAAATGATATTATATCAAGGGAATAGTTATTATTACAAGAAGCTTCTATGATAGAATATACATCGTGTCCATGGGCATGAACACAAAGTTCAAGGTCGACTCCCACTTCTTCAATGTATAACCTTCCATTCACCTCTCGCTTTTTGAAAATGACATTAGTTGTTGAAAGTTTTACCTGGTGCAATACCAGATAAGTATGACCCGTGAAATCTTTCGGGTTCAGACAGAGTAAGGAAGGCATAGGTTTAACCCATCGGGGCATCTTATGAACACATACCCCCAACTTCAAGAGCGAATAACTCAAGTTCGGGAGCATAGCATAGTTGAAAAAGCAGGGGATACAATTTACCAAAAGTATTATGTATCCAAAGAAAAGCTCACAAAGTTTAATGAATATGAAGGACGGTGTCGAACAAAATCCAACAAAAGATCTGGTGGTCCATAAGGGATCTGATGTGAGTATCGGTACTCAACCAGAGGAAGAAAGAATGCAAGGGGATCAGATTATAGAGACAACTGACTAACTCAAAGCTCAAATGCAAAGGAACTATGAATTCCAAGACAAGGGATCAGAAGCAATGCTCTGATTAGGGATGGATAAGTTGAATAGCCTTAGAAGTACAATCAGTGGCAATTTGATTGGTCGAGATCCAGCTCATGTTTAAAATGTCGTTTGAGCTGGAAAGATGAATTCTAGGATCTGATTGAGGATGGAAAGCATCCGCAAAATATTGAATCAAGGGGCTCGAAATGATAGTGACAAAGGATACTAATGAATATTGCTAGTCGTATGGAACACAACCATAATGCAAGCAGACAAGTATTCGTAGAGAAATAGCGGGTAGAGGATTACCGGAAGATCAAATAGTACTTCAATGTATCTTGTGATGAACAACGGGGGAATAACGGATACTCAGTAAGTGAGAGAAATTATCCATAGGGGGTATTCATGCGGCAAGGAACTGCAAGGCAATATCTCAAAGGATTCTCAGAATAATAGAGAGAATTTCAGGGTATCTTGTAATAACAAGATCACCGAGAAATGATTGTATGAAGGACAAGTGTACATGGTTATCCATAGGGGGTTTATCGATGGAAGGGAATTGCAAAAGTGCTGGCACAAAGTCTCGAGAGAACATCACAGAGTATCTTCGGGATCCTTCGGTGCACCAAGCAATCATCTAGAGTGAGGGATCTCCGGGAGGAAGTAGTTACGAGAACCTAGTGTTAGAGTTAGCAAAATCATTTAACCCGAGTAGAAGAGATATCAGAGTCCCAGAGTATAGACGAGGAATAAAAGATCCTAATACCACCCAATGGCGATGTGGGCCCGTAAGACACGCATCCATGTTACTAAAAGTTTCACAATGACTAGACTCAACTTCGGCCAAGGAGTTTGGAAGGGGGATTCCTACAGGCAGTCGGCTCTGATACCAACTTATGACGCCCCCAATTTGACTGTACACTAATCATACACGCAAACGTGTATGATCAAGATCAGGGACTCACGAGAAGATATCACAACACAACTCCACAAAGAAAATAAGTCATACGAGCATCATATTACAAGACAGGGGCCTTGAGGGCTTGAATACAAGAGCTCGATCATAGACGAGTCAGCGGAAGCAACAATATCTGAGTACAGACATAAGTTAAACAAGTTTGCCTTAAGAAGGCTAGCACAAACTGGGATACAGATCGAAAGAGGCGCAGGCCTCCTGCCTGGGATCCTCCTAAACTACTCCTAGTCATCGTCAGCGGCCCGCACGTAGTAGTAGGCACCTCCCGAGTAGTAGCAGCCTTCATCAACTGTGGCGTTTGGCTCCTGGATTCCATCGTCTGGTCGCAGCAATCGGGTATAGAAAGGGGGGAAAAGGGGGAGCAAAGCAACCGTGAGTACTCATCCGAAGTACTCGCATGCAAGGAGCTACACTACATATGTATGCATTGGTATCAAATGAAACGGGGTAGCATATGTGGACTGAACTGCAGAAAGCCGGAATAAGAGGGCGATAGCTAGTCCTATCAAAGTCTACGCTTCTGGTAACCTCCATCTTGTAGCAGAAGAAGATAGTAGATGGTAAGTTCACCAAGTAACATTGCATAGCATAATCCTACCCAGTGATCCTCCCCTCGTCACCCTGTGAGAGGGCGATCACCGGTTGTATCTGGCACTTGGAAGGGTGTTTTTTTATTAAATATCTAGTTCTAGTTGCCATAAGGTCAAGGTCTCCGAGTCGTCCTTTTACCGAGGGACACACCTATTCGAATAGATCAACTTCCCTACAGGGGTGCACCACATTTCCCAACACGCTCGATCCCCTTTCTCCAGACACACTTTTCTGGGTCATTCCCGGCCTCGGAAGATCAACACGTCGCAGCCCTGCCTAGGAACAATAGAGAGGTCAGCATGTCGGTCTAAATCCTATGGCGCAGGGGTCTGGGCCCATTGCCCATTGCACACCTGCAAGTTGTGTATGCGGCCGACGAGCAGACCTAGCCTCCCTTATACAAGAGCAGGCGTTCCAGTCCAACCCGGCGCGCGCCGCTCAGTCGCTGACGTCACGAAGGCTTCGACTGATACCACGACGTCGAGTGCCCATAACTGTTTCTGCGTAGTTGGTTACTGCGTATAGGCCAGTGGCCAAAACTCATATCAAATACAAAGATCTTGTTAAGCGTGTTGTGCTGAAATAACCACGGACACCGACCAGGGCCAGGCCCACCTCTCTCCTAGGTGGTCTCAACCTACCCTATCGCTCCGCCACAAGGATCCACTCAGAGGGCCGCCGGGACAAATGTCCTTTCGGAACCAACCCGTGAATCACTCGCGGGTACTCTACGAGCCGAACCGACTTTAGTCACCACAAGTATCATATATAATATATAAGTATATACCTGTGATCACCTCCCGAGTGATCACGGCCCGATAGTATATCATGGCAGACGGACAAGAATGAAGGGCCACTGATGGTAAACTAGCATCCTATACTAAGCATTTAGGATTGCAGGTAAGGTATGAATAACTGTAGCAACAATGACAGGCTATGCATCAGGATAGGGTTAACGGAAAGCAGTAACATACTACACTACTCTAATGCAAGTAGTAGAGATAAGAATAGGCGATATCTGGTGATCAAGGGGGGAGGGGGGCTTGCCTAGTTGCTCTAGCAAGAAAGAGGGGTCGTCAACAGCGTAGTCGATCGGGGCACCAGCAACGGTGTCATTCTCGTAGTCTACCGGAGAGCAGAGGGGGAAGAAACAATGAATACAATGCAAACAGATGCATAACAATGCATGACATGGCAATGAGCAGTGCTAGGTGTGCCCTAACGCAGTAGGAGGTGATACCAGCGAAAGGGGAAAACATCCGGGAAAGTACTCTCGGTGTTTTACATTTTCGAACAGATGATTCAGATGGGGAAAGTTATGTGTTTGCTATGCTAGGGATGCGTGGCGGACGAACGGGCTACGTATCCGGATGCGTCTCGTCGTTCTGAGCAACTTTCATGTACAAAGTTTTTCCATCCATGCTACGGTTTATTTTATATTGATTTTAAAAGATTTAAACCATTTTTAGCATTTATTTAATTATTTTAATTCAACATTATCTGGAATAGTGTTTGCTGACCTCATCATGACATCAACATGACGTCAGCAGTCAACAGGGTTAACTGGTCAAACTGACATGTGGGTCCCGTTCGTCATTGGCTAGACTAACTAATCGCGATTAATTAGCTTAATTAGTTGTTTAGTTTAATTAATCAAAATTAATTAATTAATTAAACGTTCTCAAGGGCTTGGCCCAGCAGCCATTGTCATAGGGGGGCGGGGCCCAACTGTCATGGGTCCATGTGGCCTTAGCGGGCAGAGGGGAAGCGGGCGCTGGGCGCGGTTGCTGGCGCCCTAACGGGCGCGTGCCCGAGGCGATGGACGCGGACGGCGTCGCTGCTGCCGGGTGCAGCGGGGTGGCAGGCGGAGGCCATGGGCCGCGCACGGCCAGCGAAACCAGAGCCGGATGGAGCCGGGGCGCCATGGTGAGCGAGGCCACGCGGGGCGAGCTGGGCGCGCGGTGAGGCTGGAGGTGGTGGCGCGGGGGCGCGCGCGAGGCGCTGCAGGATGAGGACGGCGGGCGAGGCCTGGCGAGGTCAGGCGGGAGAGCAGATGGGCGCGAGCGCTCGCGCGCGACAAAGACTGTTGGGAGCAGCGGACGACAAGGGCATGGCCGGGCGGAGGCCAGCGCCGGGCGCAGTAGGGTATGGGGCAGTGCGGGAGCCGCGGTGAGCACGGGCGTGGGCAAGCTTACGCGTGCGCGCGAGGCGGGACACGGGATGGTGGCCGGGTGCGGCGATGCGGAGCAGCAGCAAACCGGTGCGGGAGCGACGCGAGCAGCAAACCAGTGCGGGAGCGAGGCGAGCAGCACTGTCGTGCGGCGTGGCATGGCCAAGGAAGACGGGCACACAACGCGGTCGTCGCGGGGGCGAGGCAGGGAGCGGGAGTAGCACGAGCGACGAGTGTGCGAGTGTGGACGCGACGGCGGATCCGCCAGGGAAGAAGATGGGAAGGGAAGGGGGGCTCACATAGCGTTATAGTTGAGCGAGGCGTGCTCGGGGAGGAGGAGGACGAGGCAACGACGACGGTGGGCGGCTCCGACGAAGCAGTGGCGGGACAAGGCGGCGACGGTGCGGCGTCGGGGCTCGGGGTGCCGCAGGGTCGAGCCCCCGATCCAGCTCGTGTCGAGGGGGCGGGCGCTGTGCGGGAGGAGTCGGATAGGCGGGCGGTGGCGTCGGGCGGCGCAGCTGGGCGCCTGCGGCGGAGGCACGCGATCGGGCTCCTCCCCGATCTAGGCGAGTGGGGAGGGAGAGACGAGGGAGAGAGTAGGGGTCATGGGGGAGCGGATCTGGGGGAGAGGGGGATAGGGTTTGGTCGGGTGGGGCCTATAGGCCAGGGGAGCGGGGGGGGGGGGGGGGGAGAGTGGGCCGGCCTGTGGGGTGGCCTTGTAGCCCTGTTGGGCCGAACGGCCCAGGGAGTGGGGGGGTCGTTCTTTTTTTGTTTTTTTTGTTTTACTTTTCCTTTTTACCGTTTTATTTTATTTTATTTTCTATTTATTTTAGTTTTGTAAAATATATAATTTGTTTCTAAAATAGTGTTACTACTTATGCTAATGCCAATAACTTGGGCTCCCAAATAAATTAGTTTAATATTTTATATATTACAAAAAGCATTTGATTATTGGTTATAGCTACTAATTTGATTAGTTTTTAAACATTTTATGTAAACTTGTTTTCTCCACCAATATATCTTGTGAATTATTTGTGAGAATAAGAACATTTTAGTTTTGACCTTTTGAAAACTTTTGTTGTTTGCCATATTTTTAAATTTAAATTTGAAACGGTTTTTGAACTAACACGAGATTAGCAACAGAAATCAAGGTGACGTGGAATCATTAACAGAGGTTCACTATAGCTCAAATATCCGGACATCACTTTTCATCTAGGGATCAATGGGCTTGCAAATTTTGTTAGTTTAGAAAGATCCGGCAGGTTCATTGTTTGGTGGTCGAGAGCATGATTAACTTTGGAGCTGGCAGTACAAGGTTTGAGATCACAAGAAGCTAGGGTTCCGTGCCTGTTGCGGCACGCGGCCTGTTTGTCCGCCCATTTGAGGAGGGTTGATTTCCATCAAAACAGCTAGTATTACGATCCAGCGAGACGGAGACCGACTCCGTTATTTTATTGCCGTTTTGCTACAAGAGCTGGTGCGTGTGAAATTTGGATGCACATCAGTTGATATAGGTGGATTCACTTCAAATCCCGAGGCTGCTGCCTTGCTGCTGCCTTGCTGCTGTTACCATGCGCTACATCCAAATATCAGATCAGAACCAGTACTAGGTACTGGTGGCCGGTTTAGTACTCACGTGGAGGCATTGAAAAAAATTTGACATACCAGTTAATTAGGAACAAACCTGTCCTGCTGAGCCGCTCGGCCGCTCCTCCTTCTGCTATGCCGCTCCGCCTTGCTGCTGTTGAGCCGCCCTGGCCGAGGGCAACCTGCGAACCGCCGCCTGGACCGCACCTCGGGTGTCTCCTTCTGCCGTAAGCTGCAATATCAAATCGCCATTCCGGACGAACCGCCTCCGCGCGCGTCGGCTTACTGCCAGCACCCGCGCCCTTGTCATCTTTTGCCATGCGTCGCGGCCGCCGTGAGTCGCCGCCCTCACTTCGCCTTAACCCGCCGTGGTCGATCCGTCGTTGCTCCGTCCGAGTCAAACCGACCTGCTGCCGCCTACTCCAAGATGTCGTCGAGTCGCCTCTTCTACGGTGAGTCACCACCAAACTGCGCCCGGCCTCATCGTTCACCACCATCACCTTGAGCCGCCTCTCCTTGTTGTGTCTCAGAAGCCTTTTTCAGTTGTAGGCATGCCTCAAACGACTTGGCCGGTTGTCAACTAGTACATCCTTGAGCTGATGGGCTTTGCCTTCGCCTTCCGTCGGCGCTGGCTTCCGCGGCTGTTTCAGCGCCGCCTCACACCACCACCTCCAGGAGCTCCATCGTTGAGTCGCCTCGGCCGAGCAATCTTACGGCGGCCTCACTCGCTCTATGAATCGCCGCGCACCGAGTCGCCTTCATGGACCTAATGGCCGGCCCACCATCTTCCTTGCTGGCATCACTTCTAAGCCGCCGCTGTGGGTCATCGCCTCCGAGCCTCAAGTTTCTAGCTCCCGCGGCCTCACTTGCCATCAGACAAACCTCTAATTCTGGATACGCTAAACCGCCGCACCGGATCAACTCCGCCCAGCGTAATCAGATCGTAGCGGCCACCATGGCCTCTCGTCTGAGTCACCGTCGTGCCTCGCTTCCCGTCCGAGTTGCCATTGGGCCTCGCCTCCCCTGAATCGCCGCCGCCTCCGCCTCGTGGCTTCGTCAGTATAAGTACGACCTGAAGGGGGACTCCGGGTTCATTTCTGTTTTCAATCCGAGCCATGGCCCGTCCGCCTCGTTCCTATGGCACAGAGCCGCCCCCGGCCTTGGCCACACACCGCCCTCATCGGAGTAGATCTTTGAGCCGCCATCCAGGGCCTTGAGCCGGTTTTCTGTAGAAACTTAAAAACCCGCCTCCGAGCGGTCTACGAATTCAGCGACCTCGTCTCTGCTTCTAAGTCGCCCAAGGCCTAACTGCAGTTCAAAGATCGAGTCGCCCCGCGGCCGTGATCTTGACCCGTACTTTTTCTCGCCGGGTGTGTGCTCCCTGTAATGACCTTGAATTGCCTCCTCCTCACTGTTGCGGGTTGGTCTGAGCCAAACCGCCACCATGGATTTGCCTCGTGGCAGCCGTCGAGCCGCACCGTTAGCAACGTGCCGTCTTTGCGACATCAAGTCGCCTCTGCTCGCGAGCCACCGCCTGCACTCCTCCAACCTGCCTCGCTCTGCCTCGCCAGGGGACACCACACCCGCAGCCATGCCAACCTGCCGGCGCCGTGACTACACCGCTCCAAGTCGCCGCCGGCCTGCGGATCGCCTCTCACGGGTGTCTGCCTTAGGCGTGGCTCATAAGTGAGGTGAGCTGGAGAGGTAGAGGTCGTTGCAAGACCCCAGCCGGATGACTCCAACTCGCCGCTACGCGCCGGCCCAGCCGGATGACTCCATTGTAAGCCGCCAGTGGCCACGTCAAGCCGCTGGTGCCCAGTTCTACAACCACGGACAAATCCTCACCGAGCTTGTTTTCGTGGCCTGTGCGCCCTCGCCCATGTTTGCTAGCTAGTGCTAGTTGTGCTTGCGCGTATATGGTACAGACAGAGCAGAGCAGAGGCCGGGAGTAGCACATACGCCTGCAAGTTTTCTGATACTTTGTTAGAACATGGAAAGTGCTAGATGAAGCACGTATGTCGGCCGTTTCGGAGCTTTATCCTAGTAGCCTCAAAGTGTTGGTTGCTCCAGTATGCTTCTCTGACAGAGGAAAAAGATAAGATGAGGCCAAAGGAAACAAAGTGGGCCAGTACTGTTGATTGATCAAACAACACAACCTGTCGCATCAGTCAAAGGGCAAGCACGTGGGCATCAATTAGTGCTATTTAGTACTCCTAATTGCTGCACGCATGTCAGACGAGCTGTGTCCGTGTTCGTCTGACAAAACATCAGCTGATTTCCGTCCAATCTGTTTTAATAGCACATATTAATTTTTGTGTGAACAATTACTCTGGTCTGTGGTATTGTTTCGCAGGATAATTGTTCATTACAGATGAGGCGTTATGCTGCAAGTATGGAGCATGCACCAGCAACGTTCTGCAGTGACATTTTCATCCGAGCCACACTACTCGATGAACAGACGTGCGCAAGTCGCCGCTCCTATGACCCGGTCTACATCAACTCGCCCGTCCATGCGGTTTACTGCGCCTACGATTACCTGCCCGTCCGCATCGGATTATAATGCCACAGCCAACTTGCCTGGCTTACCGCGCTTGCGATTGACTTGCTCATCCGCACGGCTTACCGTGCCTGTGATTGAAGGCCAACTCATCCGTCTGCTGCTGCAACCGATTCGCCCGTGATTACTTTTAGCTTTGCCGTGGTGATCACCAACTCTGCGGCAGATATTTCCTGGCCTAACATATCAGGTGAAATCCTTTAGTATATTTTATATATTACATATTGCTTTCTTTAAAAAAAAGAGCAATTACTCTGGCTTGCAATTTCTCCAATGCATGACAAGTTGTCTACTACAAAAGGGATTATTATAACACTGAGCTATTGAATGACTTATACCGGTTTATATCACGGTCAAAAATGGAGAATCTCAAGACAACTCCTCGAGTTGTCTTAAGACTCGGGGGCTATGATGACATGAATTAGCAAATATCATGAGATTCAAGACCCCGGGTCATTGGAGGGAAGATAACCCGGTCCCGGAGGCTACTGCCATATTGGTAAAAATTTAAAGGCCGTCAGAAAATTTCCGGCTCACAATGATGCTTCGGTTTACAATCCATCTCAAGGTAAACCTGTCTCCCACAAAGCTTTGAAGCTATAAATATCCGGTTTGAAATTCTGGTTTAAAAAGAATTCATCTCTCGCAAGTTCGTATTTTCAGAAAAAATTACAGGGACCAAAGAGATTTTGATGCACAACACAACTCAAACATAGGCACCCGACGAGCACAGCTCAAGAATATATCACTTGGGGGCTTCCGGCTTATTGAGCTAAGCTATGATTACCCTTTGATCTGGCTAGCCACATTTATAGGTCATTTGGGGCTTCTTGTTCAAACATAGGTCATATTCGAACCAAAGAGAACATAGCTGTCGGTACCCTCTTGATCGGCGCAATGCCAAACTCACTAGGGGGCGTATTGATCGTATTCGAATCATAGCTTAACCCCTTTTGGGTCCGACTTGGATCGTATTCGAATCAGGGTCGTTAAAACCCTCTCAAGGTCATTTGGGGGCTTCCTGTTCAAACATAGGTCATATTGGAACCAAAGAGAACATAGCTGCCGGTACCCTCTTGATCGGCGCAACGCCAAAGCCACTGGGGCTACATGATCGTATTCGAATCCTAGCTTAACCCCTTTGGTCCAGTTTACTGATCATATTCGAATCAGAAGCCTAAAATTCTTCTTTCTATTTTGCTTAAGTTTTTTGAAAACAGTCTTTTGGGTTTGTCTTGAGACTTTTTGTTCATATCTAAAGCATATATGTGGTTTCGATTAACCTGGCTTGACTTTGGATGATAAGTCGCCATATATGACAATCATAAACATTTGGAAGTTTTGGCTTCTAAAAATTGGGTTATCGCCCTTACTACATAGGTATCCTAAACCGGCAGTACGATTCAATATCACAGGAACCGGTTTTCCAAACCGGATTATATTATTCAAATCTTTAATAGCCAACATGGCTGGATTTTTATTAGGGTTATCAATAGCCAATATTATGATGGAGGTCTTCATAGTAGCTTCAACGCAATGGTTATTATTTTATTAATGGTCATGATTTATTATTACAATGGAGGGAATAGTCCCGAGTCGCTGCAGGCTTACGACCCGACACTTGGGGGCTACATTATTCAAATTGAGATTACATCAAATATGCAAGTCCCATGTCACTGCCAGCATGCACCATGGCACTTGGGGGCTAATGTAATGTCATTTTTTATCAACTTATTGAAGACCCGACTCATCCCATTGTAATGAGCCGGCCCTTGGGGGCTACCAATTGATCCTGTCAAAAATTCAAGGTACACAAGCCTTAGTTCATTATATTGAAAGATCCACTACTCAGTTGGTAGAGTACAAAGCTCTTAACCTTATGGACGTGGGTTCAAGACCTATGGTGGAGATTACATCATATGATGTTATTATCAATGAATTATATATAAAGTCCTAGCTCAATATTATCTTACTGAGCCGGCCCTTGGGGGCTACACTGGTTGAAGTTTTTGTGAGCATAAGACAATTACAAGTCCTAGGTTGATGCAAGCATGAAAACCCGACACTTGGGGGCTACATATGTGGAATATTCAGTTTTGACTAGTGACTGAAGATGAGTAACATGGATTTCTTCAAAGTAGTAATATTTATATTGAAGCAAGTCTTAAGTCATCACTTTGTCCTGCTCAAGACTTGGGAGCTACAGGTAACACGGATATAAGGGACAAATGTTTTCAAAATCTCTGTTTTGAGCAAGCCAGATTGACCCGGCGTCACCAATCATTATGACCTAGTGTCTGCAACAATCATAGCCCGACATCATCAATAATCATGAACCAGCGTTGGCAACAATCATGAACCGGCGTTGGCAACAATCATGACCTAGAATTATCAGTTTTTATAACCCGACAATGGTGGTAATCATAAACCGGCAGGTTCTACATCTTCAAGCTGGCTGAAAATCAGATGAGTATTTCAAGACCAATATTTTTGTTAAGTATTGGGAGCTGAATCAAATATTCTTCACAATATATTTCTTTGAGAAGCCAATGCCAGCAAATTGATTATGAAGCTGGTCTATTGACCCGGATTTTCAAGGAGGAAATAACAAGGACTTAAGGGTGATCAGGTACCGGCTTACAAGAACTGTTAACCCGGAGCACAACCTGTCAAAATTGTTCTTGTGTTTATTTTGCAGGATAAGTTTACCATGGATAAATCCAAGCTAAACTGGGGGCTAATGTCGGCGATATACCCCGCGGTATGACCCGGCCGGATGTATGACCCGGCCGGACTTGGTGACTCACTGGTGACCCGTCCGGATCTCTCCACTTGATGACCCGGCTGGGCCCGGTGACTCATTGGTAACCCGGCAGGAGGGTCAGAGGAGCGACAAGACCGGGTGGCCCAACAGGCGGTTCAAGGAAGGCCCGCTCGTATTATGGTAGGCCGGCTTAAGATGAAAGGCATAAGGAATATTCCCTTATAAAGGAAGCAAGACTAGGACACCACTTGTAATAGAATAATCCTAATCCTACTAGGACTAGTCATGTAACCCGCCCCTTCAACATATATAAGGAGGGGCAGGGCACCCCAAGAGGGAGAAGTTCCAAAAGTTAGACACATTAGGGTTAGAAAAACAAGTCTATAGCTCTCTAGTGAGAGCACCCGTTTAATCGTGATCATCATCATCAATATCAATGAAGCAGGATGTAGGCTTTTACCTCCACCGTTAGGGGCCGAACCTGGGTAAAACCTCGCGTCTCTCGTCCCACTCAACCCCTCTCAAGATACCAACTAGATGCGTTGGCCTCACGACTAAGTCCTTTCAACAAGGACATCTGCCGTGACAATTCCATAACATTACCCCTTTGTGTACTCGTGCCCATTCATCGTGAAATGCTAGCAGGAGCATCACCACTAACAAGTCTAGCAAATAAATGAGACCGTGGCAACACATTGATATCATTGAGAGTACCCTGCATACGAAAAGAACAATGCCAAATCCATAAATCCTCAGATGCTACGAACTCTTGCACAATTGTTACCTTACGAGACTTGCCACAAAATTTCCCATGCCATGCCTTCGGGAAGTGTTTCCAAGTCCAATGCATGCAATCAATGCTTCGTAAGATGTCAGGACTAGAAGACACGTAATGGGCCCTGGCTGCGCCTAGGGGGTGCTCTGACGAGAGCACATCCCGCCAGGGCGCGCCAGGAGGTCCAGGCGCGCCCTAGTGGGTTGTGCGCACCTCGGGTGCCCACCGGACCGCCTCTTTACTCAATAAATACCCAATATTACCAAAACCCTAGGGGAGTCAATGAAATATTTATCCAGCAGCCGCAGAGTCCAGAACCACCAGATCAAATCTAAACACCATCTCGGATGGCGTTCACCACCTCCATTGGTGCCTCTCCGATTATGCGTGAGTAGTTCTTTGTAGACCTTCTGGTCCGTAGTTAATAGCTAGATGGCTTCCTCTGTCTCTCTCTCTCCAAATTCTCAATACAATTGTCTCTTGGAGATCCATATGATGTAACTCTTTTGCGGTGTGTTTGTTGGGATCAATGAAATTTGAGTTTATGATCAGATCAATCTTTTTATATCCATGAAAGTATTTGAGATTATTTTATCTTTTTTATGCATGATCTCTTATAGCCTCGTATTTCTTCTCCGATATTTCGGTTTTGTTTGGCCAACTTGATCTATTTATCTTGCAATGGGAAGACGTGCTTTGTAGTGGGTTCGATCTTACGGTGCTTGATCCTAGTGACAGAAAGGGAACCGACACGTATGTATCGTTGCTACTAAGGATAAAACGATGGGGTCTATCTCTACATAGATAGATCTTGTCTAAATCATGTCATCATTCTTATTGCATTACTCCGTTTCTCCATGAACTTAATACACTACAAGCATGCTAGATAGTGGTCGATGTGTGGAGTAATAGTAGTAGATGCAGGCAGGAGTCGGTCTAGTAATCTTGGACGTGATGCCTATGTAATGATCATTTACTGGATATCGTCATGAGTATTTGAAGTTCTATCAATTGCCCAACAATAATTTGTTCGCCCACCGTTTGCTATTTTTCTCGAGATAAGCCACTAGTGAAACCTACGGCCCCCAGGTCTCTTTCTCATATTATTTGCCTTTGCGATCTATTTTCCTTTGCTTTTATTTTCAGATCTATTAAACTAAAAATAAAAAGTACCTTGCTGCAATTTATTCTTATTTACTTTATTTGGCGTTCAATATATCAATCTACTAAAATTTATCTCACGCCCGTTTGCCTATCTTGAGGCGCCGTACCTGGAAGGGATTGACAACCCCTTTAACACGTCGGGTTGTGAGGACTTGCTATCTGTGTGCAGACACTGTTTACGTTGTGTTTCTTGGTTCTCCTACTGGTTCGATAACCTTGGTTTCACATCTGAGGGAAATACCTACCGCTACTGTGCTGCATCATCCCTTCCTCTTTGAGGAAATACCAACGTAGCTTCAAGCCGCATCACCAATCTAGACACCATCACGGAGGGGTTCATTATCCCCATTGTTGCCTCTTCGATGATGCATGAGTAGTTCATTGTAGACCGACGGGTCCGTAGGCAGTAGCTAGATGGTTTCCTCTCTCTCTTTTGATTCTCATTACAATGGTCTCTTGGAGATCTATTTGATATAACTCTTTTTGTGGTGTGTTTGCTGGGATTCGATGAACATTGAGTTTATGATCAGATCTATTTATCCATGGAAGTTATTTGAGTTTTGATCTCTTATATGCATGATTACTCATAGCCTCGTACTTCTTCTTCGAATCGATCTTTGGTTTATTTAGGCCGACTAGATTGACTTTTCTTGCCATGGGAAGAGGTGCTTTGTGATGGGTTTGGTCGTGCGGTGTTCTTTCCCAGTGACAGAAGGGGCAACAAGACACGTATTGTTCGCTGCCAATAAGGATAAGAAGATGGGGTCTATTCCTACATGAATAGATCTTGTCTACATCATGTCATCATTCTTGTTGCATTACTCCGTTTGTCTATGAACTTAATACACTAGATGCATGCTGCATAGCGATCGACATGTGGAGTGATAGTAGTAGGTGCGGGCAGGAGTCGGTCTACTAATCTTGGACGTGATGCTTATATAATGATCATTTCCTAGATATCGTCATAATTATTTGAAGTTCTATCAATTGCCCAACTATAATTTGTTTACCCGCCATATGCTATTTTCTCGAGAGAAGCCACTAGTGAAATCTACGGCCCTCGGGTCTATTCTTTATCATATTTAGTTTCCGATCTATTATTGCCACTTTTATTTTCATATCTATTATTATGAAAACCCAAAAGTACCTTGCTGCAATTTTTTTTATTTACTTTATTTCGCGTTTCCGTGAAATCTATTTATCCAATCTACTACAAACCAATCTATCTTTTACGCGGGAGGGATTGACAACCCCTCTTATGCGCCGGGTTGCAAGTATTTGTTCTTTGTGTGCCAGTACTGTTTACATAGTGTTGCTTCGTTCTCCTACTGGTTCGATAACCTTGGTCTCATAACTGAGGGAAATACCTACCGTAGCTATGCTGGATTATCCCTTCCTCTTCAGGGAAAATACTAACGCAGACACAAGCCATCACCCGGTGGTAGTATGCGGTTGCCGTTGGATGAACAGGACCCCGAGGAGGCCGCCACACACCCCGGCCGGTGGTGGGTGGATGAACAAGACCCCGTGGAGGTTAGTTGAGTAGTAGCTGGTGGAGGCTGGATGAATAGTAGCCCGTGGATGAACATTGACTGGTGGAGGCTGGATGAGGTCGACGGTGGATGAACAGTAGTAGGTGGAGGCTGGAGGAAGTCGATGGTGGATGAATAGTAGCCCGTGGAGGCTACAACCAGGTAGTTAATGGTGGATGAATAGTAGCCCATGTAGTCCCTTTTTGCGGTACGCCACACCCCTCCTGATCAACAGGACCCCATTTCAACTGTAGGATCTCGAACAGAAGTTCATTTCCTCTGTTTTGCGGTATGCCAGACCCCTCCTGATGAACATGACCTCGTTTTGACCATAGGCAGTCGAACATAAGGCCATTTCCTTCGTACTGCGGTACGCTAGATCCCGTTTTAGCTATTCCGTCCAAGCCGGTTGGCTCCAGTTGAACATGACGCATTTCGACCTAGTCAGTTGCATCCCGATGAACATGACGCTGCTTCTTTGTCCCGACCCATCCGGTTGTCTTCTGATGAACAGGACGATGTCGCAGTACGTGTTTGAGACCACACCCTTATGTACGTACGTGACCGTCCTTTTTGCAGCATGGCTGTTGTATGTGTACATGATTTAGATGGGACTTCCTGAACTACTACCGCTCCTTACTCGGCCACCGTTCATCGTGGCAGGCAGAACGATCGATCGGTATGTACGTACATGTTTCTGACCACATAGAAAATAGTACATACGCTTCGACCTGGTGGGTCCCAGCTATCAGGGAGGATAAGAACACACTTCCTTGCTTGCTAAGATATAGCTTGTGGGTCCCAGCTATCGGGGGAGAAATCATTTTTTTCTCGTAATAAGAAGGCACTTCCTTGTGTGCAAAGATGTAGCTAGTGGGTCCAGCTGTAAGCCTCACCATGTACAATCCTCTTCCGATGGCTATCGTTCGTTGACCATGTTTACAAAGCCACGCCTAGAGCACCAACACAATGGACAACGACGAGGCCTAGGAAGGGAACGAGCCTATGCTGGGGAAGACACGACAGTGGTTTCCCACGTGGAAAGGAGTACGAGGGTTGACTTGTTCGGCAGCGGTGTGAGGCTGTTGTTGCTGCAAAATAACATGGGGTGTGGGTGAGTAAAGGGAAGGCCTAGATACTGGTGGGAGTAGGGTGGGGCGGTGATGCCAGCACAGTGGCACAACCGGCCACGGGAGGCAGGAGCAGGCGGTACAGCCAGAGCTGGTTTGGGTGGCTGGAGCAAGTAGATCAGAGGTTGAAGAAGCATCACGGTGGTTGGAGTAACATTCATCAGTCACTAATGCTAGAATCATTTATTGACTAAGTTGACAAAGCGATGCGTACGCGTTAACTTATTGGGCCCACAACTCGGCCTCCAAATCGGGTGGGTCCCAGCTAGTGGCGGGAGGAATCATTTTTCTTGCACGTAATAAGG
The DNA here is from genome assembly GCA_034509565.1 of Triticum monococcum. Lineage (NCBI taxonomy): Eukaryota > Viridiplantae > Streptophyta > Magnoliopsida > Poales > Poaceae > Triticum > Triticum monococcum. Next base: position 292,501,232 of record CM067842.1, read on the forward strand.
AGGCACTTTCTTATGTGCGAAGATGTAGCTGGTGGTCTTAGCTATCAGGGGGAGGAAACTTTTTTTCCACGTAATAAGGAGGCACTTGCTTGCGTGCGGAGATGTAGCTGGTGGGTCCCGCCTATCAGTGGGAGGAATCATTTTTTCGGGCTATAAGGAGGCACGTACTTGCATGCGGCCATGGACCATGTGGGTCCCGACTATCAGCCTTTCCACATATATCCCTCTTCCAATGGCTGCCGTTTGTTTACTATGTTGTGCACGCCGCGTCGAGAGCACCAACGCAGTTGTCGATTGCGAGGCGTAGGAAGGGAACGATCCAGAGCCGGGGAATACTCGGCAGTGGTTGCCCACGCGGTGGGGAGTACGAGGGTTTACTGGTTCGGTTGTCGTCACCGGAAAATAACAAGAGGTGTGGGTAAGTAGAGGAATGGCCTGGCCAGCGATGGGTGTAGGGTGGGGTGGTGAGGCCTGCGCGGCGTGTCAGTGCAATGAACATTCACCTTTGTTGCCCAGACTTATACACAGGCATGATAGCACCCTATATCCAGCACCAACATATAAAAGCAAGACAAAACTAGAGGAACCGCTCTTTGTAAGATCCAGGAGCGGATATAGAAGACCAAGTTAACATGTAAGACAACAAGGTACCATCTTGGGAAAGCCTCCCTTACCAGGCAGGAGCGCCTGGTCAGGTCGAGGCCACCCCAAGGGCAAGTCCAAGATTGCCCCAGCAGGCTTGCCGGGACCGCCAAGGCCAACAAATCCCGCCAAGGTTCCACCGCTCCACACAAAGCGACGCAAGTCACTTATCAATGTGGTGTAGAGCCTCTAAGATGATTAAGTGGCCTCTACTAAGCACATGGCGGTCCACTGGAAGACAAATTATCTCCACATGACACCCGTCCGGGAGGCGTGTCAAACAAATAAGCAGAAGATGACTAAGCGGCATGGCAGGCTTGCCGGGCTTCACCCTTCACATGACACCTAGCAATGCATTTAATGCACTTTGTCCTAACTACCAGAGTTAGGCATGATAGCACTTTTAGCTATCTAATCACTAATGACTGTTTTGCCACTATGGTTACCCCTTGAGCTATAAAAGGAGGTCCAAGGCAACATAGAAAGGGATTCAGACCCCCTCACACTTGTAGGTGCGTAGTTGCTTCCCCTGAGGCCACCTTGCCGGGCTCGAGCATTGCATGTTGTTGTTTCCCACCATCCAATCCACCAATGGTAGGAGTAGGGTTTACGCTTCACGGCGGCCCAAACCTATGTAAAAATCTCCAGTGTCATAGTCGTCGTGCTGCCCCCATGGCTTCCTCTCTTTGTGCAATGCGGTCTCCCCCTCGCCGAACCACCAGGGGCCCATGGCCCCGTAGGTGATCATGTCAACTCATGACATCTTTGGCATGGTAGGTAGGGGGGATCGCTTGTGCGAACCCGAGTTGTGAACTGTGCGTCAATCCTCATCATCGTCAATTTCTTCATCTATGGTGCCCAAGAAGAAATCCAGCGCAACAACACATCCTTCCACTTCGAAGGCCCCCTCACACATAGCCACAGACGCCGTTGGTGCCACATCGGCATTGGGTGAGGTGGGTGCTGGGGGTGGCACGACCAGCGCAGGCGGCGCCATCGTCGTGTCCCCCACGGTCGAAGCTGGGACAAGAAATGCCAGAGGCGGGCCCCATCAGTGACACCCAGACAAGCTTGACCCAAAAGCTGCGGGGGGAGGGGACAACCAGTCTCCACCTTCCCACCGCACTGATGGGCGTCACCATCGCAGTGGCACCCGCTCATGTGTCAGCCGCAACCCTCTAGTACCACCCACCGCGGGCGCAACCACTGGACGGATTCATGGCCCGGTGCAGGATAGGCAAGGCGAGCCGTTGGACAAGGCCGCTGGCTCCCAAGCGCGGCCTCCTCGTCACCAAACCTCCTTGGCAACCAATCCACGGGAGCAAGAACACGACGATGCTCCTTCTAGAACCACCAGTAGTCGAGCGACATCATGATCTGCCTCGTCAGCTATGCCGAACACGGCTACGAAAGCCTTGGCACGAGCCCAACTCCTACGGAGATTCCCACTGGCAGCTGATCAAATGGATGAGTGGAGGGCCACCATTGCTGTTCAAGCCGCCGGGGGCAGGGATGAGAAGGTGTTCGCCAACTACTTCCCTTTGGCACTCAAGCCAAATGTGAGGTCATGGCTACTGATGCACTTACCAAAGAACTCCATTTCATCATGGGCTCATTTGTGCAACGAATTTGTTGACGCCTTCCCGGGCAGCCATCAAGAGCCCAGACAGCCAAGTGATTTGCATGTCCTTCCACAGACGGATGGAGAGAGCTTGGGAAAGTACATGCAGATGTTCAGCCGAGTGCAGCACAACATCCGAGAGATACATCTAGCAGCTGTGATTACCGCGTTCCATTCGAACGTGCGCCACAGAAGGATACCTTCCAAAATGAATGTCCAGCTGCCCAAGGCTGTCAATGAGTTGTACACCTTGGTGGATAAGTGTGCTCGGGCTGAGGAAGGAAGGAGATTCCCCGGGGAGGAGGATGGCGTCGATGTTGTTTCTGATGATGATGACGAGTCCACCAACCTGAAGAGGAGGATCAAGAAGCGCAACAAGAAGCGCAAGGAGAAGTCAATATTGGCTATTCAGGGCTCTAGCGATCTCGGCACCGGCAAGAAGGCCAAAACCAAAGCCCCTAGTAAGGAAGCTGCCATGTGCACTGATTGCCAGGAGGCTGCAGTAGCAAAGAAAGATGTAAAGTCCAACGTGTCGTACTACAAGATCCACCGCACTAAAGGGCATGACCTTCAAGAGTGCCATCAGGTCGAGCAGCTTGTTAAGAAATAGAAGGCTGAGTACGAGAAACTTAACAAAGAGAGAGAGACCAAGAAGGTGATGGCGGGAAGGGCCGTGGTGGCAGGGGAGGCCGCCGCGGCAAGGCCCCATAGCAGAAGGAAAAAACCGCTAGGGGCCATGAGAAGAAAGAAGGAGACTATGACAGTGATGAAGGGGATGAGGAAGAAACCAGCGAGCTAGAATTCCATAATGCAGTGAAGCCCTGTGTGTTGACGGGGGTCCATCTTTGCATTCCGCTCACCAGCACCTCAAGCAATGGGCACGTGAAGTCAATGCCGTGGAACCAACTACGGATTCCTGGAGGCAACTCAAATGGTCCCACATGCCTATCATCTTTGACGAAGTGGATCATCCAGACCGCACTACTGTGATCGAGTGTTTGCTATTGTTGGTTTAACGAATGATCTGTAACCTCAAAGTCACAAAGATGCTAGTTAACGGTGGGGCGAGGTTGAATCTGATCTCCCCTAAGGTGATCAGGAAGCTACAAATCCCTGATGAGGAGCTCAAGTTTACTGGTACGTCCCAAGGAATCAACCCCGGCAGGAGCCGCCCTAAGGGAAAGATTATGCTACCGGTAACATTATGTGGAGAATTGAACTACCAAACTAAGAGGGTTGTGTTTGACGTTGTTGAACTCCTTCGGAAAAATTCATGACAGCGTCCCACTATGCCTACAACAATTTGAAGATGCCAGAGACGATGGGCGTCATTTCCATCCCATTAGACAAGAAAGATGCACTCATACATGTGCACCAGATGTATCGAGACGTGGTAGCAGCTGAGGCTGCGGAAGCCACAGCTCCTGCCAAGGAAATAAAAAAGGGAAAGAAGACTAGCAGAGATGCCGACAAGGCCTCCAGGAAGCGTGCCTCTTTGGAGTTTCTTGCACCTGTCGATGACCTGCCAGAGAGTTCCACTAGCAAGAAAACCAAGGTTGCTTCACCTGTGGTAAAGAAGGTTCTGGCGAGGCAGGATGGCATTGACGGTACATTCACCATCGGTGTCGCCCTTGATGATAAATAGGAAAGCATGCTCGTTGCCTTCCTACGGGCGAATGTCAATGTGTTTGCCTGGCAACCATCTGACATCACCGGTGTTCCTAGGGAGGTAATCGAGCACCACCTTGCTGTTTGTCCTCATGCTAGCCCGTCAAGCAGAAGGTCAGAAGCAAGCTTTGGAGCGGCAATAGTTCATTGCCGAGAAAATCAACAAGCTGGAATCAGTTGGTTTGGTCAGGGGAGTGTTGCTTCCAACATGGTTAGCAAACCCAGTGGTAGTGCGCAAGGCGAATAGGAAATGGAGGCTTTGCATTGACTTTAAAGACCTGAACAAGGCCTGCTTGGAGGACCTTTTCCCTTGCCGCGCATCAACCAGATTGTAAACTCCATTTCCATGTGTGATCTGCTTTCCTTTTTGGATGCATATTCCGGATACCATCAGATATTCATGTCCATAGAAGATGAAGAGAAAACCGTGTTCATAACTCCATGTGGCACGTACTGCTTTGTACGTATGCCTTTTGGGTTAAAGAGCGTTGGTTCCACCTTTGCAAGAGCAGTTCAGATTGGTTTTGAACCTTAGTTGCACAGGAATGTAGAGGGTTACATGGATGATATAGTGGTCAAGACCAAGGACAGATCAACACTCATTCAAGATTTGGAAGAGCCCTTCGCAAACCTGCGGAAGATCAATTTGAAGCTAAACCCTGAGAAGTGTGTGTTTGGTGTTCCCTCTGGCAATCTCATTGCTTCATTGTGTCGCAGCAGGGGATAGAGGCAAACCTAGACAAGATCAGGGCAATCAAATAGATCTAGGCACCCAAGACTGTCAAAGATGTGAGGCGTTTGACTGGGTGCGTTGCCGCGCTGAGCAGGTTCATTTCTAAGTCTGTCGAACGTGCCTTGCCATTTTTCAAAATCTTGAAGAAGGTAGGACCGATGAAGTAGACCCCAAAAGCAGAAGCAGCGCTGTGATACCCGAAAACCTACCTGTCCTCTACTCCCACCTTAGTCGCTCCTAACCCCCAAGAGTCGTTGCTACTATATTTAGTGGCAACAAAACAGGTGGTTAGTGCATCGCTGGTGGCAAAGCAAGAAGTGGATGAGGAAGCAGCTGTAGCAACTATCACAGTCACGGTAGGATCAGACACAGACCAAGGGAATGCAGAGCAATTTAGTGAAGGCATTCCTAAAACCACAGCAAAGAAGAAAGTGGTGCAACGACTAGTGTACTTTGTTAGATCTCTATTACAGGGGGCTAGGTCAAGGTACTCTAGACTGCAAAAGATGATCTTCGGCCTTGTCATGGCCTCGAGGAAATTGCGCCACTACTTCCAAGCCCATGAGATCACGATTGTCCCTCTTTTTCCAGTGCAGCACATACTAAGAAATCCCAAAGCCACCGGCAGGATAGTTGAGTGAGCTCTATAGCTGTTCAGCTTTGGCCTGAAGTATGAAAGTACCTCAACCATTCAGAGCAAAGCATTGGCAGAGTTCATTGCAGAATGGACACCTACTCCACATGAAGAAGTGCCAGAGACAGTTATCCTTAGTAAGGAGGCACCTCAGCAGTGAATTGTGTATTTTGATGGTGCTTTCTCATTGCAAGGCGCTGGAGCTTGCATGCTCCTTGTTGCGCCAACCAGAGAGCATCTCAAGTACATGGTTCAAATGCATTTTCCCAGTGAGAAGACCACCAAAAACACCGCTGAGTATGAGGGGCTCCTTACGGGACTCAAAATTGTGCTAGAATTGGGAATCAAGAAGTTAATCATCCACGGAGACTCGCAGCTCGTGGTGAGACAAGTTAATAAGGATTACTAGAGCCCATTGATGGAGCCATGCGTAGAGGAGGTGAGAAAGATGGAAGAGCACTTTGATAGGTTGCAAGTAGAGCATGTGCCATGTGCAGAGAACAACATTGCAGATCACTTATCAAAGTGCGCTACATAAAAGCACCCTGTGGAACCAGGGACCTTTGTCCTTCACCTAGCTCAACCATCAGTATCCCCTTTAGTGATGGCCAGAAAAAGGAGAAAGTTGGACTCTGGTACGTATCTCTCGGCAGAGATTCCCGAAGCCGGTGGTAGAGAGGCTTCCTGGAACAACTCAACTTCGGTTGGTGAGCAGCACCCTCCCACGGAACCGCAGGATCCTACGGTCGAGGCGAGCGCTCCCATGAACAAGGAACTGCCTTTAGACCTTGTTGTCGAGCTGCAGGCTCCAACTTGGGCGCAACACATAGTCCATTTCCTTCAAATAGGAGAACTTCACGAAGAGAAAGAAGAAGCTGAAAAAGTAGCCTAACTGTCTAGTATATATCAGTTTGTTGATGACACTCTATATACAAAGAGGCCGAATGGTGTGAAATTGAAGTGCATCTACCAGGAAGTTGGATAGAAGCTATTAGCAGAGATACATGGAGGTGCGTGTGACTCCCACATTGGATCAAGAGCTCTGGTTGGAAAAGCCTTCCGACACGGTTTTTACTAGCCCACAGCCTTCCGAGATGCGACTGAGCTAGTCACCAAATGTGAAGCCTGCCTGTTCCACTCCAAGAACATCCATCAACCAGATCAAGATCTCTAAACGACCCCTTTATATTGGCCATTTTTGGTCTGGGGGCTCGACATCTTGGGCCCCTTCCCCCGTGCTACCGGGGGCTTTGAATTCTTGTATGTTGCCATCGACAAGTTTACAAAGTGGCCAAAAGTGGAAGCAGTGAGGAAGGTGACTGAACAGTCAGCTATCAAGTTTATGGAAGTATTGGTGTGCTGATTTGGAGTGCCCGTCAGGATAATCACTAACAATGGTAGCCAATTCACGAGCCACGCCTTCATGCAGTACATTGAAAACCTTCGAAGCAAGGTCTCCTTTGATTCTGTTGCTCATCCCTGGAGCATTGGGCAAGCTGAGAGGATGAACGCTGCAGTGCTGCTGTAACGCCCTCGATGCGGCTATAGCTCCCACGTGTCGATGCACGACTTAGAGACATAACCGCATTGAAAGCAATGTCGCAAGTTAGGCAATCATCACAACATCCCATATAATATATATAATAAAAGGGGAGATACAATAGTTGGCTTACACTCGCCACGTCACATCAAAGTACATAAATAACATACATCGTTCAAACACTCATGGCCCGACTACGGTGCCAAAATAATAGACAACCCAACAAGCAACATAGGTCCCGATCACCCCAACTGGGCACCACTACTGATCATCAGGAAAAGACACATAGTAACGCTGAGAATCCTCGTCGTACTCCCACCTGAGCTCAAGCGCGCCATCTAGAGCTGTATCCTCTGTCCCTACATCTGGTGTAATAGTAATCTGTGAGCCACAGGGACTCACCAATCTCGCACCCTCGCGTTCAAGACTATTTAAGCTTAATAGGTACGATGGGGGTAAATGTAAGTGGAGCTGCAGCAAGCGACTAGCATATATGGTGGCTAACTTATTCGCAAAAGAGAGCGGGAAGAGAGAGCAAGCCGCGAGCAAGAAACTAGAGAGCAACCTACGCAAACATAACTCCAACACCGTGTCCACTTCCCGGACTCCGACAAGAAGAGGCCATCACGGTAACACACTCAGTTGATTCATTTTAATTAATTAAGGTTCAAGTTATCTACAACCGGACATTAACAAATTCCCATCTGCCCATAACCGCGGGCACGGCTTTTGAAAGATCAATCCCAGCAGGGGGGGTCCCAACTTAGCCCATAACAAGCTCTCACGGTCAACGAAGGAATAGACCTCCACCCAAGACACAGCGATCAGACTCGGTATCTCGGTACAACAAGACTATTCGACAGGTTAAAACAAGTCCAGCAACACCGCCCGAATGTGTCGACAAATCCCGATAGGAGCTGCGCATATCTCGTTCTCAGGGCACACTCAGATGAGACATCCTATGAGTAAAACCAACCCTCAAGTTGCCCCGAGGTGGCCCCGCAGTCTACTCGGTCGGACCAACACTCAGAGGAGCACTGGCCATGGGGGGGGGTTAAAATAAGATGACCCTCGGGCTCCAAAAACCCAAGGGGAAAAGAGGCTAGGTGGCAAATGGTAAAACCAATGTTGGGCATTGCTGGAAAAGCTTTAATCAAGGCGAACTATCAAGGGGTTCCCATTATAGCCCAACCGCGTAAGGGACGCAAAATCCAGGAACATAACACCGATATGACGGAAACTAGGGCGGCAAGAGTGGAACAAAACACTAGGCGAGAGGCCGAGCCTTCCACCCTTTAACAAGTATATAGATGCATTAAGATAACATAGCAATATAATGATATCCCAACAAGTAAATAAATGTCCCAACAAGGAACGGCTCCAATCTTCACCTGCAACTAACAACGCTATAAGAGGGGCTGAGCAAAGCGGTAACATAGCCAATCAACGGTTTGCTAGGACAATGGTGGGTTAGAGGTTCAACATGGCAATTGGGAGGCTGAGAAGCAAGTGGTAGGCATCGTAGCATTGGCATAGCAAAAGAGCGAGCAAACTAGCATAGCAAAGATAGTAGTGATTTCGAGGGTATGATCATCTTGCCTGCACAGTTGTCAGAGTTGACTGGATCCTCAAAAGCAAACTCAACGGGCTCCTCGTTAGCGAACTCGTCTCCCGGCTCTACCCAAACAACACAAACAAGTAATAAGGATACAATCAACCACGTGCAAACTCAAACAATAAGATGCAATGATGGTATGCTATGCGGGATGCGATGCGGGATGCAAAATGCAAGATGTGATACGAAATGCATGAACCTGGCCTCAACTTGGAAAACCAAGTGTGCCACTGGATAGAGGGGATGAAATCGCTTGAAAACGATATAAAGATCATTGGAATTGGAGTTACGGTTTGGAAATGGCAAGCATTTTAACAATGACACCGGTCTGCGATTTACAGCAAGTAGGCATCTAAATGCAACGAAATGAACATGCTACAGCCACCAAACATGACAACAAAATGCATGGCAGGGATTCCCACAAGATGCTTACCAAAACACTAGCACTGAGCCACGGCCAAATTCATCCATTATGAGGTTCAAACAAGCATGGCAAAAACGCAAATGCAAAACAGATTTCAGACTTAGTGAAATTAACACTAGTCTGAAATTTCAGATCACGAAGCTCTCTTCGGGGCAGCAAAACAACATGATACATGACCTGATTATGAAAAGTAAGAACATGGCATGGAGCTACTCAACAAGCTTATCAAAAGTCTCAAAGTGACCTGGGGCCAAAAGGGATCACAAAATATACTAACAAGCACACGAACATAGCTCACGCACAATCAGTTTTTAGACTTAGTGAAGACTAAGACATGCTGGAATTTAACTCACGAAGGCATGTAAACGAGCTCGATGCACTCACTATGGTGCAAGTCATGGCAAGGCAAGCATACATCCATAAAGAAGACACAAAAAGCTAGCTAGACATGGCAAGAACAATGGCATAGCATGCACGGATCAATAACAATAGCATCGGCAAAATCGCAAACAAGTTGACGATCTGCCCAGATTTACCACGAAGCAAAAGTAGAGCTTGATTGACTCAAGCTAGAGTACTCCACATATGCAAACAAATACATGGATGGATAGAGCATAACAAGATTAACAAAACTCCTTACTGATCATCCTCAAAAGAGGCACGGATCACTAGGAAACAAGCTGAACATATGGCATCATGAACTAAATATTCCCAGACTTAGTGAAATCCTCTAAGTCCCTGAAAACAAATCTACCAAGTGCCTCACTTGGCAAGCTTGCACACGTCACCACACACATCCTAAAAATGCATGGGTTGCACCTCTGGAAAGAAGACAAAATGCTTAACAAATCATATGAAGGACTCATAGGCATAGCATGCACACAATAATCATGGCAAAAATGACAAAAGTCTAAGATGAACTAGCAGATCTGACAATTATCTCACGAAGCCTCCTTCTATCAGCATTTCGAGCATCAAGATGAACTCAAATGAAAATGATGCAATGGAATGAAATGATGTACTCGTCGAGACGAACATTTTGATATACTATATGTCCAGATCGGAGCTACGGATGCGGAGATATCATCGGTCAAAGTATGTATAAAAAACTAGGGGTTAGGGACGAAAGTCAACCGAGATGACCCAGATCCAGATCTGGCACGGTTTATGGAGTTTGCCGGAACACTATTCATCGGAGTTCGCCGCCGGCGTGCGTCGTGGCCGGAGAAGAGGGAGGAAGAGGCCGGGGCGGCCGGAGTGGTGGCGGCGTCCCGCGGCGGCGCGGATCCGCCGGAGGAGGCGAGGCGGCGGGGCCCCGGCGCGGTGACGTGGCGGCGCCGGCCGGCGACGGCGGGGCGGCCGCGGCACCCGGAGAAGACGGTGGGCGGCGGCTTGCGGGCGAGGAGGCGGCGGAGGGAGTCGGGCGCGGGGCGCGGTGGCCGGATGGGCCGCGGGGGCCCTCCCGCAGGCCTAGCGGGCCGGCTGGCGGCGCGGCGAAGCGGTCCCCTCGGGGACACGTGGCAGCACCGGGCTGGTCGGCGGAGGGGCGGACGTTGTCCGGTCCGCACCGGACACGTCCGTCGGCGGCGGAGGTTTTTTTTAGAACTAGGGTTTGGACGGGGAAGAAGATCCGAAATTGGAGGGGTGCTAATTATAGGCATAGAGGGAGCTAGGAGAGTCCAAATGAGGTGCGGTTTTCGGCCACGCGATCGTGATCGAACGCTCTAGATGATGGAGCAGAGTTTGGTGGGTTTTGGGCCAAATTGGAGGGGTGTTGGTCTGCAACACACGCGAGGCCTTTTCTGTCCCTCGGTTAACCGTTGGAGTATCAAACAAAGTGCAAATGGTACGAAACTTGACAGGCGGTCTACCGGTAGTAAACCAAGGCTGCATGGCAAGTCTCGGTCCAATCCAGAAATGTTTAAACCCCACACATGAAAGAAAGCTAGAAATGTCCACCGGAGGAGAACGAAGTGCCGGAATGCAAAACGGACAACGGGGAAAATGCTCGAATGCATGAGATGAACATGTATGCAAATGCAATGCACGTGATGACATGATATGAGATGCATGAAAACGAAAAAAACACACAGAGACAAAGACCCGAACCCGAGAAATAAATATAACTTAACGCCGGAAATGGCAAGAGTTGGAGTACAAATTGGGAAAGTTATATCTGGGGCGTTACAACACTCCACCACTACGAAAAGATCCCGTCCCGAGATCTAGGACTGAAAGAACTCCGGGTACTCAGAACGGAGGTGATCCTCGCGTTCCCAGGTAGCTTCACGGTCGGAATGGTGTGACCACTTTACTTTGAGAAATTTGATTGACTTGTTGCGAGTCTTTCGTTCAGTCTCTTCAAGGATTTCCACTGGGTGCTCACGATAGGAGAGATCTTCTTGGAGCTCAATGTCCTCGAAGTTGATGGTGCGTTCAGGCGCCTTGAAGCACTTTTGGAGCAGAGAGACATGGAACACATCATGAACGTTTGCAAAGTTTGACGGAAGCTCGAGTTGATAGGCGAGGTCGCCTCTCTTGCTGACAATCTTGAAAGGTCCGACGTATCTATAGGCAAGCTTCCCTTTGATACCGAAGCGACGAGTCCCTTTCATAGGAGAGACGCGGAGGTAAACATGATCTCTGATCTCGAAAGCCAAATCACGGTGCTTACTATCATAGTAGCTCTTCTGGCGGGATTGGGCTGCTTTGAGGTTATCACGAATGACCTTGCACATTTCTTCTACCTCTGAGATTAGGTCATTACCCAGCAGCTGACGTTCACTGGTTTTAGACCAGTTGAGAGGGGTACGACATTTCCTACCATACAGAATTTCAAATGGGGCCTTGCCCGAACTTGCTTGAAAACTGTTGTTGTATGAGAATTCAGCATAAGGAAGACAATCCTCCCACTTCATGCCGAAGGAGATAACACAAGCCCTGAGCATATCTTCAAGAATCTGGTTGACACGCTCGACTTGACCGCTTGTTTGAGGATGGAAAGCAGTGCTGAAGCGGATGTTGGTGCCCATGGCCTTCTGAAAAGAATCCCAAAACTTGGAGGTAAAGATGCTGCCACGGTCTGAAGATATCACTTGAGGAATACCGTGCAGAGAGACAATTCGAGAGGTATAGAGTTCTGCCAATTAGCTGCAGTGATCGACTCTTTGATAGGCAGAAAGTGAGCCACTTTGGTGAGCTTGTCAATGACAACGAATATAGCATCATTGCCACGCTTGGACTTTGGAAACCCAGTCACGAAGTCCATCTCAATGTGGTCAAACTTCCATTCTGGAATGGAAAGAGGTTGGAGGAGACCTGCTGGCCTTTGGTGTTCTGCCTTCACTCTTCTGCAGACATCACATTCATTCACGAATTGAGCGATCTCGCGCTTCATTCGAGTCTACCAATAAGTTTGCTTCAGATCCTGATACATCTTCGTACTCCCAGGGTGGATGGAGAGGAGAGAGTTGTGAGCCTCGTTCATGATCACTTTACGAAGTTCACCTTTGGGTACCACAATTCGATCCTCGAAGAAGAGAGTGTCCTTATCATCAAGGCGGTAGCACTTGTACTTGGACTGACTCTTGGCAATCCCAATCTTCACCTTTTTCACCATAGCATCAAGAAGCTGGGCTTGGCGAATCTGGTCTTCTAGGGTAGGAGAGACTTGAAGGTTGGCGAGGAAACTTTGAGGAACAACTTGCAGATTAAGTTTGCGGAAAGCTTCACAAAGCTCGGGTTGATAAGGCTTAAGAATCAGACTGTTGCAATATGCTTTCCTGCGCAAAGCGTCAGCAATCACATTGGCCTTGCCTGGAGTATACTCGATACTCGGATTGTACTCTTGAATCATTTCGACCCATCGAGTCTGCCTGAGGTTGAGATTAGGCTGAGTGAAGATGTACTTGAGACTCTTGTGATCAGTGAAAATGTCCACTTTTCTTCCCAATAGAAGATGTCTCCAAGTCAAAAGAGCATGCACAACTGCCGCCAACTCGAGATCATGAGTGGGGTAGTTCTTCTCATTAGGCTTCAACTGGCGAGAGGTATAAGCTACAACTTTCTTTTCTTGCATCAGTACAGCACCGAGACCTTGGAGAGAGGCATCACAAAAGACCTCGTACGGCTTGGATTCATCTGGCGGAGTCAGAACTGGAGCAGTGATCAACTTCTCTTTCAAAGTGTTGAAAGCAATATCACACTCCGGAGACCAAACGTACTTGACGTGCTTCTGAAGAAGATTAGAGAGAGGCTTTGCGATCTTAGAAAAGTTTTCAATGAATCTTCGGCAGTAGCTTGCGAGACCGAGGAAGCTACGGAGTTGCTTCACGTTCTGAGGAGGTTCCCTATTAACAATTGCAGACACCTACTCAGGATTCACGGCAATGCCCTTGGCAGAGATGATATGACCAAGATAAAGAACCTCATCGAGCCAAAATTCACACTTGGAGAACTTGGCGTAGAACTGATGTTCCCTGAGCTTGTCAAGAACCAAACGCAAGTGCTTGGCATGATCTTCCTTGTTCTTGGAGAAAACCAGAATGTCGTCGAGATAGACCAAAATGAAGTCATTGGTGTAGGGGTTGAAGATGAAGTTCATCATGCGAGAGAACGTCGGAGGAGCGTTGGCGAGGCCAAAAGACATGACAGTGTATTCGTATGACCCATTGCTTGTCCTGAAAGCCGTCTTGGGAATATCTTGCTCACGGATTCGAATATGATGATAACCCATACGGAGATCAAGCTTGGAGAATACTTGGGCACCCTTGAGTTGTTCGAATAGCTCATTGATGTTGGGGAGTGGGTATTTGTTCTTGATGGTCTTCTTGTTCAATGGACGATAATCAACACAAAGTCGGTCCGTTCCATCCTTCTTCTTCACAAAAAGAACACCACAACCCCATGGAGAAGAACTAGGCCGGATGAGACCCATTCTTTCTTGAATATCGAGTTGTTTTTTCATCTCCTTCAACTCTTCAGGTCCGAGCTTGTAAGGACGCTTGCTGTAACGCCCTCAATGCGGCTATGTCTCCCACGTGTCGAGGCACGACTTAGAGACATAGGCGCATTGAAAGCAATGTTGCAAGTCGGGAATCATTACACAACCCAAGTACATATATAATATAAAGGGGAATAATATCATAGTTGGCTTACACTCGCCACGTCACATCAAAGTACATAAATAACATCCATCATACAATCACTCATGGCCCGACTACGGTGCCAAAATAGAAAAGACCCCCAACAAGCGACTAAACCCTGAATCGAACCCCGAATAGGCATCCCTACTGATCATCAGGAAACTACACATAGTAATGCTGAGAGTCCTCGTCGTACTCCCACTTCAGCTCGAGCGCGCCATCCGAAGAAGTATCATCGGTCCCTGCATCTGGTGTAATAGTAATCTGTGAGCCACAAAGGACTCAGCAATCTCGCACCCTCGCGATCAAGACTATTTAAGCTTAATAGGTAGGAAAGGGGTAATGTAAAGTGGAGCTGTAGCAAGCGACTAGCATATATGGTGGCTAACTTATTCGCAAAGTAGAGCGAGAAGAGGAGGCAAAGCACGAGCGGAAACTATGTAGAGCAGCCTACGCAAACATAACTCCAACGCCGTGTCCACTTCCCGGACTCCGCCGAGAAGAGGCCATCACGGCAACACACTCAGTTGATTCATTTTAATTATTTAAGGTTCAAGTTATCTACAACCGGACATTAACAAATTCCCATCTGCCCATAACCGCGGGCACGGCTTTCAAAAGATCAATCCCTGCAGGGGGGGTCCCAACTTAGCCCATAACAAGCTCTCACGGTCAACGAAGGAATAGACCTCCACCCAGGACCCACCGATCAGACTCGGTATCCCGGTACAACAAGATGATTCGACAGGTCAAAACTAGTCCAGCAACACCGCCCGAATGTGCCGACAAATCCCGATAGGAGCTGCACATATCTCTTTCTCAGGGCACGCTCGGATAGGTCAAGCTACGAGTAAAACCAACCCTCGAGTTTCCCCGAGGTGGCCCCGCAGGCTGCCTGGTTCGGACCAACACTCAGAGGAGCACTGGCCCGTGGGGGGGCTAAAATAAAGATGACCCTCGGGCTCCAAAAACCCAAGGGAAAAAGAGGCTAGGTGGCAAATGGTAAAACCAATGTTGGGCATTGCTGGAAAAGCTTTAATCAAGGCGAACTATCAAGGGGTTCCCATTATAACCCAACCGCGTAAGGGACGCAACAATCCGGGAACATAACACCGATATGACGGAAACTAGGGCGGCAAGAGTGGAACAAAACAGTAGGCGAGAGGCCGAGCCTTCCACCCTTTACCAATTATATAGATGAGTAAAGATAACATAGCAATATAATGATATCCCAACAAGTAAATAAGTGTTCCAACAAGGAACGGCTCCAATCTTCACCTGCAACTAACAACGCTATAAGAAGGGCTGAGCAAAGCGGTAACATAGCCAATCAATGGTTTGCTGGGACAAAGGTGGGTTAGAGGCTCAATCATGGAAATTGGGAGGCTGACAAGCAAGTGGTAGGCATCGTAGCATTGGCAAAGCAAAAGAGCGAGCAAACTAGCATAGCAAAGATAGTAGTGATTTTGAGGGTATGATCATCTTGGCTGCACAGTTGTCAGAATTGACTGGATCCTCAAAAGCAAACTCAACGGGCTCCTCGTTAGCGAACTCGTCTCCCGGCTCTACCCAACAACACAAACAAGCAAGAAGGATACAATCAACCACGTACAAGGGCAACCAATAACATGCAAAGATGATATGCTATGCGGGATGCGATGCGGGATGCAAAATGCAAGATGTAACAGGAAATGCATGAACCTGGCCTCAACTTGGAAAACCAAGTGTGCCACTGGATAGAGGGGAAGAAATCCCCTGAAAACGATATAAAGATCATGGCAATCGGAGCTACGGTTTGGAAATGGCAAGCGATTTACTAAACGAACCGATCTGCGATTTACAACAAGTAGGCTCCTAAATGCAACAAAATGAACATGCTACAGCCACCCAACATGAAAACAAATTGCATGGCAGTGATGTACTCAAGAAGCTTAGAAAATCACCAGGACTGAGTCATAGGCAAATTCATCCATTAAGGGCTTCAAACAAGCATGGCAAAACTGAATAAGCAAAACATATTTCAGACTTTGCGATAACGCTAGTCTGAAATTTCAGACCACGATGCTCTCTTCGGAGCAGAAAAACAACAAGAGGCAAAACCTGAACATGGCAAGTAAGAGCATGGCATGGAGCTACTCAACAAGCTTAACAAAACACCCAAAATGACCTGGGGCCAAAAGGGTTCACAAAATACTCTACCGAGCACACGAACATCGATGAAACACAATCAGTTATCAGACTTGGTGAAAACTGGGACATGCTGAAATTATAATTCACGGAGGCATGTAAACGAGCTCGATGCACTCACTACGGTGCAAGTCATGGCAAGGCAAGCATATATCCATTAAGAAGGCACAAAATGCTAGGTAGGCATGGCAAGAACAAAGGCATAGCATGCATGGATCACTAGCAATAACTCCGGCAAAATCGCAAAAGAGTTCGCGGTCTGCCCAAAACAACAACTATGCAAAAGTTGAGCTCGATTGAGTCAACCTAGGGTGCTCCAACATAACAAGTAAAGACATGGATGGATTAAGCACAACAAGCATAACAAATCACTCTTACTGATAATCCTCAAAAGAGCACGGATCACTAGGAAACAAGCTGGACATATAGCATCGTGAACTAAAACATCCCAGACTTAGTGATTTTCACTAAGTCCCTGAAATCAGTAAACTCAGGTAGCCCTCTTCGCAAGCTTGCACAAGACAACACACACATCCTAAAAATGCAAGGGAGGCACCTCTGGAAAGAAGACAACATGCTTAACAATTCATCCCAAAGGGGCACAGGCATATCATGCACGGATTAAACATGGCAAAAATGACAAAAGTGCATGATGAACTAACGGATCTGCAAATTAACTCATGATGCCTCCTTCCAACAGCATTTTGGGCACCAAGATGAACTCAAATGCAAATGATGCAATGTAATGAAATGATGTACTCGTCGAGACGAAGATTTTGATATATCATATGCCCAAATCGGAGCTACGGGTGCAAAGATATGGCAGGTCAAAGTAGGCATAAAAATTAGGGGGGAGAAGGAGAAGTCAACCCTAGGGTTTACTGTAGCAGTGGATCCAGATCTGGCGATGTGCACTGTTCACCGGGGCACACTCCACGGGGTCGGCCGGCCGGAGTGCTCGCCGGAGTCGGGGACGAGGCCTGCGTGGAGGAGGTGGTCGCCGGGGCCGGATCCGGCGACCGGGGCGGCGTACGGCGGCGGAGAACGCCGGGCGGTGGCGACGCTGGGCGAGGCCGCCTCGGGCGGCGTACGGCGGCTTGGGGACGCGGCGGCGGCCGGGAGAAACGGCCCACGGCGGCGCCGGACGGGAAGGCGAGCGGCGAAGGCGGCGCTGGGCGGCAGACGCAGGCAACGGGCGGCGGCCCGCGGTGGAGGAGACGGGGGCCGGGCGTGGGCCTCGCGGGCCTCAGGCGGCGGCGGCACTGGATGCCACGTGGCGCGACGTGAGAGGCGGCGGGGTGGAGCGGACGCTGTCCGCCGCGGGCCGGACACGTCCGTCGGCGGCGGAGGAGGGAGATTTTTTTTTAGGGTTTGGAGAGGGGATCCGGGATTTGGAGGAGGGGGGTCTATTTATAGACCTAGAGGGAGCTAGGAGAGTCCAAATGAGGTGCGGTTTTCGCCCACACGATCGTGATCGAACGACCGAGACGATGGAGCAGAGTTTGGTGGGTTTTGGGCCAACTTGGAGGGGTGTTGGGCTGCACACACACGAGGCCTTTTCGGTCCCTCGGTTAACCGTTGGAGTATCAAACGAAGTCCAAATGACCCGAAACTTGACAGGCGGTCTACCGGTAGTAAACCAAGGCCGCATGGCAAGTCTCGGCCCAATCCGGAAATGTTTAATCCCCACACACGAAAGAAAGCTAGAAATGGCCACCGGAGGAGAACGAAGCGCCGGAATGCAAAACGGACAATGGGGAAAATGCTCGAATGCATGAGATGAATACGTATGCAAATGCAATGCACGTGATGACATGATATGAGATGCATGAAAACAAAACAACACATGGAGACAAAGACCCAAACCCGAGAATTAAATATAACTTAATGCCGGAAACGGCAAGAGTCGGAGTACAATTTGGGAAGGTTACATATGGTGCATTACACTTGCACACAGGTTCCGTACCGGGCTCGAGATCAATAACAAATTCGACTAGCTGGTGCGGAGGCATTCCTGGGAGCTCTTCTGGTAAGATGTCTTGATACTCACAAACGACTGGAATCTGCGAAATAGCATCCAATTCACCCTTCTCATTGAGAGAAAACAACCGGATTGTATCATCACGAGCGGCAAAGACGATTACATCCTCAGACGAATGAGTCAGTTGAATCTGCCTGGCTGCACAATCGAGCTGAACCTTGTGCTTAGAGAGCTAGTCCATCCCAAGGATAAGATCGATATCCGAATTACCAAGAACCACCGGAGAAGAGAGAAACTTGTAATCGCCCAACGTGATAGAGATATCGGGAGCAACCAAACTTGAATTCAAAAGCTTGCCGGGAGAAACAACTTGCATGGCTTTGGGCATAATCTTAGTATCAACATTGTGCTTTGGTGCAAACGGGCATGACAAGAAAGAATGCGATGCACCAGTATCAAAAAGTACTTTTGCGGGAACATCGTTAACAGGAAGGTTACCCATGATGACATCTGACGAATCCTCTGCCTGAGCCGCGTTCATCAAGTTGACCTTGGCGGACTTGGGGTTATGCTTGACCACTGCTGTACTTGCCGATCTCACAGGAGAAGGAGGAGGAAGATGCCTCTGGTTGAAACACTTGTTTGCGTAGTGACCCTTCTGTTGGCACTTGTTGCACGTGACCTCTGAAAGCGGATGGTGGTACGGAGCACTTGATCTTGGAGCTTGCGATGAAGACTTGTTTTGAAAACCAGGGTTGGGTGGGTGGGAAGAACCACTGCCACCTTTGCTCTTCTGCTAATACGGCTGACGGAACGGAGGAGGAGGAAGCCAATACTTCTGCTGCTTGGCCACTTGAGTAGAGGAAGAAGGCGTAGTGTCTCTGACTCGCTTCCTGGAAGCATCACACCTCAACTGAGCGGCCTCTTGCTTCAGTGCCATGTTGTAGAACTCATCGTACCTCAACGGCTCAAAGAGGACAAGAGCGAGCTGAATTTCTTCACGGAGACCACCCCTGAATTGGTATATCATGCTCTTCTCATCAGGTACGTCCTGCTTGGCAAAGCGGGCGAGCTTCTGGAACAACTTGTTGTAGTCATAGACAGACAAAGAGCCTTGCTTCAGATTGCGGAATTCCTCATGTTTGCTTTCAGTCACACTCTGAGGGATGTGATGAGCTCGGAAATGTCGACGAAAATCATCCCAAGTGATCAAACGTCCACCTCTGGAATCCTTGTACTGCTGGAACCACTCTGCAGCCTGATCTTTGAGCTGGAAAGAAGCGAACTTGACGAAATCATCAGGCCTGACGTTGCTGCATTCAAAATGCTTGCCCAGGTCCACTAGCCAATCGTCAGCATCGGTTGCCTCAACACAATTGCTGAACGTCTTTGGACCATTTGCAAGGAACTGGTTCAGCGTAGCAAAATGGTTCTGATTGTTGCCTTGATTCCCTTGACTGCCTTGATTGCGCTCTTGGAGGATTTGCATGATCAACTGTGTGTTTGCATTGGTTGCGGCCATCACAGCTTGCCAAGCCTCCGGAGGAGGTGGAGGTGGTGGCGGATCAGGATTTGGAGTCGTGCGTGTTGGAGGAGCCATCCTGAAGAGGTTGACCACCATTAGCACATAGATAGACAAATATTGAAGCTGAATCCAACGGAATGAAAATTGCAACATAAAGTCTTCACATCCGAACAAAATGAACGAATGCACTTCTCTTGAAGTGGTCACATATCCCTAAATTGCGAAGCCACATAGAATTAGGTAGAAGAGGTAAATCAACAAGGGATGGAATCAACATATGACTTCGAAGCAACTCGAATACCACTACCCAAAACAAAAACAAAGGATTGGCCTGCGAAATCAGCCGGAACAAACATATGATAGAGATTTCGTCCGAAGTTTTTGTGGTGGGACCTACACGGGCTCGATCGTACAGCACCATCATGTACAAGGCAGTGCACATGACATACGAAGCGTCCCCGAGTCAGCATAGCCAAGGACTCTTTAAGACACAACAAGACCACTGTAAAATCGACCGTGAATAGGCGAACCACTAGACGTCGAACCTCAATTTCATATCATACATCTGTCGGAAGGATATCCTAAGAGCTACTTGAATTCCCACCTATGAAACTCCCGAAACTTTCCGGTTATGCAACCAGGTGTTGGGGATACAGGGGAAGCATAATATCTCACCCAAACTAGCAAATCCTACATCCAGCTGTATCCATCCTTCAACACATAACCAAGAAACCTTCGGAAACCATCTACCTCAACCTTCGAAAAGCATCCGTTATACAAGTTATGGCGATACTCCCGAACTCCCGCCCCAGTATTGGGTGGCGTCGAGGTTATCTCACCAATGAACTGCATAAAAGAGATTTTCGATGTCGGCGAACATATCTCAAGTATTCCAGAATTGCAACGATAAAATTATGATGACAACACCTCAGAGCTCAACTCCCCGGGACACTTCCACTAAACCCCTGACAGGAGGCACCAAGACAGTGTTCTCATCATAAGCCATCGGAACGATTCCAAGATACTCGCGCGATCCTAAATTTTTTTAGTGAAATTTGAGAAGAGAAGAGTCAAAACTCTACATCAAGATGCCTTACCAGAGCGATGAGGAGACTAGGAAGTAAAAAGAATTCCTAAGCTCTCCGATATATAATTCCTAAATGACTCAAAACATTTTTTCTAGACACAACTTGGCTGCTAAAACGATCAATCAGTGGGGGCTCCTAAGGTCAGGGAAGGCTCTGATTACCAACTTGTAACGCCCTCGATGCGGCTATAGCTCCCACGTGTCGAGGCACGACTTAGAGACATAACCGCATTGAAAGGAATGTCGCAAGTTAGGCAATCATCACAACGTCCCATGTAATATATATAATAAAAGGGGGGATACAATAGTTGGCTTACACTCGCCACGTCACATCAAAGTACATAAATAACATACATCATTCAAACACTCATGGCCCGACTACGGCGCCAAAATAATAGACAACCCAACAAGCGACATAGGTCCCGATCACCCCAACTGGGCACCACTACTGATCATCAGGAAAAGACAGATAGTAACGCTGAGAATCCTCGTCGTACTCCCACCTGAGCTCAAGCACGCCATCTAGAGCTGTATCCTCTGTCCCTGCATCTGGTGTAATAGTAATCTGTGAGCCACAGGGACTCAGCAATCTCGCACCCTCGCGATCAAGACTATTTAAGCTTAATAGGTAGGATGGGGGTAAATGTAAGTGGAGCTGCAGCAAGCAACTAGCATATATGGTGGCTAACTTATTCGCAAAAGAGAGCGGGAAGAGAGAGCAAGGCGCGAGCGAGAAACTAGAGAGCAACCTGCGCAAACATAACTCCAACACCGTGTCCACTTCCCGGACTCCGCCGAGAAGAGGCCATCACGGTAACACACTCAGTTGATTCATTTTAATTAATTAAGGTTCAAGTTATCTACAACCAGACATTAACAAATTCCCATCTGCCCATAACCACGGGCACGGCTTTCGAAAGATCAATCCCAGCAGGGGGTTCCCAACTTAGCCCATAACAAGCTCTCACGGTCAACAAAGGAATAGAGCTCCACCCAAGACACACCGATCAGACTCGGTATCTCGGTACAACAAGACGATTCGACAGGTTAAAACAAGTCCAGCAACACTGCCCGAATGTGCCGACAAATCCCGATAGGAGTTGCACATATCTCGTTCTCAGGGCACACTCAGATGAGACATCCTACGAGTAAAACCAACCCTCAAGTTGCCCCAAGGTGGCTCCGTAGTCTACTCGGTCGGACCAACACTCAGAGGAGCACTGGCCCCCCCCCCCGGGGGGGGGGGGGGGTTAAAATAAGATGACCCTCGGGCTCCGGAAACCCAACGGGAAAAGAGGCTAGGTGGCAAATGGTAAAACCAATGTTGGGCATTGCTGGAAAAGCTTTAATCAAGGCGAACTATCAAGGGGTTCCCATTATAGCCCAACCGCATAAGGGACGCAAAATCCGGGAACATAACATCGATATGATGGAAACTAGGGCGGCAAGAGTGGAACAAAACACTAGGCGAGAGGCCGAGCCTTCCACCCTTTACCAAGTATATAGATGCATTAAGATAACTTAGCAATATAATGATATCCCAACAAGTAAATAAATGTCCCAACAAGGAACGACTCTAATCTTCACCTGCAACTAACAACGCTATAAGAGGGGCTGAGCAAAGCGGTAACATAGCCAATCAACGGTTCGCTAGGACAATGGTGGGTTAGAGGTTCAACATGGCAATTGGGAGGCTGAGAAGCAAGTGGTAGGCATCGTAGCATTGTCATAGCAAAAGAGCGAGCAAACTAGCATAGCAAAGATAGTAGTGATTTTGAGGGTATGATCATCTTGCCTGCACAGTTGTCAGAGTTGACTGGATCCTCAAAAGCAAACTCAACGGGCTCCTCATTAGCGAACTCGTCTCCCGGGTCTACCCAAACAACACAAACAAGCAACAAGGATACAATCAACCACGTGCAAACTCAAACAATAAGATGCAATGATGGTATGCTATGCGGGATGCGATGCGGGATGAAAAATGCAAGATGTGACAGGAAATGCATGAACCTGGCCTCAACTTGGAAAAACAAGTGTTCCACTGGATAGAGGGGATGAAATCGCTTCAAAACGATATAAAGATCATTGGAATCGGAGTTACGGTTTGGAAATGGCAAGCGTTTTAAGAATGACACCGGTCTGCGATTTACAGCAAGTAGGCATCTAAATGCAACGAAATGAACATGCTACAGCCACCAAACATGACAACAAAATGCATGGCAGGGATGCCCACAAGATGCTTAACAAAACACTAGCACTGAGCCACGGCCAAATTCATCCGTTATGAGGTTCAAACAAGCATGGCAAAAACGCAAATGCAAAACAGATTTCAGACTTAGTGAAATTAACACTAGTCTGGAATTTCAGATCACGAAGCTCTCTTCGGGGCAGCAAAACAACATGGTACATGACCTGATTATGAAAAGTAAGAACATGGCATGGATCTACTCAACAAGCTTATCAAAAGTCTCAAAGTTACCTGGGGCCAAAAGGGATCACAAAATATACTAACAAGCACACGAACATAGCTCACGCACAATCAGTTTTTAGACTTAGTGAAAACTGAGACATGCTGGAATTTAACTCATGAAGGCATGTAGACGAGCTCGATGCACTCACTACGGTGCAAGTCATGGCAAGGCAAGCATACATCCATAAAGAAGACACAAAAAGCTAGCTAGACATGGCAAGAACAATGGCATAGCATGCACGGATCAATAACAATAGCATCAGCAAAATCGCAAACAAGTTGACGATCTGCCCAGATTTACCACGAAGCAAAAGTAGAGCTCGATTGACTCAAGCTAGAGTACTCCACATGTGCAAACAAAGACATGGATGGATAGAGCATAACATGATTAACAAAACTCCTTACTGATCATCCTCAAAAGAGGCACGGATCACTAGGAAACAAGCTGAACATATGGCATCATGAACTAAATATTCCCAGACTTAGTGAAATCCTCTAAGTCCCTGAAAACAAATCTACCAAGTGCCTCACTTGGCAAGCTTGCACAAGTCACCACACACATCCTAAAAATGCATGGGTTGCACCTCTGGAAAGAAGACAAAATGCTTAACAAATCATATGAAGGACTCACAGGCATAGCATGCACACAATAATCATGGCAAAAATGACAAAAGTCTAAGATGAACTAGCAGATCTGACAATTATCTCACGAAGCCTCCTTCTAGCAGCATTTCAGGCATCAAGATGAACTCAAATGAAAATGATGCAACGGAATGAAATGATGTACTCGTCTAGACGAACATTTTGATATACTATATATCCAGATCGGAGCTACAGATGCGGAGATATCATCGGTCAAAGTATGCATAAAAAACTAGGGGTCAGGGACGAAAGTCAACCGAGATGACCCAGATCCTGATCTGGCGCGGTTTACGGAGTTCGCCGGAACACTGTTCACCGGAGTTCGTCGCCGGCATGCGTCGTGGCCGGAGAAGAGGGAGGAAGAGGCCGGGGCGGCCGGAGTGGTGGCAGCGGCGTCCCGCGGCGGCGCGGATCCGTCGGAGGAGGCGAGGCGGCGGGGCCCCGGCGCGGTGACGTGGCGGCGCTGGCCGGCGACGGCGGGGCGGCGGCGGCACCCGGAGAAGACGACGGGTGGCGGCTTGCGGGCGAGGAGGCGGCGGAGGGAGTCGGGCGCGGGGCGCGGTGGCCGGATGGGCCGCGGGGGCCCTCCCGCGGGCCGAGCGGGCCGGCTGGCGGCACGGTGAAGCGGTCCCCTCGGGGACACATGGCAGCACCGGGCTGGTCGGCGGAGGGGCAGACGTTGTCCGGTCCGCACCGGACACGTCCGTCGGCGGCGGAGGTTTTTTTTAGAACTAGGGTTTGGACGGGGAAGAAGATCCGAAATTGGAGGGGTGCTAATTATAGGCATAGAGGGAGCTAGAAGAGTCCAAATGACGTGCGGTTTTCGGCCACGCGATCGTGATCGAACGCTCTAGATGATGGAGCAGAGTTTGGTGGGTTTTGGGCCAAATTGGAGGGGTGTTGGGCTGCAACACACACGAGGCCTTTTCGGTCCCTCGGTTAACCGTTGGAGTATCAAACGAAGTCCAAATGGTACGGAACTTGACAGGCGGTCTACCGGTAGTAAACCAAGGCCGCATGGCAAGTCTCGGTCCAATCCGGAAATGTTTAAACCCCACACACGAAAGAAAGCTAGAAATATCCACCGGAGGAGAATGAAGCGCTGGAATGCAAAACGGACAACGGGGAAAATGCTCGAATGCATGAGATGAACACGTATGCAAATGCAATGCACGTGATGACATGATATGAGATGCATGAAAACGAAAACAACACACGGAGAGAAAGACCCGAACCCGAGAAATAAATATAACTTAACGCCAGAAAGAGCAAGAGTTGGAGTACAAATTGGGAAAGTTATATCTGGGGCGTTACAGCTGCGTGGACTCAAGACAAGAAGTTTTGATAGGCTGGAAAAGTGCGGCAGACGCTGTATCGACGAGCTGCCGGTGGTTCTTTGGTCCATCTGTATGACACCGAATCGAGCCACCGACCAGACTCCCTTGTCCCTAGTGTATGGGGCAGAAGCAGTGCTCCCAACGGAACTCATATATGGCTCCCCTCGAGTACTTTCCTATGATGAAGTAGAGCAAGAGCAGCTCTGGCATGACAATGTCGTGCTCCTCGATGAAGATCGTCTCCGGGCCGCTGTGCGTGTTGCACGCTACCAGCAAGCCTTGCGCCGCTATCATAGCCGCATGATTCATGCCCGGAGCCTTGAGGAAGGTAACCTTGTCCTTAGGCGTGTTCAATCCGCCAAGGGTTCCAACAAGTGGATGCAGAAGTGGGAAGTCCCTTACCTGGTAGTACAAGTCACCAGACCTGGCGTAGTCCGTCTGGAGACCAAAGATGGCATTAAGGTGCAAAACTCATGGAATATTGAGCATCCTTACAAGTTCTACCCATAAGGCGCGGCCCCGGCAACCACCTTTTGTAGAAGCCTTGACGATGCGCATGTAACCCTTTGTACAAACCCAGGCGCATACCTTGAGCACAGATAATAAAATGAAGCGCTGGCATCTAGAACTTGGATGCATGTTTACTTAAGTATTATTTTGCCATATTCATTAGCTCATATGGATGAGGTCGTACGCTACCATTTTCCCCCTGAACTAACAACAGGGATCCTACAGTGGATGAACTTCCCAAAGGAGAGGAGTGAGAACAAGCTTGCATTGTAACGCCCCGATACCAATGTGCCAGTTGTCTCTGAGTTATTCGCCGGCGTTGCCATGTCATTTGCTTGCGTGTTGCATCTTGTCATGTCATCATGTGCATTGCATCATCATGTTTTCAAAACTTGCATTCGTCTCGGTCTCCTCGTTTCGTCCGTTGTCCGTTCTGAGCCCAGACACACTTGCACGCGCCCGCGGCATGCCCGGTTTATTATTTTATAAGTGGCCAGAAAATGTTCTCAGAATGGGATGAGAGTTGATGTGTGGTCTTATTATAGTGTAGATAGACCGCCTGTCAAGTTTCATCGCATTCGGAGTTCGTTTGATAGCCCAACCGTTAAACTATAGCGACATTATAGTCGGTCTAACGTCGGACGTTTTCGGTCTCCGGAAACAGATGCCGGGTCCTCTCTCTCTCTTCTCCCCCTCGCAGTCTTGCCACAGCGCACCTAGTCCATCCTCCTTCCCCTCTTCGCTTCCGGAGTTGTCCGATGCGACCGCACGGTCCGAAACCCTCTCTGCACAATGCATCCAGCCCCTCACGTGCGCGCCCGAAATTGTCCCGGACCCGACCGGGGCAGTCGTCACCGGTCGATCCGGATCATCCCCAAACGTCTACAAAACATCACCGTTTTCTTATTTGGGCTTCCTAGCTATTTTATTCGCGATCATTCGATTGCGATCGGAGGGACGATATACCCCTAAGTCAACCCACCTACTATATATATCAGTCTAACCCTAGCCTACCCTATCCAATCCTCCCTTTCCCACCACGCTACCGCTAGCCAACCACTCACTCGCCTCCCACCTCGGGATCTTCCCAGATCCAAACCCGCAGCCGACCACTTTCCTGGTTTTCAGTGCCGAGCCAACCTGGTTCCGCTGCGATCCATCCCGGTCCAACCAGCGAGCGCCCCTCCTCCTGCTTTGATCTCCGAAGGGATCGAGAGAGCTGCCTCCTTCCCTCGTCTTCTTCCTCCCTTGCCTCTCTCTCACAGCGTGCTCCCTCTCTCTCCCATGTCTCTGCAGGAATCAAGTCCCGTCGCTGCCTCAAGTCCACCCGAGGACTTTCCTCCTCGTCGATGCTGCTCCGGTGAGCAGTACCAGGACGCCTCCGCCATGGACCAAGACGCTGTCAGCGTCCTTCCCCGCCTCTTCCTCCAGGCATGGCCCTTCTTGGCCGGATCCCGCCGCCTGCTGCGTCCTGAACCTCCCGTCGATGTCAACCGCATCTGTTGCTGCCGTTGCTTCCCTTGTCGAACGTACGAGCATGACCCCAGCCGCAAGTTCCTGCTCCGCCTCCATCCGTGCCCGTCGCCGGAGAACCTCGTCGTCACCTGGAACGGATTCCTCGAGGCCAGATCCACCCAGATCCGTTCCTCTCCGGTCCTCCCCGCCGCCCTCACCTGCCGGAGTCACAGCTGCCATGTCATTGACTTCGGGCCCCGTCGTCCCCGTCTCTGCTCCTGCGCCTGCGCCAGGCACGAGGAGGACGAGCGCCTCAACCGCCCTGCATCGCTGGCACCCTTGGTCCGGCCCAGATGGTCCAAGGCCCCGCAATCGGCCTGCCCGGCCTCCTCCCACCGAACTGGGCTTGGCCCAGCTAGGTGAGCGCCAGCCCCACGTCTCTGTTGGGCCGCCAAACAGATCGGGCCCGTATCCTATTTTTTTACATAGAACGTTTTTGTATTTTCGAAAGTCAGCAGTTTTTACAGAAAACCCTCCTGTTTCATGCATATAATAACTCATCATCTATGCATCGGAATAAAATGATTTATATATGAAAGTTGCTTAGAATTTTGTGTAGTTTCATAATATGTCATTTCCATCCGTGTTTAAAATGTTTAAAATGTTGTTTGTTTTAATTTTCTTAAATAACATGCTAAAATGCTTTAATTCATAACTAAATAACCGTAGCTCCAAACATAACAAACTTTATATGTAAATGGGGTGAAAAATGCCTAGTTTAACATGGTGTACTTGTTTTGCATGTTTAATAACTATAAAATATGGTTTAGGGCAGAACAGTACGAAACCTAATATATGCATATGAGGAGTTTCCGGAATTGTTGTTCGTTGCTTCCGGCCTCATTTAAACTTGACTTGATAGGTAGTTTTACTTTGCTTCACCCTTGACATGTTAAGAACATTTAATATTGTTGGGGTACATAAATGAGAGAGAACTAAATAATTCATGTGGTGTTTTCATCAATATGCAACTCGTTGCATAATGAGCTCCACTTAATTTGTAGGATTGTTTGTGCACTTCGCCATGCCATGCTGCATTAAACCGGACATGCATCATACTCGATTGTGCATCATGCCATGTTGGTATGTTGGTTGTTTACTATGTTGTTTGTTTCTTTCTGGTGTTGCTTCTTCGGGTTGGTAACGATAATGTCGTGTGTGTGAGGATCCGTTCGACTACGTCCGTTTATCTTCTTCATGGACTCGTTCTTCTTCCTTGCGGGATTTCAGGCAAGATGACCATACACTCGAAATCACTTCTATCTTTGCTTGCTAGTTGTTCGCTCTTTTGCTATGCCTATGCTGCGTACCTACCACTTGCTTATCATGCCCCGCATATTGTTGAACCAAGCCTCTAACCCACCTTGTCCTAGCAAACCGTTGTTTGGCTATGTTACCGCTTTGCTCAGCCCCTCTTATAGCGTTGTTAGTTGCAGGTGAAGATTGAAGTTTGTTCCCTGTTGGAACATGGAGATGTTGTTCCTTGTTGGAACATGTTTACTTGTTGGGATATCACAATATATATTATTTAATTAGATATCTATATACTTGGTAAAGGGTGGAAGGCTCGGCCTTATGCTGGTGTTTTGTTCCACTCTTGCCGCCCTAGTTTCCATCATATCGGTGTTATGTTCCCGGATTTTGCGTTCCTTACGCGGTTGGGTAATAATGGGACCCCCTTGGTAGTTCGCCTTGAATAAAACTCCTCCAGCATTGCCCAACCTTGGTTTTACCATTTGCCACCTAGCCTTTTCTTTCCCTTGGGTTCTGCAGACTCAAGGGTCATCATTATTTTAACCCCCGGGCCAGTGCTCCTCTGAGTGTTGGTCCAACCTGTCAGTTGCCGGTGGCCACCAGAGGCAACTCTGGGCTGGCCTACCCGTACCTAAGACAATCTGAGTGTGCCCTGAGAAAGAGATATGTGCACTCTTATCGGGATTTGTTGGCACATTCGGGCGGTGTTGCTGGTTTAGTTTTACCCTGTTGAAATGTCTTGTAACCGGGATTCCGAGTCTGATCGGGTCTTCCCGCTGGAAGGAATATCCTTCATTGACCGTGAGAGCTTGTTATGGGCTAAGTTGGGACACCCCTGCAAGGTTTTGAACTTTCGAAAGCCGTTCCCGCAGTTATGGGCAGATGGGAATTTGTTAATGTCCGGTTGTAGAAAACCTGAAGTTGACCTTAATTAAAATACATCAACCGCGTGTGTAACCGTGATGGTTTCTTTCCGGTGGAGTCCGGGAAGTGAACACGGTGTTGGAGTTATGCTTGGTGTAGGTTGCTATAGGATCACTTCTTGATCATACATTTATCGACCGTGCTTTTCCTTCTCTTCTCGCTCTCATTTGTGTATGTTAGCCACCATATATGCTAGTCGCTTGCTGCAGCTCCACCTCGTACCTTTTACCTTACCCATAAGCTTAAATAGTCTTCATCACGAGGGTGCGAGATTGCTGAGTCCCCGTGGCTCACAGATACTTCCAAAAGCAGTTTGCAGGTGCCGGTGAACCGTGCAGATGACGCAACCAAGCTCAGGAGGAGCTCGATGAAGATCTTGTCCTTTGTGTTGCTTCGTTCTAGTTGATCAGTAGTGGAGCCCAGTCGGGGCGATCGAGGATTTGTGTAGCATTTGGGGTAGTCTTCTTTTTTTGGTTCCGTAGTCGGGCCCTGATTGTATTTGGATGATGTAATGCTTTATTCATGTATTTGTGTGAAGTGGCGATTGTAAGCCAACTATGTATCTCTTTCCCTTATGTACTACATGGGTTGTGTGAAGATTACCTCACTTGCGACATTGCTTTCAATGCGGTTATGCCTCTAAGTCGTGCTTCGACACGTGGGAGATATAGCCGCATCGAGGGTGTTACAAGTTGGTAATCAGAGCCTTCCCCGACCTTAGGAGCCCCCACTGCTTGATCGTTTTTAGCAGCCGTTGTCGAGTCTAGAAAAATGTTTTGAGTCATTTATGAATTATATATCGGAGAGTTTAGGAATTCTTTTTACTCCTCAGTCCCTTCATCGCTCTGGTAAGGCATCCTGACATAGAGTTTTGACTCTTCTCTTCTCAAATTTCACTAAATTTTTTTCTAGGATCATGCGGGTATCTTGGAATCGTTACGATGGATTTGCGACAAGAACATTGTTCTTGGTGCCTCCTGTCATTTAGGGGTTGTGGCAGTGTCCCGGGGAGTTGAGCTCCGAGGTGTTGTCGTCACAATTTTATCGTTGCAGTTCTGGAATACCTGAGTTTAGTACGCCGACATCGAAAATCTCTTTTATGCAGTTGTTGGTGAGATAACCTCGACGCCACCCAGTACTGGGGCGGGAGTTCGGGAGTATTGCCATAACTCGTATAACGGATGGTTTTTGAAGGTTGAGGTAGACGATTTCCGAAGGTTTCTTGGTTATGTGTTGAAGGATGGATACAACTGGATGTAGGATTTGTTAGTTTTGGGTGAGATATTATGCTTCCCCTGTATCCCCAACACCTGATTGCATAACCAGAAAGTTTCGGGAGTTTATAAGTGGGAATTCAAGTAGCTCTTTGGATATCTTTCCGACAGATGTATGATATGAAATCGGGGTTCGACGTCTAGTGGTCCGCCTATTCACGGTTGGTTTTACAGTGGTCTCATTGTGTCTTAAAGAGTCCTTGGCTATGCCGACTCAAGGACGATTCGTATGTCATGTGCACTGCCTTGTACATGATGGTGTTGTACGATCGAGCCCGTGTAGGCCCCACCATGAAAACTTCGGGCGAAATCTCTATCATATGTTTGCTCCGGCTTATTCTGCAAGCCAATACTTTGTTTTGTTTTGAGTTGTGGTATTCGAGTTGCTTCAAAGTCAAATGTTGATTCCATACCTTTCCTAAACGGTGTTCTCATACTCCGATGTGAACACTAATCCTTCATGATAATCGAGATTGCCATGTCAATCCTTTTTCAACCGGCGTGTTTCTCTTCAAGTGGATCCAATCATCTTCAACATTCGCAAGATCAATTATTAGTTCTTCTCAATGTTGTTTGTTTCATTCATCTCCAAGTTTCCTTTGTTTTTCCCGCCCTCCCTCCCTTGTTTTTCTTCAAGGACTCAGATTTCTTTATCAAGTGTCCATCCTATTCATGTGAAGTCTCTTCATTCTTTTCTTTCAATATTCTTTTCCGGTGATTCTCATGAAGATTCTAATGGAGCTTCAAGTTCGTCATTCCTCATTCTTTTCTTCTCCGGTGGATTTAAATCAACCTTCGGTGTTGATCATATCCTTTTTCATCGTTTCAAATGCTTTTCTCGTGCCGGTGCACCTCATAACGATTCATTTCTCGCTATTCATTTGTTCCGGAGTGCTCAAGATATCTCGAAGATTCGTGTTTTCCACTCTACATTCGTTCAAGATCTTTCCAGGTTGTTATCTCATTCAAGTCATTTAATTCAACCGGTGCAACCTCTCTTTTAAATCATTTCAACGGTGTTTCTTTTGAGTGGGCCCTAACCCACAGGTCTTTTCCCAGGATCTTACCCGACTCTTCTTATTTTCCTGGAGCTATCCTCAAATTTCTTTTCGAAGTTTGATGTAAGAACGATTTGTCATCAGTCAAATGTTTTTCTCCAAGATCTTTCAAATTCTTTTCATCGTTGGTTCAACCTTTCTATTTATCATTTCGGAGTATCTCATAATTCACGGTGGTGTTTCTCGTCGTAATTCTCAGATTATGAAGACCGAAGAAGAATTTTCTCCCAATCTTGCTCCATTCTCTTCAAGATTCGTGGTTCTAGTTCAAGGCCATCCTCTCATAATTGTTTTTGATTGTCAGAATTCTTTTCACCCATCCGGAGTAATTCAGATTATTTTCAGTTGGATTCTCCGGAGCCATCATCTCATAATTATCCATTCCTTGCTTTCAGTTATCGTTCTCCTAATCTTACCGGTGCATCGATCTATTATCCTCTAATTAGTTCTTGATCTCTTCATTCTCATGTAACCAAATCCCCTCAAGCTTCTTCGTTCGTTTGCTAATTCTTCTCGGTGTTTCTTTATCTTTTCTTCGTTCATTTTCAATTCTTACGGTGGTTCGTTCAAGAGTTCCTCTTCCTTCGTTATCATATCAATTTATTCATTGTTCCAATCCTACCGGTGGTTCGTTGAAGACCTTCTCAAGTTTACGCTATATCTGTCTTAATCCTTTCTTCGAGAATAAGTAGTATGCCAAATCCGTTGCTTGTCATCAATTTAAATTGGTGAAGGATAAGCATAATGTAATTCTTATTCTTGTTTCATCCATATGTCAATCTTTTCTTCCAGAGTTTGTTCACGATGATTGAATTCTTGGTTTCAAGTGCTCATCTTTCTTTTCCCGGAGATCCAAGCTCTCGCAATTATATCACCATGAAGCTTTATCTAAATCATCGCAAGGTTTCACCTTGTATTTTCAACTTCTCTTTCTTTCGTTTGATCATTATTTTGTTTACCGGAGTTCTTCATGAAGGTTCTACATGATGGTTCATCAAGGATTTATATCCCTTCTCCAAGTGTTCATTGAGATTCTTTTCTAAGAGCTCAAGCATTCTTCATCTTGCTATCCGGAGTACAATTCTTTCTTCCGTACCATTGGTGGTGGTTTTACGTCATTCTTGATAATTTGAGTTCATGCTTCATGATTCATACATTGTTAACAATGAGGTATTTTAAATCCATCAACCTATTCGTTGGAATTGTCTTGGGTTATATTTCACGTAAATCTTTCCCTAAGGATTTCGCTATTAATGGTTATAATATATTATCCAAATTCTTCATCTATCCTCCCGGTGAAATAATTCTCTCGTCTCATCGATCATACAATTCAAATTCTTTTCTCGTGAGTGGCAGTTTGTCACCTCATAATTTGACATGTATTCCATAAGACCATATCAAGCTTATTCTTTTCGTTGTTGTTTTTCCAACAACTCCGTTCGACCCTTCTCCTAAGGATGCCTTCTCAAGCTCTTTTGGTAGAAGTTGGCATTTTCTCCTCATTTCTCCTATTTCAATTATCTATTTTCTATTCCTCCGTTCCGAAGGCATTGTGATGTTGCTCTCCTCAACCCATCTTCTCTCTTTGTCGGGACCATGTTTTGATCATGCTTATCCTTTTAACCGGAGTATTGCGTCCGTTTGCTCAAGCTCTTTCATTTTATCAAATTTTTCATCTCTTTTAAACCGGAGTGTTGTCCGAGATCTTTCTTACCCCTTGTTCCATTCATTCAATAGTTACGGAGGCAGTGTTTTGTGTTTTCATCAAGTATCTTCTCATCTTATCAAGTTCTCATTCAATTCCATTTCCTTTCAATCAGAGTGCTGCTCGAAGTTGTTCTTTCTTTTCCTCTTTCATAACGGAGTGTCTTCAACTTCGTTTATCTCTGTTGTATTCTTTTCTCGTAATGGTTTAACCTTTGCAAGGTTCTTTGGTTTCACTCGTTTGTCAAAGAAGTAACTTAGTTTTACCCCTTCTCTTTCTCTTCCGTTTTTCCCTTTGGTGCCATTCTAGATCTCGGGACGAGATCCTCTCGTAGCGGTGGAGTGTTGTAACGCCCCGATACCGATGTGCCAGTTGTCTCCCAGTTATTTGCCGGCGTTGCCATGTCATTTGCTTGCATGTTGCATCTTGTCATGTCATCATGTGCATTGCATCATCATGTTTTCAAAACTTGCATTCGTCTCGGTCTCCTCGTTTCGTCCGTTGTCCGTTCTGAGCCCAGACACACTTGCACGCGCCCGCGGCATGCCCGGTTTATTATTTTATAAGTGGCCGGAAAATTTTCTCGGAATGGGATGAGAGTTGTCGTGTGGTCTTATTATAGTGTAGATAGACCGTCTGTCAAGTTTCATCGCATTCGGAGTTCGTTTGATAGCCCAACCGTTAAACTATAGCGACATTATAGTTGGTCTAACATCGGACGTTTTCGGTCTCCGGAAACAGATGCTGGGCCCTCTCTCTCTCTCTCTCTTCTCCCCCTCGCAGTCTCGCCACAGCCCACCTAGTCCATCCACCTTCCCCTCTTCGCTTCCGGAGTTGTCCGATGCGACCGCACGGTCCGAAACCCTCTCTGCAAAGTGCATCGAACCACTCACGTGCGCGCCCGAAATTGTCCCGGACCCGACCCGGGCAGTCGTCACCGTTGGATCCGGATCATCCCCAAACGTCTACAAAACATCACCGTTTTCTTATTTGGGCTTCCTAGCTATTTTATTCGCGATCGTTCGATTGCGATCGGAGGGACGATATACCCCTAAGTCAACCCACCTACTATATATATCAGTCTAACCCTAGCCTACCCTATACAATCCTCCCTTTCCCACCACGCCGCCGCTAGCCAACCACTCACTCGCCTCCCACCTCGGGATCTTCCCAGATCCAAACCCGCAGCCGACCACCTTCCTGGTTTTCAGCGTCGAGCCAACCTGGTTCTGCTGCGATCCATCCCGGTCCAACCAGCAAGTGCCCCTCCTCCTGCTTTGATCCCCGAAGGGATCGAGAGAGCTGCCTCCTTCCCTCATCTTCTTCCTCCCTTGCCTCTCTCTCACAGCGTGCTCCCTCTCTCTCCCATGTCTCTGCAGGAATCAAGTCCCATCGCTGCCTCAAGTCCACCCGAGGCCTTTCCTCCTCGTCGACGCTGCTCCGATGAGCAGTACCAGGACGCCGCCGCCATGGACCAAGACGCCGTCAGCGTCCTTCCCCGCCTCTTCCTCCAGGCACGGCCCTTCCTGGACGGATCCCGCCGCCTGCTGCGTCCTGAACCTGCCGTCGATGTCAACCGCACCTGCTGCTGCCGTTGCTTCCCTTGTCGAACATACGAGCATGACCCCAGCCGCAAGTTCCTGCTCCGCCTCCATCCGTGTCCGTCGCCGGAGAACCTCGTTGTCGCCTGGAACGGATTCCTCGGGGCCAGATCCACCCAGATTCGTTCCTCTCCGGTCCTCCCCGCCGCCCTCACCTGCCGGAGTCACAGCTGCCCCGTCTCTGCTCCTGCGCCTGTGCCAGGCACGAGGAGGACGAGCGCCTCAACCGCCCTGCATCGCTGGCACCCTTGGTCCGGCCCAGATGGTCCAAGGCCCCGCAATCGGCCTGCCCGGCCTCCTCCCGCTGAACTGGGCTTGGCCCAGCTAGGTGAGCGCCAGCCCCTCCTCTCAGCTGGGCCGCCAAACAGATCTGGCCCATATCCTGTTTTTTTACATAGAATGTTTTTGTATTTTCCAGAGTCAGCAGTTTTTACAGAAAAACCCTCTTGTTTCATGCATATAATAACTCATCATCTATGCACCGGAATAAAATGATTTATATATGAAAGTTGCTTAGAATTTTGTGTAGTTTCATAATATGTCATTTCCATCCTTGTTTAAAATGTTTAAAATGTTGTTTGTTTTAATTTGCTTAAATAACATGCTAAAATTCTTTAATTCATAACTAAA
This sequence comes from Triticum monococcum, assembly GCA_034509565.1. NCBI lineage: Eukaryota > Viridiplantae > Streptophyta > Magnoliopsida > Poales > Poaceae > Triticum > Triticum monococcum. The sequence continues at coordinate 292,536,953 of CM067842.1, forward strand.
TAACCGTAGCTTCAAACCTAACAAACTTTATATGTAAATGGGGTGGAAAAATGCCTAGTTTAACATGGTGTACTCGTTTTGCATGTTTAATAACTATAAAAATATGGTTTAGGGAAGACTAGTACCAAACCTAATATATGCATATGAAGAGTTTCCGGAATTGTTGTTCGTTGCTTCCGGCCTCATTTAAACTTGACTAGATAGGTAGTTTTACTTTGCTTCACCCTTGCCATGTTAGGAACATTTAATATTGTTGGGGTACATAAATGAGAGAGAACTAAATAATTGATGTGGTGTTTTTGTCAATATGCAACTCGTTGCATAATGAGCTCCACTTAATTTGTAGGATTGTTTGTGCACTTTGCCATGCCATGCTTCATCAAACCGGACATGCATCATACTCGATTGTGCATCATGCCATGTTGATGTGTTGGTTGTATACTATGTTGTTTGCTTCTTTTTGATGTTGCTTCTTCGGGTTGGTTCCGATAATGTCGTGTGTGTGAGGATCCGTTCGACTACGTCCATTTATCTTCTTCATGGACTCGTTCTTCTTCCTTGTGGGATTTCAGGCAAAATGACCATACCCTCGAAATCACTTCTATCCTTGCTTGCAAGTTGCTCGCTCTTTTGCTATGCCTATGCTGCGATACCTACCACTTTCTTATCATGCCCCCCATATTGTTGAACCAAGCCTCTAACCCACCTTGTCCTAGCAAACCGTTATTTGGCTATGTTACCGCTTTCCTCAGCCCCTATTATAGCGTTGTTAGTTGCAGGTGAAGATTGAAGTTTGTTCCTTGTTGGAACATGGAGATGTTGTTCCTTGTTGGAACATGTTTACTTGTTGGGATATCACAATATATATTATTTAATTAATGCATCTATATATTTGGTAAAGGGTGGAAGGCTCGGCCTTATGCCTGGTGTTTTGTTCCACTCTTGCCGCCCTAGTTTCCGTCATATCGGTGTTATGTTCCCGGATTTTGCATTCCTTATGCGGTTGGGTAATAATGGGAACCCCTTGATAGTTCGCCTTGAATAAAACTCCTCCAGCAATGCCCAACCTTGGTTTTACCATTTGCCACCTAGCCTTTTCTTTCCCTTGGGTTCTGCAGACTCAAGGGTCATCATTATTTTAACCCCCCCGGGCCAGTGCTCCTCTGAGTGTTGGTCCAACCTGTCAGCTGCCGGTGGCCACCAGGGGCAACTCTGGGCTGGCCTACCCATACCTAAGACAATCTGAGCGTGCCCTGAGAAAGAGATATCTGCAGCTCCTATCGGGATTTGTCGGCACATTCGGGCGGTGTTGCTGGTTTAGTTTTACCCTGTCGAAATATCTTGTAGCCCGGATTCCGAGTCTAATCGGGTCTTCCCGCTAGAAGGAATATCCTTCGTTGACCATGAGAGCTTGTTATGGGCTAAGTTGGGACACCCCTGCGGGGATTTGAACTTTCGAAAGCCGTGCCCGCGGTTATGGGCAGATGGGAATTTGTTAATGTCTGGTTGTAGAAAACCTGAAGTTGACCTTAATTAAAATACATCAACCGCGTGTGTAACCGCGATGGTCTCTTTCTGGCGGAGTCCGGGAAGTGAACACGGTGTTGGAGTTATGCTTGGCGTAGGTTGCTATAGGATCACTTCTTGATCATACTTTTATTGACCGTGCTTTGCCTTCTCTTCTCGCTCTCATTTTCGTATGTTAGCCACCATATATGCTAGTCGCTTGCTGTAGCTCCACCTCATACCTTTTACCTTACCCATAAGCTTAAATAGTCTTGATCGCGAGGGTGCGAGATTGCTGAGTCCCCGTGGCTTACAGATACTTCCCAAACCAGTTTGCAGGTGCCGGTGAACCGTGCAGATGACGCAACCAAGCTCAGGAGGAGCTCGATGAAGATCTTGTCCTTTGTGTTGCTTCATTCTAGTTGATCAGCAGTGGATCCCAGTCGGGGCGATCGGGGATCTGTGTAGCATTTGGGGTAGTCTTCTTATATTTTGGTTCCGTAGTCGGGCCCTGATTGTATTTGGATGATGTAATGCTTTATTCATGTATTTGTGTGAAGTGGCGATTGTAAGCCAACTATGTATCTCTTTCCCTTATGTATTACATGGGTTGTGTGAAGATTACCTCACTTGCGACATTGCTTTCAATGCGGTTATGCCTCTAAGTCGTGCTTCGACACGTGGGAGATATAGCCGCATCGAGGGTGTTACATGCATATCGGCCCCAGCAACATAAGGCAGATAAGTTCTTTTTTGTCATTCATAATGTACCCATGTGAGAAAGACTTGTGCGTAGAGAAACCTTGTCACCCTCCAACAGTTGTGCTCCCATTCCTTTGATTCAAACGTCAGTTTGATCAGGGTGGCCGCACCAACATTTGGGAACGAGGGTTGACTAAGGGCAAGTTCTCTTCCACGCTCTTAGCCCACCAAGCAGAACCATGCGGGAAGCGATGGAAGAGGCCGACAAGGTGTGTTGCCAAAAAATCTTGTTTACTTGAGAGTATGAAGGATTTGTTCCTTTGCATGGACATGACACATGAATGAGTGCCCAACAAGCATATCTTTTTTTCATTAATGCACAGAAAAACAAGTACGAAAAACAAGTACAAACCTCACCGGGTACAAATATGGATGGAAAAGATTACATAATTAAGAACAAAGTTTGGCAAGTGCCTAGATCTTTTGAACTAAAAAAACATAAGTGCCCTGTAATGCCTTTCTTGTCCCTCTCCTTCTAGGACCTACAGTGGGAGGTGAGGAGGGCAAAAGAAGTGCCTAGGAAAAAGCACAACCTGACCCCATCAGGGCCCACGGGACGCGGCCTGACAATATCGGGAGAGCACGGACGAAGGTGATGGACGGAGGGAGCGGCTAGGCGATGCCCTGGTCACCACCGCCAGGATTAGTGGGGCACGGCAGCAGGTACACTAGTAGGGAAGACAAAGCCGGAGTCCACGAGGAAGCTTGCCGGGGTCCAGCTGGAGGAGGCGGATACATCCACACCCAACTGCCCAGAGAACCACTTTGTTGTGGGAGAAGACCCAGGTGCAGATGGTGGTTTTGTCGGCGCCTAGTTGACGGTGACGGTGCGGCTGGTGCTCAGCTATTGTCCCAGCCATTGTCCTCCCGCTCGGCACCGTCGTCATCATCGCCACTGTCCTCTTCGTCGCTATCGCTCGAGGAGGAGCTTTAGTCAACGGTCGAGCTCTCCATGCATCACCCTAAGTGAGCACCCGATCACCCGAAGACATTGGTGGAGAGCAAGTTGGCCTCCATTAACTTAAAATCGATAATGGGCCCCGCTGCTAAGCTACGGTCATGAGCGAAGGTTTTCCAGCCACGTTGGAGAAGCATGACATGAGGCACAGGGAACTTCATGTCCGCCCGCATGCTGCCATTACAGCAACCACTCATGTGCAGCTTCAATCCTAGCGGCTGTTCTTCCTCTATCACCCTTGCAAAGGGAGTAGGGAGTCAAAGGTGGCTATGTGGAGGCCCACGTAGCTTAACAAAGAACTCCAATGGATGGTCCCTAGCATGCCCTTCCATCGGACCTGGGCAACCAGAGGAGGAACGACCAAAGCGCCAGCATGCCCTCCTCGGCCCCGAGCGCCACGGCAGCCACACCCACGCCCCACGACATCACCTTGTGTGTTGGATTCTGCCCTTGCATCTCAAGTTGGGACAGGGAGGCACTATCGGGAAGAGACCCTCGTTTCCACTGCTGGAGCTTGACCACGTACTCTTCCCCTCACCGTGATAGAAGTAAGATGTATGAAGAATAAGGAGTTGTGTGTATGGATGAGCCCCTCGCCCACGCCTCCTTTTATAGGGGAGCATGGAGGGGGGTGGCTCCGCACCACCGATGAGGCAACCGCCCCAATCCACCAATCCGATCCGTCTGTGTCGCTGACGATGCTCGGAATCAACCACCACCCTCCTACGCCTATCCACGGTGCTGGGTTTTCTGCCATGGCACTCATTCCCGCGCCCTATGCGCCCGCCACCAACCCTGCGCAATGCTTGCAGCGTATGAGGCAGAAACGACAAAGATAGTGGGATGAGTAAAATGGCGGCTACCGCCCCCGTGAAAATGGGGCATGGGCAGCCTGCATGTCATGGCTTAAATTACTCCATGTCGTATCGCATGACGCGTGGGAAAACTGGAAACTGATTCAACCACGGGTTAATGAAGAATGCAAGGAAGATATCAAGAAAGACATGGATCGCACTGCGGTTGGGCCGGATAGTCCGCCTGTGTATTCGTTTGGGACAACCCCAACGATTCATGGTGACACGTATGCCCCGAGGCTCAACTCGGTGCAAAGAACATTCACGTTTGTTGCCCAGACTTATACACAGGCATGCTAGCACCCTATATCCAGCACCAACCTATAAAAGTAAGACCAAAGCACAGGAACCGCTCTTCATGAGATCAAGGAGCAGATCAAGAAGACCAAGTTAGCATGCAGGATAACAAGGTACCACCTTGGGAAAGCCTCCCTTGCCGGGCAGGAGTGCCTGGTCAAGTCGAGGGCACCCCAAGGGCAAGTCCAAGATTACCCCGGCAGGCTAGCCGGGACTGGCAAGGGCAAGAAATCCCTCCAAGGCTCCGTCTCTCCACCAAACAGTGAGACAAGTCACTTATCAATGCGGTGTCGAGCCTCCAAGATGATTAAGTGGCCTCTACAAAGCACGTGGCGGCCCGCTGGAAGATAGATTATCTCCACATGACACCCGTCCAGCAGGAGTGTCAAATAGATAAGCAGAAGATGACTAAGGACACGGCAGGCTTGTCGGGTTTCACCCTGCACATGACACCTAGCAGTGCATTTAATGCACTTTGTCGTAACTGCCAGAGTTAGGTATTATAACACTGTTAGCTATATAATCGCTAGATAGTGACTATTTTGCCACCATGTATACCCCTTGATCTATAAAAAGAGGCCACCTGGCTTGGCTCGAGCGCTGCATGCTATTGTTTTCCACCATCCAATCCACCAAAGGCAAGAGTAGGGTTTTATGCCTCAGGGCGGCCCGGACCTGGGTATAAATCTGCAGTGTCATTGTCGTCGTGCTGCGCCCATGGCTTCCGCTCTTTGTGCAATGTTATCTTGTAGGATCGAAAGTAGTTCTAGGGGGGTGATTACACTACTTGACCAAATAAAAATATAACCTTTTCACAATTTTGGTTGTGGGCAGATTTTAGCAATTAGCACAAGTCAAGCAATCAACCTACACATGCAATTCTAAGAGTGTAGCAGCGGAAAGTAAAACATTTCATATGAAGGTAAATGGTAGGGTTTGTATAGAGCAAACATAGTGATGACACCGAGATTTTTGGGTGGTTTTCATAGGTGGTGCTATTGTACATCCACGTTGATGGAGACTTCAACCCATGAAAGGTAACAGTTGCGTGAGTCCATGGAGCGTTCCACCCACGATGGGTCCATGAAGAAGCAAACTTGTCTATCCCACCATGGCCTTCACCCATGGAGGACGCCTCACTCAGGTAGATCTTCACGAAGTAGGCGATCTCCTTGCCCTTGCAAATTTCTTGGTTCAACTCCAAAATCTTGTCGGAGCCTCCCAAGTGACACCTAACCAATCTAGGAGACACCACTCTCCAAAAGGTAATAGTTGTGGTGTTGATGATGAACTCCTTGCTCTTGTGCTTCAAATGATAGTCTCCCCAACACTCATCTCTCTGTCTCATAGATTTAGATATGGTGGAAAGATGATTTGAGTGGAAAGCAACTTGGGGATGGCTAGAAATCAAAAATCTTGTGGTAGGACTGGAATGTCTTGCTCTCAACAAATGAGTAGGTGGTTTTCTCTCAGAAATGTATACTGGAAGTGTAGGCATGTTCTGATGGCTCTCTCTCATATAGAGAAGGGGTGGAGGGGTATATATAGCCTCCACACAAAATCCAACCGTGACACACATTTGACCCAACCCGGTTAGACCGAATAAAAGAACTCGGTGTGACCGATTAAGTTCAAAATGTGAATGTTAGGAATCTTGGTTGGACCCACTACAACAACTTGGTGGGACTGATGCACTAGGGATTAGGGCAAACATCGATTCAGTGGCACTAATTGCATCAACTCAGTGAGGCCGAAGTGATGCAACAAGGCAGCAGATAAGATGTCAAGCCAACTCGGTGTGACCAATCAAAATTTTGGTCAGACCAAAATAATTGCAACAGGCAACAGAGAGTTTGCAAGGGCATCTTGGTGAGACCGAGATCCGTATCGGTGTAACCGAAGTGTTAGGATTTCTAGCAGTGGCTATGTCACATGAACTCGGTGGCGCCAAATAGGAAATTTCAGTGGGAATGAGTTTGACTTTGTGTTTTGGACATATTTGGAATGAGAAAGTGGTTGAGGGCTTTGGAGCAATATCACTAAGCATTTTGAGCAAGTAGACCATTATGCACCACCTCATCCCCTTTTAGTAGTATTGGCTTCGTATGGACTCAATGTGATCTTGGATCACTTACATATAAATGAAGAGTCTTGAGCTTTTGCCAATATGTGTCCTTAGCATTTTGAGGGGTACACATCTCTAGTCCATGCTATGCCATTCATTGAACTTTCTGAAATATTAAACTTGAATGGATATTACACTACTATAGGATGCTGCTAACGCGATAGTATGATCAGAACCCTTTGACGAAACTATGTGTGATCCATTAATCACAAACGGGGATGTAAAAAACCCATCAAAAAAGATGCAAAACGTTTGCGATGGTGGAGACATCAAACACGGTTAATATTTTAGTTACGTGTGCGATGTGGGGCATATGGTTAAGTTCAACGAATTGTTTGTGATGAGGTAGAACAATAGAAACGGGCTGCCAGATGAAGGCATGTGCGAAATATGACAAATGGTTCACTCTAATAAACTGTTTGTGATGAGGCGGAACAACAGAAACGGGCAACCGGATGAAGGTGTGTGCGATATAAGGCATACAGTTCACTTGGGTGAACTATTTGTGATTAGGGAACTCAACAGAAATGGTTAGCCAGATCAAGGTGTGTGCGATATATGACTTACGGAACAATATTCTTTACTGTCAATAGTGTGCTCTGTTGGGCACACAAGTATATGGATCATAACCTTGGGCAAGCAATGTGCCCACACACGTTATGCTAGCTTGATGTTCCTTCTATGTTAAGTTTCCATTAATTGATGTCGTTTTATGAACACGCCATCATTCCCCGCCATTTCCTCACCGGTTTCCCGCCATCACCCAGTGATATTGCGCATAAACCTAGGCAGCACACAACGTACGGAGGCAACAAGCGCAGCTTGTAGCACATCCACCTTTTCCAAGCATGCCAACCCACCAACGCGCACCTCTCCCGTCAACCTCCTTGACAAGGAAAGTGAGAAGGCGCCATGGCTTGTCGAGGCCGAGGCGCTCTCCGGCAATGTGATGGACGACGTTGTGACGTGTCTCATCGCCAGGGTTTAGCAGACCCTTGGCGCGTGGTGCTTCAGCGCCGCGGATCAAGACTTGCATGTCAGCGCCGAGAGACTGCAGCTCGCCGGACAACTTGATCGATGGCGCGCTGCAGAGCAAGTTAGGCGTGTCCACATTGATAGGCTGTGGCTCGCCGCATAGCGAGACTGTTGGAGCACCGCAGAGCAAGAGGCGCGGTGCGCCACACAGCAAAGGTGGATCTATCCGTGCTTGACTGCTGTCAACAGGGCGTCACAACATCCCATTAGTACCCCCATTCCTCACCAGGAGTGGGAAAAGGCCGTCTGCGCCATACTTGCACCAGAGGCCGGCCGCGCCATACTTGCATTGGACGCCCGCCATGCCATTCGCATGGGTTGCACCGTTTGCCTTGTCCGTGGCCCACTCGATGCCAACGCGTTGGTCGCTAGGGTCGACCGCCTCCTTGGCCCAGGTGTCCACCTGGGCGCAGTAGAGGAACATGGCCGTTGCATCCTTGAGCTGGTGATCTCCGATGAAATAGACAACTTGGAGCTCTTGATCGCGCTACAGATGTACCATGAGCGTGTCGACCGCTTGGACGAACGCCTGCACGGGTTCAGGCAGAGCCAAGAGCTATCATAGGCAAGGGCTGCTGGTCATGGTCTCATGGACGCGTTTTGTTTTGTTGAGTCGTTTTGACGTGCATCGCTATATATTCACAACAATCATAATATTGCTCTGTTTCAATGTGTGTACTCTGTTTTCCGTTCTTATATGTTCTATTTCAATGTGTGTGTATATGCTTTCCATTCTGTATATGTGGATGATAACAGCTAGATCCAAATTAGTATATGGAAACAGATAGGAAATGGAATTCATAATTTGTGATGATACTTTAGTTCATCACAGAATATATATAATATCATCACATATATGTGATGATACTTAACTACTAGGTACAATGCATAAAATTGAAAACGAACAATACTAAAACTAATAATCCCTCATAGGGGCAGTATTCCAGCAGCCCCTCGCCAGCAGCTCCCTGGTGCACGACGTCTTCCCAGTGCAGAGGCAGTACTCCACCTCCTCCGCCTCGCAGCGCTTCATATACTGATCTACCTCTTGCTGGCGGACAAGCGCGAACGATCTTGCCATTTTGTTGGGCACCCACGGGAGCTCCTCGTCGATGGCACACTGGAGCTTATTGGCACACCTCAACGCAGCGATGAGGCGCCTAGCGCCTTTGACCTTCCTCACAAAGTACCCGTCTTTGTACACCTCCTCCGCACAATGACACGCCGGCCCCCAAAGCTCAACCGCCTCCTTTTTCCAAGCAACATCATGGGCTTCATAGGCAGCCTAGTAGCTCCCTTCCTCCTCCGCCATGTCCTTCTTGAACGCCACTTGTCCGGCTTTCTTAGCCGACGACAGTGACTTCCACAGGCAAAGATTGTACTGGCCCCAAAACCACTCCAAAGTTGGGGGTCCGGTGGTGCATAGGGGTCCTCCTCGTTGCTGCTCTTCGACTAAGCGTCTAGAGGAGGCGGCACCTCCTCGTCGGCGCGTGGGCAGATCAGTGCGCCATGGCAGAGATGTGTGTGTGTGAGAGAGAGAGTGAGCGAGGGGAGGATGTAGATAAGAATGCAGGCGAGACTACATGAGCAACATAGTATTTATTGGCGGTCAGAATCTAGATTGACGGGAACAGTAGAGAGACCAGTCGCTAGAATTTACGGCTAGTGTAGTTTGAGTTACACACGATTCCCGTAGAAAAGGTTGTGTGTGAACTTAATAGCTGACGGTTTCCAATACAGAACCATCTGAGATTAATTACCCGCGCCACTCACCTTCCAAACCTTAAGGCATGAAATAGGGTGCCAATTGTGTGGGGCCCAGTTGTCTTGGCAGATCTTTACATTTTATATTTTGAACACCAGATATATACATCGTCTAATCATTTTTTTTGGAATTTAAATGCCATGGCACTCCATGCATGTGTCCAAGCCATTATGGTTAGCTGCTATATGTAGACGTAGTTGAAATTTGGATTACGGTCATTAAATGGCTAGAAAATCACTTAAATGTCTTAAAAATGTCAAATGACCCCTGAATTTTTCCAAATTTTGACATGACAATTGTATTATTGCATGTTAACTGTAGAATTTTTTGAAGCCCATAAGAGGAAGCTATCGTCGATTTCGTCATCAAACATGCATTGTTCCCACTAGGAACCACTAGCCTTCTAGTGAGTTGCTCCGGTTTGTGCGGGGTGTGTGTCCAAACTTTCGTCAAATAGACCAATTTTTTACCACATCATCTTGGTTGCATGACATTACGTCAAGCAAGGTTTTATGTGTTTCTGATCATTTTTTAATTTTTTGGAATTTAAATGGCATGGCACTCCATGCATGTATCTAGGCCGTGACACCAATATGTTCGAAATTCCTTCCAATTTAGTGCACATGGAATTAACTCACACACAAGTACAAAAAATATGATTTTCAAACCGTTATGGTTAGCCATTGCATGTAGATGTAGTTCAAATTTGAATTACGGTCATTAAATGGCTAGAAAATCACTTAAATGTCTTTAACAGGTCAAATGACCCCTTGAATTTTCCAATTTTTCACATGATAGTTGTATTAGTGCACTTTAACTGTAGAAAGTTTTTGAAGCCCATAAGAGGAAGCGATCTCCCTTTTGTCATTAAACATGCATTGTTCCCTCTTGGAACCACGAGCCTTCTACTGAGTTGCTCTGATTTGTAAGGGGTGTTTGTCCAAACTTTCATCAGACAAACCAAAATTTTTACCACATATTATTGTTGGCATGATATTACGTCAAGCAAGGTTTCATGTGTTTCTGATCACTTTTCAATTTTGGAATTTAAATGCCATGTCACTCCATGCATCTGTCTAGGCTATGACACCAATATGTTTGAAAATTCCTTCCAATTTACTGCACATGGAATTAACTCGCACACAAGTACATAAATATGAATTTTAAAACCGTCATGGTTAGCCATTGCGTGTAGATGTAGTTCAAATTTTAATTTTGGTCATTAAATGGCTAGAAAATCACTTAAATATCCTTAAAAGGTCAAATGACCCCTGGAATTTTCCAAATTTTCACATGACACTTGTATTAGTGCACATTAGTTGTAGAAACAATTTGAAGGCAGTAAGAGGAAGCTATCTCCCGTTCGTCATCAAACATGCATTGTTCCCTATCAGAACGACGCGCCTTCTAGTGAGTTTCTCTAGTTTGTGAGGGGTGTGTGTCCAAACTTTCGTCAAACATGCCATTTTTTACCATGTCATCTTGGTGGCATGGCATTACATCAAGCAAAGTTTAATCTTTTTCTGATTTTTTAACCTTTTGGAATTTAAATGCCATGGTCGTGAGACCAATATGTTTGAAAATTCCTTCCAATTTACTGCACATTGAATTTACTCACACAGAAGCACACAAATATGATTTTTCAAACTGTTGTGGTTAGCATTGCATGTAGATGTAGTTCATATCTGAATTAGGGTCATTAAATTGCTAGAAAATCACTTAAATGTCTTTAAAACATCAAATGACTCCTGGAATTTTCCAAATTTTGAAATGACAGTTCTATTAGTGCATGTTAGCTGTAGAAAATTTATGAAGGTCCTAAGAGGAAGCTATCGCCCGTTCGTCGTCAAACATGCATTGTTCTCTCTTAGAACCACGAGCCTTCTAGTGAGTTGCTCCGATTTATCAGGTGTGTGTGTCCAAACTTCCGTCAAACATGCCAATTTTTTACACGTCATCTTGGACATTACATCAAGAAAGGTTTCATGTGTTTCTGATCTTTTTTTAATTTTTTGAATTTAAATGCCATGGCACTCCATGCTTTGTGTCATAGCCATGAGACCAATATGTTTGAAATTCCTTCCAATTTAATGCACATGGAATTAACTCGCACACAAGTACACAAATATGTTTGAAAATCACTTAAGGAGGAAGACTTAAATAGACCAGCATCAAATGACCCCTGAAATTTTCCAAATTTTCAAATGATAGTTGTATTAGCACTAGAAATTTTTCTCGTACATTTAAAACACCATCCGTTGCCACTTTACTCCAAATTCGTCTTTCACAGCTAATAAAGAATATCAACAACATCACACACAGTTGTTTTGTAGCAACCGTTTGCGAGGAAAATTCCTGGGTGTATTTAAGTCTTCCTCCTTAAGCTTCGCCAGCTCGTCTGATCCAGTGCCAGCAACCCCCGAATCCAGGAATCCTATTCCCCATCCCCGCAAGCCCTTCTTGCAAATGACGGTGCCACGGAAACACTTCGTTAGGGCCCGTACGGTGGCCGCGTCCTCCCCAAGCGCCGCCGCCTGCGCCGAGAGCGCGACCGCCCACGCTGAGAGTGCTGCCGCATCCACATTGAGCGTGGCCGCATCCGTCAAGAGGGTGTCTGCGGTAGCCGACAGGGCAGCTGCAGCAGCTGCTGCCATGAGGGCTGCAAACACCGAGAGCGCTTGTGCTGCTGTCCATGCCACTGATGTCGCCCTTGAGGTCGAGGCCATCCACACCAGGATCGAGGACACACATGTCAAGATATTCCAGGCCACCTTGGAATCCAACATCCAACCCATGTCCGGAAAGGCGGCGGTGGCCATGGAGCACCTGCTTCCTCATCAGATCACCGAGCGGGAGCTGGAGATGTAGGAGGCGATAGAGATCGAGGAGCACCGGGAGGAGGAGTTGCGCATGGCCAAGTTCGAGGTAGAGAAGAGTCTGTCCGTCAAGGAATCGGTGGTGGGGTTCCAATGCGAGCTCTGGTGCAACCACTACTACGAGTACAACAACCTTGAGGGCGGCGCCGAGGACGAGGACACAGTCGACTTCAGCAGGGGGACGTGGAGTCCACCAAAGGCGGCATGTTGCCAGGACAAGTCATCGACGTCTCATCTCAGACCGGCGATGCATAGGCCGGCGCGGCGGCGATTTTATTAAAAGTATGTGTACATAGGATTTGTTTTTAATGCTGGTCTTTTGGTAGAGCAATGTTTAGGTCAACTGGCTCTATTTAATTACTAGAATTGCTTGATTAGAAAGTGTGGTCTGTGTGATGTACGCTCTTTTGTGTGCCCACATTAACAAGCGATGTTAAATTATGCAATGACGTGGATGAGGACAATGCTTAGGGAAATTTCCACCAAAATTTGAATTATCAAACTCATACCATGCATGTAAAGCAGAAGAACTGTTTGCAATGCACACAATTATTCAAAGTGAATGGTGTCCGGCGGCACCGCGCACAAACTTTCCCTCCAGATTTCGAAAATTTTGGTCTAAAACAGAAATATCTACACCCGCCCCCTTCCCCACACCCTTTTCTCCCCGACCACAAGTCACATTTCCCCTGTTTCCTCCTTCCATCCTTCTGAAGCTATGGCCACTTCCTCGCTTGCTTCATCGCTCTCACCATCTAACATCCTACCACCGGGGTCGCCATGGTCTTCTTCAATGACCTCTCAAGTGGTTCCTCCTCCAACGGTGAAATTTTTAGCACCCGAGTATGCCTCTCTCTCTCAAGTTATGACTTGGAATGAAGGATTTTAACCCGGCTATCGCTGTCAAAACTGGCAGATCTCGGGTAGGGGGTCCCGAACTGTGCGTCTAAGGCGGATGGTAACAGGAGGCAGGGGACACAATGTTTTATCTAGGGTAGGGCCCTCTTGATGGAGGTAAAACCCTATGTCCTGCTTGATTTATTCTTGATGATATGAGTATTACAAGAGTTGATCTACCATGAGATTGGAGAGGCTAAACCCTAGAAGCTAGCCTATGCTATGATTGTATGTTGTCCTACGGACTAAAACCCTCCAGTTTATATAGACACCGGAGGGGGCTAGGGTTACACAAGGTCGGTTACAAAGGAGGAGATATCCATATCCGTACTGCCTAGCTTGCCTTCCACGCCAAGTAGAGTTCCATCCGGACACGAGACGAAGTCTTCAATCTTGTATCTTCATAGTCCAACAGTCCGGCCAAAGGATATAATCCGGCTATCCGGATACCCCCTAATCCAGGACTCCCTTAGTAGCCCTCGAACCAGGCTTCAATGACGATGAGTCCGACGCGCAGTGTTGTCTTCGGCATTGCAAGGCGGGTTCTTCTCCATATTTTGAACATTGGTGAAGTAGTGTTCGGTCCCATAAATGTTTGGACCTCTTGGCTTCTGTGCCCAATAAGGGCTATCTCCCACGCGTCGAATGAATACGAGGCGCCAGGGCATTTTTACATTCGCCCCCTAGCCAGATAAATAAATTGTCTATTAAAGGGATGGGGATTCTTAGATCCGATCCATACCATCCTCCCCCAGTGAGAATCCATCAGAGCGCGTTTCAGAAAGATCCATTCCAGCATGGCCGACCCCCGCAGCTCCTCCTCCCACACAGTCGATTAGTCGAACTACAGACTAAGGGATTTCTCCCTACGGCGTATATGGTGCCCGTTTGAGCCGGGCTTGCCACCTACAATGGCGGGGAGCAAGCGGAGAGCTTTCCCTGTCCCTATATGGGGGAGCGGGTCTGCCTTGTTCCTTATTTATTAAGGGGACTCGGATTTCCAATTCATCCGTTCCTCTGCGGGCTCCTAGAGTTCTACAGCCTCCAATTACACAATTTCACCCCTGCCTCCATTCTACATATCGCGGGCTATGTTGCTCTCTGCGAGTTGTTCCTGGGCTGCGAGGCTCACTTCGAGCTGTGGAAAAGGCTATTTTGCCTCGTCCCTCGCACACAGAGGGGGTCACTTTATCAAGTGGGCGGAGACGAAATATGGCGCATCGCCGGTACAGGATACCTATCCGGTACCCCGAAGAAGTCGTCCGAAGACTGGCCTTCAGAATGGTTTTATATGGAGGACGCTCCCTTTCGGACCCTGTTCGGAGGGGTCTTCATGAGTTCAGCAATTGTCCTCTGAAGAAACGCCGAAGTTGGTGCCCACGGAGCCCCGAGGTGAAAGACAATGGAGAAGTCCTCTATCTGATTAACCGGATTAAAGCACTGGCTCAATCAGGATTGTCAGTAATCGAAGTTATGTCGATTTGCATAATGCGGGGAGTGCAACTACTTCAATATCATGGGCACCCCTTGTGGTGTTTTAACGGGGCGGATGATGCCACCCATTGCGGGCGTAAGGGTCCGGACAATGCTGCCGCTTTAGCAAAAATTATGTCCGAATTATTCAAGGGAGAGGAAGAGGAGTTCATCTGCATCAAGCCATGGGATGGATTCTCCGTGAACAATCCCCCAAGCTGGGTAAGCTATATCTCCTTACTCCCATTTTTCCCGCATTCTTTGTCGTAAGTATTCACCTTGCCACTTTATGGCAGGAACTGCGAGAAGCCATAAAGGAGGTTAGCAGCCCTTCTCCACAACCAGAGGACCCCGACGGGGCCATGGAATCCGGACTTGAAGAAGATCCGGTTATATTTGTGGAGCTGATAGACCGGCAGTTTTATCAATTAAGCTGTGATGATGCCATGGTGGCCATTACGGCCGACTATCCCGGACCGCTTCCTACATCGCACGTAAGAAAAACCAAGAATCCCAACTCCAAAAACTAGGATCCCCTTTTAGACACTTCACCTACCATATACATATGCCATTTTTACAGGGAAGACATTCGGGACGCCCTGCCGAACCCGCAGCAACTCGCCAACAAGAGGCACCGAGGCCGGGTAGGCCAAAAAGGAAGGCGGTCAGGACGGAGACGCCGACGCAAAGGTATAACAAAAACCCGGCTCCGTGGTTGTCGTCTTTCTCAAAATGTAATGACGCCCGTATTTCTTTAACAGGAAAAAATGCTCGCCGGAATATGTCCGGCGATGTTGCTAATCACGCTTCCACCAGTCGGGCGCCAGGACCGGACACCGAGGTGGAAGCCGATATGGGGCGGGTGCCGAATAATCCCCCTATAGAGGATGCGGATAGATTATCCGCTACAAACTCAGAAGTGGAAAGCGCCATAAATCATAGGCGCCGCCAGGCCGTACTCCGTGACGCTTGTTTCTCACCAGAGGCATTTTATGCCTTCAATTCTGGAGAGGCGTACCTCCGTGCTGCTCAAGATGGTCTAGCCAGAGCCACGGATCAGTATGTAAAGGATGTACGGGTAAGTAAATCTGACAAGTTATTTGTATCAGTAGCCCCTGAGACTTGAAACAGTTAGCAGAACTGATTTAAGGATCATCTTTATTGTGCAGGTTCTTTCAGAGAAGAATACTAGGCTGTCACAGGAGCTGGAGGAATGCAACACCCAATTGCAGGCCGCTGTTGCCGCATTGCAGGAACCGA
Source organism: Triticum monococcum (assembly GCA_034509565.1). Classification (NCBI taxonomy): domain Eukaryota; kingdom Viridiplantae; phylum Streptophyta; class Magnoliopsida; order Poales; family Poaceae; genus Triticum; species Triticum monococcum. Next base: position 292,552,761 of record CM067842.1, read on the forward strand.
AAAAGTCTCCCGCTGGTAACATTTACTTTAAAGAATGATGGTTACCATATAGTGTGCAGCGTGGCTGCAGATCTAACAATAGATGTTGCAGATGAATCCGGAGAAAATCCAGAGGACCAGCATGTCGTGCGGCAGCTAGAGGCTGGCAAACGCGTGCTGACTGAGGTTAGGCGGGAGAAAAACAATCTCCAAGATGCCAATATCAAGCTGAGCATGGAACTAAAAGACGTTCGAGCCCAGCTTGCAGATTCCGAGAAGGAGAATAAGTGGCTTCGACGCGGCATTTTCAGTGAGTGCTTGAACGAATCCTTTTGAAGGAGTTCGGCGAAGAAGCCGACTAAGAACGTTATGTCTATAGGTATGCTGACGGGTCGTCCCGCGGAGGAAATGCCCGGGTCTGCGGGTGATCTTCTATCCGAGCTCTCACAGCTGCACGAACAAGTTTGACAGGTGATGCAAGGTGTTGCCCAGGCATTGTGGCCATCCGTCTCCCTGCCAGAAGGCGTTGCAGGGCTTACGGAGAAGCTCAAGGGAGCACGGTGGCGCTTCCGATTATGGAAGATATCGGCCTGCCGTCAAGGTGCCAGAGAAGCCTGGGCCATGGTGAAGACGCGGTATACCAAGGCTGACCCAAGCATCCCTAAGCTTAATTCCTGCTCGTCCTCGAGTAGGTAAATGATAAAAACAGAATTTTTTGATGTGGAATGCTACCTACCATAATTCTCAATGTAATTGTCTTTATTGTGGCATGAATGTTCAGATCTGAAAGCTTCAAGACAAAAGTTTAATATTGACATAAAAATAATAATACTTCAAGCATACTAGCAAAGCAATCATGTCTTCTCAAAATGACATGGCCAAAGAAAGTTATTCCTACAAAATCATATAGTCTGGCTATGCTCTATCTTCAGCACACAAAATATTTAAATCATGGACAACCCCGATGACAAGCCAAGCAATTGTTTCATACTTTTGATGTTCTCAAACTTTTTCAATCTTCAAGCAATAGATGAGCGTGAGCCATGGACATAGCACTATAGGTGGAATAGAATGGTGGTTGTGGAGAATACAAAAAGGAGAAGATAGTCTCACATCAACTAGGATTATCAATGGGCCATGGAGATGACCATCAATATATATCAATGTGAGTGAGTAGGGATTGCCATGCAACCGATGCACTAGAGCTATAAGTGTATGAAAGCTCAACAAAAGAACTAAGTGGGTGTGCATCCAGCTTGCTTGCTCACGAAGACCTAGGGCATTTAGAGGAAGCCCATCATTGGAACATGCAAGCCAAGTTCTATAATGTATTCCCACTAGTATATGAAAGTGACAACATGGGAGACTCTCTATCATGAAGATCATGGTGCTACTTTGAAGCACACGTGTAGTAAAAGGATAGTAGCATTGTCCCTTCTCTCTTTTTCTCTCATTTTCTTCTTCTTTTTCTTTTCTCTTTTTTATAGAATTCGTCCGGAGTCTCATCCGGACTTGTGGGGGAATCATAATCTCCATCATCCTTTCCTCACTTGGGACAATGCTCTAATAATGATGATCATCACACTTTTATTTACTTACAGCTCGAAAAATTACTACTCGATACTAGAACAAAATATGACTCTATGTCAATGCCTCCGGCGGTGTACCGGGATGTGCAATGAATCAAGAGTGACATGTATGAAAGAATTATAAAGGTGGCTTTGCCACAAATACGATGTCAACTACATTATCATGCAAAGCAATATTACAATGATGAAGCGTGTCATATAAAACAGAATGGTGGTAAGTTGCATGGCAATATATCTCAAAAATGACTATGGAAATGCCATAATAGGTAGGTATGGTGGCTGTTTAGAGGAAGGTATATGGTGGGTTTATGGTACTGGCGAAAGTTGCGCGGTACTAGAGAGGCTAGCAATGGTGGAAGGGTGAGAGTGGGTATAATCCATGGACTCAACATTAGTCAGAAAGAACTCACATACTTATTGCAAAAATCTATTAGTTAATGAAACAAATTACTACACACATGCTCTTAGGGGGATAGATTGGTAGGAAAAGAACATCACTCGTCCCCGACCGCCACACATAAGGAAGACAATCAATAAATAAATCATGCTTCGACTTCATCACATAACGGTTCACCATACGTGCATGCTATGGGAATCACAAACTTTAGAACAAGTATTTCTCAAATTCACAACTACTCAACTAGCATGACTCTAATATCACCATCTTCATATCTCAAAACAATCATCAAGTATCAAACTTCTCATAGTATTCAATGCACTTTTTATGATAGTTTTTATTATACCCATCTTGGATGCCTATCATATTAGGACTAATTTTATAGCCAAAGAAAATTACCATGCTGTTATAAAAGACTCTCAAAATGATATAAGTGAAGCATGAGAGATCAATAATTTCTATAAAATAAAACCACCACTGTGCTCTTAAAGATATAAGTGAAGCACTAGAGAAAAATTTTCTAGCTCAAAAGATATAAGTGAAGCACATGGAGTATTCTAATAAATTCCGATTCATGTGTATCTCTCCAAAGGGTGTGTACAGCATGTATGATTTTGTTAAAATAAAAATCAAAGAATCAAATTATACAAGACGCACCAAGCAAAACACATATAATATGGTGAATAAAAATATAGCCTCAAGTAAAGTTACCGATGGAAGAAGACGAAAGAGGGGATGCCTTCCAGGGCATCCCCAAGCTTAGGATTTTGGTTGTCCTTGAATTTTACCTTGGGGTGCCTTGGGAATCCCCAACCTTAGGCTCTTGCCACTCCTTATTCCAAAACCCATCAAATCTTTACCCAAAACTTGAAAAGTTCACAACACAAAACTCAACAAAAATAATCTCATGAGCTCCGTTAGTATAACAAAGAAACCACCACTTCAAGGTACTGTAATTAACTCATTCTTTATTTATATTGGTGTTAAACCTACTGTATTCAAACTTCTCTATGGTTCATAACCCCCGATACTAGCCATAGATTCATCAAAATAAGCAAACAACACACGAAAAACAGAATCTGTCAAAAACAGAACAGTCTGTAGTAATCTGTAGGTTTCTAATAATTCTGTAACACCAAAAATTCCTAATTAAATTGGAGGACATGAGGAATTTGGCTATTAATCATCTTCAAAAAGAATCAACCTAAGTGCACTCTCCAGTAAAAAATGGCCGCAAATCTCGTGAGCGCTAAAGTTTCTGTTTTTTACAGCAAGATCGCAAAGACTTCCGCCAAGTGTTCCCAAAGGTTCTACTTGGAACAAACACTAATTAAAAACATAAAACCACATATAAAAAGAAGCTAGATGAATTATTTATTACTAAACAGGAACAAAAAGCAAGAAACAAAAGTAAAATTGGGTTGCCTCCCAACACGCGCTATCGTTTAACGCCCCTAGCTAGGCATAAAAACAAGATTAGATCTATGTATTGTCATCTTTGGTAGGCAATTCTTCAATAGAACACATATAACCCTTAGGAGTTTCCTTCTTTTTATTAATGATCAAACTCCTAGGCAAAAAATCAAGACAAATCATTTGTAGCAAAAGGTTCCTTAATGATAGTGAAAAAGTTGGGGTGAACACTTATAGCTTTGAGATCCGCATTTTCCCTACTAGAAGATTTACCTTTTTTATTTTTAGGCACATACACAAACGTGGAAACTCTAGTAGTAGGAGGATTTGGAGTATTTTTCAAGGAAGAAAAGGAAGACCCTAAGTTGGTAATAATATCCTCAAGCTTATCAATTCTTGTGGAATCTTGATCTATCTTTTCATTGACTATGGGTTCTTTTTCTTTAAAAAATTTCAGAGTAACTCCTACCTTAGATCCATCATGGGTAATCTGATTGTGGATCTTTTTATCCAAATTCTCAATCAACTCTACAGTGGCAACTTTATTTTCAATAATTTCAAGCCTTTGCATCACATGTTCCAAAGTTAAAATGGTTCCATTAACCAAGAGAGGTGGTGACCCAGACAAATCTATCATAGCATTATAAGAACCAAAAGTATGGCTACTCAAGAAATTCCCTCCGGTAATGGTATCAAGAATATATCAATTCCAAGGGGTGATGCCTACATAAAAATTGTGAAGAAGAACGGAAGTGGATTGCTTCCTAGTGGATCTATTATGAGCATTGCAAATTCTATACCAAGCATCTTTTAAATTTTCTCCCTCCCTTTGTTTAAAATTGAGAACTTCATGATCGGGAGTACGAACAATGATAGAAGGACTAGCCATGACAACCAAAACGATGACCTAACACACAGATACACAAGAAGCAAGCGAAAGTAGACGTACGGAAAAGAGGCGAGCGGAAAAGAGGGCGAATAAAATGGAAATGGTGAAGTGGGGGAGAGGAAAACGAGAGGCAAATGGCAAATAATGTAATGTGAGGGATAAGAGTTTGTGATGGGTACTTGATATGTCTTGACTTGTGCGTAGACCTCCCCGGCAACGGCGCCAGAAATGGCTAGTTGACAGGAGATCAAATCTTGACTTGACTTGGTGCAAATCTTCCCGGCAACGGCGCTAGAAATCCTTCTTGCTACCTATTGAGCATGTGTTGGTTTTCCCTTGAAGAGGAAAGGGTGATGAAGCAAAGTAGCATAAGTATTTCCCTCAGTTTTGAGAACCAAGGTATCAATCCAGTAGGAGACTACACGCAAATCCCTCGTACATGCACAAACAAACAAGAACCTCACAACCAACGTGATAAAGGGGTTGTCAATCCCTTCACGGTAACTTACGAAAGTGAGATCTGATAGAGATAATAAGATAAATATTTTTGGTATTTTTGGTGTATAGATTGGAAAATAAAGATTGCAAAATAAACCGTGATAAAAATAGTAAATATATATGAAAATAATATGATGGAAGATAGACCCCGGGGCCATAGGTTTCACTAGTGGCTTCTCTCAGGATAGCAAATTCTACGGTGGGTGAACAAATTACCGTCGAGAAATTGATAGAAAAGCGCATCGTTATGAGAATATCTAGGAATGATCATGTATATAGGTATCACGACCGTGACAAGTAGACCAAAACGATTCTACATCTACTACTATTACTCCACACATCGACCACTATCCAGCATGCATCTAGAGTATTAAGTTCGTAAGAACAGAGTAACACATAGGCAAGACGACATGATGTAGAGGGATAAACTCAAGCAATATGATATAAACCCCATCTTTTTATCCTCGATGGCAACAATACAGTACGTTCCTTGCTGCCACTGCTGTCACTAGAAAAGGACACTACAAGATTGAACCCAAAGCTAAGCACTTCCCCATTGCAATAAAGATCAATCTAGTAGGACAAACCAAACTGATAATTCGAAGAGACCTGCAAAGATATTTAAATCACGCATAAAAGATTTCAGAGAAGAATCAAGTATTGTTCATAGATAATCTTGATCATAAACCCACAATTCATCGGATCTCGACAAACACACCGCAAAAAGAATTACTTCGAATAGATCTCCAAGAGAATTGAGGAGAACTTCGTATTGAGATCCAAAGAGAGAGAAGAAGCCATCTAGCTAATATCTATCAACCCAAAGGTCTGCGGTAAACTACTCACACATCATCGGAGAGGCTATGGCATTGATGTAGAAGCCCTACGTGATCGATTCCCCCTTCGACGGGCCGCCGGAAAAGGCCCCAAGATGGGATCTCAGGGGTACAGAAGGTTGCGGTAGTGGAAATATGGTTTTGTGGTGCTCCTGGATGTTTTTGGGGTATATGGGTATATATAGGAGGAAGAAGTACGTCGGTAGAGCTGCGAGGGGCCCACGAGGGTGGGGGGCACGCCTACCCCCTAGGCTCGCCCTCCTGCCTCGTGGCCTCCTCGCTTCTTTCTTGACGTCCACTCCAAATCTCTTGGATCACGTTTGTTCCAAAAATAACTCTCCCGAATGTTTCATTCCGTTTGGATTCCGTTTGATTGTCCTTTTCTGCAAAACACTGAAATAGGCAAAAAAACAACAATTTGCACTGGGCCTTTGGTTAATAGGTTAGTCCCAAAAATTATATAGAAATGTATATTAAAGCCCATTAAACATCCAAAACAGATAATATAACAACATGGAACAGTAAAAAATTATAGGTACGTTGGAGACGTATTAGTTCAATCTCGTAACCGGCAAGTCTCTTTACTCGTTCCGTAATGCATCATCCTGCAACTAACTTATTAGTCACATTGCTTGCAAGGGTTATAGTGTTGTGCATTACTAAGAGACCCCAGAGATACCTCTCCGATACTCAGAGTGACAAATCATAATCTCGATCTATGCCAACCCAACAAACACCTTCGGAGACACCTATAGAGCATCTTTATAATCACCCAGTTATGTGGTTACATTTGATAGCACAGAAGGTGTTCATCCGGTATTCGGGAGTTGCATAATCTCATAGTCAGAGGAACATGTATAAGTCATGAAGAAAGCAATATCAATAGAACTTAACGATCATTATGCTAAGCTAACGGATTGGTCTTGTCCATCGCATCATTCTCCTAATGATATGATCCCGTTCATCAAATGACAACACATCTTTGATTAACGAGCTAGTCTAGTAGAGGCTTACTAGGGACACTGTGTGTTTGTCTATGTATCCACACATGTATAAAGTTTCCGGTTAATACAATTCTAGCATGAATGATAAACATTTATCATGATATAAGGAAATATAAATAACAACTTTATTATTGCCTCTAGAGCATATTTCCTTCAGTCTCCCACTTGCACATGATGACCCACAAGTATAGGGGATCAATTGTAGCTCTTTTCGATAAGTAAGAGTGTCGAACCCAACAAGGAGCTGAAGGAAATGACAAGTGGTTTTCAGCAAGGTAATGTCTGCAAGTGCTGAAATTATAAGTAGCAGAGTAGTGTGATAGCAAGGTAATTTGTAATGAGCAAGTAATGATAGTAGTAACAAAAGTGCAAAAAGGTAGGCCAATCCTTTTGAGGCAAAGGACAGGCCAAAACGGTTTCTTATGATAACCAAAGCGTTCTTGAGGGTCCACGGGATTTTCATCTAGTCAATTTCACAATATTGGTTTGATTTGTGCTTGGTACTTTGATAATTTGATATGTGGGCGGACCAGTGCGTAGGTGCTATTCTTACATGAACAAACCTCCTACTTATGATTAACCCTCCCGCAAGCATCCGAAACTATGAGAAAAGTATTAAGAATAAATTATAACCATAGCATTGAACTTTTGGATCGAATCGGCCCCTTACGGAATAGCACATAAACTGGGTTTAAGCTTCCATCACTCTCGCAACCCATCATCTAATTGCTACTCCACAATGCATTCCCTTAGTCCCAAATATGGTGAGGTGTCATGTAGTCGAAGTCCACATGACACCACTACGGGAATCACAACATACATACTATCAAAATATTGAATACATACCAAGTTCACATGATTACTTGCAACATGATTTCTCCCGTGACCTCAAGATCAAAAGTAACTACTCACAAATGATAATCATGCTCAAGATCAAAAGGGTATTAAATAGCATACTGGATCTGAACATATAATCTTCCACCAAATAAACCATATAGTAATCAACTACAAGATATAATCAACACTACTAGTCACCCACAAGCACCAATCTATAGTTCCGGTAACAAGATTGAACACAAGAGATGAACTAGGGTTTGAGATGAGATGGTGCTGTTGAAGATGTTGATGGAGATTTCCCTCGCGAAGATGGGAGAGTTGTTGGTGATGATGATGATGATTTCCCCCTCGGGAGGGAAGTTCCCCCGGCGGAATTGCTCCGCCGGATGGCAAAAGTGCTCCTACCCAAGTTCCGCCTCGAGACGGCGGCACTCCATCTCGAAAGTCCTCCCCTTATTCTTTCTAGGTCAAAATGACTTATATACCAGAAGATGGGCACCGAAGGTGGCCCTGGGTGAGCCAACCCACCAGGGTGCGCCTGGACTCCCTAGGGCGCCCAAGTGGGTTGTGCCCACCTGGTGCGCCCCCTCTGGTAGTTATTTGATCCAATATTCATCATATATTTGTTAAAAAAATTTCCATGAAGTTTAAGCTTGTTTGGAGTTGTGCAGAATAGGTGGCCTGGTGTAGCTTTTCGAGGTCAAGATTTCCAGCAGCCGGAATTCTCCCTCTTTGTGTATACCTTGCATATTATGAGAGAAAAGGCATTATAATTACTCCAAAAAGCATTATTATGGATAAAAACATCATAAATAATAGCATTGTTGAGGAAATCGTTAACTGGTAGCTGCTCGGTTGGCTAGCGAGTAGGGGATTAATCGGCTAATCGGCAAGTTAATCGGCCATTTAATCAATTAATCAGACAATTTTTCGATTTATCGGATACTCGGTGACCCTATGTGTAGGGATTAATCGGCAAGTTAACTGGTTAATTGGATGAATTCTTGAACAGGGAATAATAGTAAGAAAACATGATGCAAAATGGACGTATCAACTCCCCCAAGCTTAGACCTCGCTTGTCCTCAAGCGAAAACCGAAATTCAAAAACATGTCCACATGCTTAGAGAGAGAGGTGTCGATAAAAACAAAATACAGACATAGAAGCATCATGTTCATTATTATAACAGTAACAAACTTAAATATAAAACTTTTATCAAAGAACTTTTATCATAGACTTCTCATGAATAAGTGACAATCCATCACACTATTGAAGTATAAAGCAGAAACTCTATTAAAAATCAACAAACTATGTTCTTAGTCAACTTTGCAACTACAATTCATCATCTTTTAAGGAAGGGTCACTTATCGGAGCCTTTAGGCAAGTCCACATACCCAACCATCATATAGTCTTGTATGATTGCTAACACTAACCGCGTACACATGAGAAAAACGTTTCAACCGGACACATAGAAAGATAGGGGCTTATAGTCTTGCTTCCCAACATATTCACCTCGATGGTGATGTCAACAATAATAACTCATGCTATTCTATATTCAACCCCTTAGCGCAAAAGAACATCACATTGCATTGCCCCTTGTGATGGCGACCTTTATTATGTAGTCTGTCACTTTTTTCTTCACCATCACAAGTTCGTACAACGCTCAATTTTCTCTTACACTAAATGATCTCACACTTTTAGAAGCAATTTTTATTGCCTTTTTGCACTAATGACAACTTACTTGAGGGATCTTGCTCAATCCCTAGGTAGGTATGGTGGACACATGAAAATAAGATTTGGGTTTAAGGGTTTTTGGATGCACAAGTAGTATCTCTACTCAGTGCGGAATTTTTGGCTAGCAAAGATAGAGGCAAGCACCACATGTTAAAGGATCCATGACAATATTACTTCTATGTGAATATAAACAAACATAAACAATTAAGTTGTCTTCCTTGTCCAACGACAACAATTTGGCATATAATATTTTGATGAGGTCTCACAATCACAAAAGATTTCTAGGATTGTATATTTACATGTGAATCTTCTCTTTCCTTATTAATTCTTTCATGAGTTGCATTATTGACTAATGTTATGTTTGTCAATCTCTAATAAAATTTTCTACTTATACTTTTCCTTATGTGCTGTCATCACCTACCATAAGATTAGTATATGATCTTTTTGATTTATTTCCTTTATTTTATTTATTTATTTATTTCCTTTCTCTTTTTCTTTTAAACTCAAACTAAACTTTATTATATATCTTGCACACAATTACAAGGATAGATCACTAAGAAAATTCTCAAACAAGAAAGGATCGAACTAAACTTTTATTCATCTAAAGCAAAAGATCGAACTAAAATATGTAAAGGCAAAAAGATAGTAGGATGATACGATACCAGGGCACCTCGCCCAAGCTTGGCGGAAGCCAAGGGGGTGCCCATACCCGATACTCAATTCTCCTTTGGTGGTGAAGATGATGGTGGTGGTGATGCAGCGATCCTATCTTTAAGGATTAAGAGATTCTCCGATCGACGGATGACGCACCAGAGGTGGATGATATGCTCTTGATGCAGAATATTTTAACGAGTGAGATACTTATTTTGTATGCGAACTATTTCAATGATGCGAAAGGATTCAATCTCAGCAGGAGTAAGGTGAGCAAGGTATGGTTTAAGGATATCTTCCTCTTCCTCCTTGGCTGGCAGTGCTTGTTCGAAGACCGGAGGCTGATCTACGGTAACCTCCTTGGTCTCATCTCCCCTGACGGCTTCTGCGGGCTCTCCTCTCTTCAGCTTGATCTTCATCAACCAAGCATCCTCTTCCACGTTGTTGGAGGAAGAAGAATACATGATGCCTGACATAACAAATCTAACCGAAAACAACAAGAAAAGAGAACATAGGATTTCTTCGTGATACGGTGGTTAATAGGTTCAGGGGTATATAAAGATTTTTTTTATCTTGGGAAACAAGCAAGCTGTAGAAAAAATGGAGTTTGGATGGTGTCCCAAGTGGGCACAAGCCACCTGGGCGCGCCAGGCGCACCCTGGTGTCTTGTGCCCACCAGGGTACGCTTCCTGGAAGTTTCTTATTTTCCTATTTTTCTAAATATTCCAAAACTGAGAAGAAATATTTTTGCGTAGTTTTTAGAGTCCATTTACTTACCATATCGCATACCTCCTTATTTTCACGATTCTGGAGTGTTCCAGAAGACTCTTTTATGTGTTCTTCTGGTGTCAAAGTTTGGATAATATTACTTTCAACATTAATGGGTGTACCTGAGATATAATGTTTTATTCATTGCCCATTCACAACCTTTGGGTCAGTACCTTCGACATTATTATTTTGATGGCTCCAGACAGATAAACCTCCTCGATAACGTAGGGCCTTCCCATTTTGAGAGGAGTTTTCCTGCAAAGACTGTGAAATGAGAGTTGTACAAAATAACATATTCTCCGACTTTAAACTCATGCTTTTGGATTCTTTTGCCATGCCATCTTTTAACATTTTCTTTGAATAATTTTGCATTTTCATAAGCTTGGGTTCTCCATTTATCTAATGAGCTAATATCAAATAACCTCTTTTCACCAACAAGTTTGAAATCATAATTGAGTTCTTTGATGGCCCAATATGCTTTATGTTCTTACTCAAGAGAAAAATGACAAGCTTTTCCATAAACCATTTTATAAGGAGACATACCCATAGGATTTTTGTATGCTGCATCATCTAATTTCTTAGACCAATTCTTCCTGGACCTATTGACTATCTTTTGCAAAATTAATTTTATTTCTCTATTGCTAAGTTCAACTTGACCACTAGACTGAGGATGATAAGGTGATGCAATTCTATGGTTAACGTCATACTTGGCAAGCATTTTGCGGAAAGCACCATACATAATGTGTGAACCACCATCCGTCATTAAGTATCTAGGGACTCCAAACCTTGGGAAAATAACTTCCTTAAACATTTTAATAGAGGTGTTCTGATCAACACTACTGGTTGGAATAGCTTCTACCCATTTAGTAACATAATCAACAACAACCAAAATATGTGTATTCCCATTAGAGGAAGGGAAAGGTCCCATGTAATCAAGTCCCCAAACATCAAATGGTTCAACAACAGGTGAATAGTTCATAGGCATTTCTTGACGCTTACTAATATTACCTATTCTTTGACATTCATCACAAGATAAGACGAACTTACGGGTATCCTTGAAGAGAGTAGGCCAATAAAATCCAGACTGCAATAACTTGTTAGCAGTTCTATCTCCGGCGTGATGTCTTTATAAGCTTCGGAGTGACATTTCCGTAGGATTTGTCCCTGTTCATGCTCAGGTACACAACGTCTATTAATACCACCTACTCCTTTATAAAGATGTGGGTCATCCCAAAAGTAATGTCTTACATCATAGAAGAAGTTTTTCTTTTGTTGGTATGTAAAGCTAGGTGGTAAATATTTAGCAACAATGTAAATAGCATAATCAGCATACCAAGGAGTATTATGAGCAACATTTATTGCACCTAACTGCTCATCCAGAAAACTATCGTCAATATGTAGTGGGAAATCAGGAAAATTTTCAAGCCTTGATAAATTATCAGCTACTGGTTTCTCAGCTCTTTTTCTATTAATGATATGTAAATCAAATTTGTAACGCCCTCGATGCGGCTATATCTCCTATGTGTCGAAGCACGACTTAGAGGCATAACCGCATTGAAAGCAATGTCACAAGTAAGGTAATCTTCACAACAACCCATGCAAATAGATAATAGGGGAAAAGGTACATAGTTGGCTTACACTCGCCACGTCACACAAGTATATAAATAACATTACAATCATCCAATACACTCATGGTCCGACTATGGTACCAAAATAAAAAATCAACCCCAACAAGCGACATGGTCCCGATCGCCCCAACTGGGCACCACTACTGATCATCATGGAAAGACACATAGTAACGGCGTGAGTCTTCGTCGAAATCCCACTTGAGCTCAAGCGCATCATCTGGAACGGAGTCATCGGGCCCTGCATCTGGTTTGGAAGTAATCTGTGAGCCACGGGGACTCAGCAATCTCGCACCCTCGCGATCAAGACTATTTAAGCTTATAGGTAAGGCGAGGTAATATGTGGAGCTGCAGCAAGCAACTAGCATATATGGTGGCTAACCTGTTCGCAAAAGAGAGCGAGAAGAGAAGGCAAAGAACGAACGAAGAACTATAGAACAACCTACGGCAAACATTACTCCAACACCGTGTTCACTTCCCGGACTCCACCGAGAAGAGACCATCAAGGTAACACACGCAGTTGATTCATTTTAATTAAGTTAAGGTTCATGTTATCTACAACCGGACATTAACAAATTCCCATCTGCCCATAACCATGGGCACAACTTTCGAAAGTTCAAATCCCTGCAGGGGAGTCCCAACTTAGCCCATCACAAGCTCTCACGGTCAATGAAGGATATACCTTCTCCCGAGACATTCCGATCAGACTCGGCATCCCGGTTCTACAAGACATCCTCGACAAGGGTAAAACTAAACCAGCAACACCGCCCGAATGTGCTGACAAATCCTGATAGGAGCTGCACATATCTCGTTCTCAGTGCACACCGGATTGTCCAAGGTACGGGTAGGCCATCCCAGAGTTGCCCTTGGTGGCCACCGGCAGTTGACAGGTTGGACCAACACTCAGAGGAGCACTGGCCCGGGGGTTTAAATAAAGATGACCCTTGAGCCCGCGGAACCCAAGGGACAAAGAGGCTAGGTGGCGAATGGTAAAACTGAAGTTGGGCATTGCTGGAAGAGTTTTATTCAAGGCGAACTGTCAAGGGGTTCCCATTATCACCCAACCGCGTGAGGAACGCAAAATCCAGGAACATAACATCGATATGACGGAAACTAGGGCGACAAGAGTGGACCAAAACACTAGGAAAAAGGGCGAGTCTTCCACCCTTTACCAAGTATATAGATGCATTAAGATAACAAGATAATATAGTGGTATCCCAACAATAAACAATGTTCCAACAAGGAACGATCTCCAATCTTCACCAGCAACTAGCAACGCTATGAGAGGGGCTGAGCAAAGTGGTAACATAGCCAATCAACGGTTTGCTAGGACATGGTGGGTTAGAGGTTTGACATGGCAATTTGGGATGCATGATAAGAAAGTGGTAGGCATCGTAGCATAGGCATAGCAAAAGAGCGAGCATCTAACAAGCAAAGATAGAAGTGATTTCGAGGGTATGATCATCTTGCCTGCAAAGTTGTCAGAGTTGACTGGATCCTCGTAAGCAAACTCAACGGGATCTTCGTTAGCGAACTCATCTCCCGGCTCTACCTAAACAATACAAACAAGCAAAAGGAACACAATCAACCACGTGCAAAGCTCGAACAACATGATGCAAACATGGTATGCTATGCGGGATGCAATATGTGATGCATATGCAAGATTTGACAAGGAATTATTGAACCTGGCCTCAACATGGAAATCCAAGAGTGCCACTGGAAAGGTGAGGTGATTTCGAGCGATATAAAGATCACCAGAATCGGATGCACGGTTTGGAAATGGCAAGCAAAACAAGTATGGCACCGGTCTGCGATAAACAGCAAGTAGCCATCTAAATGCATCAAGTTAAGTATGCTACAACACTCAAACATGGCAACAAAATATATGAGAGGGATCCACTCATGATGCTTGTAAAAAGATGAACACTGAGCTACGGCCAATTCATCCACTAACAGGTTCAAACAAGCATGGCAAAAGTGCAAACGATAACAGGTTTCAGACTTAGTGAAATTAACACAAGCCTAGAATTTAACATCAGGTAGCACACTTTGGAGCATGAAAACTATATGCTACAGGAACTTAACATGAAAAAGCAAGGCATGACATGAAGCTACTCAAAGCACTTAACACAAGTCCCTTAGTGACCTTGAGCCAAAAGGGATTGGAAAATGCAATTGCAAGCATGTGAACATGGCAAAAACATAATCAGATTACAGACTTAGTGAAAAACTGGAGCATGCAAATCTGTTAACTAGTAGGCATGTTTACGAGCTTGATGCGCTCACTACAGAGCAAGTCATGACAAACTAAGCATACACCCATCAAGAATACATATCATAGAAGCTAGACATGGGAAGAACAACAACATAGCATGCACGGATCAACAAAAACATCCTCGGCAAAATCGCTAACAAGTAAACAATCTGCCAGGATTCACGAAATAGCAAAAGTAGAGCTCGATTGACTCAAGCTAGGTTGCTCCATAATTGCAAACAAGGACATGGATGGATAGAGCACCACAATATTAACAAATCATTCTTATTGATCATCCTCAAAATAGGCACGGATCACTAGGAAGCAACATGAACATATGGCCTGTTGATAAAATCAGATCAAGGACTTGGAGAAGTTCTAAGTCCCTGAAATCAGCATTAATGAATGCACTACTTTGCAAGCTTGTGCTAGTCACCACACATATCACAAAAATATGTGGTAAGCACCTCTGTAAAGATGGCATGGCATATAACAAAACTCATGTAGAGCTCAGGAGCATATCATGCACACATTAATCATGGCAAAAATGAAAAATAGCTATTTGATGCAGCTGATCTGACAATTATCTCAAATAGTTCTCTTCCAACAGCATTTCGGGCATCAAGATAAGCTCAAATGAAAATGATGCAATGAGATGAAATGATGTACTCTCCGAGACGAACATTTTGATATGATACACGCGCAAAACGGAGCTACGGATGCGGAGTTACCACATGATGAACAATGAAAAAAATATGCAGACTTGGGGGGAAAATGGGTCAACCCCTAGGGTTTCACTGTAGCAGCGGATCTGGATCTGAGCGCGCACGCCGTTCGAGGTTCGCCGGAACACGGGCTCGATGTCGCCGGACTTGGCGGGCACGCCGGCCGGAGGAGGACGCCGGGGCGGCGAGGAGCGATGCCGGCGTGGAGGTGGGGCGGCGCGGCTGCGGTGGAGGACTCGACGGCGTCGGGGCAGCGAGGAGGCGAGGCCCGGCGAGGTGCACCGCACCGGAGGTCGCCAGTGATGGCGCCTGCGGCGGCCGGAGCGACGGAGGAGCCGGGCAGCTCGGGCGCTCGACCGCGCGGGAGGACGAAGGGCAGGCGCGGGCGGCGCGGCTCCGGGCCGGGGAGGGCCCCGCCTGGGTCTGGGCGGGCCGGCGCGGCGAACTGTGGACTGGGGCGGCGGATCCAATCCCGTTGCGACATGTGGCAGCGGCTGGGTTCGGACGTGTCCGGCCGGACGAAAAGTGTTCCTCCGGTAGAGCAGCTTTATAATCACCCAGTTATGTCGTGAAGTTTGGTAGCACACAAAGTGTTCCTCCGGTATTCGAGAGTTGCATAACCTCATAGTCATAGGAACATATATAAGTCATGAAGAAAGCAGTAGCAGTAAACTTAAATGATCAAGTGCTAAGCTAACGAAATGGGTCAAGTCAATCACATCATTCTCCTAATGATGTGATCCCATTGATCAAAAAACGGCGCATGTCTATGGCTTGGAAATTTAACCATCTTTGATCAATGAGCTTGTCAAGTAGAGGCATACTAGTGACATTATGTTTGTCTATGTATTCACACAATTATTATGTTTCCGGTTAATATAATTCTAGCATGAATAATAAACATTTATCATGAAATAAGGAAATAAATAATAACTTTATTATTGCCTCTAGGGCATATTTCCTTCAGTTTCTGTAAGTGCATCTAGTGCCCCTTAGTGATTTTGGTGTATTGAAGACTTATAGGTTAAGGGACTAATGCGTTTGTGAGTGTACATGGGTCTATAAGTCTATGAGGAGTTTGATATTTACAGGAAAAGTCGACCCCTAAAAATGAACATCTTCGACTTAAGATTTTGGTATTTCTGAAGACTTTCATGAAGACTTTGAAAGTGAAGAAATTGGTGTGTCCGTGAAGACTTGGTATTCTTTCGAGGAACATGAAGTGAGAAGACTTTTGTTTTCGTAGTTTCATTTTCTCTCTCTTGAGTCATAGGAAACACCGTGCTGTTAAAGGGGGTCAAGGAAATACTAAGAAATTTTTTCCATGTGATGCTCAACTCAAAAACCTATACCTACCAATCCCTTCGAGTGAAGCCATTGGAAATCTCTTACAGATCAGTCAATTCTTCAGTGACAGAGATGAAGTTCTTCTGGTCTCTGAGGAATTTGTCCTGACTGAGGAGTTAGGAATTCGCTAGTGCGGATTGCCTACACAGTGAGGAACATGATAGCCCTGAGGATTCTACTACTCAAAATTCCGACCATTGCTGTCCCAAAATATCTATCCACCTAACGGTCATATCATTGAAGGGCATTTATGTCTTATCATGTCGGGCTGCTCCCTAGGCTATAAATAGCAGCCCCCTACAACCACTAGCTGGTTGGTGCTCCGAGAGAAACTGTCACTTGTCATTTGAGAGCAACCCATCCTCCGAGGACTTTGAGCGAAAATCATCAAGTGAGGAAAAACCAATAACCCAAAACCCAAACACCTAGAAACCCCAAGTGATTGAGCATCACTGAAGAGATTGATCCTAAGTGGATTCGACGCTTGTTACCTTTGAAGACTGTGCTTCTTCCAGACGGTTAGGCGTCATGGTCTAGAGCATCCAAGAGGAATTGTGGATCGCCGAGTGACCAAGTTTGTGAAGGTTTGGAAGTCGCCTGAAGACTTACCATGAGTGATTGGACGAGGTCTGTGTGACCTTAGTTCAAGGAGAATACGGTGAGGACTTGGTGTCTTGGACTAAGTGTCCTTGACTGGGTGTCCGGGACTGTGTGTCCTCGAGTTTAAATACTCAGCCACTCCAACCAGACGTACAACTGAGACAGCAGTTGGAACTGGTCTACCAAATCATTGTCTTCACCAAGCTTACTGGTTCTATTTCCTCAACTCTTTCATTTCCTCATAACTGTGATGTGTGTTTGTTCATATCTGTGTTTGAAGACTTTGACTGAAGACTTTCTCAATTTCCTCAGTCCAATTTCTTTAGTATGTTTGTCTTCATCCTGTGTCATCCTGTGATTACGCTTCCTGTACTCTGTGCCTATCTTCATTTCATCATGATGACTATGCTTGTATTCTGTTATGTTTACTTTTGAGTACTTATTCCACTGCTAGTAGTTCTTCGCTAAGGAATTTCCTCACCGGCAAATTCCTCAGTGAAGAATTTCGTAAAAATCGCCTATTCACCCCCCTCTAGTCGATATAACGCACTTTCAATTGGTATCAGAGAAAGGTACTCCCTTGTTCTGTGTGATTTTGGTCTAACCGCCTGGAGTTTTAGTTATGTCGACCGCAGGTATGATCAAGGTCTTTGCTGGGTGTCCTACCTTCGATGGGAAGGACTACCCCTACTGGAAGAATAAGATGCGAATGCATCTTGAAGCAATTGATAACGATCTCTGGTATGTTGTGGAAAATGGTGTTCCCTCAGTCACACCTTCTCTGAATGCTGCCGATGTGAAGAGATTCAAGCAACTCGACTCTCAAGCGAAGAATATCATATGTGGCCATCTAAGCAAAGGACAGTATGGCAGAGTGAGTGCCTTGGAAACAGCGAAGCTTATCTAGGACAGGTTGTCCAAAGTGAATGAAGGAGTCTGAACTCAGTGTGACTCTTGAGTTGATGTTCTTCGCAATCTCTTCAACCACTTCAAAAGACTCGACAATGAAAATGTTCAACAAACCTTCGATCGCCTCACTGACATCTCAAATGAGCTTCAAGCACTTGGTGCCACTGACATCACTGACCATGAGGTGGTGAAGAAATTTCTAAGATCGCTTGATTCCTTATTTGACACTCTGGCATTGATGATACAAGAACGTGCTGATTACAAGTCACTTGATCCCACTGATATTCTCGAGAGGCTAAATACTCATGAGTTCCAACTTGCTGAAAAGAGAGATCTCTATGGTTCAAGCTATGGCAGAACCCATGCACTGAAGGCCAAGGCAGTATCTGAGTCCGAAGATGAAGACTCTGGTAGCAGCCTTGGTGATCCTGAAGAAATGAGCCATGATCTGGCTCTGCTCGTGAAGAAGTTCCAAAAGTTCTCAAGACGTGGTTGCCTTGGAAGATCCTCAAGGAGCAATGATTCCTCATCCAGTGACTACAAGAAGAGGCTCTGTCACAAATGCAAGAAACCTGGACATTTCATTCAAGATTGTCCTCAGTGGGAAAAGGAATCAAAGAAGAAGAAATACAAGGATTACAGTTCTGATGATACAAAGAAAAAGAAGAAATCCACAAAATCCTCATCATCAAAATCTTCCAAGCCTTCATATCACAAGAAGAGCATCTCCAAGAAGGCCAGGGCATTCATTGGTAAGGAAATGGACTCTGAGGCTGAATCTGAAGAAAATGAGGAAGAGGAGTCATCTGAAGAGTCCGAATCTGGAGTGGCGAGCCTTACTCTCGCTACTGCATTCATCAGCAAGTCTATCTTCAACACTGAAGAAAATGACCTCACCAACAAGGCTGATGAAGGCGATGATGACTACGCTCCCACCTATTGCTTCATGGCAAAGGGTGCCAAGGTACTCAAATATACCTCCTCTGAATCAAGTGAGAATGAATCTGATGAAAATCTTAAGCCCAGCTATTCTAAACTTGCTAAGATTGCTATAAAACAACAAAGGGCTTTAGAAAAGGTTCAAACATGCTAAATAAAAGTGATGATATGTTGGGTGAAGAAATGGATCGCACTGAAACTTTGACTGAAAGTCTTCAGAGACTTCAGTCCAAGCTTGACAAACTTCAAAGTCATCATAACACTCTCCTATCGGATCATGAGAAGCTTTCTTATGAATTTCTTCAAAGATAGCAAGACCTTGAGAAGCTAAGAGTGAGTTATGAAGATCTTCAGAAGGAGCGTGATTCATTACTTGCTCAACAAATCAGCGCTTCTCAGGAAGAATTTGTTCCACCATGCTTGAAGTGCATTGAACGTGAATCTGCTAATTCTTCACCTGAATGTTCAAATGCTGCTAATGTTTCAAATTCTTCACATGCCTCTACTATCACTAATTCCTCATCTGAGGACATTGCTAGTATCACTGACAATGCAGGGCTGAAGGAATTGTACACAACAGCCATGTACAAAAGCCTCAAAGGGCATCAGGCTCTTTGTGATGTGCTTAAAAAGCAGATGCTCAACAGGAACCCTAGGAAAGAGGGTATCGCCTTTGAGAGGAAACTCAATGCTGATGCTACATATTGGAAGCCTGAGCAGTACCCCAAAACTACATGGGTTGCTGCAAAGGGACCTCCAGTTGATCCATCTAACTTATCTGGATTTGCATGTGAATCTCCTCATTTTGATGATGAGTCAATTGACTCCAACTATATGCTATTCAAAAATCTAAATGGTGAAGTATTTGCTAGATATGTTGGCACTAACTACAGGAACGGCTCCCCTATGCAGAAAATCTGGGTTCCCAAAAGATGTCTTGAAAATCTTCAGGTGAATGTCATCATGACACCACCTGTGAAGAATAGGAACCCCTGATCAAATTCCTCATACGGACCAAATTCCTCATATGGATCAAAGTCCTCATATGAACATCATCGTGCTAACCCGTCTGTTTCGCAGGGAAGATCTAAGGATTATGGATATATGCATCATTCTTCAAATCATTATGTCCATAAGTCCTCGAAGAATTTCTCTGCATTCTCTTATGCTTACTCTAACCCCTCTTATGTGAAACGAAATGGACTGGCTTCTGTGCCATCCTTCTCGTATGGAGCTCGCAGAATGATGAACTCTTTGCCACCCCTTCAGATGTGGGTGGTGATGAAAAAGAACTAATCTCTTCTGCAGGGTTAGGTCTCCAGACGCACATAATCGTCTGAAGAATTTGCTGGAGACCTGAGCATGCCTGAAAGGACGCAGGCTAACCATGAAGAAATGAACTTTCATTTCTCACGTGCACATATCGCGTTATTAGTTCTTTTACTTGATGAAATTGATCTGATGAATTGATGTCATATTCTTCATTGATGAAGTATATGAGTTTGTAAGCTGCACTAATTCATCTATAGGATGATCAACCCAAAGCCAGTGAGTGGGTCCTCGATAGTGGATGTACAAACCACATGACTGGTGACAAGAATCTATTGATGGATGCTCCATTATCTCCGTCGCATCTGAAGCATATCATCTTTGCTGACAAAGGCAAAAGTCAGGTATTGGGTCTAGGTAAGGTTGCGATTACAAAGGATCGACACATGGACAAAGTCATGCTTGTTGAGTCCTTAGGATACAACATTATGTCTGTCTCAATGCTTTGTTATCTTGATATGGTTGTTGTCTTTGGCAAATACCGTTGTGTTGTGGTTATGGAAGCTGACAATTCCAAAGTCTTCGAAGGCTTTAGGAGAGCAGACCTGTATATTGTTGATTTCTCTACAGGACCACAACCAGCCGTGTGCTTACTTGCAAAAGCTTCAGAAGGCTGGCTCTGGCATCGACGACTTGGTCATGCAGGCATGAGGAATTTGCACAAGCTTGCGAAGAAGAAGCATGTCATTGGCATCGAGAATGTAAAATTCCTCAAGGATCACCTATGCGAAGCCTGTGAAGCGGGGAAGATGACCAAGAACAAGCATCCAGCGAAGACTATCATGACCACCACTCGTCCATTTGAATTGCTTCACATGGATCTCTTTAGTCCTCATCATTATTCTGCTATTTCAAATGAAGCATCTCAATATGGCTTTGTTATTGTTGATGATTATTCTCGCTACACATGGGTACACCTTGTTACTTACAAACATGAAGTGCAGGAAGTCTTCAAACGATTTTCCTCGAGGGCTTCAACCAACTTTGGTGTGAAGATCAAGCACATCAGAAGTGACAATGGCACTGAGTTCAAGAATTTTGGTCTCGATGACTATCTTGATGAACTTGGTATTACTCATGAGTTATCTGCTCCTTACACTCCTTAGCAGAATGGCGTCGTGGAGCGCAAGAACGGGACTCTTGCTGAGATGGATCACACTATGCTTGATGAATACAAAACGCCTCGTCGTTTCTGGACTGAGGCAATTGATACTACGTGCCACATCATCAACAGAGTATATCTTCACAAATTCTTCAAAAAGACTTCCTATGAACTCCTCACTGATAAGAAACCCAATGTAAGTTATTTCAAAGTCGTCGGTGCTAAATGTTGGATTAGAGATCCTCATCACAACTCAAAATTTGCACCGAAAGCACATGAAGGTTTTATGCTTGGTTACGGAAAGGACTCGCACACCTACAGAGTCTGCAACAACGTTCTTCACAAAGTTGTTGAAACTGTAGATGTACGGTTCGATGAAACTAACGGCTCGCAAAGAGAGCACCTACCTACTATGATAGATGAACCAGAACCTGAGGAAACTATCAAGTTCAAGGCAACTGAGGATGTCATTCCTACTGAAGAATCTGCTGACGAATTCATTCCAGAACATGAACAACGTCGAGCTAATGCACCTGAAGAAAATGCTGAAGAAAATGGTGCTGAAGAAAACGCTGATCAAACACTTCAACGAAAACCAGCTCATCCTCGCATAGCAAAAGAAGTGCAAGTTGAAAAGATCATCAATGACATCAAAGCGCCAGGTCCTCTCACACGCTCAAAAGCTTCACATTTGTCTAACTTTTGTGGGCAGTATGCTTTTGTCTGTATTACAGAGCCCACTAAGGTAGATGAAGCATTTCTGGAGCCTGAGTGGATTCAGGCCATGCAAGAGGAATTACATCAGTTCGAGCTTAACAATGTCTGGGAACTGGTCAAACGTCCAGATCCTCGCAAGCACAATATCATCGGCACAAAGTAGATCTACCGCAACAAGCAAGATGAAAATGGCCTTGTGGTGAGGAATAAGGCACGACTTTTAGCTCAAGGCTACGCACAGGTTGAAGGAATTGATTTTGATGAAACTTTTGCACCTGTTGCTAGACTTGAGGCTATTCGCATATTACTTGCTTATGCTAACCATCATGATATCACTTTGTATCAAATGGATGTGAAAAGTGCATTCCTCAATGGTAAGCTTGAGGAAGAAGTATACGTTGCTCAACCCCCAGGTTTTGAAGATCCAAAGAATACTGACAAAGTCTTCAGACTCAACAAGGCCCTCTATGGCCTCAAGTAGGCCCCACGGGCTTGGTATGATACCTTGAAGGAACTCTTCATGAAGAAAGGCTTCAAATCCGGTTCACTCGACCCTACTCTTTTCACTAAATCTTATGATGGTGAATTGTTTGTGTGCCAAGTATATGTTGATGATATTATCTTTGGCTGTACTGACCAACATTATAGTGATGAATTTGCCTATATGATGAGTGAAGAATATCAAATGTCTAGGATGGGAGAGTTGAAATTCTTCTTAGGTCTTCAAATTCGTCAACAACACAATGGCATATTCATATCTCAGGAGAAATACCTCAAGGATGTACTGAGGAAATTCTGCATGCAAGATTGCAAAGGCATCAAAATTCCTATGCCCACCAATGGCCATCTGTGCACCAATGAAAATGGTATTGACTTTGATCATAAGGTATACCGCTCCATGATAGGTTCCTTATTATACTTATGTGCATCTAGGCCAGATATAATGCTTAGTGTTTGCATGTGTGCCCGATTTCAAGCTGCACCGAAGGAATCACACCATAAGGCTGTGAAGCATATTCTTCGATATCTAGCTCACACACCAACACTTGGATTATGGTACCCAAAGGGCTCGGCTTTTGATCTTGTTGGATATTGTGACTCTGACTATGCTGGTGATCGTGTGGATCGCAAGTCAACATCTGGTACTTGTCATTTCCTCGGACGATCTTTGGTCTATTAGTCCTCGAAGAAACAGAACTGTGTATCACTATCTACTGCTGAAGCTGAGTACATTGCCGCTGGTTCTTGCTGGGCCCAATTGCTATGGATGAAGCAAATTCTCAAGGACTATGGCATCAACATGAAGAATGTGCCTCTCTTCTGTGACAATGAGAGTGATATCAAGATTGCTCACAACCCAGTTCAGCACTCGAAGACAAAGCACATTCAGATTCGTCATCATTTTCTTCATGATCATGTGTTGAAGGGCGACATTTCTATTGAGCATGTGAAGACTGAAGAACAGCTAGCCGATATCTTCACAAAGCCCTTAGATGAGAAGAGATTTAGCAAGTTGCGGTGTGAGCTAAATATCCTAGAATCTTCGAATGTTCTGTGAAAAGGACACTCATCCTAACACTTATGCAAAATTGATGACTTAGATGTGCAACACATGAAGAAACGTTTTTCTTCAATCAATGAAGAATAACACTCTTAGTGTGAACAAATTAACGAAGAATTTGATTCTCAGAACCCTACGATAATTGTACGCGGTGTCTGAAATCATCATTCTTATACGATGGGTCACGCCACCACCAAAAGTTGAGATTCCTCAAATTATTCATATTCTTCAACTTTGCATTGTCTTCACTGCTTCCGTCGTTTTTCTTCATTGGCTATATATATATATATATATGAGTTTATGTCCTCTACAGCATTAACTTATTGCTATTTCTTCAAGTTGGTTTTCTGCTAAGTGAATGTGATCGGACCCTTCCCCTCTATGCTATACTCAACCCAATCTTTTCACAAATTCTTCATGTGCGTTCTATTTGAAACTCGTTCAAAATCTTCACTGTGTCCTTGTCAGCTCAAGAAATTGCGAACGGAACTTTAAAACCTATCTTATCAAAATTTTCGGTCTTGCCGCTCAAACCGTTCCGCATCCCACGATACACTTATCCACTCACCCACGATCTAACATGATCTCCACCTCTCACTACGTGGGTTACACATGTCATGTGAATGAGAAGGGTCAGGGGCACGTTCGTCCAATTTCTTCGGGCGAGCAGTTTTTCACTGTGGCTATAAATACCCCTCCTCCCCCTCTTCACTTCTTTTACTCCGCTCGACCTCTCTCTCCAGCTCGAGCTTCTCAAACCATAGCACCATCGCTACTTCATTGCTGCCGGTGAGGAAGAGCTTCACTGCCTCGACCTCGTCGACGACGTACTCGCGCTGATTGCGGACATCTTCACTCCGCCGCTGTCGTAGCCGTCTTCCTCCGCCAAGTTAGGGTGTGGAAGATCTGCACAGACGAACTTCACATCTCCTCACTCCAGTTCGTCGTGTTCTTCGTCTAGGGTAATTAAAAGTTACTTTTACTACCCTCGTTGATTCGAATGATTATCTACAAAATCTTCAAAAGTGTTTTTCTTCATATCTTCACACACTGAACACCTCACAAGTCATCCGTTCTTGATTCGTTTCTCTAAGCATCATTTTTCTTCAAGATTCCTCCATTGTGTGGATCTTCGATCTATACAACTCTGGAACCTAAGACAAAGAACGCTTAGTGAAAATCTTCAAGACTCATCTGGTCAAATTCCTCAAACCTGTTCATTTTGAAAAACCTTCTGAGAACGCATATGACCTCTCCAAATTCCTTGCAACTATACTCTGTTCACAGGTACACATGTCAGCTGCTGAATCACTAGGTTGTCATCAACTTAACTCATTTGCAGCGTTCCTCGAAGAAAAGTTGCATACTTCTTCAGAGAATTCGATTGTTCAAATTCCTTAACTGAAGAAAATGGTTGATGGTAGAAGGCCACAGAAGGGAGGAAAGAGTCTTGAGGTAAATACAACGTTTGAAATCCCTGATGACATATATGCTGGGTACTGCACACCTACGGAGGAAACCAAGAATGAGCGCAAAGTGCGCATTCAAAAGATAGAGAGGAGATGGGTAAGAGCATGGAGGGAGTACAGATATGTCACTCCTAAGTACATGAAGAAATTCGCACTCAATCCTCCATGCACAAGAGCTCCATTGGCACCTGGCCAAATAGCAGATCCCACCAGCCTCAAGCGCGGTGAGGACTATCCTGATGAATGGGCCAAGCGCCAAACCAAGTTGGCTAAGCAAGCCAAAGAAGAAGTAAGGAAATTCAATGAAGACTCTGCTGCTGCTGCCTCTGCTGAGGTCCTTGCTGTCAAGCCAAAGAAGGCTATGTCAAAGAAGCCTGCGCACAAGCCAAGTGCTTCCTCAGCAATGCCCGCACGGCTAGAATCATCAATGCCCTCACGGCCAATTCCTCATGCTGCTCCTGTTCCTCCAAAGTCCTCAGCTCCTCCGCCAAAGCCTTCAGCTGTTCCGACCAAATCCTCAGCACCAGTGCATCTCGCTTCGTGCCAAAGGACTGCCGGCATCTCCATTGCCTCAGGTGTCTCAGCTAGTTCCTCAGCTGCACCAAGTTCCTCAGCTGGCCCCTCACTGCTGAAGACAAACGCCACTTCTGGACGAGGTCCACGCCCAAATCCTCAAAAGAAGCAAGTCACTTTCCAAGTGTCGTCTGGTGAAGACGAAGCTGATGATGATGAACTTGCAGAAATCCTCAGAGACAGGCAAGTCAGGGCCGCTAGAGCCAAAGGATCAGAGGTGCCACTGCTTTTGGATCCCAAGCTGATCCTCGACTACATTGATGATTGGCACAAGGACCCCAACACTCCCTTGCCTGACTTCAAGCTGACTCCTGGCCAGAGTCACATGCTGCCCAGTTCATTCAAGAAGAAAAGTGGAAATTTGAGAAGGCCAGGCAGATCAAGAAAGCGCAGTACAAGAAAGAGCGCTATCTGAAGAAAAACGTTGTCTCTATGACAACTGAAGAACTTGTCACTACTCAGACTGAGATTAAGAAACTCAGTGATGATTTTGAAGCATATCGTGCTGATTGGCTTGGAGCCAAGGTTCGTTTTGTGAAACTTGCGGATAACTTCACTTCAAATGTTCCAGCCCCAACGCAATAGGAAATTCCTCAGGCTGAAGCATCTGCTCAGCCCACTGAAGAAAATGCCAGCACCGATGATGACAATCAGGCTGCTGAACATAATGTGAGTTCCAGGGTTGATGACTGCATTCCAGCCGCTAAAGAAATTGCCAGGGCACCCACTAATGGTGTGCCTGAAGAAACTGAAGAACTCAGGGCAACTGCATCAGTTGTGCCTGAAGAAAATCAATCGGATTCCTCAGCTGCTCCTGCACCAACTTCAACTCCAACCCTTCCATCTGCATCAGATGTGAAGAAGACCAAGGCTGCAGAGCATGCTGCAGTGAAGAAAAGGAAAGCATCAGCTGCCTCAGATTCTTCAGCTCCGAAGAAAATGAAGCCTATGACCAGCTCATTTGCAAATCCGATTGATGTTGTTCCCATCTCAACCAGGCCATCAAAGGACCTCGTTCCTTTTGATGAAGAATATGAGATCCCCAGCGGATCTGATGAAGAAACTCATTCTGCTACTTCGTCTGAACCAATCGATGTAGAAATTGAAGTGGATGCTATCCCTTCAGCACCTATAATCTCCTCGCCTGTGCCTCAGTTCATAGCTGAAGAGGCCGGCGTTGAAGAAATGGACGATGATGATGTGGACATTGGCTGCTCCACACCCGTAATCAGTGATGAATTCTGGGAAAGTCAGCATCCAAAATCTCCAATGTTCTCTACAACAAATTCCTTAGTCCCCCACACAAACTGTTCACATGGGCTCTGAAGAAACTCATCCCACTGCATCTGTCCATGAGGAAATTCCAGCCACTAGCACTGATGAAACTGCCGCTGCTGAACAACCAACTACGCAGACTGCCACTGAGGAGGAACCAAAAATTCCTCAGCCTGAGGAACCTGTGATTGAGATTCCTGAGGTCGTGATGCAACTCACAGACACTCCTCTGCCGAAGCCAAAGGATCCATTCTCACGCAAGCAAAAGTTCAAGGCTGATGATTTCTTTGGCGAGCACGTATTCTTCGAAGACTACAACCCACATGACTCTGCTCGCATTAGGAAGTGGCGTTTTTGGACTGCTAGTCATGCCAATTTCTATTCCTCAGTGATGTTCAACAAGGAGAAGATTTTCTACCATGAGCATATTCCTCACGTGGATATGGAATATCTGCCGTGCTTCGCACCAGTCCTCAATGTTCTTCATGACACTGGACTGCTCAACTTTTGCTCTGACATCTGCGATTGGAATGAACAACTGATTCTTCAATTCTATGCAACACTGCACATCATCGGAGATGCTGAAGATGTGAATTCATGGGTGCTGGATTGGATGTCTGAAAACACTCTCTACACTGCACCAGCCTCTGAATTGCTTCGTGCTCTTCCACTCAGTCCTCCCCTTGAAGAAGCTCGCTGCATCTATAGTGAACCTGAGCTCACACATCATTATATGCAGGTGCTGATGAAACCTTTGAAGGAATTGCTGGACGGGCCCAGAACTGTCTATCATATTCTTACGAGGATAATCAGTCCTATCAAGGGCCATGACTCATCTGATGAGGAAATCATTGGCATCATGAAGAATCTCGTATTCAACATCGTTCATGGCATTCCTGTCAATTATCATGATTTCTTCATGAGGATTATGGCCAATGTTGCACTGTCTCCGTTTGAGCTGAAGCCTTATGCACCTTTGATCATGAGATTCCTCAGGACAAGGTCTTCACTCAACTACAAAGCTGATTTCCAGAATCACCTCAGCTACTTGCTCCCAATTGAAGTCCTCAAGTAGACACATTCCTTAGTTGATGGAAAGGGCAAGGCACCAGCTGTAATTGATGAAGGCATTCGTCCATTGGATGGTCAGTTTCTTAAAGCTGCATCTTATTCCACCAATGATGACTCTGCCACATGACTCTGCCAATGCACCTAGGTCCACTCCTCAAGCCACTGCTCTGCGCGTGATAACTGACCGTGAACTTCTGCTTAGTCTTCACAGAAGGTGGATCGAAATCACAAATGGGTTAAGCTTCAGTTTGGTTCACTTCTTCACAACATGACTGCCACACACAATGCAGTGAAGAAAAACCACTACTACCTCCATCAAGTCTTCGGTCGCACCTGGGCAATCCTATTACATCTATATGGTGAAGAAGATCTGAAAAGAAGATTTTGACTGGTCTGCACCTCCACCGAAGAAATTCAAGAAGGTCCAAGTTCCTTCTCTGGTGGCCAGCTCATTTTCTTCATCACGCGACACTGATGAACATGAAGATTTGGACGACACTGCGGCAGGCCCTACATCAACAAACGACCCCAACAACGCTGGCGCTCCTTCATCAACATGATTATCTTCAGGGGCGTTAGTCCTCATTTTCGATCCTTTTGGTTATTCGATGACAAAGGGGGAGAACTATGAGTTAGTCTTCCAGCGGGTCTACTATATGGGCATTTTTTTTGCTAAAGTTACAACTCTCGTTCTTCTGAAACTTTATTGGATCGAGTTGTAATCTTAAACCCGATGGTGCTCTGATACTTTTGATGCACTGTGCTCTGATACTTTTAATGCACTATTCTGCATGCTTATTCCTCGTTAAATATTATTGCACGCATAATGAATTTCATCAGGCACCATATTTCATCACGCATTTCAAATTCTTCATATTATATGTTAAATGCGTGTATGAATTACAAGATATAGGGGGAGATCTCCATGATTCAACTCTTCAAGTGTGCATTGCTTCAAAAGCAAATTCCTCACTATGCACATCTTCAGGGGGAGTTCTTCTATATCTTGCAATCAAATTCCTCAATATCAGTAGTTACACTTCATATGTTTATCCCCGTTGAAAACTTAACCTATATTGTCATCAATCACCAAAAAGGGGGAGATTGTAAGTGCATCTAATGCCCCTTAGTGATTTTGGTGTATTGAAGACTTATAGGTTAAGGGACTAATGCGTTTGTGAGTTTACGCAGGTCTATAAGTCTATGAGGAGTTTTATATTTATTGGAAAAGTCGACCCCTAAAAATGAACATCTTCGACTTAAGATTTTGGTATTTCTGAAGACTTCCATGAAGACTTTGAAAGTGAAGAAATTGGTGTGCCCGTGAAGACTTGGTATTCTTTCGAGGAACATCAAGCGAGAAGACTTTTGTTTTCGTAGTTTCATTTTCTCTTTCTTGAGTCATAGGAAACACCATACTGTTAAAGGGGGGTCGAGGAAATACTAAGAAAAAATTTCCATGTGATGCTCAACTCAAAATCCTACACCTAAGAATCCCTTCGAGTGAAGCCATTGGAAATCTCTTACAGATCAGTCAACTCTTCAGTGACAGAGACGAAGTTCTTCTGGTCTCTGAGGAATTTGTCCTGACTGAGGAGTTAGGAATTCGCCAGTGCGGATTGCCGACACAGTGAGGAACATGATAGCCCTGAGGATTATACTACTCAAAATTCCGACCGTTGCTGTGCTATGCGCCAACTGTCCCAAAATATCTATCCACGTAACGGTCATATCATTGAAGGGCATTTATGTCTTATCATGTCGGGCTGCTCCCTAGGCTATAAATAGCCGCCCCCTACAACCACTAGCCGGTTGGCTGCTCCGAGAGAAACTGTCACTTGTCATTTGAGAGCAACCCATCCTCCGAGGACTTTGAGCGAAAATCATCAAGTGAGGAAAAACCAAAAACCCAAAACCCAAACACCTACAAACCCCAAGTGATTGAGCATCACTGAAGAGATTGATCCTGAGTGGATCCGACGCTTGTTACCCTTGAAGACTGTGCTTTTTCCAGACGGTTCGGCGTCATGGTCTAGAGCATCCAAGAGGAATTGTGGATCGCCGAGTGACCAAGTTTGTGAAGGTTTGGAAGTCGCCTGAAGACTTACCATGAGTGATTGGACGAGGTCTGTGTGACCTTAGTTCAAGGAGAATATGGTGAGGACTGGGTGTCTTGGACTAAGTGTCCTTGACTGGGTGGCCGGGACTGTGTGTCCTCGAGTTTAAATACTCAGCCGCTCCAACCAGACGTACAACTGAGACAATAGTTGGAACTGGTCTACCAAATCATTGTCTTCACCAAGCTTACTGGTTCTATTTCCTCAACTCTTTCATTTCCTCATAACTGTGATGTGTGTTTGTTTATATCTGTGTTTGAAGACTTTGACTGAAGACTTTCTCAATTTCCTCAGTCCAATTTCTTCAGTTTGTTTGTCTTCATCATGTGTTATCCTGTGATTACGCTTCCTGTACTCTGTGCCTGTCTTCATTTCATCATGATGACTATGCTTGTATTCTGTTATGTTTACTTTTGAGTACTTATTCCGCTGCTAGTAGTTCTTCGCTAAGGAATTTCCTCATCGGCAAATTCCTCAGTGAAGAATTTCGTAAAAATCGCCTATTCACCCCCCTCTAGTTGATATAATGCACTTTCAGTCTCCCACTTGCACTAGAGTCAATAATCTAGATTACACAGTAATGATTCTAACACCCATGGAGTCTTGGTGCTGATCATGTTTTCCTCGAGGAAGAGGCTTAGTCAGAGGGTCTGCAGCATTCAGATCCGTATGTATCTTGCATATCTCTATGTCTCCCTCATTGACTTGATCCCGGATGGAATTGAAGCGTCTCTTGATATGCTTGGTTCTCTTGTGAAATCTGGATTCCTTTGCCAAGGCAATTGCACCAATATTGTCAAAAAATATTTTCATGGGACCCGATGCACTAGGTATGGCACCTAGATCGGATATGAACTCCTTCATCTAGACTCCTTCATTTGCTGCTTCCGAAGCAGCTATGTACTCCACTTCACACGTAGATCCCGCCATGACGCTTTGTTTAGAACTGCTCCAACTGACAGCTCCACCGTTCAATATAAACACGTATCCGGTTTGCGATTTAGAATCATACGGATCAGTGTCAAAGCTTGCATCGATGTAACCATTTAAGACGAGCTCTTTGTCACCTCCATAAATGAGAAACATATCCTTAGTCCTTTTCAGGTATTTCAGGATGTTCTTGACCACTTTCTAGTGATCCACTCCTGGATTACTTTGGTACCTCCCTGCTAAACTAATAGCAAGGCACACATCAGGTCTGGTACACATCATTGCATACATGATGAGCATATGGTTGAAGCATAGGGAACACTTTTCATTTTATCTCTATCTTCTACAGTGGCCGGGCATTGAGTCTTACTCAATTTCACACCTTGTAATACAGGCAAGAACCCTTTCTTAGCTTGATCCGTTTTGAACTTCTTCAAAACTTTATCAAGGTATGTGCTTTGTGGAAGTCCAATTAAGCGTCTTGATCTATATCTATAGATCTTGATGCCCAATATATAAGCAGCTTCACCAAGGTCTTCCATTGAAAACTTCTTATTCAAGTATCCTTTTATGCTATCCAGAAATTCTATATCATTTCCAATGAATAATATGTCATCAACATATGATATTAGAAATGCTAAAGAGCTCCCACTCACTTTCTTGTAAATACAAGTTTCTCCAAAAGTCTGGATAAAACCATATGCTTTGATCACACTATCAAAATGTTTATTCCAACCCTGAGAGGCTTGCACCAGTCCATAAATGGATCGCTGGAGCTTGCACACTTTCTTAGTACACTTCGGATCGATAAAACCTTCAGGTTGCATCATGTACAACTCTTCTTCCAGAAAACCATTCAGGAATGCAGTCTTTACATCCATTTGCCAAATTTCATAATCATAAAATGCGGCAATTGCTAACATGATTGAGACGGACTTAAGCATCGCTACGGGTGAGAAGGTCTCATCGTAGTCAACTCCTTGAACTTGTCGAAAACCTTTCGCAACAAGTCGAGCTTTGTAGACAGTAACATTACTGTCAGCGTCAGTCTTCTTCTTGAAGATCCATTTATTCTTGATGGCTTGCCGATCATTGGGCAACTCTACCAAAGTCCACACTTTGTTCTCATACATGGATCCCATCTCATATTTCATGGCCTCAAGCCATATTGTGGAATCTGGGCTCATCATCGCTTCCTCATAGTTCATAGCTTCATCATGGTCAAGTAACATGACCTCCAAAACAGGATTACCGTACCACTCTGGTGCGGATCTTGCTCTAGTTGACCTACGTGGTTCGGTAGTAATTTGATCTGAAGTTTCATGATCATCATCATTAGCTTCCTCACTAATTGGTGTAGGTGTCACAGGAACCGCTTTTTGTGATGAACTACTTTCCAATAAGGGAGTAGGTACAATTACCTCATGAATTTCTACTTTCCTCCCACTCACTTCTTTCGAGAGAAACTCCTTCTCTAGAAAGGATCCATTCTTAGCAACGAATGTCTAGCCTTCGGATCTGTGATAGAAGGTGTACCCAACAGTTTCCTTTGGGTATCCTATGAAGACACATTTTTACGATATGGGTTCGAGCTTATAAGGTTGAAGCTTTTTAACATACGCATCACAGCCCTAAACTTTAATAAACGACGACTTTGGTTTCTTGCCAAACCACAGTTCATAAGGAGTCGTTTCAACGGATTTCGATGGTGCCCTATTTAACGTGAATGCAACCGTCTCTAAAGCATAACCCCAAAATGATAGCGGTAAATCAGTAAGAGACATCATAGATCGCACCATAACTATTAAAGTACGATTACGATGTTCGGACACAACATTACACTATGGTGTTTCAGGTGGCGTGAGTTGTGAAACTATTCCACATTGTTCAAATGTAAACCAAACTCGTAACTCAAATATTCTCCTCCACGATCAGATCGTAGAAACTTTATTTTCTTGTTACGATGATTTTCAACTTCACTCTGAATTTCTTTGAACTTTTCAAATGTTTCAGACTTATCTTTCATTATGTAGATATACCCATATCTGCTTAAATCATCTATGAAGGTGAGAAATAACGATACCCACCGCGAGCCTCAACATTCATCAGATCACATACATTAGTATGTATGATTTCCAACAAATCTGTTGCTCGCTCCATTGTTCCGGAGAACGGCGTTTTAGTCATCTTGCTCATGAGGCATGGTTCGCAAGTACCAAGTGATTCATAATCAAGTGATCCCAGAAGTCCATCGGAATGGAGTTTCTTCATGCGCTTTACACCAATATAACCCAAACGGCAGTGCCACAGATAAGTTGCACTATCATTATCAACTCTGCATCTTTTGGCTTCAACATTATGAACATGTGTATCACTACTATCGAGATTCAACACAAATAGACCACTCTTCAAGGGCGCATGACCATAAAAGATATTAATCATATAAATAGAACAACCATTATTCTCAGATTTAAATGAATAACTGTCTCACCTCAAACAAGACCCAGGTATAATGTTCATGCTTAATGTTGGCACCAAATAACAATTATTCAGGTCTAAAACTAATCCTGAAGGTAGATGTAGAGGTAGCGTGCCGACGATGATCACATCGATTTTGGAACCATTTCCCACGCGCATCGTCACCTCGTCCTTAGCCAGTCTTCACTTAATCCATAGTCCCTGTTTCGAGTTGCAAATATTAGCAACAGAGCAAGTATCAAATAACCAGGTGCTACTGCGAGCTCTAGTAAGGTACTCATCGATAACATGTATATCACATATACCTTTGTTCACCTTGCCATCCTTCTTATCCGCCAAATACTTGGGGCAGTTCCGCTTCCAATGACCAGTCCCTTTGCAGTAGAAGCACTCAGTCTCAGGCTTAGGTCCAGACTTGGGTTTCTTCTCTAGAGCAACAACTTGTTTTCCATTCTTCTTGAAGTCCCCTTTCTTCTTCCCTTCAACCTTTTTCTTGAAACTTGTGGTCTTGTTGACCGTGAACACTTGATGCTCCTTCTTGATTTCTACCTCTGGAGCCTTTAGCATTGCGAAGAGCTCGGGAATCGTCTAATCCATCCCTTGCATATTATAGTTCATCACGAAGCTCTTGTAGCTTGGTGGAAGTGATTGACGAACTCTGTCAATGACACTATCAACCGGAAGATTAACTCCCAGCTGAGTCAAGTGATTATGGTACCCAAACATTCTGAGTATATGTTCACTGACAGAACTATTCTCCTCCATCTTGCAGCTGTAGAACTTATTGGAGACTTCATATCTCTCAATCCGGGCATTTGCTTGAAATATTAACTTCAACTCCTAGAACCTCTCATATGCTCCATGACGTTCAAAACGATGTTGAAGTCCCAGTTTTAAGCCCTGAAGCATGGCACACTGAACTATTGAGTAGTCATTAGCTTTGCTCTGCCAGACGTTCATAACATCTGGCATTTCTCCTGCAGCAGGTTTGGCACCAAGCTGTGCTTCCAGGACGTAATTCTTCTATGCAGCAATGAGGATAATCCTCAAGTTATGGACCCAGTCCGTGTAATTGCTACCATCATCTTTCAACTTTGCTTTCTCAAGGAACGCATTAAAATTCAATGGAACAACAGCACGGGCCATCTAACTACAACAACATAGACAAGCAAAATACTATCAGGTACTAAGTTCATGATAAATTGAAGTTCAATTAATCATATTTCTTAAGAACTCCCACTTAGATTGACATCCGTCTAATCATCTAAGTGATCACGTGATCCATATCAACTAAACCATAACTGATCATCACATGAAATGGAGTAGTTTTCAATGGTGAACATCACTATGTTGATCATATCTACTATATGATGCATGCTCGACCTTTCGGTCTCAATGTTCTGAGGCCATATCTGCATATGCCAGGCTCGTCAAGTTTAACCCGAGTATTCTGCGTCTGTAAAACTGTCTTACACCCGTTGTAGATGAACGTTGAGCTTATCGCACCCGATCATCACGTGGTGTCTCGGCATGACGAACTTTGCCAACGGTGCATACTTAGGGAGAACACTCCTACCTTGAAATTTAGTGAGAGATCATATTATAATGCTACCATCAAACAAAGCTGAATAAGATGCATAAAGGATAAACATCACATGCAATCAATATAAGTGATATGATATGGCCATCATCATCTTGTGCCTTTGATCTCCATCTCCAAAGCACCGTCATGATCAACATCGTCACCGGCGCGACAGCTTGATCTCCATAGTAGAATCGTTGTCATCTCGCCAACTATTGCTTCTACAACTATCGCTACCGCTTAGTGATAAAGTAAAGCAATTACAGGGTGATTGCATTGCATACAATAAAGCGACAACCATATGGCTCCTGTCAGTTGCCGATAACTCTGTTACAAAAGATGATCATCTCATACAATAAATATAGCATCATGTCTTGACCATATCACATCACAACATG
Source organism: Triticum monococcum (assembly GCA_034509565.1). Classification (NCBI taxonomy): domain Eukaryota; kingdom Viridiplantae; phylum Streptophyta; class Magnoliopsida; order Poales; family Poaceae; genus Triticum; species Triticum monococcum. The sequence goes on from CM067842.1 coordinate 292,588,355, forward strand.
ACCTGCAAATACAAGTTAGACGGCATCTACTTTGTTGTTCCAAGTTTTACGTGGCTGCTACAGGCTGAGCAAGAACCGTTCTTACCTACGCATAAAAACCACAACGATAGTTTGTCAAGTTAGTGTTGTTTTAACCTTCTCAAGGACCGGGCGTAGTCACACTCGGTTCAACTAAAGTTGGAGAAACTGACACCCGCCAGCCACCTGTGTGCAAAGCACGTCAGTAGAACCAGTCTCGCGTAAGCGTGCGCGTAATGTCGGTCCGGGCCGCTTCATCCAACAATACCGCCGAACCAAAGCATGACATGCTGGTAAGCAGTATGACTTGTATCGCCCACAACGCACTTGTGGTCTACTCGTGCATATAACATCTACGCAATAACCTGGCTCGGATGCCACTGTTGGGGAACGTAGTAATTTCAAAGAAGTTCCTACGCATACGCAAGATCATGGTGATTCATAGCAACGAGAGGGGAGAGTGTCATCCACGTACCCTCATAGACCGTTAAGAGCAAGCGTTATGACAACGAGGTTGATGTAGTCGTATGTCTTCATGATCAACCAATCCTCAGTAACGAACATACGTCACCTCCGTGTTCAGCAAATGTTCAGCTCGGTGACGTCCCGCGAACTCACGATCCAGTAGAGCTCGGGGAAGAGTTTCGTCGGCACGACGGTGTGGTGACGATGTTGATGAAGCTACTATTGTAGGGCTTCGCCTAAGCACCGCTATAGTATGACCGAGGTGGATTATGGTGGAGGGGGCACCGCAGATGGCTGGGAGAGATCAATGATCAACTTGTGTGTCTAGAGGTGCCCCCTGCCCCCCGTATATAAAGGAGCAAGGGGGAAGGCCAGCCGGCCCTATAGGGCGTGCCAGGAGGAGGAATCCTCCTCCTAGTAGGAGTAGGATTCCCCTCTTTCAAACTCCTACTAGGAGGGGGAAAGGAAGGGGGAGAAGAAGAAGGAAAGGGGGGCACCGCCCCCCTCTCCAAATCCAATTCGGACCAGAGGGGGAGGGGCCGTGCGTCCTGCCCTGGTCGGCCCCTATCTCTCTCCACTAGGGCCCAACAAGGCCCATTAACCCCCGGGGGTTCCGGTAACCCCTCCGACACTCCGGTAAAATCCCGATTTCACCCGGAGCTCTTCCAATGTCCAAATGTAGGCTTCCAATATATCAATCTTTATGTCTCGACCATTTCGAGATTCCTCCTCATATCCGTGATCATATCCGGGACTCCAAACTACCTTCGGTACATCAAAACATATAAACTCGTAATACCGATCGTCACAGAATTTTAAGCGTGCGGACCCTACGGGTTCGAGAACTATGTAGACATGACCGAGACATGTCTCCGGTCAATAACCAATAGCGGAACCTGGATGCTCATATTGGTTCCTACATATTCTACGAAGATGTTTATCGGTCAAACCGCGTAACAATATACGTTCTTCCCTTTGTCATCGGTATGTTACTTGCCCGAGATTCGATCGTTGGTATCCCAATACCTAGCTCAATCTCGTTACCGACAAGTCTCTGTACTCGTTCTGTAATGCAACATCCCAGCACTAACTTATTAGTCACATTGCTTGCAAGGCTTATAGTTACATGCATTACCGAGAGGGCCCAGAGATACCTCTCCGACAATCAGAGTGACAAATCCTATTCCTGATCTATGCCAACTCCACGAACACCATCGGAGACACCTGTAGAGCACCTTTATAATCACCCAGTTACGTTTTGTCATTTGGTAGCACGCAAAGTGATCCTCCAGTATTCGGGAGTTTCATAATCTCATAGTCATAGGAACATATATAAGTCATGAAGAAAGCAGTAGCAGTAAACTTAAACGATCAAGTGCTAAGCTAACAAAATTGGTCCAGTCAATCACATGATTCTCCTAATGATGTTATCCCGTTGATCAAAAAACAACTCATGTCTATGGCTAGGAAACTTAACCATCTTTGATCAATGAGCTAGTCAAGTAGAGGCATACTAGTGACAGTATGTTTGTCTGTGTATTCACACATGTATTATGTTTCCGGTTAATAAAATGCTAGCATGAATAATAAACATTTATCATGAAATAAGGAAATAAATAATAACTTTATTATTGACTCTAGGGCATATTTCCTTTAGAAGCCAAGGGACAAGTGCGGAGCGCCGCGGCCCCAACAGCCCGCGACCATTGTTGAAGCATGGCGATTGATGGGACGTGGGTGTCTCCACTTTCCCACACTGCCTTGGCAACTGTCCAACAGACAAAAGGCTGGCGCAGGCTACATTTGGCTTCATTGCTTTCCTTCGTCTTGCTCTAGATCCCCTTTCTTGCTCCTTGCTTCCGGAGACTCCAGATCTTCCCGGATCATCCTTCAAGCCTGCCGTAGATGGCGCCCAAGAAAGCTCGGGCCACATCCTTGTCGTCTTGGTACAAGCTGGCGCTTGATGCGCCGAGCGTTTCAGAGAAGAACCTTGCAGGCATTGTAACACCCCGGATGTAACTTGCCATAGTTGTAACTCTGACTCTTCCATTTCTGGCATTAAATTATGAGTTTTCCTTCGTGGTTGAGTTTTGTCTTTGTTTTGCATTTTGTTCGTGTCATGCATTTCATACCATGTCATCATGTGCATCGCATTTGCATACGTGTTCATCTCATGCATCCGAGTATTTTCCCTGTTGTTTGTTTTGCAATCCGACACTCCCACGGGCATCGGCGCCCCCTTTTGTCTCTTTTCGTGAGCCGGTGTTAAACGTTCTCGGAATGGAACGAGATTTTCCAAGTTTCCTTGGTACACCACCGGTAGACCGCCTATCAAATTTTGTGCCATTTGGAGTCTGTTTGATACTCCAACGGTTAACCGGGGAACCGCAAAGGCCTCGTGTGTGTTGCAGCCCAACACCCCTCCAAAACGGCCCAATAACCCTTCCAAACCCCTCCCATTTCCTCCGCCGTCGGATCACGATCGTGTGGGCGAAAACTACACTCCATTTGGACACTCCTACATCCTCCTAGCTATAAATATGTGACCCCCTCCATTTTTCCGCGCAGACGAAACCCTAGCTACCTCCCTCTCGGTCACCGGACACGTCCTTACCTAGCCAGACGTAATCGCCGCCACGCCCGCACCTTTCAGAGGGCACCGTGTGGCCTCGGATCCGCCCCTCCGCCACGGCCCGGCGAGCCCGGATTGGGCCCGACCGGCCCATCACTGCTGCCACGCCCCCGTGCCTCCTCTCCGCCGCCGCCGGATCTCGCGCCACTGCGCCGCCGCCTCCAGCGCCGCCTCGCCGCCACCCAGTCGACGCCGACCGCTCCTCTACCTCCAGCACCTCCACCGTGATGCCTCCTTGCTATGCGGCGCCGGATCCGGTGGCCCCGTGCTCAAATCCGGCGAGCCCTGCACGACCCCGTCGCCCTCTCCCTCTTCGGCGAGTCCTCAGGCGCATCTCCGACCATTTTCCGGCGAACCTCAAATGGCGTGCCGATGAACCCTAGATCTATTTGACTGGGAGGTGATCATTCACTAAGTCTTTTCCCCTGATGTAATTTTTATGCCCTGTTCATTACAGCATAACTCCATGACCGCAACTCTATTTCATGCGCATGATATATCAAAATGTTCATTGTGAGATGCTCTTCATTTAATTCCATTGTGGCATGCTTGTTTGAGTCCATCTTGATTCCCAAATCATTGATGTAAGAGTTCTCTAAAATGTTTACTCATGTTACTTAGCAGATTATGATGTTTTGTTGTTTTTGCCACATTAGATGTGTGCTTCATATGAGCATGAGCTCTACATGTGTTTTGAACTATGCCATGCCATCTTTGCAGAGGTACTTTCCATGTATTTTTGTGATCAATGTGGAGCCTATCACAAGCATGCAAAGTAGCCTTCGTGATATTGCTGATTTCAGGAACTTAGGATTTTGCTGTCTTTTTTCCTGCTGTTATTTTGATGCCATGTAAACATGATGCTACAGTGAGATCCATGCTTGTTTTGAGTATCTTCGGTAAGGGTGGTTTGGACATATGGTTATGATCTATCCATCCATGCCCCTGTTTGCAATTATGGAGTGGCCTAGAATGTCTTAATATTGCTCTACTTTTGCTATAAAATGTTCCTGGCAGATTGTTTACATGTTAATCAATTTTGCCATGGTTGTTGCTAGTGATCCATGCATGCTATGAACTTGCTATTGCCATGGTTAGGTTCATTAATACGTCTTCTTGCTGTTAGTATGCTTGCCGTGTCATGCAATGCCTTGTGGTGAGTGATTTGAGCTCGCAAAGTTGCCTTCATAACTCTATTTATGCCATGCTCTGTTTTTCTGCTAAGTCTGAAACTGTTAATAAAACATGCTATGTTTACATGAGTGCCATCATATCTTCTGTGCATTTTTTGGCTGATGATCAGTAAGGTACATTTGATCTATGCATTTAGTAGATTCATGACATGCCTTTGTTTGCTATGATCTGTTCCTGTAGCATGTTTTTTGCTTGCTCTAAACATGTCTTCCTGATGTTATTTCTGTCATGTTAGTATTTTTCACAAAGTCTGTGAAGCTAATATCTTTTGCTCTTTTGACATGCTTGTTTGAACCTGCTCTTGTGTGATTTAGTCATAGCTCAGTGTTCATGTTTTGTCAAGCATCTTGAGTAAATCACTGCCATATGCCTTTTTGATATGTTGGGGTGCAGTAGCTTAGTTTCTTGGTGCATTCTATATGTCATCGTGCTATTAATCACAGAATTGTGCCATTCTTGTTTTGCTTGCGATTTGCAAACCATGCATCCTATTCCGGTGATCTTTATGCTGATTTCGACCAAAATCATCTCATATTTCCAATGGCACACTTGGTTTGCCAAGTTGATGCCTCGCTCAATCTTTTCCTTCCAGAGCATGCATATGCATTGCATATCACATCTCGCATATCATGCCATGTTTTGCATCATGTTGATTGTGCGTTGCACCGTGGTTGATTGTTGGTCCTTTGCTTGTTGTTCTTGCTTTGGGTAGAGCCGTGAGACGAGTATGTGATTGAGAAACCCATTGAGTACGCTAACGAGGATCAAGCTTTCGACAGCTCTGAGAACTTTGCAGGCAAGATGACCATACCCTCGAAATCACTTCTATCTTTGCTTGCTAGTTGTTCACTCTACTGCTATGTCACGTTACCTACCACTTGCTATATCATGCCTCCCATATTTCCATGTCAAGCCTCTAACTCACCTTTCCTAGCAAACCGTTGTTTGGCTATGTTACCGCTTTGCTCAGCCCCTCTTATAGCGTTGCTAGTTGCAGGTGAAGTTGAAGTTTGTTCCTTGTTGGAACATGGATATTGTTCGGATATCATTATTATCTCTTATTTACTTTAATGCATCTATATAATTGGTAAAGGGTGGAAGGCTCGGCCTTATGCCTGGTGTTTTGTTCCACTCTTGCCATCCTAGTTTCCGTCATACCGGTGTTATGTTCCTTGATTTTGCATTCCTTACGCGGTTGGGTGTTATGGGAACCCCTTCATAGTTCGCCTTGAATAAAACTCCAACAACGCCCAAGCTTGGTTTTACCACTTTCCACCTAAGACTTTTCCCTTGGGTTCCGCGGACACAAGTGTCATCTTTATTTTAACCCCCCCCCCCCCCCGGGCCAGTGCTCCTCTGAGTGTTGGTCCAAACTAGAGCACCATGCGGGACCGTCCCTTGGCAACTTGGGTTATGTTGGTACCTGTACACTTAGATTATCCGGTGTGCCCTGAGAATGTGATATGTGCAGCTCCTATCGGGATTTGTCGGCACAGCCGGGTGGTTTTGCTAGACTCGTTTTACCATTGTCAAAATGTCTTGTAACCGGGATTCCGAATCTGATCGGGTCTTCCTGGGAGAAGGAATATCCTTCGTTGACCGTGAGAGCTTGTGATGGGCTAAGTTGGGACACCCCTGCAGGGTTTTGAACTTTCGAAAGTCGTGCCCGCGGTTATGGGCAGATGGGAATTTGTTAATATCCGGTTGTAGAGAACTTGACACATAACTTAATTAAAATGAATCAACCACGTGTGTAGCCGTGATGGTCTCTTTTCGACGGAGTCCGGGAAGAGAATACGGTCTCGTGTTATGCTTGAACGTAAGTAGCTTCAGGATCACTTCTTGATCACTATTAGCTTCTCGACCATGCTTTGCTTCTCTTCTCGCTCTCATTTGCCTAAGTTAGCCCCATATATGCTAGTGCTTGCTGCAGCTCCACCTCATTACCCCCTTCCTACCTTTAAGATTAAATAGTCTTGGTCGCGAGGGTGTGAGATTGCCGAGTCCCCGTGACTCGCAGATACTTCCAAACAGATGCAGGTGTCGATGATGCCAGTGCAGAGGACACTACTGAACTCAAGTTGGAGTTCGACGAGGATTCGGGCTGTTTCTATGTTTCTTTTCCGGATGATCAGTAGAGGAGCCCAGTTGGGACGATCGGGGATCTAGCATTTGGGGTTATCTTTCTTTATTTTGGTTGCGTAGTCGGACCTTGATTGTATTCTGGATGATGTTTGATATATTTATGTATTGTGTGAAGTGGCGATTGTAAGCCTACTCTTTATCCCTTTCTCATTCAGTACATGTGATGTGTAAAGATTACCCCTCTTGCGACAGACCTACCATGCGGCTATGCCTCTAGGTCATGCCCCGACACGTGGGAGATATACCTGCATTGTGGGTTTTACAAGTTGGTAATAAGAGCCTTCCCCGACTTAGGAGCCCCCTGCTTGGTCGAATCACTGACGTTGTTGAGTCTAGAACAAAATGTTTTGAGTCTTAGGATTATATATATCAGAGAGTAGGATTCTTTTTACTCCTCAGTCCCTTCATCGCTCTGGTGTGGCCTCCTGACGTAGAGTTTTGACTCTTCTCTCCTCAAATTTCACGAAATTTCTTTTTTTAGGATCACGCGTGTATCCTGGAATTGTTCCGATGGTTTTGTGATGAGAACATTGTTCTTGGTGCCTCCTGACATTTAGGGGTTGTGGCAGTGTCCCGGGGAGTTGAGCTCCGAGGTGTTGTCGTCACAATTTTATCGTTGCAGTTCTGGAATACCTGAGTTCGCCGACATCGAAAATCTCTTTTATGTAGTTGTTGGTGAGATAACCTCGACGCCACCCAGTACTGGGGCGGGAGTTCGGGAGTATTGCCATAACTCATATAACAGATGCTTTTCGAAGGTTGAGGTAAATGATTTCCGAAGGTTTCTTGGTTATGTGTTAAAGGATGGATACAACTGGATGTAGGATTTGCTAGTTTTGGGTGAGATATTATGCTTCCCCTGTATCCCCAACACCTTATTGCATAACCGGAAAGTTTCGGGAGTTTCATAGGTGGCAATTCATGTAGCTCTAGTATTTCTTCCCACAGATATTTGGTTTGTGATGGGGTAATCCTTACCAATTATTTGTTCATATCCGTACTTTGTTGCTTTATTCATCTACCTTTATCTAAGTGGCTTCTCAACCTTAATGGAAGTGTGATGATTTACTTTGGAATTCATTAGTTCATCCTTGTTCGAATGTTAGGACCTTATGTTCCAATTTGATCCATTGATTCAGCTTGAATATATGTCTTTCAAGATGCTAACGGATGTCAACCTCTTCAGGATGGCTCCTCCAACGCGTCAGAATCCGGACCCTCCGCCACCACCTCCACCTCCGGAGGCATGGCAAGCTGTCATGGCAGCCACCAACGCCAACACTCAGATGCTTTTGCAACTCTTGTAAGAGCGCAACCAAGGGCAAGGAAACCAAGGAAATCAAGGCCAAGGCAACAATCAGTCTCAGTTTGCTACCCTCAACTAGTTCCTCGCAAACCAGCCCAAGTCCTTTAGCAACTGTGTCAAGGCCACAGACGCCGACGACTGGCTCCTGGATATCTGCAAACATTTTAAGTGTAGCAATGTCAGGCCTGAGGACTTTGTCAAGTTTGCTTCGTTTCAACTCAAGGACCAAGCTGCTGAGTGGTATCAACAATATAGAGATTCCAGAGGAGGTCATGTGATTACCTGGGATGATTTCTACCGAGACTTCAAAGCTCATCACATCCCACAAAGTGTTGCTGAGAGCAAGCATGAGGAGTTCCCCAATCTCAAGCAAGGCAGCATGTGTGTGTATCAATACAATATCCAGTTTCAGAAACTCACTCACTTCGCTAAACAAGATGTCCCTGATGAAAAGAGCATGGTTTATCAATTCAGAGGTGGCCTCAGAGAAGATCTGCAATTAGCTCTCGTGCTTCTTGAGCCGACTAAGTGTCACATCCCTAGTTCTGGTATGACCTAGGCTAGCCTTTCATGCTTGCATCATGTTTAAACTCCTTTTAAATTTGAAATGGGGATTTGTGAAACCCTCAGAATCATTTCTGAAAATAACCCAAATAAAAAGTGCTCCAGAAGGGTCCAAGAAAATGTTCATGTCTCTCTCTGAAAATATTGGTGAGAGGTAAAATTCAAACCAATATTTTTAGGAGCTCATAAATATTTATTTTGGCCATTTGGAATTAATGCATAATTATTTGTATTGGATTTATATTTGTTATATATTCAAATATACTCCAATAATTCTGATTTTTAATGTGGGGCTTTGGAATAATCCAATTAGTTCCTACAATAATTTTCAGGACAATATAAAATGATTTGGTATTTTTATCAAATCAAAACAAATGTCAGAAAATAGAAAACAAAAACAAAATAGGAAAAAAAGGGAGAGAGACCTACCTGGGCTTCTTACCTGGCGCCTCTGGCCGGCCCATCCTTGTTCTGGCCCAGCCCACCAGGGGCATGGGCGTCTTCCTCCTCTTGCCAGTAGGCAGAGGAGAAGCCGGGCACGACGCACGCCGTGGCCACGTCGCCCCGCCACCTCCTGCTTCCCTCCTCCTCGCTCTAGCCTCCCTGAACGACGCCACTGGCCGCCCCGTTCCCCTCTCACTCTCCCGTGCCCTCTCCTCTCCTCTCCCTCGCCTTCTCGCTCACGGCCGAGCGCTGTTGTCGCCGCCGTTCGCCATTGCCGCGGCCACCGCCTCCCCCTCGCCCTCTCTTCGAGTCCAGGAGCTCCGCCTCCTCCCTCTGAAGCTCTCCGCCAAGCCACGCAAGCCGGGACGCCCCATGGAGCCATCATCGCCGTCTTCTCCACCCCCGGCCACCCGAGATCACCGGCGCCCGTCCGTCGTCTCCGACTCGTCCCCGAGCCCGCTTACCATCCCTGCAGCTCCGCGGTGAGCTGTTGACCCAGTTCCCCCTTGCCCCGTCATCCCTCGCGCCCTCTAGCGCTAGCGCCACCTTGGCCGAGAGCTCGGCTCCGCCGTTCATGGCGCCACCATGGCCAGGGGCTGAGCCAGCCGCAACCGAGCACGTCGTCGTGTTCCTGGTGACGCCAGGAGCCCGTAGAACCTCTCCGCTTGCCTCCCCGTGCCTTGTAGCCTCGAACCCGAGATCGCCCGAGCTCTGGCCGCCATCGCGAGCTTCGCTCCGGCGAGCTCCAGCCGCCCCGCAGCCTCCCGTGTGTCCCACAGGATGCGCGCGAGTCTGGGCATGCGCGTAGATGAGCTCCGCCGCCCGAATGGTCGCCGGAGCGGCGATCCCGAGCCCCTCCGCAGTGTCTGGCTCACCGGCGTCAAGCCGCCGGCGGGTGTTGACCCCGCTGACCAGGAGGTTTGACCTCCCGTGGGTCGCTGACATGTGGGGCCCGGCCCTATTAATCTTTAGTTAGGATTAGTTTAACAACTAATTTAACCCTTTTAATTAAATGGGTCACTGACGCGTGGGCCCAACCCCATTAACTAAGCCAGTTTAGTTTTAATTTAATTAGGATTAGCCACAGACACTGACGTGTGGACCCCACATGTCAGGTTTGACCTGGTCAGCTGCCTTTGACCTGCTAACGCAATGCTATTGTCATGCTGACGCAATATATCTTTTCTGGAATTAAAATAAATCAGGAAATTCCAGAATATATTCAAAACTTCAAAAATTCATAGAAATTCAACTGTAACTCAGATTGAAATAATTTATATGTGAAAAATTATCAGAAAAATTCAATCTATCCATATGTACCATTTTCATGCATGACAAACCAACCTATACAAGCTGTATATGTGAAAACACACTTATGGCATATTTAAGAGCTTATTTTGGAGTTGCATTTGAATCTTTAGTTCAAATGGACTTTAACCCAATTAATGCTAGTTGCATTAGCTCCAATAACATCACATCTTCATGCCATGTTCATGCATCATAATGTTGCATATGCTTGTGTTTGATTGCTGACACCGTTCCTTCTCGATAGGTCCTGCTCCAGAGACCGTTCCAGAGTACCTGTCTGAGGAGCAGTGCCTTCCTTGTTGTTCTACCAGGCAAGCAACCCCCTTGTTCATTCTGACACAATCCCACTCTCTCGCCCCTGCTCTCATTTACTGCATTAGGACAACAATGATTCAACTGCTACTTTATGTTGCGGTAGTTGAACCCATTCCTCTGCATGACCTGTCATTGCGACAGTAAATAGTTAAAACTCACTAGCATGTGTAGGAATTGATTGAGCCATGTTGTGTTCCTACCATGCCATGCCTGCTATTTCTTAGATTTGTGTCAGGTCTGATTCATCGGGAATGAATTGGAGTGTTATGATATGTTCTGGTGCTGAGAGTTAAGCGTGTGAACACGATTTGGTAAAGGTAGCGGTGAGAGGCCATGTTGGAGTACATGGTGTGTTGTCTCATTGGGACCGTCCTTAAGAACTGAGTTCTGTGTAAGTTGTCCAATGACTAGCTACTACCACACATTGGGCTCCGGGCGCTCCAAGCTCCCTCGACTTATTAACCGCCTTGAGCTCTGTCCAGGAGTTGCAAATAGTTTCTGGTGTTTGTAGGTAGTGCTATTTTTCTACCGAGTGGCACCCGACAGGGTGGACTTGGGACAGACTAGGCACACGTGGCCCGGTGTACCGAGTGGCACCCGGATGGTGGGCTCAGGAACCCTGTACACATCGTTTGGGGCCGTGAGCGAAACCTCGGCCGGATCTCCTTGCGGATGGGACCCGGATAGGCGATAAACCTGGACTAGAGTCTTGCGTGGTTAGTCAGGTCGTGGCCGACACCCTCGCCAGGCTTCCGCTTGAAGGTTGCCGAGATACATGACGTGTACATGGCGATAAGTGGTGGGAGCGTGTGTGATGAAGTACACCCCTGCAGGGTTATCATGATCTATTCGAATAGCCGTGTCCTCGGTTATGGACTTCTTGGATGCTTACGTGGTACATAGACAACTTAAAGTGGATACTCTAAAATGCTCAAGACAAGTGTGAGTGCTATGGATGGCCTTCTCGTAGGGAGACGAGGATGAATCCTTAGTGGTGTATTGGTGTGGTGATTAGTGGACTCGTGTGCGCTGCCTCATCTCAAAGAAGTTTCTCGTTGTCATAGAACAGGATAGCCACTGAGTCAAAGCTGGCTTGCTGCAACTAAACCCCACATTACCTTCTTGATACTAATGCATATATGATAGGATCTGATGTAAGTCTTGCTGAGTACCTTTGTACTCACGTTTTCTTTATTTATGTTTTGCAGATGAGACATCTGTCTTACTAGTAGTTTCCGCTTGGACTTCGACGAGTAGCTTGTTACCTCAGCTACGATCTTGTACCCTTGGGAGGGTCTTGTAGATAGTCAGGCTTTCCAGCTCTTTTCTTTTGTAGTTGTCTGTACTCAGACATGTAATGCTTCCGTTGCTTGTATGCTCTGAATGATGGGTCATGTGACCCCTGCTTGTATTTATGCTATGTGGCTCTTCTGAGCCTTTATCTATATGAGTTTGCGTTATGTTGTGATGCCATGTTGTACAGCACATACTTGCATGGTATGCGTACGTGTAGCGTGTATTGCTATGTGTGGGATCCGACAATCTAGTTGTTTATCCTTGGCAGCCTATCATATGGGGAAATGTAGTCTAGTGTTTTCTGAGCGATAGTAGTCCGCTACAGCCCGGTCCACCGGAGTCCTGCTAGCCCAGCACTACTGCTCGAACACTTGACTCGCCAGCATGTGTTTCACTTCGTTCCTCTGTCTGTCCCTTCGGGGAAATGTCACGCGGTGACATCTGGAGTCCTGTTAGCCCAGTGCTACAGCCCGAATTAACACGTTGATGACCGACATGCTCGATGTGATTCATGTATGCCTGTCCTCATGAGTTAGTGTCGCTTGGGGTTCACGACTAGCCATGTCGGCCCGGGTTCTCTGTCATATGGATGCTAGCGACACTATCATATACGTGAGCCAAAAGGCGCAAACGGTCCCGGGCCATGGTAAGGCGACACCTGTGGGGATACCGTGCGTGAGGCCGCAAAGTGATATGAGGTGTTACATCCTAGATCGGTGTGACTTAGAATCGGGGTCCCGACACTAAGTATGACTAATTCTACAACATGGCACTAAAGCAAGAAGTTGCTCAGCTCAAGTGCATGGCATCTAAGAAGCGAGTCAGGGATGAAGTTTAATCTTCTTCTTCATCACAAGTGGCAGCTAAGCAATAGAAGTTCTGGTTGCCTCCTCCTCATCCGTTTCATCATCCTTATCAGCAGAAGAGCAAAGGTGGCGGTGGATCTTCCCACCCACCCAACCCAGGCTCTCAGAACAAAGCTCAGTCTCATACTCCAAGGTCAAGTGCTCCTTATCACCGTCCGCTCTCAAAGGTTACTTGTAACAAGTGTCAGCAGAAAGGGCACTATGCAAACAAGTGCTTCAACCAATGGCGCCTTCCGCCTCCTACTCCTGTGAGATCTGCCAGCAATGCAGTGGCCAAGCATAATCCCAAGCATGCTAAGGTCAACATGATGAATGCAACTCAGGTAGAGGATTCTTCAAAAGTGATCATGGGTAACTTTCCAGTTAACTCTATTCCTGCAAAAGTTCTTTTTGACAGTGGTGCATCGCATTGTTTCATGTCAAGATCATTTGTTTCAAAGCATGTCTTCATTTCAGAAAAGTTGGGTAAACCAATGGGAGTGATTTCTCCGGGCAAGTCCATGAGGGCTACCACGATGATCCCGGATGTTTCCATCAAGATGGGAGACTATAAATTTATGTCTTCTCCAATGGTTCTTGGTGACTCGGATATTGATCTAATTCTCGGCATGGACTGGCTTTCTAAGCACAACACTCAGCTTGATTGTGCTGCCAGGCAGATTCAATTGACACACTCTTCTGAGGATGTGATCATCTATGCCGCTCGTGATGATACCATTCGACATTTTTCTCTCAATGACAAGGGCAAGTTGAATGCCATTTCTCAGATTCTAGTCGTTTGTGAATATCAAGACGTCTTTCCAGAAGAGCTTCCGGGAATGCCTCCTCACCAGCCAGTTGAATTTGTTATCGATCTTCAGCCTGGCACGGAACCTGTTTGCAAACGTCCTTACAAGCTTGGACCAGAAGAGTTGAAGGAGTTTAAGAAACAACTCGGTGAACAAGAGTGCATGGGTCTGATCTGACCGAGTTCTTCTCCATGGGGTTGTGGTGTTCTTTTTGTCAAGAAGAAGGATGGAACGGAACGACTCTTCGTCGACTACCGTCCATTGAACAAGAAGAACAAGAAGACAATAAAGAACAAGTATCCACTTCCCAACATCAATGAGCTATTCGAGCAACTTAAGGGTGCCCAAGTATTCTCCAAGCTTGACCTCCATATGGGTTATCATCAGATTCGCATTCGTGAACAAGATATTCCCAAGACAGCATTCAGAACAAGCTATGGTTCTTATGCATATACTGTCATGTCTTTCGGCCTTGTCAATGCTCCTCCAACGTTTTCTCGCATGATGAACTTCATCTTCAACCCTTACACAAATGATTTCGTCCTGGTGTATCTCGATTATATTTTCGTCTTTTCCAAGAATAAGGAGGATCATGGCAAGCATTAGAGATTGGTACCCGACAAACTCAGAGAGCATCAATTCTATGCGAAGTTTTCCAAGTGTGAGTTCTGGCTTGACGAAGTTCTTTACCGTGGTCATATCATCTTCGCCAAAGGCATCGCTGTTAATCCCGAGAAGGTGTCTGCAATTGTGAATTGGGAACCGGCTCAGAATGTCAAGCAGCTCCGCAGTTTTCTTGGGCTTGCAAGCTATTGTCGAAGAGTCATTGTGAATTTCTCTAGGATTGGAAAGCCTCTTTCCAACCTCCTCCAGAAGCATGTTAAGTATGTCTGGATGACTGAATGTGACGTTGCTTTCAACACCCTAAGAGAGAAGTTTGTCACAGCTCCTGTCTTGACTCCTCCTGATGAATCCAAGCCTTTTGAAGTTTTTTGTGATGCCTCCCTGCAAGGTCTCGGTGTTGTGTTAATGCAAGAGAATAAAGTTGTGGCTTATACCTCTCGTCAGTTGAAGCCCAACAAAAATAAGTACCCCACTCACGACCTCGAGATGGCGGCAGTTGTCCATGCATTACTAACATGGAGACATCTCTTGTTGGGAAGGAAAGTGGACATCTTCACTGATCATAAGAGCCTCAAGTACATCTTCACTCAACCCAACCTCAACCTCAGGCAGGCTCGTTGGGTCGAAATGATTCAAGAATACAATCCGAGTATTGAATGTGCTCCAGGCAAGGCCAATGTCATGGCAGATGCTTTGAGCAGGAAGGCTTACTACAACAGCTTAATTCTCAAGCCCTTCCAACCGGACCTTTGTGAAGCTTTCCGCAAACTGAATCTCCAAGTTGTTCCTCAAGGCTTTCTTGCCAACCTCCAAGTCTCTCCTACTTTGGAAGATCAAATTCGTGAGGCACAACTTCTTGATGCCATGGTGAAGAAGGTGAAAAATGGGATTGCCAAGAGCCAACCCAAATACAAGTGCTATCGCCTTGATGACAAAGACACACTATTGTTCGAGGATCGAATTGTGGTTCCTAAAGGCAATCTAAGGAAAGTCAATATGAACGAGGCGCACAATTCCCTCCTATCCATTCATCCTAGAAGTATGAAGATGTACCATGACCTCAAGCAGTCGTATTGGTGGACTCGAATGAAGCGAGAAATTGCTCAATTCGTGAATGAATGTGATGTCTGCAGAAGGGTGAAAGCAGAACACCAACGGCCAGCTTGACTCCTCCAACCTCTTGGCATTCCAGAATGGAAGTTTGACCATATTGAGATGGACTTCATAACTGGTTTTCCCAAGTCCAAGCGCGGAAATGATGCTATCTTTGTTGTCATCGACAAGCTTACTAAAGTGAATCATTTCCTTCCTATCAAAGAATCTATCACAACAGCTCAGTTGGCAGAGCTATACACCTCCAGGATTGTCTCTTTGCACGACATTCCACAATTAATATCTTTATATCGTGGAAGCATCTTCCCTTCTAAGTTCCGGGACTCCTTTCAGAAGGCCATGGGCACAAACATTCGCTTCAGCATAGCCTTCCATCCTCAAACTAGTGGCCAAGTCGAGTGAGTCAATCAAATTCTTGAAGATATGCTCAGGGCTTGTGTCATTTCCTTCGGTATGAAGTGGGAAGATTGTCTTCCATATGCCGAGTTCTCCTACAACAACAGCTTCCAAGCGAGTTCGGGCAAGGCCCCATTCGAGATTCTCTATGGCAGAAAGTGCCGTACTCCTCTCAATTGGTCAGACACTGGTGAACGCCAAATTCTTGGCAATGACTTAATCACAGAAGCTGAAGAAATGTGCAAAGTCATCCACGAAAATCTCAAAGCCGCGCAATCGCGCCAGAAGAGTTACTATGATAGCAAGCGCCATGACATGGCTTTTGAGATGGGAGACCATGTCTACCTCTGCATCTCTCCAATGAAAGGCACTCGTCGCTTCGGTATCAAATGGAAGTTTGCCCCTAGATACATGGGTCCTTTCAAGATCATTGGCAAAAGAGGCGATCTCGCCTATCAACATGAGCTTCTGTCCAACTTCGCAAATGTGCATGATGTGTTTCACGTGTCACAGCTTCGCAAGTGCTTCAAGACTCCTGAGCGCACCATCAACTTCGAAGTGATTGATCTCCAAGAAGACCTATCAAATTCCTCAAAGTGAAGTGGTCACACCATTCCGACCGAGAAGCCACCTGGGAACACGAGGACCACCTCCATTCCGAATATTTGGAGTTCTTTCAGTCCTAAATCTCGGGACGATATCCTTTCATAGTGGTGGAGTGTTGTAACACCCCGGATGTAACTTGCCATAATTGGAACTTCGACTCTGCCATTTTCGGCTTTAAGTTATGAGTCTTCCTTCATGGTTGGGTTTTGTCTTCGTTTTGCATTTTGTTCGTGTCATGCATTTCATATCATGTCATCACATGCATCGCATTTGCATACGTGTTCGTCTCATGCATCCGAGCATTTTCCCCGTTGTCCGTTTTGCAATCCGACACTCCCACGGGCACCGGCGCCCCCTTTTGTCTCTTTTCGTGAGCGGGTGTTAAATGTTTTCAGAATGGACCGAGAATTGCCAAGTGGCCTTGGTACACCACCGGTAGACCGCCTGTCAAATTTCATGCCATTTGGACTATGTTTGATACTCCAACGGTTAACCGGGGAGCCGCAAAGGCCTCGTGTGTCTTGCAGCCCAACACCCCTCCAAAAGGGACCAATAACCCTTCCAAACCCATCCCACGTCCTCCGTCGTCAGATCACGATCGTGTGAGCAAAAACTACACTCCATTTGGACACTCCTACCTCCTCCTAGCTACAACTATGTGATCCCCTCCATTTTTCCGTGCAGACGAAACCCTCGCTACCTCCCTCTCGGCCGCCGGACACGTCTGCACCTCGGCGGACGTAATCGTCGCCGCGCCCGCGCCTGTCGGAGGGCGCCACATGGCCTCGTTTCCGTCTCACCGCCGCGGCCCGGCGAGCCCGGATCGGGCCCACATGGCCCATCGCCGCCGCCGCGCCCCCGCAACTCCTCCGCGCGACCCCGCCGCCTCGCGCCTCCTCTCTGCCGCAAGATCTCGCGCCACCGTGCCGCCGCCTCCAGCGTCTCCGCCGCGGCGCCTCCTCATTGTCCAGCGCCGGATCCGGTGACCCCGTGCTCGGATCCGGCGAGCCCCGCACAACCCCATCGCCCTCTCCCTCTCCAGCGAGTCTTCCGGCGCAACTTCGGGCGTTTTTCGGCGAACCTCGAAGGCGTGCCGACGAATCCTAGATCTATTTGACTCGGAGGTGATAATTCCACTAAGACTTTTCCCCTGATGTAATTTTTATGCCCTGTTGATTGCATCATAACTCCATGACCGTAGCTCCGTTTCATGCGCATTATATATCAAACTGTTCACTGCTAGATGCTCTTCATTTCATTCCAACGTGGCATTCTAGTTTGAGTTCATCTTGATGCCCAAATCATTGATGCAATACTGCTATAAAATGTTTACTCATGTTACTTAGCAGATTATGATGTTTTGTCATTTTGCCACATTTGATGTGGGCTTCATATGAGCATAAGCTCTACATATGTTTTGAACTATGCCATGACATCTTTTCATAGGTGCTTGCCATGTATTTTTGTGATCAATGTGGAGACTAGCACAAGAACGCAAAGTAGCCTTCATGATATTGCTGATTTCAGGGACTTATGATTTTGATGCCATGTAAACATGATACTATAGTGAGATACATGCTTGTGTTGAGTATCTTTAGTAAGGGTGTTTTGGACATATGGTTATGCTCTATCAATCCATGCCCCTGTTTGCAATTATGGAGTGACCTAGCATGTCTTAATCTTGCTCTACCTTTGCTATAAAATGTTCCTAGCAGATTGTTTACATGTTAATCATTTTTTCCATTGTTGTTGCTAGTGATCCATGCATGCTATGAACTTGCTCTTGCCATGGTTAGCTTCATGAAAATACCTTCTTGTTTTTAGTATGCTTGCCTTGTCATGCAATGCCTTGTGAGTAATTTGAGCTCGCAAAGTTGCCTTCATAACTTTGTTTATGCCATGCTCTATTTTTTTGCTAAGTCGGAAACTGTTAATACAACTTGCTATGTTTACATGAGTGCCATCATAGATTCTGTGCATTTTTGGCTCATGATCAGTAAGGGACTTTTGATCTATGCGTTTAGTAGATTCATGCCATGCCTTTGTTTGCTATGATCAGTTCCTGTAGCATCTTGTTTTCTTGCTCTAAACATGGCTTCCTGATGTTATTTCTGTCATGTTAGTATTTGTCACTAAGTTTGTGAAGCTGATATCTTTTGCTCTTTTGACATGCTTGTTTGAACCTGCTCTTGTGTGATTTAGCTGTAGCTCGGTGTTCATGTTTTGTCAAGCATCTTGAGTACATCACTACCATATGCCTTGTTGATATGTTGGGGTGCAGTCGCTTAGTTTCTTGTTGCATTGTATATGGCATCGTGCTGTTAATCGCAGAATTGTGCCATTCTTGTTTTGCTTGCCATTTGCAAACCGTGCATCAGATTCTGGTGATCTTTATGATGATTTCGACCGAAATCATCTCATCTTTCCAGCGGCACACTTGGTTTGCCAAGTTGATGCCTTGATCAATGTTTTCCTTCCGGAGCATGCATATGCATTGCATATCACATCTCGCATATCATGCCATGTTTGGCATCATGTTGATTGTGCATTGCAGCGTGATTGATTGTTGGTCCTTTGCTTGTTGTTCTTGCTTTGGGAAGAAACTGGAGACGAGTACGTGATCGAGGAACCTGTTGACTATGCTAACGAGGATCAAGCTTTCGACAGCTCTGAGAACTTTGCAGGCAAGATGACCATACCCTTGAAACCACTTCTATCTTTGCTTACTAGTTGTTCGCTCTATTGCTATGCCGCGTTACATACCACTTTCTATATCATGGCTCCCATACTGCCATGTCAAGCCTCTAACCCACCTTTCCTAGCAAACCGTTGTTTGTCTATGTTACCGCTTTGCTCAGCCCCTCTTATAGCGTTAGCAGTTGCAGGTGAAGTTGAAGTTTGTTCCTTGTTGGAACATGGATATTGTTGGCATATCAATATTTTCTCATATTTGCTTTAATGCATCTATATACTTGGTAAAGGGTGGAAGGCTCGGCCTTATGCCTGGTGTTTTGTTCCACTCTTGCCGCCCTAGTTTCCGTCATATCGGTGTTATGTTCCTTGATTTTGTGTTCCTTACGCGGTTGGGTGTTATGGGAACCCCTTGACAGTTCACCTTGAATAAAAATCCTCCAGCAAGGCCTAGCCTTGATTTTACCATTTTCCACCTAAGCCTTTTCCCTTGGGTTCCGCGGACTCAAGGGTCATCTTTCTTTTAAACCCCCTGGGCCAGTGCTCCTCCGGGTGTTGGTCCAAACTAGAGCACCGTGCGGGACTGTCCCTTGGCAACTTGGGTTATGTTGGTACATGTATGCTTAGCTTATCCGGTGTGCACTGAGAACGAGATATGTGCAGCTCCTATAGGGATTTTTCGGCACAGTCGGGTGGTCTTGCTGGTCTTGTTTTACCATTGTCGAAATGTCTTGTAATCGGGATTCCGAGTCTGATCGGGTCTTCCTAGGAGAAGGAATATCCTTCATTGACCGTGAGAGCTTGTGATGGGCTAAGTTGGCACACCTCTGCAGGGTTTTGAACTTTCGAAAGTCGTGCCCACGGTTATGGGCATATGGGAATTTGTTAATGTCCGGTTGTAGAGAACTTGACACTTAACTTAATTAAAATGAGTCAACCGCATGTGTAACTGTGATGGTCTCTTTTCGGCGGAGTCCGGGAAGAGAACACGGTCTCGTGTTATGCTTGAATGTAAGTACAGGATCACTTCTTGATCACTATTAGCTTTCCGATCGTTCTTTGCTTCCCTTATCACTCTCATTTGCGTAAGTTAGCCACCATATATGCTAGTGCTTGCTGCAGCACCACTGTCGGCGTTCTGGGAACGGGGGTCCCCAGACTTGCCTGCCTGCGGCCTGCGGCGTGGCTCAAAGGAGGCCTAGTGCGGCCCATCTTCATCAACACAAGACTCAAGACCCTCGCGAGGGGCCAAGCCTCGCGGAGTGGATGACACGGCGCATCCTCTGGCGCAGCCTCCTCAAGCTGGCTCGCGAGGAGGCGGAGAAATCAAGGCGGGGTACCTCGCGAGGTGCCTATGAAGCAAGCCATGACGATCGAGGGTGCCAGGCGGGCACCAGCGCGCGCAGCGTCCTTCTTTCCCCTTTGGTGCAAAGGGGGCAAGCGTAGCCGCGGAGTACCGAGGCATCAGGCAAAGGTTGCCATTTCGGTGCAACGAGACCAAGACCAAGCGGACTACGAGACGGAGGTCACCATGGAGCCCAGCACGGCGTCACCGCGGAGCCTTTCGCAGGCGAAGACCAACTTTAGTCAGGATAAGTGTACTAGATGTTCCCCTTCGAATTGGCCAATTGTTGGCGCCCTTCCCGCTCAATATTTGGGAAGAGGCCCAGGGCCTTTGCCTATAAATAGGACCGGCCACCCACGTAGAAAGGGGTCGGCTCGATCTCAACTAGACGGTCGACAAGTGGGATAAAAATCAGAGAGAGAGAGAGAAGGGCGACTGAACTCCTCCTAGCAGTTCATCGCCCGAGTCAAGAACAGACCCTCGCGAGGCTGTTCTTCCTTGTACCGTTCATCATCATTAGCCCCAAGAGGCAATCCACCCACCACACACTGGAGTAGGGTATTACACCACAACGGTGGCCCGAACCAGTATAAACCTTGTGTCTCTTGTGCAGTTCTTTTAGTAGTTTAGATCTTTGTGAGACGGGAAGGTAGAGGGCGTGATCTCCGCGCGCACCCTAGTGTTCAAACCTTAAGGGTCTGCCGGAACCCGTGAATCCGACATTTGGCGCGCCAGGTAGGGGTGCGCCGGAATCTGTCTTCCACCACTCCGTTCTCCTCCGACCGTCACATCCATGTCTGACGCTCGCCGGGCCCGCGCCGAGCGCCGGGCCGCCATTGCTTCTCGCGTCGCCCAGACGGCCCTCGTCGGTGGGCGTCCTCGCCGTTCCCCGCCGCCTGCCGTCAACGCCGCCACCGGCCCGGCGGGGGGCAAGCAGCAAGCGTCGTCTCGGCATCCGTCCGTGCGCCAAGACGGCCGCACCGCTACTCCATCGCTCGCACCAGCTGGCTCTTTGTCCCGCGAGCTCCGCGCACCCTTGGAGGCTCAAGCTGTGCTCCTCGCGGCAAACGAGCTCCTGCGCTACCGCCCCGTCAACGACGTCTATGAAGAGTGGCTCGACCGCGTCGCTGAGCTTGTCCGCGGTGCAAGGGGCTCTTCCGCGCTGTCCGTTCCTCTACGCCACACCCCACCCCGCGCGGGCAACGAAGCTCCAGAGGCGCACCAGCCGCCTCCTCTCCAAGAAGATGCCATGGCTCCAGGGCGCCTGGCCCCTGGGCGGAACCCGCTCCGTCAGGTGCCAGCGCAACAAGAACGGAGCTGCCAAGAAGTCCCTCGCCCGCAAGGAGCTGCCAGGGTGCTCCCTGCTCCGGCACGCCAAGACCCCGCTCTGCTCCTAGCTGTAGCGCGTGGGGACCCTCAAGACCAAGCTCACCACCAGTCGAAGCCTTTCGTGGCCACCGCCGACTGCCGTGCCTACACCACTGAGCTGCGCAGTGTCGCGTGGCCCGACAAGTTCAAGCCAGACCTGCCTCCTCACTACGATGGCACAACTGACCCCGCAGAGTTCCTCCAGCTCTATGAGCTGGGCATCGAGGCTGCCAGTAGGGATGAAAAGGTCATGGCGAACTGGTTCCCCATGGCGCTCAAGGAAGGAGCTCGAACCTGGCTCCTGAGTCTGGCTCCAGGCACGATCTCCTCCTGGGACCAGATGCGCACCCGCTTCATCGCCAACTTCCAAGGTACTCGCGACCGACCACCCGCCGTGAGTGACATGCGCCGCATCAAGCAACAACCCGGAGAGACCCGGCAAAAGTACATCCAGCGCTTCAACAGTGCGCGCCTCAAGATCCCCAAGGTGTCCGAGTAAGCCATCATCTCGGCCTTCTCCGATGGCGTGCATGACGTCAAGATGAAGGAGGAGCTGGCGATGCATGAAGACCTCTGCACCTCCTTGGAGCTGTTCAACTTGGCGATCAAGTGTGCCAGGGCTGAGGAGGGACGTATCTCCCTCCTCGAGCTGCCTGCCGCAGACCCAGAAGAGAAGAAGCCCAAGGCCAAGGACGTGAAGCGCAAGGGGCTGTCGTACTCGCCGTAGAACCAGACACCAAGCTGGGCAAGGATCTGCCCGAATCCTCCAGGGGCAGCCGGTACAGTGTGTACCACGACCTCCACACCCACAACACCAACGAATGTCAAGAACTCCGCGCCGTGCGAGAAGGAAGGATCGGCCGTCGCCCTGACCGTGCTGACCGGGGCTATGGCCGAGGAGGAGGAAGAAACCCAGGACGCTGGGAAGATCGTGGCCCGCGTCAGGGGTGGCGCGACCAACCTCGCGAGGACCGCTGGCGAGACCTGCCTCGCGAGGGAGACTGGAGGGATCAGCCTCGTGAGGATCGCCCTCATGGCAACGCAGGCCTACCTCCGCTGCCGCCTCAGCCAAGGAGGAACGAAGACCGCCATCAAGACGAGGGGGCTGGGGGCTTCCAAGAGCCGCGCGCAATCGCCTGCATCCTGGGCGGAGCTCAAGCCCCAGCCTCTCAATGTATCTTCAAGCAGTTTGCCCGCGAGGTGAATGCAGTTCTCCCCAAGCTTGAAGCAACGTGCCCCCACAGGTGGTCGGCGTGCGCCATCATGTTCAGCTCAGCGGACCAGCTCAAGTGCGCGGCCACGGCCGGAGTCCTCCCGATGCTTTGCTCCCCAGTCATCAGCAACGTGCTGGTCACCAAGACCCTCATCGACGGAGGGGCAGGGCTCAACGTCCTATCCGTGGAAACATTCAACAATCTCCAAGTACCCTATGACCAGCTTCAGCCAACCAAGCCCTTCTCCGGAATCACCGACGGTTCCACAGTCCCGATCGGGCAGGTCCGCCTCCCTGTCACCTTCGGGGCCCGCAACAACTACCGCACCGAGCTCATCGACTTCGACGTCGCCCACATCGTCCTGTCGTACAATGCCATCCTCGGGTACCCAGCGCTGGCCAAGTTCATGGCCGTGACTCACCACGGCTACAACATCCTCAAGATGCCAGGAAGTGGCGGCGTCATCACGGTGCCTTGTGAAGAGAAGGATGCAGTGTGTTCCCTGGAGCGAGCCTTTCAGGCCGCGTCGCTAGAAGACCCAGATCGCGGAAGCAGGAGGCTTCCTGAGACCACCCCCAAGAAGAAGAAGACGTCGTCAGGCTCAGCCCCTCAGGAGGTAGGCCCTTCAAGGCCCGTGTCTGCCCAGGGGGACCCCCCATCCATCGCATAGGAAAGCGGGCCTGACGCCCTCCTCAGGCAGGGCTCGGGGGCTCTCACCTGGAGGGCCACCGACCTAGCCAGGGTCACGAGGGAGGCGCTTGGGCACCATGTGGAGGCGTGCTTCGAAGCCTGTTTCCCTCGAGAAGGAGCCAGGCAAGGAAGGTCAGACCAGCAGGAGTTCATTAACGAGGCCATTCAAGAACTACAGGAGTCAAGGATCATGAGAGGTTGCCGTCGTCTACCAGCTGTGGCCCCGCATCCAGGCGAGGATGGTGGGCTGCGCGTCTGCGTCGACGTACCAGGGCTCAATCAGATCACCATGACGGAGCGTCTCTGGCCCTCGCGAGTGGGGAGCTGCGGGGGTCCACCCCACAGCTATGTTCGCATGCCTTACGGCCTGCCGAGCATGGCTACGGTGTACCAGCGCCTCATGAGGGGCATCATGGAGGCTCAAGAAGACAGGCGTTCTGCGGCCCTGGCGGAGATGAAGACAGCTTGCGAGGAGTCACCAGTGCCTTCGGAGCGTCCCGAGGCCCTGGGGCCTGGGGGCTCGTGAGGATCAGCTTCCGCAGCCCACCGAGTCTGCTGCACCAACGCCACTTCGCCGACGACATCCTCAGGTGACATCTTTCAAGCTTCATTCCCAGCTGGGAGCACCCTCCCAGGGTTGCATCACTCCCAGGCCGCGTGGGTCCGTCCCTGCGGCATGTATCCCCTTTTTTATTTTCCGGACATTAGTTTGCCTTGTTGGGGGCGCCCCTCGGGCTGCATCATCCCCAAGCCGCTTGGGCTAGGCCCAGCGGCGTGTATCTCCCTCGCGTTTATTTCCAACTATGCATTGCCTATCACGCTTTATTGCTTGATGCCTGTCCACGGCATCCTTTCCTCTCCATGTCGGCCACTTGCACGTTAAAGGGGGGGTGCCTGAGCATCACGACTCAGGGCTCTTACTGGCTCTCCAGCCCTCACCCTCTGGCCTTGTCCACGGCATCGCGACCTGGCATACCAGTGACGGCTGAGACAAGCTCGAGGGCCGGGACCCGAGGACGTAGAGTACCGGCATCTAACCAAATTTTGCAGGGACACATCTCAAGATACGGCCCAGTGCTAGGCGCAACCCTCCTAGAGGTAGGGCCTCGTGAGTCCCGCGCTGGCTCACGGGTGCCTAGATACACCTCACCTACTCTAACCAGCGAGCTCTTGAGCGACTAACGATCGACTAATGACTGCCATGGCAACCCCATCTTCTCTCCATGATGAATCTGCAGGATCCTTGGAGGAAACTGCGCTAGCCAAGGCCCTCACGGAGTTCCCTTCACCCTCGCCTGCGCGACCCGCTTGCACGTTAAAGGGGGGGTGCCTGAGCATCGCGACTCAGGGGTCCTACTGGCTCTCCAGCCCTCACCCTCTGGCCTTGACCACGGCATCGCAACCTAGCATACCAGCGACGGCTGAGACCAGCTCGAGGGCCGGGACCCGAGGACGTAGGGCAGAAAGGGGAGCAGAGGCGAGGGAGAAGGGGCGCGTGAGGACCTCGCCGAGCAACTCCGTCCCAACTACCCCACGGACCCGACGATGCGCTGGGGGCGATCCTCGATCCTCAAGATAAGTCACCATGCAAAGCACTGGCTACCGTGGCACTACCCCCGCACCTAAAGCAATTCCGTACTAGCAATGTTGCTTCCCTTTCTCACCAAGCGACGGCTGCTTGGGCGCCAAAGGGGACCTCCTGAGCATCGCGACTCAGGGGCTCTTACTGGACCCTGGGTCGCTCACCTCCTGGCCTTGACCACGACATCGCGACCAGGCATACCAGCGACGGCTGACGCCGCCTTGGGACTGGGACCTGTCGACGCAGAGCACCAAGCCCTCGCGAGGTTCGAAAGGGAGAACTAAGCTAAGACGAAATCAGCAACTCACACAGCTCTGCGGCAAAGGTTATGTATTAACAAACGGGACTACAGGCACCATACAAGCCCCCGTGGGGCGCATTTTGATTCCTCGCAGGGAACGGATCCTAAGGGGTGCTAACAACACGAGCTCCTGCAAAAGATGCCATCATCAATAGTGGGCCGTCAGGCGCCGGCGTCAACCCCATCCAGATCAGGGTCGGCGACGGCCTGACGAGCCCGCCTTGCTCCGGGAGCGGCGCCGACTTGGGGGCTCATAGCTGTCGTCGCTCATCTCCGGAGTCGCGAAGATTTCGCTAGAGTCACTGGACCCTCTGGCGCCTCCGCCAAGGGAGCGGTCGACGGGCCTAGCCCTCACCAGGGCAAGGTCCTGGCCACTTCTCCCGGAGCAGCACTCCAGCCGGCGCCCGTTCGCGTCGAAGACCTTGAAGAACATCACCGCAGCGCCATCGTACTCTAAGTGGACCGCGAAGATGCCCCTTTCCCTGCAAACCCGGGCGATCTCTCTCCAGCCGCGGGACAAGTAGACCTCGCCCGGGGCAGCGACCACGACCTCTGCCTCGGTCGCGAGGGCGCTGCAGCTGGCGTGCTGCAGCCAGAGCTCCAGGGGCCCTCCTGGAGGGATGATGGAGGCGAAGAAGGGAGGCAAACGGATCCAGGACTGGAGAGGAATGACGATGTGGAGCATGAACTCTTGGGAGGAGCCCTCGGCGTGGACTCCAGGAGGAACAACCCACGCCTTCGTGACCCGACGGCACCTACGACGGGGCCGACCGCGGAGATCAGCATCGACACCTTCGGAGCCCTCGACGTGGGCATGCAAGGGAAGTGGGAACCCCGGCGGAGCCCGCTCGCACCGGGGCCTCGGC
This sequence comes from Triticum monococcum, assembly GCA_034509565.1. Taxonomy (NCBI): domain Eukaryota; kingdom Viridiplantae; phylum Streptophyta; class Magnoliopsida; order Poales; family Poaceae; genus Triticum; species Triticum monococcum. The sequence continues at coordinate 292,614,492 of CM067842.1, forward strand.
TCCACCTGACGGTCTTCCTCGCCCCGGCTGCAAAGGGCGAGCCGTTTCTTTGGCGGGAGCGGGTCTGGCCCCTCTCGAGGAGCCTTTCCCTTCTCCGCTGCAGAGAACCGGTGGATCGGAGCCATCGCAGCAAGACGGAGCAAGGATCGGGAAGAAGGAGAAGCCAGGAGGAATGGACTGGAAGGACGCGCACAGCTTCGTACTTATAGCCGGCGAAGACCAACCGCCGCCCTCCATGATCACAGGTAATCATGACACGATTTGCATGCAGGGACTTGTCCACCTAGCGCGGGCACCGAGGCATCATGGGGAAGTGGAGACGCCCACGTCCCATCAACCGCCACGCGGCGCCCAAGGCCGCAGGCTGATAGGGCCCGCGGCGCTTCGCCCTTGGCCCTTTCACCTCTCGGCACGGCCAAGTCCATGCGCGCCTTGGACCCGGGGGCTACTGTCGGCGTTTTGGGAACGGGGTCGCCAGACTTGCCTGCCTGCGGCTTGCAGCGTGGCTCAAAGGAGGCCCAGTGCGGCCTATCTTCATCAACACAAGACTCAAGACCCTCGCGAGGGGCCAAGCCTCGCAGGGTGGACGACACGGCGCATCCTCTAGCGCAGCCTCCTCGGGCTGGCTCACGAGGAGGCGGAGAAAACAAGGCGGGGTACCTCGCGAGGTGCCCATGACGCAAGCCATGACGATCGAGGGTGCCAGGCGGGCGCCAGCGCGCGCAGCGTCCTTCTTTCCCCTTTGGTGCAAAGGGGGAAAGCGCAGCCGCGGAGTACCGAGGCATCAGGCAAAGGTTGCCATTTCGGTGCAACGAGACCAAGACCAAGCGGATTACGAGACGGAGGTCACCATGGAGCCCAGCACGGCGTCACCGCAGAGCCTTTCGCAGGCGAAGACCAACTTTAGTCAGGATAAGTGTACTAGATGTTCCCCTTCGAATTGGCCAATTGTTGGCGCCCTTCCCGCTCAATATTTGGGAAGAGGCCCAGGGCCTTTGCCTATAAATAGGACCGGCCACCCACGTAGCAAGGGGTCGGCTCGATCTCAACTAGACGGTCGACAACTGGGATAAAAATCAGAGAGAGAGAGAGAGCGAGAGAGAGAGAAGGGCGACTGAACTCCTCCTAGCAGTTCATCGCCCTAGTCAAGAACAGTCCCTCACGAGGTTGTTCTTCCTTGTACCGTTCATCATCATTAGCCCCAAGAGGCAATCCACCCACCACACACTGGAGTAGGGTATTACACCACAACGGTGGCCCGAACCAGTATAAACCTTGTGTCTCTTGTGCAGTTCTTTTAGTAGTTTAGATCTTTGTGAGGCGGGAAGGTAGAGGGCGTGATCTCCGCGCGCACCCTAGTGTTTGAACCTTAAGGGTCTGCCAGAACCCGTGAATCCGACAGCCACCTCACTACCTCTTTCCTACCTTTAAGCTTAAATAGTCTTGATTGCAAGGGTGTGAGATTGCTAAGTCCCCGTGACTCACAGATACTTCCAAACAGATGCGGGTGCCGATGATGCTAATGCAGGGGACGCTACCGAACTCAAGTGGGAGTTCAACAAGGATTCGAGCGTTACTATGTTTCTTTTCCGGATGATCAGTAGCGGAGCCCAATCAGGACAATCGGGGATCTAGCATTTGGGGTTGTCTTTCTTTATTTTGGTTCCGTAGTCGGACCTTGATTCTATTCTAGATGATGTTTGATATATTTATGTATTGTGTGAAGTGGCGATTGTAAGCTGACTCTTTATCCCTTTCTCATTCAGTACATGGGATGTGTAAAGATTACCCCTCTTGTGACAGACCTACCATGCGGCTATGTGTAATGCCCCGAGACCGATGTGCCAGGTGTCTTCCTGTTATTCGTTGTTGTTGCCTTATCATTTGCTTGCGTGTTGCATCTTATCATTTTATCATGTGCATTGCATCATCATGTTTTTTTAAAACTTGCATTCGTCCGGGTCTCCCAGTTCTTTCCGTGGTCCGTTCTGAGGCCAGACTCACTTGCACGCGCCCGCGTCACGTCCGAAATAATATTTTATAAGTGGCCGGAAAATGTTCTCGGAATGGGATGAGAGTTGGCGTGCGGTCTTGTTATAGTGTAGGTAGACCGCCTGCCAAGTTGCATCACAATCGGAGTTCGTTTGATGCCCCAATGATTAACTATAGCGGCGATATAGCTGGTCTAACGTCGGACGTTTTCGGTCTCCGGAAACACTTGCCGGGTTGCTTTCCCCCTCTCTCTTATGAGCTCACCACCACTAACTGCTAGGCCCTACCTAACCTCTCTCGTCAGCCCGCGGCCCTCCTCGCGCGCGCGTCCGAAAATTGTCCTGGACCCGACCCGAGCAGTCGTCACCGTCGTGTCCGGATCATCCCCAAACATCTACAAAACATCACCGTTTTCTTATTTGGACTCCTCTAACCTTTTATTCTTGGTCGTCCATTTACGATCGAAGGGTTCTGTTAGCCCCTAACCTAACCCACCAGCGTATATATTGGGCAACCCTAGGAATTAGGGATCCTGTCCCATCCTTCCAATCCATCCCCGCCGCCACTCTCCTTGTTTTCAGCTCCCAACCAACCACCGAAGCCGCCATGACCAGACCATCGCCCTCACCTGCACCCCTTCTTCTCTTTTCTTGCCTTCTCCTTCCTCCTCTACTCTAATCCCTCTCTCTCTATTTCTCTTGTTTCCGCAGGAACCAGATGAGTTCTGCCCCGATGCCATGAACGGGGGTCGCCGCTCCCTAACTCCGGCCTCGTGCGGGCTTGCCAAGCCCCAAGCCGCGCCGGATCTGGAGGGCATCACCGCCGCCGCGCCTTTTCCCGACCTCCACGACCTTATCCGTCCCCGTTCCCGTCGAAGGCCGTCGGCGTCGCTCGGGTTCAGCGTGCCCTGTTGCTGTGCCTGCATCGCCCCGTTGCCGCATCTGCACCGCCTGGAGTCGTCGCCTTCCACCGCGCCCTTACCTCGGATCCAGCCAGTTTCCGTGGCCCTTCACCCCGCCAAGTTCCTCTGCTGCATGCCGCTACATCCCCTGCGTCCAGAGGAGGATGAACACCTCCAGGCTGCTTCTCGTTCTGTCCAAGATCGAGGACGAACACGCGCCCGTGCCCGTTGACCGCGTCGCCCCAAGCTGGCCCTTCTTTGTTCTCGGGCCACAAGCGCGCTTCAGGCCCAGCCGCTCCCCTCCATAGCGCCCAGGCCCAGCCTCCCGCTGCTAGCTTCCCCTGCAGGCCTACCTCTCCTTCAGCTGGGCCAAGGCCCGATGTGAGCAGTCCTAGCGCCTCCTTTTTTTCTGTTCTATTAGACCTCTGCTCAGTTTCGGCCCATGTAATGTTTTTTCCCTGCTGCTATGATTTTGCCATTTAACCAGAGAGTACCTGTTTTACAGGAAATCCCTTGCACTTCATGCATTTAATAACTAACCAACCATGCATCAAATGTAAAAACTTAATATATGAAACTTGCTTAGAATTTCATCCAGTTTCTCAATATCCAACTTTCATGCATGTTTGAAATGGCTAAAATGTTGTTTGTTTAAATTTGCCCCCATGCCATGTTAAAATGCTTTAATTCATAACTTAATAACCGTAGCTCGGTTTTAAATAATCTTTATATGTAAATGGGGAAGAAAAATGCCTAGTTTAGGGCAGAACAGTACCAAACCTAATATATGTATATGGGGGTTTACTGGAATTGTTGTTTGTTGTTTCCGGCCTCATTTAAACTTGACTAGATAGGTAGTTTTCTTTGCTTCACCCTCTTTCCATGTTTAACAACATTTAGTATTGTTGGGTACATAAGCAAGAGAGAACTAAATAAGTCATGTGGTGTTTTCTTCAATATACAACTCCGTTGCATATTGAGATCCACTTAGTTTGTAGTGTTGTTTGTTGCACTTTTGCCATGCCATGCCCTCTTTAAACCAGACATGCATCATTCTTGTTTGCGCATCATGCCATGTCTATGTGGGGGTTGTTTACTAGGTTGTTTGCTCTTTTCTGGTGTTGCTTCTTCGGGTTGGTTCCGATAACGTCGCGTTTGTGAGGAACCGTTCGACTACGTCCGTTTGTCTTCTTCATGGACTCATTCTTCTTCCTTGCGGGATTTCAGGCAAGATGACCATACCCTCGAAATGACTTCTATCTTTGCTTGCTAGTTTCTCGCTCTTTTGCTATGCCTATGTTGTGGTACCTACCACTTGCTTATCATGCCTCCCATATTGTTAAACCAAGCCTCTAACCCACCATGTCCTAACAAACCGTTGTTTTGGCTATGTTACCGCTTTGCTCAGCCCCTCTTATAGCGTTGTAGTTGCAGGTGAAGATTGGAGTTTGTTCCATGATGGAACATGGATATTTTGTTGGGATATCACAATATCTCTTATTTAATTAATGCATCTATATACTTGGTAAAGGGTGGAAGGCTCGGCCTTATGCCTGGTGTTTTTGTTCCACTCTTGCCGCCCTAGTTTCCGTCATATCGGTGTTATGTTCCTGGATTTTGCGTTCCTTGCGCGGTTGGGCTATAATGGGAACCCCTTGAGAGTTCGCCTTGAATAAAACTCCTCCAGCAAGGCCCAACATTGGTTTTACCATTCGCCACCTAGCTTTTTCTTTCCCTTGGGTTCTGCAGACTCAAGGGTCATCTTTATTTAAACCCCCAGGCCAGTGCTCCTCTGAGTGTTGGTCCAACCTGTCAGTCGCCGGTGGCCACCAGGGGCAACTCTGGGCTGGCCTACCAGAAGTTTGGAAAATCCGGTGTGCCCTGAGAACGAGATATGTGCAGTTCCTATCGGGATTTGTCGGCACATTCGGGTTGCTTTGCTGGTCTTGTTTTACCATTGTCGAAATGTCTTGTAACCGGGATTCCGAGTCTGATCGGTTCTTCCCGCTAGAAGGAATATCTTTCGTTAACCGTGAGAACTTGTGATGGGCTAAGTTGGGACACCCCTGCAGGGTTTTGAACTTTTGAAAGTCGTGCCCGCGGTTATGGGCAGAAGGGAATTTGTTAATGTCTGGTAGTAGAAAACCTGAAGTTGATCTTAATTAAAATGCACCAACCGTGTGTGTAACCGTGATGGTCTCTTTCCGGCGGTGTCCGGGAAGTGAACACGGTGTTGGAGTTATGCTTGACGTAGGTTGTTCTAGGATCACTTCTTGATCGTAGTTTCTCGATCGTGCTTTGCCTTCTCTTCTCGCTCTCATTTGCGTATGTTAGCCACCATATGTGCTAGTCGCTTGCTGCAGCTCCACCTCATACCTAAGCTTAAATAGTCTTGATCGCGAGGGTGTGAGATTGCTGAGTCCCCGTGACTCATGGATACTTCCAAAACCAGCTTGCAGGTGCCGTTGAACCGTGTAGATGACGAAACCAAGCTCAAGGAGGAGCTCGATGAAGATCTTGCCCTTTGTGTTGTTTCGTTCTAGTTATTCAGTAGTGGTGCCCAGTTGGGGTCGATCGAGCATCTGTGTAGCATTTGGGGTAGTCTTCTTTTATTTTGGCTCCGTAGTCGGGCCTTGATTGTATTTGGATGATGTAATGCTTTATTCATGTATTTGTGTGAAGTGGCGATGGTAAGCCAACTATGTATCTTTTCCCTTATTGTATTACATGTGTTGTTTGCGAAGATTACCTCACTTGCGACATTGCTTTCAATGCGGTTATGCCTCTAAGTCCAGCTTTGACACGTGGGAGATATAGCCGCATCGAGGGCGTTACAAGTTGGTAATCAAAGCCTTCCCCGACCTTAGAAGCCCCCACTGCTTGATCGAATTTGCTGACGAGTTGAGTCTAGAAAAATGTTTTGAGTCATTTAGGAATTATATATCGGAGAGTTTAGGAATTCTTTTTACTCCCCAGTCCCTTCATCGCTCTGGTAAGGCATCCTGACGTAGAGTTTTGACTCTTCTCTTCTCAAATTTCACTAATTTTTTTAGGATCACGCGGGTATCTTGGAATCGTTCCAATCGATTTATGACGAGAACATTGTTCTTGGTGCCTCCTGTCATTTAGGGGTTGTGGCAATGTCCCGGGGAGGTGATCTCCGAGGTGCTGTCGTCACAATTTTATCGTTGTAGTTCTGGAATACCTGAGTTTAGTTTCGCCGACATCGAAAATCTTTTTTATGCAGTTGTTGGTGAGATAACCTCGACGCCACCCAGTACTGGGGCGGGAGTTCGGGAGTATTGCCATAACTTGTAAAACGGATGCTTTTCGAAGGTTGAGGTAAACGATTTCCGAAGTTTTCTTGGTTATGTGTTGAAGGATGGATACAGCTGGATGTAGCATTTGTGTAGTTTTGAGTGAGATATTATGCTTCCCCTGTATCCCCAACACTTGATTGCATAACCGGAAAGTTTCGGGAGTTTATAAGTGGGAATTCAAGTAGCTCTTAGGATATCTTTCCAACAGATGTATGATATGAAATTGGGGTTAGACGTCTAGTCATCCGCCTATCCACGGTTGGTTTACAGTGGTCTCATTGTGTCTTAAAGAGTCCTTGGCTATGCCGACTCGGGGACGCTTCGTATGTCAGGTGCACTGCCTTGTACATGATGGTGCTGTACGATCGAGCCCATGTAGGCCCCACCACGAAAACTTCGGATGAAAGCTCTATCATATGTTTGTTCTGGCTTATTCTGCAAGCCAATCCTTGTTTTGTTTTGAGTTGTGGTATTCGAGTTGCTTCGAAGTCAAATGTTGATTCCATACCTTTCCCAAGTGGTGTTCTCATACTCCGATGTGAATACTAATCCTTCTTGATCATCGAGATTGTGTTGTCAATCCTTTTCAACCGGCGTGTTTTCTCTTCAAGTGGATCCGATCATTTCAACATCCGCAAGATCAACTCAAGTCTTCTCAACGGTGTTTGTTTCATTCGTCTCCAAGCTGCCTTTGTTTTCCCGCCCACCCTCCCTTTTTCTTTGAGGACTAATATTTCTTAATCAACTATGCATCTTATTGATGCGAAGTCTCTCCATTCTTTTCTATCATTATTCTTACCCAGTGGTTCCCTTGAAGGTATTCTTCCAGTTCACCATTATTCATTCTTTTCTTCTCCGGTGGATCCAAGTCAAGCTTTGTTGATCATACCCCTCTTTCCTCGTTTCAAATACCTTCTCATGCTGGTGCACCTCTTAATCATCCACTTCTTGCTATTCTTTTGTTCCGTAGTGCTCAAGATATTTCGAAGATTCATGTCTCTACTCTGCTTTCGGTCAAGATCTTTCGCGGATGTTATCTCATTCAAGCCATTTATTTCAACCGGCGCAATCTATCTTGTAAATCATTTCAACGGTTTATCTTTTCAGTCGGCCCTAAAACCACAGGTCAATTTCCAGGATCTTACCTGACTCTTCTTATTTTCCCGAAGCTATCCTCGAATTTCTTTTCGAAGTTTGACGTAAGAATGATTTTTCTTCAGTCAGATGTGTTTCTCCAAGATCTTTCAAATTCTTTTCATAGTTGGCTCAACCTCTTAGGTTTTGATTCTTCCGGAGTGTCTAAATAATTCATGGTGGTGTTTCTCATCGTCATTCTCGGATTTTGAAGACCGAAGAAGGGTTTACCTCCATATCTTATCCGTTCTCTTAGAGATTCGTGATTCCAATCAAGCCATCCTCTTATATTTGTTTTCGATTTTCAGAATTCTTTTCACCTATCCGAAGCAATTCAAGAGCCTTCTCATTTGGATTATCCGGAGTCCATAAATTCAGATTTATTCATTCTCAGCTTTCAGCTATAGTTCTCCAAATCTTACCGGTGCTTCGTTCAAGTGATCTCTAATCAGTTCGTGATCCCTTCGTTCTCATGTATCTAGATTCTCTCGAGCATCTTCGTTCATTTCATAATTCTTCCCTGTGTTCCTTTATCTTCCCTTCGATCATTTTAATTATTACGGTGGTTCGTGCAAGATTCCTCTTCTTTCATTATCATATCTATTCATTCGTTGTTTCGATTCCACCGGTGTTTCATTGAAGACGTTCTCAAGTTATGCTATACCTATCTTAATCCTTTCTACGAGAATAAGTAGTGTGCCAAGTCTGTGGATTGTCATCAATTTAATTGGTGAAGGATAAGCATAATGTAATTCTTATTCTTGTTTCATCGAGTATATTCAATTACTTATTATAGAGGCTCATCAAATTCTCGGTTTCATTTGTTTCATGTTTTCTTTTCCCAGAGTTTCAAGATCTCTCATTTATCTCGTCGCAAAGTGTCAGCGTTCTGGGAATGGGGGTCCCCAGACTTGCCTGCCTGCGGCCTACGGCGTGGCTCAAGTGGGGGCCCAGCATGGCCCATCTTCATCAAGCACAAGACTCAGGACCGTCGCGAGGGGCCAAGCCTCGCGAGGCGAACGACACCGCGCATCCTCAGGCATAGCCTCATCAGGCTGGCTCGTGAGGAGGCGGAGAGTTCAAGGCGGGGTACCTCGCGAGGTGCCCATGACGCAAGCCATGACGACTTAGGGCACCAGGCGGGTGCCAGCGCGCGCAGCGTCCTTCTTTCCTCTTTGATGCAAAGGGGGCAAGCGCAACCGCGGAGTACCGAGGCATCAGGGAAAGGTTGCCATTTCGGTGCAACGAGACCAGGACCAAGCGGACTACGAGACGGAGGTCACCATGGAGCCCAGCACGGCGTCACCGCAGAGTCTTTCGCAGGCGAAGACCACCTTTAGTCAGGATAAGAGTACTTGCTGTCCCCCTTCAAATTAGCCCGCCATAGTTGGCTCCCTTCCCGCTCGATATTTGGGAAGAGGACCAGGGCCTCTATAAATAGGGACCGGCCACCCGCGTAGCAAGGGGTTCGTTCGGTTTTCCATGAGAAGGCACACAGAGTAGATAGAGTGAGAGAGAGAAGGCGACCGAACTCCGCCCAGCAGTTCATCACCTCAGCCAAGAACAGACCCTCGCGAGGCTGTTCTTCCTTGTATTGTTCATCATCACCAACCCCAGGAGGCAATCCATCCACCACACACTGGAGTAGGGTATTACACCACAATGGTGGCCCGAACCAGTATAAATCTTGTGTCTCTTGTGTGATTCCCTTAGTAGTTTAGCTCTTTGCGAGACAGGGAGGTAGAAGGCGTGATTTCCGCGTGCACGCCAGTGTTCGAACCTTAAGGGTCTGCCGGAACCCGAAATCCGACACAAAGCTCCATTTAATCATTTCAAGGCTTCACCTTATGTTTTCAACTTCTCTTTCCTTTCGTTTGATCATTGTTTTTTTAGCGGAGTTCTTAAGGGAGGCTCTACAGGATGGTTCATCAAGGATTTAATTCCTTCTCGAAGCATTCATTGAGATTCTTTTCAAAGGAGCTCAAGCATTCTTCATCTTGCAATCCGGAGTGCAATTCTTTCTACCGTATCATTGGAGGTGGTATTATGTCATTCTTGATAATTTGAGCTCATGTTTCATGATACACATATTGTTAAGAATGAGATATTTTAAATCCATCAACCTATTTGTTGGAGTTATCTGGAGTTATATTTCACCTAAAGCTTTTTCCTAAGGATTAATGCTATTAATGGTGATAATATATGATCCAAGTTCTTCATCTATCCTTTCCGGTGAAATTAGTTTCTCGTCTCCTTGTTAATATCAATCCAATCTATTATTTTTCGTCAGTGGCAGAATTTTACCTCATTAGTTGAGATGTATTCCATAAGACCATATCAAGTTTATTCTTTTCGTTGTTGGTTTTCCTACAACTCCGTTCTAGCATTTGTTGTAAGCGTGCTCCCTCAAGATCTTGTTTCCCTTCGTTCATTCCATTCCATTCTTTCTTTTTTTTCTGGAGGCATTGTGATGTTGCTCTCTTCAACACATCTTCTTGTTTTGTCAGGATCGTGTTCTTTTCTTGGTTTATCCATTGAACCGGAGTGTCATGCCCTCTTTTCAAGTTCTTCCCATTCTGTCAAGTTTTGGCTCCCTTCTCAACTGGAGTGCATTCATTTAATAGTTCCGGAGGATGTATGTTGTGATTTCATCAAGTGTCTTTTCATCTTACCAAGTTCTTATTCAATTCCATTTCTTTTCAGTTGGAATGCTGCCCAAATTATATCATTATTATTCTTTTTCTATCTTGTTCCAACTAGAGTGGTTTCAATATTTATCTTGCCCTTCAACCTCAAGGTCTTTTCGCAATGTTCTTTGTTACTCTTTTCTAAAGGAGTGTTTTCGACCTTATTCACCTTCGTTGTGTTCTTTCTCAAATTTGGTCAACCTCTCAAGGTGGTGGTTTCACTCGTTTGTCAAAGAAGAAATTAGTTTTACCTCTTCTCTTCCTTCTCCGTTTCCATCCAGTGCCATTCTAGATCTCGGGACGAGATCCTCTCGTAGTGGGGGAGTGTTGTAACGCCCGGAGACCGATGTGCCAGGTGTCTTCCTGTTATTCGCTATTGTTGCCATGTCATTTGCTTGCGTGTTGCATCTTATCATGTCATCATGTGCATTGCATCATCATGTGTTTTTAAAACTTGCATTCGTCCGGGTCTCCCAGTTCCTTCCGTGGTCCGTTCTGAGGCCAGACTCACTTGCACGCGCCCGCGACACGTCCGAAATAATATTTTATAAGTGGCCGGAAAATGTTCTCGGAATGGGATGAGAGTTGGCATGCGAACTTGTTATAGTGTAGGTAGACCGCCTGCCAAGTTTCATCGCAATCGGAGTTCGTTTGACGCCCCAACGATTAACTATAGCGGCAATATAGCTGGTCTAACGTCGGACGTTTCCGTTCTCCGGAAACAGTTGCTGGGTTGCTTTCCCCCTCTCTCTTCTGAGCCCACCACCACTCACCGCCAGGCCCTACCTAACCTCTCTCGTCAGCTCGCGGCCCTCCTTGTGCGTGCGTCCGAAAATTGTCCCGGACCCGACCCGAGCAGTCGTCACCGTCGTGTCCGGATCATCCCCAAACATCTACAAAACATCATTGTTTTCTTATTTGGACTCCTCTAACCTTTTACTCTCGGTCATCCATTTACGATCGGAGGGTTCCGTTAGCCCCTAACCTAACCCACCAGCATATATATTGGGCAACCCTAGGAATTAGGGATCCTGTCCCATCCTTCCAATCCATCCCCGCTGCCACTCTCCTTGTTTTCAGCGCCCAACCAACCAACGAAGCCGCCATGACCAGGCCATAGCCCTCACATGCGCCCCTTCTTCTCTTTGCCTGCCTTCTCCTTCCTCCTCTGCTCTAATCCCTCTCTCTCTCTCTACTTCTCTTGCTTCCGCATGAACCAGATGAGTTCTGCCCCGACGCCATGAACGAGGGTCGCCGCTCCCTAACTCCGGCCTCGTGCGGGCTTGCCAAGCCCCAAGCCGCGTCGGATCTGGAGGGCATCACCGCCGCCGCGCCTTTTCCGGACCACCACGACCTTCTCCGGCCCCGTCCCCGTCAAAGGCCGTCGGCGTCGCTCGGGTTCAGCGTGCCCTGTTGCTGTGCCTGCATCGCCCCATTGCCGTGTCTGCACCGGCCGGAGTCGTTGCCTTCCGCCACGCCCTTTCCTCGGATCCAGCCAGTTTCCGTGGACCCTCGCCCCGCCAAGTTCCTCTGCTGCGCGCTGCTGCCTTCCCTCCGTCCAGAGGAGGATGAACACCTCCAGGCTGCTTCACGTTCTATCCAGGATCGAGGACGAACACGCGCCCGTGCCCGTTGACCGTGCCGCCCCGAGCCGGCCCTTCTCTGTTCTCGGGCCACAAGCGCGCTTCAGGCCCAGCCGCTCCCCTCCACAGCACCAAGGCCCAGCCTCCCGCTGCTAGCGTCCCTTGCAGGCCTACCTCTCCTTCAGCTGGGCCAAGGCCCGATGTGAGCAGTCCTAGCGCCTCCTCTTTTTCTATTCTGTTGGACCTCTGCTCAGTTTCGGCCCATGTAATGTTTTTCCCCTGCTGCTATGATTTTGCCATTTAACTAGAGACTACCTGTTTTACAGAAAACCCCTTGCACTTCATGCATTTAGTAACTCACCAACCGTGCATCAAATGTAAAAACTTAATATATGAAACTTGCTTAGAATTTCATCTAGTTTGTCTATATCCAACTTTAATGCATGTTCGAAATGGCTAAAATGCTGTTTGTTTAAATTTGCCCCCATGGCATGTTAAAATGCTTTAATTCATAACTTAATAACCATAGCTCGGTTTTAAATAATCTTTATATGTAAATGGGGTAGAAAAATGCCTAGTTTAACATGGTGTACTTGTTTTTCATGTTTATTAACTCTAAAATTATTTTTAGGGCAGAACAGTACCAAACCTAATATATGCATATGGGGATTTACCGGAATTGTTGTTTGTTGTTTCCGGCCTCATTTAAACTTGAGTAGATAGGTAGTTTTCTTTGCTTCACCCTCTTTCCATGTTTAACAACATTTGATATAGTTGGGTACATAAACGAGAGAGAACTAAATAAGTCATGTGGTGTTTTCTTCAATATAGAACTCCGTTGTATATTGAGCTCCACTTAATTTGTAGTGTTGTTTGTTGCACTTTGCCATGCCATGCCCTCTTTAAACCGGACATGCATCATTCTTGTTTGCGCATCATGCCATGTCTATGTGGGGGTTGTTTACTAGGTTGTTTGCTCTTTTACGGTGTTGCTTCTTCGGGTTGGTTCTGATAACGTCGCATTTGTGAGGAACCGTTCGACTACGTCCGTTTGTCTTCTTCATGGACTCGTTCTTCTTCCTTGAAGGATTTCAGGCAAGATGACCATACCCTCGAAATCACTTCTATCTTTTCTTGCTAGTTGCTCGCTCTTTTGCTATGCCTATGTTGTGATACCTACCACTTGCTTATCATGCCTCCCATATTGTTGAACCAAGCCTCTAACCCACCATGTCCTAGCAAATCGTTGTTTTGGCTATGTTACCGCTTTGCTCAGCCCCTCTTATAGCGTTGTTAGTTGCAGGTGAAGATTGGAGTTTGTTCCATGTTGGAACATGGATATTTTGTTGGGATATCACAGTATCTCTTATTTAATTAATGCATCTATATACTTGGTAAAGGTGGAAGGCTCGGCCTTATGCCTGGTATTTTTGTTCCACTCTTGCCGCCCTAGTTTCCGTCATATCGGTGTTACTTTCCCGGATTTTGCGTTCCTTACGCAGTTGGGCTATAATGGGAACCCCTTGACAGTTCGCCTTGAATAAAATTCCTCCAGCAAGGCCCAACATTGGTTTTACCATTCGCCACCTAGCCTTTTCTTTCCCTTGGGTTCTGCAGACTCAAGGGTCATCTTTATTTAAACCCCCGGGCTAGTGCTCCTCTGAGTGTTGGTCCAACCTGTCAGCCGCCGGTGGCCACCAGTGGCTACTCTGGGCTGGCCTATCGGAAGTTTGGACAATGCTGTGTGCCCTGAGAACGAGATATGTGCAGCTCCTATCGGGATTTGTCGGTACATTCGGGTGGCTTTGCTGGTCTTGTTTTACCATTGTCGAAATGTCTTGTAACCGGGATTCCGAGTCTGATCGGGTCTTCCCGCTAGAAGGAATATCCTTCGTTGACCGTGAGAGCCTGTGATGGGCTAAGTTGGGACACCCCTGCAGGGTTCTGAACTTTCAAAAGCCATGCCCGCGGTTATGGGCAGATGGGAATTTGTTAATGTCCGGTTGTAGAAAACCTGAAGTTGATCTTAATTAAAATGCACCAACCGCGTGTGTAACCATGATGGTCTCTTTTCAGCTGTGTCCGGGAAGTGAACACGGTGTTGGAGTTATGCTTGACGTAGGTTGTTCTAGGATCACTTCTTGATCATAGTTTCTCGATCGTCCTTTGCCTTCTCTTCTTGCTCTCATTTGCGTATGTTAGCCACCATATGTGCTAGTCGCTTGCTGCAGCTCCACCTCATACCTTTTTCCTTACCCATAAGCTTAAATAGTCTTGATCGCGAGGGTGTGAGATTGCTGAGTCCCCGTGACTCATAGATACTTCCAAAACCAGCTTGCAGGTGCCGTTGAACCGTGCAGATGACGCAACCAAGCTCAAGGAGGAGCTCGATGAAGATCTTGTCCTTTGTGTTGTTTCGTTCTAGTTGATCAGTAGTGGAGCCCAGTTGGGGTCGATCGGGGATCTGTGTAGCATTTGGGGTAGTCTTCTTTTATTTTGGCTCCGTAGTCGGGCCCTTATTGTATTTGGATGATGTAATGCTTTATTCATGTATTTCTGTGAAGTGGCGATTGTAAGCCAACTATGTATCTTTTCCCTTATTGTATTACATGGGTTGTTTGCGAAGATTACCTCACTTGGGACATTTCTTTCAATGCGGTTATGCCTCTAAGTCGTGCTTCGACACGTGGGAGATATAGCCGCATCGAGGGTGTTACACTATGGCTCTAAGTCGTGCCCCGACACGTGGGAGATATAGCCACATTGTGGGTGTTACAGCCGTGCTTCTGATGACAACGGAGGGTGATAAGAAGAGGAAGACTATGCTCCGGGCTGGCTCCGATGAGCCAGAGGACTCAGGCAGCACCTTCTACCCCTTCTTCATGAGCAGCATCGTCATAGGGCTGGTTGCCCCTTTCTCCGACTTCTTGTACTCTGTCCTTAGCCATTACAAGATCCATGCTCTCCATCTTCATCCCAACTCCATCCTCCTCTTGTCGATCTTCGCCTTCTACTGCGAGGCGTATGTCGCGGTGATGCCGTCCGTGGCGCTGCTGCACCACTTCTTCTTCCTCCAGATCAAAGAGGGCCACTGCTCCGGGTGCGTTGGCTTCATCGCAGCCAACAAGACCAACGCCATCTCGAAGGCCGGGAAGAAGGCCGAGGGAGTCAGGGGCAAGTGGGTCTTCATGGATGCCAAGCGCACCCACCCCCGGCTAGTGCTACCGACGGAGATGCCTGTGTTCCATGAGGGGTGGCTTCGCGCGACGCTCACAAACTCCCGGGCGGCGCAGGTGTTGGAGAGGATGACCGCCGACCTGAGGCCTGGTGATTCAAGGGCGGCGAAGTTGACGGGAGGCATGATCGTCAAAGAATACATGAAGCAGCGCACGGCTCCCCTCCAATCACTCCCGTGCCCCTTGTGGAAGCTTGGAGATGAAGGGGACGACCTCTGCCTGCGCCCGGAGGCCCTTTCTGATGAGGAGCTGCGCTCGGCCCTCTACTCCTTGGTTGGGGACGACCAAGGGTACCTGCCGGACTCCTTCGTTCCCTTGTATCACCGTCCGAATGGGGCGAAGGTTGCCGCCGCTCTACCAGTCTTCGACGGGCGTGGGCTGATGCCGCCTGCGCCCCTGAACGTCCCAGTGATGACGAGTCTGGTGAACGTGTCTTCCGACGAGTCTCAAGCGGAGGAAGAGGAGGAAGAAGGGGAGGAGGAGGAGCGCGACTCGGAGGCGACCCGCGAAGGGGCGGGGGATACCTCCCCATTGCGCAAGGCCGACGTCCTCCGCACCCTGCCTGATGACGATGACGAGGTCGATGCCCTTCTAGAAAGTAGGGAGCTGCATGCGGCCGGTGGCTCCTCGAGGTCCATGGTCTGTCCTCGCAGGAGGTCCCTGGCTGCGATTCTGATGAGAGGGAGGTCGGCGTTGATTTCCCGAGACGACGTCCCTGTTCTGATGCTGCCCGGAGCTGCCTCCAACCCACCCACTGCTTCTTCTTCTGTTCCTGGTGCTCGCGTGCCCGCGCCTCAAGCTGCAAAGCTTTCAGGCTTCAAGCTCAGGAAGCAGAGAGATTACACTGCGGTGGACCAGTAAGTACTCTTGTCCTGTCTTGTTTCTGCTTATGTTGTTGACTCTTAATGCTTCTCTGTTGCACCAACATGCCTACACCCGCGACGAAGAGGAGGAAGTAGGAAGCGGTGGTATTGCTCAGGACCCCATCGCCTGTGGCGGCTGCACCCCTCTCCGTGGAGACGGGCATTGACAGTGCTCGTGTTTCTCCGGCCCGATCGTCCTCGCAAGGCTTGGGGGCGTCCTCAAGAGGAGGTGGCCGCTGCTGCCCACTGGCCCCGGAGGTCCTAATGACCAGCTTGGTTGCTAGGGTCCCCAAGCCTCAGGAGCCCCCAGCCTCCCAGGCCAAGGTGGCGACGCTGACTCCTCCTCCTCCTGCCGCACTGCTGACATCAGATCCTTCTGCCTCCCTTGACGTCCTGGAGCGCGCTCTTTCTGCGATGGCCCTGCTGCGAGAAGATCTTCAAGGCGCCGACCCCCGCCTGGTAGCCAGGTGCCTTGAGATGGTCTCTGGCTGGCGTCACTCAGACGTGTTCGTTCGGGCGGCACTAAGCCAGGCGGCAGCAACCTTTGAGAAGGACAACCAGGACGCCGCCCAGGCCGCGGCCGCTCATGAGGTGGCGCTGAAAGGTGCCGGAGTTGCCCAGGAACGCTGTCAGTCGCTGGAGGCCAAGATGGAGACAATACGCAACGAGTGTGCGGCCGAGGCGCGAGGCCGCAAGGCGGAGGAGGAGAAGATGAAGGCCCAGGAGGACACCGTTAGGGGGCGCGACGCCGATCTGGAGCAGTTGGGGAAGGCACAGGCCGCGGAGCGCAGCCGGCTGGGGAAGCTGAAGCGGAAGATGGAAGCGGAGAAAGCAGAGCTTGACGCCAAGGCGAAGGTCCTAGCCGAGGACCGCACGGCCTTCAAGTCCCTCGAGGAGAGGTCCCACGTGGCGCTGCAGGCACTCTACGAGAAGGGCTTGGAGGAGCCGCTAGTCACCTTCGATGAGGGCCCCACCCAGCTGCTTCCTCATGTGGTTGGGCGCTTGAGGAGGTCGTTGACGAAATCGGCCCCTTGGTAGAAGGAGAAGCCCACACACTTTCCTTGGCCGCGCTGACATGCGTCTTCAGCCACCTCCATCTTCGTGACCCTGCCGCCAACCTCGACGAGTTGCTGGAGCCTGTGGACGACGAGTGCTGCGCAGCCGCTACCGAAGCCGTCAAGGGCCAGGTGGAGGCTTTGCTGAAGAAGTTCGGTGCCTTCGACCCAGCGCCCCCAACTGGTGAAGCTGCTGAACCTGCAACTCCAGCTGGCGGCTCAGGTGCGTGCAGCATCACCGTCGAAGGGACGCCTCTTGCAAGCGACGGCGGCGTCCAAGGATGATTGGATGACTTGCCAGCGGCTCCTTTTCCTTCTTTGCTTCTGCAACATGAACCAAGCCTCGTGGATGCGTTTAAACTTGCGCTTGGTATTCAAGAAACAATTTGTCTTGTAATATTTGTTTGAAATTCCAGGATTTCCTTTCCATTTGCTTTGGTGTTCTGCGTCGGCAGGGCCCGACCCCGCGTATACCTCAGCCGCCATTGCGCCGTCTGGATCACCAGGACGGACCAAGGAGTGAGGGGCTAGGTGGCCATTTAGGCTCCTGAGTCACGATTCTCAGGGGTCCCCCTTGACGCGCAAACAGCTTAAAGAAAGGAGATGCGAGAGTAGGCCTAGTGTTCTACGTCGGCAGGACCCGACCCCGCGCATACCTTAGCCACCGGATCACCAGGACGGACCAAGGAGTGAGGGACTACGTGGCCAGTTAGGCTCCTGAGTCGCGATGCTTAGGAGTCCCCCTTGATGTCCAAACAACCTTCATACCTTGGATCTGCTTGGGAGGGCGCGCGACGACCAGGTCTGAGGGAATTGGCAGGGTGGCGTATGCTCGGGCGTGACCCAAGCGCAGCCCGCGTGCCCAGCCCCCTCGCATGAATCTCCTAAGGGGAGGGGTTGAGGTGAGGCCAGACAATGATCTCGGAGACTCCCTGAGGTTGATACGGCCATGGGGCGGCCCTGAGTTGTTTATCACCAGTGCGGAGCATAGCGCTTCCACACTTGCTCGGGCATAGCCGCTCCTCGGTAGTGTCGACTGCCAGCATGGAGCATGGTGCTTCCACTGGTGCGTGGGTGAGGGCACCCTCTGAGTGGAGCCCCCGGGGTGTGTACAGCCCCGCCCTGACACGTGGCTTGCATGGCAGGGCTAGACGAGGTGTGTCTAAGCAATCGTGAGCCAGCGCGGGACTCACGAGGCCCTACCTCAAGGTGGGTTGCCCCTGGTCTTGGCTCTTGATTGCTATGGTGGTCCTGCGAGACGGTTAGGCAACATGCGCCGAGGGGATCTCCTGAGGCTATCGCATGAGGAGGCCAAGCACCAACGACCCCAAGATGTGACGTGAACGGGGCCGGCCCGCCAGATAGAGCTTAGCCGTTGGGTTAATTGACGCTACAGGGACAGACCCAAGCATAGGCGCCGTGCCTAGTCTTCTCATGCGAAGGATGCTAAAGAAAAACAATCGGCGCACGGCTCCCGTTGTGGGTGGCAATCAAGCAGGTGATGACTATAAATAACTCATGCATAGGAACCGGATAGCTCAGATAGATGCAAGAATGATACATGCCGCTGGGATGGACCCAAGCGGCTTGGGGATGATGCAGCCCGAGGGGCGCCCCCAGTAAAGTAAGCTAAAGACGTAAAAAGGACACATGCCGTAGGGACAGGCCCACGCGACCTGGAGATAATGCAGCCTGAGGGGCTCTCCCAGCTGAATGAACTTGGAAAATGTCACTAGGTTTTGTTGTCGAAGGAGCGTTGGTGTAGCTGAAGGCGCGCGCTGAAGGAGTTGCTCCTCATAAGCCACCGAGACCCTGAGCCTCGGGAGGCTCTGGGGGCTCAGATGGCTCCCTGAGGACCGTCTCCATCTTCCCCAGGACCGCATGATGCCTGGCCTCCTGGGTTGCCAGGATGCTATGTAGGTTGTGTTGGAAGGCGGCTGCCACGCTCGGCAGGCCAAATGGCATGCGAACATAGCTGTGAGGTGGACCCTCGCACCGGCCAGCGTGCAAAGGCTAGAAGCGCTCCTCAGATGCGGCCCTATTGAGCCCTGGGATGTCGATGCAGACACGCAGCTCGCCACACTCGCCTGGATGGGGAGCTGCACTAGGTGGGCGGCGGTCGCCACGTATTGCCATTGCTTCCTGAAGCTCCTAGATGGTCGTGTTGATGAACTCCTGAGCGCGGGGCGCTCCTCGCCCGGTGCCCTCCTGAGGGAAACGTGCCGCGAAGCACACCTCCACGTGGTGCACGAACGCCTCCCTCTTGATGTTGGACAGGTCTGAGGCCCTCCAGAAAGAGCCCCTGAGCCCTGCCTGAGGAGGGCGCCGGGCGCGCCTTCCAATGCAAGGGAGGGAGGCGCCCCAGGTGTGGGCGCCGATCCTGAGGTGGCACCGCTAGAGGCGCCGCTCCCCTGAGGCCCTATGCGGTGTAGTTGCTTCTTCTTCTTGGGGGTGGCCTCAGGAGGGTACCACATGCCCTCGCTGTCAGGATCTTCGATTGCTGCGGCTTAGAAGGCGTGCTCGAGGGAGCACACCGCATCTCTTTCTTCGCAGGGGACTATGATGATTCCGATGCTTCCTGGTATCTTGAGGATGTTGTAGCCATGGTGGGTCACTGCCATGAATTTGGCTAATGCTGGGTACCCAAGGATGGCATTGTACGACAGACGGATGTGGGCGACATCGAAGTCGACGAGCTCGGTATTGTAGTTGTCGCACTAAACGAATGTGAAAGGGAGGTGAACTTGCCCTATCGGGGTGGTGGAGCCGTCATTCACTCCTGAGAAAGGCTTAGTAGGTTGAAGCTAATCGTATGGCACTTGGAGGCTGTTGAACGTCTTGACGGACAGGACACTGAGCCCCGCGCCACCATCGATGAGGGTCTTGGTGACTTGGACATTGCTGATGACGGGTGAACAGAGCATCGGGAGGACGCCGACAGTCGCCGCGCACTTGAGTTGGTCCGCCGAGCTGAAGGTGATGGCGTACTTGGACCACCTGAGCGGGTGCGTGGCCTCGAGCCTGGGGAGGGCTACATTCACCTCGCGAGATAACTTCTTGAATATGCACTAGGAAGCCGGGGCCTGAGCACCACCCAAGATGCAAGCGATGGCACGCGGTTCTAGTAAGCCCCTAGCCCCCTTGTCCTGATGGTTGTTGTCGGTGTCAAAACCGGCGGATCTTAGGTAGGGGGTCCCGAACTATGCGTCTAGGCGGATGCTAACAGGAGGCAGGGGACACGAAGTTTTACCCAGGTTTGGGCCCTCTTGATGGAGGTAAAACCCTACGTCCTCTGTGATTAATATTGATGATATGGGTAGTACAAGAGTAGATTTACCACGAGCTCAGAGAGGCTAAACCCTAAAAGCTAGCCTATGGTATGATTGTATGTTGTCCTACGGACTAAAACCCTCCGGTTTATATAGACACGGAGGGGGCTAGGGTTACACAAGGTCGGTTACAAAGGAGGGGATATACATATCCGTATTGCCTAGCTTGCCTTCCACGCCAAGTAGAGTACCATCCGGACACGAGACGAAGTCTTCAATCTTGTATCTTCATAGTCCAACAGTCCGGCCAAAGGATATAATCTGGCTGTTTGGAGACCCCCTAATCTAGGACTCCCTCAGTAGCCCCCGAACCAGGCTTCAATGACGATGAGTTCGGCGCGCAGTGTTGTCTTCGGCATTGCAAGGCGGGTTCCTCTCCAATTTTCAAGTGTTCGTAAGCAGTGTCCGGCTCCATAAATGTTGAACCTCTTGGCTTCTGTGCCCAATAAGGGCTGTCTCTCACGCGTCGAATGAATATGAGGCGCCAGGGCATTTTTACATTCGCCCCCCTAGCCAGATAAATAAATTGTCTATTAAAGGGATGGGGATTCTTATATCTGATCCATACCATCCTCCCCCAGCGAGAATCCATCAGAGAGTGTTTCGGAAAGATCCATTCCAGCATGGCCAACCTCCATAGCTCCTCCTCCCGCCCCCGTAGCCCTAAGCCCGGTGATTGGGAGAGCTGTTCAGTCCCGCACAGTCGATTAGTTGAACTGCAGACTAAGGGATTTCTCCCTCCGACGTATATGGTGCCCGTTCGAGCCGGGCTTGCCACCTACAATGGCGGGGGGCAACCGGAGAGCTTTCCCTGTCCCTGTATAGGGGAACGGGTCTGCCTCGTTCCTTATTTACTTAGGGGACCCAGATTTCCAATTCATCCGTTCCTCCGCGGGCTCCTGGAGTTCTACGGCCTCCTATTACACAATTTCACCCCTGCCTCCCTTCTACACATCGCCGGCTATGTTGCTCTCTGCGAGTTGTTCCTGGGTTGCGAGGCTCACTGCGAGCTATGGAGAAGGCTATTTTGCCTCGTCCCTCGCACATAGAGGGGGTCACTTTACCAAGTGGGCGGAGCCGAAATATGATGCATCGCCGATACCGGATACCTGTCCGGTACCCCGAAGAAGTCGTGCGAAGACTGGCCTTCAAAATGGTTTTATATGGAGGACGTCCCCCTTCCGGACCCTATTCGGTGGGGTCTTCTGAGTTCAACACTGCTCCTCTGAAGAAACACCGAAGTTGGCGCCCACGGATCCCCCAGGTGGAAGACAATGGAGAAGTCCTATATTTGATGAACCGGATTAAAGCACTGGCTCGATTAGGACTGACAGTAAGTTATGTCGATTTGCATAATGCGGGGAGTGCAACCACTTCAATATCGTGGACACCCCTTATGGTGTTATAACGGGGCAGATGACGCCATCCGCTGCGGGCGTATGGGTCTGGACAATGCTGCCACCTTAGCGAAAATTCTGTCCGAATTGTTCAAGGGTGAGGAAGAGGAGTTCACCCGCATCAAGCCACGGGATGGATTCTCAATGTACAATCCTCCAAGATGGGTAAGTTATATCTCCCTGCTCCCATTTTTCCCGCATTCTTTGTCATAAGTATTCACCTTGCCACTTTGCGACAGGAACTGCGAAAAGCCATAAATGAGGTCAGCAGCCCTTCTCCATAACCAGAGGACCCTGACCGGGCCCTCGACTCCGGACTTGAAGAGGATTCGGTTTTATCCGTGGAGCTAATAGACCGGCAGTTCTATCAGTTAAGCTGCGACGATGCCAGGGTGGCCATTACGGCCGACTATCCCGGACTGCTTCCTGCATCGCAAGTAAGAAAAACCAAAAATCCCAACTCCAAAACTAGGATCCCCTTTTAGGCACTTCACCCACCATGTACACATGGCATTTTTACAGGGAAGGCATTCGGCACGCCCTGCCGAACCCGTAGCAACGCGCCAACAGGAGGCATCGAGGCCGGGTAGGCCAAAAAGGAAGGCGGTCAGGACAGAGATGCCGACGCAAAGGTATAACAAACCCCGCTCCGTGGTTGTTGTCTTTCTCGAAATGTAAGGACGCCCGTGTTTCTTTAGCAGAAAAAACGCTCGCCGGAATATGTCCGGCGATGTTGCCAATCACGCTTCCACCAGTCGGGCACCAGGACCGGACATGGAGGCAAAAGCCGATATGGGGGTAGGCACTGGATAATCCCCCTACAGAGGATGCGGATAGATTATCTGCTACAAACTCTGAAGTGGAAAGTGCCATGAATCATAGGCGCCGCCTGGCCGTACTCCGTGACGCTTGTGTCTCACCAGACGCGTTTGATGCCTTCAATTTTGGAGAGGCGTACCTCTGTGCCGCTCAAGATGGTCTAGCCAGAGCCATGGATCAGTATGTAAAGGATGTATGGGTGAGTAAATCTCGTGATTTATATGTATCAGTAGCCCATGAGACTTGAAACAGTTAGCATAACTGATTTAAGGATCATCTTTATTGTGCAGGTTCTTATAGAGAAGTATACTAGGCTGTCACAGGAGCTGGAGGAATGCCAGACCCAACCGCGGGCTGCTGTGGCCGCATTGCAGGAACTGAAAAAGTCACCTGCGGGTAACATTTACTTTAAAGAATGATGGTTACCGTATAACGTGCGGCATGGCTGCAGATCTAACAACAGATGTTGCAGATGAATCCGGAGAGAATCCGGAGAACCAGCATGTTATGCAACAACTAGAGGCTAGCAAACGCGTGCTGACTGAGGTTAGGCGGGAGAAAAACAATCTCCAAGATGGCAATATTAAGCTGAGTGTGGAACTAAAAGACGTTCGGGGCCAGCTTGCAGACTCTGAGATGGAGAATAAGCGGCTTCGGCGCGGCATTTTCAGTAAGTGCTTGAACGAATCCTTTTAAAGGAGTTCGGCGAAGAAGCCGACTAACAACGCTATGTCTGTAGGTATGCTGACGTGTTGTCCTGCGGAGGAAATGCCCGGGTCTGCGGGTGCTCTTCTGTCCGAGCCGACACATCTGCACGAACAAGTTCGGCAGGTGATGTAGGGTGTTGCCCAGGCCTTGTGGCTGTCTATCTCCCTACCAAAGGGCATTGCAGAGCTTGCGGAGAAGCTCAAGGGAGCACGGCGGCACTTCCGATTATGGAAGATATCAGCCTGTCGACAGGGTCTCAGAGAAGCCTGGGCCATGGTGAAGACATGGTATACCAAGGCAGACCCAAATCACATGGCCGAGGTCGGACCTGTGGGGCCCGACAGAAAAGAGATCCCCGTTAGCTTAGTTTATGGGCAAGTAGAATTAGCCGCAAAGTATTCCCAACATGATTGTAAGCTAGACCGCCTGTTGGATGGTATAGAGGAGGAATTTAGTCAGTCTGCATGACTATGTAATTAAAGTGACATGTATAATGCCTTCTAGCCAGATTGTAGATCATTTGTCATTGCGGACCTTTTCGCATCAACCTCCGGGCCCAATAGTCTGGAGTGTATCCGAATACCCGCTCAGTTATATAAGAACCGGGGTATGTGTGGAGACCAGGCGTAGGGGTCATTAGTGCTTTATCAGACAAGTGCCCAACTAGTTATGTTATATTACATGGGTAGTAAGAAACATCTTCCAGGGAGAATAATTCCATTAAGGGTTCCTTTCCCTGGGTAAGCCTGCCCTAAAGTGCATGTCTGGACTTCGATAGGAAACACGGGAAAAACATCTGGGGGTAGATATGGACAATAAATAAAAATCATCTTTTGTTCATTGACCGAATATTCCCTTCAGAATGCTAGCTTTCGGCTTCACCCAGTCTGAGGTACACGTCTAGCTGACCCGGCAGTAACAATCGCAGAGGTGCTCCCCTTATGCCCTAACCGAATTAATGGGAACGTAGGGCATAAATACAAGAGCCAGGCAACCCAACTTGGCCAAAAATTAAGTCATATCGATGCATATAATGGTGAAAAAAGGTACATGCGGAAGTATAACACATGTGTTGGGCATGAGGCCCAGATAAATAATTTAAGCTTCTGTGAAAGAAGCCCCCAGGTATGAAGAGTGCGGCTAGCGCATCTGTAATGTGCAAGCGAGGCACAAGGTGACCCATGAAGGCCTAGAGAAATAATAAAAGAAAGAAAGAAATAAGACAGATGATGTATATGCAAAAAATGGACAAAGGGAGGGGACTAACATAGAGTCCGATGCTAGGCGTAGAATCTTCAGAGCCTGGCCGCGTTCCATGGGTTCGGCTCGAGTCGACTGGTCGATGCATCCCGCAGTCGGTACGCTCCACCGGTCAGAACTTGGTCAATAATGAAGGGACCTTCCCATTTGGGCTCGAGCTTATTCTTTTTCTTATCCGACAGGCGTAGAACTAGTTCGCCAACGTTATAAGTTTTGGCCCGTACTTCTCTGCTTTGGTATCTGTGAGCCTGTTGCTGATAAAATGCGGAACGGGCTTTGGCTACGTCGCGCTCCTCCTCCAGGGTGTCCAGACTGTCCTGTCGATCGAGCTCGGCTTCTCTTTCTTCATACATGCGCACTCGAGTTGAGTCATGAATTATGTCAGAGGGCAAGACTGCCTCTGTGCCGTACACCATAAAGAAGGGTGTATATCCGGTACTGCGATTCGGCGTGGTCCGCAGCCCCGGAGTACGGAGTAGAGCTCCTCTACCTAGTGCGTGTTAGACTCCATTAAGGAACGCATTAAGCTGGGTTTAATGCCGCTCATTATAAGTCCGTTTGCTCGCTCGACTTGACCGTTGGTTTGTGGGTGATAGACGGAAGCATAATCGAGATTGAAGCCCATTTTCCTGCACCAGAGTTTTACCTCGTCGACCATGAAGTTCGTGCCATTATTAGTGATGATTCTGTGGGGGATGCCATAACGGTGTACAACCCCGGATATGAAGTCTATCACCGGTCCGGATTCGGCTATTTTAACAGGTTTGGCCTCTATCCATTTGGTGAATTTATCCACCATGACCAATAAGTATTTTTTCTTGTGGGTTCCTCCTTTAAGGGTCCAACCATGTCAAGGCCCCAGACCACAAAGGGCCATGTAATGGGGATTGTTTGGAGGGTGATGGGTGGCATGTGGCTTTGATTTGCAAAGAGCTGGCAACCGGCGCAACGTTGGACCAAGTCCTGTGCATCTGCCTGGGCTGTTGGCCAATAGAATCCTGTATGGAAGGCCTTGCTTACAAGAGCCCGGGCTGCGGCGTGATGACCGCCGAGTCCGGCGTGAATTTCTGCCAAAAGATTCCATCCTTCCTCTTCGGAGATGCACCTTTGAAGGACTCCGGTAGTGCTTTTTTGTACAATTCTCCCTCATGGACCCTGTAGGCTTTGGATCGCCGCACTATGGAGCGTGCCTTATTTTTGGTCCTCCGGAAGTTCCTGTCTAGTTAGGTAGGCCAGGAATGGTTCTGTCCACGGGGCAATAATGGCCATTATTTCGTGGGCTGAAGGTGTTATTTCGGTGGCGGAGCCTCCGATTGTGTCAGAAGGTTCGGTATCTGGTATTTTCGCCGGGTCCGGACTGTTGTTACCAGTGTCCCATTCCCATACTACAGATGGTTTGAACAGCCTTTCCAAAAATATGTTGGGGGGGACCGCATCGCGTTTTGCGCCGATGCAGGCGAGGATATCCGCCGCCTCATTGTTTTCCCGAGCCACATGGTGAAATTTGAGCCCCTCGAACCGAGCTGACATTTTTAGGATGACATTTCGATAGGTCGCCATTTTCAGATCCTTGGCGTGAAAGTCTCCATTTATTTGGGATATTGCAAGGTTTGAATTCCCACGCACCTCCAGGTGTTGAATGCCCATGGAGACTGCCATCCGAAGACCATGCAATAGAGCTTCGTATTCGGCTGCATTGTTGGAGTCTGTATACAATATTTGCAGTACGTACTGAACGGTATCTCCGGTTGGGGACGTCAGGACGACGCCAGCCCCTAGACCAGCCAGCATTTTAGAACTGTCGAAGTGCATGATCCAATTGGAGTATGCACCGTACTCTTTAGGGAGTTCGGCCTCCGTCCATTCGGCGACGAAGTCGGCCAATACTAGTGACTTGATGGCTCGTCGAGGTTTGTATGTTATGTCGAATGGGAGGAGCTCAATGGTCCATTTGGCAATCCGGCCCGTAGCGTCGCGGTTGTTTATAATATCATTAAGTGGCACTTTCGAGGCTACTGTAATCGAACACTCTTGAAAGTAGTGTCGCAACTTCCGCGATGCCATGACTACCGCATATGCTATCTTTTGATAATGTGGATACCGATGTACCGTGATTTGCATGGAGTGAGGACAGTGGATACATAGTATACCGGCTTTTGAAGAGGGAATTTATGTCCGTCCGCTTTCTGTTCGACAACGAGCACCGCGCTTACAACTTGATGAGTTGCTGCAATGTACAACAGCATTGGTTCGCTGATGTTTGGCGCGGCCAGGATTGGATTGGTTGCCAAAATGGCCTTTATTTCTTCCATCTGGCTGTGGCCGCGTCCGTCCACTCGAAGTGTTCGGTGCGCCGAAGGGGGCGATAAAGGGGTAAAGCCTTTTCTCCTAAGCGGGAGATAAAGTGGCTTAGAGCCGCCACGCATCCAGTTAACTTCTGGATTTGTTTGAGGTCTGTTGGGGTAGCCAACTATGACAAAGCTCGAACTTTGGCCGGATTAGCTTCAATACCTCTACTGGAGACGATGAAACCCAGGAGCTTTCCGGCTGGTACGCCGAAAACGCATTTTTCCGGATTGAGCTTGATGTCGTATGTTCGGAGGTTGTCGAATGTGAGATTTAAGTCGTCTATCAAAGAGTCGATGTGTTTGGTTTTGACGACCACATCATCTACGTATGGCTCTGCTGTTTTTCCAATTTGTTTCTCTAGACATGTCTGAATCATGCGATGATATGTTGCGCCGGCGTTCTTGAGCCCAAAAGGCTTTGTGTTAAACCAGAAGGGACCGTATGGTGTGATGAATGTCGTTGCGGCTTGGTCGGACTCTGCCATCTTAATTTGGTGGTAACCGGAGTATGCGTCGACGAAACACAATGACTCGTGTCCTGCGGTAGCATCAATGATTTGATCGATGCATGGGAGGGGGAAGGGATCCTTTGGGCAAGCTTTATTGAGGTCTTTGAAATCAACACAAAGGCGCCAGGATTTGTCCTTCTTTGGTACCATCACCAGGTTTGCCAGGCAGTTCGAGTGTTTTATTTCTCTGATGAATCCGGCCTCCAATAACTTGGCTAGTTCCTCTCCCATGGCATGCCTCTTAGGTTCGGAGAAACGCCGAAGAGCTTGCTTGACCGACTTGAATCCCTTTAGGATATTGAGGCTATGCTCGGCCAGCCTGCGTGGAATTCCTGGCATGTCTGAGGGATGCCAGGCGAATATGTCCCAGTTCTCGCGCAGGAACTCTCATAGTGTGGCGTCCACATCGGGGTTTAACTGTGCCCCGATGGAGGCTATTTTTGTTGGGTCCGCTGGGTGGACTTGGAATTTGACTATTTCATCTGCTGGTTTAAAAGAGCTGGACTTGGATCTCTTGTCGAGTATCACGTCGTCCCTATCCACTGTGGAGCATAGAGTGGTTAATTCCTCGGCCGAGAGGGCTTTGGATAATGCGTCGAGGGCCAATGCGGCTATTTTGTTTTCGGCGCGGAATGTTGTGTCCAGATCGTTGGCGAGAGTGATGATTCCGTTGGGCCCGGGCATTTTGAGCTTCATGTACCAATAATGGGGTACGGCTTGGAAGATTGTGAACGCCTCTCATCCTAAAAGAGCGTGATAACCACTGCTCAACGGGGCCACTTGGAATGTAATTTCTTCGGACCTGTAATTATCCGGCGTGCCGAATACCACATCTAGTGTGATTTTCCCAGCACAATGCGCTTCCCGACTGGGGATGATTCCTCTAAAGGTTGTGCTACTTTGCTCAATGCGGTTCTAGTCTATTTCCATCTTTTGAAGAGTTTCCTCATAGATGAGGTTTAATCCGCTGCCGCCATCCATGAGTACTTTGGTGAGTCGAAAGCCGTCCACGATTGGACTGAGGACCAGTGCGGCTGGTGCTCGGGCTGTTCGGTATTTAGGTTCGTCACTAGCATTGAAGGTAATAGCCGTGTCACTCCATGGATTTATTGCTGCTACGTGGCAGATTTCGGCCATGCTGCGGAGTGTTCGCTTTCGCCTATTATTTGACGCGAAGGTCTCAAAGACCGTTAACACCGTATTGTTATCCATGGGACGGTGCTCTATGGTATTTGGGAGAAGAAGATCCTCACCACTTTTGGCCACCTGCCGGAGTATCCAACATGCTCTAAGGCTGTGCGTTGGTATTGTATCCGCTCCAGTACGGTTCCATGCCCTATAGAGGGTTTTTGCTTTTTGGTAGTTGACCTGGGTGTATTGTGATAATGCACCCTTTTAGTTCAGACTGGGTTTGTATTCAGGGCCAGATTATCCCAAAAGTTTGTTTCGATTTTTCAGGTACTTTCCATCGCACAGTACTTTCGTACTATTGACGCCAAGTTAGCGAAGCGTGTTATCTCATGGCAATTTATGGAGTTAAAGATTCCCTTGTCCATGCAATTATTGCAGAAAAATAGGATTGCGTCTTCCTCGCGACAGTCCTTAACCTTGTTCATCGCAAGGATGAATCTGGCCCAATAGTGATGTACTGTTTCCTAGGGCTCTTGCCTGATGTGGGAAAGATCGCTTATGTTTGGGTGGGTGGGTGGAATTGAATCCGAACCCTTACCCGATCTGGGATCCAGGGGCCGAGGAGTTTCCAATTTTGGAAGTTCAGGTTCCGGGGTGCTACCCGATAATCCTGGCCCGCTGCCTGACTCTAAGTTCAGGGATTGGATGTTGTCCTCCCGCGAACGGGCGTCCGGCTTGGAGAGCTCGGGAATCCGGACATGGTTGGTCCTCAAGATAGAGGAAATGTCGCCGCATTGTTCCTCCACCACTGCAATATGATGGGTGACCGATGGAGAGTTAATCTCCCTTTGATCGGGTTTAAGCCCAATCTGATCATAGTCCGTAGCGACTCCCAAGGCGGCGATGCGATCCAAGAGCTCGTTTAAGGAGGCGAGCTCCATTGGATCCATCTATTCGGCGAGTGCCGATTTGACGTGCAGGCTGTTTTTGATGACCCGAGAAGTCATCGTCGGCGCGGCGGCCGAACAGGCGGTCATGATGGAACTGCCTAACCGGAGAGTTTGGCCGACAGCAAAAGCTCCCCCGATAGTAGTACCGTCTTTAAAGAAGAGATGAGACATCCTTCATTCTGGCGACGACACAGGGGAACTCTCAATGAAAGCACCAATGTCGGTGTCAAAACCGACGGATCTCGGGTAGGGGGTCCCGAACTATGCGTCTAGGCGGATGGTAACAGGAGGCAGGGGACACGAAGTTTTACCCAGGTTCGGGCCCTCTTGATGGAGGTAAAACCCTACGTCCTTCTTGATTAATATTGATGATATGGGTAGTACAATAGTAGATCTACCACGAGATCAGAGAGGCTAAACCCTAAAAGCTAGCCTATGGTATGATTGTATGTTGTCCTACGGACTAAAACCCTCCGGTTTATATAGACACCGGAGGGGGCTAGGGTTACACAAGGTCAGTTACAAAGGAGGAGATATACATATCCGTGCTGCCTAGCTTGCCTTCCACACCAAGTAGAGTCCCATCCGGACACGAGACGAAGTCTTCAATCTTGTATCTTCATAGTCCAATAGTCCGGCTAAAGGATATAATCCAGCTGTCCAGAGACCCCCTAATCCAGGACTCCCTCAGTTGTCATCGTTCCTTCTTAGAGGTGGCGGCAGTGGAGGGAGGCCAGGATCGCCCTGAGGACGGTCCTCGCATGGTTGGCTGCGCCAGGCGCCCTCATGAGGCTGCTATTGCCAGTGGTCCTCACCAGGCCGGTCGCGCCAGTCTTGGCGGGGGCCATGGTTGTTCCAGCGTTCTCCACCTCGCTCGTAGCCCCGGTCGTTACACTCGGGGCGTCGACCGAAGCGTCCATCTCGGATGGCTCTAGGCTCTTAACAATCGTTGGTGTTGTGGCTGTGTATTTTGTGGAAGGCGTGGAACGGACGACTGCCTTTGGACGACTCGGGGTGATCCCGGCCACGCTTCATGTCCGGCTCTACCACGAGTATCTCCAGTCCCTTGCGCTTCACATCCTTCACCTTGGTCTTCTTCTCCTCTCGATTGGCAGCAGGGAGCTCGAGGAGGGAGAGACGCCCCTCCTCAGCTCTTGCACACTTGGTTGCTATGTTGAACAGCTCCAGAGTCGTGCATAGCTCCTTGTGGATGGCGAGCTCCTCCTTCATCTTGACGTCGCGGACGCCATTGGAAAACGCTGAGATGATGGCTTCATCCATCACCTTGGGGATATTGAGGCGGACGCTATTGAAGCGTTGCATGTACTTCTACAAGGTCTCTCCCGGCTGTTGCTTGATGCGGCGCAGGTCACCTGCGACCTGAGGATGGTCGCGAGTACTCTGGAAGTTGGCGATCAAGCGGTTGCGCATCTCACCCCAGGAGGAGATTGATCTCGCGGGCAGGTTCAGGAGCCATGAGCGGGTGCCATCCTTGAGAGCCATGGGAAACCAGTTCGCCATAACATTTTTGTTGCCGTTGGCCGCCTCGATGCTCAGCTCGTAGAGCTGCAGGAACCCCGTGGGGTCGGGGTGCCGTTGTAGCACGGAGGCAGATCCGGCTTGAACTTGCCTGGCCAAACGATGGTGCACAGCTCGGGAGCGAAGGCGCGGCAGCCTGCGGTGGCCACCGGGGCCCTATGTAGGGATGGAGCCCGCCCTTGATGTCGCGCACCACCGCCGTAGGCTGCACGCGGTCTTGTCGTAGAGCCAGAAGCGCTGGAGCATTTCCTTGCGACTAGGGAACCTCTTGGCAGCTTCCTTCTTCATGCGCGGGCACACGGCGTGGCGGATCACGCCGTGAGACTGTGCATCTTGGGTTGAGTACACCGTCTTGACGCGGAGGGGGTGGTGGTGCTCCGTGAGCTGCGCATCTTGGCGCAAGGGCACAGTCTTGATGCGGAGGCGGCAGAGGCGCTCCGTGAGCCACATCGCCTGTGGGTGGAGGTGGCCGAGGCAGCGAGAGGGATGGTGCAGGAGAGCCCCCAGCGACACTGACGAGCTTGGTGATGCGGTCTAACTAGTCCTCATAGAGGTCATCGACTGGGCGGTACCGCAGGAGCTCGTGTGCCATGAGCAGCGCAGCCTGCATGTCTGTGGGTGCACAGCGAGCGTGAGACGATGAGCCGGATGGACTCAGCGACAGGGTGGTGGTGCGGCTATCCTGCAGCACAGATGGGTGCAGTGATGATGCTTGCTGCTCATTTGATGTCGGGCCGGTAGTGGCATTGGCAATAGGAAACGAAGAACGACGGGGAGGCCCGCCGACAGGGGCTGTCTGAGCGACACAGGCGGCGAGGGCGGCCCGGCGCTCGACGCGCGTGTGACATGGATGCGGTGGAGCGGTGGAATGCGGATCAATGGAAGGAAAGCTTCAGCGCACCCCTACCTGG
Organism: Triticum monococcum; assembly: GCA_034509565.1. Taxonomy (NCBI): domain Eukaryota; kingdom Viridiplantae; phylum Streptophyta; class Magnoliopsida; order Poales; family Poaceae; genus Triticum; species Triticum monococcum. Next base: position 292,646,164 of record CM067842.1, read on the forward strand.
CGCGCCAAATGTTGGATTTCGGGTTCCGGCAAAACCCTTGAGGTTCGAACACTGGGGTGCGCACGAAGATCTATCCTCCCTCTAGCTCACGCCCTCATCCGTGATCTCAAGACTTAGCGTGTTGAACTCGCGGAATAAAGTGACACAAGATTTATACTGGTTCGGGCCATCGATGTGGTGTAATACCCTACTCCAGTGTGGTGTGGTGATTGCCTCTTGGGCTGAGGATGGTCATTTACAAGGGAAGAACAGCCTCCCGATGAGAGGTGCCCTTGTGTTAGGTGAGCTTGTCCGTATGAGGGTGGAATGGATCTAGTCCTGGTTGAGATGCCTCCCTACGGTGGTGGCTAGTCCTATATATACAGGCTTGGATTCTCTTCCCAAATATTAGACGAGAAGGGATCCCATAACGGACAATTGGAAGGGGGGCAGCTAGTGCAAGCTATCCTGACAAAAGGTTGTCTTCGCCTGCCAAAGGCTCTGGTGGTGACGCCGTCCTGGGATCCACGGTGACCTCCGTCCTGCCGTTCCGCTCGTCTTGGTCTTGTTGCACCGATATGGAAACCTTTGCCTAATGCCTCGGGACACCTCGCCCGCGCTTGCCTCTTTAGCACCAAAGAGGAAACGAGGACACTGTGTGCGCTGGTGCCCTCCTGGTGCCCTCCTGGCCTTGGTCGTCATGGCTTGCATTAGAAAAACCTCGCGAGGTGCCCCTTGCCTTGATCTCTCCGCCCCTCGGGAGCCAGCCTGGTGTGGCCGCCCTGAAGAACTCTTGCGTCGTCCGCCTTGTGAGGCTCGCCCCCTTTGGAGGGTCTTGATTGTTTGCTGGTGAAGATGGGCCGTATGGGGCCGCTGACGGAGCCACGCCATGGGCCGCAGGTAGGAAACTCTAGGGAGACTAGTTCCCAGGAGGCCGACAAAGTTCTTCACGATTAGGCTCTATTCTTCATTGGATATTTGGTTCTCACTTGATTTTGTAGGAGCATCACTTGAAGATTTGTAAGCACCGATTGACTTGTTGTGGAGCTCTTCCTTATCCTCGAGTGACATCTCATGAGCAACAATTCTACCAATGAGTCCCTGGAAGTGCAACTATCCCTAACTGGTTTTGGTAATTATTAACAACATATAGCTCATTGAACTAATAATATTTCAAGATGATCATTTCAGAATGTTCAGTGATTGGCATGGCATGGATTAAGAATGTGGACCCCTCAAAATGCTATGGACACATATTGGCTCAAGCTCAAGACTCTACTTTTTCATTTTAGTGATCCAAGATCACATTGAGTCCATAGGAAAAGCCAATACTATTAAAAGGGGATGAGGTGTTGCTTAATGGCTTGCTTGCTCAAAATGCTTAGTGATATACTCCAAAACCCTCAAACACTTTCTCATATCCACATATATCCCAAACCAAAAGCCAAACTCGGCCCCACCGAAATGTTCTATCCGGCGCCACCGAGTTCACTTGCCATAGCCACTGCCAGAAACCCTAGTAATATCGGTCTCACCGATAGGGATCTCGGTTTCACCGAGATGAGATTGCAAACTCTCTGTTTCCCTTCGTAATGTTTCGGTTCAACTGAGATGAGCGATCGGTCCCACCGAGTTTGCAATGCAAACTCTCTGTTTCTCTTTCGTAATGTTTCAGTCTCACTGAAATGAGCGATTCAGTCCCACCGAGTTTTCCTGACCAACTCTCTGGTTAGCCTATTACCAAAATCGGTCCCACCGAGTTTTTGTAATCGGTCTCACCGAGATTACGTTATGCCCTAACCCTAATAGAATCGGTTCCATCGAGTTGACATGTCGGTCCCACTGAAATGCCTAACGGTCACATTATGAACTGAATCGGTCTGACCAAGTTTTCTGATTCAGTCCCACCTAGTTTGGTAAATTGTGTTTAAAAGTGAGATTTTGTGTGGAGGCTATTTATACCCCTCCACCCTTCCTTCATTAGTCAGGAGAGCCATCAGGGCATCCCTACACTTCAACATTCATTTTCTGAGAGAGAACCACCTACTCATGTGTTGAGACCAAGATATTCCATTCCAACCATATGAATCTTGTTCCTATCCTTCCCCAAGTTGCTTTCTACTCAAATCATCTTTCCACCAAACCAAATCAGTGAGAGAGAGTTCAGTGTTGGGGAGACTGTCATTTGAGGCACAAGAGCAAGGAGTTCATCATCAACACACCATCTATTACCTTTTGGAAAGTGGTACCTCCTAGATTGGTTAGGTGTCACTTGGGAGCCTCTGACAAGATTGTGGAGTTGAACCAAGGAGTTTGTATGGGCGAGGAGATCGCCTACTTCGTGAAGATCTATCCTAGTGTGGCAAGTCCTTCCTGGGCGATGGCCATGGTGGGATAGACAAGGTGGCTTCTTCGTTGGTGGGGCCCTCTGTGGACTCGCGCAACCGTTACCCTTCATGGGTTGAAGTCTCCATCAACATGAATGTACGATAGCACCACCTAACGGAACCATGCCAAAAATCTCGATGTCTACATTGTGTTTGCTGCCTCCAAACTCCTCCCTTTACCTTCATATGCAAGTGTTTTACATTACGCTGCTATACTCTTAGACTTGCATGTGTAGGTTGATTGCTTGACTTGTGCCAAATTGCTAAAATCTGCCAAGACTTAAAATTGGGAAAAGGCTAGATTTTTATTTGGTTAAGTAGTCTAATCACCCCCCCTGTAGACATGCTTCCGATCCTACAAGTGCTCTCAGAGCTTTGGTCTCCATTTGCCTTGATTTCCATAGCTTTTTGTGATCATAGCCTTGGTTTCACAACCTAGGAGAGTATGGCATCTAGCGAGGGAAATTACCACCATAGAGGTGCTTACTTTGATGGTACTAATTTTGCTAGTTGGAAGCATAAGATGAAAATGCATATTCTTGGACATAAACTTGGCATTTGGGCTATTGTGTGTATTGGCTTGCAAGGTGAATTCTTTGATGGGAGAGAACCGGACCGTAAAGCTACCGCGGAAGAGTTGAAGATGCTGCAATACAAGGCTCAAGATTGTGATATCCTCTTCAACGTATTGTACCCCGAAGAATTCAACAAAATCAGCTTCCATGAGAATGCAAAGTAAATTTGGGATACTTTGATTGATATGCATGAACGTACCGACTCCGTCAAGGAATCCAAATTGGATGTGCTTCAAAGTCAACTTGACAAGGTCAAAATGAAGGATGGTGAAGGTGTCGCTGAAATGTACTCTAGGCTTGCTCTCATCATAAATGAGATTGCCGGCTTAGGAACTGAAGAGATGACCGATAGATTCATCATCAAGAAGTACCTAAGAGCCTTGGATGGAAAATATGATACCATGTGCACATTGATCCAAATGATGTCCAACTACAAAGATCTCAATCCAACGGAAGTCATTGGAAGAATTGTTGCTCATGAGATGTTACTCAACGATAAGGAAGAGCTTCACAACAAGTCAAGTGGTGCTTACAAAGCCTCATGTGATGCTCCTACATCATCAAGTGAGAAACAAGCCTTCAATGAAGAATTGAGGCTAATGGCGAAGAACTTCAACAAGTCCTACAAGAGTAGAAGCAAAGAAAGTAGTTCCAAGTCAATGTACTATAATGACGAAAGATCTTTGAGTCATGAATGAAATTGCTACAATTGTGGAAGACCCGGACACTACTCCAATGAGTGTACAGCTCCCTACAAAACAAGAGAAGATTCACCAAAAAGGATAAGTAGAAGAGAAGAATCAACACCAAGAGAGAGGAGGAGTAGAGATGATCATTATGAACGAATAACATCATGGAGAAGCAAGAATTCGGAAAGGAAGAACAAGTCATCAAGGAGCTACACAAAACGAAGACATCAAGCTCATGTTGGTGAATGGGTATCCGGCTCCGACTCCGACAATCACTCCGAGAGAAGTTATCACTCCGACTCTGAATATACTCAAGATGAAGGTGTTGCCGGTCTAGCACTTGTGTCAACCAACTCCTACGACATATTTGACTCACCAAATGAAGGAATTGGAAGATGCTTCATGGCCAAAGGCCCAAAGGTATCATACCCTGAGTATGTTGATTTCAATAGTGATGAATATGATTTGTTAGGTGATGATGATCTACTTGTTGTCAACTCTAGTAATGAAAACTATGATGAACTTGCTATTAATCATGCTAATCAAGATAAAACAAATGATCATGATAAGAAGGAGATTGAGCATCTAACTAAAGAACTAAACACTCTTAAGTTAGCTCATGAAACTACCTTGGAAAATCATCGAGAGCTTTTAAAGACTCGTGAGAAGTTACGCTTTGAAAAGCTCAATGATGATCTTCGCAAGAAAAGTTCTTCTTACATTCCCAAGCGGTTACTCTTGTCTACTTACATGTCATAAGTTAAATCTAGCAACAAGAGTAAGAAAGATTATTCTTCTAGTAGTAACAACAATCATGTTAAATCCAATATTGTTTCTTCTAGTAGTTCTCTTGATTCCACTAATGATTATCTTAGCCAAGTTACACTTGAGCAAGAAAATAGCTTATTGAAGGGAATTATAGAGAAAGGTGTCTACAAGAGTCTTGCCGGAAGTAAGCAATTTGAGGAAATTGTACGCAAGCAAGGAAGGCACCGGAAGAATCAAGGTACTGGTTTTGAACGAAAGTTCAATGCTAATGGAGTTGAGTGTGAAGAAGATCAATACCCCAAGAAGAAGTTTGTTCCTCAACAAGAGAAGTATGATCATACTTCCTTCCAAGGGACACAAGCTCAAGATGATCTTCCACCAGAAGACCACAAGCAAAATGGCAAGGACAAACTTCAAGAGGAGATTGATGCATTTGAAGAAGCTCCCAAGGCCTTGGTCAAGTGGGTTCCCAAGACTACATCAAGTTCTACTTCATCAAGTATGACTACAACTCCAAGGATTCCCATCAAGATGATGTGGATCCCAAAGAAGAAGAAATAGAGAGTTCTTGAGGGTGACTTCGCCAACATACATCACTCATATCACTTTGGCGAGAACAAGTGTAAACAACTTCCACATCATGCACTAGTTCAAGGAGTCACAAACCCTCTTGTTGGTAAAACAATGGACAAGGTAACCTAATGCTTTCATGGATATCATCTTGTGTGTACATCACTCTATGTCTATGGATATCCTTGTTTGTTGCTTGTGGGACTAACCCATGTAGGTATTGAAAGTGCAACTCACTCCAATGGATTGCTCCAAATGATCTACATCAACATTGCACATCCACATCTTCAACATCTACATGAATTCTTCATCAACAAAACCCAAGGTTAGTTCATCCCTTCTAGGGGGGATATCACATCTAGGGGGAGCTTTACTCTAACAATTGAGCTAAAGCAACTCTAAAGGTGTGAACACAACAATGCTTTATGTAAAAGTGGTAACTCCACTTGTGCTTAAACGATGAGTATGACCTACGATCGAATGTTCTCATTTGACTGTTAAGTCAATATACTCATATATAAATGACCTAGTCATCGCCAATTGCTTGATAGATCCTAGAGTGTTTGTGCATGCTCTGCCACATATTTCATTTGCCATTTTATTGTGTGAGCATGTTGATGCATATTTTACTCATTCGAGGACATCCACTTGTTGTTTTGATTGGTTGGCATTTTCTCCTTTGCCGAGTGGATGGACAATAATGCCTAAGAACCTCGTCTAGCTATCTATGATTTTCTCATATCAAACTCTATTCATGTTATATCAGAAAGTTTGACCAAGTCAGATTCGAACCACTCTGTGTGAGGAGCACTCGGAGTCCCCGATTCGTCATAGACTTAAACTTCCAAAACCTCTCTGTGCATTTCGGTCTGACTGATCCATCCTTTTCGGTCACACCGAGTTCACTGTGTTGATCTAGGTTTTCAATCTCAGTGCAACTGATTTGAACTTTTCGGTCACACCGAGTTGCAGTAACCGCTTGCGATTCTGCATGTCGGTGCCACCAAGGTGTTCCACTCGGTCACACCGACAGGTTCGGGATACATATACCGACGGGTTGAATTTTGGAATCTTTTCCAAAACATTGCATCCCGCGTGTGTCCTGCTCTACCGTCTCGGGTCTCTGGATCATCTCCTTGTCGCCAGCGACCTCCTGCCGCTGATCTCCTTCGTCGTCAACGGGATTCTACCCCGCCGTTGTCGCCATAGCGAACTCCCGCTGAACTAGGTATGAGTTCGACTTTATGTGCTAATTCCTCATTCCGATTCTTAGCACATTGTTTTGCCATGATTCGCACCAAGTATGAAATCAATCTATCCAGAGAAAACTACCCTTAAGTTAGGTTTGATTCGAAAGTTTAGGGTTAGGTCTCCACCGAACTCATCTCGGACCGACCGAGATGTAGAAATCGGTCTCACTGATTTTGCTTAGGCCATTGCACATGCGCTTTTCGACGTGACCGAAAATTGCAAATCGGTGCGACCGAGTTCGATTCTCTGTGAAACCCTAGCAATCTCGGAGTCACTGAACTGTGACTCGGTTTGACCTTGTTCACTAGTTTATACTCCAACACTTTCTTCGGTATCACCGAGTTTAACAAATCGGTAGCTCCGAAATGCATTCTGTGCAGAAATAAAACTAAGTTTTCGACTCATGTGTTTTGCAAAAAGTATGCACTTTGTGATGCTCATCCATTCTACCTCATCTACATCTATTGACAGGGTTTGTTGTTAGTGTGCTTGCCAAGATGTCTGACCAGAGTGATAGCCAAAACAGATCTGAGGAGAAAATGCAATTGCGTGAGGGCACTAGTCCCTCAAGCAACTATGATGAGGGTAGTAGGAGCAGTCCTAGTAACTTGCCAAAGGCAGCCACCAGAACAAGGAAGAAGAAAACCTCAGATTCTGAAGATGAGGACTATGTGGCTCTTGAGGAGGAAGTTAGCTCCAAAAAGAAGGTGCTGAAGAAAGAGTATGGCATTGCTGCAACAACTAAGCCCGGGTTGAATAAGAAGGCACCTGCAAAAAGAATCCCAATGTCTAAGGCCAGGGCCTCAACTGCTGAAACATTTAAGCCAACTAGAGAGGTTGCTGGAGAGGGAAAGAAGAGGAAGGAGAGTGTCAATAAGACCACTGCCAGAGTACTTGGTAGATCCTCCATAATGAGAGAGCTGGAAGAAGATGAAGAGGAAGAGGATGCTGCACCAGCACCCAAGTCCAAGAAGCTCATGGGAGATGCAATCAGGTCAGGGCCTGCTCCATCAAAGCCCAAAGCTGCTCCCAAGGCTGCTGCTCAAAATCCTTCTAAGACCAAGAGAAGCACCAAGAATATGCCTGATGAAGAAAAGAACATGGCCCAGTGCCTAAAGTTGAAGAAGAAGATGAAGAAGCCCAAGTGCTAAGAAAACTGAAACCAAAGATTCCAGAACAGAATGACACTCATCCAGTGGCTGAGGTCATGAACATCAGGAAGGATGCATGACTGAGACTTTGGATACAGTTTGATCCCTATGCTATGAGGAGAAGGACTGCAGTGGACTATAGGTTCCACACCAAGGAACATCAGGATTTCTATGAGACCATTCTCCTTGACAAGAAGCCAATTGTATGTGATATGAAATGGGTCGATTGGGAATTCATTTATGAGAATGAAGACTTTTTCCCAGGTGTACATGAAAGCATAAAAGCATGTGGAGTTGATGAGTTTGTGGGTCAAAAGTTGACCAAATAGAATGATGAACTCATTATGCAGTTCTACTCCACTGCTCATTTCTATCCATATGGCAGAATAGTGTGGATGTCTGAAGGTACGAGGTACCAATCGACTGTTGATGAGTGGGAAAAGTTGATCAATGCCCCAAAGGAACATGAGGATGATTTGGATGTGTATGCCAAGAAGAAGAAGGACCACAACTCAATGGAAAATATGTACAAGGAGATCCCCGATAAAGCTTTGGAGACACACAAGCTTGGATTTGTGCATTATCTACTGCCTGGTCTGCCTACAATCAACACCATCTTAAGGCATACTCTGTTACCCAAATCTGGAGATCAAAAGATGATAATAGGACATTCAATCAACCTGCTGCAAATATTTGATGTCCATAAAAGATTCAAGGTCATGAGTCTGATTGTTGACACAATCAAGAGGACTGCAGCAGAACAGAAAAGATCTTGCGGGTTTGCTGCACATATTCAGGTGCTCATCAACTCCAAGATGGGACATGCACTTACCTGTTGGACAAGGTGCACTTACCTTTGCACCCAGAATTTGAGGATAAAATAGTTGTGATGAATGAGAATGAACCTTCATCAGCACAAGCACAACAGAAGAGAGCTAAGGCAAAGGCAGAAAAGGCTGCAAGGATGCCAAGTGCCGAGGAAGCATCTCAGGTGTTCTTAAAGAGCAAACAAGATCAATTGGGTTATCTGATACAAGAAACATTGAGCATTGAGAAGGGCTTGGCCACCCTAGCTCAGAATCGAGAGAGCTTGGAAAGGATTGTTGAGAAAAAATTCTATGATCTTGACCTCAAGGTGACTGAGATACAGACTGTAGTTGAGAAGCTCCAGGAGGAAGCTGAGGAGAAGAGAGGGATGGCAACTACGGGTGCTTTTTAGCGAGTGCCAAGGAGTCAGAGGTCAGCTGCAGTGCCAGTATCAGATACAAGATCTACTTCATCTGCACCAGCAACGGCTTCAGTACCACCTCCAGCACCTGCTCCACCAGCTCCAACATCATCCACTGATGCCTTCGTCCTTGGAGTTCTATCTACACCACCTTCCGAAGACCAAGCCTGAGAGACGCATAGCACTATGCATTTTCGAGCTTTTTGGTAACTTGTTGCCAAAGGGGGAGAAATGTAGAGATCATAGGCTCCGAGAGAGACTGTTGCTTTGCTTCTTTGCTGCTTTGCTATTTTGTCTCTCTTGCTTTCTTTCCTTTTAGTTGAACTTGTGTGTGTGCTCGTTTGCTAGAGAGTGTATAGATCATAGTCTTAGAGAGAGAGTGCTGCTTTGCTGCATTGTCTATCTTGCTTTCTTGCCTTTTAGTTGAACTTGTTTGTGTGCTCGTTCGATACTTTATGTCTGTGTGAGATACTTGTATGATCATGTGTTTGATCATACCATACTTTAACGTTTGCTTGGATGAGATTATCTTTTATATACTTATATGATCATTCACTTTGCTTGGTGATGAGTGCATGTTTTAATACATATCATTTTGAGCGCTCCACCAAGATGTATGTGACATGGAAGAGTGACCCATGATCCAAATCGATTGTGCATTTGCATTGAAAATAAAATCTTAAATAGTGCACAAATTTAGGGGGAGCTCTTCCTTATCACATACTTCTCAAAGCAACGATGTATTTAAATCTTATTGCCATTTGTCGAAGCTTTGATCTATATGTTGTCATCAATTACCAAAAAGGGGAGATTGAAAGTGCAACTATCCCTGGGTGGTTTTGGTAATTATTAACAACATATAGCTCATTGAACTAATAGTATTTCAAGATAATCATTTAAGAAAGTTCAGTGATTGGCATGGCATGGATTAAGAATGTGGACCCCTCAAAATGCTAAGGACATGTATTGGCTCAAGCTCAAGACTCTACTTTTTCATTTTTGTGATCCAAGATCACATTGTTTCCATAGGAAAAGCCAATACTATTAAAAGGGGATGAGGTGTCGCTTAATGGCTTGCTTGCTCAAAATGGTTAGTGATATACTCCAAAAACCCTCAACCACATTCTCATATCCACATATGTCCCAAACCAAAAGTCAAACTCGGCCCCACCAAAATATTCTATCCGGCACCACCGAGTTCACTTGACATAGCCAGTGCCAGAAATCCTAGTCATAGCGGTCTCACCGATGGGGATCTTGGTCTCACCGAGATTAGATTGCAAACTCTCTGTTTCCCTTCATAACCTTTCGGTTCAACCGAGATGAGCGATCAGTCCCACTGAGTTCGCAATGCAAACTCTTTGTTTCCCTTTCATAACATTTCGGTCTCACCAAAATGAGTGATTCGGTCGCACCGAGTTTGCCTGACCAATTCTCTGGTTAGCCTATTTCCAAAATCGGCCCACCGAGTTTGTGTAATCGGTCTCACCGAGATTACATTATGCCCTAACCTTAACAGAATCGGTTCCATCGAGTTGACTTGTCCGTCCCACCGAAATGCCTAATGGTCACATTATGAACTGAATCGGTCTGACCGAGTTTTCTGATTTGGTCCCACTGAGTTTGGTAAATTGTGTGTAATAGTTAGATTTGTGTGGAGGCTATTTATACCCCTCCACCCTTCCTTCATTAGTAAGTGGAGCCATCAGAACGTGCCTACACTTGAACATTCATTTTCTAATAGAGAACCACCTACTCATATGTTGAGACCAATATATTCCACTCCAACCATATGAATCTTGATCTCTAGCCTTCCCCAAGTTGCTTTCCACTAAAATCATCTTTCCACCAAATCCAAATGAGTGAGAGAGAGTTGAGTGTTGGGGAGACTATCATTTGAAGCACAAGAGCAAGGAGTTCATTATCAACACACCATCTATTACCTTTTGGAGAGTGGTGTCTCCTAGATTGGTTAGGTGTCACTTGGAAGCCTCCGACAACATTGTGGAGTTGAACCAAGGAGTTTGTATGGGCAAGGAGATCGCCTACTTCGTGAAGATCTACCCTAGTGAGGCAAGTCCTTCGTGGGCGATGGCCATGGTGGGATAGAAAAGGTTGCTTCTTCATGGACACTTCATGGGTGGAGCCTCCGTGGACTCGCGCAACCGTTACCCTTCGTGGGTTGATTTCTCTATCAACATGGATGTACGATAGCACCAGCTATCGGAACCACGCCAAAAATCTTCGTGTCTACATTGCATTTGCTCCCTCCAAACTCCTCCCTTTACCTTCATATGCAAATGTTTTACATTCCGCTGCCATACTCTTAGACTTGCATGTGTAGGTTGATTGCTTGACTTGTGCGAATTCGCTATAATCCGCCAAGACTTAAAATTGGGAAAAGGCTAGATTTTTATTTGGTCAACTAGTCTAATCATCCCCCCCCCCTCTAGACATACTTTCGATCCTACACTTCCATGGGCTTGAGATATTTGTAATTGGACATCATTTGAATCAAGGTGCACACAGTATCATATTTTCCATCCAAGTCTCTTAGGATCTTCTTGATGATGAACTTGTCGGTCATCTGTTCGCTTCCTAAGCCAGCAATATCATTTGTGATGAGAGCAAGCCTATAGTACATCTCAGCGACTCCTTAACCATCCTTCATCTTGAACTTCTCAAGCTGACTTTGAAGCACATCCAATTTGGATTCCTTGACGGACTCGGTACCTTCATGGATATCAACCAAATTATCCAAAATTTCCTTTGCATTGTCAAGGCGGCTGATTTTGTTGCATTATTCGGGGCACAATCCATTGAAGAGAATGCCACAAAACTTGTGCATTGTATTGAACATCTTCATTTCTTCCACGGATGCTTCATGATCTTGTTCTTTTCCATCCTCGAAGAAATCACCTTGCAAGCCAATGCACACAATAGCCTAAACGGCGGGGTTATGACCCGTAATATGCATTTTCATCTTATGCTTCCAACTAGCAAACTTTGTACCATCAAAGCGAGGACCTCTACTGTGGTAATTTCCCTCGCTAGACGCCATACTCTCCTAGGTTGTGAAACCAAGGTTGTGATCACCAAAGCAATAGAGATCAAGGCAAATGGAGAATAAAGCTCCAATACCACTTGTAGGATCGAAAATAGGTCAAGAGGGGGGGGTTGATCAGACTACTTGACCATATAAAATTCTATCCCTTTCCGAATTTTAGTTGTGGGTAGATTTTTGCAATTAGCATAAGTCAAGGAATCAACCTACACACGCTATTCTAAGAGTGTAGTAGCGGAAAGTAAAAAATTGCATATGATGGTAAATGGAAGGTCTTGGAAAGAGCAAATGCAATGATGACACGGAGATTTTTGGCGTGGTTCCTATAGGTGGTGCTATCGTACATCCACCTTGATGGAGACTTCAACCCACGAAGGGTAACGGTTGCGCGAGTCCACAAAGGTCTCCATCCATGAAGGTTCCACGTTGGAAATCTCATACAGTTCAGTCAATTTCTTAAGTGACAGAGACGAAGTTCTTCTGGTTTCTGAGGAATTTGTCCTGACTGAGGAGTTAGGAATTCGCCAGTGCGGATTGCCTACACAGTGAGGAACATGATAACCCTGAGGATTTTGCTACTCAAAATTCCGACCGTTGCTGTGCTATGCGCCAGCTGTCCCAAAATATCTATCCACCTAACGGTCATATCATTGAAGGGCATTTATGTCTTATCATGTCGGGCTGCTCCCTAGGCTATAAATAGCCACCCCCTGCAACCACTAGTTGGTTGGCTGCTCTGAGAGAAACTAACACTTGTCATCTGAGAGAAACCCATCCTCCAAGGACTTTGAGCGAAAATCATCAAATGAGGAAGAACCCAAAACCCAAACACCTACAAACCCCAAGTGATTGAGCATCACTGAAGGGATTGATCCTGCGTGGATCCGACGTTTGTTACCTTTGAAGAATGTGCTTCTTCCAGACGGTTAGGCGTCATGGTCTAGAGCATACAAGAGGAATTGTGGATCGCCGAGTGACCAAGTTTGTGAAGGTTTGGAAGTCACCTGAATACTTACCACGAGTGATTGGACGAGGTCTGTGTGACCTTAGTTCAAGGAGAATACGTTGAGGACTCAAGGGTTGACCTTAGTTCTCGCCACTCATCTCATCGATTTCCCGCCTCTTATCCCATCGTTTCCCTGCTACCTGTGTCAGTGCTCATTGAAGGCTAGCGGCGACACACCGGCCTTGTAAATATCCCACACAGTTTCTAAAAGCACAAATGTGTGTGATAGGAGGGAAGGTCCCATAGGGTGACCAGCGTGAAATGCCTTAATGGCAGGGAGGCAATTCTTATCAGCAAGGGCCGGCTTCCCATCCTCTAGCCTAGTCGAATAGAACACATAAGTTAAGCATACTCGGGCTGGAGTAGTCCAAGGATGGGTCACCCGGCGGGAAGTTGCATATCTCAAGCTTCATTTAAATACCATGGCACGGTCATTATAGAGATATATTATATCTCTATAGTGACCTATCATGGCATTTATATGAACCTTGGGATCCTTGTTTAGCTAATTTGTAGACTATGTTTTTATGGGTTATTTTTTGCTCTAAAAATTAAAGAATGATTGACTTTACATGTCGTGGTGATTATATAAACCTACTATATTTTTATGGGTTATTTTTTCCTCTAAAAAATTAAAGAATGATTGACTTGACCTGTCAAGGCGATTATATAAACCTTTTTCAGGTTGCATGCAGGGTATAGGGGGCAGGGTGTTCTTCTCGAGCACGTCTCCCTTGTGCGGCTTATAGACGCAGCACATATCTGTGGGCTCCCCAAGGTATATATACTATCCTTTACCGACAATTAGGCGGGCCCACACAATCTATCCCTTTGACCCAAGAACAAGAAGGATTTGACCATGATGGTTTCCTATTGATACTAGTAAGGTACACGTGCATTGCACATATGAGATTTGGTAACCAAATTATGAATAAATACCACACTATAACATGTAAGCTTTGAGTCATATATGCATGATGTAGATGTTCGTTTAACTCTTATAGATCATCTCATCCAAAATCAATTTGTTTTATAAAAAAATATTTTAAGATTCATGGAATCGTGCATTGTAAAGCATAAAGTAAATACAAAAGTGACAATTCATTGAGAAAAAAAGTTTGGACAATTAAGATATGGAAGATTCTAGAGAACAAAGGAGAAGTGCTTGTGTTTTGAGGTTTGTGCATTATCCTTTTAGATTGTACATGTGGAAAATCTGGTGGAATGTTGATGATATCCCACGGCCAGTGGTGCTCGGATTTCCCATCTCTTTATCGTCGGATTGGCTTCATCCAACGAGCAACTTTCAAAGTTATTCGCGCACTATATAGGGGTATATATGTGTGTGTGTGTGTGTGTGTGTCCCATGCTAGATGAAATAAAGTTTGAGCGCATGCGTGGGATGACCCCCCCCCCCCCCCCCGCCGCCGCCTCGAAGTTGGGAAACTGACATCGTACACATTGAACCAGGCTTGGAGTCGGGTACGGTGTTCGGTTTGTAATGTAGTTGGTGGCCCGTCAAAGTTGTGCATTTGGGATTTAAACACAACACACCACCGCACCATACATATTTTCGGGCCGCATGCAGTGTATACGGGGTCTTCTGATCGACCACGTCTCCCTTGTGCTCTTTTTTGTGACGACACGCATAGCTGTGAGCAACCCGAGTGTATATATATCATCCCTTTTGACCGATAATGAGGGGTATGTGTTGGCCATGAATGGATTCCTCCTAGTTCGTGTTAGGGATGGTGACCATCACATTTCGCTCAACCAAAGCTCGAGCTCATGTGTTGTCAGGATTCCCCCCACATGCATGGATTGCTGGGTTCGACCTACATCATACCCTGCGTATCTCATCCTTAACTACCTTGCCTTCATGATTGTTGTCTGTATCGAGAGGTAGGCACCACATCTTAATTGTACATTATTCTATATTGAAAACACACATCACCCCTTCCCAATGTACATCAATTTGGGCCGCATGCACGAGGTGCTAGTTTTGTGGTCCCTCTTATGCGATTTTTATGATGGTTCAATCTATTAGCCCAAGTGGTTTATCGACAACAACAGTTGTCGTTTGACCAAATGATAGATTCATTGGTTCGTCTTATGGTAGGTCATGACGACATGCATGTATGACCAAAGTATCGATCATTACGTGCATCCACCCCGCTGACACGAAGTGGGAGGTGGTGGGCCAAGCATCCTAGCTAGGTACAACATTATGTCCTTATAGATATATATATATATATATATATATATATATATATATATATATATATATATATATATATATCCCTAATCCCTAATAATAATAAAGCACGGATTGAGTCTCCGGGTTCACCGTCACGGCACTTTTGCTAATAAGTCCCTGTACTTTTAGGTAATTGAACCCGCAGTATATCATTAAGTGGGGAAAAAGAAACTTTTTTCCTTTTAAAATTAAACCCCTTGACTTTGCGGCCGCAGCGAGCCAATGGATATCGACGACGACGGGGCCAGCCATGGCCACGGTTGCGGGGGGTGTGCGACGAGGTGGCTTGGTCGGGCTCGTCCAGTGATGGTGGACTGCACGCAGTGGCTTGGGTCAGAGGACCTCATGCTCGCCACGGTGTTCGTGGCCAGTGGCCAGAGAAAGCAGGAGGTGAAGGACGCTTGACGGCGCGGGAGGTCATCGGCGGACGCACTGACGACTCGGACGACGAGAAAGCAGTAGGTGGATGATGTTTGACAATGCAGGAGGTCATCGGCGGATGCGCCGGCGGCTTGGGCGGCTGTAGAAGGGCGTCAGAAGAGGCGCGAGAAAGAGAAACGAAGGGGAGACGCGGACAAGGCGGCGATGGGAGGAAGGCGAGGCCAGCAGCGGTGGTAGCCATGGGCGCCGGCGGCCGACACAGGTGATGGTGGAGGGCGTAGCGCGAGCGCATCGGGGCCTCTCCCGTGGCCGGTGGCACGCAGGTGTGTGGTGAGAAGAGAGAGAGAGGCTGTGCGGATAAGGTGAGGAGGGGGTGGGCTTGGTCATGGGAGAAGGTGGGCCACAGAAGCAGTTCGGCTAGCCCAGTTAATATCACGTAAATATATTATATTCCCACCTCGCCCCTTTCAATTAAATTCCAGTAAGTTTTATAGGTCTATGTGTTGTACTACATCACCAATCAGCCTTGGATCGACTAAAGAAGGACGGGATGAGGCTAATTATACGAGAAATAAAAGAAGGAAAGAGAAACAAGGTCATAGAAATAAGGAAATGTAATAAAATGGAGGACATAATTAAGGAAGGGAATAAACTCCTTATATATATGAAAATAAAAGAAGGAAGGAAAGGGATGGAAAGAGAAGAAATAAGGAAGGAAAGGGATGGAAAGAGAAAAATGGATGACATACATAAGGAAGGGAATGAAAGCCTTCTAGATATATGAAAATAAAAGAAGGAACTTGACAGAAATAAAGAACATAAATGAGGGGAAGACTACATATGCATGGGGAGGCAGGCATAAGTGAAATTACGGACCGACATAACAACCGTTAGTTGCATGGGAGGCGGGACACATTTTATTCATTCAACGGAAAGAGGGCACTGATTGATGCACTGAACCAGCCGGGTTCACGTACGCAGACTTTTTGTGTTGAGTGTGTGGTTCCTGTATTGATTTTTTTTCTGGAAAGCGTATATACTCATGTCTACGCGTTTTTTATTTTTTCCACTTTCTTGACGTCCTCTTCAAATCATCATTGTTGCTAGCGGATCCGTTGTTGGTTGTGTCGACCAGGCAAGTTTAATTTTATTACGCTCAATTTTCAATGGAACAAACCCATGCAGATCGACGAGCTTCTTCATCTCCGCAATAAGATGTCCACGACGTAACAAACATATGTTTCCTCGGCGCGATTGCTCTTTTGCTTCTGAGCTTTGGGAGGCACCAAACCAAATATATGTAGATGATCAAGAAGTGTTCAGAAATGCCAACTCAGTTTTTTTTGCAGAAATTTAAAAGTATGTTTTGCCACTTGAAACGTGGTTAGGGGCACGTACAATGCGGGCACTAGAAATAAAATCATGGAAGTTTTTGCATCATCCCGGCTACTTCCCGGCATCGACACATAACCTAGAGTCGGACACTAAGAAAAGTATAAAACAATGTTGCTACTGGGGCCGTATGATTGTGCATGTTAATTTTCTCAGGATTTTAAATACTCTTGTGTTGCAGCTAGCCTTAGAGTGATAATTTTAACCTTTTCATCTATTGGTCACTAGCTATTAATGATATCCATGTGTGATAACTGATTCCGGATGAGTTTGTTAATGCTGGCCTATATAGATAGTGTGTTATGTGGTGGATTAGCGCATCATCTTGGAACTGATCACATTTCGGTTCATTTAGATCACGTAGACATCATAACTATCATGGACAAGGGCGTGGAAGAGGATAAGCTGCGAAACGTCAAAGGTGTGTGATATTGATTTTCACCCGTTGCGACGCACGGGCCTTTTTGCTAGTGTGTGTGTCTATATATATATATATATATATATATATATATATATATCTATATATATATATCCAAGGGTGCCTTCGGGTTTGCGAGGCATGTGCCACCAAAGTTATGCATTGTGTATTTAAACTTTTAAACATCCCAATAATCCTACAAATATTTGGCCACTTATAGGTGGTTCTTCACTTCTGGCCCCTCGCATTGATCTTTGACGACGCGCCCAACCGTGGGCTTGCTTGGTCAAAGTTGTGCATTGGAATTTTGAACATCACAGACCACCCTTTTCACTCTTATATATTTGGGCCACATGCTGGTGTGGCTGTCTTCTGACCCTCTCTAATGTTATTTTTTGCTGCAAAGAATCTGATGACGCTCAATGGACACGGGTATAATATCTTAACCGTGTGTGATACAAGTGCGCTATGAAACACCACACCTGCACAAGCGCGAGCAAAGGTGGAGGTACTGGCTCAACCGTGTGCAATGCAAGTGCGCTGTAAAATCACCACGACCGCGCAAGCGCGAACAAAGGGTGGAGCTACTGGCTTAACCGTGTGCAATGCAAGTGCACTGTAAAATGACTTAGAGAGTCCTGGGTTAAGGGGTCCTCAAGTATCCGGCCTGTGTATTATGGGCCGGACTGGTGGGCCGTAAAGATACAAAGTAGAAGGCCTTTCGCCGTGTCCGGATGGGACTCTTCTTTGCGTGGCTGGCAAGATTGGCGTCTGAATGTATAGATTCCTGCTTCTGTAAACCGACTTTGTACAACCCTAGGTCCCTCCGGTTTCAATATAAACCGGAGGGTTTAGTCCGTAGAGACAATCAGAATTCATATAGGCTAGACATCTAGGGTTTAGCCATTATAATCTTAAGGTAGATCAACTCTTGTAAACCCTATACTCATCATAGTCAATCATGCAGGAAGTAGGGTTTTAGCTCCATCGAAAGGGCCCAAACCTGGGTAAACATCGTGTCCCCTTTGTCTCCCGTTATCCTCGATCCTCAAACACACAGTTCGGGACCCCCTACCTGAGATCGGCCAGTTTTGACACCGACATTGGTGCTTTCATTAAGAGCTCCTTTGTGTCGTCGATGGATCGCCTCGTCATCAATGATAGCATCACCTCTGGAAGGGCCCTAGCTCCATGACAGGTCCTCCAGCTTGGCGGTTTCACTATGGGCGCCAGCTTGGCCGTTAAGCCAAAGGCGGCCCCGCAATCGCTAAACATCATCTCCACATCAGCCTCGAACACTCCAAAAAGATGGATCCGATAGATGTCTCGTCCTTTAATGAATTGCTAGATCGCATCACCGCCCTGTGGGTTGCAACAAACTATGATCGGATTGGGCTTAAACCCGATCAGAGGGAAATCAAGTCCCCACCAATTATCCATCTGGTAGCGGTTGTGGAGGAGCAAACCGAGGATACTTCTCCACCCAAGTTAAGAACGAGCTATGTTCGGATTTCCGAGCGTTGTGTGCCGGATGCCCATCTTCGGGAAGAGACTATATGTCCTTTGAACATGGAATCAGGCATCAAGCCCGAAAGTCTCCAGGACCCTCCGGATCCTGAATTAGCGAACTCGGAGATTCTTCAAGCTCCAGATCCAATGACGGGTCAGGGTTCAGATTTTAACCCGCCACCCACCAAAAGCAATATTCCCCAAGCAATTCTGTGACATGCTGGGTTTTTGCCCCTTCTTTTTGCTTGATTTTTTTATTTGAATTTTTTTTTGAAACTTGAGGTTTCTGAGTCTTTTCATGTGGACTTCAACGCTTGGGCATCCTTGGCTTTCACCCAATAGCTTCACTTCCCTCCTAAATCATCATTTCACTTCTGACAGACCCAAAAATAATCTTTGGAATATTTTTCTTAAAAGAAAAATATTCAATTTCTCTCTAAAACCCTAAGCCAGATCTGTTTGCTTCAAAGCAACCCAAATTTTTATGGCTCAGAAAAATCTGAGATAATTCACAAATATTCTGTGAACCCTAGTGCACCTTCCTGAGCAAAAATATTTCACAATTTTTGGAATATTTTTGCTACATAAAATCTTTTCTATTCTGGGCAGAAATGGTGGTTTCTACAGCAACTACCATTTTACTTGCTCCATTTGACCTGAAATTTCTTGTGCATCATTATCGTAGTAACTTATCACTAGCCTCCAGAGCACAACTTCAAACTCCAAGCCATTTGACCACAGTAACATCACCAAGTTATTGACCAGAAACTTACTTGATGTGTAAAAACTTCTCTACTGCACCTGGATCCAAGCCAAATCGCGGTAACACTCAAAACTACCGCGAACAACATGCCAGACATTGGGTTTTTTCTTAGATCAAGCTGATGTCATAGTTCACGCGGTGACCGCGTTCGTCCAGGCATGATGGCATGCAGCCGACGCGCTCTACGACGCGCCCGAGCCTATGTTGCTCGCGTGCTCGCTTCCCCGCCTGCCCAACCATGCCAAACTTTGCCACCATCATCGTCTCAATGCTCTTAACTCCTCCGTGGCGCTCACCGACACCGGACCTCGCCGCAGCGAGCACGGGCAAGGTACGGCCAGCCCAATAGTGTGGAGCGCACTGTGCTCGTCGCCATCCTCTTGATCCTGTACTCGTCTCCACCCGCCCACAGTGGCCGCGTGACCTCCGTCGCCTTATCCCCCTCTCACTGACGCCGCTCGTCGTCGGGCACCATGGATAGGTGTCCAACGGCGTAGCCCGTAGCACCCTCGCCGCTCGCCTATATATAGAGCCCTCCCCCGCCTCCTCGAGCACCAGCCAACACTCACACACACCCCACGATCGAGTAGGAAGCCGGAGCCCGGCCGGGTAGGCCTCGGGCCGCCGTCCCCAAGATCGAGGTCGCCGGCAATCCCCTCTGGTCGCCGCGGTAGCTCCCGCCCCTTCCAGGCCTGGGCGACCCCTCCAGGGCCTCCGCCTCTCTCTGGTGAGGCCGTCTCGCCCGGTTGGAGCCCCTGGAGGGGCCTCTGCTCGCCGTCTTCCTCAACTCCGTCTACCTCCACGTTCTGCCTCCGCTTGCGAGGTTGATCCCGACGCCATCCGACCGCCCCCAGCTACGCTACGGGTATGGGCAGATGCGTCTCAACCCCCTCTTGCCATCCCTCCCTCTCGTTTGGGCCAAGGAGCCCTCGTCGCTGGCGAGAGCTCCGGCGAAGCCGCGGCCCCTCTGTTTCCCTCTCCTTTCCCCCACCTAACTAGCAGGGCCCGCTAGTCAGCCACTCAGTACGCGTGCGAAGCGGTACGAGTGGTGGCACCCCTGGGCTTTACGCCTTCGACGTCACCCCCCAGTCTATTTCAAATTCATTTGAATTTACAGAACACTTCAAACAGCCATAACTCTTCAACCATAAGTCCAAATGAATTGATTCTTTTTGCATTATGTTCTTTGACAAGAAATCTAGCAGCTCACCAAAGATGAGATTTTTCTAAGCTGTCTAGAATTTCTGGTGATTTTCAGAAGTGTTCTTGATATTTTCTTGTTGTGTTTAAAACCATTTTCAGAAGGTGAAGCTTGTCTTGAGGATCACCAGGAGGCTTGTGAGCCTCATCTGCAGTAAGGCAAGCCACAACAACATTTTCATGGTGCCATTTCAATATTTGTGATTTTCTTACTTGAATGAAAGGATTAATCCATGCATTTAAATGATTTTGGAGTTATTTATATTCTGTTAAATATTGGTTAGTTGTTATGCTTGAGTTACATAATGGTTGAAACTAGTTTAGTGGATAAAGCAAGTTAAGATTTATTTGAGGTGATGTTAGAAATAATTTTGTTTTGTATGTTAGCAATTATTTAAAGCTATGTTTTTACCCTCTTAGATTGATAAAAATTTGTTAGAAAATGTTTTGTTAAATACTTGTTTAATCATATTATTTGTCTTACAGAATGTTTGAACCCAACTTAGTGATAAAGAAAGTAAGAGTTGTTGATAATGAAATCTTTTTGACAAGCATATGAGAAATTTATCAGAGTTACTTTCTTGCGTAAGAAGTTAATAAAACTTGTAGCAAAATATTTTGGTTAAGTTGTGAGTCATTTGAGCAAGTAGAGTAAATTGAGTTGTTGACGCTATGCTTGGTGTGTATAAGGATGACATCGGTCATTTTATCATTATATGATGCATGTGTTATTTTGCATTTCATGGCATGCTATGACACCGGTCATTTTTTTAGTTAAACCTGAATATAACTCAACTTGAATATTGTTGACTGGGTCACGGTGCCGCTGAATCGAGTTTCTTTCCAGTGCAACCACATTTGCCTTTGTGGGAAGGCCTTGATTTGGTCCATTGACACGGCCTCTGGTTGGTGCCTCCATCTAGGGAAGGTTATGTCGTGCTTGCCCTGGCCCGTTGAGCAGACATAATCTTGTGTGCTCGTTGATGAGATTATGGTACCGAGTCCCCGAGTGGGAGTGTCCCCGAGTGGGAGTGTTTTGACCACGACGGTGGTCGTGGTGTCTTTGGTCGACACAGGGCCACCCAGGACCAGCCAATTGGAGGATTTGGGTCGGAGTGGCCGGGAGAGTGCTGTGGCAATGGAGCGGTTTGGTCGGGATGCCGTTGGTCCACCCGAATGGGAGTGCGAGGCCATGGGTTCCATGGTGTGGGTACAGTGTGCTACCTCTGCAGAGTGTGTAATCTATCGATAGCTGAGTCCACGGTTACGGACACCTCGTAGTAGGTCCCACCATGAGTCAACGTTTAATAAAAATTGCACACTAAGTGATGAACTTTGCATTGTTGATCGATGGCAGAAAGGCCATCGAAGCATTTGGGACCAAATGATGGTCGTGGTTGTGATAGCCGTAAGGATCACGAGTTGTTCTTGAGAAAGACCACTTTGGTGGTGTGACGCCCCAAGACCGGAGCTTCAGATGCCTTCCAGGGTTTCCGGGTTTTTCATCATGTGAGTTTGTTTGGTCCGTTGCATTTCATCTTTGCATCATGTGCATTGCATCATGTCATCATGCAACCCGTTTTAAAACTCAACTAAATAAATTGCATAGATCTTTTGATCTATTTAAATCGAGGGAATTCACATGGTGATTTCTCTTTATAACGTATCCTCCTGATATTTATGGAGCTATTATAAATATTCCATTAGTTTGGAATTTATCACAACACACGTGCATGATAAATCCCTTTGTCTTTTCGTCTTCAATTTTTTGACTCTCTAACCTTGCCAATAATTCCTTTTCCTTTTATCAAGGCTCTTCCTAAATTCTTAACATTTTTGGTCACACCTAAAGTTTAGACTCCATTCAAACTCCTTCGGGGCAAGTTAAATAATTTTGGATTTAACTTCCCCTATTTTGTTGGGTTGGAAATATTCCATAAAGCCTTAAAAATATGTTCCATCATTTTATTCTTGATCATGGCCTCTTCTCCTAATTCTTTTGAACTCTCTCTATTTTTTTCTGCTTAAGAGGGTGAGAGAAGAGAGAGCCCAGCCGCAACCTGCAGCCAGGCCAGCCCATTTGCATCAAGTCCACCCCACCAATTCCTCCTAACCCTAGCCCGAACTCCCCTGGTCCGATCTCTCCCGAGTCCCTCTCCATCTCGCCGCCAGGAGACAGCGAGCGCGCTGCCCGATCCATCTCCCTCTCGATCCCTCCCTCTCTCGCTATCTTCCCTTCCCCCTTCGCCCTCCTCATGCGCCGCACCTCCTACCTCGAGCGCCACCCCATGAAGCCGCCTTCTCCACTCTGGTGAGGCCGCCGCCACGCCATCTCGCCTCCTCCCCGTCTCCAGCAAGGCCGCCGCGCCAAGTCCCTGAAGCGACGCCCGTCGCCCTTCTCTCCTCGCGCCGGTGACCCGGGGCGCCGCGTCTCCGACCGCTCTCCTGCAGCCAGCGCCTCCATCGTCACCGCCATGCCGTCGCCATGCCAGGAGCCTTGCTCGCCCGGAAGCCGTCGCCCGCACCTCGCCTGCGACTTCTCCGCGCCGGCGACCTCCATCGAGTCTCCCTGCTTCGTCCGGCCGCCGCGCCACCATGCTTGCAGCGCCGCCTCGAGGTCATCTTCCTCGACCTCCATGCCGTCCCGCAGCTCCCTCGCCTCGCTCGATCTGGATGCAGGATCCCGAGCGCCTCGAACCGCTGCCAGCTTGCAGGAGCAGCAACGGCAGCCCCATGCACTGCCCGGGCCTCCCCTGCATCCTCCTCACCGTTGTACCGGCCTCCTCTCCATCCCCTCTGCGCCCATGGGCCTCGACGCCCTTGTTGCTGCGACTGCTAGATCTCCATGGCGCCATCAGGAAGACTCTGGCCACCACCGAGAACCCACGAACCTGTCAAGACATGTACACAGAGACCCAAGTCAGGAGACTACCGATGGCCCTCCAAGTTCAACAATCGTCTACATCGGAGTACCACTACTTCAACAGGTGTACAACTACGCGGTTTCGCTGAGTAACCCTTCGGATTCGTCGAGTTCGACTACCCCGCAAGAACCGGTTAGGCCAAGTTCATCTACGGAACGTGTACATCTACTTCGTCAATACCCGGACCAACAAGTACCCCAACGTCACGTGTACAACTACCTTCGCCCCGAATACGTTGGAGTCATCAAGTACCTCTCCGAAACGAACGTGAACGACTACCGCCGCCAAGATCATGAGTACCTCTACCGTCGTCATGTACCCCTACTTCCACTACGAACGTCCCGAGAACGTCTGCTTCCTCTACTTGGCACCGATCGAGAACCGTCCCGTTTGCACACGTCGAAGGTATAACCTGAGATGACGTCCGTGTAACGAATGCTTGCGATGTTTGAGATGCTCATGTTCGAACCGTGTTCGAGTTGTCATTGCACGTTCCTCCTCGGTTGCCATGCCGTCGACCCATGGGGAACCCGGTATCCGGGATCACCCCACCATCCTCACATGATCTGTTCATCCACATTTTCTCTTGCACCGACATCTCAATGAGTTGTTGGAGCACCCGGAATGTTGCCGTGGCACCATTTCCATGGTAGTTGGCGTGGCACCCTTTTTGTTCCGCCATGACGACCAAATGCTTCATAATGCTCTTGTCCAACTTTTAATAATAACTGCATAAAACTTGTTCATGTCATCCGCATCATGATAACAACAATTAAAATGTTTAAATTGTTGTTGCATTAAATTGCTAATGCATATGGGGATTTACCGGAATTGTTGTTCGTTGCTTTCGGCCTCATTTAAACTTGCCTAGATAGGTAGTTTTGTTGTGCTTCACCTCTTGCCATGTTAATCAACATTTAATATTGTTGGGTACATAAACGAGAGAGAACTAAATAATTGACGTGGTGTTTCGTCAATATGCAACTCTTTGCATATTGAGCACCATTTAATTTGTAGGATTGCTTGTGCATTTTGCCATGCCATGCCTCTTTAAACCGGACATGCATCATACTTGATTGTGCATCATGCCATGTTGATGTGTTGGTTGTTTACTATGTTGTGTGCTTATTTTCCGGTGATTGCTTCTTTGGGTTGGTTCCGGCAACGTCGAGTTTGTGAGGATTCGTCTGACTACGTCCGCTTGTCTTCTTCATGGACTCGCTCTTCTTCCTTGCGGGATTTCAGGCAAGATGATCATACCCTCGAAATCACTACTATCTTTGCTTTGCTAGATGCTCGCTCTTTCGCTATGCCAATGCTACGATGCCTACCTTTTGCTTGTCAGCCTCCCAATTGCCATGTCAAACCTCTAACCCACCATGTCCTAGCAAACCGTTGATTGGCTATGTTACCGCTTTGCTCAGCCCCTCTTATAGCGTTGTTAGTTGCAGGTGAAGATTGAAGTTTGTTCCTTGTTGGAACATGGAGATCGTTCCTTGTTGGAACATTTATTTACTTGTTGGGATATCACAATATATCTTATTTAATTAATGCATCTATATACTTGGTAAAGGGTGGAAGGCTCGGCCTTATGCCTGGTGTTTTGTTCCACTCTTGCCGCCCTAGTTTTCGTCATATCGGTGTTATGTTCCCAGATTTTGCGTCAATTACGCGGTTGGGCTATAATGGGAACCCCTTGACAGTTCGCCTTAAGTAAAGCTCTTCCAGCAATGCCCAACAATGGTTTTACCATTTGCCACCTAGCCTTTTCTTTTCCCTTGGGAGTCGCGATCCTGAGGGTCATCGTTATTTTACCCCCCCGGGCCAGTGCTCCTCTGAGTGTTGGTCCAAACTAGAGTCCTGTGCAGCGCCCCCTCGGGGAAACTTGAGGTTTGGTTTTAGTTGTATGGAGAGCTCATCTGAGTGTGCCCTGAGAAAGAGATATGTGCAGCTCCTATCGGGATTTGTCGGCACATTCGGGCGGTGTTGCTGGTTTAGTTTTACCCTGCCGAAATGTCTTGTTGTACTGGGATACCGAGTCTGATCGGAATGTCTTGGGTGGAGGTCTATTCCTTCGTTGACCGTGAGAGCTTGTGATGGGCTAAGTTGGGACACCCCTGCAGGGATTTGAACTTTCGAAAGCCGTGCCCACGGTTATGAGCAGATGGGAATTTGTTAACGTATGGTTGTAGAAAACCTGAAGTCGACCTTAATTAAAATGAATCAACCGCGTGTGTAACCGTGATGGTCTCTTTCCGGCGGAGTCCGGGAAGTGAACACGGTTGTTGGAGTAATGCTTGACGTAGGTAGTCCAGGATCACTTCTTGATCATACTTTTATCGACCGTGCTGTGCCTTCTCTTCTCGCTCTCATTTGCGTAGGTTAGCCACCATATATGCTAGTCGCTTGCTGCAGCTCCACGTCATACCTTTACCTTACCCATGAGCTTAAATGGTCTTGATCGCGAGGGTGCGAGATTGCTGAGTCCCCGTGGCTCACAGATACTTCCAAAACCAGCTTGCAGGTGCCGATGAGTTCGTGCAGACGACGCAACCAAGCTCAGGAGGAGCTCGATGAAGATCTTGTCCTTTAGGTTGTTTCGTTCTAGTTGATCAGTAGTGGAGCCCAGTTGGGGTCGATCGGAGACCTTTGTCGCATTTGGGGTTCTTCTTTTATTTTGGTTCCGTAGTCGGACCTTGAGTGTATTTGAATGATGTAATGTTTTATCCATGTAGTTGTGTGAAGTGGCGATTATAAGCCAACTATGTATCTATTTTTCCTTATTATATTACATGGGTTTTGTGAAGATTACCTCACTTGCGACATATGCCTTCAATGCGATTATGCCTCTAAGTCGTGCCTCGACACGTGGGAGATATAGTCGCATCGAGGGTGTTACAAGTTGGTATCAGAGCCTTCCCCGACCTTAGGATCCCCCACTGATTGATCGTTTTTAGCAGCCGAGTTGTGTCTAGAAAAATGTTTTGAGTCAATTAGGAATAATATATCGGAGAGTTTAGGAATTCTTTTTACTCCCCAGTCTCCTCATCGCTCTGGTAAGGCATCCTGACGTAGAGTTTTGACTCTTCTCTTCTCAAATTTCACTAAATTTTTTTAGGATCACGCGGGTATCTTGGAATCGTTTCGATGGTTTTATGATGAGAACATTGTCTTGGTGCCTCCTGTCAGGGGTTTAGTGGAAGTGTCCCGGGGAGTTGAGCTCTGAGGTGTTGTCATCATAATTTTATCGTTGCAATTCTGGAATACCTGAGTTTAGTACGCCGACATCGAAAATCTCTTTTATGTAGTTCGTTGGTGAGATAACCTCGACGCCACCTAGTACTGGGGCGGGAGTTCGGGAGTATCGCCATAACTTGTATAACGGATGCTTTTCGAAGGTTGAGGTAGATGATTTCCGAGGGTTTCTTGGTTATGTGTTGAAGGATGGATACAGGTGGATGTAGGATTTGCTAGTTTTGGGTGAGATATTATGCTTCCCCTGTATCCCCAACACCTGATTGCATAACCGGGAAAATTTCGGGAGTTTCATAGGTGGGAATTCAAGTAGATCTTAGGATATCTTTCCGACAGATGTATAATATGAAATTGGGGTTCGACGTCTAGTGGTCCGCCTATTCACGGTTGGTTTTACAGTGGTCTCGTTGTGTCTTAAAGAGTCCTTGGCTATGCCGACTCGGGGACGCTTCGTATGTCATGTGCACTGCCTTGTACATGATGGTGCTGTACGATCGAGCCCGTGTAGGCCCCACCACGAAAACTTCGGACGAAATTTCGATCATATGTTTGTTCTGGCTTATTCTGCAAGCCAATCCTTTGTTTTGTTTTCAGTTGTGGTATTCGAGTTGCTTCGAAGTCAAATGTTGATTCCATACCTTCCCCAAATGGTGTTCTCATACTCCGATGTGAATACTAATCCTTCTCGATCATCGAGTTTGTCTTTTCAATTTCTTTTCAACCGGCGTGTTTTCTCTTCAAGTGGATACAATCATTTCAACTTCCGCAAGATCAATTATCACTTCTTCTCAACGGTGTTTGTTTCATCCGTCTCCAAGTTGCCTTTGTTTTCCCACCCTCCCTCCCTTGGTTTTTCTCCAAGGATTCAGATCTCTTAATCGAGTATCCTTTTTATTGATGTGAAGTCTCTCCATTCTTTTCTATCAATATTCTTATCCGGTGATTCTCATGAATATTCAAACGGAGCTTCAAGTTTGTCACTCTTCACTCGTTCTCTTCTCCGGTGGATTCAATTCAAGTTTTGTTGTTGATCATATCCCTTTCCTCGTTTTCAATGTTTTCTCATGCCGGTGCAATTCTTAATCGTTCACCTCTCGCTATCCTATTGTTCCGGAGTGCTCAAGATATTTTGAAGATTCATGTTACCACTCTGCTTTCGTTGAAGCCCTTTCGAGGATGCTACCTCATTCAAGCCATTTAATTCAACCGGTGCTTTCTCCCTTTTAAATCGTTCAACGGTGTTTCTTTTGAGTGGGTCCTAACCCACAGGTCTTTTCCCAGGATCTTACCTGACTCTTCTTATTTTTCCGGAGTTATAATCAAATTATTTTCGAAGTTTGACGTAAGAATGATTTATCATCAGTCAAATGTCTTTCTCCAAGATCGGTTAAATTCTTTTCATCGTTGGCTCAACCTTTCCATTCTTCGTTCCGGAGTGTCTAAATAATTCACGGTGGTGTTTCTCGTCGTAATTCTCAGATTTGAAGACCGAAGAAGAGTTTCTCTTTAATCTTGCTCCATTCTCTTCAAGATTCGTGCTTCTAGTTCAAGGCCATCCTCTCATAATTGTTTTCGATTGTCAGAATTCTTTTCACCCATCCGGAGTAATTGAGAGTATTTTCAGTTTGATTCTCTGGAGCCTATCATCTCATAATTATTCATTCTCAGCTTTCAGCTCTCGTTCCCCAAAATCTCACCAGTGCATCATTCAATATTCTTTAATCAACTCGTGATCTCTTCCTTCTCTTATATCTAAATCCTCTCAGGCATTTTCGTTCATTTTATAGTTCTTCCCGGTGCTTCTTTATTTTTTCTTCTTCATTCATTTTCAATTCTTACGCTGGTTCGCTCAAGTGTTCTCTTCCTTCTTCATCATATCAATTCATTCGTTGTTTCAATTCTGCCGGTGGATCGTTGAAGACTTTCTCAAGTTTGCGCCATATCTCTCTTAATCCTTTCTACGAGAATAAGTAATATGTCGAATCCGTTGGTTGTCATCAATTTAATTGGTGAAGGATAAGCATAATGTAATTCTTATTCTTGTTTCATCCTAATGATTAATTCCTTATTCCGGAGGTTCATCAAAATTCTTGATTTCTTTTGTCCATCCTTCTTTTCCGGAGTCCCAAGTTCTCGCAATTGTATTATCACGGAGATCTATCTAAATTATCGCAAGGTTTCACCTTGTGGTCTCAACTTCCCTTTCTTCTCGTTATCCTTTTGTTTACCAGAGTTTTTCTTGGAGGCTCTACATGTCGGTTCATCAAAGATTTAATTCCTTCTTGAAGTGTTCTTTGAGATTCCTTTCAGAGGAGTTCAAGTATTCTTCATCTTGCAATCCGGAGCGCAATTCTTTCACGCGTATCTTTGGAGGTGGTTTTACATCATTCTTGATAATTTGAGTTCATGTTTCACATGTTGTCATGAATGAGATATTTCAAATCCATCAATCTCGTCATTGGAGTTATGTTGGGTTATATTTCACCTAAACCCTTCCCTAAGGATTGTTGCTATTTATGGTGCTCATAAATGATCCAAGCTCTTCATTTGTCCTTTCCGGTGCGACATACCTTTCTCGTAAATTTGTTCATATCAATCCAAATTCTTTTCCGTGAGTGGCAGGTTGTCACCTCATAATTTGAGATGTATTCCATAAGACCATATCAAGCTTATTCTTTTCGTTGTTGTTCTTTTTTCAACAACTCCGTTCGAATCTTCTTCTAAGATGCCTCTTCAAGCTCTTATGTGGCAAAAGTTGGCATTTTCTTCTCCATTCTTTTATTTCAATTATCTATATTCTACTTTATTTCGTTCCGGAGGCATTGTGTTGTTGCTCTTTTCAACCAATCATCTCATTTTGTCAAAGATCATGCTCTTTTCATGCCTATCCATTTAACCGGTCTGTCGTGCCTTCTTTTCAAGTTCTATCACCTTATCAAGTTCTTATTCTATTCCTTTCTTTTCAACCGGAGTGCTGCCCGAATTTGGTCTTCCTTGATCCCCTCCCTTAACCGGAGTGTTTTCAATATATATCTTCCCTTCAACCTCAAGGTTTTTTTTTCGAAATGTTCTTTGTCCCTCTTTTCTAATGGAGTGTTTTCATCTTCGTCATCTCCGTTGTATTCTTTTCTCGATATGGCTTAACCTTTTCAAGGTTCGTGGTTTCACTCGTTTGTCGAAGAAGCAACTTAGTTTTACCTCTCCTCTTTTCTCCTCCGTGTTCCTCCGGTGCCATTCTAGATCTCGGGACAAGATCCTCTCTTAGTGGTGGAGTGTTGTGACGCCCCAAGACCGGAGCTTCAGATGCCTTCCAGGGTTTCCGGGTTTTTCGTCATGTGAGTTTGTTTGGTCCATTGCATTTCATCTTTGCATCATGTGCATTGCATCATGTCATCATGCAACCCGTTTTAAAACTCAACTAAATAAATTGCATAGATCTTTTGATCTATTTAAATCGAGGTAATTCACATGGTGATTTCTCTTTATAACATATCCTCCTGATATTTATGGAGCTATTATAAATATTCCATTAGTTTGGAATTTATCACAACACCCGTGCATGATAAATCCCTTTGTCTTTTCGTCTTCAATTTTTTGACTCTCTAACCTTGCCAATAATTACTTTTCCTTTTATCGAGGCTCTTCCTAAATTCTTAACATTTTTGGTCACACCTAAAGTTTAGACTCCATTCAAACTCCTTCGGGGCAAGTTAAATAATTTTGGAATTAACTTCCCCTATTTTGTTGGGTTGGAAATATTCCATAAAGCCTTAAAAATATGTTCCATCATTTTATTCTTGATCATGGCCTCTTCTCCTAATTCTTTTGAACTCTCTCTATTTTTTTCTGCTTAAGAGGGTGAGAGAAGAGAGAGCCCAGCCGCAACCTGCAGCCAGGCCGGCCCATTTGCGTCAAGCCCACCCCACCAATCCCTCCTAACCCTAGCCCGAACTCCCCTGGCCCGATCTCTCCCGAGTCCCTCTCCATCGCGCCGCCAGGAGACAGCGAGCGCGCTGCCCGATCCATCTCCTTCTCGATCCCGAAGACGTTGGAGTCATCAAGTACCACTCCGAAACGAACGTGAACGACTACCGCCGCCAAGATCATGAGTACCTCTACCGTCGTCATGTACCCCTACTTCCACTACGAACATCCCGAGAACGTCTGCTTCCTCTACTTGGCACCGATCGAGAACCGTCCCGTTTGCACACGTCGAAGGTATAACCCGAGACGACGTCCATGTAACGATTGCTTGCGATGTTTGAGATGCTCATGTTCGAACCGTGTTCGAGTTGTCATTGCACGTTCCTCCTCGGTTGCCATGCCGTCGACCCATGGGGAACCCGGTATCCGGGATCACCCCACCATCCTCGCATGATCCGTTCATCCACATTTTCTCTTGCACCGACATCTCAATGAGTTGTCGGAGCACCCGGAATGTTGCCGTGGCACCATTTCCGTGGTAGTTGGCGTGGCACCCTTTTTGTTCCGCCATGACGACCAAATGCTTCATAATGCTCTTGTCCAACTTTTAATAATAACTGCATAAAACTTGTTCATGTCATCCGCATCATGATAACAACAATTAAAAATTTTAAATTGTTGTTGCATTAAATTGCTAATGCATATGGGGATTTATCGGAATTGTTGTTCGTTGCTTTCGGCCTCATTTAAACTTGCCTAGATAGGTAGTTTTGTTGTGCTTCCCCTCTTGCCATGTTAATCAACATTTAATATTGTTGGGTACATAAACGAGAGAGAACTAAATAATTGACGTGGTGTTTCGTCAATATGCAACTCGTTGCATATTGAGCTCCACTTAATTTGTAGGATTGCTTGTGCATTTTTCCATGCCGTGCCTCTTTAAACCGGACATGCATCATACTTGATTGTGCATCATGCCATGTTTATGTGTTGGTTGTTTACTATGTTGTGTGCTTCTTTTCCGGTGATTGCTTCTTCGGGTTGGTTCCGGTAACATCGAGTTTGTGAGGATTCGTTCGACTACGTCCGCTTGTCTTCTTCATGCACTCACTCTTCTTCCTTGCGGGATTTCAGGCAAGATGATCATACCCTCGAAATCACTACTATCTTTGCTTTGCTAGATGCTCGCTCTTTCGCTATGCCAATGCTACGATGCCTACCTTTTGCTTGTCAGCCTCCCAATTGCCATGTCAAACCTCTAACCCACCATGTCCTAGCAAACCGTTGATTGGCTATGTTACCGGTTTGCTCAGCCCCTCTTATAGCGTTGTTAGTTGCAGGTGAAGATTGAAGTTTGTTCCTTGTTGGAACATGGAGATCGTTCCTTGTTGGAACATTTATTTACTTGTTGGGATATCACAATATATCTTATTTAATTAATGCATCTATATACTTGGTAAAGGGTGGAAGGCTCGGCCTTATGCCTGGTGTTTTGTTCCACTCTTGCCGCCCTAGTTTCCGTCATATCGGTGTTATGTTCCCGGATTTTGCGTCCCTTACGCGGTTGGGCTATAATGGGAACCCCTTGACAGTTCGCCTTAAGTAAAGCTCTTCCAGCAATGCCCAACATTGGTTTTACCATTTGCCACCTAGCCTTTTCTTTTCCCTTGGGAGTCGCGCTCCTGTGGGTCATCGTTATTTTACCCCCCCGGGCCGGTGCTCCTCTGAGTGTTGGTCCAAACTAGAGTCCTGTGCAGCGCCCCCTCGAGGAAACTCGAGGTTTGGTTTTAGTTGTATGGAGAGCTCATCTGAGTGTGCCCTGAGAAAGAGATATGTGCAGCTCCTATCGGGATTTGTCGG
Source organism: Triticum monococcum (assembly GCA_034509565.1). Classification (NCBI taxonomy): domain Eukaryota; kingdom Viridiplantae; phylum Streptophyta; class Magnoliopsida; order Poales; family Poaceae; genus Triticum; species Triticum monococcum. The sequence continues at coordinate 292,678,715 of CM067842.1, forward strand.
CACATTCGGGCGGTGTTGCTGGTTTAGTTTTACCCTGTCGAAATGTCTTGTTGTACTGGGATACCGAGTCTGATCGGAATGTCTCGGGTGGAGGTCTATTCCTTCGTTGACCGTGAGAGCTTGTGATGGGCTAAGTTGGGACACCCCTGCAGGGATTTGAACTTTCAAAAGCCGTGCCCGCGGTTATGGGCAGATGGGAATTTGTTAACGTCCGGTTGTAGAAAACCTGAAGTCGACCTTAATTAAAATGAATCAACCGTGTGTGTAACCGTGATGGTCTCTTTCCGGCGGAGTCCGGGAAGTGAACACGGTTGTTGGAGTAATGCTTGACGTAGGTAGTCCAGGATCACTTCTTGATCATACTTTTATCGACCGTGCTTTGCCTTCTCTTCTCGCTCTCATTTGCGTAGGTTAGCCACCATATATGCTAGTCGCTTGCTGCAGCTCCACCTCATACCTTTACCTTACCCATGAGCTTAAATAGTCTTGATCGCGAGGGTGCGAGATTGCTGAGTCCCCGTGGCTCACAATACTTCCAAAACTAGCTTGCAGGTGCCGATGAGTTCGTGCAGACGACGCAACCAAGCTCAGGAGGAGCTCGATGAAGATCTTGTCCTTTATGTTGTTTCATTCTAGTTGATCAGTAGTGGAGCCCAGTTGGGGTCGATCGGAGACCTTTGTCGCATTTGGGGTTCTTCTTTTATTTTGGTTCCATAGTCGGACCTTGAGTGTATTTGAATGATGTAATGCTTTATCCATGTAGTTGTGTGAAGTGGCGATTGTAAGCCAACTATGTATCTATTTTCCTTATTATATTACATGAGTTGTGTGAAGATTACCTCACTTGCGACATATGCCTTCAATGCGATTATGCCTCTAAGTCGTGCCTCGACACATGGGAGATATAGTCGCATCGAGGGTGTTACAGGTGGTGTGTTCTGACCACTTTGGTGGTGTGTTCTGACCAGTTTGGTGGTGTGTTTGTGATCTGACCACTTTGGTGGTGTGTTTGTGATCCAGAGATGATCATGGTTGGTAAGCTGTCTCGAGGGACGTTCGAGCATGAGCACAACATCTTGGCATATAGTGTTGCACTTTTAATAATTGGATAAATATCATGATATTGTTTGTCATTATGATGATGCCTGTTGTGAGCTTGCAAGTACATTCAATGTACTGACCTGGCATGTCATGCCAGATTTCAGGAAAGTATCATCAGAGGAGAGCGCTGTCCAAGTCTAGATCGTGTCCACATCGGTGTCCCTGTGATACGGAGCTTCCACCACGACGTTATTCCGCTGCCACATAGTTGTTCGGATCGAGGCCCATTTATGTTCACTAAATAATGTACATATTGTTCAGCTGCACCGATTGTGCCGCTTGGCCTCGACAGCTGTTGTAATGTAACTCGGTTCCGCTAGCATCAATAAAGTTTTTGTTATTCTGTACCGAGATGTTGTGCGTTCCCAGAAGACGTGGTCTCTAGGCTGGCATTGTATGGTAAACCGGTCACTCTGAGCTGGGGTGCCACAAATTCAGGTCCTCCAGATGTATGTGACCTAATGTACGTACAACAGCAGCCTTAGGAAATGGTCCATCAATTCTGGGCCAGGTTCCTCCTTGTTAAAAACAAGATTAAAGATTGTTGCCCCGACGATGCGGTTTCAGTTTTTCGCCACAACTGTACGGACAAGGGAATCCTCAATGCCCTTAACCGCCACCGCATACTGCAGTTTGCAGATTTGGCACGCATAGTACAGAAATACTGCGCATTGGAAAGCGCTTGGAAAGCCCAGACAGCCCGATGGGATCCTCCTGCCTTTAGGCAGCCCACCGGATGGGCTAAATGGAGGCACCCTTACGGGCCACCCAATCATCACCTCATTAACAAGAGAGTCAAATCCTTCATAGGACATAGAACTATCCTTGATGAACTTCTCAACAAGCCCTGTCAGATACACACTACGCCAAATACCAAACCAACACATGACCTTCAGGCATGTTGGGTGCTCCAGCAGGTGGCTAAGAGCGGCGACGACATCCTCACCAACACCCCGTCGGAGACATACTCTTTGTAAGATGACGATCTAAATGTCTTTACGGTCTTCGAGAGGTTTTCTTCAAACAATCGGCACAAGAGGGCGCTTCGTGACCTCGCCGAAGTCAACCATGTAGCTGCAATAAATCTTTGGAACGATACATAAATAACTTTTACTGTCGATGACAAACCAAGGGCCAGATCAGTCCGAGCACCGGCCGCCTTGGTCTTAAACCCAATTGTAGATGGCTTTCGACTCACCAAGGTGCTGATGGATGGTGACAGCGTACTGGACCTCATCTACTAGGACACGCTCAATAAAATGTAAATGGACAAGAGTCGCATGAGCAAAGCGGCACCACCTTTTGAGGAATCATCCCCAGTCGAGAAGAACGATGCACGGGAAAATGAAACTCGATATAGTGTTCAGCACGCTGGAGAACTACAGGTCTAAAAAGTTGCTCTTCCACATGGCACCTTTCAATAGTGGATATCACGCCCTGTTGGTGCGAGACGCCTTCACACACTTTCAAGCCATACCCCATTACGGGTACAGGAAGTTCAAAATGCCAGGGCGCAACGAACTTATCACAATCACCAGTGATTCAGATGTAGCACTCCGCGCCGAAGACAAAACTGCATCCTTGGCCCTCGAGGCACTATCTGATGCCCTCGCAGTTGAAGAGTTAACCACTCTGCGTTCTAAAGTGGACAAAGATGATGTAATCCTCGATAAGAGGCCCAAGTCCACTTCTTTCAAACCAGCAAACGAAATAGTTAAAGTTCAAGTACCCCCGACGGATTCCAACAAGATAACCTCCATCGGAGCACAGTTGGATCCGATAGTAGACGTCGCCTTGTGAGCTTTCCTATGCAAAAATTGGGACATCTTCTCCTGGCACCCTTTGGATATGCCAGGAATCCCACGCAGACTGGCCGAATACAGCCTCAATATAATAAAGGGGTTCAAACCAGTCAATCAAACGCTCCGACGATTTTTCAAACCCAAACGTCAAGCTATGTGGGAGGAGCTAGCCAATCTACTTGAAGCCGGGTTCATTAGAGAGATCAAACTCCCAGACTGGCTAGCAAATCCGGTCATGGTGCCAAAGAAGGATAAATCCTGGCGCCTTTGTGTCGATTTTAAGGACCTCAATAAGGCTTGCCCTAAGGACCCCTTCCCACTACCCCGCATTGACCAAATCATTGATGCGACCGCAGGACATGACTCACTGTGTTTCCTCGACGCATACTCTGGATACCATCAAATTGAGATCAAGGAGACCGACCAACCTGCAACAACGTTCATTACCCCATATGGACCATTCTGCTTCAACATTATGCCTTTTGGGCTCAAAAACACCGGCGCCACTTACCATCTCATGATTCAAACATGTTTGGAAAATCAAATTGGCAAGATAGTGGAGTCATACATAGATGATGTTGTCATCAAGACTAAACACGTCGAATCATTGGTGGATGATCTGCGACTCACATTCGACAACCTCCAAATATAGGACATACAGCTCAATCCAGAAAATGTTTCTTCGGCGTTCCAGCTGGAAAACTACTTGGGTTCATCGTTTCCAATAGAGGAATTGAAGCAAACCCAGCAAAAATCCGAGCCTTGTCACAATTAGCAACACCAACAGACTTAAAGCAAGTCCAAAAACTAGCCGGGTGCGTGGCAGCCTTGAGCCGCTTTATCTCCAGATTAGGAGAAAAGGCGCTACCACTTTATCGACTCCTCCAACACACCGACTACTTCGAGTGGACGGACGTGGCTACAGACGGATTGGAAGAAATAAAAATTTGTTAGCAAGCAATCCAATCCTTGTCGCACCAAGTGTTGGTGAGCCTATGTTGCTCTAGATATCTGTGACTCATCAGGTAGTGAGTGAGGTGCTTGTCGTAGAATAACAGGAGGAGGGACATAAATTTCCACTCCAAAAAACCAATGTACTATGTATCGGCGGTTTTAACAACGTGCAAATCTCGATACCCACATTATCATAAGATAGCGTATGCGGTCTTCATGGCATCCCGGAAGTTGCGGCACTACATTCAAGAGTGTTCTATCATGGTGGCTTCCGAAGTACCACTCAATGACATCATAAACAATTGGGACGCCACCGGCCGCATTGCCAAATGGGCCATTGAGCTCTTACCATTTGAAATAACATACATGCCATGCTGAATTATTAAACCTCAGGTGTTGGCCGACTTTGTCGTCGAATGGACAGAAGCTGAACTCCCCAAAGAATATAACACATGCTCCAACTGGGTGAGGTACTTCGACGGCACTAAAATTTTAGCCGGATTGGAGGCTGGTGTAATCCTAACATCCCCTACAAGAGACACAGTCCATTACGTATTACAAATCATGTATACGGACTCCAACAATGCGACTGAATATGACGCACTATTGCATGGTCTCTGAATGGCTGTTTCTATGGGCATACAATGCCTCGAGGTGCATGGGGATTCGAACCTCATGATATCCCAAAGAAATAGAGATTTCGATGCAAAAGATCCAGAAATGGCGGCATACTGCAACGTCGTACTCAAAATATCAGCTTGGTTTGAGGGGCTCGAGTTTCATCACGTTGCTCGAGAAAATAATCAGGCAGTAGACATCCTTGCTCGAAAGGGCGCCAAACGCGACCCCGTCCCACCTAACACCTTTGTGGAAAGGCTCTTCAAGCCATCTGTGGTATAGTAGGATGAGAGCGCCAATACTAGTCCGGAGCCGATCACACATCCGGTTGCCGAACACAAGTCTGATATCATTGGGGGCTCGGACATCGAAATGACACCTTCCGCCCAATTAATCATGGCTGTCATCTCTACATGGACCAAACCCTTCCTAGCCTACCATAATAGGTTGGAGCTCCCTGATGACCAGAATAAGGCCCGTCGCATAGTCCGACCCCGCGAAAGCCTACAAAGTTCATGAAGGAGAACTCTACAAGAAAAGTACTACTAGAGTTCTTCAAAGATGTATCTCTAAAGAGGAGGGGCGGCAGCTCTTGGCCGAAATACATGATGGTCTCGGTGGCCATCACGCCGCAGCCCGAGCCCTCATAAGTAAGGCCTTCCATACAGGTTTCTTTTGGTCCACGGCCCGAGCAGATGCACAGGCCCTTGTACAGCAATGTGTCGGTTGCCAGCTGTTCGCCAATCAAAATCACATGCCGCCCACCACCCTAAAAACAATCCCCATTACTTGGCCTTTTGCGATCTGGGGGCTAGATATGGTCAAAGCCCTTAAAGGGGAAAGCCACCAAAAGAAATATTTGCTGGTTATGGTGGATAAATTCACTAAGTGGATAGAGGTCAAACCAGTAAAAACGGCTGAAGTTGGGCTGGTGATCGACTTCATATCCGGTGTTGTACACCGTTGTGGTGTCCCACACAGCATCATTACTGACAATGGCTCTAATTTATAGCCGATGAGGTGAAAAACTGATGTGCTAACCTGGGCATTAAGCTGGATTACACCTCTGTATATCACCCTCAAACAAAATGGTCAGGTAGAACGGGCTAATGGCCTGATAATGAGTGGCATTAAACCAAGACTAGTGCGATCCCTACGGGAGTCGGATAAACACTTGATTCCGTACTCTGGGGAGTGCGGACAACGCCCAATCATATGACCAGATACACATCCTTCTTCATGGTGTACGGCACAGAGGCCGTCTTGCCCTATAACATTATTCATGACTCACCTCGAGTGTGCATGTATGAAGAGAGAGAAGCTGAGCTTGGTCGGCAGGACAACCAAGATGGCCTGGAGTGTGCATGTATGAAGAGAGAAAAGCCCATTCCGCATTCTATCAGCAACAGTCTAGGAGATACCAACGCAGAGAAGTGTGGGCGAAGACCTATAATGTCGGCGAACTCGTTTTACGCCTCCCGGAGAAGAAAAATGACAAACTCAAACCAAAATGGGAGGGTCCCTTCATTATCGATGAATTTCTCACAAGAGGAGCCTACTTCCTTCGTAATGCATCGGATAATCGCCTCGAGCCAAATCCATGGAATGCTGCTCGGGTCCGAAGATTCTACACATATGTTCGGCCATACTTCTTTTTCGTTCCTTTTCTCTACTTCTATATTTTTTGCTTTCTCATTTTCGTACGATTTGCATGATGTGTCTGGATAAGCCGAACACCTGAGGGACACACATCCTTGAATGTATATATCCCACCATGAGTGGGGGCTTCTTTAACCGAAGCTTATTATTATTCCGAGCCTGGAGCTCACAATATAAGTGTCGTTTGCTGATATATATCCTTTTGCCATTATATGCACCCCTATGACTTAAGTTTTTGCCAAGCTAGGTTGCCTGGATCCTATGTTTATGCCCTACGTTCCCAATTGTTCAGCTAGGCCATAAAGGGAGAACCTCTGAGCAACCGGGTCACCGGACATGTACCTCAGATGGATGAAGCCGAAAGCTAGTGTTTTTAAGAGAATAAGGGGTCTGCAATCAAACGACAGATTGTTACATTATTTTAACAACTCCAACACCATGGCACGCGTAATTGCAGTATGCCAACCCGAGGAAAGGAAACCTTAACGGAACTATTTTCCTTGGAAGATGTTTCTTACATATGTAATATAACATACAGCCCGAACTAAAACCTTTTGTCTATTTGAGCACAATTACTGGGTTGCGTAGTTTCCGGACATAATACATGCTCTTTTCGAAAGGTATCCAGAAACACTCCACCATTTTTTGGGTTCGGAGGTTAAAGCCAAAAGCCTGCGATGGCAAACTCTTTACATGCTCGAATAAAGGTACAGGTTGATTGATACATAAACCTATTCCTTATCTATTCCATCTATAAGACTGTCTAATTTACAGTCTTCCCGCGAATTCTTCGCAGCTACCATTACTTTGTCATACACCAAATTCATGGGAATTTCTTTCCCGTCTGATCCTTGTGGTCCCACTTGTGCCATATGATTTGGATTCCATTTGGTGAAACATGTCTCCACCATGGCCGAAGCTTCTCATGCGCCTTCGTGGCATGCGGGTTGTCTTCCATAGCTCGAACCGACATCGGGCACCTTTGAACAGGTCTGCCAGGCCCTCCATACTTTCCGGAGGGGTATCAGATGGCCATAAAGCCTTAACCATAATTTTCATGGCTTTCCAGGCCTGAGCATGTACCAGGAACAGTTCCTTCAGCACGTCCCCTTGAAATCCGTATACTTCTTCCTCCGGTCGACCAGTCAACAGGCCTGCCGCAACTGAGTTAGGACATTCCGAATTAAGCGATTACACATGAGCACCTAGGATGGCTCTAAATAAGAGAGGAAGACATACCGAACATGTTGCCTTTCAGCTTCTCATTTTCCTTCTGAGCAGCCGATAACTGAGCTTTTAATCTCTGTATCTCTTTGGATAGTTTGTCTTTTTCCCCGTCGTGTTTATTCTTCCCAGATGCACTCGTTGCGACCTTTTTCATTTCCACCAACTCGGCAGTGATAGCACTTAACTGTGTCTGATTCGCTTCTAGCTCCTAGGATAGTGCAGTATTTTTCTCTTTGAGAACCCTCGGGTTATTGCGATCCTTAAATTAGTTTACCTCACCGCTTCAAGTCCCGGGGGCTACTGGCGCATTACTATCAAAAAATTGTGTAAAACTTTTACCTGTATATCCTTCGAGAACAGCTGAATGACTCCGGCAAGTTCGTCTTGAGCGGCTCGGAGATATGGATCTACCGAAGGGAATGTGGTAAACTCTTGTTTAGAAAAGGCCGGAGACCGCATAGCTTATTTTAATCGACGATGATTCATCACACTCTCCACTTCGGAATTTGTGACAGATACGTCATCCGAATCTTCTTGAGAAGGCGGAACTAGCATTGCACAAGGTCATGTCCTAGTTGGCGAATCCGGCACCGGATCAGTAGCCATTCGGCTAATCGAGCGTTTTCCCACCGTCTGCCACGTACTTCTCCTGATGTCAGGGATAAAAGGAAACTTTTAAATCCGGACTAACGCCTAGGCATGTATTAAACAAGCTTACCTCTTGGAAGGCGGTGGGGCCTCTGCGGCACTTCCAGACCCTTTCGGTTTTGAACAATGACCTTGTGTAGGGGCTGCCCTTGAGGAGGTATGATCCCTAGAGCGCTGATCCTATTAAAATCCGAATTAGTATAAATAGACAAAAATGCAGATAAATGATTTTCTTTAAGAACCCTCCAAATACTCACTATACAGAAGGGATAGAGGTGGGGGTAGTTGGCGGTGATAGCCACTTCTGAGCCGTCAAGGCTTGCTTGATAAAATACCCTGTCATCGAACTCTCTATATATGTCCTGGTCCTCTCAAAAGCCGGGGTCTTTTTCACAGTTGTGATCCTCTGGCTGGGGAGCGGGATAGTGGATGTCCTCGGTCATCTTCCTCCAGGACTGTTTGTGGCAACAAAGGGCGAGCTTGGTGAGGGTCTGTAACGGCAATAAAATAAACATGGACGATCAAAATCTTACCCATTCGATAGGAGTGTAAATGGAATAGCCCTCCCGGCAGTTTAACTGGAGAAGATCTTCTTTCTCGCCCTTATACAGCTCGGCCAATATTGCTTCCAGTTCGATTGGGGTATCTAGACCCTTCTCTCTGTAACGGGACGCGTCGTCTTCTCCGTTGTAACACCACAAGGGAGTTACTCTGGATTGGAGAGGCTGAACGTACCTCTTTATTGCAATCGCCATGACCTTGACTATCGAGAGTTCGGTATGGGCTAGCAATCTAACTTTGCTAACCAACCTCTTTATCTCCGCACTGTCCACTACCTTGGGGCTTCGGGGATGCCATTTGAGGTGCTTCTTTAAAGGAGCACTGGAAAATTCAGGGAGGCCGCGTCCAAATGGATCCGATAGGGGAATGTCGTCTATGTAGAAGCATTGCAAAGACCATTGCGGTTATACCTCTTTCGGAGTTCCTTTGAGGTATCTGGATCCGGCGATATGCCATACTTTGGCACCCCCACTTCAAATATGGAACCTCCTCGATGGCGGGGAACAATGCAAAAGAACTTCCTCCATAATTCAAAATGAGCCTCGATGCCTAAGAATAGCTTGCGGAGGGCAACGAAACCTGAGATGTGCAGAATCAAACCTGGGGTGAGGTTGTGTAGTTGGATGCCGTAAAATTCCAATAACCCCCTAAGGAAGGGATGGATTGGAAATCCTAGCCCCCCCAATAGGAATGGGATGAAGCACACCCTCTCCTCCTTATTGGGGTCGGGAAAGTTCTCATCCATCGCGTCGTTGCCGGTTGAGTACAATCCTGCTCGAAGAGAGACTAGATCCGTGAGGGGAAGGTAACCATGTGTTAGGAGTCAGCTCAACTGAAGATGAGGCATGGAGCAACTCTGCCAATCACCCTCTTGAGGGCCATGGGGCGCGAAGAGGAGCCTGGGGCGCTGGCCATGATGGAAGGCTTTGTTCGTGGCTAAAACTTGGCAGTGTTCCTTTTTGCGTGATGTGCAATGGCATAAAGGGGATCAACATCCCCTTATATAGATGCCCTCCAAGCATGGTGAGGGGCCTGTTTGCAAAAAAGCATGGACCATTCTTATTCGCATGACGCAAGGAAATCGAAGCGATAACAGGGAGGAAGCATAAGAGGCAGAAGCGTTAAGGTCACGGCCGGACTGTCATTGGTCTGAAGTATAATGAAGAACCCGCCTTGCAAAGCCGAAGACAGAATGCAGATACTACGTCGTCATTGAAGGCTAGTTCAGTGGCTACTAAGGGAGTCCTGGATTAAGGGGTCCTGAAATATCCATCATGTGTATTATGGGCCTGACTGAAGGGCCGTAAAGATACAAAGTAGAAGGCCTTCCCCTGTGTTCAGATGGGACTCTCCTTTGCATGGATGGCAAGATTGGCGTCCGGATGTCTAGATTCCTGCTTCTGTAAACTGACTTTGTACAACCCTAGGCCCCTCTAGTGTCAATATAAACTGGAGGGTTTAGTCCGTAGAGATTGTCGGATGTGGGGCTCCGGCTAACCCTTAAGGTTTGAACACTGGGGTGCGCGCGAAGTCATTCCCTCCTACCGATCTATGCTCTAGCTCGCTAAGATCTTGCGGACGAACTCGACGAACTCACAACACAGAAAGACGCGGGGTTTATACTGGTTTGGGCCGCCGTTGTGGTGTAATACCCTACTCCAGTGTGTTGGTGGCGGATTGCCTCTTGGGCTGATGATGAACAATACAAGGGAAGAACAGCCTCCTGAGGTTGAGGTGTTCTTGTGTGTGAACTTGTGGTGTCTCTGGATCTCCTCGAGCTAAGATCCCCTCTCTAGGTCCGATCCCCTCTCTGGGTCTGATCCCCTCTTTGGGTCTGATCCCCTCTCTGGGTCCGATCCCCTCTTCCATCCACTATGGTGGCTAGTCCTATTTATAGAGGCCCTAGTCCTCTTCCCAAATATTGAGCGGGAAGGGAGCCAATAATTGCGGGCTAATTTGAAGGGGGGCAGCTAGTACGAGCCATCCTAACAAAAGTAGTCTTCGCCTGCACAAAGCTCAGGTGGTGACGCCGTGTTGGGCTCCACGGTGACCTGCGTCTTGCAGTCCATGGTCTTGGTCTAGTTGCACCAAAATGGCAACCTTTTCCTAAGGCTCGGTACTACGTGGCGGCGCTTTCCTCCTTTGCACCAACGTGGAAACAAGGATGCTGCGCGCGCTGGAGCCCGCCTGTCGCCCGCCTGGTGTCGATCGTGATGGCTCACGTCACGAGAACCTCGTGAGGTTCGCCTCGCCTTGATATCTCCGCTCCTCGTGAGCCTGCCTAGCTCGGCCACTCCACAGGAGGTCTTGCATCGTCCGCCTCGCGAGGCTTGGCCCCTCACGAGGGTCTTGGGTGCTTTGTTGGTGAAGATGGGCTGTACGGCCTGCTGGCTCAGCCACGCTGCAGGCCGCAGGCAGGCAAGTCTAGGGACCCCCGTTCCCAGAACGCCGACAGAAACAATCAGAATTCATATAGGCTAGACATCTAGGGTTTAGCCATTATGATCTTGAGGTAGATCAACTCTTGTAACCCCTATACTTATCAAAGTCAATCAAGCAGGAAGTAGGGTTTTACCTCCATCGAGAGGGCCTGAACCTGGGTAAACATCTTGTCCCCTTCGTCTCCTGTTATCCTTGATCCTCAGACGCACAGTTCGGGACCCCCTACCCGAGATCGGCTAGTTTTGACACCGACAACCACCACACGTGCAAGCTAAAGGCGGGTAAGTTTATTTGGAAATTAGGACGAACCGTGTGCGATAGACGAGCCAGCTAGAAATATAAAAAAACTACCCGCCTTGAGCGTTGCAAAAATTGGCGGTTCGGCGCCACTTTTCCTTGTTATCATACACGCGTATTGTTATTGGACCGTGCACGATGTTGGGAACTCCCGCCCTACATCAATTCCTTTACCTAAATTTTAGTAGTCGCCGTACTTCAACTGTCGCCCACACTCCTCCAACACCGACCTTATAGTAAAATTGCAGTAGCCGAGGCATTTGAACCGCCGCCCTCCCTTGTCCACCACCATCTCCAGCCACCATTACTAAAATTTTCAGTAGCCGCGGCGTATCCTCAAACGCCCCCTCCCTAGTCGCCCACCCGCCCCATCCCCCTCGAACCCTAGCTCGTGGCCGCCACTGCCAACCCTTGCCGGTCTGCCCGTTCCTCGTAGCTTAGATAATAAAGTTCAGGTTACACAGCGATTCCCATACTGTCGCCCCGCTCCACCGAGTTTTTAGATGAAGCATGCAGTGTCCCTCCCCGCCAGATCCACATCCCCTGCTCCAGAATGTCGCAGCCTAAGCTTGACCACGTATCCCATGGTGCCCGACGAGCGTTCGGCCAAGAAGAGGTTTATCATGGACTTTCCGACCGACGTTGGCGAGGTGGCCACCGTTTGCCACAACTTGTTGATCCAGGAGCAACACATCACCGCAGAAGCTGGCCAAGATGTAGACTACATTGCCATGCTGAAGGCTTCATGTCAGCGGGCTGGCGTATTACTGTATCTCGGGAAATATGGCTATGACATCAAGCTCGTCCAAAGCGATAGCTTCACGCGGGCCATGTCACAGGTTAAGTGATCCATCCCCAACCCCTATGGTTCAACAGCCGTCAATCTCTTCGACGGCCCTGCCGCTAATCTCCTCCGCCAAGTGATCAAGGATTTGCAAGCTTTATACGCCATCGAACCCATTTTGTCATTTCTGAAGGACACGTTCTATGGCGGCGGCTTGGAATCCTCAATTGCCAAGTCAGATCTCATCGACCACGACCACGACCACAAGGAGGGCACCCACGAAGGTTCTTCCAGGTGAAACAGCCCATCTGTGACATCAGAGAGTGCACCATGGGTCTATGCTCTTCCAACTAGAAGGATCCCCTCCATTTTTTTTGACTATACACAGTAGGGCAAAACCCCACTGCAATTTTTATATTTATTAAAAAAATGAAGTGTGTACAAACAAACAAGGCTTGAGATAAGCCCGAAAGAAACAAAAAAACAAAGGCTAACTAGACTAAACATAAAATAACATTAAATTACAGGACAAGACTATCCGACCAAGAAATGAAGGCAGATGGAAACTTCTCCTTGATTCTGAATTTGAGCAGGTGGAGCTCTAAGAGGAAGATGAATTTCCATCTGTCAATGCTGGTGGGGATGTTTTTGAATATCTTATCATTCCTGATAATCCAAATGGCCCATGATGCAATGATAATGATCTCCATAGAAAAAGGTTGTTGTAGATTACACCTTAAGTCTGGAAGTGCTTCCATGATGGTGAGATTTTTTGTCTGTTGGGGCATAGGGTGTCCGAACTAGGAGAAGCAAAAGGACAGGTCCAAAACAGGTGTTGCAGAGTTTCTTCCTGCTGACAGTTGAGAGTAGCACAATTGTAGTTGTCTAGATGAAAAGTTTTCCTCATGAGCAAATTCCTGGTATTGAGTCTATCATGCAGAAGTCTCCAAAAAAAGACCTTGTGTTTTGGCTGGCAAGAAGTCTTCCAAATCCAGTTGAACTGTGCTGGAACAATTTTGACTCCAATCAAAATTTTATAAGCTTTGTCCACAGAAAAAGAATTATTTCCCCACATATAACTCCATGAGTCCAAGTGCTCTCTGAATTTAGATCCTCTTAATGTGTCAGAAATCTCCTCCATTAGCTCAAATTCCATGAAAGCTTCCTCAGTAAGTGGCAGGTGAAATAAGTCTTCCAAGTATTCAAACTAAAGTACCCTTTGCACTGAAAGGTTCTGATCTTTTACAAAGGTGTAAAGATGAGGAAAAAATTGATTCAGGCAAGCAGAGTGCGAGAGGTCAGACCAAAACAGAGCAGATTTACCATCACCAATTGTGCATCTTGCCATGGATTTATAGCTGTCAATGACCCTCAAATTACACTTCCACTAGAAAGATCCTTCCCACGTTTGTCCTAGCAGGATTCCATTGTCATAGTAAGCCTCCCAAATGAGGTTGACCCATGGGATGTTTTCCCTATTGTAAAATTTGTGATGGTTTTTGAGTAGAAGAGCTTGATTTTGCACAAAGATGTTCATCACTCCAAGGCCACCTTGATTTTTAGGTCTACAAACAGTGGACCATGCTACCATGGCAGGCCTGTGGTCTTCCAAATCTGGTCCTCTCCAAAGACAATGTCTCAGGTATTTGTTAACCTGATTTTTGATGGTTACAGGCACATCAAGGCAGCCCATGAAATATATAATAAGAGAATTTAGCACTGACATGACCATAAGCAACCTGCCAGCAAGAGTCATAAAAGAACATAGTCCCACTAGTTTTTTGGCAATTCTGCTCACTAAAGGCAAACATTGTTCCACTGTTGGTTTAAAGTGCCTAGAGGCATGCCCAGGTAATTGAAAGGGAATGATCCCTTCTTGCAGTTCAAAGTAGCAGTCAATATTTCCATTTTATCATCATTCACATTGATTGATATGAGGTTTGATTTGTTGTAATTGACCTTTAAACTAGTAGCATCTGCAAAAGTGTGGAGTAGAGCTTTGAGACACTGGAGTTGTGTGGCATCACCTTGCATGAGAATCAAAGTATCATCTGCATACTGCACTATGGGAAAATCTGGACATGACTGCACTTGCGAAGGAGGTGTAAGAAGACCCAAATTCATAGCTCTGTTCATGATTGACTATAGGACGTGAGCAGCAAGTACAAAAAGGAGGGGAGAGAGGGGGTCCCCTTGCCTTACTCCTCCAAGACAGTAAAACTTTTTCCCAGGAATGCCATTGAGAAGCACTTGTGAAGAGGCAGATGTAAATAACATTTTAATCCAGGCAATCCATGTTTCTCCAAATCCCTTTGCTTTGAGGATGCCAATGATTGTAGAGTGTTCAATGAGGTCAAATGCCATTTCAAAGTCTAATTTCAACACAACAACTTCCTCCTTAGACTTGTGGCATTGATGCAAGTACTCACATGCCCAGCCAAGATAGTCATGGATAGCTCTATCCTTTCGGAAACCATACAGATTAATATGGAACATTTTTAGAATCACCTTTCGCAATCTGTTTGCTAGCAATTTAGTGATGAGCTTGAGAAAACAGTTTAGCAAAGAAATAGGCCTGAAATCATTTGCAGTAGTTGGAGTGGGCCCCTTGGGAAATAAAGTGATGAAAGAGGTGTTGATACTCTCTAGTGAAATTTGCCCTGCATAGAACTCATGTATCAGTCTAGTGACATCAGGCTTTATAATGTCCCAACAGCTCTTGAAGACCTCATTGTTAAATCCATCAGGACAAGGAGACTTGTCTGATGGAAAGTGCTTGACTACCTCATTGATTTCTTCCTCAGTGAAAGGACTTTCTAGTTGCTAAAAGTCTAAAGGACAAGCTTGATGCTATAGCATGGAATTTAGATCGATGTGCATTGTGGTTTTCTGAGATTGCCCTAATCTGTTCCTGAAGGCATTCCACAGAACAGCTGCTTTTCCTGCATGGCCTGTTATTTCCACTTGGTCATCACTTTTCAACATTGCAATGTGATTATGCATGTAGTTAATAGATGCCTTTGTATGAAAGAATTTTGTGTTTTCATCACCAAATTTGACACCCTTGATCTTTCCTCTTTGCTTCCAATAGTTCTTTTGGTTTTTGACCAAAATGAGCAAATGCTGCTTTAGAATCACCCTGCAGTTCCATTCAAAATCTCCTAGGTCTCTGAATTCCTCAAACAAGTCAACCAAGAAAATGACCTCATTAATTGCTACAATTTTAGCTTTAAGGCAAGACAAATTTTTAGCCCAAAGTTTGAGAGCCCTTCTCAGGTTTTTGAACTTGGCATTCAAGCTTTTTGCTGCATCAAGATTACCCACAGGTATACTCTAGGCTACAGATACAACCTCTTTAAAGTCAGAGTGTTTTAACCAGTAATTTTCAAATCTAAAAACCTCTTCCTTTGGAATAGCAGTTCCAATTTTGATGACACAAGGGAGATGGTCAGATATAGGCCTGGAAAGAGGCATAGCAATTGTATCAGGAAAAGAAGTCATCCATGAAGCAGAGGTAAAGAACCAATCCAGTTTTTCCAACAAAGGGATCTGTTGCGTATTACTCCAGCTGTATTTTCTTCCATGTAGTGGAAGCTCAATTAATCTAAGATTACTGATGGCTTAT
The DNA here is from genome assembly GCA_034509565.1 of Triticum monococcum. Taxonomy (NCBI): domain Eukaryota; kingdom Viridiplantae; phylum Streptophyta; class Magnoliopsida; order Poales; family Poaceae; genus Triticum; species Triticum monococcum. The sequence goes on from CM067842.1 coordinate 292,694,433, forward strand.
TTAAAGAGAAGCATTTCATTAACATCCCCACCAGGTGTGTTTCTGCCAGCGGGGGCTCTAATAAAGTTGAAGTCTCCAACTAGAATCCAATCACTGTCTAGTGGCATATGAATGTTTGAAAACCAATTGATGAATTCAACTTTGTCTGCTTGTTCACAAGGCCCATAGATGTTGGTGAGGATCCAAGATTGATTAGACATAAGACTAGTGAAACTGATTGAGAGAGAGAATATATTCTGAAAGATGACCTCTCCCTCAAAGAGAGACCCATTCCAGGTGATTAAAAGCCCACCAGAGGCACCAATTGAAGGAAGAAAAGAAAATTTATTGAGTCTGTTAGGACAGAAGTTTATGATGTAAGAAACATCAAAATGTTCCCTCTTGGTTTCTTGTAAACAAAGGATGGCACAAGAACTTTCCTCAATTTTTTGCCCTGGAGCAAGCACTTGTCAGGTGAGTTAATATCTCTGATGTTCCAGTTCAAATTATTCCAGCTTATGTTTTGATTATTCATGCACATGAATTTAGATGTAAATCCAAAGACCAAGAACCATCACATGGCCAGAACCATAGATAGTAGAGCAAGCAAATTCAGCAGATACAACAACCACATCATCCACAGGATTGCAAAAAAGATAATTTCCCTGAAGGTATTAAGGTAGCAAAGTGCACTAACAATAGAACATGATCTAGAACAACTAGTCCATAGGGCCCATAAATGGCAGGTACAACCAAAAGGAACAGGGATGCATGACAACACTTTAAATCCCTCTCTCACTACTACAAAAGCACATCATTTGATCATCTAAACACATGGAGAGTCCTACGTGCCCTCATTAGGTGGGTGCACCCCAGCAAATTCCTCTCCCACCTTCCTCTTGCGCTTCTTAGAGATCTTTCCCTCCAAGTCCTGATCAGCCACCTTGCAAAATGAGGTTGTGAGATTTTTAACCACTGATTTCTGAGCAATTGGGGGGGGGGGGAAACATTACATGATAGGCACTTATTATTAGAGCAAGATCCTCTTTTAAAACCAGCATTATCTTTTTTAATTCTATCACTCCTTCTTAACATTGTTTCTACAAGAGATAAATGTGAGGCAACATTCTATCAGCAAATCTTACCTTTTCTATCTTGCCAACCCATACCCTTTGTTTTATTAGCGTTTTCCGTGTGGTCCTTTAACTGTGCCATGTTTAATTATTTCAGTTATGCAAAAATGTATTGTTCAATAGGGCTACGTGATGTTTAAGTATGAATTGTCCACTTCAGTTTCACGAATGGCTATATTTGGTTGTTTATAGTGAGTAGATGCCTTCTTTATCTATATTTGGTTGATAGGTTGGTTGGAATGAGCATTTTTCTAGTTATCGAGCAGATGCCTTGTTTATATGTATTTGGTTCTTAGTTTGGTTGCAGTGAGCATTTGTCCAGTTATCAAGCAGATGCCTTGTTTATCTGTATTTGGTTGTTAGGTTGCTTTTTTAGCATTTGTCTAGTTATCAAGCAGATGCCTTGTTTATCTGTATTTGCTTGTTACTAAGCCCATAGAGTTTTCCTTTGATGCACCAACCTGGGGTCTAGGAAAGAGCATGGTAGCCCACATCGCCATGGGACGCATCCGCGAAGTTTACCACAAGGATCTTAAATACATAATCTACCAAATATGTGGGTGCCGAGATGAGCAGTGGGAGATGATCAACACCAGGAGGGACAAGTCCATTGCAGCCTTCATCCAGGAGTTAAACCAGCACATTTATCACCAGGAGAACCAAATGTGCGCAAGCATGATAGATCTGAAGAAGGTAATGACAAGGAACATGGAGCTTGAAGAAGAACTCAAGTCTACATGCGAGAGATATTAGGAGGAAATCGCAATACTAGTAGAAAAGAATGACGACCTGACAAGGAAGCTAGGAGTATTCATGGGAGACCCTGCGCTAGGATGAGATGACTACCATCCCGAGGACGACATCATCATCTATGACACCGATTCTGACCATGACAGTAGTGATGATGACTACAAAGACGAAGATGGAGCGGATATCATGGAGTCTTCCACCGATCAAAATTTCTAGATGACCACCATATGAGTAGTAGAATTACCCCCATGTATATAGTAGTAGTCCAAGTATTTTGTAACGGTAGCTAGATCGATTGTATTCCCTTGTTTGAATTGAGTGGTGTGATATGTTTGTGTTTGTCTCATGTGCATAGGGGTAGTGCCTTCTCACTAGTCATCATTTCTATTATAATCTCTCCCCTCTAAACCCATCAGATGCATGTCGGGACCCTGATTCTAAATCACACCGATCTAGCATGTAACAAATCATATCACTTTGTGGCCTCACGCACGGTATTCCCACGGGTGTTGCCTTACCATGGCCCAGGACCATTTGCGCCTTTTGGCTCACATATATGATAGTATCGCTAGCATCCATATGACAGAGAACCCGGGCCGACATGACTAGTCGTGAACCCAAAGTGGCACTGACTTACAGGGACAGGCATACATGAAACAACATCGAGCATGTCGGTCAGCAGCGTGTGAATCCAGGCTGTAGCAACTGGGCTAACAGGACTCCGGGAACCCGAGCTGTAGCAGGCTAGGCAGGCCTCCGGATGTCACCGCGTGACATTTCCGCGAAGGGACAGACATAGGAACGATGTGAATCACATGCCGGCCAGTCTAAGTGTTTCGGAGCAGTAGTGCTAGGCTAGCAAGACTCTGGTAAACCAGGCTGTAGCGGACTACCATGGCTCGGTGGAAGCACTAGACTGCATTTCCCCATAAGAGAGGCTACCAAGGATAGACAACTACGTTGTCGGATCCCATACATAACAATACATGTTACACGTACGCATAACATGCATGTATGTGATGTACAACATGGCATCACAACATAACGCAAACTCATATAGATAAAGGCCCAAAAGAGCCACATAGCTTTTAATTCAAACAGGGATCTCACGACCCATCATTCAGAGCATACAAGCAATGGAAGCATTACATGTCTGAGTACAGATAACTACAAAAGAAAAAGGTCGAGAAGCCTGACTATCTAGAAGACCCTCCCAAGGGTACAAGATTGTAGCTGGGATATCAAGCTACTCATTGAAGTCCAAGCGGAACAACTAGTGAGACAGATGTCTCATCTGCAAACATAAATAAAGCAAACGTGAGTACAAAGGTACTCAGTAAGACTTACATCAGATCCTATCATGCATGCATTAGTATCAAGGAGGCAATGTGGGGTTCAGTTGCAGCAAGCCAGCTTTGACTCAGTAGCTATCCTATTCTACGACTACGAGTAAGTCCTTTGAGGTAAGAAAGCGCACACAAGGCCATCCATAGCACTCACACTTGTCTTGAGCATTTTAGAGTATCCATTTCAAGTTGTCTATGTACCACGTAAGCATCCAAGAAGTCCATAACCGCGGACCAGGCTATTCGAATAGATCATGAAAACCCTGCAGGGGTGTACTTCTTCACACACGCTCTCACCACTTATCACCATTTACACGACGTGTACTCGGCAACCTTCAAGCGGAAGCACAACGAGGGTGTCGGCCACGACCTGACTAACCACACAAGTCTCTCATCTAGGTTCATCACCTATTCGGGTTCCATCCACAAGGAGATCCGACCGGGGTGTCGCTCACGGCCCCAAACGATGTGAGCAGGGTTCCCAAACCCACCATCTGGGTGCCACTTGGTACACCGTGCCACTGTGCCTAGTCTGTCACAAGCCCACCTGGCCAAGTGCCACTTGGTAGACTACTAACACTACCTACAAACACCAAAAACTAGTTGTGATTCCTGGACAGAGATCAAGTTGGTTAATAAGTCGAGAGGCGTCGAGTTACCGGAACCCAATGTGTGGTACTATCGAGTCATTGGACAACATACATAGAACTCAGTGCTTAAGGACGGTTCTAGTGAGACAACCAACCATGTACTCCTACATGGCCTCTCACCGCTACCTTTACCAAATCATGTTCACACACTTCACTCTCAGCATCAGAACATAGAACACTGCACTCCAATTCATTTCCAATGAATCAGACCTGACACACTCTAAGCAATAGCAAGCATGGCATGGTAGGAACAAAACAATGGCTTCAATCAACTCCTACACATGCTAGTGGGTTTCAACTAGTTATTGTGGCAATGACAGGTCATGCAGAGGAATGGGTTCAACTACCGCAGCACAAAGTAGAAGTTGAAACGTTGTTGTCCTAATGCAATAACTGAGAGCAGGAGCAAGAGTAGGATTGTATCGGAATGAACAAGGGGGTTTGCTTGCCTGGTAGATCAACAGGGGGGCACTGCTCCTTAGACAGGTACTCTAGAGCACTCTCCGGAGCAGGACCTATCGAGAAGGAACAGTGTCGACAATCAATACACAATCATATGCAACAATATGATGCATGAACATGGCATGTAGATGTGATGTTGTTTGAGCTAATGCATTTAGCATTCAACTTGGAAGAGCTCCATTTGAACCAAAGGTTCAAATGCAACTCTAATTTAAGTCCCTTTAAATGCCATAAGTGTGTTTTCATATATACAGCATGTATAGGTTGGTTTGTCATGCATGAAAATGGTACAGATGGATAGATTGAATTTTTCTGATCGTTTTTCATATATAACTTATTTCAATCCGAGCTATGGTTGAATTTCTATGAATTTTTGAAGTTTATACCATTTTCTAGAATTTCCTAACTTATTTATAAACCAGAAAATGACATATTGCATCAGCATGACGGTGGCATGACGTCAGCAAGTCAACCGTGGCTGACCAGGTCAAACCTGACGTGTGGGGTCCACATGTCAGTGTCACAGTTAGTTAACAAGGGGGTTTAACTAATCCTAATACAGGGTTAGTGGCCCTGGGGCCCACTGGACAGTTTCTCAGGGGTTTAGTTAGATGGTGATTCGCCTTAAGCTAATCACCTGACCCATGGGGCCCACCTGACGGGCCGGTGTGGTCAAAGGTCAAACCCCACCAGCGTTTAGCCGCCGGCGAGGCCGAACGCGGCGGAGGGGCTCAGGAATGCGTCTCTGGCGACCAAATGGGCCGCAGAGACCATCCCCGAGGAGCTGGTGCACGCGCGCATCCAGGGGAGCAGACGGGAGGCTGCGGGGGCGGCGGAGCTCGCCGGAGCGGAGCACGGGGCGGCAGCCAGAGCACGGCTACCGGCGGGAGCGGGCTACGGGGCACGGGGAGGCCACCCGAGGGGCTCTATGGCACCCTCGTGGCACCAGGAGCCGAGCTGGGTGCTCGGGGCGGCTGGCTCGGGCTCTGGCCACGGTGGCGCCATGGCCAGCGGCGATGAGGTCTCGGGCGCAGCAGCTGAGCTAGCTAGGCGGGGCAAACGAGCATGAGGAGGAGGAGAGAACGAATTAGAGCTCACGGGGAGACCGTAGACGTCGTCAGTGAGCTCGGTGATGCGCTGAGGTCAATGGTGCGGCGATGGGGATCCACGGCGGCCGGAGATGAAGACGACGGCGATGGAGGCGCTCCAGGGCCTCCCGAGGCGCATGGCTCGACGGAGAGGTAGACGGAGACGTGGCGGAGCTTGCAGACACGGAGAGAGGGCGAGGGGGAGTCGGTGGCTACAACAACGGCGAGCGGTGGCGATGGCAGCGCTCGGGGCGGTCGAGAGAGAGGGATCCATGGGAGGAGGGAGAGTGAGAGAGGTGCGGGGCGGTGCGTGGCGTCGCGCAGAGCATCAAGGGCGACGAGGGGGAGGCCAGGCAGGCAGGTGGCATGGCGGCACGGCGGCGCGCGTGCGTCGGCCACACGCCCTGTCCTCCTGGTGAGAGGTCAGGGACGACTGGCGTCGGCCAGCTAGCTGGGCTAGCCTGCTGGGCCGCTGGCCTACCAGGTAGGAGGCCCAGTTAAGAGTTTTTTCCCTTTTTTGTGTCCTTTTCTATTTTTCTGACATTTGTTTGATTTAAAAACAATACCAAACTACTTTTTCTACTTATGCCAATTTTTGCAGGAGCTAGTGATATTATTCCAGAGCTCCTCATCAACTAGCATAATTTTTGGACATATATGAAATATATAACACTTATATATCCAAAGCAAATAAGTATTGCATTAATTCCAAATGGACAAAATAAATATTTATGAGCTCAATAAAATATTGGTTTGAATTTTACCTCTGACCAATATTTTCAGGGAGCAACATGAGAATTTTCTTGGACCTTTTTGGAGCAATTTTTATCTGGGTTCTTTCCAGAAATGATTTCTGAGGGTTTCACAAATCCCCAATTCAAATTTACATGGAATTTAAACATGATGCAAACATGACTAGCTAGCCTGGAGCACACCAGAACTAGGGATGTGGCAACTCGCCCCCACTTGAAGGAATCTCGTCCCGTGATTCAGGGGTCGACGGAAAGAAAGTGGGGTACTCCAATCGAAGACGATCTTGTCGCTCCCAAGTAGCTTCTCTCTCGGAATGATGATACCACTGAACCTTGAGAAACTTGATGTTATGACGTCGGGTGACACGCTCTGCTTGATCAAGGATGCAAACAGGATACTCTCGATATGTGAGGTTATCTTGGAGATCAAGCGTTTCGTGGTCCACTCGGCGGATGGGATCCGAGAAGCAACACCTGAGTTGAGAGACATGGAAGACATCATGTACTCAGGAAAGATGTGGGGGTAGTTCCAACTGGTAGGCAACCTCTCCTCGTTTAGCGAGAATGCAAAAAGGACGAATGTAATGAGGAGCCAACTTGCCCTTGATACCGAAACGATGGGTATCCTTCAAAGGGGTAACGCGAAGGTAAGCCTTGTCGCCAACTTCATAAGCCACTTCCTTATGATGACGGTCATACTGGCTCTTTTGACGAGATTGGGCTGTTTTCAAATTCTCACGAATGATGCGAACTTGCTCTTATGCCTCCTGAATCATGTCCGGTCCAAAGAATTGTCTTTCACCGGTTTCTAACCAGTTCAAAGGTGTTCAACATCTTCGTCCATACAGAACCTCAAAATGAGCTTTCTTGAGGCTGGATTGGTAGCTATTGTTATAAGCAAACTCGGCGAAGGGAAGACACTTCTCCCAATCCATACCGAATGAGATAACACAAGCTCTAAACATGTCTTCGAGAATTTGGTTGACCCTTTCCACCTGACCACTTGATTGAGGGTGGAAAGCGTTACTGAAGGGAAGATGGGTGCCCATGGGAGTTTGGAAACTGTCCCAGAAATGAGAAGTGAAAAGACTGCCACGGTCTGAATTGATCTCTAGTGGAACACCATGAAGTGACACTATTCGAGAAATATATATGTCAGCGAGCTGACTAGCAGTGATACTCTCTCGAACAGGTAGGAAGTGGGCCACTTTGGAGAGACGATCAATGACTACGAAGATAGCATTATTCCCTCTCTTGGTCCTAGGAAAGCCTGTGATAAAGTCCATACCAACTTTGTCCCATTTCCACTCAGGAATAGCTAACGGCTGAAGGGTGCCAGCAAGCCTCTGATGTTCTGCCTTAACACGATGACAAACATCATAGTCAGCAATGAACTCAGCGATTTCCCTCTTCATCCTAGTCCACCAGAACCTCTGGTGTAGGTCCTGATACATCTTAGTACTACCGGGATGAATCGTGAGAGGAGATTCATGCGCCTCCTTAAGGATCAGTTGTCGAAGATGCTCCTTCTTGGGAACCACCAGGCGGTTTCCGAAGAAAACAACACCTCGATCATCTAATGAGAAACTACCAGCAATACCCTTGGCAATGTTTCTCTTGATCCGGGTAATCCCCGTATCATTCTTCTGGGCTTCTATGATATGATCCACAAGAGTAGGTTTCGCCTCCAAGGTAGAAAGGAATCCGTGAGGAGCAATGTGAAGGTTAAGCTTACATAATTCCTCATGGAGAAGTGGTTGGCCCTGCTGCAACATGAGATTGTTGCAATAGGACTTACGACTTAGCGCATCAGCCATGACAATCCCCTTGCCTGGGGTGTAGGTAATCCCTAAGTCGTAATCTGAGATCAACTCCAACCAACGTCTTTGCCTAAGGTTCAAATCTGGTTGGGTGAAGATATACTTCAGACTCTGGTGGTCGGTGTAAATCTCGCAACGATTACCGAGAAGGTAATGTCGCCATGTCTTAAGTGCATAGACTACGGCTGCAAGCTCTAGATCATGTGTAGGATAATTCTCCTCATGTGGATGCAACTGTGGAGATGCATAGGTAATCACATGAAGATCCTGCATAAGAATGCAACCTAGTCCCTGTCGTGAGGCGTCATTGTAGATAAGAAAGTCTTTAGTGAAATCTGGTGGCACAAGTATGGGAGCAGAAGTCAGGCGTCTTTTCAGTTCCCGAAAACTGTGCTCACACTGTTGGGACCACTCAAACTTTTTATCTTTCTTGAGAAGTTCCGTGAGAGGTTTGGCCACTTTGGAGAAGTTCTCAACAAAGCGGAGACAATAACTGGCTAGGCTAGGGAAACTCCTAACTTGCTTAACCTTTTCAGGTGGAGTCCAATCAAGAACGGCCTAAACTCTCTCGGGATTGACAGCAATGCCCTTACCAGATATCACGTGGCCCAGGTCGGTCACTTCTGGGAACCAAAATTTGCACTTGGAGAACTTGGCATAAAGGCAGTGCTCTCTGTTTTTTTCTAACACAAGTCTAAGATGTTCGGCATGCTCTTCCTCGTTCTTCGAGTAAATAAGAATATCATCGAGGTAAACCACGACGAACTTATCTAAGTACTCCATGAAGATCGAGTTCATCAAGTGGAAGAATGTAGCTGGAGCATTGGTTAGACCAAAGGACATGACGGTGTACTCATACTGGCCATAACGAGTGACAAAAGCCGTCTTAGGAATGTCCCCACTTCTGATCTTGATTTGGTGGTAGCCTAACCTCAAATCCATCTTGGAAAAGACTGAGGGTCCAACGAGCTGATCATACAGATCGTTGATCCTGGGGAGCAGATACTTGTTCTTTATCGTGACCAAATTAATGAAACAATAATCTACAACCATCCGGTCCGTACCATCCTTCTTCTTGACTAAAAGGACGAGGCAAGCCCTGGGAGAAGAACTAGGAGGGATGAAACCCTTTTGCAAGGACTCATCAAGCTGTTTCTTAAGCTCAACTAGCTTTAAGGGTGCCATCTTGTAGGGTCTCCTAGAAATTGGGGCGGTTCCTGGGATAAGATCTATGAAAAACTCTACATCTTATATATCCTGGGATAAGATCCTGGGATTAGAGGGCGAGGGGGAGTCAGTGGCTACGGCAACGGCGAGCGGCAGCGACGGCAGCGCTCGGGCGGGTCGAGAGGGAGGGATCCAGGGGAGGAGGGAGAGCGAGAGAGAGTGAGAGAGGTGTGGGGCGGTGCGTGACGTCGCGCAGAGCCTCCAGGGCAACGAGGGGGAGGCCAGGCACGCAGGTGGCATGGCGGCATGGCGGCGCGCGCGCGTCGGCCACACGCCCTGTCCTCCTAGCGAGAGGTCAGGGACGACTGGCGTCGGCCAGCTGGCTGGGCTGGCCTGCTGGGCTGCCTGGTAGGAGGCCCAGGTAAGGATTTTTTCCCTTTTTCTGTTTCCTTTTCTATTTTTCTAACATTTGCTTGATTTAAAAACAATACCAAACTACTTTATCTACTTATGCCAATTTTGGAGGAGCTATTGATATTATTTCTGAGCTCCGCATCAACTAGCATAAATTTTGGACATATATGAAATATATAACACTTGTATATCCAAAGCAAATAAGTATTGCATTAATTCCAAATGGTCAAAATAAATATTTATGAGCTCAATAAAATATTGGTTTGAATTTTACCTCTGACCAATATTTTCAGGGAGCAACATGAACATTTTGTTGGACCTTTTTGGAGCAATTTTTATCTGGGTTATTTCCAGAAATGATTTCTGAGGGTTTCACAAATCCCCAATTCAAATTTACATGGAATTTAAACATGATGCACACATGACTAGCTAGCCTTGAGCATACCAGAACTAGGGATGTGACAATGCCTCCGAGACATGACCCCGGATTTGTCTTTCCACCGAAACTCACTCAGTTGATCCAGCAGCAGAATGCATTGATGCAGCTACTTGTCCAGAACCAAGGCAACAACAACAACAATAACAACAACTCACCACCACCACCTTCTAGTGGACATCCTAGCCCACTTTCTAAGGCTGAATCAGCTGGTGTTTTCCAGTAGCACTGAGCCGATTATTGCTGATGAATGGCTCTGTAGGATTGACAGAGAGTTGACCACCGCAGGTTTCATAGATGCGGAGAAGGTGCGCTTTGCCGCACACCAACTGTATAGACCCACAACCTCATGGTGGGAGAATTACACATTAACTTTTCCCATAGCCAACGTCACTTGGGATCAGTTTGAGCAAGCATTCTGCACAGCCCATGTCTCTACAGGAGCAATGAATATGAGCAAGCGTGAGTTTCACAACTTACGCCAGCGAAACCGTACTGCGGGGAAGTACATGGATGAGTTTAGCAAGTTAGCCCGTTATACCCCAGACGATGTGGCCACAGATGCCGTGAAGCAGGAGAAGCTTATGGAAGGGCTAAATGATGAGATGAGTATGTAGTTGATGGTTGCAACATTCACTAACTACCAGGAGTTGGTAGACCGGGCCATGATGATTGAAAGCAAACAACAACAGATAGAGACCTGCAAACGGAAGTATGGACAGGGGAAGAACAATTCTGGAGCTCAGCAAAAGCCCCGCTTTACCCCTAATTCCGGAGGATACACTCATAACCATGGAGGCCATACTCACAATGGAGGAAGTTCACATAACCATAGTGGCCCCATGAATGGAAATAGAAATATTGGAAGCACCAGCCAGAACCGTTCCAACCCATCAACGCCCGCCAAGAAGGATCTAAGTCACATTACTTGTTTCAAGTGCGGGAAGACTGGACACTACACCACCGAGTGTTCTGAAGCCAAGAATGGAAATGGCAACAGAAGCTCTGGGAAGAAGCCCAATCCTTTCACCAAAGGACAGGTGAACCACATCAGCGTGGAGGAGGTTGAAGAGCATCCAGGTGCAGTTATCGGTAAGTTTTTGGTTAAGTTATTTACCGCTATCGTTCTTTTCCATTATAGTGCATCACATTCATATATTTCAAGGGGATTCGTGGACAAGTTTAAGTTACCCACTTTACCCCTTAGGACACCCATGCTAGTAAGCTCTCCAGGAGCAGAGTATATGGCCAGCCGATGGTGTGATCGGTTACCCTTAACCATTGGTAGCCATGTTTTCCCTCTGACCTAGTAATTTTGGAGCCACAAGGATTGGATATAATAATAGGCATGGATTGGTTATCGAAGTACAAAGGGAACATCGACCATGCTAGTAAGTCAATTTTGATCACCACCCCAGAGGGAAAAAGGATTAAGTATGTATCTAGGAATGAGGCAAGAAGAACCCAAGTAAATTCCCTCTCAGGAGTTGTTCAGGAGGAAATGCATGTACTGAAGGATTACCCGGATGTATTTCCAGAGGAACTACCAGGCATTCCGCCAGATCAAGACCTTGAGTTTTTGATTGAGCTATTGCCAGGCACCAGACCTATATCGAAGAGACCATACCGGATGCCTGCAAATGATCTGGAGGAGATTAAGATGCAGATTAAGGAGTTATTGGAGAAAGGTTATATTCGACGAAGTTCGTCACCATGGAGAGCCCAGTGCTCTTAGTTGAGAAGAAGGATGGATCCTTGAGAATGGTTGTCGATTATCGTGTGTTGAATGAAGTGACGATCAAGAACAAGTACCCATTACCGATGATCAATGATTTGTTTGACCACCTGCAGGGGGAGTCGGTGGCTACGGCAACAGCGAGCGGCGGCGACGGCAACGCTCGGGCGGGTCAAGAGAGAGGGATCCAGGGGAGGAGGGAGAGCGAGAGAAAGTGAGAGAGGTGCGGGGCGGTGTGTGGCGTCGCGCAGAGCGTCCAGGGCGACGAGCGGGAGGCCAGGCAGGCAGGTGGCGTGGCGGCACAGCGGCGCGCGCGCGTCGGTCACACGCCCTGTCTTCCTGGCGAGAGGTCAGGGACAACTGGCGTCGGCCAGCTGGCTGGGCTGGCCTGCTGGGCCACTGGGCTGCCAGGTAGGAGGCCCAGGTAAGGTTTTTTTTTCCTTTTTCTGTTTCCTTTTCTATTTTTCTGACATTTGTTTGATTTAAAAACAATACCAAACTACTTTATCTACTTATGCCAATTTTTGCAGGAGCTAGTGATATTATTCCAGAGCTCCTCATCGACTAGCATAATTTTCGGACATATATGAAATATATAACACTTATATATCCAAAGCAAATAAGTATTGCATTATTTCCAAATGGCCAAAATAAATATTTATGAGATCAGTAAAATATTGGTTTGAATTTTCCCTCTGACCAATACTTTCAGGGGGCAACATGAACAATTTTCTTGGACCTTTTTGGAGAAATTTTTATCTGGGTTATTTCCAGAAATGATTTCTGAGGGTTTCACAAATCTCCAATTCAAATTTACATGGAATTTAAAGATGATGCACGCATGACTAGCTAGCCTTGAGCATACCAGAACTAGGGATGTGACAATGCCTCCGAGACATGACCCCGGATTTGTCTTTCCACCGAAACTCACTTAGTTGATCCAGCAGTAGAATGCATTGATGCAGCTACTAGTCCAAAACCAAGGCAATAACAACAACCCACCACCACCACCTCAAGTGGACAACCTAGCCCACTTTCTGAGGCTGAATCAGCCGGTGTTTTCTAGTAGCACCGAGCCAATTGTTGCTGATGAATGGCTCTGTAGGATTGAAAGAGAGTTGACCACTGCAGGTTTCACAGATGCGGAGAAGGTGCGCTTTGCCGCACACCAACTGTATAGACCCACAACCTCATGGTGGGAGAATTACACATCAACTTTTCCCAAAGCCAACGTCACTTGGGATCTGTTTGAGCAAGCATTCCGCACAGCCCATGTCTCTACAGGAGCAGTGAATATGAGCAACCGTGAGTTTCACAAATTACGCTAGGGAAACCGTACTGTGGGGCAGTACATGGATGAGTTTAGCAAGTTAGCCCATTATGCCCTAGATGATGTGGCCACAGATGCCGCGAAGCAGGAGAAGTTTATGGAAAGGGCTGAATGATGAGATGAGTATGTAGTTGATGGTTGCAACATTCACTAACTACCAGGAGTTGGTAGACCGGGCCCTGATGATTGAAAGCAAACAACAGCAGATAGAGACCTGCAAACGGAAGTATGGACAGAGGAAGAACAATTCTGGAGCTGAGCAAAAGCCCTACTTTACCCCTAATTCCGGGAGGATAAACTCATAACATGGAGGCCATACTCACAATGGAGGAAGTTCACATAACCACAGTGGCCTCAGGAATGGAAACTAAAATATTGGAAGCAGCAGGCAGAACCGTTCCAACCCATCAACGCCCGCCAAGAAGGATCTAAGTCACATTACTTGTTTCAAGTGCGGGAAGACTGGACACTACGCCACCAAGTGTTTTGAAGCCAAGAATGGAAATGGCAACGGAAGCTCTGGGAAGAAGCCCAATCCTTTCACCAAAGGACAGGTAAACCACATCAACGTGGAGGAGGTTGAAGAGCATCCAGGTGCAGTTATCGGTAATTTTTTGGTTAAGTTATTTACCGCTCTCGTTCTTTTCCATAATAGTGCATCACATTCATACATTTCAAGGGGATTCATGGACAAGTTTAAGTTACCCACTTTACCCCTTAGGACACCCATGCTAGTAAGCTTGCCAGGAGCAGAGTATATGGCCAACCGATGGTGTGATTGGTTACCCTTAACCACTGGTAGCCATGTTTTTCCCTCTGACCTAGTAATTTTGGAGTCACAATGATTGGATATAATACTAGGCATGGATTGGTTATCAAAGTACAGAGGGAACATCGACTGTGCTAGTAAGTCAATTTTGATCACCACCCTTGAGGGAAAAAGGATTAAGTATGTATCTAGGAATGCGCCAAGAAGAACCCAAGTAAATTCCCTCTCAGGAGTTGTTCATGAGGAAGTGCCTGTAGTGAAGGATTACCCGGATGTATTTCCAGAGGAACTACCAGGCATGCCGCTGAATCAAGACATTGAGTTTTTGATAGAGCTATTGCCAGGCACCAGACCTATATCGAAGAGACCATACCGGATGCCCGCAAATGATCTGGAGGAGATTAAGAATCAGATTAAGGAGTTATTGGAGAAAGGTTACATTCAACGAAGTTCGTCACCATGGGGAGCCACAGTGCTCTTTGTTGAGAAGAAGGATGGGTCCTTGAGAATGGTTGTCGATTATCATGCGTTGAATGAAGTGACGATCAAGAACAAGTACCGATTACCGATGATCAATGATTTATTTGACCAGCTGCAGGGAGCTAAAGTATTTTTCAAGATCGACCTGCGATCTGGATACCACCACCTCAAGATCCGAGAAAAGGATACACCCAAGAAAGCTTTCACCACTAGGTACGGGCTATATGAGTACACGGTTATGTCATTTGGATTGACTAATGCTCCTGCCTATTTCATGAGTAAGCTGAATAAGGTATTCATGGAGTTCTTGGCTAAGTTTGTTGTGGTGTTCATTGATGATATCTTGGTATACTCCAAGAATGAAGAGGACCACAAGGAGCATTTGCGTTTAGTTCTCGAGAAGCTCAGGGAACATCGGTTGTATGCCAAGTTCAGCAAATGTGAGTTTTGGTTGAAGGAAGTTGGATTTCTTGGACATGTTATATCAGGAGAAGGTATAGCAGTAGACCCTACCAAGGTTCAGTCGGTCACTGATTGGCTAGCACCCACCTCGGTAGGGGAGATCCATAGTTTTCTTGGACTCGCGGGACACTACCGGAGATTCATTGAGAATTTCTCCAAGATTGCAAAACCTATGACGGAGTTGTTGAAGAAGGACACTAAGTTCAAATGGATAGATGAATGTGAGGAAAGTTTTCAGGAGTTGAAGAAACGTCTGGTTACAGCCCCAGCGCTGATTTTGCCAGATAAACACAAGGATTTCCAAGTGTATTGTGATGCGCCTCGCTTATGACTTGGAGGTGTATTAATGCAAAACAGAATAGTTGTTTCATATGCCTCACAACAGCTTCGACCGCATGAGTTGAACTATGCCACGCATGATTTGGAGTTAGCAGCTGTAGTTCATGCACTCAAGAACTGGATACACTTTCTTATTAGAAACCGCTGTGATGTGTACATGGATCACAAGAGTTTCAAGTACATTTTCACATAGAAGGAGGTGAATCTCAGACAAAGGATATGGTTGGAGCTTATAAAGGATTATGATATGAAGCTACACTATCATCCAGGAAAGGCCAATGTCGTAGCAGACGCTTTGAGACGGAAGAGTTATGCCAATACCCTTGTAAGCGGAGGTTTTCCGCAGGAGTTAGTTGAAAATATCAAGGAGCTTTGTTTGGAGATAGTTCCACAATGTTTTGTCGCAGCAATGGAGGTTTAGTCAACATTATTGGGAAGGATTCGAGAGGCGTAGAATGATGATAAGGAGATTGATGAAATAAAGAAGAAAACAAGTGAATGAAAAGCCAAAGGATTTCCTGAGGATGAGCACGACACTTTATGGTTTGAGGACCGAGTATATGTACCCAATAATGCAGAAATCAGGAAGTTAATACTTCATGAGGCCCATGCTTCGCCATACTCGATACACCCCGGAAACACCAAGATGTATTTGGATTTGAAGGAGCGTTTCTGGTGTACTGGTATGAAGAAGGATATCGCAGAGTATGTAGCAGTATGTGATGTATGTTAGAGAGTGAAGGCAGAACATCAGAAGCCAGCAGGATTACTGCAACCTATGCTGATACCCGAACGGAAGTGGGATAAGCTTGACATGGATTTCATCACCGGATTACCCAGGACCCGATCGAGATACAATTCTATATGGGTAGTAGTGGATCGTTTGACCAAAGTGGCTCACTTTATCCCAGTGAAGACCACCTATACGAGTGTAAAGTTGGCCAAGATATATATGACCAGGATCGTATGTCTGCATGGAGTTCAGAGGACCATAGCATTAGATAGAGGGACCCCGTTTACTTTGAAGTTTTGGCATCAGCTGCACCAGACTTTGGGTACTAGGCTAGAGTTCAGTACAGCCTTTCGTCCGCAGACAAATGGACAGACCAGAGAGTCAATCAGATTCTGGAGGATATGTTAAGAGCTTGTGCACTAGATTATGGATCTAGTTGGGATGATAACTTGCCTTGCGCAGAGTTCTCATACAACAACAAATATCAGGCTAGTTTGAAGATGGCACCTTTCGAAGCCTTGTATGGAAGAAGATGCCGGACACAGTTGATGTGGGATGAAGTTGGCGACCGTCAGTTGATTGGACCAGACTTGATCAAAGAGTCAGAAGAAAGGTCAAGTTGATTCACGATAGACTAAAGGTAGCTCAGTCCAGACAGAAGAGTTATGCAGACTCAAAATGCAAGGAGGTAGTCTATGAAATCAGAGACAGAGCATATCTTCGTGTGTCACCTCTGCGAGGTGTTAAACAATTTGGAGTTAAAGGAAAGTTAGCCCCGCGATTTGTAGGACCATACCGAATTTTGGAACGTATGGGAGAGGTAGCTTACAAGTTGGAGTTACCCAAAGGACTGTCAGGAGTTCGTGATGTGTTTCACGTTTCTCAGTTCAAGAAGTGCCATGCAGAGATGGCCGATATTCCTCTGAGAGATACAGTGCCCTGGAAGCAATTCAGTTGGATAGTGATTTGACTTACGAGGAGAAACCATTAAAGATTCTTGAGTTTGCCAGCCGAGTCAGACGCAGCAAGGTTATCAAGTTTTGCAAAGTTCAGTGGAGCCACCATACCGAGGATGAAGCCACCTGGGAACATGAGGATGATCTACGGAAAGACCACCCACACCTATTATCTAGCCACCCCGAATCTCGATGGCGAGATTCATCTTAAGGGGGGTAGGTTTGTAACGTCCCAAATTTTCAATTTGGAATGGTATACATAGGTCATCATATGCATATCATATTTTATTTGCTTTCGTTTGCGATCCTAGAAAATCCTAAGCAACTCAAGGACCCATGGAGACAGTTGGGGATTTCATTATTTTCATATTTGAATTTTCTCAAATGTGAAAAAAGATCATTTTGGTTTAAATAATTTTGCTCTCTGAAAATATTTCAATATAAAAATAAAGAGAGGAGATAAAATGACTTCTCCAAAAATAAAAGAAATATCGGAGGAAAAATGTTAAAATCAAATAAATATTTTATTTGATTTTATTTGGATTTTTATTCAGAGTTATTTTATTAAATTAGGAAAAATTGCATTTTTGAAAATTGCATTAGGTTCGGGAAAATTGTTCACTTTGTCGAAAATTTTATTAGAGGACCGTCAAAATTTATTTCGGAATTTTTGGACTAGGTTTGATATTTCTTTTTATCTATTTACTCCGTCTGTTTAAAAAAACGCGAACCACCTTTGGGCCGTGCCCGAGCCGGACATGTCCCGCCCAGCCTCCTTAAAAGGAGAGGTCCGAGGCCGCCTCAGCCCCAAGCCACCCTAGCCCACCGAGCCGCCCAAAACCCTAGCACCGCCGCCTCGCGATCTGCGCCACCGCCGCCGCCTACTCGCATCGCCGCCGGAGCCCGCTACCGCCGCCGCCGACCGGTTTTTCTAGTTTTTCACCGGTTTATTTCGCTAAACCCTCGATCCGGTTTTTATCGAGTAGATCAGTTCGGTTTTTCTCGGTTAGTTGGTTTAGATCATTTTTTCATTTTTTTCCAGTTCAGGTCTAATTTACGAACGTTCGTTCGTTTAGATCTGTTAACGAACGAATTCGTTCATTAGTTTATGTTAGTGGAGGTTCGCACTGTAGTCTTTTTCTTTTTATTTTATTTTTGTCCAGGGACCTATCCACGATTATTTTTACCGCAGATTAGCCCCTGATCTTCAAACCCTCGTAACTTTTTAACCGTTTGTCCAAATCCAGTGAAACTAATGCCAAAATCTTCATCTCGGAGCCCTCTTTCCAGTTAATCAACTTGAACATGGTTTTTACAATCTAAAATTTGGTTTCAAGAAGATTTGAATTCGAAGTTCTTTTGATCGTAGTTTCAGATCCGTAGTTCCGATTTGTTTGATTCTTTTTGCAAATCGAAGCTCTTCAGTGGAACTTTCAGATTAGATCTTTTTATTTGAGTTTTACCCATGCATCTATGCTTGAGTGCTTATGTATTCTATTGTTTGTTTGCGATAGAATACCCGGAGTGCAAAGCGTGCTACTACGAGTCTCTAGGGTTTGCACATCATCAGCAAAGCAAGTATCACTTTGATCATACTTCTTCATTACCCAGTTTTTATGCATTAGTTTCAACCCCCAAACATTGCATGAGTAGGATCTCTTAACATGTGGGTTTGGGAAGTAGATGATGTGGTAGAACCTATTGCCCTTTAATTATCAAACCATGGGAGTTACTTCTACGTTATGCTTATACCACTATGCTATGCTTGTAGACGTGGTTTGGGTTGGAGTGTATCTAGGAAAGGTGTGAGATTGTTAATTCATGGCTAACTTAAGGTGGCTACTTAAATACACATCTGGGAGGATTGGTTAGGGCACCCTGGAGCACCCGGTGTTTGTCCGGGCACCTGGAGAATCTAGTATTGTCCTAGGATATCCCGGAGTACCCGTGTGATCATCCTACGGTTTGCCACCCAGGCTCAAAGGGATCATAAGATTATTCATGATGGAAACTTTCGTGTGCATCCACAAGCCATTATGGGCTCTAGTATAGTTTAGTATGTTGTGTGACCTCTTTTAGTGGTAGGCTAGTAGATGTGGTGGATGTAGGTTGGTACTGTCTACCCTGAGTAAAGGGTTAACGCTTCTGAAAGACTATGTCTCGGTCATCCGTTTATCAAACACCATGTAGTGTGAGAAATCCAATGGTGGAGATCGAGTCTTGTGGGGAAAAGTGCGCAAAACTCTGCAGAGTGTACAAACTAATCATGATTAGTCATGTCCCCGGTTATGGACGTCTTGAGTATCTGGTTCTTGGATTGTCATGTTGAACTCATCACTCTAAATTAAATTTGTTGGGTTATTAATAATGCTTAATTGGGATTGAGTTGGAGGAACCTTCTCAATGTTAAATAAAATATATTCCTTTGTTGTAGGGGAAAATTGGATTTTTTCGCAAAAACATATTAACCGTAGAGCCTCCACCAGCCAAATATGCATATAGTTGTAGTTGTATTTGTTCCTTTGGTCTACAGTGTTATTTTGCCAAGCCTTCCGCTATTATCATATTTAGATGGCCTTAAGCCATATTATTGTAATAAGTACTCTTTTATGAGTTATTCGATGTAATAAGTGTGACTGCCACTCTATTATAAATCCTTCAAGTACTGTGTGTGTTAGCATTACCGATCCAGGGATGACACTTATACATAGAGATTCAACCGTTTGAGGTTGGATCCCTACATGCAGGCATGAGGAATTTGCAGACCCTAGTAAAGAAAAATCATCTCCGCACCATTCCTGATGTAAAATTCAACAAGGATCATATTTGTGCTGCATGTGAGGCTGGTAAATCGGCCAAGAAACATCATTCATCAAAGATAGTCATCACCACCACAAGACCTCTAGAAATTCTTCATATGGATTTCTTCAGTCCTCAAAATTATGCAAGCTTCGGTGGCAGTCAATATGGCCTGGTTATTGTTGATGATTTATCTCATTACACTTGGGTATTCTTTTTCAAAGACAAAATCTACACCCAAGGTAGCTTCAAATGTTTCGCCAGGAAGGCCCACAATGAATATGATGTGCGACTTAAGCATGTCCGAAGTGAAAATGGAACTGAGTTCAAAAGTACTCACATCGGTGAATTTCTCTATGAAAATGGCATTACTCATGAGTTCTCTACCGCATACACTCCCCAATAGAATGGAGTTGTTGAGCCAAAGAACAGAACTCTCATTCAAATGGCGAGAACAATGCTCACTGAGTATAAAACTCCAATTTGCTTATGGGTTGATGCTATTAACACTGTTTGTCATGTTACCAATTGTGTTTATCTTCACAAGTTCCTTAAGAAAACTTCATACGAGCTTAGCACTGGCAAGAGACCAAATGTCTATTATTTACATGTTTTCGGTGCACCTTGTTACATTTGTGATATGAATCATGCTTCGAAGTTTGCAACTAAGGCACATGAAGGTTTTCTTCTTGGTTATGGATCGAACTCGCATACTTATTGTGTCTATAACTCTCAACATGAGAAAGTAATGGAAATGGTAAATGTGTGGTTTGATGAATCTAACGGCTCCCAAAAAGAGCACCTACCTAATGAGAAAGATGAATCAACGATTTCTGATGCTGTTGGGAGAATCAAGCTAGTCGAAGAAAATGCACCTGAGTCCTCTAATGATGATGGTCCCATGACTCGAAGCAGAACTCATCAAGCGACTGCCGTAGCAAATGCCACTCCGAATGCAAATGCCGATCAAAATGGAAATCCTGAAGAAAATGACGATACGAATGCTAAATCTGATGAAAATGATAGTGATCATCAAGATGAAAATCCTCACCCACGAGTGACTAATCGAGTTGATCCTTCATTAATTCTTGATGAACTTGACAGTCCAGGTTATCGACCCACAACTCATTCACGCACTCGTTTGGATAACTACTGTGGCAGTTTCTTCTTTGTCTCATTGGCAGAACCTACCAAGTATGAGGAAGCCATGAATGTTCCAGATTGGATGAATGCTATGCAAGTGGAGTTGGTGCAATTCTAACTGAATGATGTGTTGGAATTGGTTGACAAACCCAATCCTAAGAAGCACAATATTATCAACACAAAATGGATATTTCACAATAAGCAAGATGCGAATGGCATTGTGGTGAGAAACAAAGCACGTCTTGTTGCTCAAGGGTACACACAGGTAGAAGGTATTGATTTCGGTGAAACATATGATCTTGTTGCATGCCTTGAGGCAATTTGCATTCTTCTCGCCTATGCAAATTACAATGATATCTTCCTTGTTCAAATGAAGGTGAAAAGTGCTTTCCTCACTGGTGAAATTGATGAGGAAGTATATGTTAGACAACCACCTGGCTTTGAACACCCTCTGTTTCCTAACAAAGTTTTATGGTTGAAGAAGTCTTTATATTGGCTGAAGCGAGGCCCTCGAGCTTGGTATGACACTCTGAAAAAGTTTTTGCTCGATAAAGGGATCAAGCCAGGATCCACTAATCCCACAATTTTCACTTGTGCTGTTGATAATGATCTATTTGTATGCTAAATCTATGTGGATGATATTATCTTCGGTTGTACTAACAATGCTTGCAGCTTAGAGTTCGGGAAAATGATGACCGAGAAATATCAAATGTCTATGATGCGTGAAGTTAAGTTCTTTCTCGGACTGCAGATTCATCAACATGCAAATGGAATTTTCATATCTTAGGAGAAATATCTGAAAGAATGCCTGAAGAAGTTCAAGATGCAAGATTCCAAAATGAAGGGCTATAAAACTCCTATGCCCACGAATGGTAAGCTGGATGCAGATGTGTATGGTAAGGATAATAATCAAAAGGATTATCATTCGATGATTGGGTCTCTTCTTTACTTATGTGCTTGTAGACCTGATATTATGTTGAGTGTTTGCATGTGTGCCCGCTATCAAGCTGCACTGAAAGAATCGCATCATCATGCGGTCAAGCGTATTCTAAGATTTTTGGCTCACACCCCCACCTTAGATTTATGGTATCCTAAGGGAGCATAGTTTGATCTTGTTGGATATTCAGACTCCGATTACGTAGGTGACTTGGTTGACAGGAAATCTACTTCGGGGATATGCCATTTCCTTGGTATATCATTGGTATGTTGGTCATCAAGGAAGAAGACTTGTGTATCTCTTTCTGTGGCTAAGGTCGAATATATTACTGCAAGCACTTGTTGCAATCAGTTATTGTGGACGAGACTAATCGGGTGCCGCGATAATTGTGCGATGCTCGGGGTCATACATTTCTTATACAGTGGGTCAAGCCACCACAATTTTCTTTTGTTGAGTTTTCGATCGAAAGTTTTTGTGTTAGTTTTAATGCATTTCCCTCATAGCTATTCCTTTGGGTGTTTGTGTTTCGCCATTAGAGAGAAATTGTCTAGGACCTTGTTTTCCCTCTATTCTATCTCTTCGAGTCTATGCTATTCCGTTACAAATGCTCAATTTCATCTGGCAGCAAAAATTTATCTAGTGTCCATGACAACAATAAAGATTAGGTCCGAGCTTTAATTTTTTGGCAAAAGTTGTCCAAATTTTGGGGTCTCTAGTCCAAGTCTGGACGCCGATCTTTTATCACAGTTGCCACGTGCAATCTACCATCTACCACCATATCCTGATTGTTGAATCGCAATAGTCTCTGGCTAGAGGCCGTTCAATTGGATTCATCGGGTGCGGTTATTTCCCTTCGCATATATAGACCACACATCACCCTCTTCCAATTCATTTCTCTTCCTCCTCGCTACTGCCCCCTCCAAAACCCTTGCCCCAGAGATCCGGCTTGAGCTCGAAGCCGACGATCTCTTTGTCGCTTCACTGCCGGAAAGCAGTCGCGGGAGTCCTTCCTCGTGACGCGGGACGTCTTCTTCCGCTCACCGATGTAGCTGCCGCACACCACCAAGCTAGGGTATGTGTTGTTCGAACTCGGGCTTCCTTTCTTATCGTTCGAGTTCGTTTGCAATTATTACTCTCCAATTTTACTGCATATCCTAGATCCTTACTGCTTAGGCAACCTGTGTGTATGTGGTTTGTAGTTTTCCCTCGCATCCAAAAATTTGAGATGTAGGGTTTGGGTTTTGTCTCACATGAATGGAATGCTTAGCATGCTGACTAGTACATTCTTCGGACCTACTAGTTCGTTCTACGCATTTCCTTCATTTGAAACATTTCTCAAAATCTGCATCTAATTCTTCCTCAAATCGTTTCTAGTTCAGAAAAATCTTCGTTGTGAGCATTTATAACCCTGTCCCCATTTTCCCTCGCATCTATTCTCATTCAGAAGCATATTGATGAGGACATCAATACCATTATTACACCCACAGCCCCTGCTGCTATACATCTTGGACCAATTACTAGAGCTCACTCATGCCAATTGAATCACCAGGTGCTTTCATTTCTTAGTAATGATTCTAATGTTCATGAGAATATGATGCTGCCTACATTGGATACATTTGTTTGGCTTACAAATGAAGGGCCTAGCTTGGACAAGAAATATAAACCTTGGAGCAAGTTCAAGCATGGAGATGATGGCATGCACAGGGGGAACAAGAACGGAGTTACAAGTGATGATTTCAGGACATTGAAGCCACCATAATGAGTGCATGAAGCCTTTGATGAAATATACAAGATACCACTTCATCAATTTCGTCCAAAGACCATTCTAGGTGCCGCATCACCTTATTATTGGGATGGGCCCATGTAATTTCAAAATACTTGAGTATAGGCTGTTTTTAGAGTCCCTATGTGTGGGGAAAGAAGAGTTAGGGTTGGTTTCGGACCCCTCCTCCAAGGGACACGAAATTCCCCCATCTTCCTCCATAGCTGCAACTTTGCGTACTTCGTTTGTGTTCAACGACTAGACCAAGACGTCACAGAACCCCACTTGATCAATAAACCTTTCCTCTTTTATTCGAAATATCTAGATTGCAACTTCAGTTTCTTGCTTATTCTTCATTTGCTTGCAGGAAATAGACCTTCGTGGTCAGGTTGATCGTGCTCCGGCGTGGTCAATAACCTCTCGGAGTTGGTTTAGTGATTGCTAAGGCGCGACATCCTCGCATGTTCATAGTCGGATCACCAAAGTCTACTCCATCAAAAACGATAGCCACCATCTCATGGAAAGATAGGACACCTTTGCCTCTATCAATTGTTATCAGAATGCCTTGTTGCTCGGCGAGATTCTACAGTTTTTCGTAATTTAGATCGAGTTTGTTCTTCATACCTATAGTCCACGAAAAAGCCAAAACAAATTCAGGGTTAGTTCATCATATCCAAACCAATATGAGCCATAGCATAATCTTTTATGTATTTGCTTTGTTGAATTTGCGGTTGCATCGTCATGTCAAGTTGCTGCTCTTAGTGTATAGTCCTTTAGAGTTTTGAGTTCTATTCACAAGTTGTCACGCCGCCTCCGCACCATCGTCACCACCACTGCCATATACCACCATGGTTACCACCGCTGCTATATACCACCATCGTCATCACCGCTGTCATATACCACCATCATCGTTGCCCCTGCCATATACCACATATCTGCCGCCATCACGCTAATCTGAGTCCACCTCCATCACAGATTCACCACCAGTCCGTGTTCCACAGACCTACATATCTCCACCACCAGTCCGAGTTCCACCATATTCATCTCTGCCACCAGTCCTAGTCTGAGTCCAATATTTGTTGCCTTGTTTTCGATTTCCAGATCACGCCATACTACGAGTCAAGACCAAGTAGGAATCCCCAACTTTCATGCCACCCGTAGAAGAAAAATAGTTCTAGTTTCAAAAAAAATATGGCTAGGCAGTTTTTAGGCCATTTGTAGACTTTTTCAAAAATAATTGTTGCAGAGCAAAAAAATGAGGAAACAAAGTGGAAAAAATTCAGAGTGTGCTCCTCCCTTGTTCACATGCAGTGTGGTGATTTCGTTAGTGTTCTAGGCACACGTCTCTAGCACGGTCTAGCCTAGGACCAGCATTTCTTAATTGATTATTGCTGACATTTTTTGCTACCATATCATAAGCCTTCTCAACTCAACCTACATCTACATCATGCGTTTGACACCACCTAGCAATCGCTCTGTCCAAGCTTTGAGAGTTTTGACTACAACAGTTGCCGATCACCACCTGTGGTTGATTAAGAACTGGTAAGAATTTGAGACTTGCTTGACAGATTTTCATACACCACCCCCACCACTATTAATTAGTCCGTAGGATCATATACTTGTGTGTCTCTATTCCTCCTAACTGTGGCCGGACCATAAGCCAACGAGATTGACTGGGAGAACATGATGAAGAAGGAGCTGCATGATAAATTTTAGCAAATGTTGAGTCAACAGGTAGAAGACGTATGGCCAGCTTTGGAAAGGCATTGGAGAGGATTGATGACGTTGAGAAGACAATTGACACCAAGTTGGATGCCAAGTTCGATGCAGTACTTGCACGTCTACCACAAACCCCTCGTGGGCCCCTTGTGGCTCAACTGACCTACTTCTTCCTCCTATATATACTCATATACCCTGAAAACATCCAGGAGCACCATGAAACCCTATTTCCACCGCCGCAACCTTATGTACCCAAGAGATCCCATCTTGGGGCCTTTTCCAGAGCTCCGCCGGAGGGGGCATCGATCACGGAGGGCCTCTACATCAACTCCATGGCCTCTTCGATGATGTGTGAGTAGTTTACTTCAGACCTTCGGGTCCATAGTTATTAGCTAGATGGATTCTTCTCTCTCTTTGGATCGCAATACAAAGTTCTCCTCAATCTTCTTGGAGACCTATTCGATGTAACTCTTTTTGCGGTGTGTTTGTCGAGATCCGATGAATTGTGGGTTTATGATCAAGTCTATCTATGAACAATATTCGATTCTTCTCTGGAATCTTTTGTGTATGATTGGTTATATTTGCAAGTCCCATCGAATTATCAGTTTGGTTTGGCCTACTAGATTGATCTTTCTTGCAAAGGGACAGTGCTTAGCTTTGGGCTCAATCTTGCGTTGCTCGATCCCAGTGACAGTAGGGGCAGCAAGACACGTATTGTATTGTTGGCATCAAGGATAGCAAGATGGGGTTTATTTCATATTGCATGAGTTTATCCCTCTACATCATGTCATCTTGCTTAAAGCGTTACTCTGTTCTTTTGAACTTAATACTCTAGATGCATGCAGGATAGCGGTCGATGTGTGGAGTAATAGTAGTAGATGCAGGCAGGAGTCGGTCTACTTGTCACGGACGTGATGCCTATATACATGATCATGCCTAGATATTCTCATAATTATTCGCTTTTCTATCAATTGCTCGACAGTAATTTGTTCACCCACCGTAATACTTATGCTATCTTGAGACAAGCCACTAGTGAAACCTATGGCCCCTGGGTATATTCTCCATTAAATTAATCTTCCATCAACAAGCTATTTCTATTACCATTTATTTTTCTATCTTTACTTTCACTCTTTATCATAAAAAATACCAAAAATATTATCTTATCATCTCTATCAGATCTCACTCTCGTAAGTGACCATGAAGGGATTGACAAACCCTTTATCGCGTTGGTTGCGAGGTTCTTATTTGGTTGTGTAGGTACGAGGGACTTGCGTGTGGCATCCTACTGGATTGATACCTTGGTTCCCAAAAACTGAGGGAAATACTTATGCTACTTTGCTGCATCACCCTTTCCTCTTCAAGGGAAAACCAACGTAGTCCTCAAGAGGTAGCAGTCATCCCCAAACAGATGGACAAACTGAAGTAGTCAATAGAATATTGTCTACAATGCTTAGGGTTATTTTGAAGAATAACAAGAAAATGTGGGAAGAATGCTGGCCTCATATTGAATTTGCTTATAATCGTTCGCTGCATTCTACTACTAAGATGTGCCCTTTTGAAATTGTGTATTGTTTCCTACCTCGGGCACCTATTGATTTGTTGCCTCTTTCATCTTCAGAGAAGGTTAATTTTGATGCTAAACAACATGCTGAATTGATATTAAAAGTCATGAACTAACTAAGGAAAACATTGGGCGTATGAACGCTAAATATAAACTTGCTGGAGATAAAGGTAGAAAACATGTTGTCTTTACAGCTGGAGATCTTTTTTGGTTACATTTGCGTAAGGATAGATGTTAGTGCAACAAACCCTAGGTATGTTGCCCAGACTATGCACACGCACAGGAACAAGATTATAGCACCGGACCAGGCCAGAGTACAAGAGACCAAGATTTTCAAAGGACCAACATGCATATCAAGAGGATCAAGACCAAGCTAGAGAAGCAAGACACCACCGGGAGAAAAGCCTCCCTTGCGAGGCAGGCGAGCCTAGTGAGGACGGGGTCGCCCCCAGAGGAAGACATCCGAGATGCCCCGGCAGGGCCTGTCGGGACTCGCAGATGTAGAGCCATCGCACCAAACCACTTCACCACGACCCACATCGTTGATCAATGCGGTGTCAAGCTGCAAAGTTACTAAGTGGCAGCCATTCGCCACATGGAAGCCCCTTTCTATAGGAAATGCCTACAGACAACACCCGTCCTGCGATGTGTCAAGCAAGTAGGCGTGAAGCTGGCAAAACAGCCCGTTAAGGGTTGCCGAGCAAGCAACGATGTGATGTTGAGCGGCACATTTAATGCGCACTATCAGCCTACAGAGTTAGGTATGATAACACTATTTTCTATAATATCAGTGCAAATGACTACTTTGCCATTGTGGGACCCCTTATTCTATAAAAGGAGGCCCATGGCAACCGTAGAAAGGGTTAGAAGGTTGGACACCCACACATTGATATGTGCGTAGCCATTTTTGCCCTGAGGAAACCCTGCCGTGCAAACCGGCTGCGACCACCACCATTCTTCCTCCATCAATCCACCAAAGCAGGAGTAGGGTTTTATGCCTCATGGCTGCCCGAACCTGGGTAAAACTACCTGTGTGATCTCTGTTGTGCTACCCCCATGCTCTTTTTCTCTTTGTGCAACATGACATCCCCCCTGCCGAACCAGAAAGGGACCCTTGGTCCCATAGGTGGCGTGTTTTCCCACGACATCTTTGGCACGCCAGGTAGGGGGGTCACTTGCACGAACCTGAAAGTGTGTGAAGTGCGTCATCTTCATCATTGATGGCACCATCGACCATGGTGCCCAAGAAGAAATCCGGTGTTTTGGCTCACCCGTCCACCTCGAAGGCTCCACCGCCCGCAGCCACTAATGCTACGGGGGATGTGGAGGTGCGCAAGGATGTGGATGCTGCTGGGGATGTAGTAGGAGCAGACGGCACCGTCACCACTTCCCCCGCAGCCAAATCAGGAGCCGGAGACACCAGTGGAGAGCAACATCAAAGACATCCCGACGGCCACGCTCCGCGAGGTACGGCTGAAGCGATTATTCCATCTGTGCCCCTTCCTCTCGCCAACGGGCACAATCACGGCGATGGCGCTCGGTCTAGGGCAAATCTCCGCCCTCCGGCCACCCCCACCAGGGGAGCGACCGTAGCGTGCGCACCTTCCCGGGGCGAGTCGACCAGGTCGCTGCGCCCAACGGAGCCACTGACGCTCAAGCTCCATCAATACGTCACCATGCCATCCACATGGCCACCTCGTAACAGCGGGGACGTGGTACTGCCGCTACAGGTATCATCAAAAGCCGAGCGACGGTGCAGTCTACATCATCATCATCCATGCCAAGTACTGCTACAAAGGCCATGGCGCGGGCTCAGCTGCTGCTAAGGTTTCCGCCAGTGGCCGAGCAGATGGGCAAGTGTTTTTTTTGACTGGTGACTATAGGGAAAACCCCCCACAGCATTACGAATTTATTAATAAAGCATATGAAAGTACATGGATTACAAGAGGTAATCTATACAGAAATAGAAAAAATACTACACTAAAAGACTGGATAAAAGAACCTCAAGGAGGCAAGAAAGAAATCCATCTAAGCAGCTCCTCCTTATATCTTTGCTTGACTCTATGTTGCATGAGTGAAATATCATGGATGAAGGCACTTCTCCATCTATTAAAGCTTTGTCTCTCATGTCTGAAAACTCTAGCATTTCTCATTATCCAAATATTCCAACAAGCAACAAAGACAACCTCAGTAAAGAAAGGTTTAGCAAAATCTTGCTTAGCTTGCATGACAATTATGGACATATCCTCTCTAGGTGGCCATGATATTTGAAGGTAATTCCATATTCTCACACTTAAATTAAATTCAAAGAATAAGTGGTTTCTGGTCTCTCATGTCCCCAAGGGACAGAGAACACAATTTACCCCATCCTCCAAATGTCAGTGCCTTCTTTCAACCATATCTTTGGTGTTTAATCTATCCATGATTAACATCCAACCAAACACCTTGATTTTCATTGTGCAGGAAGATCTCCAAATCCATAAAAGGAGAGGATTGAAAGACATGTGAGAATGCAAGAAGGAGTAGAACAGCTTGGGCTTAAAAGGATGGCTAGATCCCTGCCAGAACCAGATGGACAAGTGTTGTGCCACCATCCAGAGTCTGCTCGGTTTCACCGACGCTTGAGGCTCGCAGTGAGCTGGCCCGCCACGGCCTCCCCAAGTGACGTCGACGGCTCGCACCGCTGGTTGCACCGAAGGGGGCACCCCCATGGTGCAGTCCCTGCCATGGCAACTAGCACGAGTGCGGCAAAATCAAGAATTTGATGATGTCTCGATGGCCTCTTCTAACCCTCAAGCACGTCCAGGCCAACGGTGAGTCCCAGAGGACAGGCGGAGGGGAGACACGTGCGTCATCGTTGAGCGACACCACGACAACCACTGTCGGACAAATGGGTGCGACGGCCCCGACGGTGACGAGCCTGCACTCGAGGTTGGCAGATGCCTAACTTTCGAGGTTGGGTGCCCTACCTTTACTCGTGAGCTGCAGCAAGTCCGTTGGTCGTCCATTCACACGTTCAAGCCAGAGATACCCGAGAAGTATGATGGGAGGCTGAACCCGGCAGAGTTTCTGAGCATCTACACCATCGGTGTTCAAGGTGCCGGGGGAAGAGATGAGGAGGTGTTTGCCAACTACTTCCCTTTGGCTCTCAGGTCCCATGTGAGGTCTTGGCTAATGCACCTGCCGGAGAACTCCATTTCGTCATGGGCTAACCTGTGCCATGAGTTCATTGGCGCCATCACTGGCGGCCATCAAGAACCAAGGCGGCCCAACGACTTGCAGCTTCTCCAACAGAAAGAAGGAGAGACCCTCCGGAAGTATTTGCAGAGATTCGGCAAAGTCCACAGAAACATCTCGAATATCCATCCAACAACTATGATAGCTTCCTTCGAATCCAATGTGCCCAACTGCAGGATGCTTTCCAAGATGAACGTATGGTTGCCCAAGACTGTGAAGGAGGTTTACAACTTGGTGGAAAAGTGTGTGCTTAGATGGAGGAGGGAAGGAAACTACCCGGAGAGGAGGATTGCATCAATGTCAACTAAGAGGATGATAACGAATCCACCAGTCAGAAGAAGAGCAAGAAGTGCAGCAAGAGGCGCAAGGATAAGGCAGTGATGACTATTGAAGGATTGGGTACACCTAGTACCGGCAAGAAGGCTAAAGCCGAAGCCCCCGGCAAGGAAGCTGCTATGTGCGCTGACTATCGGGAGGCTGCGGTCACCGAGAAGGCCGGGAAAGGCGATGGGTCGTACTACAAAATTCATTAGACCAAGGGCCACGACCTTCAAGAGTGTTATCAGGTTGAGCAGATCGTTAAGAGGCAGAGGGCAGAATATGAGAAGCATGATAAGGAAAAAGGTCAGAATACCGCTGGCGGGAAGGGCCGAGGTGGTGAAGCAAATCGCCCCAACAAACCCTTCCGGATCCAGGGAAAACCCGCCAGGGGTCGACAGAAGGAAGCTTGCAATGATGAGAGTGATGGAAGGGATGAAGAGGAAACCAGTGAGCAGGAGTTCCAGAAGGCCACTGACACCCTGTGCATTGACGGGGGTGCGTCCCTGCACTCCTCTCACTGCCAACTCAAGCGGTGGGTGCGTGAGGTCAATGCCGTGTAACCAGCACCAGAGGCTCAGAAACCACTCAAATGGTCACGCACACCCCTCATCTTTGACGAAGAGAACCATCCTGACCGCACCACTGCGGTAGGATGTTTGCCGTTCTTGATCTGTCCAACAATTTGCAACACTGTTGTAGAATCCGATTTCCCCAAAGTCATCAGCAAACTTCAGATAGCAGAGGAAGAGCTAAAGGTCACCGGCATGTTTGAAGGAGTTAATCCCGGAAGCAGTCATCCTAAGGAAAGATCACATTGCCAGTGACATTTGGAGGGGAGATGAACTATCGGACTGAGAAGATTGTGTTCGATGTGGTCGACCTCCACAACCGTACAATGGGATCCTTGGACACCCAACCCTAACTAAATTCATGGCGGCATCCTACTATGCATACAACACCTTGAAGATGCCTGGGCTAGTAGGAGTCATTTCCATCACATCAGACGATAAGGATGCAATTATTTGCGTGGAAAAGATGTACCGGGACGTGGTCGCAGCAGAGGCAGCGGCAGCAGCAGTTCCCGCCAAGGAGGATAGTGGAAAGAAGAAGGATAACAGGGACCCTGGCAAGGAATCCGGGAAGCGTACCTCTTCGGAGTGAGCTGTGCTTGTTGATGACTTGCCTGGGAGTTGTAAGAGCAAAATATCCAAGGTTGCTGCACCACAAGTAAGGAAGGTCCCGGCAGGGCTGGCTGGTGTTCATGGTACCTTCACTATTAGCGCCACCCTTGATGACAAATAGGAAAGCACGCTCATTGCCTTCCCACGGGCGAATATCGAAGTGTTTGCCTGGCAACCATCTGATATCCCTGGTGTTCCGGGGGAGGTACTCGAGCACCACCTAGTTGTCTGCCCACACGCCTGACCTGTCGAACAGAAAGTTCGGAAGCAGCCCTTGGAGATGCACAATTTATTGCAGAGGAGATTAAGAAGCTTGAGGCCACTGGTTTGGTCCGAGGAGTACTGCATCAAACATGTCTAGCAAATCGGATGGTTGTTCGCAAGGCTAACGGGAAGTGGAGGATTTGAATAGATTTCATAGATTTCAACAAGGCTTACCCGAAGGACCCGTTTCCCTTGCCATGCATCAGTAAGATTGTGGATTCCACTTCAGGCTGTGATTTGCTTTCCTTTTTGGATGCATATTCTGGGTATCATCAAATCTTCATGTCCAAAGAAGACGAAGAAGACCTTGTTCATCACCCCATGTGGTATGTACTATTTTCTCCGCATGCCTTTCGGATTAAAGAGTGCCGTGGCTACTTTTGCAAGGGCGGTCCAGATTGGTTTTGAGCCACAGCTACACCAAAATGTTGAAGCTTATATGGATGATATTGTGGTCAAGACCAAGGACAGAGAATCCATCATCCAGGACTTGGAGGAGATTTTGCTAATCTGCGCAAGATCAACTTGAAGCTCAACCAGGAGAAGTGTTTGGCTGGCGTTCCCTCTGGCAAGCTACTTGGGCTCTTTGTATCTGATTAGGGGATCGAAGCCAACCCCGAGAAGATCAAGGCTATCGAGCAGATTTAGGCACCGAGGATAGTTAAGGATGTCACGTGTCTAACAAGGTGCATTGCCGCACTAAGCAGATTCATTTCTAAGTCTGCCGAGTGCGCCCTGCCGTTCCTCAAAATCTTGAAGAAGGCAGGGCCCATGAAGTGGACCTGAGAAGCAGTTGCGTCTTTGCAAGAGTTGAAGGACTACTTGTCCACTGTGCCCACCTTGGTTGCTCCCAAACCACAAGAGACATTGTTGCTATACTTGGCGACAATCAATCAAGTGGTTAGTGCAGCCTTGGTGGCACAGTGGGAAGTGGACGAAGCAGAATGTGAGGAAGGTTGGGCAGACCCAGATAAGGATCAAGACATAAATGAGCACGGCGGCAAGGGCAACCCCAAGGACACAACAAGGAAGAAAGTGGTGTGGCACCCAGTGTACCTTGTCAGCTCCCTTTTACAAGGAGCTCGATTGAGGTAGTCTGGCGTGCAAAAATTGATCATTTGTTTCATCATGGCCTCAAGGAAACTGCGCCACTACTTCCAAGCCCATGAGATCATGGCTGTCACTCACTTCCCATTGCAAAGGATACTCCGAAACCCTGAGGCTATCGGCCAGATAGTGGAGTGGGCTTTGGAGTTACCCAGTTTTGGCCAGAAGTTTGAGAGCACATCAACAATCTAGAGCAGGGCATTGGAAGAGTTTATTGCAGACTGGATGCCAACCCCTAATGAGGAAGTCTTGGATACAGCTACCCTCGGCAAGGAAGCGCCCCACGAATGGAAAATGTATTTCGATGGTGCCTTTTCCCTACAAGGTGCAGGGGCTAGCTGTAACATCCCAAATTTTCAATTTTGAATGTTATACACTAGATCATCATGCATATCATGTTTTCTTGCATTTTGCTCGATCCTAGAAATTTCACGCAACTCAAGGACCCTCGGAGAGAGTTGGAGATTTCGACTTTTTCATATTTGAGTCTTCTCAAATTTTGAAGAGAGGATCATTGGTTTTGTCGGAGTTTCATTTGCCTTTTATTTGGATAGGGAAAAATGCGCGTTTCAAAAAATTGCATTTTAGGCCCGGAGAAAAGTTCATTTTGTTCGACTCATTTTTAGGAGTCGGGGAAAATTTACTTTAGAAGTTTTGGAGTTCGTTTAGTTCTCTTTTCTGTTTTTTTCTGCGCGCGAAACCGTTTAAAAAAAATTCTCGCAGCGCCTGGGCCAAAGGCCCAAGCCAAGCCGCCGGCCGGGCCAAGTCCCTCCCCCGCGCGCGCGCCTAGCGCCAGGAGGCCGCCGCCGCCGCCTGGAGTCCCACTAGGACTCTGTTTGCAATTTTTTTAGGACTCTTCTCCTATTCCTTTTCCTACTCTATTTCTTGCCCCCTACCCCAAGTAATCTCACCCCTCACCCATATAAATACCCAAGCCCCCCCTCTAAACCCACACCAAGCCCCAAGCCACCACCGCGCCCTCACCCCGCCCGCGCCTAGAGCCGCCGCCGCCCGCGCCCTGCGTCACCGCCGCCGCCGCCCTACACCACCGCCGCCGCCGCCGCCCTTTGCCGCCGCCGCCCTTGCACGCCGCCACCGGAGCCCCTCGCCGGAGACCTCGCCGGAGGTACCGCACCACATCTTTTCTTTTTGTCGGATCGGTTTTCTTTTCTTCTATTCCGATTCTTTTCTTCTCTAAACCGTTCCGGTTTTCTAGATCGGTTTTTCGTTCGGTTTTCTTTTCTCGAAACCCTAGATCAGTTCCATTCTCTTTTTCGATCTAGTTGCCTAGAGACCGTTCGCCGGACCATTCGTCCTAACGAACATGATCACCGGATTCTTCTAGGTTAATGAACGTCCGTTCGTTTAACCGTTCTTCTTTTTCTTTTCTCAGATCCGATCTTCGTTCTAGTTTTTCTCCCCGCTCGTTTATCGGAATCAGGTGATTCAAGAGCCTTGAGTTTCGTCTCGAAACCCTCGTTCCGACTAATCAACTTTAACTAAGTTTTTGCTACGGTAAAATTTGACCTAGTTTCAACTTGCTAGAACCGAGTTGTTTTCCGCCATTTGTTTTCGGTTTCTTTGTTCGGTTCTTTCTCTCTTTGCAACCGGAGTTCTTAAGTTGAACTTTCTGGTTTGATCTCTTGTTCGAGTTTTACCTGTGCATTAGATGAGTACTTATTGTATGCTTGTTGCTTGTCTATGATAGATTACCCGGATTGCGCCACTTGTTACTTCGAATCCCTAGGACTCGCGGATCATCAGCAAGGCAAGTAACACTTTGATCATACCTTTTCTACAACCTAGTTTATTGCATTAGATCCATCCTCACACATTGCATGATTAGGACCTAATTAAATTGTGGGATGGGAAGTAGATGAGGTAGTACCTATTACCTGTTTATTATGAAACCTTTGGGAGTTACTTCTATGTTTGATTATTATGCCATGCTATGCTAGTAGACGTGGATTGGGTGAGTGATATCCATGACAGATGTGAGATTGATAATTTTAATGGTTTATCTAAGGTGGCAACTTAAACACACATCTGGGTGGATTGAGGCACCTGATGTCTATCAGGACTTGCCTGTTTTATTTTGGACCGCCACCCAGGCTCAAAGGGATCATAAGATCTTTCATGCTAAATACTTACGTGTGCAGCCACAAGCCAATATGGGCTCTGGCATAGTTGACTAAGTCGTGCGAACTCTTATAGGGGTAGACTAGCAGATGTAGGGGATGTAGGTGGTACGGTCTACTCCATCGTAAGGTGCTAGCACTTCTGAAAGACTATGTCTCGGTCATCCGTTTCTCAAACACCAGTAGTGCGAGAAATCCAACGGAGGCGATCGAGTCTTGTGGGGAAAAGTGCGCAAACCTCTGCAGAGTGTAATAAACTAATCATGATTAGCCGTGTCCCCGGTTATGGACAATCTTGAGTATCTAGTACTTGAATATCATGTGAATCTCATCACGTTACTTCTAATTAATATTGTTGGGTTTTAATGATGATGCTTAATTGGGATTGAGAATGCTGTCAACCATTCTCAATGTTTAACAACCACCATGATAGTTAAATAAATTTATTCCTTTGCAGTAGGGAAAAATTGGCTTTACGCAAAACTGTAACCATAGGGCTTTCCACCAGCCAAATATGCATATAGTATAGCTGTTTCATTCCATCACTCTCTATGTGTTACCTTGCCAGCATATTCCATGTGCTGACCCGTTTCGGGCTGCAATGTTAATGTTGCAGACTTTTCAGACGACGATTAAGGCGCTTTTAGGTCGTGGTTCCATACCGTTGGAGGTGATGGACCCATTTATCTTCCAAGTCTTCCGCTGTTATCAATCTTAGATGGCCTTAAGCCATATTTATGTAATAAGTTCTCTTCGGAGACATCGATGTAATAAGTGGGTGATTGTCACTCTGCTATAAATCCTTCGATGTACTGTGTGGTGTCAGCATTACTGATCCAGGGATGACACCGGAGCACAGTAGACTTGATCCATTCGGGTCTGGTCGCTACACTAGCATACCTCTCGTTTCCCCCTCCGGAGAGCACTTGAAGTATGTTGTCTAGATGCACTTTTCCTGGGAAGAGGCAACCAACAATGCAATAGAGTATGAAGGGCTCCTTGTTAGGCTCAGGATTACCGTAGAATTGGGAATTAAAAAGCTAATCAATCGAGGAGATTCACAGCACGTGGTGAGACAAGTCAACAAGGATTACCAAAGTCCATTGATGGAGGCATATGTTGAGGAAGTGAGAAGATTGGAGGAGCGCTTTGACGGATTGCAAACAGAGCACATACCCCGTGTTGAAAACAGCATAGCTGACCATCTGTCAAAGTGTGCTGCACAGAAGCTTCCTGTGGAACTAGGGACTTTTATTCTCCATCTTACTCAACCCTCCATATCCGCATCAACAATGGCCCGGAAAAGGAGCAAGATGGACTCCAGTAAGCCTCTCCCTGTAGAGCCATCCGCTCCTGGTAGGGACACTGCTGGAAACAACTCCTCCCCACTTGCTGGACCACACCCTCCAGCTGGGCCCTTGGTCCGCGCGAATGAGGAATGTGCCCTACAGTTGAGGAGGTGCCGCTAGTCCTTGTTGTCGAGCCCCAGGCTCCAACTTGGGCAAGGCACATAGTCCACTTCCTCCAAACCGAAGAGCTTCCTGATGACCAAGATGAAGCTGAAAGAGTAGCCCGGAGGGCTAGTACGTATCAATTTGTCGATGACACTCTATACAGAAGGAGGCCCAACGGTGTGAAATTGAAGTGCATCTGCCGGGAAGAAGGAAATGAACTGCTAGCTGAAATACACAAAGGCATGTGCGGCTCCCACATTGGATCAAGGGCATTGGTTGGGAAAGCATTCCAGCAAGGTTTCTATTTGCCCATAGCCCTACACGATGCGGTTGAGCTAGTCTCCAAACGTGAAGCCTATCAGTTCCATTCCAAGAACATCCACCTGCCTGCTCAAGCTCTTCAGACAATCCCTTTATCATGGCCATTTTTGGTCTGGGGGCTTGATATCCTCGGCCCTTTCCCCTGAGCTACCGGGGGCTTTGAATTCTTGCTCGTTGCCGTCGACAAGTTTACAAAGTGGCCAGAACTGACTACCATGAGAAAGGTGATTGCTAAGTCAGCTATCAAGTTCTTGAAAGAACTAGTGTGTCGTTTTTGAGTCCCGGCAAGGATCATTACCGACAACGGCACCCAGTTCACGAGCCGCGCCTTCATGCAATATGTTCATGCCATCAGAAGCAAGGTCGCATTTGCCTCTGTCACACATCCTAGAAGCAATGGGAAAGGTGAGAGGGAGAATGCCAAAGTGCTGCGAGGACTCAAGACAAGAACCATTGATACGCTGCAGAAGCATGGTAGGCAGTGGATTGATGAGCTGCCAATAGTTCTCTGGTTCCTCAGAATGACACAAAATCAAGCCACTGGGAAGACTCCCTTCTCCCTTGTATATGGTGCAGAAGCAGTTATCCCCACAGAACTCATTTACGGGTCGCCTTGAGTGCTTGCCTACGATGAAGTAGCGCAAGATCAGCACCGGCGTGACGACACTGTGCTACCCGAGGAGAACCGTCTCAGAGCTTCTACGCGTGCTGCACGCTATCAGCAAGCCCTGCATTACTATCACAGCTGCAGGGTTCATGTCTGGTGTTTTGAGGAAGGTGACCTTGTCCTTAGACGCATTTTGTCTGCCAAGGGTACAAAAAAGTTGACACCAAAGTGGGAAGGCACTTACCATGTAGTTCGAGGCACCATACCAGGCGTAGTCCATCTGGAGACTGGAGATGGCATTCAATTGCAAAACTCATGGAATATTGAGCATCTCCGCAAGTTCTACCTGTAAGGCGCAGCTGTCGGGCCCTGCTCAGCAGCCTCCCTTTTGTACAGGGCTTGCCTCAGTTGCATGTAACCCCTTGTATAGAGCCAGGCGAAGACCTTGAGCAACAGTGAAATAAACAAAGCATCGGGGGCCCCCACAGAGTTGCATGCATGCATGAGCATTTCATGAGCACTTGCATATGCATATAGATAGGGTCGCATCTTGCATCATTTCCATCTGCATGAGGCTACAGGTTCCTGCCATGAGCTTGACCTCCACCAGGAGTTGGGAAGATGAACCAGCACTACGAGCTCTGGCAAGCAAAACAGATAAGTTCTATCCTCTTGTCCATAAGTGTTCTTTCAGCTGAAACTTGTGCATGAGAAAACTTCGCCGCTCTTTAACTTAGGTGCTCCCATCACTGGACTCGAATGTTGCTTCGGCCAGGATGGTTGAAGTGTCCTTTGGTAAAAAGTGATTGACAGGGGCTAGTCCCTTTATCTATGCCTGGTAGGCTCAGTTCTCTGGTAGCAATAAAAGGGTATAGGCAAGATAGCTTGCCGGGAAGACTCATTTATCTAAACTAAAGAGGCATTCCACCTCTGCATGGACATATACATGCACGAGTTCCTGACAGGGTTCATCTTTTTCATTAATATGCTGATCGTACAAGTACAAATCTTACAAAACACTGACATGAACTCGAGAGATTACATTATTTGAACTAAAAGTTGGCAAGTACCTACAAGTTTAAGATTGAAATAAGATAAGGACCCCGTGATGCCTTTGCCCTTGTCCATCTCCTTTAGGTAGAGGTCGAGGAGGCCAGGGGCGGACCCAGCTGGGATTCGGCGCCTCCCCAACTTCAGGATGGCGCCGCTCCTCAGCAAGGGGGAAGAAACCAGAGGGCAGGCACAGATGGTGGCACTGCCGGAGGACCAGATGGGGGACATAGAGTCACCGGCAAACCTGACTTGTTGGAACGGTCGTTGCTGTTCTTGACGCTTCGTGGGTTGCCGCCGGCATCCGCATCACTGCCACCCTAAGACCTCAGCACGACAGCCGCGCTAGACACCATGATCTCTGGTTTATCCCACAGCGAGCATGGTCGTCCCCAACGGCCCTGACATCAGAAACCACTGCACGTTCTGAAGATGTGCATGGGAGCAAAAAGGCCTCCTGCATGACAAGAGGACGACGCCTAGGGGGAATCAGGTTTGCCTTTGCCAGTGACGAACCCTTTCCGTAACCCCACCTCAGTGTCGCAAAGGAATGAAGAATGTGGAGCGGCCGACTACCACGCCCCGTGCCCACTACAGGCCTCGGCATGGTGCCATCCGTGTCCCATCCCTATAGAATCAACGATACGGGTGACCTGGCGACGAGCACATCGGAGTCGCCCGAGTACCCCCCTTGGATCCGTGTGAAGCTCCAAACTGGAGCCCGGGGCCTGGCCCAAGGCTCTTCTATTCGACATGACCAACAGCAGGCAGAAAATAGAGGAGAAGGGATGCAAATATGGATGGCTCCGGCCTCCCCTCACCCCTCCTTTTATAGGCACGCCGAGGAAGGGAGACGCTCACCCAATAAGCAACCACTGCCCACCTCCACCAATTCAAGAAGACAGGGCCCTCGCCTTGATGCTCTCCCGCGCAGCGAGCCTCCGTTACCTATCCTGCGTGATGCATGCAACATACGTGGCTAAGGATAAGGGCATGGTGGGAAGAGTGAATTTGCAGTTTCTACTGTGTGTGTTAAAGTCATTCACGGGCCATTACAAGGGCGGTCCCACCACTATTGCCTTTACACGACACGCGGGGAAACCAGAAACTGGCTTAGACTCAAGATTAATCAAGAAGCAAAGAAGACCTCAAGAGGCCAGCCTCTTCCACACCCTTGCTTGTGAACTTATTAGGGCCTACCCCGACAATGCTCGGCAGCGCGTTCGGGGCAGGCCCAGGGTGTTCTGTCGGTGCTACAAACCCTGGGTCTATTGCCCAGAGTGTGCACAGGCATGCGAACAATATTACAACACCGGACCAGGCTGGAGTACAAGAGACCATGATTTTCAAAGGACCAACATGTAGATCAAGAGGATCAAGACCAAGCTAGAGAAGCAAGACACCACCAGGAGAAAAGCCTCCCTTGCCGGGCAGACGAGCCTGGCGAGGACGGGGTCGCCCTCGGAAGAAGACAACTGAGATGCCCCGGTAGGGCCTGCCGAGACTCACAGATGCAGAGCCACATCACCTAACCACTTCACCATGACCCACGTTGTCGATCAATGCGGTGTCAAGACGCAAAGTGACTAAGTGGCAACCATCCGCCACATGGAAGCCCCTTTCTATAGGAAAAGCCTACAAACGACACCCGTCCTGCGATGTGTCAAGCTAGCAGGCGTGAAGATGGCAAAACAGCCCGACAAGGCTTGCCGGGCAAGCAACGATGTGACGTTGAGTGGCGCATTTAATGTGCCCTGTCAGCCTGTAGAGTTAGATATTATATCACTGTTTGCTATCTTATCAGTGCATAATGACTACTTTGCCATTGTGGTGACCCCTTAATCTATAAAAGGAGGCCCATGGCAATCATAGAAAGGGTTAGAAGGTTGGACACCCACACATTGATACGCGTGTAGCCGTTTTCGCCCTGAGGCAACCCTGCCGGGCAAATGGGCTACGACCACCACCATTCGGCCACCATCAATCCACCAAAGCAGGAGTAGGGTTTTGCGGCTCACGGCAACTCGAACCTGGCTAAAACTACCTATGTGATCTCTGTTGTGCTGCCTCCACGCTCTTCTGCTCTCTGTGCAACGTGACATCCGCCCTGCCGAACCAGCAAGGGACCCTTGGTTCCATAGGTGGCTATGGTTTCCCACGACAATATATTTCTTAATTTGTGCAAATCAAAGCTAATGCCATGTGCTAATGGTCCTTTAAAGGTGGTAGAGAAAATACATGATAATACATATAAACTTGAGTTGCCTGCATATTTTCGGGTTATCCTACTTTTAATATTGCAGATTTGAAGCCTTATTTGGGTGAGGAAGATGAGCTTTCATAGAGGACGACTTCATTACAAGAAGGGGAGGATGACGAGGACATCAATACCATTGTTACACTCACAACCCCTCCTGCTATACATACTGGACCAATTACTAGAGCTCGCGCACGCCAATCGAATTACCAGGTTCTTTCGTTTCTTGGTAACGATTCTAATGTTCATGAGAATATGAGGCTACCTAATTGGATACATTTGTTTTGCTTACAAATGAAGGTCCTAGCTTGGACAAGAATATGAACCTTGGAGCAAGTTCAAGCATGGAGATGATGGCATGCGCAAGGGGAACAAGAACAGAGTTACAAGTGATGATTTTAAGGCTTTGAAGCCACCATAATGAGTGCATGAAGCCTTGGACAAAATATACAGGATGCAACTTCATAAATTTCATCCAGAGGCTATTCTATGTGCTACGTCACCTTATCATTGGCCAAGGCACATGTAATTTCAAAATGCTTGAGTATAGGCTATTTTTAGAGTACGTATGTGTGGGAAAACAAGAGTTAGGGTTGGTTTCGGACCCCTCCTCCAAGGGCCACGAAATTGCCCCCTCTTCCTCCATATAGATAACCCTTAGGGCATCATTTAGACTTTGGGTGTTGTTTATATTAAATGTTCGCCATAGCTGCAATTTCACGTACTTCGTTTGTGTTCAATGACCAGACCAAGACGTCACAGAACCCCACTTGATCAATAAAGTTGTCCTCTTTTATTCGCAATATCCAGATTGCGACTTCAGTTTCTTGCTTGTTATTCGTTTGCTTACAAGAAATAGACCTTCAAAGTCAGGTTGATAGTGCTTCGGTGTGGTCAATAACCTCTCAGAGTTGGTTTAGCGATTGCTAATGCGTGACGTCCTGGCATGTTCGTAGTCGGATCGTCAAAGTCTACTCCATCAAAAAATGATAGCCACCATCTCATTGAAAGATGGGACACCTTTGCCTCTATCAAGTGATATCAGATTTCCAGGTTGCTCATTGAGATTTTATAGTTTTTTGTAGTTTAGATCGAGTCTCTTCTTCATATCTATAGTCCATGAAAAAGCCAAAAAAAATTCATGGTTAGTTCATCATATCCAAACCAATCTGAGCCATAGCATAATCTTTTATGTATTTGCTTTGTTTAATTTGCGGTCTGTCAAGTTGCTGGTCTTAGTGTCTAATCCTTTAGAGTTTCTAGTACTATTCACAATTTGGCACGCCGCCGCCGCACCATCGTTACCACCGCATCCATATACCACCATCGTCACCACTGCTACCATATACCACCATCATCATTGCCGCTGCCATATAACACATATCCGCCGCCATCACGCTAATCCGAGTCCACCTCCATCAAAGATTTGCCACTAGTCCATGTTCCACGGACCTACATATCTCCCCCACCAGTCCGAGTTCTGCCAGATACATCTCCGCCACCAGTCCTAGTCCGAGTCCAGTATTTGTTGCTTTGTTTTCGATTTCTAGATCACGCCATACTATGAGTCATGACCAAGGCAGACTCCCCAATTTCGTGCCACCCGTAGAAGAAAAATAGTTCCAACTACAAATTTTCTTTTCTGGCTAGGCAGTTTTTAGGCTATTTGTAGACTTTTTCGAAAATAATTGTTGCGGAGCAAAAAAAAGATGAAAAAGTGCAAAAAAAATTCAGAGTGTGCTCCTCCCTTGTTTATGTGAAGTGCCATGATTTTGCTAGTGTTCTAGGCTCGCGTCTCTAGCACGGTCTAGCCTAGGACCAGCACAGTACCGTCGTTGAGCGTTTATTCAACTTTGCATCTCTTCATTGATTATTGCTGACATATTTAGCTACCATATCATAGGCCTTCCCAGCTCCACCTACATCTACATCGTGCTTTTGACACCACCTAGCAATCGCTCTGTCCAAGCTTTGAGAGTTTTGACTACAACTGTTGTCAATCACCACCTGATGCTTGATGTCTACTACCCAACTTTATCCTTATAGACGTTGTTGGGCCTCCAAGTGCAGAGTTTTGTAGGACACTAGCAAATTACCCTCAAGTAGATGACCTAATGTTTATCAATTTGTGGGAGGCTTATGATGAAGGCACTGTCTCTCAAACAACCCTACAACCAAATAACAAAGAGTCTCTTGTGTCCCCAACACACCCAATACAATGGTAAATTGTATAGGTGCACTAGTTCGGCGAAGAGATGGCGATACAAGTGCAATATAGATGGTATAGGTTTTTGTAATCTAGAAATA
Source organism: Triticum monococcum (assembly GCA_034509565.1). NCBI lineage: Eukaryota > Viridiplantae > Streptophyta > Magnoliopsida > Poales > Poaceae > Triticum > Triticum monococcum. The sequence goes on from CM067842.1 coordinate 292,737,399, forward strand.
TAAAAACGGCAAGGTAACTAGTAACAAAAGTGAGCGAAAACAGTATTGCAATGCTTGAAAGCAAGGCCTAGGGTTCATCCTTTCACTAGTGAAAGTTCTCTCAACAATGCCTCAACATGCAACAAAAGTCACTCCAAAGTTCCTCTCACAGAGAACATAACATGAAATTGCTTCTAGGGTATGAAACCACCTCAAAATTATTCTTTTTGATCAATCCATTGAGCTATTCCTATAAGTGTCACAAACAACCCTAGAGTTCATAGTAAAATAAGACCATATGAGACACAACAATCAACCCTTATGTCACCTAGATATTCCAATGTCACCACAAGCATTCGTGGGTCAATTATATGATATGCATCAAACAACTTCAGATTCGTAATATTCAATCCAACACAAAGAACCTCAAAGAGTGCCCCAAGATTCCTACCAGAGAAACAAGGAAGAAAACATGCATCAATCCCTATGCATAGATTACCCCAATGTCCCCTCGAGAATCCACAAATTGAGTGCCAAAACATACATCAAGTGTCACCACAGGTATCCCACACAAGACATACATCAAGTGTTCTCAAATCCATAATAGTATTCAATCCGATAATAGTGAAACCTCAAAGGTAAAACTAAATTCATCACAAGAAGATAGAGGAGGAGCAAACACCATATGATTCAACTATAGTAACAAAGCTCGTGGTACATCAAGATCGTGCCATATCAAGAACACAAAAGAGAGAGAGAGAGAGGGGGAGATCAAACACATAGCTGGTGGTACATACCCTCAGCCCCAAGTGTGAACTACTCCCTCCTCATCATGGAGAGCGCCGGGATGATGAAGATGGCCACCGGTGATGGTTTCCCCCTCCGGCAAGGTACTAGAATGGGCTCCCAATTGCTTTTTCATGGCTACAGAGGCTTGCGGCGGCGGAACTCTCTATCTAGGTTTATTTCTAGGGATTTCTATATTTATAGGAATTTTTGGTGTCGGGAACAAGTCATGGGGGTCCACGAGGCGACGACAAGGTAGGGGGCGCGCTCTCCACCCTTGTGGATGCCTCGTGGCACTTCTGGCCCAACTCTTTTGCTTCGGGGCTTCTTCTGGTCCATAAAAAATCACCGTAAATTTTCAGCTCATTTGGACTCCGTTTGATATTCCTTTTCCATGAAACTTAAAAACACGAAAATAATAGAAATTGGCATTGGGCTCTAGGTTAATAGGTTAGTCCGAAAAATAATATAACATAGCATATAAATGCATATAAAACATCCAAAACAGAAAATATAATAGCATGGAACAATAAAAAAATATAGATACGTTGGAGACGTATCAAGCATCCACAAGCTTAATTCCTGCTCGTCCTCGAGTAGGTAAATGATAAAAACAGAATTTTTGATGTGGATTGCTACCTAACATATTTATCCATGTAATTTTTGTTTATTGTGGCATGAATGTTCAGATCTATAAGATTCAAAACAAAAGTTTATTGTTGACATAAAAACAATAATACTTCAAGCATACTAACAAGGCAATTATGTCTTCTCAAAATTACATGGCCAAAGAAAGCTTATCGCTACAAAGTCACATAGTTTGGCTATGCTCCATCTTCATCACACAAAATATTCAAATCATGCACAACCCTGATGACAAGCCAAGCAATTGTTTCATACTTTTGATGTTCTCAAACCTTCTCAACATTCACGCAATACACGAGCGTGAGCCATGGACATAGCACTATAGGTGAGATAGAATATGATGGCTCTGGAGAAGACAAAAAGAAGGAGATAGTCTCACATCAACTAGGTGTATCAATGGGCTGTGGAGATGCCCATCAATAGATATCAATGTTAGTGAGTAGGGATTGCCAAGCAAAGGATGCACTAGAGCTGTAAATTTATGAAAGCTCAAAAAGAAACTAAGTGGGTGTGCATATAACTTGCTTGCTCATGAAGTCCTAGGGCAATTTGAGGAAGCCCATCATTGGAATATACAAGCCAAGTTCTATAATGAAAAAATTCCCACCAGTATATGAAAGTGATAACATATGTGACTCTTTATCATGAAGATCATGGTGCTACTTTGAATCACAAGTGTGGAAAAAGGATAGTAACATTGCCCCTTATCTCTTATCTCTTTTTGTTTTTTCTCTTTTTTTCTTCTTTCTTTTTGATTGGCTTCTTTGGCCTCTTTTTTTAATAACCTCACATGGGGCAATGCTCTAATAATGAAGATCATCACACTTTTATTTACTAACAACTCAAGAATTACAACTCGATACTTAGAACAAAATATGACTCTATATGAATGCCTCCGATGGTGTATCGGGATGTGCAATGACTCAAGGGTGACATGTATGAAAAACGGTGAATGGTGGCTTTGCCACAAGTACGATGTCAACTACATGATCATGCAAAGAAATATGACAATGATGAAGTGTGTCATAATAAATGGAACGGTGGAAGTTGCATGGTGCAAATGCCATAATAGGTCCGTATGGTGGCTGTTTTGAGGAAGGTATATGGTGAGCGTATGGTACCCGTGAAAGTTGCATAGTACTAGAGAGGCTAGCAATGGTGGAAGGGAGAAAGTGCATATAATCCATGGACTCAACATTAGTCATAAAGAACTCACATACCGATTGCAAAAATCTATTAGTCATTGAAAAAAAGAACTACGCACATGATCCTAGTGGGATAGATTCGTAGGAAAAGACCATCGCTCATCCCCGACCGCCACTCATAAGGAAGACAATCAATAAATAAATTATTCTCCAACTTTGTTACATAGGTTCACCATACGTGCATGCTACGGGAATCACAAACTTTAACACAAGTATTTCTCAATCCACAATTACTCACTAGATGACTCTAATATCACCATCTTTATATCTCAAACCAAACATAAGGAATCAAACTTCTCATAGTATTCAACGCACTTAATATGAAAGTTTTTATTATATCCCTCTTGGATGACCATCATATTAGGACTAAATTCTTAACCTAAGCAAATTACCATGTTGTTTAGAGACTCTCAAAATTATATAAGTGAAGCATGAGAGTTCAACAATTTCTTCAAAATAAAACTACCGACGTGCTCTAAAAAGATATAAGTGAAGCACTAGAGAAAATGACAAACTACTCCAAAAGATATAAGTGAAGATCAATGAGTAGTCGAATAATTATGTAAGTATGTGAATAATCTCTAACATTTAAGAATTTCAGATCTTGGGATATTATTCAAATAGCAAGTGGAAAAAATGTCATTGCAAGGATAGCACGTATCATGTGAAAATCAAAAAACTTAGGCTCAACCAAAACTGGTCGATAGTTGTTGAAGAAGAAAGGTGGGATGCCAATCGGGGCATCCCCAAGCTTAGCTGCTTGAGACTTCTTGAAATACCAGTTAGGTATTCCTTGGGCATCACCAAGCTTGAGATTTTGTGTCTCCTTAATTCCTCTCATATCATAGTTTCCCGGAATGTTAAAAACTTCATCCACATAAAACTAAACAAGAACTCGAGAGATAAGTTAGTATAAATTCATGCAAAACCTTATCATTATCTACTTTAGAAAATCACTAAAATTACAATTTCACATTGCATACTAAATGCCTATGCATATCAAAGAGTCCTATCCTCAAATAGAATCATTAAACAAGCAAACATATGCAAACAATGCAAAGATAACATAAATCTTTCTAAACAGAACAGTTTGTAAAGAATGCAATAGGAATCATACTTCCCTAACTCCAAAAATTCTAAAAAATTATTGCACTTTAGAAAACTTGTTGTTACTTATTGTGTATAAATTTCAAGATTTTATCATGTTCTCACTTTCGAGAAGAATTCAGACAATCATAGAAAACTTTCTGTTTTCAAATTAACAACGTATAGACTTGTAAAATAAGCCTGGTAAAGGCTATACTTGAACTTTTTTATTGAACTAAAATATGTAAAACATTATTCTAAATAGGAGCAAGAAAATCATACTAAAAGAAAACGACGCTCCAAGCAATACACATATCATGTGGTGAATAAAAATATAGCTCCAAGTAAGGTTACTGATGAACAAAGACGAAAGAGGGGATGCCCAAGCTTAGATGCTTGGTTGTCCTTGAATATTACCTTGTGGTGCCTTGGGCATCCCCAAGCTTAGGCTCTTGCCACTCCTTATTCCGTAGTCCATTGAAACTTCACCCAAAACTTCATAACACAAAACTCAATAGAATACTCCTAAGCTCAGTTAGTATAGTACAACAAATCACCACTTAGGTACTCTTGTGAACTCATTCTAAACTTATATTGGTGTTATATCTACTGTATTCCAACTTCTTGATGGTTCATACCGTTCGATACTACTCATAGATTCATCAAAATTAGCAAACAACACATAGAAAACAAAATTTGTGAAAAACAGAACAAACTGTAGTAATCTGGAAACTTTCAATACTTATGTAACTCAAAAAATTATGAAAAAATTTGTCTTGCAATGTATCATGCATGCTAGGTCCAGCTTTAGGCACCCTTTCTTCTTTGAAGTCATGCAGACAGCAGCTTGGAACATTTGGATTTTAAGAAATGGCAGAACCTTCAGGGCTGAGAGAGCTACCTTCAGTGCTTGGAGGTGTAAATTCATCCATGACATCTCACTGCTTGCCCACAGGATGAAGGATTGTATCAAACCAAAATCTTGCCTTGGGTTAATTCTCTGTTGTAAATAGGTAGGGATGTTTAGCCTTAGATTTTTCTTACCTTTCTTTCTTAGTACAACCTGTATTCTGTTTGTACAGTTTTTCTTGATTCAATTAAGGCCCGTGGGGCTTTGCCTCACAGTAAATATTAAAAAAAAATTCTGAAAGATTAGTACAACATAGGAAATTTGTATATAAATCTTGTGCAAAATAATTTAGAAATTTACCACACTCCAGTGAATTTTCAAAATTTTGCAACTGGACGCAAAAGTTTCTGTTTTTGCACAGAATGAAGTCAACTATCACCATAGACCATCCCAAAGGTCTTACATGGAACTTTATTGAAACAAAAGCTATAAAACATGATTACTAAAGTAGCATAATCATGTGAACACACAAAAACAGAAGGGGTAAATGTTGGGTTATCTCCCAACAAGCGCTTTTCTTTAATACCTTTTTAGCTAGGCATGATGATGTCAATGATGCTCACCTAAAAGATAAGGATTGAAACATAATGGGATCATCATGAAGCATATGACTAGCACATTTAAAACTAACCCACTACCTATGCATAGGGATTTTCTGAACAAACAACTTATGGGAACAAGAATCAACTAGCATAGGAAGGTAAAACAAGCATAACTTCAAGATTTTCAACGCATAGGGTGGAAACTTGATATTATTGCACTATGTAAAAGCATATGTTCCTCTCTCATAATATTTTTCACTAGCATTATGAATGAATTAAACAATAGAACCATCACATAAATCATTCTTTTTCATGATGTACAAGCATAGAAATTTTACTACTCTCCACATAAGCAAAATTCTTCTCATGAATAGTAGTGGGAGCAAACTCAATAAAATAACTATCATGCGAGGCATAATCCAATTGAAAACTAAAATCATGATGACAAGTTTCATGGTTATCATTATTCTTTATAACATACATATCATCACAATAATCATCATATATAACAACGTTGTTCTCATAATCAATTGGAACCTCTTCCGAAATAGTGAATTCATCACTAAATAAAGTCATGACCTCTGCAATTCCACTTTCATAATTATCACAATAAGATTCAACACCCTCCAAAATAGCGGGATCATTACTTCCTAAAGTTGACACTCTGCCAAACCCACTTTCATCAATATAATCAACATAAATAGGAGGCATGCTTTCATCATAATAAATATTCTCATCAAAACTTGGGGGACTAAAAATATCATCTTCATCAAACATAGCATCCCCAAGCTTCTGGCTTTGCATAGCAGTAGCATCATGGATATTCAAGGAATTCATACTAACAACATTGCAATCATGCTCAACATACAAGGATTTTATGCCAAACGTTTTATAAACTTCTTCTTCTAACACTTGAACACAATTTTCCTTTCCATCATTTTCACGAAAGACATTAAAAAGATGAAGCATATGATGCAACCTCAATTCCATTTTTTGTAGTTTTCTTTTATAGACTAAACTAGTGATAAAACAAGAAACTAAAAGATTCCATTGCACGATCTAAAGATATACCTTCAAGCACTCACCTCCCCGCCAACGGTGCTAGAAAAGAGCTAGATGTATACTATGCAACTTTATGCTTGTAGACGTTGTTGGGCCTCCAAGTGCAGAGTTTTATAGGACAGTAGCAAATTTCCCTCAAGTGGATGACTTAAGGTTTATCAATCCATGGGAGGCGTAGGATGAAGATGGTCTCTCTCAAGCAACCCTGCAACCCAATAACAAAGAGTCTCTTGTGTCCCGAACACACCCAATACAATGGCAAATTGTATAGGTGCACTAGTTCGGCGAAGAGATGGTGATACAAGTGCAATATGGAGTGATACAAGCACTAGTTCGGGTGATACCTTGCTGTTTTTATATTTTCAGATTACAAAAACCTTTATCTACCATACATATTGCACTTGTATCACCATCTCTTCGCCGAACTAGTGAACCTATACAATTTGCCATTGTATTGGGTGTGTTCGGGACACAAGAGACTCTTTGTTATTGGGTTGCAGGGTTGCTTGAGAGAGACCATCTTCATCCTACGCCTCCTACAGATTGATAAACCTTAGGTAATCCACTTGAGGGAAATTTGTTACTGTCCTACAAACCTCTGCACTTGGAGGCCCAACAACGTCTACAAGAAGAAGGTTGTGTAGTAGACATCAAGGCTGACAATGGAGAATTTTGCTTCCCACCCGCCACCCACTTCATAGCCACTATCGAGGACTTTATCGACATGCCCGCTTCTAGCTCTGAAGACATTGACAGCATAGACGATGATGCCGATAAGGAGCAGGGCCAAGACCCACCAGTCAACAGGCGTGGGGCGGCCACCCCTTCATACGATGTGTACATGATCGATACACTTAAAAAGCCTCGCGGCAAGGACAAGGGAGACACGGTTAAAACTCCTGAGACACGGTCTAAGTTTCGGCACGCCAAACGCCGCCCCAAGTCACGCCGCAGCAACGATGGCGCTAGAGAAAATAGTACTCCGGACGGTGCCGAAAGCAATGAAAACCCTTTGGGAGCAACATCCGAGCAGAAGGAATAGGAAAACGGGCAAGCTAGCCCTGATCAACAGGCCCGCCCAGCGACGGTTCGGAGGACGACAACTACCTTCCACTCTCCGAAGATGAGGTAAGCCTCGGCGACAAAGACTTCATCGTACCCGAAGAGCCCCTCGAGCGAGAGCGCTTCTAGCGCAGGGTGATAGCTACGGCAAGGATCTTGAAAAAGAAGTAGTAGCAGCTTCAAGCTGACCAAGACCTACTCAATGACAGATGTACCGAAGTCCTGGTCGCCGAAGAATACGGCCTTAGTGGCCTAGACAAAACCTACCCAAAGTACAGATCGCTATACCAGTCCGATGACAGGGCGTTGGAGCCCATACCATCATCACACAACGCAGCAGGTCGCCGACAACTCTGTCCGGATAAAGAGGCAACTCAAGCTGAACACCAGACCGCCCCACCTTGCTGTAAAAGCAAGAACAACGCAGGTCAAGATTATCCAGACAACCTGTAGAGGGACTTGGACAATAGAGCAGGAAACGCAAGACCGATCTATGGATCGCAACATCATGTTTCGACACACGATGATGGCCATCTATTCGGACGTGTCAAACCTCGCCATGCCCGATCTAAAAACCGTTAAGGGACTCTTTCGGAGTTACGTCACAGTGTGGCCCAACAAAGAGGCGCCGCACACCTACTTTGCTTCACTGATGAAGTAATGGATCATGAATTCCCCAAAGGATTCGAACCTGTCAATATTGAATCATATGATGGGACAACAGATCCCGCGGTATGGATAGAAGATTTCATCCTCCACATCCACATGGCCCGTGGGGATGACCTCCATGCTATTAAATACCTCCCACTAAAACTAAAAGGGCCAGCTCGGTACTGGTTAAACAACCTGCCTGAAAACTCCATAGGCAGTTGGGAGGATTTGGAAGAGGCCTTCCTCTATAACTTCCGAGGAACACATTTCTGGTCATCGGACGTCGATGACTTAAGTCACATTGTCCAACAGCCCAAAGAATCAGCGAGGGAGCTCTAGACTTGGTTCTTAGTCAAGAAGAACCAAATCCTCGACTGTCCGGACGCGGAAGCCCTTGCGGCTTTTAGACACAGCATCCGGGACGAATGGCTTGCACGCCACCCGGCCAAGAAGGACCTAAATCCATGATAGCCTTCACTACTCTGATGACCCACTTTTGCGCGGGAGAAGACATCAGGCTCGCTCCTAGCAGCAATAGCGCCAGCAACAAGGGCACCTCTGAAATCCAAGATGGCAACGGCAAGCCACGAGGAAGCAAAAACAACAGTCGCCATGACAATGAAAGATCAGGCAACATAGCGGTCAACGCAGGATTCAGGAACCCCAAGTCCGGTCAATGGAAGAAGCCATTCAAAGAGAATCGAGACGAACCATCCAACCTGGACATGATATTGGACCGACCCTTCCAGATTCATGGCTACCCTGATAAACCAGCTAATCATACCAACAGAAACTACTGGGTTTTTAAACAGGCCAGCAAACTCAACGCTGAACACAGGGGGAGGAGGTCACCAAGCGACAGGGATGATGGAAATGTTTACCAACAAAACACCAGGGGTCAGAAGCAATCTCCACCCGAGGATCATCTACTCCTAGAACGGAAATGGCAACCCGGCTTCCGCCGCCCACTCCACACACCTACAAAATTTGTACCGCACATACATCATTACACACTCAAGATACCATGGGCATTGGCGGAAGCACAATACAGACAAGCCTGCAAGCACTCCATCCGGATCTGTACACTCACCCAAGGGGCTATTTCCATCAAAGATTCCCCCCACCAAGGACTGGCGGCGCAGACGTGCGACAGGAGGTCCAAAATAACTTTTTGTAGACCACACTCCCTATTTCTTGAGCCTGTACTATGCATGTTCCTCCGCCGCCAACCCCGAGCATGTCAAATAGCCAGGCGGATGGCTTTTATATAGACATCATAAGTACTCATTGGCATATCGCTCAGTTACCAGTAAACAATATCCGAACTAATCATCCGTATGGTTTTCCCGACAAATATGGCTCCTACGGTTATTTCACAGGAATACCTTGGCCTAACCTGCCAGGGGCTCGGTGTGGAAACAAATGAGTTGCCAATAAAAGTCTGAACAACTCTATAGCATACTTCGGCGTCGCAAGTTTGGCCTTATATGCATCAGCTCCGAATCATTGTATTGGGTCAATAGTTGGGTTGCTCGGCTCCTATGCTTTCTACCCTATGTTCCGCTCTATCGGCTAGGGTAGTAAAGGGAGAACTACTGGTATTGTGCCCTGGTCTAAACCGGACGAGCACCTCAGTAAAGAAAGCCGAAAACTGACTGTCATGATGCGGTGTGAGCTGGTCAACCACTTGACGACTTATTGGAATCTTCAGCGATTCTCTGGGTCACACGAGGGATATTTTTCAGATCAAATATGTAAGGCACCCTACGCCGCATACATACCAGGGGCTATGTCGTAGCCCCAACATAAAACTCCTATGGCTAAGTGAAATTGTTAACGCCTTCTAGTCCGATTGCCTGGTTTGCCGCATTATCACCTCCTTCATGGACCAAGACGTTGGATAAAGAGTGATTATGTAACATCCCAGTTTTCCTAAATTAGGATGTTAACAGATCATGCATATGCATATCATATTTTCCATGCATTATTTGCTCTTCTGCAATATTCTTTTCATTATGCAACAAAAAGGCAATTTATTTGGAGTGGAGATAACATGACTTCTCCCCTGTTTAAAAATGTTCATAATGTGCAGAATATTGTTTCCAGTTCATCTAATATGTTCTGGTATTTTTCTTTATCTCCAAAATATTTTATTTGATTGTGTTATTTTACTGTTTGTGTGGCCGTTTGCATCAAAATGAATTTCTAAAATTGCATTAGGTGAGGAACTAGTGTTCCTGTAGTTTATATTAGCAGTATAGATTTTACCGTGTGTCTACGTATTTCTATTTAGTTTTTATACTGGTGTTTTATTTTTAGTTTTTACTGTTGTAGTTTTTGTAAAAAAAAGAAGCAGCACGTAGCACATCGCAATGCCTAGTGCGCAATAGTCGCGGCCCAGCTCCGCTGTAGCCCAATCCATTGCCCAGCCCACCTATCTACGCGAAGCGGTACCCGCCACGCCGCCTGTGCCCGACCCGCACCCGATCCGCCAGCTCGCCTCAGCCGCTGACCCGCGGGCCCCGCCCCACTCTTCTTCCCTGAGTCGACCGCACGCACAGCCACACACACGCACCCGAGCGTGAGCTCGAGTCGAACTCGAGCACCGGGCCACCCTGCGCACGTCCGAGACGTCTAGGGCGAGCCCACGCCCTCGAGGAACCCAGAACCCATTCCTCGACCTCCTTCGCTGCCGGACGCCTCGGTTAGGGGCGATTGGCTCTCGCTGGGGAAGTCCACCGCCGCCGCCCTTGCTGCTTGCGCACATTGCTGTTAGTAGCCCCTGCTGCTCTAGCTTGTGCTTTTCGACCCCTCCTTCGCTTCCGCATCTTCTTTATGTGTGTTTTTTGGCCATAGAGCACGGGAGCGAGGTAGCCGAGTCGCCAGAGTTCATTTGACTTTGGGGCAGCCGCCATCCATCCTCACCACCACCGCTCGAGGGAGCCCCGTCGCCGTTCGACCTCACCACCACCTCCGCCACTCGTCGCTGAACCCACCCGCCACTTCACCATCGCCGGAGACCCGCCGGAGGCGCGCCGCCGCCGATGCCTGACCACCACCGCCGTTCTCCTCTGTTTTGGGTGAGCACACTCGCGCGGCCAATCAAGAGCCGCCATGTGGCAAGTCGCTACAGGAGCTTCTACAGGACTTCGCTACAGCGCGCAGGCATTTTCTATTGTTTTTTTTCTGTTTTCCAACTAAAATTCAACTAGATATATCTTTTATTCTATAAGTCCAATTTAGGTAATTCTTTTTCCTATGCACTCACAAAAATCAGCCCTTCACATGACAGTACCAAAATTTCTGATGTTTGCACTGTTTAAATTTGAATTTGTTCAAGTTCAAATTAAATCTTCCGGAGGTCGTAACTTTCAAACCGTTTATCAGAATTGAGTGATTCTTTTTGCGTTGTGACCTAGTGCATTTTAGGTGTTGTTATGCTGTTGTTGTTGTGTTTCAAAAATGGTTTTCTTACTGTTGGTTTTGTTTTGGTTCTATTCGTGTTCCGGTGATTGATTTGTTGAATTGTGTGAAACTTGTAGATTGTCCGGAGTGCGACGCGAGCTATTGTCAGGAGTGTGACTTTCTGAACCAGAACAAAGGCAAGTTACACCTTGATCATCCTTTACCTATTGTTTTCTATGCATGTAGTTATATGACACCTTGAATATATGCATGTATAGGATTATTATATTATTTTGCTATATTGTTGAGCTATCTCCCGTCATTGCAGATCGTGGTAGTTGTAGTTTTGCTATGCTTTGTAGACGGGGTTGGTTCGTGTATTCATTGAGCTTATGTGAGGATTATATATATATATATATAATAATTTGAGTAGTAACTCAGGATTTAATTCACCCCTGGGCGGAAGTGGTATTGCTAGGGTGGTTTCAAGAACATCATGGTTTATACCCTCTCAATGTAAGTGGACGGCCGCCCAGGCTCAAAAAGATCAGACAGACTTAGTGACTAGTAGCTTCCATTTGCGACCACTGGCTAAATGGGCTCTGGCTTAGTTGATCAGTTGTAGAACCCTTAACCGGATGTGCCAGCAGATGTAGATATAATAGTTGGGATGGTCCTCCTGTTGGGACTAGGGGACTGCTTCTGAAAGACTTCGTCTCAATCTTCGGGTTGGGTCTAGTGGGTAAAGCATACTAAACTCTGTAGAGTATTAAAAAACTAATCATGATTAGTCGTGCCCCCGATTATGGGTAAATTTGAGCGACTATGCCATTACAGTTGTTGGATGATCTTGACAGATGTGACACTTTATAATATTTGTGGGCAACCTAATAAAAGGGTAGGTTGGAGTTGATTTTTGCCAACTCAACCTTGTGTATTTAATTGTAGTAATAAAAGAACTAAATAAAATTTGACTATTAGGTAGATATTAGGATAAAATCAGCTTTCTGCAAAAATAAACCCTCAAGCCTTCCTTTTGATATACTATATACATGTAGGTATGCTTTATTATTACTACTGTGTAACTTGCCAATACATTCCAAGTATTGACCTATATGGCTGCAACGTCTCATGTTGCAGGATATTCTGACGAAGAGTAAGGTACCGTTAGTGTCACAAGTCTGCACTCAGCATTGCCAGTGGGCTATGATGGGACTCATCGTTATTTTCTGCTACTTTCCGCTGTTTGATTGAATAAAGCTAGACAAGTGCTATGCAGGTTGTTTTATTTTATATATTCTGGATCATATGATGTAATAAATGATGCACTTGCTATTCTGGTATTCATCTATATTGTGTGTGCTAGCGAGCTCGATCCAGGAACTAGCACGGTAAGCACAGATACTCAAATCCTTCGAGGTTTGGTTGTTACAGGTGGTATCAGAGCAGTGTGGTGACTGTAGGATGTGGCCCTAGAAAATGGATTAGAAAAGCCATAGGAGTTAAAATTATTTTATTAGCTAGTTATACTTCTTGCTGTTTATTAGTTAACCCCCTCAAGTATCTTGAAAAGTTAAGTAGGAACTAGTGCTGAGACCACCATTCATGTTTTTTATTGCAACGTCATCGTGTTAGTGTATCTGATTATGCCCACTTTCATGGTATGAAGATCCTAGATAGTTTGCTTGATTGGTAGTTGTTTGTTAAATTGCTTAGTGTCAAAATTATTCGACTATATATATAATATTATTATATTGTTTGTTGTTTGCTGTTTGTTTGTTGGTGTTATTCGTTGTTGTGTTTTGTTGGCTTGATCATATTATGCATATGGGTAGAATCTATTTATATATAGATAGCCTTGGCCCTATTATAGTTATAACTCATCTATGCTTGCCCACCAGATGCCGCCGAGGCGTGATACTAGACGCAATACTGCAGGAGGAGACAACAATGGCAATGGAGTACCACCAAACATACAACAGGTTATTGAGGGACAGGCCCAGTTGATCCAGTTGCTTACTCAGAACCAGAACAACAATAATAACAAGAACAATCCGCCGCCACCGCCACCTGTGGATATGCTTACAAGATTCTTGAGGTTGAATCCTTAGAGGTTCTCCAGTTCCCCTGAACCTATTATGGCTGATGACTGGCTCCGTGCAGTCAATAGGAACCTGGAGACGGTTGGATGCACTGATGCAAAGAGGGTGAGGTTTGCCTCACATTTGTTGGAGGGTCCTGCTGCAGCTTGGTGGGACAACTACTTGGTCATTTAGCCCATTGCTACTATCACATGGCCTCAATTTCAGGATGCTTTTCATGCTGCACATGTGTCTGCTGGTGCTATGAGTCTGAAAAAAGGAGTTTCGTAGTTTGCGCCAGGGAGGTCGCACAGTTAATGCGTATGTGGAGGAATTTAATAATATTGCATGTTATGCTCCTAATGATGTTAACACTGATGCAGCTAGGCACGAGAAATTCTTGGAGGGCCTTAATGATGAGTTGAGCCTTCAGTTGACAGTGGCCACTTTTAGGAATTGCCAGGATTTGATTGGTAAGGCTATTGTGCTGGAGGGAAAGCAACAGGCCATAGAGAATCGCAAGAGGAAGTACAACAACAATAATAAGTATAATTCAGGACCACAACAGAAGCCATGCACTTCATATCATGGTAATGGAGGTAATGGGCATAACCATCATGGAGGTAATGGACATAATCATCATGGAGGGAATGGCCACAACCATAATAGCCACCATCATCACAATGGGCACAAGAGTAACAATGGCAATGATAGAGGTAATGGTAATGGTAATGGTAATGGAGGGAATAACAACCAGAGCCACCAGAGTATGCCTGTGTAGAGGGATATTAGCCAGGTTCAATGCTATAAGTGTAGGAAGATGGGCCACTACTCCAATGCTTGTCCAGGGAACAATAACGGTAATGGGGATTCAGGAGTTAGCAAGCCAAACCCCTTCCAAAAGGGTCATGCGAACCATGTTAATGTTGAGGAGGTCTATAATGAACCTGATGCAGTGATTGGTAAGTTCTTGATTAACTCAGTACCCGCGCTTGTTCTTTTTGATACTGGTGCATCGTATTCATTTATTTCGAGAGTATTTGATGATAAACATGGATTGCCAACCAAAACACTTAGTATGCCTATTAGAGTGAGTTCCCCAGGAGCTGAGATGATAGCAGGTGTTGGTTGCCATCAGTTGACTTTGTCTATTGGAAAGCATGATTTTCCTATGGATTTGATTATATTGAAGTCACAATGTCCGGATATTATTTTGGGTATGGATTGGTTGTAGTTATATAAATGTCGTATTGATTGTGCCAGTCGATCTATTACTCTCAGTGCACCAGGAGGGAAGAGGATCAAATATGTGTGTAAGTATAAGCGTAATCAGGTGCAGGTGAACTCTCTTAAGGGGGTAGCCTGGAAGAGGTGCCAGTTGTGAGAGATTATCCAGATGTGTTTCCAGAGGAGTTGTCAGGTATGCCACCAGATAGAGATATGGAGTTTCTTATTGATTTAATACCGGGCACTGGACCTATTGCAAAGAGACCGTATAGAATGCCTCCTCAAGAGTTGGAAGAATTGAAGAAGCAGATAAGAGAATTGTAGGCACAAGGATTTATTCGCTCAAGTTCATCACCTTGGGGACCTCCAGTTTTGTTTGTGGAGAAGAAGGATGGGACCTTGAGGATGTGTGTTGACTATCGTTCTCTGAATGAGGTAACCATTAAGAATAAGTATCCTTTGCCTATGATAAATGATCTATTTGACTAGTTGGAGGGAGCTACCATGTTTTCTAAGGTTGTTCTTCGTTCTGGTTATCAGCAATTAAAGGTTCGTGAGCAAGATATTCCAAAGACTGCTTTTACTACGAGGTATGGGTTGTATGAATATACTGTTATGTCATTTGGATTGACTAATGCCCCTGCATACTTCATGGATATGATGAACAAGGTGTTTATGGAGTTCTTGGATAAATTTGTGGTTGTTTTCATTGATGATATATTGGTGTTCTCCAAGAATAAGCAAGAGCATGAGGTGCATTTGCGTTTGGTATTGGAGAAATTGAGGGAACATCAGTTGTATGCCAAGTTCAACAAATGTGAGTTTTGGCTGGATGAGGTAGCATTCCTTGGACATGTTGTGTCAAGTAATGGAGTTGCAGTTGATCCATCTAAGTTGCTGCAGTTACAGAGTGGGAGACACCCACATCAGTTGGAGAGATTCACAGCTTTTTGGGCCTTGCAGGTTATTACAGGAGGTTTATTAAGAACTTTTCCAAGATTGCAAAGCATATGACTGAATTATTGAAGAAGGAGAAGAAGTTTGTTTGGACTGATGAATGTGAAGCCAGCTTTCAGGAATGGAAGCAGCGTTTGGTTACGGCACTAGTCTTAACTCTGCCAGATATACATAAGGACTTCCAGGTATATTGTGATGCTTCTCGTCAAGGACTTGGGAGTGTTTTGATGCAGGAAGGTAAAGCTGTTAATAGTTGGGTTGCCCGGCTCCTATGCTTCCTACCCTCCGTTCCGCTCTATCGGCTAGGGTAGTAAAGGGAGAACTACTGTGATTGTGCCCTGGTCTAAACCGAACGAGCACCTCAGTAGAGAAAGTCAAAAACTGACTGTCATGATGCGGCGTGAGCTGGTCAACCACTTGATGACTTATTGGAATCTTTAGCGATTCTCCTTGTCACACAAAGGATCTTTTTCAGATCAAATATGTAAGGCACCCTACGCCACATACATACCAGGGGCTATGTCGTAGCCCCAATATAAAACTCCTATGGCTAAGTGAAAGTGTTAATGCCTTCTAGTACGATTGCCTGGTTCGCCGCATTATCACCTCCTTCATGGACCAAGACGTTGGATAAAGAGAGATTAAATGCTTTTCCGAACACCCCCGTACTTCCTACGAGGCGGCTGAAGCCGATGACTGGAAAACTTTCAGATTATATCAAAACGGCCACACAGGAGGAATTCAAGCTTTCAAGCAAAACATAAATAGATTAACTATAAAATTGTCTTTTACAATTTTCATACACCTCATTCGAACATTATGTCTTTCGAGCACTGACCCTCTATAAAGCGGGCGGCCTCTAGGACGTCTTCAAAATAATGCTCCGGTTCTGTGCGGTCCTTGCCATTGGTTGGACCCTTCGTCACAACATTGATGGCCTTCATCTTCCCCCATAACGTCTTGACTCGGGCAAAAGCCATCCGTGCACCCTCAATGTACGTTGACCGCTCACAGCGTCGATACGCGGCATCACGTCAACAAGCCTTTGCACCAAACTAAAATAGCTATTCGGAACAGGCTCTGTTGGCCACAACCGTATGATGACGTCCTTCATGGCAGCGCCGGATATCCTATGAAGTTCGGCCCATTGGGACATCTGTTCATTGAGCAACAAAGGGTGCTTTGATGCGCCAAACTGTGACCAAAAAAGCTTCTCCATTGCATATCCATCTTGCGCTTGGTAATACTGCGCCGCATCGACATAACTCTTCGGCAAGTCCAAGAACTCATCCAGATAACTGCATACTTGGTTAAGCTGGGCATAGTTCGGGTCATCGAACTTAGTTTGCAGCAGAAAGGGCTTTCCAGCCGCAATCTCCCTCGCCTGTCAAACCTCCTCACGGGCTACTCTGCACTCCGACTGCGCTTCTCTCGCCTCTTGTAAGGCCTTCTCCAGATCAACCATTAAGGCTTCACTCTCCTTCTCTAGAAATTCACAGCGGCTGGTAGCATTCTCCAGTTTGAGCATCATCGTGGATATCTTCTCCTCATCTCGGCACCGTGCAGCTTGTTTGGCTTTTAATTTAGCCGATGCCTTTTCGGCAGCAGCATTGCTACGCCGGGCCTGATCCTTGGCCCGGGCCAGCTCTGCTTGAAGAACTTCAATGGTGGCAACACCATCTGCAGCCAAATCTCAGCATTAAGCTTATACCACAAAAATGAATGAGGATTGCCCCGAATACAAACCTTGTGACTCATCCAGACGCATATTGATTAAAGAAAGATCATCCCCTTCCACATCAAGCTTCCGCTTCAAATCGGCAATCTCCATAGTCCGGGAAGTGGCCAAGGGGGAAGCAGCCTGTGTTCAAAGTTCATCAAGTTAGTCCTCAAACGATCCTTTTTCAATCCTCGGTTTGCTGACCAGTGGAAGCCAACCCGAGTATCAGAGGCTACTACCGATACACAGGCTCATCTTTGCAAATGAAACATAGCCGAAAACATTATGTCACAAACCTCGAAGACCTTCAGTAGGCTCATGAAGGCTTCACTTAATCCGCTCTTTGTGGACAAATTCTTCTCAATCACTGTACACATTAGGGTACGCTATTCCCCAAGACAGATGCTTTCCGCAACATGTCCCGCAGTATATCCGGAGTCTTCAGGTTTCCCGGAGCTGCTCCAGGAGCACAATCATCCTTTAAATGAACCTGTTCACCCGTTGCCAGAATCACTGTCGGCTGCAAACCAGTCAGTCCGGGACCTTTGTATCAGCCCCGGGATCCCGGATGGTCGGTGCTCCACCTTCGGGTACTACATCTTTTGTCCCTTGTGTAACTTGTTGTTCAAAAGGGACCCTCCGCGATGACACTTCAGAGGCATCCGCCTTGTTGGGCGAGGAGGTTGGAGGAGGCGTCTCGCTCTGCATCATCTATGGGAGGAGACTCCCCGAAGAAGAGAATCGCCCAGAAAAACTCTATGCTGACCTATAAAAATGCATGAATGCATTACGTATATCTTCGGTAACAGCAACGGAGCGGGACGCTATCAAAGTACTCCAGATTCTCTTACGGTTTGGCCGAGGGCTTGTCCCCTTGTTGGAGCCGTTTAATGGCGTCACTTTCCAAACGCAGGGCGCTTGACGCTGGCATCTTGCCCTTCTTGGAAGACTGCCCCTCCCAATCTTCGGAGGTGGCCCTTTTTCTCCTGCTTGGAGAAGGGATACTGGGTCCTTTTTCACCTCTGTCTTCGGGCGAAGAGAGGTCGATTTCTCCGGTCTTAGTGTCCGACTTACCTCCGGAACCAAGGCCATCCCCTATTGGTGCCTGGTATGGCACCGAGGCCAACATCCTTGTTAACACAGGAGTAGTTGAGTCTTCGGGAAGGGGAGCCGGGCACCTAATCAGTTCCACCTTCTTTATCCATCCCTGAAAAAGGATGAGACCATTGGTATCTTGCCACTGGGTATATGGCTATAAGGTATTCGGTAAATGGGTACTAACCGGGGTATCCGGATGGTTATAGTCTGGGCCGACATCTTCGTTGGTGTCCGGCCATTGCCTTCATTTCTCGAAGAATAATCTCCACATTCCTTCATGCGTTGTGCCGAAGAAGTGCTAAAGAGTCCGCGGCCCTTCTGGATTGAACTCCCATAGGCGGAGAGGCCGTCGCTGGCACGGTAGGGTCCGACGAACTAGCATTACTTGAATGACGTTGGCTATGTCGATGTCCCTCTCAATGAGGCTTCGGGTGCGACTTTGCAGAGTTCGCACATCATTAGTTGATCCCCAATCCTGCCCCATGTTAATCCACGATGCAAGCTAAATTTGGGGGATGGATCGGAATGTGGATGCAGTTACCCACTTGGAGCTGCAGGGCTCGATGATATAGAACCACCCCTGCTGCCACAGATCGGAAGATTTGGCGAACGATCCTTTCAGCCAAATGGCGCTAGCAAGCTTGCTCACTGTAGCGCCACCGCACTTGGCCTACTCCCCCTCTACCACTTGCGGCTTCACATCGAAGGTCTTGAGCCACAAGCCGAAGTGTGGAGGATTTCAGAAGAGGGCTTCGCATGTGACGATAAGCCGAGATAAGAAGAATAAAGTCCGGGGCCAAATCATGAATGTCTAGCCCGTAATAGAAAATGAGCCCTCGGACAAAGGGGTTAAGTGCAAACCCCAACCCACGGAGAAAGTGGGACACGAACACGACCTCTCGCCGGATCTGGGGGTGGGAATAACCTGCCCCTCGGTAGGAAGCCAATGATGGATTTCGGCGGTCAGGTACCTCGCCGCTCGAAGCTTTCCAATGTCCTCCTCCACAACAGAAGAAGCTGCCCACCGGCCTTGATGGCTGGATCCGGACATGATTGGGGCTGATGGCGACCAAAACCCGGGTGTTGGAACTCGGGGTTCCAGGGGTCGAGGGAGAGGCAAGCATAGAAGAAAAGGACGGGTCTGTACCCCTATATAAAGGCTGCAAATATCAAAGGTCTCCTCTTGGGCCTCAAAAACTTGCTTGTTTCCAAGGAGTTGTACCCCAGTGATGGTTGGGTTACCCACGTCTGGGTTGACAGGAATCCCTTAAAAAAAGGGAGGCACAATCTCCGCTTGGATAAGACGTGCCAATAAGGCCACTTCTTGGGATGTGGGGCGACGGGCCGGCTGAAATGGTTCGCAAGTAGTGGCCGGGCAGGCGTGGTGTCATATTACCAAAAAGTGGTCGATGGGTTGAACAGATAAAAAATTATGTCCTCTCCGGTTGTGCATACAAGTCCGGATACAATCATCACATCTGAAGATCAACTAGGAGTTTGAAAGGGGGAACCCGCCTTGCAATGTCGAAGACAATCTGCGCGCTGGACTCCTCGTCATTGAACCCAGGTTCAGGGGCTACTGAGGGAGTCCTGGACAAAGGGGTCCTTGGGCGTACAGCCTATTATCCATGGGCCGAACTGATGGACTGTGAAGACATGAAGGCCAAAGACTGTACCTGTGTCCAGATTGGACTCTCCTTGGCATGGAAGGCAAGCTTGGCGACCGGCTATGAAGATTCCTTCTTATGTAACCGACTCTATGTAACCCTAGATCCCCCCCGGTGTCTATATAAACCAGAGGGCTTAGTCCGAAAAGGATAAATACTCATTACCATAGTCATACAGGCTAGGCTTCTAGGGTTTAGCCATTACGATCTCATGGTAGATCAACTCTTGTAACACCCATATTCATCAAGATCAATCAAGCAGGACGTAGGGTATTACCTCCATAGAGAGGGCCTGAACCTGGGTAAACATCGTGTCCCCCGTCTCCTGTTACCATCGATCCTAGACGCACAGTTCGGGACCCCCTGCACGAGATCCGCCGATTTTGACACCGACACCCACCACCACCACTTTTTAGTAGTCTGTAGGATCATATTCTTGTTTGTCTCTATTGTTGCTAACCATGGCAGGACCACAAGTCGACGCAATTTACTGGGAGAACATGACGAAGTACGAGCTTCATGATAAATTTTAGCCCTGATGGCCACCTTTGGAAAGGCATTGGAGAGGATTGGTGATGTTGAGAACACAATTGACACCAAGTTGGACTACAAGTTCGATGCAGTACACGCACATCTACCACAACCACCACCCGCATCTGCTACACCATTGCAACAACATCAACAACCACCTCCACGCCACGATCCAACAGGGCAAGCACAACGTGTTCCTCTTGAGCCAGGACAAACTTCTATTGCCGCTGCTACAAATGTTGATGTTGATGTCGCTCCTGCTTCTACTTCGGAGGTGGGGGACTATTCGGAGGATGAGGTTGATCAAAACCAGAACTACATGCAACCACCAGCACCACCAGCACCAAGTCGACTTCATGCATATAATTGCAACGGTAGGGCTGCACCGCCACCTCAGGTATGAGATTATGACCATATTCCTAAACTAAAATTGAATATTCCATCGTTTGTGGGTAGATACATTCCTGATGTATATCTTACTTGGGAGTTTGAAACTGCACAACATTTCACATGCTTACAATATCCTGAGGATAGACGTGTTGATGCAAGTAAGGTTTATTCACCAATGTTGGGATGGTTTAATGATGGACATTGTGAATCTTTTGATATGAATAAGAGCTTCACTTATATGTGAAAACTGAGTTGCAATATTTTCATGCCTTCTACTTCTTATGATAATGTTTTGGATTTATATTTTATGAATTATGAAAGTTACTCATGTATACATGTGTCATATGTGAAAAAACCAATGGAAGTAAAAATGGATGACACATACATATACAACATGTACACGCTGTCTCTTTGTTAGCCATATTTCAAATTAAGCAATGCCGAGGATGGATTTTTACATGAAGGGGAGGATGATGAGGACATGTCTACCTTGGATAAGTCCTAAAATGTTGCATACATGTATATTTCTGAGCTGATTTCGAATGCAAACTTTGCAATAATTTATTTATGTCATCCAGGACAATAATACTTCACAAACTTTTGTGCCATGCCTAATTGCATGTGTATGGGACATTTGTACAATCCACATATGAAGATATGGGAAAAGAGAAGTTTAGGTTCTGTTCAAAAAGTCCCCTCACGTAACTTTTCGGCCAAGGGAAGATAGAGTCCAAGTCTCTCACGTTCTGGATTCAGATTCGGACTGCACAGACATACCTATCTCAAAATGCCAAGAACTCTTTCATACGAACACCAAATTGGGTGATTCTTTTTTTGTTGGAAAGTAGATTTCGTGCTCTTTCCAACCTAATTGGATTCACATTAAAATTCATCCGTAGGGTTGAGTTATTGACGAAACAATCTGATGTTGTAGCAGAATCCGAGTCAAACTAGAAGTCCAAAGGTGTTGCATCACGTCCACTTGGGCCATGATCCTTGTACGACCTAGGACTAGTTCTAGGCTGCCTTGGGATATCCTCCCACCTCCTTGGCCGCCACCCCTTTCTCCTGTATAAGTAGATCCATCCAGTAGCTTTTTGCTTGCGATTTGTTTAGTTAAAAGTTAGCCATTGCAACTTCGTGTACTTCATTTGTGTCCAATGGCCATACCAAGACCACTTTCGGATCCCCACCTTTATCAATACTTCATCTATATTGGCAATATTCAGATTGCATTAACATATTCTTGATTGTTCTTCGATTGCACGCAGGAATAGACCTTCATGGTCAAGCTGATCGTGATTCCAACGTCGTTAGTAACCTCAGGAAATTGGTTTTGTGATTGCTTAGGCGCAACGTCGTGCATGTTTGTAGTCGGATCGTCAAAGACGGCTCCACCAAATAGATAGTTATCATCTCATCAAAAGATCGAGACACCCCGCCCCTATCAAGTGGTATCAGAGCTAGGTTGCTCGGTGAGAATTTTCTGTTTTCCCTTGATTAGATTTATTTTCTTACATATTGTCCAAGAAAAAGGCACACAAAAAAGTTAAATCTATTTATCTTTTGTCCAAGCCAGACTAAGTCTTTGCAATTTCCTTTTCATTGTTTCCATTGTCATATTGAGTTGCTGGTCTTAGTGTCTAGTTCGTTTAAAATTTCGAGTTCTGTTCACATTAGTCATGCCGCTACTGCATCATTATTCCTTTCATTTTCCACCAACCCATCAATCAATTTCCACCTCATGCTACCCACCGTTCATTGTCATAATCATTGTTGAGGTCGTTCACATCTGTGTTTGAACCAATCTGCATCTTATCTAGTTTGTTTTGGAAAGAGGGAGAGAGAAAAAAAGACAGAAAAAATTAAAAAAAGTTAGAGATAAAAAAGGAGAGAAAGGAAAAGAAAAAAGTGTGAGTAAAAAAAGAGAAGAAAAAAATTCTGATCTATTTAGAGACAATCTCGTAGTTGAATTCGGATTGGAATATGTTTTGTGCACTGTTCAGTTAAACATGCATATCTTCCTCATATGAAGTCCGTTTGGGCTCCGTGGGTACTAAAACTAAAGCTAGCTACGAGCCACATCTAAATAGTTGCAGAAGCTAGTTCAATATTTGACACCTCAAAATCGTCTTTTAAATAGGTCTCTGTGCCCTCCAAAGTTCATGAACACAGCTTGTTCCAGGCTTTCAGGCCAGTTTTAGAATTTTTTGGCTCCTCATATCAACTTGGAATTGAGTGATTCTTTTTGTGTTTGAAAGCTTGAGTTAGTGCCATTCTTGAGAAAAAATATCAAAAAATAGGCACAAAGTTTTTCAGAGGAAAGTTGGAGAGAATGTTGTTGGTATATCCTGCTTGGCAGCTATTTCACATCATTATCATTACTGCTATTGTGATATTCACTTTTATCTTGCTGTCCAGTGCTACTTCATATCCTTTATTGATGCTAGTTGTTCTATGCTGTGACCTCATTAGTGTTCTAGTCTTGCGTCTCTAGTCTGGTCTAGCCTAGGACTAGCACAGTACCATCGTTGAGCGTTTATTCAACATTGCATCTCTGAGTTTATTATTGCTAATCGCTTTACTCAATCTTCGATGTTATTTACACCGCTGGTTGCTTGGCACCACCTATTGCATGATAAGAACTTGTAAGACATTGATATTTTCTATATCATGAGCGTTTTACCACCGCATCCTAGTAGTTCATGGGAACATTATTCTCGGATTTTTTTCTTGCTTTCAACTAATTATGGCAGGTTCCGGAGTTGTTAGTTCTTGGGCTTCATCGATCGTGGGAGACGTGTCACCACCTAAGAAAATACTACAACCATCACGAGAGGTATTGATGTCTACTACGCAACCTTCTTCTTGTAGACTCGTGTTGGGCCTCCAACCGCAGAGTTTTCTGGGACAGTAGAAAATTTCCCTCAAGTGGATGGCCTAAGGTTTATCAATCCATGGGAGGCGTAGGATGAAGATGGTCTCTCTTAAACAACCGTGCAACCAAATAACAAAGAGACTCTTGTGTCCCCTACACACCCAACACAACGGTAAATTGTATACGTGCACTAGTTCGGCAAAGAGATGGTGATGCAATTGTAATATGGATGGTAGATATAGGTTTTTGTAATCTGAAAATATAAAAACAGCAAGGTAGCATGTGGTAAAAGTGAGCGAAAATGGTATTGCAATGATTGGAAACAAGGCCTAGGGTTCATACTTTCACTAGTGCAAGTTCTCTCAACAATGGTAACATAATTAGATCATATAAGAATCCCTCAACGTGCAACAAAGAGTCACCCCAAAGTCACTAATAGTGGAGAACAAAAAAAGAGATTATTGTAGGGTACGAAACTACCTCAAAGTTATTCTTTTTGATCGATCTGTTGGTCTATTCCTATAAGTGTCACAAACAACCCTAGAGTTTCGTACTAAAATAACACCTTAAGACACACATCAACCAAAACCCTAATGTCACATAGATACTCCAATGTTACCACAAGTATCCGCGGGTTTGATTATACGATATGCATCACATAATCTCAGATTCATCTATTTCAAACCAACACAGTGAACTTCAAAGTGTGCCCCTAAGTTTCTACCGGTGAGTCAAGACGAAAACGTGTGCCAACCACTATGCATAAGTTCACAAGGTCACAGAACCCGCAAGTTGATCACCAAAACATACATCAAGTGGATCACGTGAATATCCCATTGTCACCATAGATAAGCACATGCAAGACATACATAAAGTGTTCTCAAATCCTTAAATACTCAATCTTATAAGATAACTTTAAAGGGAAAACTCAATCCATTACAAGAAGGTAGAGGGGGAGAAGCATCATAAGATCCAACTATAATAGCAAAGCTCGCGGTACATCAAGATCGTGCCAAATCAGGAACACGAGAGAGAGAGAGAGATCAAACACATAGCTATTGGTATATACCCTCAGCCCTGAGGGTGAACTACTCCCTGCTCGTCATGGAGAGCGCTGGGATGATGAAGATGGGCACCGCTGATGGTTTCCCCCTCCGTCAGGGTGCCGGAATGAGCCCCCGATTGGTTTTTGGTGGCTATAGAGGCTTGCGGTGGCGGAACTCTCGATGTAGGTTCTGTTCTAGGGTTTTTGGGAATTATAGGAGGTGTTGGCTTCGGGAACAAGTCAAGGGGGACCACGAGGAGCCAACAAGGATGGAGGGCTGTGACATCCCAAAAATCTAAATTTTGGAATGTCATATTAAATAAATTGTTTTGTTTTGTTTGCTTGATTATGGTGTGGTTGCTGGTGTGAAATTGAGTGCAATTTGAAACTTTTGGAAAGTTAAATGAGAGGAAATGAAATGACTTTCCCAAACTTTCACCTTGCATTTTTATCTCCATGAATTCAAATTCTTTTTCAAATACAAAACCCTAGAGTGAAGATGATATGACTTCTCCCATTTAAATAAATGAAAAAGGGTTTTGAAAATATTTGGATTTCATTTGGAAATATTTCAAATTCAGAAACTTTATGCAACTTAATGATTTTCCAGAGAGAAGATAAAATGACCTCTTCAAAACATACGAAATATGAGTTGGAAGTTTAAAAGAAATCAAATTTGAAGTCCCTATGAAATTATTTTCATTTTGGAGATATTTGGTTTTATTCAAATTATTTTTCTCCAAAAATAAATACATGGAAAATACGGTAAAATGATTCCCTACAATAGGAAATCGAAGAAAAATTGATTTGAAATCAGTTTGGTATTTTTAAAATGATTTCTATGAGGTTTTATAGAACCAGCAACACTTTTTGCTTTATTTAAATTTTCATGGATTTTATTTGAGGCAAGAAAAATGTTCCTGTTGTCGGAAACCTTTTTCTGAAAATTTTGATATATTATATGCCTATCGTATATTTTTATTTTATTTGGTTTATATTATTTTCTTGTCTGTAAAAAAATGTTTTTTTAATCCGGGCCGCCGAACTGGACCGGTCCAGCGCCCGGACCGCCTTCCTCCTCCCGCCACAGTCCGTCGCGTGCAAGAGCCGCCGCCGCTCGCCGTGTCAGCCCCTGGCACCTTCACCGCTTGCCCCTGCTGGAAACCGCCACCTCGCCCTTCCCCCTATAAGTAGCTGCGCCCCGCCGCCTCTCTCCTCCTCACATCTCGCCGCGCCACCACCGCTGCCAGCCGCTACCAATGCCGCGGTTTGCCTCGATGCCGGAGCTGCCGCTGCTGAACCCCACCGCTCGAACCGGTAAAACCGGCGGGCCGGTTTATATTTTTTTAGGGTTTTCCTTCGGGTTTTCTTAAAAATCGGTTTATTATTTTAGTTTAGATTATTTAGTGAACGTTCGTCGGTTAGGTCTTCACAATGAATGAATTCATTATTTTAATTTCTGTAGCGAACGTGTGTCCGTTAGCTTTTCTGTCTCGTAGCCAGGGAGCCGCTTGTGATTAGTTTACTTACAGATTAGCCCTTGCTTTTCAATCTATCACAACTTTTTGATCACTTGTCCAAATCCAACGAAACCAATGCCCACTTGTTCATTACGATCCCCTCTATCTAGATAACCAAGTTAAACATATTCTTCTAAAAGTTTAAAATCTGGTTTCAATCCGATTTGAATTCATACTTCTTTTGTTCATAATTTGAGTTTCGTAAATCCGATTTAATTGATTATTTTTGCATATCGAAGATCTTGACCTAAAATTTATGATTAGACCAAATCCACCCAATTATGGTACTGTTAGATATTGTTTTCTGTTGCAAGAGTTAATTACTTGTTTTCAAAGTTTTCCGAGATCTTTTCTTCGATTCTTTTGTATGAGTGCTTACGTATGCAATTGCTTGCTCACGGTAGATTGACCAGAGTGTGACGAGTAGAACTATCAGGAGTTATGAATGCGAATCATCTTCATCAGTAGTACAAGGCAAGTTCACACTTTGATCATATCCCTTATTACCCAGTTTTTATGCATTAGTCTGAACCCTCAAACATTGCATGAGTAGGATTGTGAACATGTGGTTATGGGAAGTAGTTGCTGAGGTAGGAACCAATTATCCTTTTATCAACCCCGGGAATATACGTTGTGCTCATACTACTTTGCTATGCTCGTAGACGTGGATTGGTATGTGAGACTCATGAAAGTTTCGAGAGTGATATTAACTAAGGGAAACTTAAGGTGGCTACTTTAATACACATCTGGGTGGAATCGTTGGGGCACCCTGGGGATATACCAATGGTTTGCCCGGACACCTAGGGATATACCAGTGTTATCCAAGGAGATCTCGGGGAACCCGTGTGACCATCCTGTGGTTTGGCACCCAGGCTCAAAGGGATCATAAGATTATTGATGCTAGAAACTTCCGTGTGCAGCCACAAGCCATTATGGGTGAGGCAGTCCTGGATTAGGGGGTATCCGGACAGCCGAATTATATCCTTTGCTCGGACTGTTGGACTATGAAGATACAAGATTGAAGACTTCATCTCGTGTCCGGATGGAACTCTACTTGGCGTGGAAGGTAAGCTAGGCAGTACGGATATGGATATCTCCTCCTTTGTAACCGACCTTGTGTAACCCTAGCCCCCTCCGGTGTCTATATAAAGTGGAGGGTTTTAGTCCGTAGGACAACATACAATCATACCATAGGCTAGCTTCTAGGTTTTAGCCTCTCGGATCTCGTGGTAGATCAACTCTTGTAATACTCATATCATCAAGAATAAATCAAGCAGGATAGGGTTTTACCTCCATCAAGAGGGCCCGAACCTGGGTAAAACATGGTGTCCCCTACCACCTGTTACCATCCGCCTTAGACGCATAGTTCGGGACACCCTACCCAAGATCCGCCGGTTTTGACACCGACATTGGTGCTTTCATTGAGAGTTCCTCTGTGTCGTTGTCGTTAGGCTTGATGGCTCATACTATCATCGATAGCGATGCAGTCCAGGGTGAGACTTTTCTCCCCGGACAGATCTTTGTGTTCGGCGGCTTCGCACTGTAGGCCAACTCGCTTGGCCATCTGGAGCAGATCGAAAGTTACGCCCCTGGTCACTAGGTCAGGTTTGGAAGCTTAAATTACACGGCCGATATCCACGGAGACTTGATCTTCAACGGATTCGAGCCCCTGCATTGTGCGCCACACGGTCACGATGAGTACGATTTAGCTCTACCTTGGACCGTATTCAGGAGATCGCACCGGTGGCCGCTCCGAGCCTCAATTCGGAGCCAGTTGCGCCGTCCATGGACGGGTGGATAGACTCCGTCACGGAGGCCGTATCCTCAGCAGCGATCGAGCTGAATATCGACCATACCCTTCACGAGAGCCGCGCTGCCAAACTACCAGATCCTTCTCCGGCCATGGACTCTGAACCGCCTACGCCCGTTCCTATCGAATCCAATTGGGTGCCGATCATGGAGTTTACCTCCGCGGATATCTTTCAGCACTCGCCCTTCGGCGACATACTGAACTCATTAAGGTCTCTCTCCTTGTCAGGAGGATCCTGGCCGAACTATGTCCGGCAGGATTGGGATACGGATGATGAAGAGATTCGCCGCCCACCCACCACCCACTTAGTAGCCACTGTCGACGACTTAACCGACATGCTCGACTTTGACTCCGAAGACATCGACTGTATGGACGATGATGCGGGAGACGAAGAGGAACCACTGACCACAGGGCACTAGAAAGCCACCTCATCATACAATATATACATGGTGGACACACCCAAAGAAGGCAATGGCGACGAGACAACGGAGGATGACCCCTCCAAGAAGCAACCCAAGCGCCGGCGTCAGCGGTGCCACTCTAAGTCCCGCCAAGGCAAAAGCGGTGATACCAGCACAGGAGATAATAGCACTCCGGACAGTGCCGAAGGCGGCAACAATCCCCTCCAGGAAGATTTAGGGCAGGAGGATGGAGAAGCCAGCCCTCCAGAGAGAGAGGTAGATGTAGAGGCGGAGGATGATAATTACATGCCTCCCTCCGAAGAAGAGGCAAGCCTCGACGATGACGAATTCGTTGTGCTTGAGGATCCCGTCGAACAAGGGCGCTTCAAGCGCCGGCTTATAGCTACGCAAATAGCCTTAAGAAAAAGCAACAATAGCTTCAAGCTGATCAAGATTTGCTAGCCGACAGATGGACCGAAGTCCTTGCGGCCGAGGAATATAAACTCGAACGTCCCTCCAAGAGTGACCCAAAGCATAGGTTGCTACCCCGACTAGAGGAGGAAGCATTCAAACCCACATCTCCAGCACATGATGGGGCTGACCGGCCACCTTGTGTTCGTGACAGAGAGGCATTTCAGCCAAAAGCTCAGTCTGCACTCCAACGCCACTCACATAAAAACATTAAGGCATGGGGAAATACGCCAGACCTGCGAGATGTATTGGAGGAAAAAGCAAAACATGCAAGATCGATCTACGGATCACGAGGGCGCACCACTATGCGAGACGATAATCGTCACGTTGGATACAGTAAAAGTAAGTCCGGCCAGGCCGAACACAGCGGGCAAGACTCATTTGAGCTGCATCGCGATATAGCCCAGTACAGAGGCGCCACACACCCCCTATGCTTCACAGACAAAGTAATGGATCATCAAATCCCAGAGGGTTTCAAACCCGTAAATATAGAATCATACGACGGCACAACAGATCCTGTGGTATGGATCGAGGATTTCCTCCTGCATATCCACATGGCCCGCGGTGATGATCTACACACCATTAAATACCTCCCACTCAAGCTCAAAGGACCAGCTCGGCATTGGCTCAATAGCTTGCCAGCAGAGTCCATTGGCTATTGGGAGGATCTGGAAGCCACATTCCTCGACAAGTTCCAGGGCACTTATGTGCGACCCCCAGATGCCGATGACATGAGCCACATAATTCAGCAGCCGAAGGAATCGGCCAGGCAATTCTGGACACGGTTCCTAACAAAGAAAAATCAAATCGTCGACTGTCCGGATGCAGAGGCCCTAGCAGCTTTTAAGCACAACATCCGCGACGAGTGGCTCGCCCGGCACCTTGGCAAGGAAAAGCCGAAATCTATGGCAGCCCTCACGACACTCATGACCCACTTTTGTGCGGGAGAAGATAGCTGGCTAGCTTGCAGCAATAACATATCAGAGAACCATGGTACTTTGGATACCAAGGATGGCAATGGCAGGTCACATCACAACAAACATAAGCGCCGCATTAACAGCGACAATACCGAGGATATGGCAGTCAATGATGGATTCAAAGGCTCTAAACCCGGTCAGCGAAAAAGGCCATTCAAAAGAAGCACTCCGTGCCCATCTAGTTTGGACGGTATAATCGATCACTCGTGTCAAATACACGGCACCCCCGACAACCAAGCCAACCACACCAACAGGGATTGTTGGGTGTTCAAGTAGGCCGGCAAGATAAACACCGAAAACAAAGATAAGGGGTCACATAGCGATGACGAGGAGGAGCCCCGGCAGCCGAACACCAGAGGACAAAAGAGGTTCCCCCCACAAGTGCGGACGGTGAACATGATATACGCAACCCACATCCCCAAGAGGGAGCGGAAGCATGTGCTCAGGGACGTATATGCGTTGGAGCCAGTCGCCCCAAAGTTCAACCCATGGTCTTCCTGTCCGATCACCTTCGACCACAGGGACCACCCCACTACTATTCGTCATGGAGGATTTGCCACATTGGTCCTAGACCCAATCATTGATGGATTTCACCTCACTCGAGTCCTTATGGATGGCGGCAGTAACCTAAACCTGCTTTATCAGGACACAGTGCGCAAAATGGGTATAGACCCTTCAAGGATCAAACCCACAAAAACGACCTTTAAAGGCGTGATACCAGGTGTAGAGGCCCATTGCACAGGCTCAATAACACTGGAAGTGGTCTTCGGATCTCCGGATAACTTCCGAAGCGAAGAGTTAATCTTCAACATAGTCCCGTTCCGCAGTGGCTACCATGCACTGCTCGGGCGAACCACATTCGCGAGTTTCAATGCGGTACCGCATTATGCATATCTCAAGCTCAAGATGCCAGGAACTAGGGGGTCATAACAGTCAATGGAAACATACAGCGCTCTTTCCGCACGGAGGAGCACACTACGGCCCTCGCAGCAGAAGCGCAAAGCAGCCTCTTAAGGCAATCCACTAGTTGGGCGATTAAGGACCCAGACACCTTCAAGCGCGCCCAGAGTAATCGGCAACTGGACCGCCTGGCACGTTCTGAGCTCGCATAGCAATGCGGCCCCACCCCGGTCCCAGCCAAATGGCAAAATCCATGCCACGCGTACATAATTACGCATTAAAAATACCATGGGCACAGGTGGGGAGGGGGCATGACTACGGCACGCCCCAAGACGTGGCTTCAACCGCACTAGGGGCTTCCTGCTTTGTTATTTTTCTCTTTCAGGACTTTAATCTCTGGAAACCCTGTCTGGGAGCATGATTGCCGAACACATGATGCAGCAACCAAGGAGGCAGAGAGCTACGTCACACCACGAAACTCCCAGGTGGATTACGATAACGAGTGAAATATTTGCTTTAATACTATTCCTCAGCTTGCCCTTGGAAGGGACATGTCGAACAGTCCTACTTTTTTCTTATCACACTACTTGTATCATTCTGCTTTAACGCAACTTTTTGAATAAACAATGCATAGCATTAAGACTATTATTGCATTCTTCCTTTCTATATATATATATATATATATATATATGTTCATTCATGACATCTAGCACCCGTACACTCTGGTACGGCCAATATGCTAGGGGCTTAAGCATACCCCATAATACGGCGTGAGAAGTCCGAACACTTTCAACAGTGCGGCACCTCGAACTTATAGCTTTATATGCATCAGCTCCGAATCATGTCTTGGGTGAATAGTTGGGTTTGCCCGGCTCCCATGTTTTGGTACCTTACGTTCCGCTATATCGGCTAAGGTAGCACTAGGAGAACTACTGCGATTGTGCCCCGGTTCTGCTGGGCTAAGCACCTCAGTAGAGAAAGCTAAAACTGACTGTCATGATAAGGCGAGAGACTGGTCGCTGTTCGAGAGGTTTCAAGTCCCTAAAGACTTATGCCGCTTAGAGCGAGGAGTTGGCCCTGTCCGGCTTAAGGCGTGTATTGCGCCCCGAATTCGGCCTTCCGAACACTAGGGGCTTCGCTGAAATATAAAATTATAGAATTCTATGGCTAAGTGAGAGTGATAACGCATTATAGTCTGATTGCCTTGTTCATTGTGCTGAGCACCTCCCTCGAAGGACCCAAAAATGGGAACAAGAGTGCTCAGGTTTATCCCGAACACCCCAGCACTCGTGGCGTGGGGGCAGAAGCCGACGACTAGCCATCTCTCATATTTGATAAATAGCCGAACAGAAGGTAATATTTTAAATTCAGACAAGCGTTGCATAGCGCATATGAACAAGTTTTCCTAATACAGGATTACATCAGCAAGTTTATTCAAATATTACATCTTTCGCACACTTGTCCGCTACAAGACGGGCACCCTTCAGGACACCCTCATAGTACATCTCGGGGTGGCGATGCTCCTTGCCCTGCGGTGGCCCCTCCTTCACCAGCTTCACGACGTCCATCTTAGCCCAGTGCACCTTCGCACGGGCGAAAGCTCAGCGTGCACCTTCAATGCAGATGGACCGCTTGATGACTTCTAGCTGTGGGCAGGCATCCAGAAGCTGCCTCGCCAGGCTGAAGTAGCTGTTGGGAAGGGCGTCGCCAGGCCACATCCGGACTATAAAGCCCTTCATGGCCTGTTCGGACGCCTTGTGCAGCTCAACCAGTTGCTTCAGCTGGTCGCTCAGAGGCATCGGGTGTTCGGTCCCAGTATACTGAGACCATAATAGCTTCGGCCTGGTAAAACTGTGCGGCATCCGACACGCTGCGGGGCAAATCTACGAATGCTCCTGGAGAGCTCTGGATTCGGGTAAGTATCAAGTAATTTACTTTCACACACTTGCTTTGCATATAGAATGCCTTACCCGCCGCTATCTTCTTCATCACATCAATCTCCTAGAGAGCCTTTCGGGCTTCAGCCTTGGCACTCTTTGCACTCTCAAGGGCCGCGGTAAGCTCGGACTCTCGCGTCTTCAAGTCAAGCTCCAACGCCTCGTGCTTCGTCACGAGAGCATGGAGCTCTTGCTGAACCTCGCCCACCCGTGCCTTTTGTTTTTCCCGCTCGGTGCGCTCCTGGGCCGCTTTGTTTTCGGCCTCGGATAACGCTTGCTTCAGGGTTGCCAATTCAGTCGTGGCCCCTGGCAGATTAAAGATGATCATGTCAGTTTGCAATCGCATCACTTTTATATATATACATATGTACAGACTATGTATTACTTACCTTTGTTCCCCTCAAGCTGCCTCTTGGCAAGGCCAAGCTCTTTCTTGGACCTTCGAGGTCCTGCTTCAGTACGGTGACCTCGATAGTTAGTGCGGCAGAGGCCAGCAGTGAAGCCTGCATACGCATATAGACATACTTATATTAGACTCCTGCAGATATTAGTTGATCCTCTATTCGGCTTTTCTTTTTGAACACCAAACAGAGCATCAGGGGCTACTGTATATGCGGTAATATTTTTCCTATATTTCGAATACTTACCTCAAAGCTTGTTAGGAGGCTGGCATAGGCTTCAGTCAGTCCGCTCTTGGCGGACTGAACCTTCTGGATCACTGCACTCATAATAGTGCGATGCTCTTCGTCGATGGAAGCGCTGCGAAGCGCTCCCAGCAGATTATCCGGTGCCCCTGGATGGGCAGAGGTCACCGGCACAGGCGTCTTATCCGAGTCCGGAACCACTGGGTGTTCCGGGGCGGTGTTCGGCTGAGGGCCAAAGTCGGAGCCCTCGGGAGCCTTACTCCCTCTGCTCCTGGAGTCTGGAAGGTCGCCTTGAGGCGCCTCCGGGATTGTCTCCCCTCGACCCGGTGCCTCTTGAGACAATACCTCGGCATTGTCCGTAGGGCACAAGGAGGTGGCGGTCGGAAGTGGATCACTATCCATATCCGACGAGTCCAAGGAGCCACCCGACGAAGATACGTCGATACGGGCCTTGGGCGGTCTGCATAATCATATTCGACGTTAGGGGAAGCAGTGCGACGAAGGTATGCTATGAGTTACTCTGGTATCCGAATACTTACGACTTTGCCAGGAGCTTGGCCCTGAGCAGCCACTCGTCTTCGCCTTCGGCGGCGGTGGTGGAGTAGTCCGGAAGGAGGGTTCTCCCCTTCTTGGACCCTTCAGCTCCCCCGGTCAAGGCGGCCTTCCTTTTCTTGTCTCCCCCAACTGAAGGGGGAGCATCTTCATCTTCCCCCTCGTCTTAGGGTGAGGAGTGCGTCGCGGAGTTATCGGACGATGAGTCCAATACCACCTAGCGTCGGGAACTCTTTCCGGTTACCTTGGCCTTCTTGGTCTTCTCCGGCACCTTGTAAGGAGCCGGAGTCAGCATCTCCGTCAGGAGAGCATCCGTAGTGTCTTCGGGCAGAGGGGTTGGACAGTTGATCTTCTTTGATGCCCCCACCCAGTCCTGTCAATGGCATGGGAGATCAAACCCCACACGTGGTTAAGCTATGGGAAGTAAAAAAATCCTACCAGATGTACAAAACTTACTGGATTCGCAGGGCGCTTCGCGCTTAGCCCGTGGTCCTCGGTGAGAGGGGAAGGGACCTCGGCGCCCTTGAACAGCACCCTCTAGATGTCCTTGTGCATCGTGTCGAAGAGCTCGCTCAGAGCATGGTGCTGGGCCGGGTCGAACTCCAACAAGTTGAAATCCCGTTGTTGACACGGGAGGATCCGGCGGAAGAGCATGACCTGGACTATGTTGACAAACTTGAGCTTCTTGCTTGCCATATTCCGGATACATTTCTGGAGTCCGTCCAGCTCCACCGATGAACCCCAGGATAGGCCCTTCTCTTTCAAGGAGGTGAGCCGCGTGGGGATTCCGGATCGAAAGTCGGGGGCCACCACCCAGTTGGTGTCGCGTGGCTCGGTGATGTAGAACCACGCCGATTGCCACGCCTTATGGTCTCCACAAAGGAGCCTTCAAGCCATGTAACATTGGGCCTCTTGCCCACCATGGCTCGGCCGCATTCCGCTTGTTGGCCTCCCACCAGCTTCGACTTGATATTGAAGGTCTTTAACCATAGGCCAAAGTGGGGCCGGATGCAGAGGAAAGCCTCACACACGACGATGAACGCCGAAATGTTCAGGATGAAGTTCGGGGCCAGGCCATAGTAAAACATGAGACCGCGGACGAATGGATGGAGGGGAAACCCCAGTCCACGGAGGAAGTGGTGGAGGAAAACTACCCCCTCATGACGTTCCGGGGTAGGAACGATCTGCCCTGCGGCGAGCAGCCGATGCACGATATTCGTGGCTAAGTATCCGGCTCCGCGCAGCTTTTTGATGTGACCCTCCGTGACGAAGGAAGCCATCAACTTGCCTCCCGCTCCGGACATGTTTGGAGAAGGTTGAGGAGAAGGATGTGGACTTCGGCGTTGGAGCCCGAGTGCGCAAGAATGGATGAGCAAGGAGGAAGAAGGCGTGGGTAGAAAAAGGTTAAACCTTATCCCTTTATAAGGGCGGCCAAAACTATACGCCCCCACTAGCCTGTTAAAACTCGCTTATCCCCCAAGCGCCGTAATTGATGGCGCGGTTGGGTTACCCACGACCGTATTGATGACAATCCGGTAATAAGGGTGACACGATCTCTGCTTTGACAAGACGTGTCAAGAAATTGCCTCGCGTTATGTGCAGGGCTAGTTAAAGAAAAATGGTTCGAATAATCACCGAGCCATGGCATGATGTCATGTTGCCGAAACATGTCAGCAGATTAGATTTGTGGAAATATTATTCTCTCTACGGTGGTATGTGGAACTTATTTTGCAGGGTCGGACACTATCCTTTTATTCGAACTCTTCTGTGGTGTATCCAGAGGAGGAACCCTACTTGCAATGCCGAAGACAACACTTCGCGCCGGACTCATCGTCATTGAAGCCTGGTTCAGGGGCTACTGAGGAAGTCCTAGATTAGGTGGTATCAGGATAGCCGGATAATATCCTTTGGCCGGACTGTTGGACTATCAAGATACATGATCGAAGACTTCGTCTCGTGTCCGGATGGAACTCTACTTGGCGTGGAAGGCAAGCTAGGCAGTACGGATATGGATATCTCCTCCTTTGTAACCGACCTTGTGTAACCCTAGCCCCCTCCGGTGTCTATATAAACCGGAGGGTTTTAGTCCATAGGACAACATACAATCATACCAGAGGCTAGCTTCTAGGGTTTAGCCTCACCGATCTCGTGGTAGATCAACTCTTGTAATACTCATATCATCAAGAATAAATCAAGCAGGACGTAGGGTTTTACCTCCATCAAGAAGGCCCAAACCTGTGTAAAACATTGTGTCCCCTGCCTCCTATTACCATCCGGCTTAGACGCACAGTTCGGGACCCCCTACCCGAGATCTGCCGGTTTTGACACTGACAATGGGCTCTGGCATAGTTGAGTTTGTTGCGTGACCTCTTTCAGTAGTAGGCTACCAGATGTCGGGGATGTAGGTGGTACTGTCTACCCATAGTAAAGAGTTAATGCTTCTGAAAGACTATGTCTCGGTCATCCGTTTCTCAAACATAATGTAGTGCGAGAAATTCAACGGAGGAGATCGAGTCTTGTGGGGAAAAGTGCACAAAGCTCTGTACAGTGTACAAACTAATCATGATTAGCCGTGTCCCCGGTTATGGATATTTTGAGTATCTGGTACTCGAATTATTGCTTTGATCTGATCATTTTACTTAATGAATTTGTTGGGTTATTAATATTATTTTGGGATTGAGTTGGGGGTACCTTCTCAATAATGGCATGAACTTGGTAGTAAATAAAATTTATTCCTTTGTTGTAGGGAAAATTTTATCTTTATGCAAAAATTAAACTTAGAGCCTCCACCAGCCAAATATGCATGTAATGATAGCCGTTATTCAGCATTGCTCTATAGTGTAAAATTGACAGTACATTCAATATACTGACCTATATGGTTGCATGATGCTTACGACGAGTAAGTGATACATTAGGGTTACGATGTCTACACTTGACTTTGTCATTGGTGTTATTGGGAAATCCATAACTTTGTTGTTACTTCCGCTATATTGATTGAGGTAATAGTATTTACATTACTCTATACATGTGATTTACCTGTGTTATAAATCCTCGAGTACTGTGTGTGTTAGCATACCGATCCAGGGATGACACTTAAGCACAGAGACTTCGATCCATTCGGGTATAGTTGCTACAAGATGGTATGAGAGCACATGTTAAATGTAGGACGTGACCCTAGAAACTGGCAAGCCCATAGGAAAGATTTTCCCTAAAATTTATTTTCAAAAAGATCTTTTACCTCTCTTCCTTTCTTAGCTTTATCAAATATTCCCTTTTAGTTAGACTATACCCTTTCCCCTTTTGACCAACCGAAGATTCAACTGATGTGACTACTCCAAGAAGTACAAGATATTGGACAACTAATACCACTTCGGAATAAATATGATTTTAATGTGCATTATAATAATGGAAAGTACAATGGTTGAAGACTCCGAAGACTTGGAGAATTTTGAAGGCTCAGAAGAATTTCTAGATTGGTATGATATAGGAAGGCTACCCTTATGGAACTCGTCAAACTAATGAAGTTGTCCATATCCGAGATCAAGATGTGTCGGAGAAATACCGGAACATGGAGCATTAAAACTCAAAGTTTTGTCAAAGAAAACCCTAAGGCAGGAGATATCAACTATGGAATGATAGCTCATTGACAATGACATGGGCATAAACACGACTATCCATGATGTTATCGCTCGCTTATGCTATTGTCACCGGGCTGAGTTAAGCATGCATTTCTTCAGAAGGATTGGATGACAAAAGGGCTAATGGAGCACCTATCAGCAAAAGATGAAGTTTTAACCTTAGCTGGTGTATCACCAGTATCTGGAGTATTACATCAAGAATTTTAAGATGGACCTGCAGAAGCCGTATTTGACAAGGAAGCATTTTGTGAGGAACTCAGGTCCCAGAAGCTAAAAGAAGCCAAGCTAGAGGAGCAAAATATCAAGATACGGGAGATTCATCAGGAACTGAAGGACAGTAGTGTCGGCGTTCTAGGAACGGGGGTCCCCAGACTTGCCTGCCTGCGGCCTGCGGCGTGGCTCGAGTGGGGACCCAACATGGCCCATCTTCATAAAGAACAAGACTCAAGACCCTCGTGAGGGGCCAAGCCTCGCGAGGCGGATGACACGGCGCATCCTCAGGCGCAGCCTCCTCAGGCTGGCTCGCGAGGAGACGGAGGTATCAAGGCGGGGTGCCTCGTGAGGTGCCCATGACGCAAGCCATGACGATCGAGGGCGCCAGGCGGGCGCCAGCACGCGCAGCGTCCTTCTTTCCTCTTTGGTGCAAAGGGGACAAGCATATCCGAGGAGTACCGAGGCATCAGGCAAAGGTTGCCATTCCGGTGCAACAAGACCAGGACCAAGCGGACTACGAGACGGAGGTCACCATGGGCCCAGCCCGGTGTCACCACCAGAGCCTTTGGCAGGCGAAGACTGCATTTGTCAGGATAGACGTACTCACTGTCCCCCTTCAAATTAGCTCGCCATTGTTGGATCCCTTCCCGCTCAATATTTGGGAAGAGGACCAGGGCCTCTATAAATAGGACTAGCCACCCACACAGCAGGGGGTTCGGTTGATTGGTTCAGTTCGGTTCGGTTCGGTTGGTCAGTTGGGATCTGGAAGAGAGGAAGAGAGAAAGAGAGAGATAGAAAGAGGTGGCTGAACTCCCCATAGCTGTTCATCACCCCAGCCAAGAACAGACCCTCGTGAGGCTGTTCTTCCTTGTATTGTTCATCCTCACCAGCCCCAGGGGGCAATCCATCCACCAAACACTGGAGTAGGGTATTACACCACATTGGTGGCCCGAACCAGTATAAATCTTGTGTCTTTCGTGCAGTTCTTTTAGTAGTCTAGATCCTAGAGAGACGGAGAGGTTGAAGGCGTAATCTTTGCACGCACCCCAGTGTTCGAACCTTAAGGGTCTGCCGGAACCCGAAATCCGGCATTTGGCGCGCCAGGTAGGGGTGCGCCGGAATTCGTCTTCACCGCTCCGCTCTCCTCTGACCGTCGCATCCATGTCTGACGCTCGTCGGGCCTGCGCCGAGCGCCGGGCCGCCATCGCTTCCCGCATCGCCCAGACGGCCCCCGTCGGTGGGCGTCCTCGTCGTTCCCCATCGCCCGCCGTCTATGCCGCCACCGGCCCGGCGGGGGGCGAGCAGCAGGCATCGTCTCAGCACCCGTCCGTGCGGCAAGACGGCCGCACCGCCACTCCGTCACTCGCACCAGCTGGCTCTTCGTCCCACGCACTCTGTGCACCCTTGGAGGTTCGAGCTGCGCTCATCGCGGCAAACGAGCTCCTGCACTACCGTCCCGTCGATGACGACTACGAGGAGTGGCTCGACCGCGTCGCTGAGCTCGTCTGCGCCGCAGGGGGCTCTCCTGCGTCGTCCGCCCCGTTGCGCCACACTCCGCCCCGCGCGGGCAACGAGGCTCCGTGGGCGAACCAGCCGCCTCCTCTCCAAGAATATGCCATGGCTCCAAGGCGCCTGGTCCCTGGGCGGAACCCGCTCCATCAGGCGCCAGCGCAGCAAGAGCGAAGCTGCCAAGAAATCCCTCGCCCGCAGGGGGCTGCCCGGGCGCTCCCTGCTCCAGCTTCGGCACGCCAAGACCCCGCCTTGCTCCTAGGTGCAGCGCGTGGGGACCCTCAAGACCGAGCTCTCCACCAACCGAGGCCTTTCGTGGCCACCGCGGGCTGCCACGCCTACACCACTGAGCTGCGCAGCGTCGCGTGGCCCGGCAAGTTCAAGCCCGACCTGCCTCCGCGATCAGACGACACAACCGATCCCGCAGAGTTCCTCTAGCTCTATGAGCTGGGCATCGAGGCTGCCGGCGGGGATGAAAAGGTCATGGCGAACTAGTTCCCCATGGCGCTCAAGGAAGGAGCTCGAACCTGGCTCCTGAATCTGGCTCCAGGCACGATCTCCTCCTGGGACCATATACGCGCCCGCTTCATCGCCAACTTCCAAGGTACTCGCGACCGGTCGCCCGCCGTGAGCGACATGCGCCGCATCAAGCAACAACCCGGAGAGACCTTGCAAAAGTACATCCAGCGCTTCAACAACGCGCGCCTCAAGATCCCCAAGGTGTCCGAGGAGGCCATCATCTCCGCCTTCTGTGACGGCGTGCGTGACGTCAAGATGAAGGAGGAGCTGGCGATGCATGAGGACATCTGCACCTCCCTGGAGCTGTTCAACTTGGCGAACAAGTGCGCCAGGGCTGAGGAGGGACGTCTCTCCCTCCTCGAGCTGCCTGCCGCGGACCCAGAAGAGAAGAGGCCCAAAGCCAAGGACGTGAAACGCAAGGGGGCTGCCATACTCGCGGGAGAACCAGACACCAAGCGGGGCAAGGATCTGCCCGAACCCTCCAGAGGCAGCCGGTACTGTGTGTACCACGACCTCCACACCCACAACACCAATGAATGTCAAGAGCTCTATGCCGTACGAGAAGTAAGGATCGGCCGAGGAGGAGGAAGAAACCCGGGGCGCTGGGAAGATCGCGGCCCGCGCCCGGGGTGGCGCGACCAGCCTCGCGAGGACCGCTGGCGGGACCTGCCTCGCGAGGGAGACTGGAGGGATCAGCCTCGTGAGGATCGCCCTCATGGCAATGCAGGCCTACCTCCACTACCGCCTCCACCAAGAAGGAACGAAGACCGCCATCAAGACGAGGGGGCTGGGGGCTTCCAGGAGCCGCGCGCGATCGCCTGCATCCTGGGCGGAGCTCAAGCCCCAGCCTCCCAATGTATCTTCAAGCAGTTTGCCCGCGAAGTGAATGCAGTTCTCCCCAAGCTCGAAGCAACGCGCCCCCTCAGGTGGTCGGCATGCCCCATCACATTCAGCTCGGCAGACCAGCTCAAGTGCGCGGCCACTGCAAGAGTCCTCCCGATGCTCTGCTCCCCAGTCATCAGCAACGTGCTGGTCACCAAGACCCTCATCGATGGCGGGGCAGGGCTGAACGTCCTGTCCGTGGAAACATTCAACAACCTCCAAGTGCCCTACGACCAGCTTCAGCCAATCAGGCCTTTCTCCGGGATCACCAACGGTTCCACAGTCCCGACCGGGCAGGTCCGCCTCCCTGTCACCTTTGGGGCTCGCAGCAACTACCGCACCGAACTCATCGACTTCGACGTCGCCCACATCCGCCTGCCGTACAACGCCATCCTCGGGTACCCAGCGCTAGCCAAGTTCATGGCCATGACTCACCACGGCTACAACGTCCTCAAGATGCCAGGAAGTGGCGGCGTCATCACAGTGCCCTGTGAGGAGAGAGATGCAGTGTGTTCCCTGGAGCGAGCCTTTCAGGCCGCGTCGCTAGAGGACCTAGATCGCGTAAGCAGGAGGCTTCCCGAGACCACCCCCAAGAAGAAGAAGACGTCGTCAGGCTCGGCCCCTCAGGGCCCGTGTCTGCCCAGGGGGACCCTCCTTCCATCGCATAGGAAAGCGCGCCCGGTGCCCTCCTCGGGAAGGGCTCGGGGGCTCTCACCTGGAGGGTCACCGACCTAGCCAGGGTCACGAGGGAGGCGCTTGGGCGTCATGTGGAGGCGTGCTTCGCAGCACGTTTCCCTTGAGAGGGAGCCAGGCGAGGAAGATCAGACCAGCAGGAGTTCGTTGACAAGGCCATTCAAGAGCTACACGAGACAAGGATCATGAGAGGTTGCCGCCGCTTGCCAGCCGTGGCCCCACATCCAGGCGAGGATGGTGGGCTGCGCGTCTGCGTCGACGTACCAGGGCTCAATCAGATCGCCACAACGGAGCGCCTCTGGCCCTCGCAAGTGGGGCGCTGTGGAGGTCCACCCCACAACTATGTTCGCATGCCTTACGACCTGCCGAGCATGGCTGCAGTGTACCAGCGCCTCATGAGGGGCATCATGGAGGCTCAAGAAGACAAGCATTCCGCGGCCTTGGCGGAGATGGAGGCAGCTCGCGAGGAGTCACCAGCGCCTCCGGAGCCTCCCGAGGCCCCGGGGCCTGGGGCTCGTGAGGATCGGCTTATGCAGCCCGTCAAGTCTGCTGCACCAACGCCACTACGCCGACGACATCCTCAGTTGACATCTTTCAAGTTCCGTTCTCAGCTGGGATCACCCTCCCAGGGTTGCATCACTCCCAGGCCGCGTGGGTCCGTCCCCGCGGCATGTATCTGCATTTACCTTTCCGTCGTTCGTTTGCCTTGTTGGGGGCGCCCGTCGGGCTGCATCATCCCAAAGCCGTTCGGGCCAGACCCAACGGCGTGTATCCCCTTAGCGTTTATTTCCAACTATGCATTGCCTATCACGCTTAGCTGCATGGTGCCCGTCCGCGGCATCTTTTCTTCCCATGTCGACTACTTGCACGTTAAAGGGGGGGTGCTTGAGCATCTCGACTCAGGGCTCTTACTGGCTCTCCAGCCCTCACCCTCTGGCCTTGTCCATGGCATCGCGACCTGGCATACCAGCGACGGCTGAGACAAGCTCGAGGGCCGGGACCCGAGGACGTAGAGTACCAGCATCTAACCAAATTTTGCAGCGACACATCTCAAGATACGGCCCAGTGCCGGGCGCAACCCGCCCAGAGGTAGGGCCTCGTGAGTCCCGCGCTGGCTCACGGGTGCCCAGATACACCTCGCCTACTCCAACCAGCAAGCTCTTGAGTGACTAACGATCGACTAACGGCCGCCATGGCAACACCATCTTCTTTCTGAGATGACCCTGCAGGATCCTTGGAGGGAACCGCGCAAGCCGAGGCCCTCACGAGGTTTCCTTCACCCTCGCCCGCACGAACCGCTTGCACATTAAAGGGGGGCGACTGAGCATCACGACTCGGGGCTCTTACTGGCTCTCCAGCCCTCACCCTCTGGCCTTGTCCACGGCATCGCGGCCTGGCATACCAGCGACGACTGAGACAAGCTCGAGGGCCGGGACCCGAGGACGTAGAGCAGAAAGGGGAGCAGAGGCGGGGAAGAGGGGGCCTCGCGAGGAGCTTGCCGGGCGATTCCGCTCCTGCCTACGCACGGACCCAACGGCACA
The DNA here is from genome assembly GCA_034509565.1 of Triticum monococcum. NCBI lineage: Eukaryota > Viridiplantae > Streptophyta > Magnoliopsida > Poales > Poaceae > Triticum > Triticum monococcum. Next base: position 292,780,533 of record CM067842.1, read on the forward strand.
CCTGGAACGGCCCCTGATCCTCAAGATAAGTTACCACCCACGGCACTGGCTGCTGCAGCACTACCCCCGCACCTAAAGCAACTCCGTACTAGCGACATTGCTTCCCTTTCTCACTAAGCGATGGCTGCTTGGGCGCCAAAGGGGACCCCCTGAGCATCGCGACTTAGGGGCTCTTACCGGACCTCGGGTCGCTCACCTCCTGGCCTTGACCACGGCATCGCGACCTGGCATACCAGCGACGGCTGACGCCGCCTTGGGACTGGGACCTGTCGGCGTAGAGCACCAAGCTCTCGTGAGGTGCGAAAGGGAAGGCTGAACTATAATGGAGTTGGCAACTCACGCGGATCCACGTCAAAAGGCTATACATATTAACAAACAGGACTACAGACACCTTAGAAGCCCACACGGGGCGCATTCCGAGTCCTCGTAGGGAACAAATCCTAAGGGATGCTAACTACATGAGCTACTTCGGGAGACGCCATCATCAACAGTGGGCCGTCAGGCACCGGCGCCAACTCCATCCAGATCAGGGTTGGCGACGGCCTGACGCGTCCGCGCTGCTCCTGGAGCGACGACGACTCGGGGGCTCGTAGCTGTCGTCGCTCGTCTCTGGAGTCGCGAAGCCTTCGCTGGAATCGCTGGACCCTTGGGCGCCTCTGCCCAGGGGGCGGTCGACGGGCCTAGCCCTCACCAGAGCGAGGTCCTGGCCACCTCTCCCACGGCAGCACTCCAGCCGGCGCCCGATCGCATCGAAGACCTTGCAGAATATCACCGCCACGCCGTCGTACTCTAGCTGGACCGTGAAGACACCTCTTTCCCTGCAGACCCGGGCAATCTCCCTCCAGCCGCGGGACATGTAGACCACGCCTGGGGCAGCGACACGACCTCGGCCTCGGTCGCGGGGGCGCTGCAGTCGGTGTGCTTCAGCTGGAGCTCTAGGGGCCCTCCTGGAGGAACAATGGAGGCGAAGAAGGGAGGAAGACGGATACAGGACTGAAGGGGAGTGACGACATGGAGCACGAACTCACGGGAGGAGCCCTCGGCATGAACTCCAGGAGGAACCACCCACGCCTTCGTAACCCGACGGCACCGACCGCGGGGATCAGCATGAACACCTCCGGGGCCCTCGACGTGGGCGTACAAGGGCAGCGGGAACCCCGGCGGAGCCCGCTCGCCCTAGGGCCTCGCCGCCGCCAGATGGTCCTCTTTGTCCCGGCTGCAATGGGCGAGTCGCTTCTTCGGCGGGAGAGGGTCTGGCCCTTCTCGAGGAGCCTTTCCCTTCTCCGCTGAAGAGAACCGGTGAATCGGAGCCATCACACCAAGACGGAGCAAGAACTGAGGCGAAGGAGAGAGCAAGAAGAGATGGACTGGACGGGCACGCGCGGTGCCGTAATTATAGCCGGCGAAGGCCAACCGCCGGTCTCCACGATCACAGGTAATCATAACACGTTCTTCATGCAAGGACTTGTCCGACTCGCACAATCACCAAGGCGTCATGGGGAAGCGGAGAGGCCACATCCAATCAACCGCCACGCGGCGCCCAGGGCCGCAGGCTGTTAGGGCCCGCGGTGCTTCGCCCTTGCCCTTTCGCGTCTCGGCACGGCCAAGACCATGCGCACCATGGGCCCGGGGGCTACTGTCGGCGTTCTGGGAACGGGGGTCCCCAGACTTGCCTCCCTGCGGCCTGCGGCGTGGCTCGAGTGGGGGCCCAACATGGCCCATCTTCATCAAGCACAAGACTCAAGACCCTCGCGATGGGCCAAGCCTCGCGAGGCGGACGACACGGCGCATCCTCAGGCACAGCCTCCTCAGGCTGGCTCGCGAGGAGATGGAGGTATCAAGGCGCGGTGCCTCGTGAGGTGCCCATGACGCAAGCCATGACGATCGAGGGCGACAGGCGGGCGCCAGCGCGCGCAGTGTCCTTCTTTCCTCTTTGGTGCAAAGGGGACAAGCATATCCGCGGAGTACCGAGGCATCAGGCAAAGGTTGCCATTCCGGTGCAACAAGACCAGGACCAAGCGGACTACGAGACGGAGGTCACCATGGAGCCCAGCCCGGCGTCACCACCAGAGCCTTTGGCAGGCGAAGACTGCTTTTGTCAGGATAGACGTACTCGCTGCGCCCCTTCAAATTAGCCCGCCATTGTTGGATCCCTTCCCGCTCAATATTTGGGAAGAGGACCAGGGCCTCTATAAATAGGACTAGCCACCCACACAGCAGGGGGGTTCGGTTGATTGGTTCGGTTCGGTTCGGTTGGTCAGTTGGGATCTGGAAGAGAGGAAGAGAGAAAGAGAGAGATAGAGAGAGGTGGCTGAACTCCCCATAGCTGTTCATCACCCCAGCCAAGAACAGACCCTCGCAAGGCTTTTCTTCCTTGTATTGTTCATCCTCACCAGCCCCAGGGGGCAATCCATCCACCACACACTGGAGTAGGGTATTACACCACATTGGTGGCCCGAACCAGTATAAATCTTGTGTCTTTCGTGCAGTTCTTTTAGTAGTCTAGATCCTAGCGAGACGGAGAGGTTGAAGGCGTAATCTCCGCGTGCACCCTAGTGTTCGAACCTTAAAGGTCTGCCGGAACCCGAAACCTGACAAGTAGGACCATGGTTCATGCCAAGGATGTTGAAACCCAGAAGTTTGGAACGCAAATCCTGTCAGGACCCCGATTCCAAGCCACATCAATCTAGCCGGTAACACCTCATATCACTTTGCGGCCTCACGCACGGTATCCCACGGGTGTCGCCTTACCATGGCCCGGGACCATTTGCGCCTTTTGGCTCACGTATATGATAGTGTCGCTAGCATCCATATGACAGAGAACCCGGGCCGACATGGCTAGTCGTGAACCCAAAGCGGCACAGACCTATGGAGACAGGCATACGTGAATCACATCGAACATGTCGGTCATCAACGAGTGATTCCGGGAACACTAGACTACATTTCCCCATAAGAAAGGCTGCGAAGGATAAACAACTAGATTGTCGGATCCCACTCATACCAAGCATTTCAATCATACACACAATATGCCCGATATGAGTACATACAACATGGCATCACAACAAAAGTCTACAACTCAAGTACTTTATTTAAAGGCTGCAGAGAGCCATACATAACATGTTCATACAGATAGGGGTCACATGACCCGATACTCAAGTCATACAATCATACAAGCACATGCGGAAGCAACTAGTCTGAGTACAGATTCTAGAAATAAAGAAGGCTTCTCGAAGCCTGTCTATCTACATAGGGCCCTCCATGGCTAGGATCACCACCTGGGTGGCTAGTCACTCGTCGACGTCAAGGTCTACATAAAACCCATCGGAGGGGGCAGTGTTGTCGTCTGAAAACAATAAATAAGCAAACATGAGTACAAAGGTACTCAGCAAGTCTTACATCAGAACCTACTATACATGCTCATTCTCAAGAAGGTGGTGGGGGTTATGCAGCAAGCCAGCTTTGACTCTTGGCTAAGCTATCCTATGGAACCTCTTTAGTAACTCGTGTCCAAACCGTCAGCCGCCGGTGGCTACCAGGGGCAACTCTGGGCTGGCCTACCGGAAGTTTAGACAATCTGAGTGTGCCCTGAGAAAGAGATATGTGTAGCTCCTATCAGGATTTGTCGGCACATTCGGGCGGTGTTGCTGGACTTGTTTTGACCTGTCGAATCATCTTGTTGTACCGAGATACCGACTCTGATCGGTGTCTTGGGTTGAGGTCTATTCCTTCGTTGACCATGAGAGCTTGTTATGGGCTAAGTTGGGACCCCACTGCAGGGATTGATCTTTCGAAAGCCGTGCCCGCGGTTATGGGCAGATGGGAATTTGTTAATGTCCGGTTGTAGATAACTTGAACCTTAATTAATTAAAATGAATCAACTGAGTGTGTTGCCGTGATGGCCTCTTCTCGGTGGAGTCCGGGAAGTGGACACGGCGTTGGAGTTATGTTTGCGCTGGTTGCTCTCTTTCACGTTCGTGCTTTGCCTCCTCTTCTCACTCTCTTTTGCGAATAAGTTAGCCACCATATATGCTAGTCGCTTGTTGCAGCTCCACTTATGCATTACCCCCTTTCCTACCTATTAAACTTAAATAGTCTTGATCGCGAGGGTGCGAGATTGCTGAGTCCCTGTGGCTCACAGATTACTATTACACCAGATGCAGGGACAGATGATACAGCTCCAGATGGCGCGCTCGAGCTCAAGTGGGAGTACGACGAGGACTCTCAGCATTACTATGTGTCTTTTCCTGATGATCAGTAGTGGTGCCTATTCGGGGTTAGATTTAGGGCCTTGTCGCATGTTGGGGGTCTTTTCTATTTTGGCGCCGTAGTCGGGCCATGAGTGATTTGTATGATGGATGTTATTTATGTACTTTGATGTGACGTGGCGAGTGTAAGCCAACTATGTTATTCCCCTTCATATTATTTATGTACATGGGATGTGTGATGATTTCCCGACTTGCGACATTGCTTGCAATGCGGCTACGCCTCTAAGTCGTGCCTCGACACGTGGGAGATATAGCCGCATCGAGGGCGTTACATGTTGGTATCAGAGCCTTCCCCGACCTTAGGAGCCCCCATTGCTTGATCGTTTTTAGCAACCGAGTTGTGTCTAGAAAAATGTTTTGAGTCCTTAGGAATTATATATCGGAGAGCTTACGAATTCTTTTTACTTCCCAGTCTCCTCATCGCTCTGGTAAGGCATCCTGACGTAGAGTTTTGACTCTTGTCTTCTCAAATTTCACTAAAATTTTTTTTTAGGATCACGCGAGTATCTTGGATTTCTTCCGATGGCTTATGATGAGAATACTGTCTTGGTGCCTCCTGTCAGGGGTTTAATGGAAGTGTCCTGGGGAGTTGAGCTCTGAGGTGTTGTCATCATAATTTTATCGTTGCAATTCTGGTATACTTGAGATATGTGCGCGACATCGAAAATCTCCTTTATGCAGTTTGTTGGTGAGATAACCTCGACGCCACCCAGTACTGGGGCGGGAGTTCGGGAGTATCGCCATAACTTGTATAACGGATGCTTTTTGAAGGTTGAGGTAGATGGTTTCCGAAGGTTTCTTGGTTATGTGTTGAAGGATGGATACAACTGGATGTAGGATTTGCTAGCTTGGGTGAGATATTATGCTTCCCCTGTATCCCCAACACCTGATTGCCTAACCGGAAAGTTTCGGGAGTTTCATAGGTGGGAATTCAAGTAGCTCTTAGGATATCTTTCCAACAGATGTATGGTATGAAATTGGGGTTCGACGTCTAGTGGTTCGCCTATTCACGGTCGATTTTACAGTGGTTTCGTTGTGTCTTAAAGAGTCCTTGGCTATGCTGACTCGGGGACGCTTCGTATGTCATGTGCACTGCCTTGTACATGATGGTACTGTACGATCGAGCCCGTGTAGGTCCCACCACGAAAACTTCGGACGAAATTTCTATCATATGTTTGTTCCGGCTTATTCCGCAAGCCAACCCTTGGTTTTATTTTGAGTTGTGGTATTCGAGTTGCTCCGAAGTCATGTGTTGATTCCATCCCTCGTTGATGTACCTCTTCTACCTGATTCTTCGTGGCTTCGCAATTTAGGAATATGTGACCACTTCAAGAGAAGTGCATTCGTTCGTTTTGTTCGGATGTGAAGACTTTTTGTTGCAATTTTCATTCCGTTCGATTCACCTTCAATATTTGTCTACTTGTGTGCTAATGGTGGTCAAACTCTTTAGGATGGCTCCTCCAACGCGCACGACTCCGAATCCTGATCCGCCACCACCTCCACCGCCTCCGGAGGCTTGGCAAGCTGTGATGGCCGCAACTAATGCAAATACACAGTTGATCATGCAAATCCTCCAAGAGCGGAATCAAGGAAGTCAAGGGAATCAAGGAAACAACCAGAACCATTATGCTACTCTGAACCAGTTCCTCGCAAATGGTCCAAAGACGTTCAGCAATTGTGTTGAGGCTACCGATGCTGACGATTGGCTAGTGGATCTGGGCAAGCATTTTGAATGCAGCAACGTCAGGCCTGAAGATTTCGTCAAGTTCGCTTCTTTCCAGCTCAAAGATCAGGCTGCAGAGTGGTTCCAGCAGTACAAGGATTCCAGAGGTGGACGTTTGATCACTTGGGATGATTTCCGTCGTTATTTCCGAGCTCATCACATCCCTCAAAGTGTGACTGAAAGCAAACGTGAGGAATTCCGCAATCTGAAGCAAGGCTCTTTATCTGTCTATGACTACAACAAGTTGTTCCAGAAGCTCGCCCGTTTTGCCAAGCAGGATGTTCCTGATGAGAAGAGCATGATCTATCAGTTCAGGGGTGGTCTCCGTTAAGAAATTCAGCTCACTCTTGTCCTCTTTGAGCCGTTGAGATACGATGAGTTCTACAACATGGCACTGAAGCAAGAGGCTGCTCAGTTGAGGTGTGATGCTTCCAGGAAGCGAGTCAGAGACACTACGCCTTCTTCCTCTACTCAAGTGGCCAATCAGTAGAAGTATTGGCTTCCTCCTCCTCCGTTCCGTCAGCCGTATCAGCAGAAGAGCAAAGGTGGCAGTGGTTCATCCCACCCACCCAACCCAGGCTTTCAGAACAAGACTTCGTCTCAAGCTCCAAGATCGAGTGCTCCTTACCACCGTCCGCTCTCAGTGGTCACGTGCAACAAGTGCCAACAGAAGGGTCACTACGCCAACAAGTGTTTCAACCAGAGGCGTCTTCCTCCTCCTCCTCCTGTCAGATCGGCAAGTACAACTATGGTCAAGCATAATCACAAGCACGCCAAGGTCAATATGGTGAATGCAGCTCAGGCAGAGGATTCGTCAGATGTGATCATGGGTAACCTTCCTGTTAACGATGTTCCCGCAAAAGTACTTTTTGATACTGGTGCATCACATTGTTTCATCTCGAGACCTTTCGCATCCAAGCATGGGTGGTTTTCTCAAGTTATGCATAAACCATTAGCAGTTGTCTCTCCGAGTAGATGCTTGCTTGCTAACTATGAAGTTCCGGATATTTCTATCTCACTGGGTGACTTCAAGTTTCTAGCTTCCCCAATGATTCTTGGTAATTCCGATATCGATCTTATTCTTGGGATGGACTGGCTCTCTAAGCATAAAGCTCAGCTTGATTGTCCAGCCAAGCAGATTCAACTGACTCATTCGTCTGAGGATGTCATTGTCTTTGCTGCTCGGGATAATACCATCCGGTTGTTTTCTCTCAATGAGAAGGGTGAATTGGATGCTATTTCGCAGATTCTGGTTGTTTGTGAGTATCAAGACGTCTTCCCAGAAGAACTCCCAGGCATGCCTCCGCACCGGCCGGTTGAATTTGTTATTGAACTTGAGCCCGGTACAGAACCTGTGTGCAAACGTCCCTACAAGCTCGGCCCCGAAGAGTTGAAGGAGTTGAAGAAACCACTCGATGTTCAAGAAAGAATGGGTCTCATTCGGCCTAGTACTTCTCCGTGGGGTTGTGGTGTTCTTTTTGTGAAGAAGAAAGATGGAACAGATCGACTTTGTGTTGATTATCGTCCATTGAACAAGAAGACCATCAAGAACAAATACCCACTTCCCAACATCAATGAGCTATTCGAACAACTCAAGGGTGCCCAAGTATTCTCCAAGCTTGACCTCCGTATGGGTTATCATCAAATTCGCATTCGTGAGCAAGATATTCCCAAGACGGCGTTCAGAACAAGCTATGGGTCATATGAATACACTGTCATGTCTTTTGGCCTCGCCAACGCTCCTCCGACATTCTCTCGCATGATGAACTTCATCTTCAACCCCTACACCAATGACTTCGTTTTGGTCTATCTCGACGACATTCTGGTTTTCTCGAAGAACAAGGAAGATCATGCCAAGCACTTGCTTTTGGTTCTTGACAAGCTCAGGGAACATCAGTTCTACGCCAAGTTCTCCAAGTGTGAATTTTGGCTCGATGAGGTGCTTTATCTTGGCCATATCATCTCTGCCAAGGGCATTTCCGTGGATCCTGAGAAGGTGTCTGCAATTGTTAATTGGGAACCTCCTCAGAACGTGAAGCAACTCCATAGCTTCCTCGGTCTCGCAAGCTATTGCCGAAGGTTCGTTTAGAATTTTTCCAAGATCGCGAAGCCTCTCTCAAATCTTCTTCAGAAGTACGTCAAGTACGTTTGGTCTCCGGAGTGTGATATTGCTTTCAACGCTTTGAAAGAGAAGTTGATCACTGCTCCAGTTCTGACTTCGCCTGACGAAACCAAGCCGTACGAGGTCTTTTGTGATGCCTCTCTCCAAGGTCTAGGTGCTGTACTGATGCAAGAGAAGAAAGTTGTTGCTTATACCTCTCGCCAGTTGAAGCCTAATGAGAAGAACTACCCCACTCATGATCTCGAGTTGGCGGCAGTTGTGCATGCTTTGTTGACTTGGAGACTTGTTCTATTGGGAAGGAAAGTGGACATTTTCACTGATCACAAGAGTCTCAAGTACATCTTCACCCAGCCTAATCTCAACCTTAGGCAGACTCGATGGGTCGAAATGATTCAAGAGTACAATCCGAGTATCGAGTATACTCCAGGCAAGGCTAATGTGATTGCTGACGCTTTGAGCAGAAAAGCATATTGCAACAGTCTGATTCTCAAGCCTTATCAACCCGAGCTTTGTGAAGCTTTCCGCAAACTTAATCTGCAAATTGTTCCTCAAGGTTTCCTTGCCAACCTTCAAGTCTCTCCTACCTTGGAAGACCAGATTCGCCAAGCCCAGCTTCTTGATGCTATGGTGAAGAAGGTGAAGATTGGTATTGCAAAGAGTCAGTCCAAGTACAAGTGCTACCGACTTGATGACAAGGACACTCTCTTCTTCGAGGATCGAATTGTTGTGCCCACAGGTGAACTTCGTAAAGTGATCATGAACGAGGCTCACAACTCTCTCCTCTCCATCCACCCTGGTAGCACGAAGATGTATCAGGATCTGAAGCAAACCTATTGGTGGACTCGAATGAAGCGCGAGATCGCTCAATTCGTGAATGAATGTGATGTCTGCAGAAGAGTGAAGGCAGAACACCAAAGGCCAGCAGGTCTCCTCCAACCTCTTGCCATTCCAGAATGGAAGTTTGATCACATTGAAATGGACTTCGTGACTGGGTTTCCAAAGTCCAAGCGTGGCAATGATGCTATATTCGTTGTCATCGACAAGCTCACCAAAGTGGCTCACTTTCTGCCTATCAAAGAGTCAATCACTGCAGCTCAATTGGCGGAACTCTATACCTCTCGAATTGTCTCTCTGCACGGTATTCCTCAAGTGATATCTTGAGACCGTGGCGGCATCTTTACCTCCAAGTTTTGGGATTCTTTTCAGAAGGCCATGGGCACCAACATTCGCTTCAGCACTGCTTTCCATCCTCAAACAAGCGGTCAGGTCGAGCGTGTCAATCAGATTCTTGAAGATATGCTCAGGGCTTGTGTTATCTCCTTTGGCATGAAGTGGGAGGATTGTCTTCCTTATGCGGAATTCTCGTACAACAAATTTTTTCAAGCAAGTTCGGGCAAGGCCCCATTTGAAATTCTGTATGTTAGGAAATGCTGTACACCTCTCAACTGGTCTGAAACCGGTGAACGTCAGCTGCTGGGTAATGACTTAATCACAGAGGCAGAAGAAGTGTGCAAGGTCATTCGTGATAACCTCAAAGCAGCCCAATCCCGCCAGAAGAGCTACTATGATAGTAAGCACCGTGATTTGGCTTTCGAGATCGGAGATCATGTTTACCTCCGCGTGTCTCCTATGAAAGGGACTCGTCGCTTCGGTATCAAAGGGAAGCTTGCCCCCAGATACGTCGGGCCTTTCAAGATTGTCAGCAAGAGAGGTGACCTCGCCTATCAACTCGAGCTTCCTTCAAACTTTGCCAATGTTCATGATGTGTTCCATGTCTCCCAACTCCGAAAGTGCTTCAAGACGCCTGAGCGCACCGTCAACTTCGAGGACATTGAGCTCTAAGAAGATCTCTCTTACCGTGAGCACCCAGTTGCAATCCTTGAAGAGACTGAACGCAGAACTCGCAACAAGTCAATCAAATTTCTCAAAGTCAAGTGGTCACACCATTCCGACCATGAAGCTACCTGGGAACGTGAGGATCACCTCCGTTCTGAGTACCCAGAGCTCTTTTAGTCCTAGATCTTGGGACGAGATCTTTTCGTAGTGGTGGAGTGTTGTAACGCCCCAGATATTACTTTCCCAATTTGTACTCCAACTCTTGCCGTTTCCGGCATTAAGTTATATTTATTCCTCGGGTTTGGGTCTTTGTCTTCGTGTGTTGTTTTCGTTTTCGTGCATCTCATATCATGTCATCACGTGCATTGCATTTGCATACATGTTCATCTCATGCATTCGAGCATTTTCCCCGTTGTCCGTTTTGCATTCCGGCGCTTCGTTTTCCTCCGGTGGCCATTTCTAGCTTTCTTTCGTGTGTGGGGATTAAACATTTCCGGACTGGACCGAGACTTGCCATGCGTCCTTGGATTACTACTGGTAGACCGCCTGTCAAGTTTCGGGTCATTTGGACTTCGTTTGATACTCCAACGGTTAACCGAGGGACCGAAAAGGCCCCGTGTGTGTTGCAGCCCAACACCCCTCCTATTTGGCCCAAAACCCACCAAACTCTGCTCCATCGTCTCGGCCGTTTGATCACGATCGCGTGGGCGAAAACCGCACCTCATTTGGACTCTCCTAGCCCCCTCTATGCCTATAAATACCCCTCCATTCCGGATCTCGTCTCCCCCGTCCAAACCCTAGTCCAAAAAAAAACAGATCCTCGCGCCGACGGACACGTCCGCCCCCGCCTCCGTCCAACCGGACGCCGCCACGTGGGCGTGCGCCCACATCCCCGCCGCCAGGCCCGGGAGGCCCGTGGCCGGCCCCCGAGGCCCACGCCGCCGCCTGGCTCCCTCAGCGCCCCCGCCGCCTTCTTCCTCCTCGCCGGTGGCCGGCGCCACCGCGCCGCCGCGCGCGCCCTTGCTGGCCGGCGCCCGAAGCGCCCCGCCGGGCTACCGCCGCCTCCGCCCGCAGGCCACCGCGCCGGGCGCCACCGTCCCCGGCGACCACCGGATCCGGGCCCCGGCCCCTCCTCTCCTTCCCCGGTGAAACTACGGCGAGCCTCAAGTCCCAGCTACGGCGGACCTCGTTTTCCGCGCCGATGAACAGTACCTGCTACAGCGGATCTGAGATCTAAAATCCCCAGTTGACTTTTATCCCCGAAACCCTAGATTTTCATGCCTACTTTGACTGCTCATATCTTTGCATCCGTAGCTCCGTTTTGGACATATGATATACCAAAATCTTCGCCTCGACGAGTAAATCATTTCATTCCATTGCATCATTTGCATTTAAGGTCATATTGTTGCCGAAAATGCTGTTAGAAGGAGGCATCGTGAGTTAAATTGCAGATCCGTTAGCTCATCATTGACTTTTGTCATTTTTGCCATGTTTATTGTGTGCATGATATGCCTGTGACCCTTTGGAATGAATTGTTAAGATTTTAGTCTTCTTTCCAGAGGTGCCACCCATGCATTTTTAGGATGTGTGTGGTGTCTTGTGCAAGCTTGCAAAGAGGGGTACCTGAGATTGCTGATTTCAGGGACTTAGTGATTTTCACTAAGTCTGGGATGTTTTAGTTCATGATGCTATATGTCCAGCTTGTTTCCTAGTGATCCGTGCCTCTTTTGAGGATGATCAGTAAGAGTGGTTTGTTATGCTTGTTGTGCTTTATCCATCCATGTCTTTACTTGTCATGTTGGAGCACCCTAGGTTGACTCAATCGAGCTCAACTTTTGCATAGTTGTTTATTTGGGCAGATCGTGAACTCTTTTGCGATTTTGCTGGTGCTATTGCTAGTGATCCATACATGCTATGCCATTGCTCTTGCCATGTCTAGCTAGAATTTTGTGCCTTCTTTATGGATATATGCTTGCCTTGCCATGACTTGCACCGTAGTGAGTGCATCAAGCTCGTTTACATGCCTCCGTGAGTTATAATTTCAGCATGTCTCAGTTTTCACTAAGTCTGAAAACTGATTGTGTTTCATCTATGTTCGTGTGCTCGTCAGAGTATTTTGTGAACCCTTTTGGCCCCAGGTAATTTTGGGTGTTTTGTTAAGCTTGTTGAGTAGCTCCATGCCATGTTCTTACTTGTCATGTTCAGATTATGTTTCATGTTGTTTTGCTGCTCCGAAGAGAGCATCGTGGTCTGAAATTTCAGACTAGTGTTAATTTCACTAAGTCTGAAATCTGTTTTGCTTATTCAGTTTTGCCATGCTTGTTTGAACCCCTTAATGGATGAATTTTCCTATGGCTCAGTCCTAGTGATTTGTTAAGCATCTTGTGTACATCCCTGCCATGTATTTTGTGTTCATGTTTGGTGGCTGTAGCATGTTCATTTCGTTGCATTTAGGAGCCTACTTGCTGTAAATCGCAGATCGGTTCATTTCGTAAAACGCTTGCCATTTCCAAACTGTAGCTCCGATTCCTATGATCTTTATATCGTTTTCAGGTGATTTCTTCCCCTCTATCCAGTGGCACACTTGGTTATCCAAGTTGAGGCCGGGTTCATGCATTTCCTGTCACGTCTTGCATTTTGCATCCCGCATCGCATCCCGCATAGCATACCATCTTTGCATATTATTGGTTGCCCTTGCACGTGGTTGATTGTATCCTTGTTGCTTGTTTGTGTTATTGGGTAGAGCCAGGAGACGAGTTCGCTAACGAGGAGCCCGTTGAGTTTGCTTTTGAGGATCCAGTCAACTCTGACAACTGTGTAGGCAAGATGATCATACCCTCGAAATCACTACTATCTTTGCTATGCTAGTTGCTCGCTCTTTTGCTTTGCCAATGCTACGATGCCTACCACTTGCTTGTCAGCCTCCCAATTGCCATGATTGAGCCTCTAACCCACCTTTGTCCTAGCAAACCGTTGATTAGCTATGTTACCGCTTTGCTCAACCCCTTCTTATAGCGTTGCTAGTTGCAGGTGAACATTGGAGCCGTTCCTTGTTGGAACATTTATTTACTTGTTGGGATATCATTATACTGCTATGTTATCTTAGTTCATCTATATACTTGGTAAAGGGTGGAAGGCTCGGCCTCTCGCCTAGTGTTTTGTTCCACTCTTGCCGCCCTAGTTTCCGTCATATCGGTGTTATGTTCCCGGATTGTTGCGTCCCTTACGCGGTTGGGCTATAATGGGAACCCCTTGATAGTTCGCCTTGATTAAAGCTTTTCCAGCAATGCCCAACATTGGTTTTACCATTTTCCACCTACCCCTTTTTCCCTTGGGTTTCCGGAGCCCGAGGGTCATCTTATTTTAAACCCCCCCGGGCCAGTGCTCCTCTGAGTGTTGGTCCAAACCGTCAGCCGTCGGTGGCTACCAGGGGCAACTCTGGGCTGGCCTACCGGAAGTTTAGAAAATCTGAGTGTGCCTTGAGAAAGAGATATGTGCAGCTCCTATCGGGATTTGTCGGCACATTTGGGCGGTGTTGCTGGACTTGTTTTGACCTGTCGAATCATCTTGTTGTACCGAGATACCGAGTCTGATCGGTGTGTCTTGGGTGGAGGTCTATTCCTTCGTTGACCGTGAGAGCTTGTTATGGGCTAAGTTGGGACCCCCCCTGCAGGGATTGATCTTCCGAAAGCCGTGCCCGCGGTTATGGGCAGATGGGAATTTGTTAATGTCCGGTTGTAGATAAATTGAACCTTAATTAATTAAAATGAATCAACTGAGTGTGTTGCCGTGATGTCCTCTTCTCGGCGGAGTCCGGGAAGTGGACACGGCGTTGGAGTTATGTTTGCACAGGTTGCTCTCTAGTTTCACGTCCGTGCTTTGCCTCCTCTTCTCGCTCTCTTTTGCGAATAAGTTAGCCACCATATATGCTAGTCGCTTGCTGCAGCTCCACTTATGCATTACCCCCTTTCCTACCTATTAAGCTTAAATAGTCTTGATCGCGAGGGTGCGAGATTGCTGAGTCCCTGTGGCTCACAGATTCCTATTACACCAAATGCAGGGACAGATGATACAGCTCCAGATGGCGCGCTCGAGCTCAAGTGGGAGTATGACGAGGACTCTCAGCGTTACTATGTGTCTTTTCCTGATGATCGGTAGTGGTGCCTATTCGGGGTTAGATTCAGGGCCTTGTCGCATGTTGGGGGTCTTTTCTATTTTGGCGTCGTAGTCGGGCCATGAGTCATTTGTATGATCGATGTTATTTATGTACTTTGATGTGACGTGGCGAGTGTAAGCCAACTATGTTATTCCCCTTCATATTATTTATGTACATGGGATGTGTGATGATTTCCCGACTTGCGACATTGCTTTCATTGCGGCTATGCCTCTAAGTCGTGCCTCGACACGTGGGAGATATAGCCACATCATGGGCGTTACACCTCAATACTCGTCAGAAGTATTATGTTTCCGCTGTAATGAAGCAGGGCACTTTGCCAGAGATTGTCCCAATGAGGATTTGCGTGTTGAATAGTTGAGTTTTTGAGAAAGATAGTAGTAGTTGTGGGAACATTTCTTTTTGTATTCACGTATTGAGTTGAGGCATGTAATGAGAAATGCAGAAGATTGTAGTAATTTGAGAAACGATAAAGTTAGCATCATTGGTACTGATTTGGATTTTATGAGTTTTTACTCTATGAAGAAAGATTTGACCATTTTTGAGGATATGAGAAATATGGTCTACGGAAGAATTTGTGCATTTCAAGGTGGTAGTATCCTGTGAGGACACTTGACCCCTCGAAAAGATAATGATATTCCATGGAGTGGACTTGAGACAAAATAAGTACAAGTTTTGTCTCGATATGTGGGATACCCCAAGAATATGAAGGGATCAAGTACTATTGGAATATAAGGGAAGTATAATGTGGGTAATATGGAGCAATTGTAACTCCATGATGAGTCTGAGTAATCATGTCTTAGTTGGGTACCAAATGAAGGAAGAGAGACAATACAATTGGATGGATTTAAGAATCCTAGGAATCTGGATGTTGGAATAATGATCAGTTGCCCCCAGGCTCCAAGACCTGCCAAGAAGCAAGCACACTCTTGCTGAAGGTAAAACCCTGGAAGAAGTTACATTTATAACAGATGTTCTTATAGGAGTTTACGCAAAACCTGAGAGTTGTGAAGGAATGATAGATGTTTGTTTGGCTTAAAGAATCAATGGATTTATCCGAACTTGGTTCATCAACAAGAGAAATTCTGTAGTGCTTGTGAGGATGACCAAGTGTTAGAATATGAGATTCGCTAAACCATATACAAGGTAATGATTTGTGTGCGGGATGGATTGATCACCATACTGACTTACTCTTATCATTTGCCATGATATGGGATGGCAAATCTGAGTGACTTACCCATAGTAGAGCAATGACGAATCAAAACCTTGTTTAAACCTTAGAATGGTATGACAATTTTCCCTTGTACAAGGCAGTTGTTGCCAACCATAGGTCATATGGTGAGAATGGAGACAAGGCCCATTTCCTGCAGGAGAAACCATAAATTGATGACCACCATGAGATATTGATAGTTGTTTTGTATTGGCGCCAGACCTGTCAGCTAAGAAGACCTAGTCTCGGAAGAACCTTACCAAGATGAAAGGACACAAGAATTGATGAAAAAGGTTATGCCAGTACCGGAAGGTCCTAGAGAAGAAATTATCCTGAAGATCTGAGAGGATCGACATTGTCAACGAAAAGGATGAAGTATATGAGATTTGATGGAACCGTAACCATGCTTTAAGGGTGGTAGCACCCAGACCCCCGGTGATGATCGATGGATTTTTAGAAGGCCCCCGAACCTAACCTATTTCTTGCTAGCCTCTCCGAATCTCGAGGGCGAGAGTCATTTTAAGGGTGGTAGGTTTGTAACATCCCAAAATTCTAAATTTTGGAATGTTATATTAAATAAATAGTTTTGTTTTGTTTGCTTGATTGTGGTGTGGTGTGGTTGGTAGTGTGAAATTGAGTGCAATTTGAAACTTTTTGGAAGTTAAATGAGAGGGAATGAAATAACTTTCCCAAACTTTCACCTTGCATTTTTTATCTCCATGAATTCAAATTCTTTTTCAAATACAAAACCCTAGAGTGAAGATGATATGACTTCTTCCATTTAAATTAATGAAAAGGGTTTTTGAAAATATTTGAATTTTATATGGAAATATTTCAAATTCAGAAACTTTATGCAACTCAATGATTTTCAAGAGAGAAGATAAAATGACCTCTTCAAAACATATGAAATATGAGTTGGAAGTTTAAAAGAAATTAAATTTTAAGGCCCTATGAAATTATTTTCATTTTGAAGTTGTTTGGTTTTTATTCAAATTACTTTTCTCCATAAATAAATATATGGAAAATAGGGTAAAATGATTCCCTACAGTAGAAAATTGGAGAAAAATTGATTTGAAATCATTTTGCTATTTTTTTAAAATGATTTTGATGTGGTTTTATTGAACCAGTAGCACTCTTTGCTTTATTTAAATTTTTGTGGATTTTATTTAAGGCTAAAAAATGTTCATGTTGTAGGAAATCTTTTTTTGATAATTTTCATATATTATATGCCTATAGTATATTTTTATTTTATTTGGTTTAAATTGTTTTCTTCTCTATAAAAATTGTTTTTTTTAAACTTCAGGCCGCTGAACTGGGCCGGCCTAGCGCCCGCACCGCCTTACTCCTCCCGTCGCAGTCTGTCGCGAGCACGAGTCACCGCCGCTCGCCGTGTCTGCCCCGGGCACCTTCGCCCCTTGCCCCTACCTCAAGCCGCTACCTCGGCCTTCCCCCTATAAGTAGCCGTGTCCCGCCGCCTCTCTCCTCCCCGCGTCTCGCCGCGCCGCTGCTGCCGCCAGCCGTGGCCACCGCCGCTTCGCCGCCAACACCGCGGTTTGCCTCAACGCCGGAGCCACCGCCGCTGAACCCCACCGCTCGAACCGGTAAAACCGCCGGTCCGGTTTATCTTTTAGGGTTTTCCTTTGGTTTTTCTTAAAAACTGGTTTGTTATTTAAGTTTAGATTATTTAGTGAACGTTCGCTTGTTAGGTCTTCACAACGAATGAATTCATTATTTTAGTTTCTGTAGCAAACGTGCGTTCGTTAGCTTTTCTGTCTCGTAGCAAGGGACCCGTTTGTGATTAGTTTACTTACAAATTAGCCCTTGCTTTTCAATCTATCACATCTTTTTGCTCCTTTGTCCAAATCCAATGAAACCAATGGCCACTTCTTCGTTATGATCCCCTCTATCGAGATAACCAACTTAAACATATTTTTTTAAAAGTTTGAAATTTGGTTTCAAACTGATTTGAATTCAAACTTCTTTTGTTCATAACTTGAGTTTCGTAACTCCAATTTAATTGATTCTTTTGGTATAGTTAGAAATTGTTTTCTGTTGCAAGAGTTAATTGCTTGTTATCGAAGTTTCCGAGATCTTTTCTTTGATTCTTTGCATGAGTGCTTATGTATGCAATTGCTTGCTCACGATAGATTGACCGGAGTGTCACGAGTAGAACTATCAGGAGTTATTAATGCGAATCATCTTCATCAACAGTACAAGGCAAGTTCACACTTTGATCATATCCCTTTATTACCAAGTTTTTATGCATTAGTCTCAACCCTCAAACATTGCATGAGTAGAATTGTGTACATGTGGTTATGGGATGTATTTGCTGAGGTAGAAACCTATTGTCCTTTTATCAACCCCAGGAATTTATGTTATGCTCATACTACTTTGCTATGCTTGTAGACTTGGATTGGTATGTGAGATTCATGAAAGTTGCGAGAGTTATATTAACTAAGGGAAACTTAAGGTGGCAACTTTAATACACATCTGGGTGGAATGGTGGGCACCCTGGGGATATAACAGTGGTTTGCCCGAACACCTGGGAATATACCAGTGTTGTCCAAGGAGATCTCGGGGAAACCGTGTGATCATTATATGGTTTGCCACCCAGGATCAAAGGGATCATAAGATTATTCATGCTAGAAACTTCCGTGTGCATCCACAAGCCATTATGGGCTCTGGCATAGTTGAGTATGTTGCATGACCTCTTTTAGTGGTAGGCTAGCAGATGTAGGGGGTGTGGGTGGTACTGTCTAACCATAGTAAAGAGTTAATGCTTCTGAAAGACTATGCCTCGGTCATCCATTTCTCAAACATCATGTAGTGCGAGAAATTCAACGGAGGAGATCGAGACTTGTGGGGAAAAGTGCGCAAACATCTGCAGAGTGTACAAACTTATCATGATTGGTCGTGTCCCCGGTTATGGACATTTTGAGTATCTGGTACTTGAATTATTTATTTGATCTCATCACTTTAGTTAATGAATTTGTTGGGTTATTAATATTATTTTGGGATTGAGTTGGGGGTACCTTCTCAATAATGGCATAAACTTGGTAGTAAATAAAATTTATTCCTTTGTTGTAAGGAAAAATTAGCTTTATGCAAAAATTAAACTTAGATCCTCCACCAGCCGAATATGCATGTAGTGATAGCCATTATTCAGCATTAATCTATAGTGTAAAATTGCCAGTACATTCAATGTACTGACCTATATGGCTGCAACGTCTCATGTTGAAGGATGCTTACAATAAGTAAGTGATATGTTAGGGTTACGATGTCTACACTCAAATTTAACGTTGGTGTTAATGGGAAATCCACAACTTTGTTGTTACTTCCGCTATATGGATTGAGGTAATAGTATTTACGTTACTCTATACATATGATTTACCTTTGTTATAAATCCTCGAGTACTGTGTGTCAGCATACCGATCCAGGGATGACACTTAAGCATAGAGACTTCAATCCATTCGGGTCGGGTCGCTACAAGGACGTGCCCTAGGGGGTGGGGGCGCTCTCCACCCTTGTGGTGGCCTTGTGACTCTTCTCTGATATCTTTTTGTTCCAGTATTTTTTATATTTTCCAAAAATAATCTCCGTAAATTTTCAGGTCAATTGGACTCCATTTGATATTCCTTTTCTGTGAAAATCAAAAACAAGGAAAACACAGAAACTGGCACTGGGCTCTAGGTTAGTAGGTTAGTGCCAAAAATCTTATAAAATAGCATATAAAGCATCAAGATAGATAATATAATAGCATGGAACAATCAAGACGTATAAGGTATACAAAGATCCAAATGCACATGATCAGGACAATGTTTCTATACCACCATTTAATGGCCATTTTAGACCTGCTTTATATATTGCATGGGAGTTCGACATAAATAATATATTCGCTTCCCATAATTTTGTTGATTGTAAAAAAGTTTAGGTCACGGTTGGTTCATACATTGGTTATGCTTCAGTTTGGTTGGGTGAATACTGTCGGTTAAACCCTGATTATATACCTACTACTTGGGATGGTTTAAAACATGTCATGAGAGACAGATTCGTAGATGTTCATTATACTTGTGGCATGATTAAAAAACTACAACACATGAGACAAGGTAGTGGCACCATAACAAAATATTATGATGATTTACAAACTACCTTGTTGCACTCATTTTGAGAACAAAGTAAATAAGATTTTAGGGATAGATTTTGGCGAGGATTAAACAGTGATATTCAGGATATTCCAATTCATGAAGAGTGTTATCCTATGGACCGTTTGTTTGGTCTTGCTTGCAAAGCTGAACAAAAAATAAAACGACGTGTTGCCCACGAGGAGAACAAGCACAAGGTGCACATTCCAAGTGTTGATACAGATGTTCTTCAGCTACTAGGCGTACTATGACAACCACATCAGTTGTTGCGAGGACTACATCATCACCACCATCTGACACATCACCACCGAGAGTGCCTACATCATCTGAGTTGATCATAAGAGGTAAGGACAAAGGTACAGATTTTCCACTTTCACATGAGAATGATCCATCCCTAGTTAACTTGATTACATCACGTGTTGAGTTATCTATTGATTTGAACACACTACCTACTTTAGAGAATCATGTTACTGTAATGAATGCATCATGTGATCAAACAACTAAAATACCTACAATTTTGTGTGCACCCATTGAATTAACTATTGATGCAAAAGAACCAATGTTTAATCATTTTGATATGACCTCTAATCTTGGTGATGATTGTGTGTCAAATGACTTATTTCATGTTTTCTTACTTAAGCATGTTGTAGCATGTAAATTTGATGCAAGTAAGGTTTATTCACCAATCTTGGGATGGTTTAATGATCAACATTGTCAATCTTTTGATATGAATAAGAG
Organism: Triticum monococcum; assembly: GCA_034509565.1. Classification (NCBI taxonomy): domain Eukaryota; kingdom Viridiplantae; phylum Streptophyta; class Magnoliopsida; order Poales; family Poaceae; genus Triticum; species Triticum monococcum. The sequence continues at coordinate 292,800,743 of CM067842.1, forward strand.
CTTCACTTATATGTGCAAACTGAGTTGCAATTTTACATGCCTTCTACCTCTTGTGATAATATTTTGGCTTTATATTTTATGAACAAATAAAGTTACTCATGTATACATGTGTCATATGTGGAAAAACCAAGGGAACTAAAAATGGACGATATATACATATAAAACATGTACACCTTGTCTCTTTTGTTAGCCACATGTCAGATTAAGAAAACGCCGAGGACGGCTTTGTTTTCAAGAAGGGGAGGATGATGAGGACATGAATACCTTGGATACGACCAGAAATGTTGCATACATGTATATTTCTGAGATGATTTCTAATGTAAAGTATGCAATAATTTATTTATGTCATCCAGGAGAAAAATACTTCACAAACTTTTGTGCCATGTCTAATTGCAGTCGTATGGGACATTTGTACAATCCACATATGAAGATAAGGGAAAAATAGAAGGTTAGGTGTTGTTCAAAAATACCCCTCACGTCACTTTTGGGCCAAGAGAAGATAGAGTCCAAGTCTCTCACGTTCTGGATTCAGATTCGGACCGCACAGACATACCTGACTCAAAACACCAAGAACTCTTTCATAAGGACTCCGAATTGGGTGATTCTTGTTGTGTTAGAAATTAGATTTCGTGATCTTTCCAACCCAATTGGACTCACCATAAAATTCGTCTGGAGGGTTGAGTTATTGATGAAATAATCTGACGCTGCACCAGAATCCGAGTCAAACTACAAGTCCAAAGGTGTTGCATCACCTCCACTTGGCCCATGATCCTTGTACAACCTAGGGTAGTTTTAGGCTTCCTTGGTACTTCCTCCCACCTCCTCGGCCGCCAAACCTTGCTCCTATATAAGTAGATCCATCTAGTAGCTTTTTGCTTGGGATTTGTTTGGTTAAAAGTTAGCCATTGAACATCATGTACTTCGTTTGTGTCTAACGACCATACCAAGACCGTTTTCGGATCCCCACCTTTATAAATACATCATCTATATTCGCAATATTCATATTGCATTATCATATAATTGCTTGTTCTTTGATTGCGTGCAGGAATAGTCCTTCATTCTCAGGCTGATCGTTCTTCTAACATCATCAGTAACCTCAAGAGTTGGTTTAGCGATTGCTAAGGCGCAACATCATTGGACATTTGTTGTCTTTGCAGGAACATTTGGACCATTTACGTGCTATTTTTATTGCTCTACGTGATGCACAATTGTTTGGTAACCTTGGGAAGTGCACCTTTTGCACCAACCGAGTATCTTTTCTGATAGAGGCAAAGGTGTCCCGATGTTTCGATGAGATGGTGGCTATCGTTTTTGGTGGGAGTCGACCTTGACGATCCGACTACAAACATGCGAGATGTCACGCCTTATCAATTGCTAAACCAACTTCCGAGGGTTATTGACCACGCCGGAGCACGATCAACCTGACCACGCGGGTCTGTTTCCTGCGAGCAAACGAAGAACAAGCAAGAAACTGAGATTGCAATCTAGATATTGCGAATATAAGATGAAAGCTTTATTGATCAAGGTGGGGTTCTGTGACGTCTTGGTCTGGTCGTTGGACCTAAGCGAAGTATGAGAAGTTGCAGCTATGGCGAACTTTTAATCTAAACAAAACCCCAGGAAAAAGCTACTAGATGGATTTACTTATATAGGAGCAAGGGGTGGCGCCCAAGGAGGTGGGAGGACGTCCCAAGGCAGCCTAAAACTAACCCTAGGTCGTACAAGGCACATGGGCCCAAGTGGAGGTGATGCAACACCCTTGGGCTTGTAGTTTGACTCGGATTCTGCTACAACGTCAGATTGTTTCGTCCGTAACTCAACACTCCAGACGAATTTGAAGGTGAATCCAATTGGGTTGGAAAGAGCACGAAATCTAGTTTCCAACAAAAAAGAATCACCCAATTCGGAGTCCGTATGAAAAAGTTGTTGGCATTTTGAGTCAGGTATGTCTGTGCAGTCCGAAGCTGAATCCAGAACATGAGAGACTTGGACTCTATCTTCTCTTGGCCCAAAAGTGACGTGAGAGGACTTTTTGAACACAACCTAAACTTCTCCTTTTCCCTTATCTTCATATGTGGATTGTACAAATGTCCCATACACCTGCAATTAGACAAAACACAAAAGTGTGTGAAGTATTTTTGTTCTGGATAACATAAATAGATTATTGAATAGTTTGCATTAGAAATCACCTGACAAATATGCATGTATGCAATATTTTTGGTCATATCCAAGGTAGTCATGTCCTCATCATCCTCCCCTTTTTGAAAACAAAGCCGTCCTCGGCATTGCTTAATCTAAAATGTGGCTAACAAAAGAGACAAGGTATACATGTTGTATATGTATATGTCATCTATTTTAACTTCCCTTGATTTTTGCACATATGTCACATGTATACATGAGTAACTTTAATTGTTCATAAAATATAAAGCCAAAAAATTATCACAAGAAGTAGAAGGCATGAAAATATTGCAACTCAGTTTGCACATATAAGTGAAGCTCTTATTCACTTCAAAAGATTGGCAATGTTCATCATTAAACCATCCTAACTTCGATGAATAAACCTTACTTGCATCAAATTTACATACTACAACATGCTTAAATAAGCAAACATGCAATAAGTCATTGGACACAGAATCATCATCAAGATTAGAGGTCATATCAAAATGATTAAACATTGGTTCTTTTGCATCAACAGTTAATTCAATGGGTGCACTCAAAATTGTTGATATTTCAGTTGTTTGATCACATGACGCATTCATGACAGTAACAAGAGTCTCTAAAATAGGTGGTGTGCTCAAATCAACAGGTAACTCAACACATGATGCATTCAAGTTAACTAGGCATGCTTCATTCTCATGTGAAGTTATATCATCAATACCTTTACTGTTACCTCGCAGAGATGTAGCTGATGTAGGTACGGACGTTGACAATGTACCATACTCTTGAGATGATATCGCGCTCACAATCCGAGGTGGGGCTGCTCTAGTAGGTGCAATAGTGGAGTAACCAACCAGCGGTGGTGAGCATGAACTGGAATAGTAGTTGTTGTAGTCACCCAATGCATCCTCCTGTATCTGTCTCTCAAAGGTACAAGCACGGACATACATACCAGTAATGCAACGAGGAATATACTGAAATCTTGCCTGAATATCATGGTTCAAACCACCAAAAAATCTATTCATTGTATCAACCTCAGATTCTTCTATGTCACAATGATGCATATAAGATTTGAACTCTTGGTAGTAAGCATGAACAGTGTTACTGCCTTGTTTTAATTGCTCCAATTTGCGACGCAATTCACGATGATAGTAAGGAGGAAAAAATTGTTGTCTCATTACAGCTTTCAAAACTTTCGAAGTTGTGGGTTGGTTATCAATGTTTTTCTTACAATGTACACTCCACCAAACTGAAGCAAAACCAGTAAATGCTCTAATGGTAGCTCGTACTCTCTCAAGTTTAGAAAAACCATGGTGACTAAAAACTTGTTCTACTTCAAGCTCCCAAGCTAGATAAATAGCAGGATTAAATCTACCCTCAAATGATGGTAAAGAGATAACCTGACCATATGCTTGTGTCTGTTGTCCCAACTCTCGTGATGGTGAAGATGTGTCCGTCGTCCAAGAACTTCTATCTCTGGAACCTGTCATGATTAGTAGAAACAAGAACCAAAATTCGAGAATAATGTTCCTATGAACTACTAGGATGTGGTTGTAAAGTGCTCATAGTAAAGCAAATATCAATATCTTACAAGTTCTTACCATGCGGCAGGTGGTGACAAGCAACCAGCGGTGTCAAATAACTCCGAAGATTGTGTAAAGCGATTGCCAGGGGAACATGCGTATACACGGTGTAGAAATATGTGGAGCTAGCTTGGCTATATATGGTAGCAAAAGATTAGCAATAATCAATTCAGAGATGCAATGTTGAATAAACGCTCAATGACAGTACTGTGTTGGTCCTAGGCTAGACCGAACTAGAGACGCGATCCTAGAACACTAATGAGGTCACATCGTAGCACAACTAGCATCAATGAAGGATACTAAGTAGCTCTGGACAACAAGATATAAGTGAAGATCACAACGGCAGTAAAGATAATGATGTGAAACAACAGCCACGCAGGATATATCAACAACTTTGTCTCCAACTTTCCTCTGAAAAAGTTTGTGCCGATTTTTTTGATTTTTTTTTCAAGAATGGTATTGACTCAAGTTTTCAAACACAAAAGGAATCACTCAATTCCGAGTTGATATGAGGAGTCAAAAAAATTCGAAAACTGGTCTGAAAAACTGGAATAAGCTGTGTTCATGAACTCCGGAGAGCAAAAAGACCTATTTAGAAGACGATTTTGAGGTGCCAAATATTGAACTAGCTTCTTCAACTATTTAGATGAGGCCCGTCGCTAGCTTTCGTTTGAGTACTCGCGGAGGCAAAACGGACTTCGTATGAGGAAGTTATGCCTGTTTTACTGAACAGTGCACAAAACAGATTCCAATCCGAATTCAACTACGAGATTGAGTTTAAAAAAGATCCGAATTTTGTTTTTTTCTTCTCTCTTTTTTTCCTCACACTTTTTTTCTTTCTCTCCTTTTTTCTCTGACTTTTTTTCTCTCGTTTTTTCTCTCTTTTTTTCTCTCTCTTTCCAAAACAAACTAGATAAGATGCAGATTGGATCAAGCGAAGATGTGAACGATCTCAACTATTATTATGATAATGAATGGTGGGTAGCACGTGGTGGAAATTGATGGATGGGTGGTGGACAATGGAAAAGATAATGATGCAGTGGTGGCGTGACTAATGTGAACAGAACTCGAAACTCTAAACGAACTAGACACTACGACCAGCAACTCGACACGACGATGCAACCGATAATTCAACTATGCAAGCAATGAAAAGAAAATTGCAAAGGCTCAGACTGTCTTGGACCAAGGATGAATAGATCTAACTCTTTTTTGTGGCTTTTTCTTGGACAATAGGTAAGAAAATAAATCTAATCTAGGAAAACTGGAAATTCTCACCGAGCAACCTGAAAACTGATACCACTTGGTAGAGGCAAAGGTTTCCCAATGTTTCGATGAGATGGTGGCTATCGTTTTCTGTGGGAGTCGACCTTGACGATCCGACTACAAACGTGCGAGACGTCGCGCCTTAGCAATCGCTAAACCAACTTCCGAGGGTTATTGACCACGCCGGAGCACGATCAACCTGACCACGAGGGTCTGTTTCCTGCGAGCAAACGAAGAACAAGCAAGGCAATCTGTATATTGCGAATATAAGATGAAAGCTTTATTGATCAAGGTGGGGTTCTGTGACGCCTTGGTCTGGTCGTTGGACCCAAACGAAGTACGAGAAGTTGCAGCTATGGCAAACTTTTAATCTAAACAAAACCCCAGGAAAAAGCTACTAGATGGATTTACTTATATAGGAGCAAGGGGTGGCGGCCAAGGAGGTGGGAGGACATCCCAAGGCAGCCTAAAACTAGCTCTAGGTCGTACAAGGCACATGGGCCCAAGTGGAGGTGATGCAACACCTTTGGGCTTATAGTTTGACTCGGATTCTGCTGCAACGTCAGATTGTTTCGTCTGTAACTCAACGCTCCGGACGAATTTGAAGGTGAATCCAATTGGGTTGGAAAGAGCACGAAATCTAGTTTCCAAGAAAAAAAGAATCACCCAATTTGGAGTCCTTATGAAAAAGTTGTTGGCATTTTGATGCAGGTATGTCTGTGTAGTCCGAATCTGAATCCAGAATGTGAGAGACTTGGACTCTATCTTCTCTTGGCCCAAAAGTGACGTGAGAGGACTTTTTGAACACAACCTAAACTTCTCCTTTTCCCTTATCTTCATATGTGGATTGTACAAATGTCCCATACACCTGCAATTAGACAAAACACAAAAGTGTGTGAAGTATTTTTGTTCTGGATAACATAAATAGATTATTGAATAGTTTGCATTAGAATTCACCTGACAAATATGCATGTATGCAATATTTTTGGTCATATCCAAGGTAGTCATGTCCTCATCATTTTCTTGGCTATGTTGTTACTCCGCAGGGAATTGAAGTTGATAAAGCCAAGATTGAAGCTATTGAGAGTTAGCCGCAGCCTAAAACGGTCCCACAAGTGAAGAGTATTCTTGGCCTCACTGGTTTCTATTGGCATTTTGTGAGAGATTTCAGCACCATTGTTGCACCTCTCAATGAGATCACAAATAAGGATGTTCCTTTTGTTTGGGGTACTACACAGGAAGAAGCCTTCACGGTATTGAAACATAAGTTGACACATGCTCCTTTACTCCAACTTCCTGATTTGAAAAAGACTATTGAGCTTGAATGTGATGCTAGTGGAATTGGATTAGGAGGTGTGTTATTACAAGATGGCAAACCTGCTGCATACTTTTATGAAAAAATGAGTGGGCCTAGGCTGGTCTATTCTACTTACGATAAAGAATTATATGCTCTTGTTCGGACTTTAGAAACATGGCAACATTATTTCTGTCTCAAAGAATTCGTTATACATTCTGATCATGAGTCTTTCAAACATACCAAAAGTCAAGCAAAACTGAATCATAGACATGCTAAATGGGTTGAATTTATTGAGACTTTCCCTTATGTTATTAAACACAAGAAGGCTAAAGAAAATGTTTTTACTGATGCTTTGTCTCGTCGCTATACTATGCTTTCACAACTTGACTTTAAAATATTTGGTTTGGAGGCCATCAAAGATCAATATGTGCATGATGTTGATTTTAGAGATGTAATGCAGAATTGTAGAGAAGGAAGAAATGGAACAAGTTCGTCATTAACGATGGATTTGTGTTTCGTGCTAACAAGCTATGCATTCCAGAAGGTCTTTTGTTGTTTCAGGAGGCGCATGGAGAAGGATTAATGGGACACTTTAGCGTGAAGAAGACAGAGGATGTACTTGATACACATTTCTTTTGGCCAAACATGAGACCGGATGTTGAGCGCTTTGTTGCTCACTTCACTACATGTCTAAATATCTAAGTCACGACTTTATACCATGTGTTCCATGCGAGGATATATCTATGGACTTTGTTTTGGGTTTACCTCAAACAAAGAAGGGGAGGGATAACATATTTGTTGTCTGGATAGATTCTGAAAATGGCACACTTTATACCATGTCATAAAAGTGATGATGCTGCTAATGTTGCTAATTTGTTCTTTCGTGAAATTATTCGCTTGCATAGTGTGGCAAATACTATTTTTTTCAGATTGTGATACGGAATTTCTTAGCCACTTTTGGAGATGTTTATGGGCTAACACTACTAGGGAAAACCTTATACATAGAAGCTTACCAGTAGCGCGGGCTAAAAGGAGGCACTGCTGCTCATTAGTAGTAGCGCATGTATACAAAGGACGCTACTGCTATGTGCATAGCAGAAGCGCGGTTGGAACAAAATGAATGACCACTATACATGCCACATGGTTGCCCACATGCTAGGTATAGTAGTAGCGCTTCCATGGGAACCACACTACTGCTAACTAGATAGGAGTAGCGCTGGGCCTTGGCCCGCGTTGCTGCTAACTCGGCCTTATCCCCACCCCGACCCGCCCGTTTCCTCACTCTCCATGTCTCACTGTCACCATCGCGGCCGTCCTCCTCCTACCGTCGCCGTCGTTGCTGCACTTCGGCCTCGGTAAGCCTCCTCCTTATCCTCTTCCTCATCCGTCCTCCCTCCTCCGCCTCACTCCTCCTCCCTCTAAAAAAATTAGTAATATAATTTTTTAGGTATAGAACCTTTTGAATTATAGAAATGTATTGGAATGCTATATGACAAATTTTTAGGTATCAAATTTTGTAATAGGAATTTCAGTAATCAAACTCTAAGTTATATTGTGAAATTAGGGCATTTTTCGATGGTTCAAGAAGTAGTCAGTAAGTTATATTCAAATTGGATATTTACTTGATAGCTTATAGGGTTTCACTAAGTCTTAAAATGAGGATTATAATGTTTTTGTTTATATTGTTTTTTGCAGAAATCAAGGTGCCCTGCATCATCCCTGCCGTCCTCCCCGTCACTGACCCCCTCCGACCTTGAGGTGAGGCCAGCCAAATCCCCATGTTGATGATGATGTAGATGTTTTGATAGATGTAGAAGAGTAGTAGATGAGTAGCTGTGACAATTTCCATGGAATAGAAAATTTTCAATGTAGGTGTTTCAAATATGATGGAAATTTAGACATGCCATATGTAGTGTTGTGTACTACTAGTGCTTGTCTAAGTGTCCTATGTTTGCAGGGAACACCTCAGAGTGGCCTATGTTGTGCCGGACGGTTGATTCATTTCTATTCTGGCAGATTCAGACGCTCAATATGTCCTATTTTCACAAAGGTCATGCCGGATTTCCCCATGAATTTAAACATGACTTGTGCTATAATATCTAGGAAATATCGAGTGCCCCGGATTTGGTAGAAAGAGAATTAAACTACATTTCGAGTTGACTTTATGTCTGTCGGGGCTCCATATATGACAGTCAAAAAATCGGCGAGGGAGAGTCTCCATCATATATGAGAGAAGTAGAATGCCGACTGTTGACATGGGGGTCGCTTCTCCTTCTTCTCCTTTGTGCTAGACCTTTGTTATGCACTAGGGGAAGATGGAGTAGCGACCATCATCGATGGTCGAAAAATTGGTGAGGGGGTGTCCACCATATATGAGAGAAGAAGAATACCGAGTGTTGTCGTGGGGGTCGCTTCTCTTTCTTTTCCTTGTGCTATATATTTGTAGTGCATTAGGGAAAGGAGGAGTAGCGACCATCACTGATGGTCGCAATATCAGAGAGGGAGTGCCCGCCATATACATTAGATGAGAGTTTAGGAAGGAAGACTCGACTGACCTAAAGTCAACCCGTTGCATATTTTGTAATAGTGATCTGTGTGTTGAGTCTCCTGGTAGTTGCCTTCGATCGATTTTCAATTAATGTTTCAACTATGAGCATAGGAAATCTCTGACGACGAAAAGTATTTCTGTATGTGTGAATACGAGCGCGGCCTCTGCAACAGGCCTCACCTAGTTGGTGGTAGGCGCTTCAGCATCAAGCTAGATGAGACCTTCGAAGTGCATATAGTAAGTCACAACGACAAGTCTTTTTTTGTAATTAAGCATGACTTATGCTTCGTTTGCTTCAACTTATAATTTTAATATTTTACTAGTGTATCCCCTGCCATGCAAGAATGTATGTCTTGGATTAGGTTGGTTTCAGTACTATGGTAACTATGGAGGTAAAGAGAGTTCACTTGAGGACCGAGCATGTAACGCCCTCGATGCGGCTATATCTCTCATGTGTCGAAGCACGACTTAGAGGCATAACCGCATTGAAAGCAATGTCGCAAGTGAGGTAATCTTCACACAACCCATGTAATACATCAAGGAAAGAGATACATAGTTGGCTTACAATCGCCACTTCACACAAATACAGGAATAAAACATTACATCATCCAAATACACACAAGGTCCGTCTATGGAACCAAAATAAAAGAAGACTACCCCAAATGCTACACAGATCCCCGATCGACCCCAACTGGGCTCCGCTACTGATCATAGAACGAAATAACACAAAGGACAAGATCTTCATCGAGCTCCTCCTTGAGCTTGGTTGCGTCACCTGCATGGCTCAACGGCACCTGCAAGCTGGTTTTGGAAGTATCTGTGAGTCACGGGGACTCAGCAATCTCACACCCTCGCGATCAAGACTATTTAAGCTTATAGGTAAGGTAAAAGGTATGAGGTGGAGCTGCAGCAAGCGACTAGCATATATGGTGGCTAACACACGCAAATGAGAGCGAGAAGAGAAGGCAAAGCACGGTCAAGAATCTATGATCAAGAAGTGATCCTAGAACAACCTACGTCAAACATAACTCCAACACCGTGTTCACTTCCCGGACTCCGCCGAGAAGAGACCATCACGGTTACACACACGGTTGATGTATTTTAATTAAGATCAACTTCAAGTTTTCTACAACCGGACATTAACAAATTCCGATCTGCACATAACCGCGGGCACGGCTTTCGAAAGTTCAAATCCCTGCAGGGGTGTCCCAACTTAGCCCATCACAAGCTCTCACGGTCAACGAAGGATATTCCTTCTAGCGGGAAGACCCGATCAGGCCCGGAATCCCGGTTACAAGACATTTCGACAATGGTAAAACAAGACCAGCAAAGCCACCCAGATGTGCCAACAAATCCCGATAGGAGCTACACATATGTCGTTCTCAGGGAACACCGGATGAGCAAGACGTCGGGTAAGCCAGCCCAGAGTTGCCCCTGGTAGCATCGGACATCGCTCAGTTTGGACCAACACTTAGAGAAGCACTGGCCCGGCGGCTAAATAAAGATGACCCTTGAGCCGGCCGACTCAAGGGAAAGAAAAAGGCTAGGTGGTGAATGGTAAAACCAATGTTGGGCTTGCTAGAGGAGTTTTATTCAAGGCGAACTGTCAAGGGTTTCCCATTATAACCCAACCGCGTAAGGAACGCAAAATCCGGGAACATAACACCGATATGACGGAAACTAGGGCGGCAAGAGTGGAACAAAACACCAGGCATAAGGCCGAGCCTTCCAACCTTTACCAAGTATGTAGATGCATTAATTAAATAAGAGATATTTTGATATCCCAACAAAATATCCATGTTCCAAACATGGAACAAGCTCCAATCTTCACCTGCAACTAACAACGATATAAGAGGGGCTGAGCAAAGTGGTAACATAGCCTAACAACGATTTTCTAGGACAAGGTGGGTTAGAGGGTTGGTTCAACAATATAGGAGGCATGATAAGAAAGTGGTAGGTATCGTGGCATAGGCATAGCAAAAGAGAGAGCACCTAGCAAGCAAAGATAGAAGTGATTTTGAGGGTATGGTCATCTTGCCTGAAATCCCGCAAGGAAGAAGAATGAGTCCATGAAGAAGACAAACGGACGTAGACGAACGGGTCCTCACAAACGCGACGTTACAGGAACCAACCCGAAGAAGCAACATCGGAAAGAAGCACACAACATAGTAAACAACCAGCACATGAACATGGCACGATGCGCAAACAAGTATGATGCATGTTCGGTTTAAAGAGGCATGGCATGGCAAAATGCACAAACAATCCTACAAATTAAGTGGAGCTCAACATGCAACTCCGTTGCATATTGATGAAATACCACATTCGAGTTATTTAGTTCGATCTCGTTTATGCACCCAACAATATTCAATGTTGTTAGCTTGGCAAGAGGTCAATCATGATGAAACTTTCAATCTAGGCAAGTTTAAATAAGGCCGGAACAACAAAACAACAAGTCCGGAAAAATCCTCATATGCATATATTAGATTTGTTACTGTTCGTACCTAAACATAATTTTAGAGTTGTCAAACATGCTAGGTGAGTGCATCATGTTAAACTTGGCATTTTTCTACCCCATTTACATATAAGGTTTATAAAAATCCGAGTTACGGTTATTTAGTTCTGAAATAAATCAATTTAACATGGCAATTAAGCAAAACTTAAACAAACAACAATTTAAACATTTTAAACATGGTTGAAAATTGCATATTATGAAACTAGAAAGAATTCTAAGCTAGTTTCATATATAAATTGTTTTAATGCGATGCACGGTTATTAAGTTATTATATGCATGCCGTTTAGGGACCTATCTATAAAAACAGTCTTCTCTGAAAAAAGGAAAAACGTTCAGGAAAAAAAACATGCGTTGGGCCGAAACTAAGATCTGGCCCAGGCGCGGGGGAGCTGCTCACATCGGACCTTAAGGCCGGGCGAGGGGAGTGGCTTGGGCCTGCTCTGTGGGATGCAGGAAAAAGGTGGCCAAGGGCCGGTCGCAGCTGGATCGAACGAGGGCGTGCAGGGGCCGCGGTCAACGTGATCGCTCCTGGACAGGACGAGAAGCAGGGCACGAGCGGGCATCCTCTATAGTCTGCATGACAGGAAGCAGAGCCGCGGCGGCACGGCTGCTCGCCGGAGACGAAGGAAGGGAGGCTGAGACGACAGGTCTGGACGGAGGGGGGGCGGATGCAGGTGAAGGGGCTCCAAGCGGAGAAGGTTCCATGGGGAGCGTCGTCCTTGTTCGTCCCTGAGAGAGAGAGAGCGCGATTGAGATAGAGGAAAACAAAGGAGGACCGGAGCATAGAGAGGAAGGGTCGGCGACCTGCATGGCTCCGGCGAGGTTGGGGAGGTCCGGTGCGCGAGGAACGACGCGGGGAAGGAAGGCTGGGGGCGGGTCCAAGGCGTGGCAACAGGCGATGCAAGGGAGTCGACTCGGGCGCTGGTCGCTGGGCGTCCTTGTCCTCGAAGCAGCGGGTCAACGCAGGCGGCGCTCGCAGAGGCAAAGCTCGACCGCGAGCTCGCAGTCAACGGGAGGATGGCGCAAAGCAGGGCTCCGGCGGCGCGGGGAACTTGAGGCAGCAGCGAGGTTTGGACGACCATGGCGGACTCCATGGGCTTGGCGGGGCGGCGCAGGTGGTCCCTGTTCAGAGAAACGAGAGAGCGGGATGAGCGCTGGTCGAAGAAGAAGAACGGGAGGAGAAGAACGGGAGGGGCGGCGTAGCCCAGCTACTGGTGTTTGCCCGGTGCTCCGGCGAGCGGCGACTGAAGGTCGAGGATTAGCTCCTCTTCCTGTTCGAGCGAGGCAGGGAGGAGGAAACACTCGGGTAGGAGATGGTGGTTGGCTGTTGTGATTAGGTGGCGCTGAAAACCAGGTAGGTGGTCGGGGAGATTGGATCGGGAGGAGATCCCGAGGGGAAGCGAGAGACTGGCAGCGGCTGCGGGAAAGGATGGATGGGACGGCAGGTTTTTAGGGTTAGGTAGGCTGAATATATAGTAGGTGAAATCTTGGTTAGGTGCAACTGGTCCCTTCGATCTGAATCAGACGGTCGCGAAAAAATATGTTAGGAAGTCCAATTAACAAAACGGAGACATTTTGTAGATGTTTGGGGATGATCCGGACACAACGGTGACGACTGCCCGGGTCGGGTCCGGGACAGATTTCGGACGCGCGCGGGAGGAGGTCCGCGGCCTGACGAGAGAGGTTAGCTAGGGCCTGACGGATTGTGAAGAGCGGGTTGGTCTGAGAGAAAAGGAGAGAGATGCAGCCCGGCACGGTTTCTGGATACCGAAAACGTCCGACGTTAGACCGACTATGTTGCCGCTATAGTTATCCGTTGGGGCATCAAACGATCTCCGAATGCGATGAAACTTGACAGGCGGTCTATCTACACTATAATAAGACCACATGTCAACTCTCATCCCATTCCGAGAACATTTTCTAGCCTCTTATAAAATACTATTTCGGACATGCCATGGGCGCGTGCAAGTGTACCTAGGCTCAGAACGGACAACGGAGAGAAGAGGAGGCCGGGACGGATGCAAGTTTCGAAAACATGATGATGCAATGCACATGATGACATGATGAAATGCAATACGCAGGCAAAAGACAAGGCAACAACAGCAAATAACTGGAGGACAACTGGAACATCGGTCTCGCAGCGTTACAACACTCCACCACTACGAGAGGATCTCGTCCCGAGATCTAGAATGGCACCGGAGGGAAAAACGGAAGAGGAAGAGGAGAGGTAAAACTAATTGCTTCTTTGACAAACGAGTGAAACCAAAGAACCTTGAAAAGGTTAAGCCATTTCGAGAAAAGAATACAACGGAGATGAACAAAGTTGACAATCTCCGCCAGAAAGAGGAACAAGGAAGAACAAATTCGGACAGCACTCTGATTGAAAAGAAAAGGAAATGAATAAGATCTTGGTAAGATGAGAAGATACTTGATGAAATCACAACATACTGCCTCCGGAACTATTGAATGAATGGAACAAGGGGTAAGAAAGATCCCAGAGTGCACTCCGGTTGAAAAGAGATGCAAGGCTTGATAAGGCGAAAAGAACTTGAGCAAAAGGGCACAACACTCCGGTTAAATGGATAAGCATGAAAAGAACGAGGTCCTGACAAAACAAGAAGATGGGTTGAAGAGAGCAACATCACAATGCCTCCGGAAGAAAGGAGAGAATGGAATGGAATGAGCGGAGGAGAAAAACAATATCTTCTATCTCGAATGAGCTTGAAAGCATCTTTAGGAGAAGGTTCGAATGGAGTTGTTGGAAAACCAACAACGAAAAGATAAGCTTGTAGTGGGCTTATGGAAAACATCTCAAAACTTAAGGTGAAATTCTGCCACTAACGAAAACAAGATTGGATTGATAAGAACAAGAAGACGAGGAACTTGTTCATCGGAAGGATAAAGAAGAACTTGGGTCCTTTAAGAGTACCATAAATAGCAACAATCCTTAGGGAAGGCTTTAGGTGAAATTTTAACCCAAGATAACTCCAATGATGAGATAGATGGATATAATATATCTCATTCTTAACAACATGTGAATCATGAAACATGAACTCAAATTATCAAGAATGACATAATACCACCTCCAATGATACGGAAGGGAGAATTGCACTCCGGAATGCAAGATGAAGAATGCATGAGCTCCTCTGAAAAGAATCTGGATGAACACTTAGAAAAGGAATTGAATCCTAGATGAACCATGATGTAGAAACTTCCTAAGAACTCCGGTAATAAAAGGATAATGAGAAGAAAGAGAAGTTGAAAACACAAGGTGAATCCTTGCAATGATTAGATAGATCTTTGGAATGATATAATTGAAATAACTTTGAGCTCCAGAAAGAAAGATTAAACAAGTGAAATCGAGAGTTTTGATGAGGCTTCGGAATAAGGAATTGAATTTACTCGATGAGACAAGAATAAGAATTACATTATGCTTATCCTTCATCAATTAAATTGATGAAAATCAACGGATTTGACATATTACTTATTCTCGTGGAAAAGATTAAGAGAGATATAACATAAACTTGAGAACGTCTTCAACAAGTTACCGGTAGGATTGAGAAGAACGAATGAATATATACGTTAACGAATGACAAGAACTCTTGCACGAACCACCGTTAGAATTAAAATAAATGAAGTAAGGGATGAATCACCGAGTATGAATTGAAAATGAACAAAGAAAAGATAAAGAAACAGCGGGAAGAATTAGCAAGTGAACGAAAATGTTTGCTAGGATTTAGATACATAAGAACGAAGAGGTCACGAGGTGACAAGAGAATACTTGAATGATGCATTGGTAAGATTTGGGGAATGATAGCTAAAAGCTAAGAATGGATAATATTTGAAAAGATGGCCTTCGGGGGAATTAAACTGAAAAGACTTCTGAATTTGCTCCGAATGGGTGAAAAGAATTCTCACAATTAAAACAAATATGAGAGGATGACAACAAACTAGAATGACGTATCTTCGAGAGAATGGAGTAAGATATGGAGGAAAAATCTTCTTCGGTCTTCAAATACAGAGAAGGACGACGAGAAACACCACCATCAATTGTTGAGACACTCCGGGACAAAAATTAGAAAGGTTGAACCAACGGTGAAAGAATTGAAAGATCTTTGAGAGAGGCATTTGACTGATGATAATTCATTCTTACGTCACACTTTGAAAAGAATTTGAGAAGCTCCGGGAAAATTGGAAGAGTCAGGTAAGATCCTGGGAAAAGACCTGTGGGTTAGGGCCCACTCAAAAGAAACACCGTAGAACGATTTTGAAGAGAGATTGCACCGGTTGATTTAAATAGCTAGAATGAGATAACATCCTCGAAAGAGCTGGAATGAAAACAAAGTGGAAACACGAATCTCCGAGATATCTTGAGCACTCCGGAACAATAGATTAGTGAGAAGTGGATGATTATGAGGTGCACCGGTATGATAAAACTTCTAAAACTTGAAAAGTATATGATCAACACCAAAAGCTTGAATTGAATCCGTCGGAGAAGAAATAGAACGAAGAATAATACACTTGAAGCTCCGTTAGTGTCTTCTCGAGAATCACTGGATAAGAATATTGAAAGAAAAGAATGAAGTCACTTCACAAGAATAAAATGGATACTTGATTATGAAATCTGAGTCCTTGAAGAAACAAGGGTGGGAGGGAGGGAAAACAAAGGCAAACTTGGAGACAGATGAAACAAACAACGTTGATGAAAAAGTCAGATTGGATTTTACGGATGTTGAAATGATCGGATCCACTTGAAAAGAAACATGCCGGTAGGAGGATTGACATGACAATCTCGATTATCATGAAGGATTAGTATTCGCATAGAAATGTGAGAACACCACTTAGGAAGGGTATGGAATCAACATTTGACTTCGAAGCAACTCAAATACCACAACTCAAAAGAAAACAAAGGATTGGCTTGCAGAATAAGCCGGAACAAACATATGATAGAGATTTCGTCCGAAGTTTTTGTGGTGGGGCCTACACGGGCTCGATCGTACAGCACCATCATGTACAAGGTAGTGCACATGACATACGAAGCATCCCCGAGTCGGCATATCGAAGGACTCTTTAAGACACAATGAGACCACTGTAAAACCAACTGTGGATAGGCGGACCACTAGACGTCGAACCCCAATTTCATATCATACATCTGTCAGAAAGATATCCTAAGAGCTACTTGAATTCCCACTTATAAACTCCCGAATTTTTCCGATTATGCAATCAGGTGTTGGGGATACAGGGGAAGCATAATATCTCACCCAAACTAACAAATCCTACATCCAGATGTATCCATCCTTCAACACATAACCAAGAAACCTTCGGAAGTCGTCTACCTCAACCTTCGAAAAGCATCCGTTATACGAGTTATGGCAATACTCCCGATCTCCCGCCCAAGTACTGGGTGGCGTCAAGGTTATCTCACCAACAACTACATCAAAGAGATTTTTGATGTCGGCGAAACTAAACTCAGGTATTCCAGAACTGCAACGATAAAATTGTGACGACCACACCTTGGAGCTCAACTCCCCGGGACACTGCCACAACCCCTAAATGATAGGAGGCGCCAAGAACAATGTTCTCGTCACAAATCGATCGAAACGATTCCAAGATACCCGCGTGATCCTAAATTTTTTTTAGTGAAATTTGAGAAGAGAAGAGTCAAAACTCTACATGAGGATGCCTTACCAGAGCGATGAAGGGACTGGGGAGTAAAAAGAATTCCTAAACTCTCCGATATATAATTCCTAAATGACTCAAAACATTTTTCTCGACTCAACAACGTCCGCTAATTCGATCAAGCAATGGGGCTCCTAAGGTCGGGAAGGCTCTGATACCAACTTGTAACGCCCTCGATGCGGCTATATCTCCCACGTGTCGAAGCAAGACTTAGAGGCATAACCGCATTGAAAGCAATGTCGCAAGTGAGGTAATCTTCACACAACCCATGTAATACATCAAGGAAAGAGATACATAGTTGGCTTACAATCGCCACTTCACACAAATACAGGAACAAAACATTACATCATCCAAATACACACAAGGTCCGTCTACGGAACCAAAATAAAAGAAGACTACCCGAAATGCTACACAGATCCCCGATCGACCCCAACTGGGCTCCGCTACTAATCAACTAGAACGAAACAACACAAAGGACAAGATCTTCATCGAGCTCCTCCTTGAGCTTGGTTGCGTCACCTGCACGGCTCAACGGCACCTGCAAGCTGGTTTCGGAAGTATCCGTGAGTCACGGGGACTCAGCAATCTCACACCCTCGTGATCAAGACTATTTAAGCTTATAGGTAAGGTAAAAGGTATGAGGTGGAGCTGCAGCAAGCGACTAGCATATATGGTGGCCAACACACGCAAATGAGAGCGAGAAGAGAAGGCAAAGCACGGTCGAGAATCTATGATCAGGAAGTGATCCTAGAACAACCTACGTCAAACATAACTCCAATACCGTGTTCACTTCCCGGACTCCGCCGAGGAGAGACCATCATGGTTACACACGCGGTTGATGTATTTTAAATAAGATCAACTTCAGGTTTTCTACAAACGGACATTAACAAATTCCCATTTGCCCATAACCGCGGGCACGGCTTTCGAAAGTTCAAATCCCTGCAGGGGTGTCCGAACTTAGCCCATCACAAGCTCTCACGGTCAACGAAGGATATTCCTTCTAGTAGGAAGACCTGATTAGGCTCGGAATCCCGGTTACAAGACATTTCGACAATGGTAAAACAAGACCAGCAAAGCCACCCAGATGTGCCGACAAATCCCGATAGGAGCTGCACATATCTCGTTCTCAGGGCACACCGGATGAGCAAGAGGTCGTGTAAGCCAGCCCAGAGTTGCCCCTGGTAGCCTCGGACATCGCTCAGTTTGGACCAACACTTAGAGAAGCACTGTCCCGGGGGCTAAATAAAGATGAACCTTGAGCCGGCCGACTCAAGGGAAAGAAAAAGGCTAGGTGGCAAATGGTAAAACCGATGTTGGGCCTTGCTGGAGGAGTTTTATTCAAGGCGAACTGTCAAGGGGTTCCCATTATAACCCAACCGCGTAAGGAATGCAAAATCCGGGAATATAACACCGATATGACGGAAACTAGGGCGGCAAGATTGGAACAAAACACCAGGCATAAGGCCGAGCCTTCCACCCTTTACCAAGTATATAGATGCATTAATTAACTAAGAGATATTGTGATATGCCAACAAAATATCCATGTTCCAAACATGGAACAAGCTCCAATCTTCACCTGCAAGTAACAACGCTATAAGAGGGGCTGAGCAAAGCAGTAATGTTTGCTAGGACAAGGTGGGTTACAGGCTTGGTTCAACAATATAGGAGGCATGATAAGCAAGTGGTAGGTATCACGGCATAGTCATAGCAAAAGAGCGACAACTAGCAAGCAAAGGTAGAAGTGATTTCGAGGGTATGGTCATCTTGCCTGAAATCCCGCAAGGAAGAACAATGAGTCCATGAAGAAGACAAACGGATGTAGACGAACGGGTCCTCACAAACGCGACATTACCGGAACCAACCCGAATAAGCAACACCGAAAAGAAGCACACAACATAGTAAACAACCAGCACATGAACATGGCACGATGCGCAAACAAGTATGATGCATGTCCGGTTTAAAGAGGCATGGCATGGAAAAATGCACAAACAATCCTACAAATTAAGTGGAGCTCAACATGCAACTCTGTTGCATATTGACGAAATACCACATTCGAGTTATTTAGTTCGATCTCATTTATGTACCCAACAATATTCAATGCTGTTAGCATGGCAAGAGGTGAATCATGATGAAACTATCTACCTAGGGAAGTTTAAATAAGGCCGGAACAACAAAACAACAAGTCCGGAAAAATCCTCATATGCATATATTAGGTTTGTTACTGTTCTGCCATAAACATAATTTTAGAGTTGTCAAACATGCTAGGTGAGTGCATCATGTTAAACTAGGCATTTTTCTACCCAATTTACATATAAGGTTTATTAAAATCCAAGTTACGGTTATTTAGTTATGAAATAAATCATTTTAACATGGAAATTAATCAAAACTTAAACAAACAACAATTTAAACATTTTAAACATGGTTGAAAATTGCATATTATGAAACTAGACAAAATTCTAAGCAAGTTTCATATATAAATTGTTTTAATCCGATGCACGGTTATTAAGTTATTAGATGCATGACGTTTAGGGACCTATCTACAAAAACAGTGTTCTCTGAAAAAAAGGAAAAACGTTCAGGAAAAAAACATGCGTTGGGCCGAAACTCAGATCTGGCCCAGGCGCGGGGGAGCTGCTCACATCGGACCTTAAGGCCGGGCGAGGGGAGTGGCTTGGGCCTGCTCTGTGGGCTGCAGGAAAAAGGTGGCCATGGGCCGGTCACAGCTGGATCGAACGGGGGCGTGAAGGGGCCGCGGTCAACGTGCTCGCTCCTAGATAGGACGAGTAGCAGGGCACGAGTGGGCATCCTTTGCAGTTTGCACGACAGGAAGCAGAGCCGCGGTAGCACGGCTGCTCGCCGGAGATGAAGGAAGGGAGGCGGAGATGGTGGGTCTGGATGGAGGGGGGGGGCAGATGCAGGTGAAGGGGCTCCAGGCGGAGAAGGTTCCATGGGGCGGCGGCGTCCTTGTTTGTCCCTTAGAGAGAGAGAGAGAGCGCGATTGAGAGAGAGGAAAACAGAGGAGGACCGGAGGACAGAGAGGAAAGGTCGGCGACCTACGTGGCTCCGGGGAGGTTGGGGAGGTCCGGCGCGCGAGGAACGGTGCGGGTCCAAGGCGCGGCAACAGGCGATGCAAGGGAGTCGACTCGGGCGCTGGTCGCTGGGTGTCCTCGTCCTCGAAGCAGCAGGTCAACGCAGGCGGCGCTCGCAGAGGCAAAGCTCGAGCGCGAGCTCGCAGTCAACGGGAAGATGGCGCAAAGCAGGGCTCCGGCGGCGCGGGGAACTTGAGGCAGCAGCGTGGTTCGGACGGCCATGGCGGACTCCACGGGCTTGGCGGGGCGGCGCAGGTGGTCCCTGTTCAGAGAAACGAGAGAGAGGGATGAGCACTGGTCGAAGAAGAAGAACGGGAGGAGAAGAACGTGAGGGGTGGCGTAGCTCAATTGCTGGTGTTTGCCCGGTGCTCCGGCGAGCGGCGACTGAAGGTCGAGGAGGAGCTCCTCTTGCTGTTCGAGCGAGGCAGGGAGGAGGAAACACTCAGGCAGGAGATGGTGGTTGGCTGTTGTGATTAGGAAGCGCTGAAAACCAGGGAGGTGGTTGGGGAGATTGGATTGGGAGGAGATCCCGAGGGGCAGCGAGAGACTGGCGGCGGCTGCAGGAAAGGATGGATGGGACGACAAGTTTTTAGGGTTAGGTAGGCTGAATATATAGTAGGTGATATCTTGGTTAGGTGCAACTGGTCCCTTCGATCTGAATCAGACGGTCACGAAAAAATATGTTAAGAAGTCCAATTAACAAAACGGAGACGCTTTGTAGACGTTTGGGGATGATCCGGACACAACGGTGACGACTGCCCGGGTCGGGTCCGGGACAGATTTCGGACGCGCGCGGGAGGAGGTCCGCAGCCTGACGAGAGAGGTTAGGTAGGGCCTAACGGATTGTGAAGAGCGGGTTGGTCTGAGACAAAAAGAGAGAGATGCAGCCCGGCATGGTTTCCGGATACCGAAAACGTCCGACGTTAGACCGGCTATATTGCCACTATAGTTATCCGTTGGGGCATCAAACAATCTCTGAATGCGATGAAACTTGATAGGCGGTCTATCTACACTATAATAAGACCACACGCCAACTCTCATCCCATTCCGAGAACATTTTCCGGCCACTTATAAAATACTATTTCGGACATGCCGCGGGCTCGTGCAAGTGTACCTGGGCTCAGAACGGACAACGGAGAGAACGAGGAGGCCGGGACAGATGCAAGTTTCGAAAACATGATGATGCAATGCACATGATGACATGATGAAATGCAACACGCAGGCAAAAGACAAGGCAACAACAGCGAATAACTGGAGGATAACTGGCACATCGGTGTCGGGGCGTTAGAGAGCATGTTTATTCTTTTGCCGTAAAATTATACAATGCAGACACCTACACCTATTTTGAGTGCAAAAATTGGAGAGCACTATGCAAGGATTGTGCATTTGAGCCTGAGATGCTTTATACCTTTGATATTCGTCTAGAAGACGAAGTTGAAGGTAATATCGACATCTGGGTCGATGTGCAGATGCCTCCAGTTCTACCATTATGTGAGTTTCTCAACCATATTTATGTCTTGGATATTGTTTATCCAAAAATTGTTGACAATTAATTTATATTGACAGCTTATTTCCATTCAAGCAAACATCTCCGACGCTTGGTAGACATGACCTACTACTGTCCCGGGGCTGAACTAAACTGCGTTTGATGGCTTGAGGATCTTGATACATTCAAGACAGATTATTTTCCTAGACTTCAAAATATTAGTACTCAAAATGTGCGATCACTAGCATGCATATTGAACTACTGTCACATCATTTACGAAAGATGGTAAGATTTTTACTATTTGTCCTTAGTGCATCTTTTGCATACATTATTTTTAAGCTAAACTTCATTGCTAAGTACGTTACTACGATGTTCTTCAATAGGGACCCCCGATGATAGTTGTGCCTCAATGGATCGAGAATAAAGGTCGCATGACAATGGATAGCTTACGGCCAAAACATCCTACATTGCACTTTGGTGCATTTACGATTTCTCGAAGCGATCAAGTATTAATAGTCAAAGACACGAGCAAAATTGTGAAGGATCGCAGTAGAGAAGTACTAGGGGGAAGCAATCAGAAGTGCGGACCACAATTAGGAGACAGGTTCATCTGCATGCTCCAATATGATGAAGCAGGAGTGCTACACATGTTCTATGCTATTTTACCTAAGAGAGAGAAGCAGGAGTGATTAGCTAACTAGAATGAGTTTGAAGATGACGATGTGCTACACTATGAGTATGATGATTAAATAGCTAGTGTTGGTGGTAGTGACTATGATGATTATTATTAGCTAGTGTTGGTGGTGATTAGATAGCTACACTATGACTATGATGATTAAATAGTGTTGGTGGTAATGACTATGATGATTATTAACTAGTGTCATTGGTGATGATATGATGCAAGAGCTTTTATATTAATATGATGATGATGATTTATTATATCATTGGGCAAAAGAACCGCAGATTAGTTTCAAGTGGATGGATCCTAAGTGACCAAGTCATGGATTATCACGATTCTTTCATCTGGTGATTAATAACTCATTATAATGTAAAAACAATCTCTAAATTGCTATTGTATGAAAACTTGTATAAAGGTGTATGAATAAGGCATAAAATAAACAAGAAATAGAATACGGAATAATAGTAGTAGTGCGGGAAGTGAGACGCACTACTACTAATTACCAGTAGCGCATTTTGTAGGAAGCGGTACTACTAAGTAGATATAGCAGTAGCATGGGTAAAAAACACTACCGCTAACCTATAGCTATAGCACCATAGTAGTACCGCGGTCACCCGCACTACTCCTAGGCCAAAAACCTATACTACTGCTAGGCTTTTCCCTAGTAGTGTAAGTTGGGGGCTAAAATACTTTTTAGTACTACATGTCACCCCCAAACTGATGGACAAATTGAAGTAGTCAATAGAACATTGTCTAGTATGCCTAGGGCTGTTTTCAAGAATAACAAGAAAATCTATGAAGAATGCTTGCGTCATATTGAACTTGCTTATAATTGTTCATTGCATTCTACTACTAAGATGTGCCCTTTTGAAATTGTGTATGGTTTCCTACCTCGTGCACCTATTGATTTGTTGCCTCTTCCATCTTCAGAGAAGGTTAATTTCGATGGAAAACAACATGCTGAATTGATCTTAAAAATGCATGAGTTAACTAAGGAAAACATTGAGCATAAGAATGCTAAATATTAACTTGCTGGAGATAAAGGTAGAAAACATGTTGTGTTTGTACCTGGAGATCTTGTTTAATTTGGTTACATTTGCATAAGGGCATATTTATTAATTTGCGCAAATCAAAGCTAATGCCACATGCTAATGGTCCTTTTAAGGTGTTAGAGAAAAAATGATAGTACATATAAACTTGAGTTGCCTGCAGATTTTTGGGTTAGTCCCACTTTTAATATTGCAAATTTGAAGCCTTATTTGGGTGAGGAAGATGAGCTTTCATCGAGGACCACTTCATTTCAAGAAGGGGAGGATGATGAGGACATCAATACCATTGTTACACCCACATCCCATGCTGCTATACATACTGGACCAATTACTAGAGCTCGTGCATGCCAATTGAATTACTAGGTACATTCGTTTCTTGGCAACGATTCTAAAATAATGAGTGCATGAAGCCTTGGACGAAATATACAAGCCCGGACAGGAAAGATGGACCTTGGAGAAAGCTCAAGCATGGAGATGATGGCATGCGCAAGGGAAATAAGAATTGAGTTACAAGTGATGATTTTAGGACTTTGAAGCCACCATAATGAGTGCATGAAGCCTTGGATGAAATATACAAGATGTCACTTAATATATTTTGTCTAGAGGCTATTGTAGGTGCTGCGACACATTATTATTGGGCCACGCCCAATTAATTCTGAAATACTTGAGTATAGGCTATTTTTAGAGTCTGTATGTGTGGGGAAACAAGAGTTAGAGTTGGTTTCGGACCCCTCCTCCAAGGGACGTGAAATTCCTCCCTGTTCCTCCATATATACAACTCTTAGGGCATCGTTTAGACTTTGAGTTTTGTTTAGATTAAAAGTTCGCTATAGCTGCAACTTCACGTACTTTGTTTGTGTTCAACGACCAGACCAAGACGTCACAGAACCCCACTTGATCAATAAGGATTTCCTCTTTTATTCGCAATATGCAGATTGCAACTTCAGTTTCTTGCTTGTTCTTCGTTTTCTTGCAGGAAATAGACCTTTATGGTCAGGTTGATCGTGCTCCGGCAAGGTCAATAACCTCTCGGAGTTGGTTTAGCGATTGCTAAGGCACAATGTCCTCGCACATTCGTAGTTCGATCATCAAAGTATACTCCATAAAAACGATAGCCACCTTCTCATCGAAAGACGGGACACCTTTGCCTCTATCACATATGCAATCTGTCGAAGATTCTGCTCGGCCAGTGAGCATGGCTGATGAAGAAGATTCAATATTTGGTATAGCAGATGAGTCAAAGGCGCCAAATGCCAAGGGACCAACGGTAGGCCCATCGACAAACAAAAGAAAGAGATCTGAAGAAAATGCAGATCAGCAAGAAGAAGATGCTGCGAAGAAAAAGGAAGGTGGCAGACAACCGTATGCTAATTCAGCTCTGTATATCTCTCATGATAATTATGATACTATTTCGGCTAAACCAGCCCAACACAAGAGAAGGCACTTGCAAAGAATTCGACGCCAGTGGGTGCGCAAGTGGTTCAACTATGAAATAGTTGATCCTTGGTTTGCAAAGAACTTTGCCTTTCATCCTCCTTGGGCTGACTGGCGTGAAATTGGTCTCATTCATGCAATTGATCCCCATGATAGACCTCCGCCACCACCAATTGGTCTCATTCGTGCAAGTCATCTCTTCGGACTCCCGACTCTTATCCTGACAAAAACTCTAAGAGAGAGAAGAATGCGCTCAAAACAGCCAGGAAGGCTGAAAATAAAAGGGCTCATGAAGTAAAAAATTGTCACCTCCTCAAGGATGACATTGAGAAGAAAAATGATGAAGGAAAATCAGAAGGTCGCTCTAAGCACAAACATGATCCCAGTGCAAGGAAAAAGAGCGCACCAAAGAAGAGCTCGATGGAACCAACAGAAAGAAATGCAGAAAGCAATTCTTCAGATAAAGATGATCCACCACGACCACAAGCAAGAGAGGAAACTGATGCCACTCTCAGTGAGCAAGTGAATATCACTACATCTAAAACATTGCCTTATCTTTGAACTCGTACAGTTCCAATAGCATCTCCGAAGAAGATCATTATTCAGAGAAAAACTCCACCTACCACAGTCACTATGGTAGATCACGCGGATACAACCCCTCATCCTTTGGTGATAAATATGCATGATCTGGTAGTTAATGCTCCTGTTAGCCCAAGCCAGGAGAATGAATTCCAAAGCCCAGAGTGAAGTAAATCAAGGCTCCATCTGCCAAGCAAAGTGCTCCTCAAGCTGATGATCCAAAAGAAAAAGCTATTAAGTTTTCTCCAAAGTTAATGCAGCCATTGGCCTCTATGGCACCAGCTCCGACATTTCTAGTTTAAACTGCACCAGTTGCATAGGTCGACGTCCAATCTAATCCTCCTCATTTCTATAATCAAGTATTTATCATGGAGCAACTTGACAAATTTGTGGAAAACCTATTCGATGGTGAAGTGGCATCTTTGCCAATCCCTCCTGAAGTCATTGCACATGCTTCTGATCGTGTTTGACATATGCGAGAAGAATTTGTTGAAATTAGTTCCCTCACTGCCGAACTAAATGACTTTGATAGTCGGCTGAAAGTTGCATCTTCCAAGTTTGTCATCAAACAACTTGAAGAATCATACATGGATGTCAATCGGGCTTTAACTATCCTTCGCAACAGAAGATTGGGATTTAACTCAGACCTCGGTAGCATGTTCGAAAGATATGTCCTGACCATCAAGCACAAGCCATTGGCTATAATGATCTTTTCTAGGGACACATTGATCCAACTGCTCATCGGACACAGAAGAAGTGAAAAAAAATTGCAAAGAAGAATGCTCCTCCTCCTATGAAAGAAAAGTCTCTTAAAACTGAGCCTCAGACGAAAAAATATCCTGAACCAACAATTCCTTTGCAACCCACTGTACAAGTCACTAATACACCTCCCTCGCCAAGGTCAACTGAACCAGTGCCTGTGGCATTACCTGTTCATGATAATATTCCTTCTCAGCCACATGTCTCGGGAGAAGGTGAAATTCCTCTGCCTAAACAACAAGCTTCTCCTGCTCGTGATGAACCAAATGTTTCGATTACTCCCTCTGCTTAATAGTCGACTCCCAAAGATAAACCTCAATAGACTCTAGTGTCGGATTCAACCTCAGAGCCACCTGTTAAAGAATCTGCTCCCTCTCAAATGAAAATTTCAATCAACGCAGTGACAAGAATATCAAATGATGGACTTCAGGATACAAATCAGTTTCTGCTTGTCATACTGACTCCGTAATACATGGAGACGAAGTGATTTCAGTCGAAGATGGACTGAAATATCCATTTCCTCGAGAAGAACTGCCGCTATTTAAGACTCGTGCTGGTGCCAAGGGACCGCTATTTAATCAGAATACACACCCTCAATTATTCCAAGAAAGTCCTTACAATGGGCCACACACATGTGAATCGCCTCGTTTCTGGACCTAAGAACAAGCCGTCTATTATTCTCGGATTCTCTATTACAGCAAGAAGATATTCCCTCATGAATTTCCTGATATCACTACTATGAAGAGTATTTGCTTTGATTAGCTGCTGCAAGATTTGGAAGATTTCTGCCTCACAAATGTGTTTGTGTTCGAACATCCTTGGAACCGAGAGAAAATTCTTTAGTTCTATGCAACATTATACATCTCTAGTGAGAATGTGACAGTTCCAGATGGATCATGGAACGGATGACCGAAGGAAACGTATGAAGTGCACCTCAAGGGATTTTGTTTGGCACTTTCATTTCCCACGTTTTGAGCAAGGTAAAACTAAAATCCGAGTGCACAAAATTGACACCATTTCAGATGATATGTTTCGATGCACCATGGATAAGGAAAGGATTCATGACTACAATGGTCCTCCCAAGACAGAGAACTTAACCTTCGAGAATCAAACTCTCTATCATATGCTTACTTATACCATCTGCCCTCTGGCCAGGATGAATACTGATGATACAATCTCAGATGTTCTTCGAAATGCCATCTATGCCATCTCCGAGAAATATGTCTTTGATGTTGAGGATATGTTTCTACAAATTTTGAAAGATTTTGCTCAGTATCCGAAGACACTCAAAGTATATGCACCGTGGATTCAGAAAGTGGTTGATTATTCCATGAAAACTGAGTATTTGGCCAAGGATAGCCATAAAAGCTTCATTCCTCCAGTTCGGGACACCCCGCAAGTCATGCAAGATATTTCTTCGGGAAAATGATCTGAGTCAAGACCTCAAGATTATCACAAGGGATTCGATGGACTATGTCTGCCTCAGTGCGACCGAATGGTTACTCACCAACCTCCAACTCAGCTTGAAGTCAGTTTGTGCATGCAACAACTATTGCCGAAGATCGACAAGAAATTAAAAGGAACACCTTGCTGCCGAGCTGAATGCCATCAACAACCGAACAAGAGTTACACATCTGATTTCCGTTGAGAACAAGAAAAGGCTCTGGAAACTACTTCGCAAGTTCTTTACAAAGAAGAAACTCCTCGATGCTGATCTCAAAGAGCTCTATGAGTACATTGACAAAGGCCTCTCAATTGAAGATTATCAACCTTGCAATACTCCTCCACTTCATGTTTGAGATCAAACTACTGATCTATTGCATATTAAGCTTCGCAAGATAATTGAGGAATCTGAAGCCACCTCACAGATTGAGAAACCAGCTGAAGGAAATGTGCTTTCTCGTATAACTCAAGTGGCTGACCCAAATGTGCCTTCATCATCTCAGCCTCAAGTTGCCATTCCCGAAGGAAAATCTGCTGTTGTTGACGATGAAGATCTGCTAGTCACTTCGGCATCAGAAACCTCCTTGGGCAGTTCCTCAGGTGATGCCTCAGAGTGAATCAAGTTCACCGCTTCTGCACTCATGTTTTTCGTCACCTTTTTGACACTAGTTGATGAAAGGGGGATAATTACATTGAGTTTTGATAGATTTGCCTCTTTTGCTTTCCGTTGGTTTGGTTCCGTGTGAGATTTGGAACTTATGCCTTAAAGACTAATTCTGCTATGATGCAAAATTTCTGTGATGTAATTTTAATAACCCCACCTGCAACATTTCACTCGAAGCATTTGTTTTGCAGGTGGAATTTATTATCAAAAGTTATGAGTGACTGCACTACAATCTTGATGGATTATATATCATGAATGCCAATCATTATATCGAATGATTGAAATCTCCACTATATAGTTCAATGAATTGTAAGGGAATTTTATCACATATCAGTTACTCGGCACACATATAGCGGGAGTATATTTCATCATCGAGCTAAGTAACGCTAATTCATTCTTGTTCGAATTACTTTTCACTTTTCTATCTTTACTTCGATGATTATCTGTTTTGTCAACAACCATCCAAAAAGGGTGATATTGTTGGTGCAATGATAGGCCCCTTATGTTTTGGAGTTTGTTGACATAAACAGTATGGGACGTATGTGTTTGCTAGAGCACACAGGACAACAGGTCCCTGAGATTTCGACGAGTTTGATGTAAACGAGGAAGGTAATCTCCCTGTGTTGTAGTGAAGGTTATCATCGAAGAATATGATAACAAGATTGATCCCTTAAAAGTTGCTGAAGTGAGGCAATTGGTTCGGTGTTTGTCCGAGGAAAATGGCTGTGTCCAAGGAGATTGAAGATGAAGTGAAGACGTAGCATTTATTTCATCGTTCTTCTTCTCTTTATTGAGTCATAGGACCACCGTACTATTAAGAGGGGTGTAGCATTTGAAATTGTGATTCTTTGATGCTAAACCCAAATCCTATGAAAGATGTGAGAGAAATCTCTTTGTGTTCCGAGAAAATACTTGCGACCAAGAGACTGTGATCTTCTTCGCTGTGAGAGATTTGTTTCAGACCGAGGAGTTAGCATTACTTGTTCCTTAAGTAATGTTAATGTTGCTCCAAAATCTGACCATTGTAAACCTCTTGGTTGGCGATTGGCTGGACCGTGTGCCGAAATTGTCATTTCCCATCCGGGGAGGTTGCGGCTATAAATAGCCACCCAACGACGGCATTGTCCGACGGCTGCTCCATTTAATTCTGAGAAGATTGTTGAACAACCCCCTCTCTGAGATATTTGAGTCTAAAATCCACCGCGAGAAAACCCCTAGATCTAAAGAATTAGATAGTGGTTCAGCATCACTCTAATCTAAGTCTCGTACGCTCCGACTAATATTCGTGAGAGCTGCAAACTCTTTAGACGGTTAGTTGTGAGTTTCTTTAGAGACCAAGAGTGATTGTTGTTCTCGAAGAAGTCCGGGAAAGTTCGGAGATCACCTCAAGTATCTACCACGATCGATCGACATTAGTTGACGAACCAAATGTCAAGGAGAATGGGGTGAAGAGAGTTTATCTTCCGTGTTAAGTCACAACCACTCCAACCAGACGTGGTCCTTATGCAGAAGGACGAACTGGTCGAACCAATACCCTGTCGCCATCGAGCATCACGGGTTACCTCTAATACCCATGTTTATATTCGATATGATTTCCTTCGTGTTATTTGTCTCGATGCATGTTTAGTTTCCATTAGGTACTTAGTTATTTCTCGATGTAGTTTGTTTTTCATTCGATCTGCTACTGGGTTCCGAGAGTTTTGGATTTTCGAAGAAAATTTTAAAATCCCATTCACCCCCTCTGGTAGACATACTTTGTTACTATAATCTTCCTCCTGAGCATCAGGCTGTTCAAGATTGTGATCTGCTGCTTCCACATAGCCAGTGACATTGACGTTCACAGCTTCACCATGACGAACCCACCTAGTACATGTGACTGAGATCCCATACACTGTAGATGATTTTGCATAGTTGGTGGGGTCTGGAAACTGAATGCATATAACTGCTAAACAGTCAGAGCACATCTGATTGTGGACCACCGTACTCAAATCTGATAAAGTTCATGAAGTTTTCAATGCCCTCGACATACTGAGGCGAGAATATTTTAGCATAAGTTATCCAAGTCTTGTCCATTTGTTAGAGATACAAATTAGTTCTTCTACTAGATATTATGGGAAAAATTATATGTTTTTATAAAGTCTAGAAAAAAATACCTAGGTCGATGTCTAAAGTTATGGCAAGATATTTGGACAAGCATATCTAAGTAAATATATGTAAAGATAATTGAGCAAACATATTTAGTGCTAAATTATGGCAAGCTATTTCGGCAATCAACGAGGCTCAGCACGCAGCCATCGAAGGCCATCTCGACAACAAAGATTGAGTTTAAAATGGTGTCTAGCTATTTGACCTAACAAATTGGCTACTAGACCATGGCAATCTACTTCACAATACATACATGGTCCTAATATATGGAAGGATATTTTAGCAACTAGTCGGGCGTGGTATGGCATCTCAGCAAGGCAGACTGAGTGCAGAACAGGGCAAGGAAGCTTCTTAAGCAGAGCATATTGACTATGAACTATTTCGGCAAGCAGTGAGATTAACATCGTCTATCAGCTAACATTCAGTGCTACTCCGACATGCAGGGGGCCTCAATCTAGAATGCGCATGTCATAGGAGAAGCTGACCGCCGTGTGTCTCCACAAGAGCATCGCTAGTAGTGGCGGCGCGGCTGGAGGACGACAGTCTATGAGAGTGTACTTGGGAGTGAGAGGATCGTCGTGCATCCCCTCAATGAACCGTGGTGCCGACATATTGGTGCGGCGGGAGGGCGGCTTTGGCAGAGCGAATGGAGTGGAGGGGGGCGGGGGGAGGCGGGCTTGGGGAATATTATTAGCTAGTTGGCCGAAGGGCTGCTAAATTTGGGATTTTGGGGGAATTTTCGCGCGGTGGGCAAGAGAGTTTGGCGCATGGTTAGTTTCTCCAAATGCGCTCCCATGTGTCAGTGAATCGGCAAGCCGAAGCGTGTTCCAATTGTATGAGCGGTGTGTAGGACCGACTGTGTGATGGGTGCAATGCGACCGCGACAGGCGTGCTATGAGTGTACTGCCTTTTTCCTTTTAAACTTAGTGCTTTACGCGATCCATTTGTACTAATCCCGACGAAAACAGTGTGGCCGGGTCTTTTCCCGCACGATATGCTGGGATGTTCGCTTGGTTAGTTTTTTAGGACTTTTTTAGGACATGGCTTAGTTGGTTTGACAGACAGAGCGAGAGAAAGACGTGAAATACATGAATGTGTAGCGGGCGTACTATTGCAGTGCCTAAGAAAAATTGTGTATCTTTCCCTAATAATAAAACAGCGATTGCTTCTGGACATCCGTCATGTTTTTTGCCAAAAACACCCTGCCTTTTCTGATAATTAACCCACAATCCATTGCTATGTCAAAGCGAACCGTTTTCTTGTAGTTTACAGAAAACCCCCTAGATTTTACGTTAACTAAACCACAATCTAGAACTAAGTCACAACGAATCTTTTTTTTGCATTTTTACATAAACACCCGTGATATCTACAGTAATCACCCCGCAGTCTAGAACTAAGTTTTAAAATAACTATATCTTTCAAACCGTAACTCCAATTTTAACATCTTATATATGGAATTTCATTAAACAAATATGTAGAATTTGAATATGGTGTTCTCTTAAATGTTAAATATTTTTAAAATGTTGTTTAGGATGAAATGTTAATCAATGGCACATGATCCGTCTTTATTCCGTACGGTTGCGGATCCATAGTGCAACATGTAAAATTGAACATTAATAATTGGGAAAGACTATAATCCTTGGGCATGTTGTACTTGCACCAGATTCTCTCGTAGTACATGTTTCATGAGATAAGACCTTACGTACGTACATTTTTTTTGCAAAATCCATGCATGTACTAACCATCGGACTACACTTCTTTTGTAGTGAATACATAAACAATTTTATAGGATGTACATAAACTTATCTTATTCATGAACATCAGAAGTACATGAATTTTTATTTTAAAAATATTCGAACTATTCGTGTGATAGTCATGAACGTTCATAGTGGATAAATACAATCTTAATTTGTGTTCCATCCGTTGAATGTGATGGTGATACATGTAGGATTTCTTGAATAAACCTAATTTATGGATGCGGCCTCCTAAGTGTCAAACGACACCACAAAGGTGCTGCCCGAGTGTGGTTGTAGGTGCTTGCCATCAATATGATGAGTCCGAATCATAATTGAGCAGAAATGGTAGCAGCTTAGATAAAATTTTTTACTCCCCATTGCAATGCACGAGCACGTTTGCTAGTGTAAACCCTATGTGTTTATTTTCTTCACATGTTAGCTTTGTCTTGGGTCAAACCTTCTAAATTTAGACAAGGTTTATACACACAAAAACAACGACAAGCACAATATCAAGTTAATATGATTAGAATCATCATTCAATATATTACATAGAATATATCTTACTATTAGTGCGAGACTTCATATACACCGGGCAAGATTCAAGCAAACACGGTAGATTTTCATTACATTTCGAACTTTTAGGACAAAAAAGGGAAAATAAACCCGACGATAAACCTATCCTATGGTGGTGACCGACGTCCACTTTCCTTTTACTTCTGCATCGGCAACAACGTCTCCATCTTCCATCTCCATGAATGGTGGTGGGGTTCAAAACCCACGAAGTGAAGGTGCGGCCTCCGGCGAGGAAGGGTAGAACATGGGAGGCGGACCAGCCAATTGGCACACCATGCCCTGCCGCCTCACATGCCCTACTCATCCTTAGAAGAGTCCTTGACCTTGGCGGTGCTTGTGGACGTGAGGTTGATGATGATGGAACTGGACGGTCCGTACCTATTCACCTGCCACATGCACCACCGAACGTTGGACGACGACAAGTAGGACGCGTGGCTAGTGGTGCTCTCGTCATCGGCCACCAGTGCGCCCACCAGTTGTGTGGCCACGTCCATGTCCGGCTATGTTGGCATTGCCCCGTGAGAGGCGAGTTAAGAAATGGTGACAACCACAAGCCTCATCCCCGAAGACAAGTTCTCCTGCAGCATTCCCGCTCGCGGTCACGGTTGATGTGGTGCTAGGTAGGAGGATGCGCTCTAGTGTGGACTTTAGCTGGGCGTTGCCACTTTAACTAGCACATTCTAGTGAGGCCAATCGTCCGGATGTGTCAATGAGTTGCCAGAGTTGGTTTCTTGGGAAGTGAGCCTAATTAATGACGGCATACGGACGAATGCCATGAATGCGGGCAACTCACGATGGCTGGGAATGCACGCGCACGAGGGATGAGGGTTTTTTTGTGGGCCAGGGTTGTCCACTGTGCGCATGGCAATGTTGGAGATGCCCTTTGCTCACATGCGATCCCACAAGTCATTGAAAAAGCAAGACGACCCATGTTCACTTGGGTCAGCAGCATGCCGGACCGACCGTCTGATGGTGCGACTTGAATGCGACACAGGTGTTGTCAGTGTACTGCCTTTTCATTTTGAACTGTAAACCTGAAACTTGTACTACTAGAGCATAACACCGAAGGCATATATGAAGTTGGCCCCACACCTCTAGCAAGCCTAATACTACATATGTCCTGGTTTATTGGTCATCATTGTATTTTATGCCAAATGTTGACCAAATATGTAACTAATAAAATGTTAATGCATGTAAAAAAATTATATTGTTGGAATCATATTTGAACCTAGTTTTCAATGATATATGCATGAACATTTCATTAGTTAAATTTATTGTCAAAATTTGGCATAAAATACAATGAGGGCCAATCAACCAGGACAGAGGTAGTAGCCCACATGTACAATAGTTATTCATACTAGCATAAGTACCATTATAATAAGTGTACCACCCTTTAAGCATAACACTTGATTAAGTAGCCAGAAGATGTGTGTTGCCCTTTGAATGGCTTTGAGGTGTGCTAAGTGGTAATCAAGTGTGCGACATACGCCCATTTCTCAAAATAGGGAAGGGAGATTCAGACACTTGATTAAGCACCTCACCTCTACCACATATGCCCGTCTCCATGTTGTGTCCTAGCTTGTGGCACCGACTGCCTCCAGTGAAGCATGAGGAAAAGAAAGAGGAAACTCGATGTCATTTGGCTCTAAGGGAACGACGAGGCAGCTCGGGGAAGCAGAGGTAGACGAGTAGCACTCGCTGGCGGAGGGGATGGAAACGCTACCGAGTGCCACCTGAGGCGGATAAGAAAATAAGGACGCCGTTGATTTGAAGGCTCCAACTTTGATTCCTTTGGCAGGGAAGGCAAGTAGACTGGTCTGAAGCTAACTAGCATGGTCTCAGGTCCCGGGGATGCAGTTTCTGTGCTAGAACACTCCATGGACGGATCACGGCGCGCGCACACTTCGACACCCTGTGCATCCTCGATGAGCTGGGTGTTCATCTGCTTGTCGTGCCATGGTGGTAGCGCCACGCTTGGCACCCTGAAGCCAAGCATGTCCAGCGATGATGAGTGTGTCGCTCACCGCGGTCGCTGTGTACAAAGGTGGTGCGGGAGCTGCGCCACATTGCTGGCCCCCACGACCCACATGAATGGTTGTCGGTGGTGAGGAGGTCGTGGGCCAGCTCCTCCATTGGACTAGTCTTTGCCATGGCATCTCGACAGGTGGGCCCCACTTGTCGGTTTTCCTATTTCCCTGGCCAAATTCCAGCGTTAGTGCTCCGCATTACGCGTTAGGCGCAAAACTGGTGGTTTTGTGCCCAGTCAAATGTGGTAAAGCACCAAGTTGTTACCCCAGCCCCAACTGTGGTGGTTTTGGGTAAATAACTCTGTTTATTTGCTAATTAATGGCATTGCATGCAATAAGCTGACCACTGCATGTCGTTTTAGTTAGTCTAAAGTCATTAAAAAATATACCCCTCACGTCTCTTATTGGTTGATTCCTTTGTTCAAGTCAAAACATAAAAAATGAAGTAGGAGTTAATGCACCATGCCTATGTGTTTTGGGATTTATTTGGATATCGTAAGGTAACTTATGCATTGGTATGGAGGGAGTATGTAAGTAACTTGGAAAAATAGTAGTTACTTAGGTCGGTTTTTTGAGCCGCCCAAGTATAATCATGTGGCTTTGCTTCTTTCTCACTCCCCTCCAACCCTCTTCTCCAACGATCATGCCGCCCTCCGGTCGACTCCATCTTCCTGCATGCCTCATCTGAATATTCCACCGAGTGTCATTCACATGTGGGCCTTGACCATGCATGTATTTCAAATGTCGTAATTTGTCTGACATGCATACACACAAACGGTTCATTTAAAGTTTCACATTGCCTCCACTACCTGTCACTTCACACTTAGTTTTGAAATCCCATTCGGTTCATGACTAGAAAAATCTTGATGAGATAGATAGATATTGAGAGATTGAGTGTGTCTGCAAGGAGATAAATGTTTGGTGTGTTCCTATGATATAAATGATCGTGTGGTGTGGAAAGAAGGCAGGGGGTGTTTCCGCGTGCGCGCATAGATTGTGTACCATCTAGCCACGGATCGATTTAAAGAGGACTAGGGTTGGTCCGGAGATGGACCGATCGAGAGAGGGGTAGAGAGAAAGATGAATTTATGCTTAAAAATGATAGATGAAAGTCTTGGTTAAAATTAATGCATTCTAGAGTGACCTAGGTGTGTGTCGAAGAGCGACTTGACAAGCAAGATACAATCCCGATACTTCGAGAGATCAATTATGTGTGACACACACAAAGAGGAAGAGAGCTGGTATGTCTGTGTGTGCACGCGAGAGAGAGGGAGAGAGGGAGAGAGAGACCCGGAGATGAAACCGAGAGAGATCGAGTGGGTGCAAGTGTGAAACAGAGGGACGTTGCATCAAAGAAAAAAAATGTTTTACGCATAAGAAGACAATTGGTGTTTGAATCCCTAAAGAAGTTTCAAAAATTAGAATTCAACCTAAGGCGGGTTCAAAATTTTGAACCAGTGATCGTAACATGATAAAATCATATAAAAAGGGCATTTAGTATTTGTTTTACTTTTGAACGTACAATATACTCCCTCGGATCCTTTATAGTTTACTCTAGCATGCATCTTTGTGTGCGGTCAAAGTATCTACTTTGATCAAACTTACAGAAAAAAGTATCAACATTCAACAACGTGTAATCAATATTGTTAGATTTGTACATACTCCTAGATTTGTATTCAAACAGAAATGGTTTTCAATTTGTGTTCAAACACATGAATGCTTGTTCTCGCGCATGCTCTTCCTAATAGGATTTCACCACGTATAGCCAGTCTAATAGTAACTTTTTTTGAATCTCCCTGTCCAATAGTAGTAGGAGTAGTAGTACTAGTGGAGTATTGACAACATCTGGAGCAGAGTATGGAGTGGTCCTAGAGGTTTACGAACACTCAGCCGACCTCACACTCTCAAAAAATTCTTGGAACCTGTGCTACAATCCCCCATCTAGGCATCCACGTCTCTCTTCTAAATTCAGCCAACGCGGGCGGGGGAGAGGGAAGGATGTCTGACTCCAAGGGGGAGGGAGGGTGAAAGTTTAGCTACCATCGGTCTGCTCTCAACTGCGGTCCCACAAGCAAGAGAAAATGCAAGACCAAGCTTGTTCCTTTCGGTGAGCGACGTGCAGGGTCCATCATGCCGGGGTGCAACGCGAACACGACAAGAGTGATATACATTGTCTGTTCCCTATGAGCTTGCATACTTCAAGTACTCCTTTTTATAAATACTATACAAACGCAAGAGCTCATACATACACGCATACACTCACCCCTATGAACGCACACATGCACACCCTACCCCTATGAGCACCTTCAATAGACTAAGACGACATATCATCTTGAGATTTACAAAGACACCGCCTCGTCATCGACAGGAACGGTGGGGAGATCCGGAAGTGTGCCACATGAAACTCTGAAACTTCGGTCCCATCCCACTCCACAACTCTCCACGCTCGAGCCATCTGGCTTTGCAAACTCCACACAGTCAAAACCGATTCAGTCGGAACCACTATTCACATCGGAACCTTCACTGCTCAGCCTACGCTAGCCACTTGTCAGCCGGTCACCACTACCCCAAAACCACACCTCTTCTCCAGCCCATTCTCCCACCTTTTGATCCCCTAGCCCAAATCAGCCATCCCCTAGTTCGCCGGAAAGCCATGGTGCGCCGCAAGAACACATACAATATGTTGACGTCGCAGTGCCGTGCAAAAATCACGGGGGCGATCAGTGCCACAGACCTCCATTCCCAAGCTCCTTTTATGGCGGTCCAATCCCCGAGTCCTGTAGAGCCGAGCTCCAAGGAGGAGGAAGCAGATCCAATGTTCATGGCGGAGGTCATGGCGCAGAAGGCCCCTGATGCGTATGATATGATGGACGTTGACCTCGTGACAGCGCCCGGGTCCCCTATGGTGCAGGCGGACTGGTGGTTCAACTAGGGAATCCTAAAGGAGCACCGTGAGGTGGAGGCTCTACTAGACGTGGAGCATGTCAATGCTGCTGCCATCGAGGCCCTCCTACAGGCGGAACCGGATGTCATGGACGTAAATCACGCGACGGAGGCTCAACTTGACGTGGAGCGCGCAGATGCAGTTGCCACCAAGGCTTTCCTCTAGGCGGAACCGAATGTCCTAGAATTGAACCGGGCGGCGGAGGCTCAACTTGACACGGGGCATGCAGATGCCGCTGCTATCAAGGCCCTCTTGCAGGCAGAACCTAACATCATGGACATGAACCGGGTGGTGCTCACGACCGTGCAGAGCGCCATCACGCTCCACGTGAACAAGTAGCTGGAGGCCGAAGACAACCACCCTGCAGAGACACACGCCGGCAGCTCCGACAGCCAAAGACGACGAGGTCGGCTCGTTCCGCGAGCAGTGCTTGTTTTTCATTATGTTGTTGTGGTTAGGGATCTGTTGATGTGTAAAAACATATGTATGCAAGCCTCCCAACTTTCATCATTTGGGTCAATCAAATATTTCAGGCGGTTGGATGAAGATCCTACGTCTCCTAACCCCTCCTTCCCCACCTCTTCTTCTTCCCCAACAGACCACCGCATGGGCCGCACAGATCTTCCCCAACAAGTGGTTGGATAAACATATTGTATGAACAAAAATTACGTGTCAATAGTTGCATGTCTAAATTTGGTTTGATCACGCTTTCAAATTTGAAGACAAAGCTTGAAAATTCTAGTGCCCACACTACTATCTTGCCGGTAGCCTTGGGGTTCCTCAGAATATGCTGCAACGGAAGGCAAGTCACAACTGTGATCTCGTGAGCTTGGAAATAGATGTGTAGCTTCCTCGAGGCCATGAGAAGGCCATGGATCAATTTTTGCACCCCTAGAGTACCTTGACCTAACCCCCTGTAGGAGGGAGCTGACAAAGGAAACTGGTCGCTACACCATCTTCTTCCTTGCTAACGCCCTCTGATTGTCAGCATATGCTTGGGGCCACTCTTCACCATCTATATGGGCTTGCCGGGGATATGTCTAATTCACCACTAGGTGTCTCTACCGCATTGGTTCCTTCGCTATCCACCTCTCTCTGCGCCACCAAGGCACAACTAACCACTTGATTTGGTGCTGCCAGATATAGTAGCAATGGCTCTTGTGGCTTAGGGGCAACCAAGGATGGCGCAGAGGAAAGATAGGCTTTCAAATCCCATAGTGTAGCCTCTGCCTCCGTGATGAGGACATCAATACCATATTGACAACCACAGCTCCTGCTCCCATACATACTGGACCAATTACTAGAGCTCACGCATGCCAATTGAATTATCAGGTACTTTCATTTCTTGGTGACAATTCTAATGTTCATGAGAATACGATGCTACCTGAATTTGATACATTTGTGTTGATTACTAATGAAGGGCCTAGCATGGACAAGAGGGATGAACACCAGAGCAGGATCAAGCATGGACATGAAGGTGCGTGCGAAGGGATCCAAAATGGTGTTTCTAGTGCATTTTTAGCACTTTGAAGCCTCCGTGAGCACCTTCATAAATTTTGTCTGTAGCTTATTTTAGGTGCTGCACCACCTTATTCTTGGGCCAACCCATGTAATTTCGAAATACTTAGTATAGGCCGATTTTAGAGTCCGTATGTGTGCGGAAACAAAGTTAGGGTTACTTTAGGACCCCTCCTACAAGGGGCCACGAAATTCCCACCTACTCCTCCATACATACAGCCCTTAGGGCGTCGTTTAGACTTTGGGTTTTGTTTAGATTAAAAGTTCGCCATAGCTACAATTTCGCGTACTTCGTTTGTGTTCAACGACCAGACTAAGACGTCACAGAACCCCACCTTGATCAATAAATCTTTCATTTTATATTTGCGGTATCAAGATTGCAATCTCGGTTTCTTGCTTGTTCTTTGTTTTCTTGCAGGAAATAGACCCTCGTGATTAGGTTGGTCGTGCTCCGACGTGGCCGATAACCTCTCAGAGTTGGTTTACTAGTTGCTAAGGC
Organism: Triticum monococcum; assembly: GCA_034509565.1. Classification (NCBI taxonomy): domain Eukaryota; kingdom Viridiplantae; phylum Streptophyta; class Magnoliopsida; order Poales; family Poaceae; genus Triticum; species Triticum monococcum. The sequence goes on from CM067842.1 coordinate 292,840,406, forward strand.
GTGACGCCCTCACACGTTTGTAGTCGGATCATCAAAGTCTACTCCTCCAACCACGATAATCACCGTCTCATCGAAAGACAGGACACCTTTGCCTCTATCAAGTGGTATCAGATTTCCAGGTTGCTCGGTGAGATTTTCTAGTTTTTCATAGTTTAGATCGAGTTTGTTCTTCATACCTAAGGTCAACGAAAAAGCCAAAAAATAAAATAAAAAATTAGGGTTAGTTCATCATATCCAAACCAATCTGAGCCTTTGCATAATCTTTTTAGGGTTTTGCTTTTGTTGAATTTGCGGTTGCATCATCATGTCTAGTTGCTAGTCTTAGCGTCTAATCCTTTAGAGTTTTGAGTTCTGTCACAGTTTGTCACGCCGCCACCATACTGTCATCATGGCTGCCACCGTATTCCACCACCGCTGCGCTATTCCACAACCGCTACCATATACCACCACCATTGCCATATCCTACCACGGCTACCATATACCACCACCACTACCATATACCACCATCGCTACCATATACCACCACCGCTGCCATATCCTACCACCATATATCCACCACCAATCTGAGTTCTTTTCATATTAGGTTTGTTTTTGAGATCCATCTTTTTTTTGGTTCATGTTTCCTTGCCTAAGTAGGTTTTGGAAAAAAAATTCGGCAGTCAAAAATATTTTTTTCTCTACCCTATTTTTAGGTTCCTGTGAGCGTTTTGCGACACTTGCCATCATAGTGATTTTTTTGTCGCACTTTTGGTCGTCGCTACCCTGATTTTGAAAAAAATAGTCACAAAAATTCCGTGCCTATCCTATTATTTTGACTTGAGAAGAGTTTTGAGACACTCGCCATTATAGTGATTTTCGGCAAAAAAAAGGCGCAAAAAAAGAGCGCAAGAAACAGAGAGCAATTTTTTTCAGAGTGTACTTCTCCCTTGTTTACGTACTGTCCTGTGATTTTGTTAGTGTTCTAGCCTCGCGTCTCTAGTATGGTCTAACATAGGACAAGCACAGTATTATTGTTGAGCGTTTATTCTACTTTACATCTTTGATTTGATTATTGCCGACCTTTTTCCTACAATATTATAAGCCATCCCAGCTCCACATACATCTACATCGTGTGTTTTACTTTCCCTGGTAATCGCTCTTCCAAGCTTTGAGAGTTTTGACTACAACGGTTGCCGATCACCGCCTACTGCTTGGTAAGAATTGGTAAGACTTTGAGATTCGCTTCACGGATTTGCGACACCCCATCACTTTCTAGTAGTGTGTAGGATCATATTGTTGTGTGTTTCTATTCATGCTAACCATGGTAGGATCACAAGCCGACGAGATTGACTGGGAGATCATGACGAAGACAGAGCTTAGTGATAAATTTCAAGAAATGTTGAGTCAACTGGTGGAAGACATGATGGCCAGCTTTGGAAAGGCACTTGAGAGAATTTATGACGTTGAGAAGATAATTCACACCAAGTTGGATGCCAAGTTCGATGAAGTACTCACGCATCTTCCACAACCACCACCTGCATCTGCTACACCATTACAACAACATCCACCTCCACATCGTGAAACATCCCTCCGCCGAGTAGGCCTTGTTCCCCTTGAGCAAGGACAAACTTCCAGTGCCGCTGCTACTGCTGTTGATGTTTCTGTAGCTCCTACTTCTCCTATATAGGTGGATGACTATTATGAGGATGAGGTTGATCAAAATCAGAACTACATGTAACGACCAGCACCAGGTCGACCTCATGCATATAATCGCAACGGCAGGGCTGCAGTACCACCTCAGGTACGAGATTATGACCATATTACTAAGCTGAAATTGAATATTCCATCGTTTGAGAGTAGACACATTCCATATGTATATCTTACATGGGAGTTAGAAACTGAACAAAGTTTAACATTCTTACAATATCTTGAGGATAGACGTGTTGCTGCTACAGTTTGTGAATTCACTAGGTTCACTTCTGTTTGGTGGTCTGAACATTGTAGATTATATCATGATAATATTCCTGCTACTTGGGATGCTTTGAAAACTTCTATGCGTACTCATTGGTTTCCACCATATTATCAACGTGAATTACTTCAAAAACTGCGTCGTTTAAGACAAGGGAAAAATCTGTAGAGTATTATCAGGAATTACAAACTGGCATGATTAGATGTCGTATTATTGAGGATAATGAAGCTATGCTTGCATATTTTATGGGTGGATTAAATAAAGAGATTTAGACCATTTTAGAGTTTAAGGAATATAAAAATATCACTCATTTATTCCATCTTGCTTGCAAAGCTGAACGTGAAGTGCAGGATCGGCAGGCATTGGTGCAGACTAATTTTTTTGCAGGTCGACCTTTATCATGGACACCTCATGCATCTTCTACTTCCACACGTTCTGCTACACCGGCACCTCCGTCAGCTACCACCTCCAATTGTGATACAAGAAACCAGTCACTACCACCACTATCTGCCAAGAGCACACCTACCGGGCCTGCACAGATCTCTTCTTCATCCATGGCATCAACAGGGCACACACATGATATTATTTGTCGTTGTTGTAAGGTTAGAGGTCATTATGCGAGAGAATGCTAATCTCCGCGTGTTATGATTGCTACTGAGGATGGTGGGTATGAGTCCGCTAGTGACAATTATGAGGAGACTTTGGCTCTTATTACAAGTGAAGAACACAATGGAGATGATTCTGATCATGAGACATAATACATGGCTGCTGAAGATGTTGCCAGGTATGAAAGTTTAGTTGCTCAACGTGTTTTGAGTGTGCAGGTCACACAAGCTGAGAAAAATCAGAGGCATAATTTGTTCCATACAGAGTTGTGAAGGAACGTTACGTTCACGTCATCATAGATGGAGGGAGCTGCAACAACTTGGCTAGCATGGAGATGGCGGAGAAGCTATCACTCACCACAGGACCACATCCACATCCTAACTACATCCAATGGTTCAACGACAATGGCAAGGTTAAGGTAATATGTACTGTTCGTGTGCATTATAGTATCTCTACATATGTTGATTATGTTGATTGTGATGTGGTACCCATGCAAGCATATTCCTTAGTAGTTGGTAGAACATGGAAATTTGGTAGAAATTATGTACACCATGGTAGAAACAATCAGTATACCCTTGTTCATCAGGATAAACATATTACTTTGCTTCCTATGACTCCTGATTCCATTTTGAAAGATGATATTAATAGATGTAATAAACCAAAACAGGTAAAAAATAAGAGCGAAAATCAGATTGTGGCAAAACAATTTGAGCAACAATGAAGCCTAATAATAAACCATCTAGTGTTGTTTCTAAAATTAAATTGAAAAGTGCATGTCTACTTGCCACCAAATCCGATGTTGATTATCTAGATTACAGCAAATCTGTTTGCTATGCTTTTGTGTGCAAAGAGGTAATATTTTCATTCAAGGACGTGCCTTCCTCTTTGCCTCCTGCTGTCACTAACATTTGGTAGGAGTTCCCTGACGTCTTTCCACAAGTTCTGCTACCAGGATTACCACCTACTCGTGGGATTGAGCATCTGATTGACTTAATTCCCGGTGCTTCACTACCAAACCGTGTGCCATATCATACCAATCTAGAGGAGACGAAGGAGATTATGCATCAAGTACAAGAGCTGCTCGACAAAGGTTATATACACGGATCTCTTAGTCCTTGTGTTGTTCGTATATACTAGTGCCAAAAAAGGATGGTACGTCACGTATGTGTGTTGATTTTAGAGGTATTATTAATATTACTATTTGTTATTGTCATCCTATTCCTAGGCTATATTATATTCTTGATGAATTGATTGGCTCTACAATATTCTCCAAAGTTGATTTGCATAGTGGATACCATCAAATTCGTACGAAATTGGGAGATAAATGGAAAACAACATTTAAAACTAAGTTTGGTTTATATGAGTGGTTAGTCATGCCTTTTGGGTTAACTAATGCACCTAGTAGTTTCATGAGATTAATGAACGAAGTTTTACGTGCTTTGATTGGACGATTTGTGGTAGTCTATTTTGATGATATACTGATTTATAGCAAATCCTTGGAAGAACCTTTACGTGTTGTTTTTATTGCTCTACACGATGTAGGTTTGTGTGGTAACCTTGGGAAGTGCATCTTTTCACCGACCGAGTGTGTTTTCTTTACTATGTTGTTACTCCATAGGGAATTAAAGTTGATAAGGCCAAGATTGAAGCTATTGAGAGTTGTCCACAACCCAAAATGGTCACACAAGTGACGAGTTTTCTTAGACTCGCTGATTTCTATAGGTGTTTTGTGAGAAATTTTAGCACCATTACCGCACCTCTCGTTGACCTTACACACACTACAAAAAAAGTACACTTCCGTGATGATACGTGTTTGTCACAGTAGGTCGCGATTTTGTCATGCATGTACATCAATGATGATTTCATGACAGAATCAAGATAGTCATACCTATGCTGTCATAGAAGTGTTCCATGACATTACCAAAATTATCATCACGGAAGTGTGCACTTCCATGACGATAAATCGCACGTCACAGAAGTGCTTTCGTCAAGGGTGACCGACACGTGGCATCCACCATAACGGAACACCATTAAGCTATCGGGTCGGGTTTTGGATTCGATAATTCGTTAATAGCCCCGACCAATGGGGATGTTCCACGTGTAAAATCATCATTGGCTGGAGGAAACACGTGTCGGCTCATCGTTGGGACAGATGTCATCCACTCATTGGACATAAGGCGCCTATGATACGTCGACACGTGGCATGGCCCAACAGAGGCCCATTCCTGTGAAAAGGCCGGCTGAGGGAGTCCTGGATTAGGGGGTGTCCAGATGGCCGGATATACCTTCAGCAGGACTCTTGGACTATGAAGATACAAGATTGAACACTTCGTCCCGTGTCCGGGAGGGACTTTCCTTGGCGTGGAAGGCAAGCTTGGCGATACGGATATGCAGATCTCCTACCATTGTAACCAACTCTATGTAACCCTAACCCTATCCGGTGTCTATATAAACCGGAGGATTTTAGTCCGTAGGACAAGATACACAACAACAATCATACCATAGGCTAGCTTCTAGGGTTTAGCCGCTCTGATCTCGTGGTAGATCTACCCATATCATCAATATTAATCAAGCAGGACGTAGGGTTTTACCTTCATCGAGAGGGCCCGAACCTGGGTAAAACTTCGTGTCCCTTGCCTCCTGTTACCATCCGGCCTAGACGCACAGCTCGGGACCCCCTACTTGAGATCCGCCGGTTTTGACACCGACATTGGTGCTTTCATTGAGAGTTCCTCTGTGTCGGCGCCATCAGGCTTGATGGCTCCTATGATCATCAATGGCGATGCAGTCCAAGGTGAGACCTTCTTCCCCGGACAGATCTTCGTCTTCGGCGGCTTCGCACTGGGGGCCGATTCACTTGGCCATCTGGAGCAGATCGAAAGCCATGCCTCTGGCCGTCAGGTCAGCTTTGGAAGCTTAAACTACACGGCTGACATCCGCGGGGACTAGATCTTCAACGGATTCGAGCCACTATCGAGCGCGCCGTAGTGTCACGACGAGCATGATCTAGCTCTGCCACTGAACAGTGCCCTGGAGGCCGCACCCGCATCGTCTTCGACCCTTAATTCGGAGCCAACTGCGTCGATCAAGGATGGGTGGTTGGACGCCGCCTCGGGGGCTGCGATCCCAACGGTGATCAAGCCGAACACCAGCCCCGCACTCTGCGAGACTCGTGACTCCAAGGAGCCGGACTCCTCTCCTGACTCCGAACTCTCCGTGGCCCTGCCGATCGAATCCGATTGGGCGCCGATTATGGAGTTTACTGCTGCAGACATCTTTCAGCACTCGCCTTTCGGCGATATTCTGAAGACACAGAAGTCTCTCTCCTTATCAGGAGAGCCCTGGTCGGACTACGGTCAGCAAGGTTGGGGTTCGGACAATGAAGAAATTCAAAGCCCACCCACCACCCACTTTGTGGCCACTGTCGATGACTTAACCGACATGCTCGACTTCGACTCTGAAGACATCGACGGTATGGACGCCGATGAAGGAGATGATGAAGAACCAGCGCCTATCAGGCCCTCGAAAGCCACCTCGTCATATGAAATATACATGGTGGACACCCCAAAAGAAGGTGATGGCGATGGAACAGCGGAGGATGACCCCTCCAAGAAACAGCCTAAGCACCGGCGTCAGCGGCGCCGCTCAAAATCTCGCCAAAACAAATACGGTGATTCTAGCACGGGAGATAATAATAATCCGGAAAGTGCCGAAGAAAACCCCCTCCAGCAAGATTTATCACAGGAGGATGGAGAAACCAGCCCTCATGAGAGAGCGGCAGACAGAGAGGTTGAGGACGATAATTATATGCCTCCCTCCGAAGACGAGGCAAGCCTCGACGATGATGAATTCGTCGTGCCAGAGGATCCTGTTGAGCAAGAGCGTTTTCAATGCAGGCTTATGGCCACGGCAAGAAGCCTCAAGAAAAAAACGGCAACAGCTCAGAGCTGATCAAGATTTGCTAGTCGATAGATGGACTGAAGTCCTTGCGGCCGAAGAGCATAAACTCGAACGCCCCTCCAAGATCTACCCAAAGCGCAGGTTGCTACCCCGATTAGAGGAGGAAGCACTTGATGCGGCCGACCGGCCACCTCGTGTCCGCGACAGAGAGGCCTCTCGGCCCTCCACTCAAGCTGCACCCCGTACCAAGGCACAGCAATATGCGCCGGACTTACGAGATATGTTGGAGGACAAGGCAAGGCAAACAAGATCGATTTACGGATTGTGTGGGCACCCCACGGCTCAAGACGGTAACCGTCATGCCGGTCACAAATTCGGCAGGGCCGAACACAGTAGACAAATCTCATTGGAGATACGTCATGATATAGCCCAGTACAGAGGGGCCGCACACCCACTATGTTTCAAAGACGAAATAATGGATCATCAAATCCCCGAGGGTTTCAAACCCATAAATATCGAATCATATGATGGCACAACAGATCCTGCGGTATGGATCGAGGATTATCTCCTTCATATCCACATGGCCCGCGGCGATGATTTCCACGCCATCAAATACCTCCCACTCAAGCTTAAAGGACCAGCTCGGCATTGGCTTAACAGCTTGCCAACAGGATCAATTAGTTGTTGGGAGGACCTGGAAGCCGCATTCCTCGACAATTTCCAGGGCACTTATGTGTGACCCCCAGACGCCGATGACCTAAGTCACGTAATTCAGCAGCCAAAGGAATCGTCCAGGCAATTCTGGACATGATTCCTAACAAAGAAAAATCAAATAGTCGACTGTCCGGACGCTAAGGCCCTAGCAGCCTTCAGACACAATATCCGTGACGAGTGGCTTTCCCGGCACCTTGGACAGGAAAATCCGAAGTCTATGGCAGCACTCACGACACTCATGGCCCGCTTTTACGCGGGAGAAGACAGCTGGCTTGCTCGTAGCAACAATATGACCAAGAACCCTGGTAATTTGGATACCAGGGACAGTAGTGGCAGGTCGCGTCGCAACAAGCAGAAGCGCCGCATTAACGGCGACAATGCTAAGGATACAACCGTTAATGCCGGCTTTAGAGGCTCTAAATCCGGTCAGTGGAAAAAGCCATTCAAAAGGAATCCCAGGGGCCCGTCCAGTTTGGACCGAATACTCGACCGCTTGTGCCAGATACATGGCACCCCTGAAAAGCCGGCCAATCACACCAACAGGGATTTTTGGGTGTTCAAGCAGGCAGGCAAGTTAAATGCCGAAAATGAAGACAAGGGGCTGCATAGCGATGACGACGAGGAGCCCCGGCCGCCGAACAACAGTGGATAGAAGGGTTTCCCCCCACAAGTGCGGACGGTGAACATGATATACGCAACCCACGTCCCCAAAAGGGAGCGGAAGCGCGCGTTAAGAGACGTATACGCGCTAGAGCCAGTCACCCCAAAGTTCAACCCATGGTCCTCCTGCCCGATCACCTTTGATCGAAGGGACCATCCCACTAGCATTCGTCATGGCGGATTCGCCGCATTGGTTCTTGACCCAATTATTGACGGATTTCATCTCACTAGAGTCCTTATGGATGGCGGCAGCAGCCTGAACCTGCCTTACCAGGATACAGTGTGGAAAATGGGCATAGATCCCTCGAGGATTAAGCCCACCAAAACGACCTTTAAAGGCGTAATACCAGGTGTCAAGGCCAACTGTATAGGCTCAGTCACACTTGAAGTGGTCTTCGGATCTCCGGATAATTTCCGAAGCGAGGAGTTAATCTTCGACATAGTCCCATTCCATAGTGGCTATCACGCACTGCTTGGGCGAACCGCATTCGCCAAGTTCAATGCGGTACCGCACTACGCATACCTTAAGCTCAAAATGCCAGGCCCTCGAGGAGTGATTACGGTCAATGGAAACACCGAACGCTCCCTCCGAACGGAGGAGCACACGGCGGCCCTTGCAGCAGAAGTACATAGCAGCCTCTCCAGGCAGTTCTCTAGTTCGGCCATTAAATGACCGGACACCGTCAAGCGCGCCCAGAGTAACCTACAACAAGACCGCCTAGCACGATCCGAGCAGGCGTAGCAATGCGGCCCCAACCCCAGCCCTCGCAAAACCACGATACCAGTACTTCGCATACATAACTACACTCTAGAAATACCATGGGTATAGGGGGAGGGGCACCATCACGGCACGCCTGAAACATGGCTTAAACCGCACCAGGGGCTGCCGATTTTTTAATTTTCTCTTACTTTCAGGACTCCATCCTTCGAAAGGCCCGTTCGGCAGTTCAATTGCCGCACAAACGATGCAAGAACCAGGGAAGCAGACAAGCCACGCCGCATTACGGAACTATCACGAGCAGTATACCTGTTCCGCATACTATTCCGCAGCTTGCCCCTGGAACGTACATGTTAACTAGTCCAACCATTCACTTATCGCATTATTTGTATCGTTCTGCTTTGATCGCAGCCCTTTTTAATAAACAATGCATAGCTTTTGTCTATTTTTGCATGACTCTTTAGAATTACATCCCTAGAAAGCTATGCATTGCGATGTTCACTCAAAAATTAATAAACAAGCGCTCTGTCTGACAAAACGAGCAAGTTTCACTCAAAAATTACATCCCTAGAACATTCATTCGCCACAAGGCAGGCACCCTTCAGAACATCCTTATAATAATTCTCGGGCTTGCAATGCTCTTTCCCCGGTGGTGGTCCATCCTTCACAAGCTTCACAACATCCAGCTTGCCCCAGTGCACCTTAGCACGGGCAAGGGACCTACGGGCACCTTCAATGCAGACAGAGCGCTTGATGACTTCGAGCCTTGGACAGGCCTCCACCAGCCGTAGCACCAGCCCAAAATAGCTCCCATGCAGAGCCCCTCCAGGCCACAACCAAACTATGAGGCCATTCATGGCCTGTTCGGCCGTCTTGTGGAGCTCGACCAGTTGCTTCAGCTGGTCGCTCAGGGGCACGGGGTGTCCGGCCTCAGCATACTGAGACCAGAACACCTTCTCTGTCGAGCTGCCCTCCTCGGCTCGATAGAACGCGGCGTTATCGGACACACTCCGGGGAAGATCTACGAAGGAGAGGCAAAAGTCAGCCGGATCCAGATCGGATCTAGGGTTCGAGGCGGCGTGCTTACCGAGGTTCAACCTCGAGCTCGCCGGAGATGGAGTCGCCAGACGGAGGTGTCGAGGAGGAGGCCGGCCGGAGGAGAGGTCGCCGGGGCCGGGCGGCGAGGAGCCGTGGCGAAGGGCGGCGGCCTCGGGGCGGCGCTTGCCGGTGAGGAGCGAGGCGGCGGGGCGGCGGATGCCGGCGTCGATGCGGCGCGGTGGTCGGCGATGGGGTAGCGCGGCGGCGTGGCGGAGGTGTGGCGTCGGGCGTCGGGGAGACAACGGTGCGGTCGTCAGAGCAGGCGATGGGCTTTGGGGGCCTGGCACGGGCCTCGGTGGGCCGGCGGGGTGGGGGCGAGGAGCTGCCACGTGGCGGCCTGTGACTGGCATGGTGCGGCGGCGGACGTTGTCCGGCGCGCGGAGGAAGAAGGGAGCTAGGGTTAGGGTGCGAAATGACCCAGAAGTTTTGGTGGAGGGGCCTCTTTATAGGTAGGAGGATCTAGGAGGCTCCAAATTGAGCACGGTTTGCGGCCACGCGATCGTGATCGAACGACCTAGATGATGGAGGGGGTTTAGGCGGATTTTGGGCCACTTTGGAGAGGTGTTTGGCTGCAACACACACGAGGCCTTTTCGGTTCCTCGGTTAACCGTCGGAGTTTCAAACGAAGTCCAAATGGCACGAAACTTGATAGGCGGTCTACTGGTAGTAAACCAAGGCCGCTTGGAAAGTCTCGTTCCAATCCGAGAACGTTTAATACCCGCACGGAAAGAGGTGGAAAGGGACGCCGGAGGACATAGGAGCGCCGGAATGCAAAACGGACAACGGGGAAAATGCTCGGATGCATGAGACGAACACGTATGCAAATGTGATGCACATGATGACATGATATGAGATGCACCACACGTAGACAAAAACCCGACAATGAGGAAATATAATAATTTAGTGCCGGAAATGGCAAGAGTTGGAATACAAATATGGCAGGTTACATACGGGGTGTTACAGTCTCATAGCATGCACATATGGTAGCCGTTGTGTGACAAATTTGAAGCATGTGGTGTTCTTTGATTGCCTTCCTTATGAGTGGCGGTCGGGGACGAGCGATGGTCTTTTCCTACCAATCTATCCCCTAGGAGCATGCACATAGTGCTTGGTTTTGATGACCTGTTGACCCGTTGTGTGACAAATTTGAAGCATGTGGTGTTCTTTGATTGCCTTCCTTATGAGTGGCGGTCGGGGACGAGCGATGGTCTTTTCCTACCAATCTATCCCCTAGGAGCATGCACATAGTGCTTGGTTTTGATGACCTGTTGATTTTTCCAGTAAGTATGTGAGTTCTTTAAGACTAATGTTGAGTCCATGGATTATACGAACTCTCACCCTTCCACCATTTCTAGCCTCCCTTGTGCCGCGCAACTTTCGCCGGTACCATAAACCCATCATTTACCGTCCGCAAAACAGCCACCATACCTACCTCTTATGGCATTTCCATAGCCATTCCAAGATATATTGCCATGCAACTTTCCACCGTTCCGTTTATTATGATGCACTTCATCATAGTCATATTGCTCTGCATGATCATGTAGTTGGCATCGTACTTGTGGCATGGCCACCATTCATTATTTTTTATACATGTCACTCTTGATTCATTGCGCATCCCGGTACACCGCCGGACACATTCACACAGAGTCATATTTTGTTCTAAGTATCGAGTTGTAATTCTTGAGTTCTAAGTAAATAAAAGTATGATGATCTTCATTATTAGAGAATTGTCCGATGTGAGGAAAGGATGATGGAGACTATGATGCCCCCACAAGTTGGGATGAGACTCCGGACAAAAAAAGAAGCCATAAAAAAGGAAGAAATCCCAACAAAAAATGAGAGAAAAAGAGAGAAGTGGTAATGTTACTATACTTTTTCCACACTTGTGCTCCATAGTAGCACCATGATCTTCATGATAGAGAGTCTCTTATGTTGCCACTTTCATATACTAGTGGGAATTTTTCATTATAGAACTTGACTTGTATATTCCAATGATGGGCTTCCTCAAATTGCCCGAGGTCTGCATGAGCAAGCAAGTTGGATGCACACCCACTTAGTTTCTTTTGTTGAGCTCTCATAAACTTATAGCTCTAGTGCATCCGTTGCATGGCAATCCCTACTCACTAACATTAATATCTATAGATGGGCATCTCCATAGACCATTGATACGCCAAGTTGATGTGAGATTATCTTCCTCCTTTTTGTCTTCTCCACAACCACCATTCTATTACAACTATAGTGCTATGTCCATGGCTCGCGGTCATATATTGCGTGAAAGTTGAAAAGGTTTGAAAAGGCTAAGTATGAAACGATTGCTTGGCATGTCATCGGGGTTGTGCATGATTTAAATATTTTGTATGATGAAGATACAGCATAGCCAGAGTATATTATTTTGTAGGGATAGCTTTCTTTGGCCATGTTATTTTGAGAAGACATGATTACTTTGTTACTATGCTTGAAGTATTATTATTTGTATGACAATATAAAACTTTTGTATTGAATCTTTCAGATCTGAATATTCTTGCCACAATAAAGAGACTTCGATGGATAAATATGTTAGATAGCATTCCACATCAAAAATTCTGTTTTTTATCAATTACCACCTCGAGGACGAGTAGGAATTAAGCTTGGGGATGCTCCATACGTCTCCAATGTATCTGTCGGATGTGGGGTTCTGGCAAACCCTTAAGGTTGGAACACTGGGTGCGCGCGAAGCCTTTTCCTCCCACCGATCTACGCCCTAGCCCGCTAAGATCTGACGGACGAACTCGACGAACTCGCAACACAGAAAGACACAAGATTTCTACTGGTTCGGGCCACCGTTGTGATGTAATACCCTACTCTAGTCTGGTGGTAGTGGATTGCCTCTTGGGCTGATGATGAACAATACGAGGGGAAGAATAGCCTCCTCAGGTTGAGGTGTTCTTGTGCTTGGCTAACTTGTGTGGGTGAGTGCTGGATGAACTACTCCATGCCCCTACTGCGGTGGCTAGCTCTACTTATATAGGCCCTGGTCCTCTCCATAAATATTGAGCAGGAAGGGAGCCAACATTGACGGGCAAATTTGAAGGGGGACAACTAGTACAAACCATCCAGACAAAGGTGGTCCCCCCCTGCGAAAGGTTCTGGTGGTGACGCCTTCTTGGGCTCCACGATGACCTCCGTCTTGTCATCCATCTAGTCTTGGTCTTGTTGCACTGATATGGCAACCTTTGCCTGATGCCTCAGTACTCCTCGCCTGTGCTAGACTCCTTAGCACCAAAGAGGAAACAAGGACGCTGCGTGTGCTGGCGCCCGCCTGGTGTTGATCGTCATGGCTCACGTCACGAGAGCCTCGTGTGGTTCGCCTTGCCTTGATATCTCCGCTCCTTGTGAGCCTGCCCTACTAGGCCACTCCAGAGGGGGCCTCGTGTCGTCCGCCTCACAAGGCTTGGCCCCTCGCGAGGGTCTTGGATGCCTTGTTGATGAAGATGGGCCATACGGCCTGTTGCCTTAGCCACATCGTGGGCTGCAGGCAGGCAAGTCTTGGGACCCCCGTTCCCAGAACACCGACAGTAGCCCCCGGGCCGAAGGTGCGCTCGGGCTTGGCTTCACGGCGATGCCAAGGGTCTAGTATGGAGCACCGCAGGCCCTCAAAAGCATGTGGCCTCGGTTGACGCGTGGCGGTTGATTGGACATGGGCGTCTCTGCTTCCCCATGCTGCCTCGGCAATTGCTTGACCAGACAAAGGGCTGGCGCAGGGAGCACTTGCCTTCATTGCTTCTTCCTCGCCTTGCTCCAGATCCCCTTCCTTGCTCTCCACCACCGATATCTCCATATCCGCTACAATCTCATCCCGTAGTTGTGATCCATGTCGCCGCGCAAGGCCAAGGCTTCCTCAGTGTCCGCTTGGTATGAGCCGGCCCTTCAGGCGCCCACCGTCATGGAGAAGAGCCTTGCCTCCGTGCGCCTGCTGACGGCGGGCGAAAGCAATGAGTGGGGGGACCGAGCTCCGGCTTGCCTCCGACGTGCCGGAGCCTAGGAAAGCACCTTCTTCCCCTTCTTCTTGAGCAGTGTTGCCATCCGGTTGGTTCCTCCCTTCTCTGATTTCTTTTACGAAGTCCTCGACCACTACGGGCTGCAGGCATTGCATCTCCATCCCAACTCTGTCCTCCTCCTATCCATCTTCGCCTACTACTTCGAGGTGTACCTGGGCGTGATGCCGTCTGTGGCGCTCCTGCGCCATTTCTTCTTCCTCCGTGTCAGCGAGGATCACATCTCCGGATGCGCTAACTTCGTCACATCCGGCAAGGCTAACTCGATCTCGAGCACCGGGAAGAGGGCCGACAACATTCGATCCAAATGGGTCATGATGGATGCCAAGTGTGTCGATCCGTGTCTGGCGCTGCCTACGGTGGCGCCCTCTCTCCACGGGGGGTGACCCAGGGCAGAGCTGGCTGATGAGCGGGCATCGTCTATGTTGGGGCAGATGGTGACCGACCTGAAGCCGGGCAACGCGAGGGCGGTGAAGGTTACGGGGGTCATGCTTCTGAGGGAGTTCTTGACACTGCGAGTAGCCCCACTCCAGGCGCGGGCACGCCCCTTGTGGGAGCTTGAAGAAGAGGGAAATAAGACCCGCCTGAGGCCAGGGGCCCTGCCTAACGACGAATTGGCCGCTGTTCTGCGCCTCATAGTTGGGGACAACCAGGAGTACCCACCAAGTGCCTTCGTCCCCCTGTTCCAACGCAGGGATCGGGAGGACTTCGTCCCCTCCAGGCCGACCTTTGACGCACGTGGGTTGGTGCCGCCGACGCTCCTGGGAGCCCCCGCGGCACCGAAACTGGTGGAGGTGTCTTCTCACGAGCCCCGCTGGGAGGGGGAAGAGGAGGAGGACCCGGAGAAGACTCTGGAAGAGGTGGGGGAGACTTCCCCTGTGAGCAAGGCCGAGATCCTCCACACCCTTCCTAACGATGTTGAGGCCGACGCCCACCAAAGGGAGAGGGAGTAGCACCCCATCCCGTCGTTGGTGCCTCGCGATGTCACCTCCGTCCCGATGCTGTCAGGCTTCAAGCTTCCTAAATGGAAGTATGTCGCGGTGGATCAATAAGTGTCTCAAGCTTCGCCTTGTCCCTTTTTGTACTCGTCATTTCCTGATGCCGGCCCTTGGTTGATTAGGCCGACGTCTTCTGTGAAGAAAAGGAAGGAGGATGTGGAGTCCGTGCCTCCTTCCTCAGAGAAAGGGGATAGTAGCGCCCGCATCTTCCCAGCCCGGTCGTCCTCGCGGGGCCAATAGGAGCATCGCCACGTGGAACTAGCCCCCATGGCCGATGAGGTTCCAGCTGCTCCAGAAGTCGTGGTTTCCCAGGCCCTGGTGACGATGTCGCCTCCTCCCACTTCTGCACCTCCACTCCCAGGTTCTTCTGCTCCTACTGCTACTCTGGAACATGCTCTCTCGGAGATGACCCGGCTGTAGGCGGATCTCCTAGGCGCAGATCCACGCCTTGTGGTCGGGTGCCTGGAGCTGGCCTCGGGCTGGCTCCATTCCGACTTGGTGGTTCGCACAGCGCTGGGCCAGGCCGCTGCAGCTTCTGAGAAGGAGAAGCAGACTACCGCCAACACTGCAGCCGATTGTGAGATGGCGTTGAGAGACACCAAGGCCGCCCACGACCGCTGCCAAGGGCTGGAGGACGAGCTGCAGGACCTGCGTGCCAAGCATGCCGCCACCAAGTGAAGGAGGAGGAAATGAAGGCCTGGGAGGATGCCGTCAAGAACTATGATGCTGAGCTGTCGGAGTTGGGGCGGACGCAGGCCGCCGAGCGCAACCGGTTGGAAGAGCTGGAGCGGAAGGGGAAGGCGAGGGAGGCCAATCTCGACGCCAAGGCGCAAGTCCTGACCGAAGACCGTGCGGTCTTTTTCCGATCTCAAGAAGAGGTCCTGCAAGGAACTGAAGACACTCTACGAGCACAGCCTGGAGAAGTCGCTGGCCGCCGACGAGGACGGCCCCGCCTGGCTGCTTCCTCTCTTAGTGCAGGCGCTCGAGAAAGTCGTTGATGGCACTGGTCCTATGGCGGAGGTGGAAGCTCGCGTCCTGTCTTCAGCTGCATTGACTCGCATCTTCAGCCACCTACACCTTCGCGACCCCAACGCCTGCATTGACGAGCTACTGGAGCCTGTGGCTGAAGACTAATACGAGGCTGTCGTCGCAGCCATGCAAGGTCAGGTGCAAGCCTTGCTGAAAAAGTTCCACGGACTTGTCTCCGCTCCTCTGTCTGGTGATGTCGCCGATCCTGCAGCTAGTGGTGAAGGTGAAGACAACATCGCTCACGAGGTAGCGCCTTCCACGGGTGATGGCGGCGTCCGGGGGTGACTGCGGCTACCCTCCTGTTTCGTTCCTGCAACATGCATTAGGCCTCGGGGAGGCGTTTAGACTTTTCATTTGATATCGTGAAGACAATGTGTGAGGACAATGTGTTTGTAATATTTGCTTCCAGATTTTGCGATTTCCTTCCTATTTGCTTTGCGTTCTGCGTCGGCAGAGCCCAACCCCGCGCATACCTCAACCGCCATTGGGCCGACCGGAGACCAGGACAGACAAAGGAGTGAGGGGCTACGTGACCAGTTAGGCTCCTGAGTCGCGATGCTCAGAAGTCCCCCTTGACGCACAAACAGCTTATAGGGAGAGTTCGCGAGGATAGACTGATGTTCTACGTTGGCAGGGCCCGGCCCCGCGCATACCTCAACCGCCATTGGGGCGATCGGAGACCAGGACGGACCAGGGAGTGATGGGCTACGTGACCAGTTAGGCTCCTAAGTCGCGATGCTCAGGAGTCCCCCTTGACGCGCAAACAATTTCCATACCTACCCTCGCCGATGCCACGGGAGGGGCACGCGACGCCCAGGTCCGGGAGACCTGGTTGGGTGGCGTGCGCTTGGGTGTGGCCCGAGCGAAGCCCTTGTGCCCAGCCCCCTCGCGCGGCTCTCCCGAGGGGAGGCATTGCAGTGAGACCGGACGCTGAGCTCTGGGCTCCTTGAGGTTGGTACGACCATGGGGCCGCCCTCAGTTGTTTATCACCAGCGTGGAGCATAGTGCTTCCGCTTGTGCATGGGCATAGCCGCTCCTCAGCAGTGTCGACGGCCAGCGTGCAGAATGGTGCTTCCACTTGTGCGTGGGATGGGGGCCCCCTCCAGTAGGAGCCCCCGGGGTGTGTACAGCCCCGCATTGACACGTGGCTTGCATGGCAGGGCTGCGAGGTGTATTTTTGCACTCGTGAGCCATCGCGGGACTCACGAGGCCCTACCTCAAAGGTGGGTTGCGCCTGGTCTTGAGTCTTGGTGACTATGTGTTCCTGCAAGGAGGTTCGGTGCAATTACTCTACGTCCTGAGGTCCCAGCCCTCAAGCGAGCTCAGTCGCCGCTGGTATGCCAGGTTGCGATGCGGTGGTCAAGGCCAAGGGGTGAGGGCTGGAGAGCCAGTAAGAGCCCTGAGTCGCGATGCTCAGGAGCCCCCCTTTTAACGTGCAAGCGAATTGCACGGGGTGAATGTACCCGCGGCGGGTGGCAATCGAGCAGGCGATAACCGTAGGCAGGTTAAGCAGGGAAGGCAAATCAGCTTGGGTAAATGCAGGAAGATACAAGGCACTAGGTCTGGCCCGAGTGGCTTGGGGATGACGCAGCCCAAGGGGCGCCCCCAGCAAGGTAAGCTAAAGACATGAGCAAAAGGGATACATGCCGCAGGGACGGACCCACGCGGCCTAGGAATAATGCAGCCCAAGGGGCGCTCCCAGCTGAAACAAGCTTGGAAGATGTCACCTGGTTCTGTAGACGAGGCAGAGTTGGTGCAGCTGAAGCCTCCGGAGCCCTGAGCCTTCGGAGGCTCTGGGGCTCAGGAGGCTCCCTGAAGACCGTCTCCGTTTCCTCCAGAACGGTGCGGTACCTGGCCTCTGGAGCCCCCGGGTCACGCCGCATGTGTTGGGGAACGCAGCAGAAATTTAAAATTTTCTACGCATCACAAAGATCAATCTATGGAGTCATCTAGCAACGAGGGAGAGGGGAGTGCATCTACATACCCTTGTAGATCGCGAGCGAAAGCGTTCAAGAGAACGGGGTTGATGGAGTCGTACTCGTCGTGATGCAAATCACCTATGACCAAGCGCCGAACGGACGGCACCTCCGCGTTCAACGCACGTACGGTTGGGGAAGACGTCTCCTCCTTCTTGATCTAGCAAGGGGAAGGTGAGGTTGATGGAGATCTAGCAGCACGACGGCATGGTGGTGGAAGCAGCGGTGATCTCGGCAGGGCTTCGCGAAGCTCCAACGAGAGGGAGAGGTGTTACGAGGGGAGAAGGAGGCGCCAGGGACTTGGGTGCAGGTGCCCTCCCTCCCCCCACTAAATATAGGGCCCCTAGGGGGGCGCCGGCCATAGGAGATCCCATCTCCAAGGGGGGCGCCGGCCAAGGGGGGAACTTGCACCCCAAGTCAGGTGGGGCGCCCCCACCCCTAGGGTTTCTAACCCTAGGTCCAGGGGGAGGCCCATGGGGGGCACACCAGCCTACCAGGGGCTGGTTCCCCTCCCACTTCAGCCCGTGGGGCCCTCCGGGATAGGTGACCCCACCCGATGGACCCCCGGGACCCTTCCGGTGGTCCCAGTACAATATCGATTACCCCCGAAACCTTCCCGATGGCCGAAACTGGACTTCCTATATATAAATCTTCACCTCCGGACCATTTCGGAACTCCTCGTGACGTACGGGATCTCATCCAGGACTCCGAAAAAGTTTCGGGTTACCGCATACTAATATCTCTACAACCCTAGCGTCACCGAACCTTAAGTGTGTAGACCCTATGGGTTTGGGAGACAAGCAGACATGACCGAGACATCTCTCCTGTCGATAACCAACAGCGGGATCTGGATACCCATGTTGGCTCCCACATGCACCTTGGTGATCTCATCGGATGAACGACGAGGTCGAGGATTCAAGTAATCCTGTATACAATTCCCTTTGTCAATCGGTACGTTACTTGCCCAAGATTCGATCGTCGGTATCCTAATACCTCGTTCAATCTCGTTCCCGGCAAGTCACTTTACTCGTACCGCAATGCATGATCCCGTGACCAAACACTTGGTCACATTGAGCTCATTATGATGATGCATTACCGAGTGGGCCCAGAGATACTGCTCCGTCATACGGAGTGACAAATCCTAGTCTCGATCCGTGTCAACCCAACAGATACTTTCGGGGATACCTGTAGTATACCTTTATAGTCACCCAGTGACAAATCCCAGCTCTAGCAAACGAACTACACGGTCATGTGCTATGCTTAGGATTGGGTCTTGTCCATCACATCATTCTCCTAATGATGTGATCCCGTTATCCATGACATCCAATGTCCATAGTCAGGAAACCATGACTATATATTGATCAACGAGCTAGTTAACTAGAGGCTCACTAGGGACATGTTATGGTCTATGTATTCACATATGTATTATGATTTCCGGATAACACAATTATAGCATGAATAATAGACAATTATCATGAACAAGGAAATATAATAATAATCATTTTATTATTGCCTCTAGGGCATATTTCAACAGTCTCCCACTTGCATTAGAGTCAATAATCTAGTTACATTGTGATGAATCAAAAACCCATAGAGTTCTGGTGTTGATCATGTTTTGCTCGTGGAAGAGGTTTAGTCAACGGATCTACGACATTCAGATCCACATATACTTTGCAAATATCTATGTCTCCATCTTGAACATTTTCACGAATGGGGTTCTGGTGTTGATGTGCCTGGTCTTCTTGTGAAACCTGGGCTCCTTGGCAAGGGCAATAGCTCCAGTGTTGTCACAGAAGAGAGTGATCGGCCCCGACGCATTGGGTATGACTCCTAGGTCGGTGATGAACTCCTTCATCCAGATTGCTTCATGCACTGCCTCCGAGGCTGCCATGTACTCCCCTTCACATGTAGATCCCGCCACGACGCTTTGCTTGCAACTGCACCAGCTTACTGCCCCACCATTCAAAATATACACGTATCCGGTTTGTGACTTAGAGTCATCCAGATCTGTGTCGAAGCTAGCATCGACGTAACCCTTTACGACGAGCTCCTCGTCACCTCCATATACGGGAAACATATCCTTAGTCCTTTTCAGGTACTTCAGGATGTTCTTGACCGCTGTCTAGTGTTCCATGCCAGGATTACTTTGGTACCTTCCTACCAAACTCACGACAAGGTTTACATCAGGTCTGGTACACAGCATGGCATACATGATAGACCCAATGGCTGAGGCATAGGGGACGACACTCATCTTTTCTCTATCTTCTGCCATGGTCGGACATTGAGCTGAGCTCAATTTCACACCTTGCAACACAGGCAAGAACCCCTTCTTGGACAGATCCATATTGAACTTCTTCAATATCTTATCAAGGTATGTGCTTTGTGAAAGACCTATGAGGCATCTCGATCATTCTCTATAGATCTTGATGCCTAATATGTAAGCAGCTTCTCCAAGGTCCTTCATTGAAAAACACTTATTCAAGTAGGCCTTAATACTGTCCAAAAGTTCTATATCATTTCCCATCAAAAGTATGTTATCCGCATATAATATGAGAAATGCTACAGAGCTCCCACTCACTTTCTTGTAAATGTAGGCTTCTCCATAAGTCTGCACAAACCCAAATGATTTGATCATTTCATTAAAGCGAATGTTCCAACTCCGAGATGCTTGCACCAGCCCATAGATGGAGCGCTGGAGCTTGAATACCTTGTTAGCATTCTTAGGATCGACAAAACTTTCCAGCTGCATCATATACAATTCTTCCTTAATAAAGCCGTTAAGGAATGCCGTTTTGACGTCCATTTGCTATATCTCATAATCATAGTATGCGGCAATTGCTAACATGATTCATACGGACTTCAGCTTCGCTACGGGTGAGAAGGTCTCATCATAGTCAACCCCTTGAACTTGTCAATAACCCTTAGCGACAAGTCGAGCCTTATAGATGGTAACATTACCATCCCCATCCGTCTTCTTCTTAAAGATCCATTTATTCTCTATCGCTCGCCGGTCATCGGGCAAGTCTGTCAAAGTCCATACTTTGTTTTCATACATGGATCCTATCTCGGATTGCATGGCTTCAAGCCATTTGTTGGAATTTGGGCCCGCCATTGCTTCTTCATATTTCAAAGGTTCACCATTGTCTAACAACATGATTTCTAGGACAAGGTTGCCATACCATTCTGGAGTGGAACGTGTCCTTGTGGACCTTCGAAGTTCAGTAGCAACTTGATCCGAAGTACCTTGATCATTATCATTAACTTCCTCTCTAGTCGGTGCAGGCACCACAGGAACATCTTCCTGAGCTACGCTACTTTCCGGTTCAAGAGGCAGTACTTCATCGAGTTCTACGTTCCTCCCACTTACTTCTCTCGAGAGAAACTCTTTCTCCAGAAAGGACCCGTTCTTGGCAAAAAAGATCTTGCCTTCAGATCTGAGGTAGAAGGTATACCCAATGGTTTCCTTAGGGTATCCTATGAAGACGCATTTTTCCGATTTGGGTTCGAGATTTTCAAGTTGAAGTTTCTTGACATAAGCATCGCATCCCCAAACTTTTAGAAACGACAGCTTAGGTTTCTTCCCAAACCATAATTTATACGGTGTCATCTCAACGGATTTAGTCGGTGCCCTATTTAAAGTGAAAGTAGCTGTCTCTAGAGCGTATCCCCAAAATTATAGCGGTAAATCAGTGACATCATAGATCGCACCATATCCAATAGAGTGCGACTACGACGTTCGGACACACCGTTACGCTGAGGTGTTCCGGGCGGCGTGAGTTGTGAAACGATTCCACATTTCCCTAAGTGCGTACCAAATTCGTGACTTAATATTCTCCCCCACGATCTGATCGTAAGAATTTTATCTTTCAGTCACGTTGATTCTCTACCTCATTCTGAAATTCCTTGAACTTTTCAAAGGTCTCAGACTTGTGTTTCATCAAATAGACATACCCATATCTACTTAAGTCATCAGTGAGAGTGAGAACATAACCATAGCCTCCGCGAGCCTCAACGCTCATTGGACCACACACATCAGTATGTATAATTTCCAACAAGTTGGTTGGTCGCTCCATTGTTCCGTAGAACAGAGTCTTGGTCATTTTACCCATGAGGCATGGTTCGCACGTGTCAAATGATTCGAAATCAAGAGACTCCAAAAGTCCATCTGTATGGAGCTTCTTCATGCATTTGACACCGATGTCACCAAGGCGGCAGTGCCACAGATATGTTGGACTATCATTATCAATCTTACATCCTTTGGGATTCACACTATGAATATGTGTAACATCACGTTCGAGATTAATTAAGAATAAACCATTGACTAGTGGGGCATGACCATAAAACATATCTCTCATATAAATAGAAAAACCATTATTCTCGGATTTAAATGAGTAGCCATCTCGTATTAAACGAGATCCAGATACAATGTTCATGCTCAAAGCTGGCACTAAATAACAATTATTGAGGTTTAAAACTAATCCTGTAGGTAAATGTAGAGGTAGCGTGCCGACGGCGATCACATCGACCTTGGAACCATGCCCGACGCGCATCGTCACCTCGTCCTTCGCCAGTCTCCGCTTATTCCGCGGCTCCTGTTTTGAGTTACAAATATGAGCAACCGCACTGGTATGAAATACCCAGGAGCTACTACGAGTACTGGTAAGGTACACATCAATTACATGTATATCACATATACCTTTAGTGTTGCCGGCCTTCTTGTCCGCCAAGTATTTGGGGCAGTTCCGCTTCCAGTGTCCCTTTCCCTTGCAATAAAAGCACTCAGTCTCAGGTTTGGGTCCATTCTTTGGCTTCTTCCCGGCAACTGATTTACCGGCCACGGCAACTCCCTTGCCGTCCTTCTTGAAGTTCTTCTTACCCTTGCCTTTCTTGAAACTAGTGGTTTTACTGACCATCAACACTGGATGTTCCTTTTTGATTTCCACCTCGCTGATTTCACCATTGAAAATACTTCAGGAATAGTTTTCACCATCCCCTGCATATTGTAGTTCATCACAAAGCTCTTGTAGCTAGGTGGGAGCGACTGAAGGATTCTGTCAATGACCGCCTCGTCCGGGAGGTTAATGTCCAGCTGGAACAAGCGGTTGTGCAACCCAGACATTTTGAGTATGTGCTCACTGACAGAACTATTTTCCTCCATCTTACAACTGTAGAACTTGTTGGAGACTTCATATCTCTCGACCCGGGCATGAGCTTGGAAAGCATTTTCAGCTCTTCGAACATCTCATATGCTCCGTGTTGCTCAAAACGCTTTTGGAGCCCCGGTTCTAAGCTATAAAGCATGCCGCACTGAACGAGGGAGTAATCATCAGCACGTGACTGCCAAGCGTTCATAACATCTTGGTTCTCTGGGATGGGTGCTTCACCTAGCGGTGCTTCTAGGCCATATGCTTTCCTGGCAGCTATGAGGATGATCCTTAGGTTCCGGACCCAGTCCCTATAGTTGCTGCCATCATCCTTCAGCTTGGTTTTCTCTAGGAACGCGTTGAAGTTGAGGTTGACATGAGCGTTGGCCATTTGATCTACAAGACATTTTGCAAATGTTTTAGACTAAGTTCATGATAATTAAGTTCATCTAATCAAATTATTTAACGAACTCCCACTCAGATTAGACATCCCTCTAGTCATCTAAGTGATACATGATCCGACTCAACTAGACCGTGTCCGATCATCACGTGAGACGGACTAGTCATCATCAGTGAACATCTCCATGTTGATCGTATCTTCCACACGACTCATGTTCGACCTTTCAGTCTTCCGTGTTCCGAGGCGATGTCTGTACATGCTAGGCTTGTCAAGTCAACCTAAGTGTATTGCATGTGTAAATCTGGCTTCCACCCGTTGTATGCGAATGTTAGAACCAATCACACCCGATCATCACATGGTGCTTCAGAACAACGGACCTTAGCAACGGTGCACGGTTAGGGGGAACACTTTCTTGAAATTATTGCGAGGGATCATCTTATTTATGCTACTGTCGTTCTAAGTAAATAAGATGTAAAACATGATAAACATCACATGCAATCAAATAGTGACATGATATGGCCAATATCATTTTGCTCCTTTTGATCTCCATCTTCGGGGCGTCATGATCAACGTCGTCACCGGCATGACACCATGATTTCCATCATCATAATCTCCATCATCGTGTCTTCATGAAGTTGTCTCATTAGCTATTACTTCTACTACTATGGCTAACGGTTAGCGATAAAGTAAAGTAATTACATGACGTATAAGTTGACATGCAGGTCATAAAAAAATTAAGACAACTCGTATGGCTCCTGCCGGTTGTCATACTCATCGACATGCAAGTCGTGATTCCTATTACAAGAACATGATCAATCTCATACATCGCATATATGATTCATCACATCCTTTTGGCCATATCAAATCACACGGCACATGCTGCAAAAACAACTTAGACATCCTCTAATTGTTGTTGCACAATTTTTACGTGGCTGCTATAGGTTTCTAGCAAGAACATTTCTTACCTATGCCAAAACCACAACGTGATATGCCAATTTCTATTTACCCTTCATAAGGACCCTTTTCATCGAATCCGATCCGACTAAAGTGGGAGACACAGACACCCGCTAGCCACCTTATGCAACTAGTGACTGTCAGTCGGTGGAACCAGTCTCACGTAAGCGTACATGTAAGGTCGGTCCGGGCCGCTTCATCCCACGATGCCGCCGAATCAAGATAAGACTAGTAACGGCAAGAAAATTGAAAAAATCGACGCCCACAACAAGTTGTGTTCTACCCGTGCATAGAAACTACGCATAGACCTAGCTCATGATGCCACTGTTGGGGAACGTAGCAGAAATTTAAAATTATCTACGCATCACCAGGATCAATCTATGGAGTCATCTAGCAATGAGGGAGAGGGGAGTGCATCTACATACCTTTGTAGATCGCGAGCGCAAGCGTTCAAGATAACGGGGTTGATGGAGTCGTACTCGTCGTGATCCGAATCACCGATGACGAAGCGCCGAATGGACAGCACCTCCGCGTTCAACACACGTACGGTTGGGGAAGACGTCTCCTCCTTCTTGATCCAGCAAGGGGAAGTAGAGGTTGATGGAGATCCAGCAGCACGATGGCATGGTGGTGGAAGCCGCGGTGATCTCGGCAGGGCTTTACCAAGCTCCAACGAGAGGGAGAGGTGTTACGAGGGGAGAGGGAGGCGCCAGGGACTTGGGTGCGGCTGCCCTAGAAGATCCCATCTCCAAGGGGTGGCGGCGGCCAAGGGGGGAACTTGCACCCCAAGTCAGGTGGGCCACCCCCACCCCTAGGGTTTCCAACCCTAGGCGCAGGGGGAGGCCCATGGGGGGCGCACCTGCCCACCAGGGGCTGGTTCCCCTCCCACTTCTGCCCATGGGGCCCTCCGGGATAGGTGGCCCCACCCGATGGACCCCCGGGACCCTTCCGGTGGTCCCGGTATAATACCGACTACCCCCGAAACCTTCCCGATGGCCGAAACTGGACTTCCTATATATAAATCTTGACCTCCGGACCATTCCGGAACTCCTCATGACGTTCGGGGTCTCATCCGGGAGTCCAAACAACTTTCAGGTTACCGCATACTAATATCTCTACAACCCTAGCGTCACCGAACCTTAAGTGTGTAGACCCTACGGGTTCGGGAGACAGGCAGACATGACCAAGACGTCTCTCCGGTCAATAACCAATAGCGGGATCTGGATACCCATGTTCGCTCCCACATGCTCCTCGATGATCTCATCGGATGAACCACAATGTCGAGGATTCAAGTAATCCCGTATACAATTCCCTTTGTCAATTGGTACGTTACTTGCCCGAGATTCGATCGTCAGTATCCCAATACCTCGTTCAATCTCGTTCTCGGCAAGTCACTTTACTCGTACCGCAACGCATGATCTCGTGACCAAACACTTGGTCACACTGAGCTCATTATGATGATGCATTACCGAGTGGGCCCAGAGATACCTCTCCGTCATACGGAGTGACAAATCCCAGTCTCGATCCGTGTCAACCCAACAGATACTTTCGGGGATACCTGTAGTATACCTTTATAGTCACCCAGTTACGTTGTGACGTTTGGTACACCCAAAGCACTCCTACGGCATTCGGGAGTTTCACGATCGCATGGTCTAAGGAAATGATACTTGTCATTGGAAAAGCTCTAGCAAACGAACTACATGATCTTGTGCTATGCTTAGGATTGGGTCTTGTCCATCACATCATTCTCCTAATGATGTGATCCCGTTATCAATGACATCCAATGTCCATAGTCAGGAAACCATGACTATCTATTGGTCAACGAGCTAATTAACTAGAGGCTCACTAGGGACATGTTATGGTCTATGTATTCACACATGTATTATGATTTCCGGATAACACAATTATAGCATGAATAATAGACAATTATCATGAACAAGGAAATATAATAATAATCATTTTATTATTGGCTCTAGAGCATATTTCCAACAGCATTTTGCGCTGATAGGCTGACGCCACGCTCTGCAAGCCGAGGGGCATGCGAACATAGCTGTGTGGCGGGCCCTCGCAGTGGCCCATAGGTGAAGGCCAGAAGCGCTCCTGAGACGCGGCCCTGTTGAGCCCTGGGACATCGATGGAGACACGCAGCTCAACACCCTCACCTGGGTCGTGAGCTGTGCCCTGTGAGCACGCCTTGCCCTGTGTTCTCCTGAGGAAAACGTGTCATGTAGCACGCCTCCAAGTGGTGCCTGAGCGCCTCCCTCGTGAGGTCGGCAAGGCCTGAGGTCCTCCAGAAGAGAGCCCCCGAGCCTTGCCCGAGGAGGGCGCTGGGCGCGCTTTCCTATGTGATGGAGGGAGGCGCCCCTAGAACGGACGCTGATCCCGATGAGGCTCCTACCGCAACGCCATCCTCCTGAGGTCCTGCGGGGCACAACTGCTTCTTCTTGGGGATGGCCTCCGGAGGGCCCTCACTTCTGTTATCGAGGTCGTCGATTGCTGTAGCTTGGAAGGCACATTCGAGGGAGCTCACCGCATCCCTTTCTTCACATGGGACCGTGATGACCCTGCCACTTCCAGGCATGTTGAGGACATTGTAGCCATGGTGGGTGACCGCCATGAACTTGGCTAGGGCCGGATACTCGAGGATGGTGTTGTACGACAGGCAGATGTGCGTGACATCGAAGTCGATGAGCTCGGTGCGGTAGTTGTCACGCGTGCCGAAGGTGACAGGCAGGCGGACTGCCCTATTGGTGTGGTGGAGCCGTCGGTCACTCCTGAGAAAGGTTTGGTAGGCTGGAGCTGCTCATATGGCACTTGGAGGTTGTCGAATGTGTCGACGGATAGGATGTTGAGCCCCGCACCACCGTTGATGAGGGCCTTTGTAACCTGCACATTGCTGATGACTGGGGAACACAACATCGGGAGGACGCCGGCGGTGGCTGCGCACTTGAGCTGATCTGCCGAGTTGAAAGTGATGGCGCACTGGGACCACTTGAGCAGCCGCGAGGCCTCAAGCTTGGGGAGCACCACGTTCACCTCGCGAGCGAACCGTTTGAAGATGTGCTGAGAGGCTGGGGCCTGGGCACCGCCCAAGATGCAGGCGATTGCACGTAGCTCCTTGAAGCCCCTAGCCCCCTCGTCCTGATGATGATCGTCGTTCCTTCTTAGTGGCGGCAGCGGGGGAAGACCGGCATTACTTTGGGGGCGATCCTCACGAGGCTGATCCTTCCAGGCCCCCTCACGAGGATGGTCCTGCCAGCAGTCCTCATGAGGGCTGTCGCGCCATTCCTGGCGCGGGCCACGGTCGTCCTAGCGTCCACCTCCACGTCCTGCTCCACGGCCGTAGCCCTGGTTGCTGCGCTCGTGGCGTCGACCGTAGCGTCCTTCTCATATGGCTCTGAGCTCTTGGCAGTCGCTGGTGTTGTGGGTGTTCAGGTTGTGGAAGGCGCAGAATGGTCGGCTGTTCTTGGATGACTCGGGCTGATCTCTGCCCCGTTTGTTGTCGGGCTCCACTGCTAGCACCGCTGCTTCCTTGCGCTTCACGTCCTTGGCCTTGGCTTTCTTCTCCTCTATGCCCATGGCTGGCAGCTCAAGGAGAGAGAGGCGTCCCTCCTCAGATCTTGTGCACTTGGTTGCCAGGTTGAATAGCTCCTGAGATGTGCAGAGCTCCTCGTGGATACTGAGCTCTTCCTTCATCTTGACGTCACGGACGCCGTCAGGGAACGCGGAGATGATGGCCTCATCCGTGACCTTGGGGATCTTGAGGCGGGTGTTCTTGAAGCGCTGGATGTACTTCTGGAGGGTCTCACCTGGCTATTGCGTGATGCGGCGCAGGTCGCTCGCGGTCGGCGGGCGGTACCGAGTGCCCTGGAAGTTGGCGATGAAGCGTTCGCGCATCTCGTCCTAGGAGGAGATCAAGCCGTGCTGTAGGTTCAGGAGCCAGGAATGGGCCCCATCCTTGAGAGCCATGGGAAACCAGCTGCAGGAACTCCACGGGGTCGGCGGTGCCGTCGTAGCGAGGAGGCAGATCTGGCTTGAACTTGCCTGGCCAGGCGAAGCTGCGCAGCTCGGGGTTGAAGGCGCGGCAGCCGGCCGTGGTTATTGTGGCCCGCTTCAGAGGTGGAGCTTGGTCTTGATGAGGTCCGCATGGCACCGACACGGGCGACGCGCGGTCTTGACGAGGCGGTGCAGGAAGCGTAGATGGAGCTCCTCACTGCCGAGGGATTTCTTGGCAGCTTCTCTCTTCATGCATGGGCAACAGGCATGGCGGATCACACCGAGAGGCCGCGTGCCTTGGTGCCAAGGCACCGTCTTTGGGTTGGGGTGGTGGATGCGCGCCTCGTGCCTCGTCGCTCGTGACCGGCTGACGGTGAGGCAGAGAGTGGGACGACGCCGGGGAGCCCCATGCGGGGCGGACGAGATCGGCGACACGGTCGAGCCACTCCTTGTAGAAGTCATCAACTAGGCGGTAGCGCAGGAGTTCGTTTGCGGCGAGAAGTGCGGCCCGCGCCTCCATGGGAGCGCGGCATGCATGGGACAAAGAACCAGCCGGGGTCAGCGATGGAGTGGCGGTGCGGCTGTCCTGCCGTACTGAAGGATGCAATGAAGACACTTGCTGCTCATTCCCCATCAGGCCGGTGGCGGTGTTGGCGGCGGGAGACGGAGAACGACGTGGTGGCCTGCCGATGGGGGCCGTCTGAGCAACGCGGGCGGTGAGGGCAGCCCGACGCTCAGCTCGAGCACGGCGAGCGTCCGCCATGGAGACGATGGAGCGACAGAGCTACGAACTGATAGAAGTGAAGCTACGGCGCACCCCTACCTGGCGCGCCAAATGTCGGATGTGGGGTTCCGGCAACCCTTAAGGTTCGAACATTGGGGTGCGCTCGAAGTCTTTTCCTCCCACCGATCTTTGCCCTAGCTCGCCAAGATCTCGCGGACAAACTCGCAACACAGAAAGACACAAGATTTATACTTGTTCGGTCCACCATTGTGGTGTAATACCCTACTCAAGTGTGGTTGTAGTGGATTGCCTCTTAGCATGATGATGAACAATACAAGGGGAAGAACAGCCTCCTTAGGTTGAGGTGTTCTTGTGCTTGGCTAACTTGTGTGGGTGAGTGCTGGATGAACTGCTCCATACCCCTACTCCGGTGGCTAGCTCTACTAATATAGGCCCTGGTCCTCTCCCCAAATATTGAGTGGGAAGGGAGCCAACAACGGCATGCAAATTTGAAGGGGGACAGCTAGTACAAGCCATCCTGACAAAGCTGGTCTCCGCCTGCGAAAGCATCTGGTGGTGACGCCGTCTTGGGCTCCACGATGACCTCCGTCTTGCCGTCCTTCTGGTATTGGTCTCGTTGCACCAATATGGCAACCTTTGCCTGATGCCTCGGTACTCCTCGCCTGCGCTGGCCTCCTTAGCACCAAAGAGGAAACACGGACGCTGCGCGCACTGGCGCCTGCCTGGTGTCGATCGTCATGGCTCACGTCACGAGAGCCTCGTGAGGTTCACCTCGCCTTGATATATTCGCTCCTCGTGAGCCTGCCCGACTAGGCCACTTCTAAAGGGGTCTCGTGTCGTCCGCTTCATGAGGCTTGGCCCCTGGCAAGGGTCTTGGATGCCTTGTTGAGGAAGATGGGCCGTACGGCCTGCTGGCTAAGCCACGCCACGGGCCGCAGGCAGGCAAGTCTGGGGACCCCAGTTCCCAGAACACCGACAGTATCTATAATTTTTCATTGTTCCGTGCTATTATATTATCTGTTTTGAGTATTTAATGGGCTTTAATATGCTATTTTATATTATTTTTGGGACTAACCTATTAAACGGAGGCCCAGTGCCAGTTTTAGCTTTTTTGCCTATTTCATTGTTTCACAGAAAGGAATATCAAATGGAATCCAAATGGAATGAATCCTTTGTGAGGATCTTTCTTGGAACAAATGCAATCCAGGAGACTTGGACTGGAAGTCTGGAACTCCGAGATGCTTCCATGAGATAGGAGGGCGCGCCCAGGGAGGTAGGCGCGCCCCCACCCTTGTGGGCCCCATGGAGCTCCATCGACGTACTTCTTTCGCCTATATATACTCATATACCCTAAAAACATCAGGGGGAGCAACGAAACCACTTTTCCACCGCCGCAACCTTCTATACCCGTGAGATCCCATCTGGGGCCTTTTCTACCGGAGGGGGATTCGATCATGGAGGGCTTCTACATCAACACCATAGCCTCTCCGATGATGTGTGAGTAGTTTACCACAAACCTTCGGGTCCATAGTTATTAGCTAGATGGCTTCTTCTCTTTCTTTGGTTCTCAATACAAAGTTCTCGTCGATGTTCTTGGAGATCTATTCGATGTAATACTTATTGTGGCGTGTTCGCCGAGATCCGATGAATTGTGGATTTCAAGTTTACCTATGAATAATATTTGGTTCTTCTATGAATTCTTATATGCATGATTTTATATCTTTGCAAGTATCTTCGAATTATCGGTTTAGTTTGGCCTACTAGATTGATCTTTCTTGCAATGGGAGAAGTGCTTAGCTTTGGGTTCAATCTTGCAGTGTCCTTTCTCAGTGACAGTAGGGGCAGCAAGGCATGTATTGTATTGTTGCCATCAAGGATAAAGAGATGGGGTTTATATCATATTTCTTGTGTTTATCCCTCTACATCATGTCATCTTGCCTAAAGCATTACTCTGTTCTTATGAACATAATACTATAGATGCATGCTGGATAACAGTCGATGTGTGGAGTAATACTAGTAGATGCAGAATCGTTTCGGTCTACTTAACATGAATGTGATGCCTGTATTCATAATCATTGCCTAGACATTCTCATAACTATGTACTCTTCTATCAATTGCTCGGTAGTAATTTGTTCACCCACCGTAATACATGTTATCATGAGAGAAGCCACTAGTGAAACCTATAGCCCCCGGGTCTTGTTCTTATTATATTGCATCTCTTTTTATTTCAATTGCATCTCATTTACTATTTTGCAATCTTTACTTTCCAATCTATACAACAAAAATATTTATCTTACTATCTTTATTACATCTCACTTTCGCAAGTGAACGTGAAGGGATTGACAACCCCTTTATCGCGTTGGTTGCGAGGTTCTTGATTGTTTGTGAATGCACTAGGTGACTTGCGTGTTATCTCCTATTGGATTGATACCTTGGTTCCCAAAAACTGACGGGAAATACTCACGCTACTTTGCTGCTTCACCCTTTCCTCTTCAAGGGAAAACCAACGCATGCTCAAGTGGTAGCAAGCCTCTCAACTTACAGTACTCTTTCGATGGAAGTCGTTCCTTGACCGCACGCCGAGAGCACCAGGGCGGTGGACGACGGCGAGGCCTAGGAAGGGGACGACGCGGAGCCGGGGAAGACACGACAGTGGATGCCCACGTGGAGAGGAGTACGAGGGTTCACTGCTTCGGCTATGGTGTGATGCTGCTGTCACCGCGGGGCCTGGCCAGCGGTTGGAGTACATGGGGCGGTGAGGCCTCCGCGGCAGCACAACCGGCCACGAAAGGCAGGAGCAGGCGCACAACCGGCGCTGCTTTGGACAGCTGGAGCAAGAAGACCAGAGGTTGAATAAGCACTGCGGCCGTTGGATGGACATCGTACGATCACTTCAACTAGAATCGTTCATATTGACTAAGTTGACAAAGCCCTCCATCTGCGTCAACTTAGTAGGCCCACAATTCAGCCTCCCATATGTTGGGTCCCAGCTAGCAGGGGGAGTATTCATTTTTTTGTGCGTAATAAGGAAGCACTTCCTTACATGCAAGGATATAGCTGGTGGGTCCAAGCTGTCAGCCGCGGGAACATTTTTTTGTGAAATACAGAGGCCCTTCCGGTGGGTCCCAGATTGTCGGGACCCCGATCCCAAGTCACACCGATCTAGCATGTAACACTTCATATCACTTTGCGGCCTCACGCACAATATTCCCATGGGTGCCACCTTACCTGGCCCGGGACCGTTTGCGCATTTTGGCTCACGTATATGATAGTGTCGCTAGCATCCATATGACAGAGGTCCCGGGCCGACATGACTAGTCGTGAACCCAAAGTGGCACTAACCTATGGGAACAGGCATACATGATTCACATCGAGCGTGTCGGTCAGCAGCGTGTGAACCCAGGCTGTAGCACTGGGCTAACAGGACTCCGGGAACCCGGGCTGTAGTAGGCTAAGCAGGACTCCGGATGTCACCGAGTGACATTTCCCCGAAGGGACAGACACAGGAACAAAGTGAAACACATGCCGGCCAGTCAAGTGTCCTGAGCAGTAGTGCAGGGCTAACAGGACTCCGGTGAACCAGGCTGTAGCGGACTACTATGGCACATGGAAACACAAGACTACATTTCCCCATAAGAGAGGCTATCAGAGGTAAACAACTAGGTTATCGGATCCCACACATAGCAATACACGTTACACGTACGCATAACATGCATGTATGCGATGTACATCATGGCATCACAACATAACTCAAACTCATATAGATAAAGGCCCAGAAGAGCCACATAGCATAAATACAAACAGGGGTCACATGACCCATCATTCAGAGCATACAAGCAACAAGTGGAAGCATTACATGTCTGAGTACAGACAACTACAAAAGAAAAAGACTAAGAAGCCTGACTAAACACGACCCTCCTAAGGGTACAAGATCGTAGCTGGGATACAAGCTACTCGTCGAAGCCACTAGTGTAACCAACTGCAAAACATAAATAAGCAAACGTGAGTACAAAGGTACTCAGCGAGTCTTACTTCAGAACTATCTACATATGCATCATTATCAACAAAGGGGGTGGTGGAGTTTAACAGCAGCAAGCCAGCTTTGACTCAATGGCTAATCTATACTACGAGTATCAGAAACTTCTTTAGGTGAGAATACGCACACGAGTCCACAAATTCACCATATCAATACCCCACTATGGATCCGTTCCCGTCACCCTTCGAGAAGGCCATCCATAGCACTCATGCTTATCTTGCGTATTTTAGAGTATCCACTTCAAGTTGTCTATGTACTATATAAGTCCTCCAAGTTTCCATATCTGAGGAAAACGGCTATTCGAATAGATAATATTGACCCTGCAGGGGTGTACTTCGTCACACACGCTCTCGCCACTTATAGCCCTGTACACGTCATGTACCTCGGCAACCTTCAAGCGGAAGCCGGGCGAGGGTGTCGGCCACGACCTGACTAACCACACAAGTCTCTCGTCCAGGTTTATCGCCTATTCGGGTTCCATCCGCAAGGAGATCCGGCCGGGGTGTCGCTCACGGCCCCAAACGATGTGTGCAGGGTTCTCAAGCCGACCATCCGGGTGCCACTTGGTACACCGTGCCACAATGCCTAGTCTGTCCCAAGCCTGCCCCGTCGGACACCACCTGGTAGACAAGTAGCACTACCTACAAATGCCAGAAACTAGTTGCAACTCCTGGACAAAGATCAAGTGGATTAATAAGTCGAGAGGGGCCGGATAACCGGAACCCAATGTGTGGTAGTAACTGGACTTGGATAACATACATAGGACTCAGTGCTTAAGGACGGTTCCAATGAGACAACCCAGCATGTACTCCTACATGGCCTCTCATCACTACCTTTACCAAAACGTGTTCACACACTTAGCCTTTACCGGTAGGACATGTTCACCACTCCAATTCATTCCCGATGAATCAGACCTGACACAACTCTAAGCATAGCTGGCATAAAGAAAACAAGCATGGATGAGCAGGCACATCAAGGCTCAAGCAACTCCTACTCATGCTAGTGGGTTTCAACTATTTACTGTGGCAATGACAGGTCATGCAGAGGAATGGGTTCAGCTACCGCAACAGAAAGTAGCAGTTTGAATCGTTGTTGTCCTAATGCAGTAAAAGGAGAAGGAGCGAGAGAGTGGGACTTTATCGAGATGCTCAAGGGGGTTTGCCTGCCTGATAGATCCACGCAGAAGCACTGCTCCTCAGACAGGTACTCGGGACACCTTCCGGAGTAGAACCTATCGAGAGGGAACGGTGCCGGCAATCAATAAACAACCATATGCAACAATATGATGCATGAAGATGACATTCAAAGGTGCTATGATTTTCCCTAATGCATCTAGCATCAATTTGATTGAAGTCCATATGAACCAAAGGTTCATATGCAAACCCCAATTTAAGTATATAACATGCCATTATTACGTTTTACTTATACAGCAGGTATAAGTTGGTTTTTCATGCATGAAACTGGCATAAATGGATTCCTTGCATTTTTCTGATAATTTTTCATATATAAATTATTTGATTTGGAGTTACGGTTGAATTACTATGGCTTTTTGAAGTTTGAACTATTTTATGGAATTTTTTGATTTAAATTAACTCCAGAAGTCAATTACTGCGTCAGCTCCACGTCATGCTTACGTCGGCAGGTCAAAGGCGGCTGACCAGGTCAAACCTGACGTGTGGGGCCCACACGTCAGTGTCTGTGGTTAATCCTAATCTAAAAATAAACCTAATCTGGTTTAGTTAATGGGGTTGGGCCCACGCGTTAGTGACCCAATTAATTAATCAGGGATTAATTAGTTGTTAAACTAACCCTAACTAAAAATTAACAGGACCGGGCCCCACATGTCAATGACCCATACGGTTAAACTGGTCAACTGGGAGGGGGTCAAACACGGTCAGCCCGCCGACGTTTAGCCGCCGGCGAGGCAGAACGCGGCGGAGGGCCTCGGAATTGGTCCTCCGGTGACCATTTGGGCGGCGGAGGCCATGAACGAGGAGCCAGAGCTCGTCCGCGTCTTCTGGGGCAAGTGGAAGAGGTAGGGACGACTGGAGCTCACCGGAATCAGGCTCGAGGCAGCGGCCGGAGTTCGGGCGAGCTCGGGTTCGAGGCTACAAAGCACGGGGAGGCGAGCGGAGAGGCCCTTCGGGCTCCTGGCGTCACCAGGAACACGACTATGTGTGCGGGTGCGGCTGGCTCGGCCCCGGGCCATGGTGGTGCCATGGCCGGCGGCAAGGAGCTCGCGGGCGCGGTGGTGCTCGCGCTAGAGGACGCGAGGGACGACGGGGCAAGGGGGAACTGGGTCAACGGCTCACCGCGGTTCTTCTGGTGCTGCTGGCGAGGCAGGGGAGGCACAGGGTCCGGCGAATCAACGACGAAGTCGCCGGCGGCCGCAGGTTGAGGAAGAGCTCGAAGGCGACGCTGCAGGGCTTCCCGAGGCCCGTGACTTGATGGAGAGGTAGCCGGTGATGTGGCGGAGCTCCTGGGCGCAGCGGCAGGGCGAGGGGTGGCCGGTGGCCGCGGTGGTGCTCGTCGGTGGCAGCGGGGGCGCTCGGCCGTGAGAGAGAGAGCGAGGGAGAGGAGAGGAGAGAGCTGGGGGAGTGAGAGGGGTAAGGGGCAGCGCGTGGCGTCGTCCAGGCGCTCCAGGGCGACGAGGAGGGCGCCAGGCAGGCAGCTGCGTGCCGGCGCGCACGGCGTCGGGCGCAGCTTCCCCTCTGCCGACTGGCTAGAGGAGGAAAACGCCCATGCCCCTGGTGGGCTGGGCCAGAACAGGGATGGGCCGGCCAGAGGCGCCAGGTAAGAAGCCCAGGTAGGTTTTCTCCTGTTTTGTTTTCTTTTCTATTTTCTGACATTTGTTTTGTAACTAAAAGAAATGTTAAAACATTTCCATAAATGCTGAAAATAATTGTGGAATCTAGATATAATATTCTAGAGGCCCTCACCAATTCCCAACATTTTTGGAGCTATTAAAAATATTTATATAATTTAAACAGCTCCAATTCAAATATTTATGCATTGATTCAAAAATCCAAAATGAGTAGGAAAAATGTGCATCACCTCTGGTTGTTGTTCCCAACATTTTCCAAAGACCATGAACATTTTTGAAAAGAATTTTGGGTTCATTGAAATTCCACTTTTAATTTGAACCTATTTGAATTGCTTTGGTGCTAGGGTTTGCAACTTCCCCATTTCAATTTCATTTGAAAAATAAACATGATGCACAAAGCAAGCCTAGGACCATACCAGAACTAGGGATGTGAGAACTCGCCCCCACTCGAAAAAATCTCGTCCCGAGATTCAGGAGTTGGCGGAAAGAAAGCGGGGTACTGAAGTCGAAGACGATCTTCTCGCTCCCAAGTAACTTCTCTCTCGGTATGATGAGACCATTGAACCTTGAGGAACTTGATGTTATGACGTCGAGTGACACGCTCTGCTTGATCCAGAATGTGAATGGGGTACTCTCGATAAGTGAGGTTATCTTGGAGATCAAGCGTTTCGTGGTCCACTCCGCGGATGGGATCCGAGAAGCAACGCCTGAGTTGAGAGACGTGGAAAACATCATGAACTCGAGAAAGATGTGGGGGTAGTTCCAATAGGTAGGCAACCTATCCTCGTTTAGCGAGAATGCGAAAAGGACCGATGTAACGAGGAGCCAACTTGCCCTTGATACCAAAACAATGGGTACCCTTCAAAGGAGTAACCCGAAGGTAAGCCTTGTCGCCAACTTCATAAGCCACTTCCTTATGACGATGGTCACATTGGCTCTTTTGACGAGATTGGGCTGTTTTCAAATTCTCACGAATGATGCGAACTTGCTCTTCTGCCTCCTGGATCATATCCGGTCCAAAGAATTGTATTTCGCCGGTTTCTGACCAGTTCAAAGGTGTTCGACATCTTTGTCTATACAGGATCTCGAAGGGTGCTTTCTTAAGACTGGATTGGTAGCTATTGTTATAAGCAAACTCGGCAAAGGGAAGACATTTCTCCCAATCCATACCGAATGAGATAACGCAAGCTCTAAGCATGTCTTCGAGAATTTGGTTGACCCTTTCCACCTGACCACTTGATTGAGGGTGGAAAGCGGTACTGAAGGAAAGATGGGTGCCCATGGCAGTTTGGAAACTTTCCCAGAAATGAGAGGTGAAAAGACTGCCACGGTCTGAATTGATCTCTAGTGGAACACCATGGAGTGACACTATTCGGGAGATATATAAGTCAGCGAGCTGACTAGCAGTGATACTCTCTCGAACAGGTAGGAAGTGAGCCACTTTGGAAAGACGATCAATGACTACGAAGATGGCATTATTTCCTTTCTTGGTCCTGGGAAAGCCGGTGATGAAGTCCATACAAACTTTGTCCCATTTCCACTCGGGAATAGCTAAAGGTTGAAGGGTGCCAGCAGGTCTTTGATGCTCTGCCTTAACGCGACGACAAACGTCACAGTTGGCAATATACTGAGCGATTTCTCTCTTCATCCTAGTCCACCAGAACCTCTGGCGTAGGTCCTGATACATCTTTGTACTACCGGGATGAATCGTGAGAGGGGATTCATGGGCCTCCTTAAGGATCAGTTGCTGCATCTGTTGACATTTGGGAACCACCAAACGGTTACCAAAGTAAACAACACCTCGTTCATCCATGGAGAAACAACCAGCAACTCCCTTGGAAATATTCTTCTTGATCCGGGAGATTCCCGTATCATGCTTCTGAGCCTCTATGATCTGATCCGTAAGGGTAGTTTTCGCCACCAAGGTAGAAAGGAAACCATGAGGAGCTATGTGAAGGTTAAGCTTACAGAATTCCTCATGGAGGGGCGGTTGACAATGTTGCAACATGATGTTGTTGCAATAGGATTTACGACTTAAAGCATTAGCCATGACATTGGCTTTGCCTGGGGTGTAGGTGATTCGTAAGTCGTAATCCGAGATCAACTCCAACCAATGTCTCTGTCTGAGATTCAGATCCGGTTGGGTGAAGATATACTTGAGACTCTGATGGTCGGTGTAGATTTCGCAACGGTTACCAAGAAGGTAATGTCGCCAAGTCTTAAGTGCATAGACTACGGCTGCAAGCTCCAGATCATGTGTAGGATAATTTTCCTCATGTGGATGCAACTGTCGAGATGCATAGGCAATCACATGACGATCCTGCATAAGAATGCAACCTAGTCCTTGACGCGAAGCATCGCAATAGATAACAAAGTCTTTAGTGAAATCCGGTGGCACGAGTATGGGTGCAGAAGTCAGGCGTCTTCTCAGTTCCTGAAAACTGTGCTCACACTGTGGGGTCCACTCAAACCTTTTATCTTTCTTGAGAACCTCCGTGAGGGGTTTGTCCACTTTGGAGAAGTTTTCAACGAAGCGGAGACAATAACTGGCTAGACCAAGGAAACTCCTAACTTGTTTGACTGTTTCGGGTGGAGTCCAATCAAGAACGGCTTTGACTCTCTCGGGATTTACAGAAATGCCCTTACCAGAGATCACGTGGCCTAAATAGGTCACTTGTGGCAACAAAAATTCACACTTGGAGAACTTGGCATAAAGACGATGCTCTCAGAGTTTTTCTAACACAAGCCTAAGATGTTCGGCATGCTCTTCCTCGTTTTTCGAGTAAATAAGAATATCATCGAGATAAACCACGACGAACTTATCTAAGTACTCCATAAAGATCGAGTTCATCAAGCGAGAGAAAGTAGCTGGAGCATTGGTTAGGCCGAAAGACATCACGGTGTACTCGTATTGACCATAACGAGTGACAAAGGCCGTTTTGGGGATGTCCCCGTTTCTGATCTTGATTTGGTGGTAGCCTAACCTCAAATCCATCTTGGAAAAGACTGAGGATCCAGCGAGCTGATCATACAGGTCGTTGATCCTGGGGAGCGGATACTTGTTCTTTATCGTGACCAAATTAATGGGACGATAATCTACAACCATTCAATCTGAACCATCCTTCTTCTTGACGAAGAGGACAGGACAAGCCCAAGGAGAAGAACTGGGACGGATGAAACCCTTTTGCAAGGACTCATCAAGTTGTTTCTTAAGCTCGGCTAACTCCAAAGGTGCCATCTTGTATGGTCTCCTAGAGATTGGAACAGTTCCTGGGATAAGTTCTATGACAAACTCTACATCTCTGTCAGGTGGGACACCTGGCAGTTCTTCTAGAAAGACATCCGGGAAGTCACGGACTACCGGAATATCTCCAAGGTCTGGAAGAGGGCTGGCATTAAGAGAATAGAGTTGACGCCTTGCAACTCTACTGGAGACGGTGACTATTTTGCCAGATGGATGTGTAAGTTGAACAGATCTGGTGTAACAATCGATCTTGGCATGATGAG
The DNA here is from genome assembly GCA_034509565.1 of Triticum monococcum. Lineage (NCBI taxonomy): Eukaryota > Viridiplantae > Streptophyta > Magnoliopsida > Poales > Poaceae > Triticum > Triticum monococcum. Next base: position 292,879,693 of record CM067842.1, read on the forward strand.
CTGTCATCCAGTCCATACCCAAGATGATGTTAATGTCTGAGGACTTGAGAGATATCAAAGAAGCAAGGAAACCAGTCTATCAACAAGGATTTCATTACCATGGCTTACCTTGGAGGTTTGCCATTTGGAACCAGGAGTCTGGATTATTAGTGGAGTTGGCATATCACAAAATGACATGTCGTGCATCCGAGCATAACCTTCAGATATGAAGGAGTGGGATGCTCCAGTATCAAACAGAACTGAAGCTGGGTGACAATTGACAAGAAGTGTACCCAGTACGACATCGGGATCATCTTGAACTTCTGAAGCTGAGACATGGTGCACACATGCTCGTTCAATGGAGGCTGGCTTGGTACTGATCATCTTGACTGATGGCTTATCACGGCCAACAGACCACTCAGACTGGGGTGGAGCATAACTGGACTGAGGGTAGTCACGTGCATAGTGTCCTGGTTCTCCGCAGGTAAAGCAAGTTCCTGAGGTAGGACGTGGACCTACGTTGGCAAGTGGTCCACTAATAGGCCTGAGTGGAGCATGTTGCTGAGTTGGGTGAGGCACCACATAGGATGACCTCGGTGCATATCGAGGTGGAAGAGCCGAGTTCGGAATCCAAATCCGTCGCTTCTGAGAGCCAGAGCGGGAGGAAGAACCCAAATCACGGTTGTGCTTACGAGACTCCTCGTAAGTGAGTTGAGCTGTCTCTGCATTAATGGCCTTGTTCACAAGAGCCTGGAAAGTATCACAATGATGCAGGAGGAGATCACGACGCAACTTAGGGTGGAGACCCTTCCGGAACCTAGCCTGCTTCTTAGCGTCCGTGGACACTTCTTCTGTAGCATAGCGGGCGAGGTTTCCAAACTCCCTACTGTAAGCATCAACAGGCAGCTTACCGTCGGTAAAATTATAGAACTCTTCCCTCTTGCGGTCAAAGAGAGCCTGAGGAATGTGGTGCTCACGAAAAGCCTCGGTGAAATCTTTCCACGTAGGAATCCGACCAGCTGGAAGCATAGCCTCATAGCTCTGCCACCAAATACTAGCAGGTCCTTCCAAGTGATATGTAGCATAGGTGACCTTGTCACTTTTAGCGATGTTCGCAGAATGCAACTTGTGAGTGATGCTTCGGAGCCAGTCATCCGCATCGAGTGGCTCAATGGAATGATGGAAGGTGGGTGGTTTCAGACCAATGAAGTCGGTGATGGAAACCAACTTCTTACGCTGATGTGCGGTGTTCTGCTCAATCTGTGCCAGCAAGCGGTTAGTCTCACGCTTGTTCGTCTCGGAGGCTAACAAGAACTCTACCACCAAAGGCTGGTCAGGAGGATCCTCGTCCCTACCATCTCCATGGTTCTTGCTATGAGCAACTGAAGCTCGGTTAGCAGACGACATCCTGACACAGAAACCAAGGAAACAAGGATGGAATTAGCATCGACCTAGGGATGCGGAATGTAATGCAAAAGCATTGGAAAGTCTTGAAATCCTGGGACAATTTCGGCAGCATAACGGCTGTAAATGCTCAAATGGATTTTTGAGACATTCATCAAAGGAATAGCATAATCAATCAGCATCATAATATCAAGGTTCTGGGTCAAACTGAGGACACACAGAAGTAGTAAAACTATATTGAGACACAACCCAACAATCCTAAGACTTTACGGTTTAGTAACACATCATCCTGAGAGATAGAGGAGAAGCCTAGGCCTTAACCCTCGTAGAAAAGAAGAGGCTGACTCAGAAAGAATGACATGAGGTAAAGGAGTAAAAAGAGCCTTACGTTCCCTTCCACAATCAATTCCCTTATGTAACTAAAGCATTTCTAGACTCAACTTCAACCAGTTTGGCTTGGTAATCCTACAGTCAGTCAGGCTCTGATACCAACGCTGTCGAGACCCCGATCCCAAGTCACACCGATCTAGCATGTAACACTTCATATCACTTTGCGGCCTCACGCACGGTATTCCCACGGGTGCCACCTTACCTGGCCCGGGACCGTTTGCGCATTTTGGCTCACGTATATGATATTGTTGCTAGCAACCATATGACAGAGGACCCGGGCCGACATGACTAGTCGTGAACCCAGAGTGGCACTAACCTATGGGAACAGGCATACATGATTCACATCGAGCGTGTCGGTCGGCAGCGCGTGAACCCGGGCTGTAGCACTGGGCTAACAGGACTCCGGGAACCCGGTCTGTAGCAGGCTAAGCAGGACTCCGGATGTCACCGCGTGACATTTCCCCGACGGGACAGACACAGGAACAATGTGAAACACATGCCGGCCAGTCAAGTGTCCTGAGCAGTAGTGCTGGGCTAACAGGACTCCGGTGAACTGGGCTGTAGCGGACTACTATGGCACATGGAAACACAAGACTACATTTCCCCATAAGAGAGGCTATCAGAGGTAAACAACTAGGTTGTCGGATCCCACACATAGCAATACACGTTACACGTACACATAACATGCATGTATGTGCTGAACATCATGGCATCACAACATAACTCAAACTCATATAGATAAAGGCCCAGAAGAGCCACATAGCATAAATACAAACAGGGGTCACATGACCCATCATTCAGAGCATACAAGAAACAAGCGGAAGCATTACATGTCTAAGTACAGACAACTACAAAAGAAAAAGACTAAGAAGCCTGACTAAACACGACCCTCCCAAGGGTACAAGATCGTAGCTGGGATACAAGCTACTTGTCGAAGCCACTAGTGTAACCAACTGCAAAACATAAATAAGCAAACGTGAGTACAAAGGTACTCAGCAAGTCTTACTTCAGAACTATCTACATATGCATCATTATCAACAAAGGGGGTGGTGGAGTTTAACAGCAGCAAGCCAGCTTTGACTCAATGGCTAATCTATACTATGAGTATCAGAAACTTCTTTAGGTGAGAAGACGCACACGAGTCCACAAATTCACCATATCAATACCCCACTATGGATCCGTTCCCGTCTCCCTTCGAGAAGGCCATCCATAGCACTCACGCTTATCTTGCGTATTTTAGAGTATCCACTTCAAGTTGTCTATGTACTATATAAGTCCTCCAAGTTTCCATATCCGAGGAAAACGGCTATTCGAATAGATAATATTGACCCTGCAGGGGTGTACTTCGTCACACACGCTCTCGCCACTTATAGCCCTGTACACGTCATGTACCTCGGCAACCTTCAAGCGGAAGCCGGGCGAGGGTGTCGGCCACGACCTTACTAACCACACAAGTCTCTCGTCCAGGTTTATCGCCTATTCGGGTTCCATCCGCAAGGAGATCCGGCCGGGGTGTCGCTCACGGCCCCAAACGATGTGTGCAGGGTTCCCAAGCCCACCATCCGGGTGCCACTTGGTACACCGTGCCATAATGCCTAGTCTGTCCCAAGCCTGTCCCGTCGGACACCACCTGGTAGACAAGTAGCACTACCTACAAATGCCAGAAACTAGTTGCAACTCCTGGATAGAGATCAAGTGGATTAATAAGTCGAGAGGGGCCGGATAACCGGAACCCAATGTGTGGTAGTAACTGGAGTTGGATAACATACATAGAACTCAGTGCTTAAGGACGGTTCCAATGAGACAACCCACCATGTACTCCTACATGGCCTCTCATCGCTACCTTTACCAAAACGTGTTCACACACTTAGCCTTTACCGGTAGGACATGTTCACCACTCCGATTCATTCCCGATGAATCAGACCTGACACAACTCTAAGCATAGCTGGCATAAAGAAAACAAGCATGGATGAGCAGGCACATCAAGGGTCAAGCAACTCCTACTCATGCTAGTGGGTTTCAACTATTTACTGTGGCAATGACAAGGCATGCAGAGGAATGGGTTCAGCTACCGCAACAAAAAGTAGCAGTTTGAATCGTTGTTGTCCTAATGCAGTAAAAGGAGCAGGAGCGAGAGAGTGGGACTTTATCGAGATGCTCAAGGGGGTTTGCTTGCCTGATAGATCCACGAAGAAGCACTACTCCTCAGACAGGTACTCGGGACACCTTCCGGAGTAGAACCTATCGAGAGGGAACGGTGCCGGCAATCAATAAACAACCATATGAAACAATATGATGCATGAAGATGACATTCAAAGGTGCTATGATTTTCCCTAATGCATCTAGCATCAATTTGATTGAAGTCCATATGAACCAAAGGTTCATATGCAAACCCCAATTTAAGTATATAACATGCCATTATTACGTTTTCACTTATACAGCAGGTATAAGTTGGTTTTTTCATGCATGAAACTGGCATAAATGGATTCCTTGCATTTTTCTGATAACTTTTCATATATAAATTATTTGATTTGGAGTTACGGTTGAATCACTATGATTTTTTGAAGTTTTAACTATTTTCTGGAATTTCCTGATTTAAATTAATTCCAGAAATCAATTATTGCATCAGCTTTATGTCATGCTTACGTCAGCAGGTCAAAGGCGGCTGACCAGGTCAAACCTGACGTGTGGGGCCCACACGTCAGTGTCTGTGGTTAATCCTAATCTAAAAATAAATCTAATCTGGTTTAGTTAATGGGGTTGGGCCCACGCGTCAGTGACCCAATTAATTAATCAGGGATTAATTAGTTGTTAAACTAACCCTAACTAAAAATTAACAGGACCGGGCCCCACATGTCAATGACCCATACGGTTAAACTGGTCAACTAGGGGGGTCAAACACGGTCAGCCCGCCGGCGTTTAGCTGCCGGCGAGGCAGAACGCGGCGGAGGGCCTCGGAATTGGTCCTCCGGTGACCATTTGGGCGGCGGAGGCCACGAGCGAGGAGCCAGAGCTCGTCCGCGTCTTCTGGGGCAAGTGGAAGAGGCAGGGACGGCCGGAGGTCACCGGAATCAGGCTCGAGGCGGCGGCCGGAGTTCGGGCGAGCTCGGGTTCGTGGCTACAAAGCACGGGGAGGCGAGCGGAGAGGCCCTACGGGCTCCTGGCGTCACCACTAACACGACGACGTGTGCGGGTGCGGCTGGCTCGGCCCCTGGCCATTGTGGCGCCATGGCCGGAAGCGAGGAGCTCGCGGGCGCGGTGGTGCTAGCGCTAGAGGACGCGAGGGACGACGGGGCAAGGGGGAACTAGGTCAACGGCTCATCGCGGTTATTCTGGTGCTGCTGGCGAGGCAGGGGAGGCACGGGGTCCGGCGAATCGACGACGAAGTCGCTGGCGGCCGCAGGTTGAGGAAGAGCTCGAAGGCGATGCTGCAGGGCTTCCCGAGGCGCGTGACTTGACGGAGAGGTAGCCGGCGATGTGGCGGAGCTCCTGGGTGCAGTGGCAGGGCGAGGGGTGGCCGGTGGCCGCGGTGGTGCTCGTCGGTGGCGGCGGGGGTGCTCCTCCATGAGATAGAGAGCGAGGGAGAGTAGAGGAGAGAGCTGGGGGGAGTGAGAGGGGTAAGGGGCAGCGCGTGGCGTCGTACGGGCGTTCCAGGGCGACGAGGAGGGCGCCAGGCAGGCAGCTGCATGCCGGCGCGCACGGCGTCGGGCGCAGCTTCCCCTCTGCCGACTAGCAAGAGGAGGAAGACGCCCATGCCCCTGGTGGGCTGGGCCAGAACAGGGATGGGCCGGCCAGAGGCGCCAGGTAAGAAGCCCAGGTAGGTTTTCTCCTGTTTTGTTTTGTTTTCTATTTTCTGACATTTGTTTTGTAACTAAAAGAAATGTTAAAACATTTCCATAAATGCTGAAAATAATTGTGGCATCTAGATATAATATTCTAGAGGCCCTCACCAATTCCCAACATTTTTGGAGCTATTATAAATATTTATATAATTTAAACAACTCCAATTCAAATATTTATGCATTGATTCAAAAATCCAAAATGAGTAGGAAAAATGTGCATCACCTCTGGTTGTTGTTCCCAACATTTTCCAAAGACCATGAACATTTTTTAAAAGCATTTTGGGTTCATTGAAATTCCACTTTTAATTTGAACCTATTTGAATTGCTTTGGTGCTCGGGTTTGCAACTTCCCCATTTCAATTTCATTTGAAAAATAAACATGATGCACAAAGCAAGCCTAGGACCATACCAGAACTAGGGATGTGACACAGATGTTAGGTGGAGGAATCATTATTTTGCGCGTAATAAGGAGGCATTTCCTTGTGTGCGGCCGTGGACCTAGTTGTCTGCCTCTCGGCGTACAGTCCACTTCCGACGGATGTCGTTCATTGACCATGTTGACCACACCATGCCGAGAGCACCAGGGCGGTGGACGACGAGGAGGCCTACGAAGGGAATGGCATGGGGCCGTGGAAGAGATGGCAGTGGCTGCCCACGCGGTGGGGAGTACGAGGGTTGAATGGTTCGGCTGCCGTCACCGGAAAATAACAGGAGGTGTGGGTGAGTAGAGGGATAGCCAGGCCAGGGTTGCGAGTATGGTGGGGCCATGAGGCCTGCCCGGCAGCACAGCCGGCCACGGGAGGCAAGAGCAGGCGGTTCCGTCGGCACTGGTTTGCGTGGCTTGAGAGGGAAGATCAGAGACTAAAGAAGCATGATTGCCGTTAGATTGACATCTAACGGTCTAACGCTGGTAGAGTGGATTGTTGACTAAGTTTCTTTTTTTTGAGAAACCTTCTGTATGCATGTACTTAGTAGGCCTGCAAGTTAGCCCATTTTTTTAATAATTTGCAGCCCATTTGCTAATTCTTAAGTAATTTATTCCATCCCATTTTCTGCCCAGGACCACAGTCAAGAAGTTGAACGTTATTTTGCATATTTTGGTGGAGTCCGAACTGTTATAATCCCGAAATGATAAACATTTTTTAAGAACTTATTGATTTCCCAAAAAATCATTTTGTTTTCTAAGCAAACAAGACATGGGACAATTGAGTTGGTTTAAGGGAAAACGAGTGGTAAAAAAATCAGCGCTTGGAGGGAAAACAAGAACAAAAATAAGGATGTAAATATGAAAAGGGAACTTTATGTATTTTCAATATAATGATACGTGTATATGAACTAGTAAAACTATAGGTAGAGGTTAGAAAACGGAAGTAGGACATGGCGTTTCAGGAGGAAAATAGAATTGGGTTGTGTGTTTGATTCAGTAGATACCTAACGCTGGTGGGCCAGATGTTGCATGATGTTGTAAGACCAAATATAACTAACGCTGGTGGGCCAGAGGCCAGTAGATACCTGTTGTATCTTTGTGCCCCATTGTCGTTGTGGGCCGGGCCTGTTAAAAACAAAACCAAGCCTGGGCAGTCTACAACCCAGTTGAAACTTGCTCAACCTGAATAAACAATATACCTGCTCAATAAACGAGAGAATTCTGCAAGTACACACTGATAATTGGGATGCAGCAGGTACATTGTTTTTTCATCATGATAATAAGTGCATGCACTTGTTTTGAAAAGTTTGAAGAACTGGGAATTCGATCGACATGTGCTATGCTGCCCATCAAATAAAATTCAGGTGGCTGAAAACTCATTTCGAAACAAACGATTGAGCTTTATATCCACGTCGACCCTTGGCATGGTGGTTGGAAGCAAATGCCTAGTTCATACCGAAAGATCGTTAACAACAATACCAACTTGCGGACAACAAGGTAGTACAAGTACCAATACCAAACTAACTTATAATCTTTTTACTCCTAGCCCTAGTATTCATCTGGTAGAAAATATTGCAAAGGACCAACTCCCGATCCTTCTCTTGCTCCAGGTCCCCGAGGTGGTACTGGTGCATCACCTAGTTGGTCCTCTGCTGGTCGAAGTTCTAGTTGTTGTGCAGCACCAGAACCTTTTTGTTATCCGTCTGCCGGCCGTTGACCATCACTGGCAAGGTATTGCCGGTCTTGTGCCACATCGTGTGCATGCCACACTCCGACTGTATCTTGCAATGTGTCCATGTGTCCCTTTTCAACGCCCTGGAATTGCGCTAGAAGAAATGCTTGCTTACTCCACTCAGTGTGATACCTGCAGTACTATTGAATACAGGTTTTAGTGTACATAGTTGGCATTTTTATAACATCTTTGGCATGTTGCAGTCACTTGTTTCACTTTTTATTAACTATCAAATTGTAATTGCTTCACTAGGTCTGCGTCTAAAAAGGAAAATAGAGCTATAAACAAAGGAATATGTTTGTGCAAGTAGACGGTCGATCGATGTCTTACCTGGAAGTTTCTCAGGATGTGTGTAGCATATGCCATGCTCGCTGTCGATGGTTGGTATGAACAAATCGATGAGAGGGTGAGATCTTGCGCTGTTAGCACTCACTTTGTCCTCAGGGTGCTCGATCAGCTCCTGATCCGTGGGATCGAACTTGACGCCAGCCGACAGCACCGGCCAATCCTTCTTGGAGTTGCATCGGTTAATGCCAGTAATATGGTACTTAATGTATGGTCAATCGACTGTTTTAAGTGAATGATGAAAGATTTCGACAGATAAGTGGTAGTACTCCAAATCTGAAGCCCACAATACCTGGCCGCCGGGATTCTTGTGTCACCTCACGCACAACATCTTGTCACATCAATTCAATGTGAGGACATGATGAATAATTTAACCGACATACATCGAGTAGTACTGAGTACTTACAAGTCGTATTTAGTGTCGCATTTTAACCTTAGGTTTAACTAAAAAAATGTCAATGCATGTCACCGAAAATTATTCCATTGCAAACTATGTTCACATACAAATAAAATGATATAATTTTTTGTGACATGCATTAACATTTAGTTAGTGAAATTTATGGTAAAAATTTGACATAAATTATGAAGGGGACCAATAAACCAGGAGGGAGGTAGTAGTATGAGTAGTGCAATATATGGTATAGAGGACTAGTGCAAATTTAGAAATGGAGTAAGAAGTTACAAGGCTGTGCGACAGACTTTGTAGCTACATGAGTAATACAAAATACAATTCCCGTTGGACAACACTTTCACCAATAAGTACGCACTTGGCTTCTGCACAACATCTCCATCATCATTATCAGTACATCCTACTTAGGTGAGTTAGGATGCACTTGATCACAGAAAGGTATCTATCCTTCAAACCAGAGGAGTGCTTCAAACTAACAACAATACATAATATCCAACAAAAGAGGGTCATGCTACAACAGCAGGATACATGGCTCAGTCTAGATATCAGTATGAACCAAGTTGTGCATATTTGCTCTTGGAATGAACCACATAGCCACATGTCGGGTTTGCAAAAGCCATCCGTCGCATGGAAGCTTGATGCCTTTGACACACTGAAGATTATCTGGCAACAAGCTATGTCGACAAATCTCTGGATATGGTGATTCAGGAACACATGGTATGATGTGTAAACATAGTTCCCCCTGGCAAATGGAAGTTGCATAGCTTGGTAACCATCACCGGTGATACGATCGATGATTGGTTGGATGATAGGATAATTGAGCCCGAGGAACATGGAGTGGTTGCCGAGACTGTAAAGCCGCCTCTAGTTGAAACTTGCTCGACCTGAAAAAACAATATACATGCTCAATAAACAAGAGAATTCTGCATGTACAGACTGAGAACTGGGATGTAGCAGGTATATTGTTTTTCCATCGTGATAATAACTGCATGCACTTGTTTTGAAAAAATTTGAGAACTGGGAATTCGAACGGCAGGTGCTTATGATACCCATCAAATAAAAATCAGGTGCCTGAAAATTCATTTCGAAACAAATGATTCAGCTTTATATCCACGTCGACACTCTACATGATGGTTGGAAGCAAATGCTAAGTTCATACCGAAAGATGATTAACAGCAATACCAACTTGCGGACGACAAGGTAGTACAAGTACCAATAAGAAACTAACTTATAATCTTTTTAGTCATGGCCCTAGTGTTCGTCTGGTAGAAAATCTTGCAGTAGACCAGCTCCCGCTCCTTCTCTTGCTCCAGGTCTTGGAGGTGGTACTGGTGCATCACCCAGTTGGTCCTCTGCTGGTCGAAGTTCTTTTTTATTTTTTTTATTTTTTGCGGTAATGGTCAAAGTTCTTGTTGGCGTGCAGCACCAGAACATTTTTGCTGCCCGTCTGCCGGCCATTGACCATCACTGGCAAGGTATTGGCGGTCTTGTGCCACATCGCGTGCATGCCGCACTCCGACTGTATCTTGCGATGCATGCACGTGCCCCTTTTGAATGCCCTGGAATTGCACTAGAAGAAATGCTTGCTTAGGCCATTCAGTGTGATAGCTGCAGTACTGTCGAATACAGGTTTTAGTGTACGTAGTTGGCATTTTCATAACATCTTTGTCATGTTGCAGTCACTTATTTTACTTTTTATTGACTATCAAATGTTAATTGCTTCACTAGGTCTGCTTCTAAAAAGAAAAATAGAGCTATAAACAAAGGAATATGTTTGTGCAAGTAGACGACCGATCGGTGTCTTACCTGGAAGTTTCTCAGGATGGATGCAGCATATGTCGTGCTCCCTGTCGATGGTTGGTATGAACAAATAGATGAGAGGGTGAGATCTCGCGCTGTCAGCACTCACTTTGGCCTCAAGGTGCTCGATCAGCTCCTGATCCATGGGATCGAACTTGACGCCAGCCGGCAGCACCGGCCAATCCTTCTTGGAGTTGCATTAGTTAATTCCAGTTATATGGTACTCAATGTATGATCAAATCGACTATTTTAAGTGGATGATGAAGATTTCGACAGATAAGTGCTAGTAGTCCACATCTGAAGTCCACAATACCCAAACACGCTGCCAGGATTCTTGTGTCACCTCATGCGCAGCGTGTTGTCACATCAATTCAATGTGAGGACATGATGAATAATTTGACCGACGTATACTAGTACTGCTACTGTACTACTTACTAGTCGTATTTAGTGTCACATTTTAACCATAGGTTTAACTAACAAAATGTCAATGCATGTCACCGAAAATTATGCCATTGGAAACTATGTTCAAATACGAATAAAATGATATAATTTTTTGTGACATGCATTAACATTTAGTTAGTGAAATTTATGGTCAAAACTTGACACAAATTACGAAGGGGACCCGTGAACCATGAGGGAGGTAGTAGTATGAGTAGCGCAATATACGGTATAGAGGACTAGTACAAATTGATAAATGGGGTAAGAAGTTATAAGGCTGTGTGACAGACTTTGTAGGCTACATGAGTAATACAAAATATAATTCCCATTGGACAACATATATATATATGGCTTCTGCACATCATCTCCATCAACATTATCAGTACATCCTATGGAGGTGAGTTAGGATGCACTTGATCCCAGAAAGGTATCTATCCTTAAAACCAGAGGAGTGCTTCAAACTAACAACAGTACATAATATCCAATAAAAGAGGGTCATGCTACAGCAGCAGGATACATGGCTCAGTCTAGATATTAGTATGAATCAAGTTGTGCATATTTGCTGTTGGCATGACCCACATCGCCGCATGTCGGGTTTGCAAAATCCATCCATCGCATGGAAGCTTGGTGCCTTTCACACACTAAAGATTATCTGGCAACAAGCCGTGTCGATGAATCTCTGGATATGGTGATTCATGAAACCCATGGTATGATGTGTAAACACAGTTCCCCCTGGCAAATGCAAGTTGCATAGCACGGTAATCATCACCGGTGATATGATCGATGATTGGTTGGATGATTGGATAATTGAGCCTGAGAAACATGGAGTGGTTGCCAAAGTTGTAAACCTGACTCCAGTTGAATATGCCTGGCCCAACGGTGTTGGGATCTTTCTCGAACACGAAGTAGCCATAGCCATCAATGTCACAGACGCCCTAGGCATTGTACTGCATGTGGTTTGATGACATGGTTTGGTCAATTCTGTACGTGCAAATGAGCATCAAATGACCGCCATCAGCTGAACGAGCGATAAACCACCACCCATTGGCTGGTATGATTCCAGGTCCTGGAATCATGAAGGCCAACGCATTTGCGTCTGCTACAATAATTCAAATTTGAGACCAAAAGGACAAAAATAAACAATCATGTTCAAAGTATGTGTGGAATTAAGATTATTATACCAGTGACACATATCATAGGTAGAGAATTGCAATGTCGTGGTCCTAATCATACCCTAAATTTAAAAAATAAGCCAATGGCTTTCATATTCTAGCAATATATCATGGTTCAGACATCATGTAACAATGAGAGGAAAACAACTATGACAGGGCCTACTCATATTCTACCATAGCACTTACTACTATTCTCATATCAACTCTAAGCAATAACATGCGTTATTATAAAAATCCTAGAAATGAGAGTAAGATATAGCAATCATGAGGTTATACTCATAATATCTATTCTAAGAATCATTAGATGCTAATTGTTCCCATATCAACTCTAACAATAACATGTGTGGTCATAAAAATCTAGGAAATGAGACGAACATATTGCAATGATGTGGTTATATAAATACTATCTATTCTAAATTTTTAACAATGAATAGGCAGTCATATTCATAAGTTAAGATGAGATGAGATAGAACAATTACAGGACGATAGATTCCACCAGTATAGGCAGCCAATCTGTGCGTCAACCGCGTAAACGATGCCATCATGCACTATAGCATCAGACAAAAATGTTGGTTGAAGAGGATTGACAATGAGCCATAACCATGTATGGCGACCGGATTCCAGATAGACTAATCCCATGTTGAACAAGGCAATGAGCTTGTAATCCATATAATCTTCTGATGGTGTGCACACTTTGCAGATTACAACCTTTAGCAAACTGAGGTCGAGCCAAAAGCTCGATGCCTCTCGTGCGTAGTAGGCAGGAGTGTCCGGTGGGCCGCGAGGCTCGATGGCGGCGGTATCAAATGATGGAAGGGTGATATCTCGCTAGGTGTAGATATCCATGAGACGCCACAGACTAATAGATTGGTGGATGAGGAGGATCCAGTTGGCCTTCATGCCCACCCAGTAGTGGTCGCACATGAAGGACAGGTGGACGGGTGGTGGTAGCTTGTCAAGGGGCACCATGACAACCTCCATAGGATCGTCAAGTCAGTGTCTGGGCCACCTGCGAGGATCAGGCATCAGCAAGCAGGGTGTCTTGAAAAGAGTCGGCCGGTTGCAGACGAGTAGACAGTACAAAGATACTGAGCATGTGCCCAGATGAACGGTGCTGAGCAGGTCCATATGATTACAGATTTGCTCCAAGAGAACATTGGGGAGGGAATTCCAATCGCGGCTCTGCATGTCAGTCGGTTCTGCCATAGGGTTTTTTAGGGCGCTGAGTGATTGGGGTGTTCGGTGCCTACGAGCCAGTGGGGAAGTAGATTAGGGCAGGAGAGCGAAGAAGATGGTGTGTGTGGCCGAGCAGTGAGCGGGAGGATATGGTACGTGCAAGCTACCAAGGAAGACGTCACATGCGGGCGGGCAGTGACCGGGGGGAAATGGTGTGCGGCCAACGATGTGGAAGAGAGGAGGAAGAAGAGTGAAAGACGAGGAAGAAAGTGCATTAAATCTCAATTCTACTAGTACTACTACCAGGATATATGAAAGTGCAACTATCCCTAGGTGGTTTTGGTAATTCATAACAACATATAGCTCATTGAGCTAATGCTATTCCAAGATGATTATTTTAGGAAAGCTCAATGATTGGCATGGCATGGATGGTGAAAGTGGAACCCTCAAAATGCTAAGGACAAAGGATTGGCTCAAGCTCAAAAGCTCAAGACTCTTCATTTTATATTTTAGTGATCCAAGATCACATTGAGTCTTTAGGAAAAGCCAATACTATCAAGGAGGGATGAGGTGTTGCTTAATGAGCCTCTTGCTTCATGTGCTTAGTGATATGCTCCAAAACCCTCAACTACTTTCCCATATCCACATTTGACCTAAACCCTAAGCCAAACTTGGCCCTAGCAATTCTTTCAACCCGGCGTCACCGAGTTTCACTTGTCATAGCCATTGCCAAACCCTAGCAAATCGGTTCTACCGATAGGGATCTCGGTGTCACTGAGATGGGATTGCAAACTCTCTGTTTCCCTTTCGTAACTTTTCGGGGTCACCGAAAGAGCGGATCGGTCCCACCGAGATTGCAATGTAAATTCCGTGTTTACTTTTTGTAACTTTTCGGTCTCACCGAAAGAGCAAATCGGTCCCACCGAGTTTACCTGACCAACTCTCTGGTTAGATTATTACCAGAATCGGTCTCACCGAGTTTGTGTAATCGGTCTCACCGAGATTACGTTATTCCCTAACCCTAACAAAATCAGTCGTACCGAGTTGCATGTCAGTCCCACCGAAAATCTCTAACGGTCACTAGGTTTACTATTTTGGTCTGACCGAGTTTGTTGATTCGGTCCCACCGAGATTGGTAAATTGTGTGTGACGGTTGGATTTTGTGTGGAGGCTATATATACCCCTCCACCTCCTCTTCACTCGTGGAGAGAGCCATGAGAACACATCTACACTTCCAACTCATATGTTCTGAGAGAGAACCACCTACTCATGTGTTGAGACCAAGATATTCCATTCCTATCATATGAATCTTGATCTCTAGCCTTCCCCAAGTTGCTTTCCACTCAAATCTTCTTTCCATCAGATCCAAATCCTATAAGAGAGAGTTGAGTGTTGGGGAGACTATCATTTGAAGCACAAGAGCAAGGAGTTCATCATCAACACACCATTTGTTACTTCTTGGAGAGTGGTGTCTCCTAGATTGGCTAGGTGTCACTTGGGAGCCTCCGACAAGATTGTGGAGTTCAACCAAGGAGTTTGTAAGGGCAAGGAGATCGCCTACTTCATGAAGATCTACCGCTAGTGAGGCAAGTCCTTCGTGGGCGATGGCCATGGTGGGATAGACAAGGTCGCTTCTTCGTGGACCCTTCATTGGTGGAGCCCTCTGTGGACTCGCGCAACCGTTACCCTTCGTGGGTTGAAGTCTCCATCAACGTGGATGTAGGATAGCACCACCTATCCGAACCATGGGAAAAACATCCGTGTCTCCAATTGCGTTTGAATTCTCCAAACCCTTCCCTTTACATTCTTGCAATTTGCATGCTTTACTTTCTGCTGCCAATATACTCTTTGCATGCTTGCTTGAATTGTGTGATGATTGCTTGACTTGTCCTAAAATAGCTAAAATCTGCCAACAACTAAAATTGGGAAAAGGTTAAGTTTTTATTTGCTCAAGTAGTCTAATCACCCCCACCCCTCTAGACATACTTTTGATCCTACAAGTGGTATCAGAGCCTTGGTCTCCATTTGCTTTGATTTCCATAGCTTTTGGTGGTCATAGCCTTGGTTTCACAACCTAGGAGAGTATGGCGTCTAGTGAGGGAAATTATCACCGTAGAGGTCCTTACTTTGATGGTACTAATTTTGCTAGTTGGAAGCATAAAATGAAAATGCATATTCTTGGACATAACCCCGCCGTTTGGGCTATTGTGTGTGTTGGTTTGCAAGGTGACTTCTTTGATGGGAGAGAACCAAACTGTGAAGCTACCGCAGATGAGTTGAAGATGTTGCAATACAATGCTCAAGCTTGTGATATTCTCTTCAACGGATTGTGCCCCGAAGAATTCAACAAAATCAGTCGTCTTGAGAATGCAAAGGAAATTTGGGACACTTTGATTGATATGCACGAAGATACGGACTCCGTCAAGGAATCCAAATTGGATGTGCTTCAAAGTCAACTTGACAAGTTCAAAATGAAGGATGGTGAAGGTGTCGCTGAAATGTACTCTAGGCTTGCTCTCATCACAAATGAGATTGCCGGCTTAGTAAGTGAAGAGATGACCGATAGATTCATCATCAAGAAGATTCTAAGAGCCTTGGATGGAAAATATGATACCGTGTGCACATTGATCCAAATGATGCCCAATTACAAAGATCTCAAGCCAACGGAGGTAATTGGAAGAATTGTTGCTCATGAGATGTCACTTAAGGATAAAGAGGAACTTCACAACAAATCAAGTGGTGCCTACAAAGCCTCATGTGAAGCCCCTACATCATCAAGTGAGAAACAAAACTTCAATGAAGAATTGAGCTTAATGGTGAAGAACTTCAACAAGTTCTACAAGAGTAGAAGCAAAGATAGAAGCTCCAAGTCAAGGTCCTACGATGACAAAAGATCCTCTAGTTGAGAGCGAAACTGCTACAATTGTGGAAGACCCGGACACTATTCCAATGAGTGTACGGCTCCTTACAAGAGAAGAGAAGACTCTCCAAAAAGAAGAAGCAAAAGAGAAGAATCACCACCAAGAGAGAGAAGAAGTAGAGATGATCGTTATGAACGAAGATACTCACGGAGAAGCAAGGATTCGGAAAGGAAGGAAAAATCATCAAGGAGCTACACAAAACGAAGATATCAAGCTCATGTTGGTGAATGGGTATCCGGCTCCGACTCCGACAACCACTCCGAGAGAAGTTATCACTCCGATTCCGAATATACTCAAGATGAAGGTGTTGCCGGTCTAGCACTTGTGTCAACCAACTCCTATGACATATTTGACTCACCAAATGAAGGAATTGGAAGATGCTTCATGGCCAAAGGTCCTAAGGTAACACACCCCGAGTATGTTGATTTTAATAGTGATAAAGATGACTTGTTAGGTGATGATGATTTACTTGTTGACAACTCTAGTGATGAATACTATGATGAAACGTCAATTAATCATGCTAATCAAGATAAAACGAATGACAATGATACGGAGAAAATTGAGGCTCTAACTAAAGAACTAAACACTCTTAAGTTAGCTCATGAAACTATCTTCGAAGATCATCGAGAACTTTTAAGAGCTCATGAGAAGTTACGCTTTGAAAAGCTCAATCTTGAGCAAGAGCATGAGTTTTTAAAGGCAATCAATGATGATCTCCCCAAGAAAAGTTTCTCTTACATTGCCAAGCATTTACTCTTATCCACTTACATGCCTCAAGTCAAGTCTAGTAACAAGAACAAGAAAGATTCTTCCTCTAGTAGTAACAATGATCATGCTAAATCCAATATTGTTGCTTCTAGTAGTTCTCTTGATTCCACTAATGATTCTCTTAGCCAAGTTACACTTGAGCAAGAAAATAGCTTATTGAAGGGAATTATAGAGAAAGGAGTGTACAAGAGCCTTGCCGGGAGTAAGCAATTCAAGGAAATTGTGCGCAAGCAAGGAAGGCACCGGAGGAATCAAGGTGTTGGTTTTGAACGAAAGTTCAATGCCAATGGAGTTGAGTGGGAAGAAGATCAATACCCCAAGACAAAGTTTTTTCCTCAACAAGAGAAGTATGATACTTCCTTCAAGGGGACACAAGCTCAAGATGATCTTCCACCACAAGACTACAAGCAAAAAGGCAAGGACAAGCTTCAAGAGGAAATTGATGCATTTGAAGAAGCTCCTAAGACCTTAGTCAAGTGGATTCCCAAGACCACTTCAAGTTCCACTTCATCAAGTACGACTACAACTCCAAGGATTCCCATCAAGATGGTGTGGATCCAAAAGAAGAAGAACTAGAGAGTTCTCGAGGGTGACTCCGCCAACATACTTCACTCTTATCATTTTGGCAAGAACTAGTGCAATCAACTTCCACATCTTGCACTAGTTCAAGGAGTCACAAACCCTCTTGTTAGTAAGACAAGGGACAAGGTAACCTAAAGTCTTCATGGACATCATCTTGTGTGTGCATCACTCTATGTCTATGGATATACTTGATTGTTCCTTGTCGGACTAACCCATGTAGGTATTGAAAGTGCAATTCACTCAAATGGATAGCTCCAAGTGATCTACATCAACATTGAGCATCCACATCTTCAACATCTACATGAAGTCATCATCGACAAAACCCAAGGTTAGTTCATCCATCTTAGGGGGGATATCACATCTAGGGGGAGCTTTACTCTAAGACTTGAGCTAAAGCAACTCTAAAGATGTGAACACAACAATGCTTTATGTAAAAGTGGTAACCCCACTTGAGCTTAAACGATGAGTATGACCTATGATCAAGTGTTCCCACTTGACTCCTAAGTCAATATACTCATATATAGATGACCTAGTCATCGCAAATTGCTTCATAGATGCTAGAATTGGTTGTGCATGCTTTGTCACATATTTCAATTGCCATCTTATTGTGTGAGCATGTTGGTTGCATATTTTACTCATTCGAGGACATCCACTTGTTGTTTTAATTCTTTTGTTTTATTTCCTTTTGCCAAGTGGATGGACAAGAATGCCTAAGAACCTCCTCTAGCTATCTATGCTTTTCTCGTCTCAAACTCTATTCATGCTACATCACAAAATTTGATCAAGTCAGATTTGAACCACTCTGTGTGAGGAGCACTTGGAGTCCCCGATTCGTCATAGACTTAAACTTCCAAAACCTCTTTGTGATTCTCGGTCTAACCGATATCCTACTTTCGGTCCTAGCGAGATCATTAAGTTGATCTAAATTTTCGATCTCAGTGCAACCGATTTGAATCATTCGGTCACACCGATTTGCAACAACTGTATACAATTTTGCATCTCGGTGCCACCGAGTTGTTCCACTCGGTCACACCGACAGGGTCGGGCTATATATAGTCACGGGCAAAAATTTGGAAATTTCTTAGAACCCCTTCGCCTGCGCGATAGCTCGCTCTGCCAACATGGTCTCCGGATCGTCTCCTCGCCGCCAGCCGCCTCCAGTCGCTGGTCTCCATCGCCGTCAATGGAATTCAACCCCGCCGTTGCCGCCGTAGCGAGTCTCCGCCGAACTAGGGTATGGACTCGATCTTTGTGCTATCCCCAATCTGATTCCTAGCACATTGTGTTCTTATTGATTCTTGCCACAATTGAAACACTCCTATCCAGTCAATGCCTTCGTAGATTAGTTTTGATTCGAAAATTTTAGGGTTATGTTTCCGCCGAAACCATCTCGGACCCACCAAGTTGAAAAACTCAGTCCCACCGATTTGGCCCATGCCATTGCTCAAGTGAGACTCGGTCTGACCGAGAATTACTTATGGGTGTGACCGATTTTGGAACTTTGTGAAACCCTAGCAGTCTCGGTGCCACCGAACTGTGACTCAGTCTGACCGAGTTCACTAGTTTAGGTTCCAAAACTACTTCGGTACCACCGAGTTTAAAAATCGGTAGATCCGAGATGATTTCAGTGGGAAACTAAAACTATTTTTTTGAATCATTCTTTTGCAAAAATCTCTGCATTTTGTGATGCTCATCCACTCTACCTCATCTATAAACTCTTCACAGGGTCAGCAGTCAGCTTTTACATCATGTCTGATCAGAGTGACAGCCAGACCAGATCAGAAGAGCAGGTGCTCATGAGTGAGGGCACTAGTCCCTCCAGCTCTTCAGATGATGGCAGCGGAAGTACCCCAAGCAATTTGCCAAAAGCTGCCACCAGTCAGAGGAACAAGAGAACTTCAGATTCTGAGGATGAAGATTATGTGGCAGAGGAAGAGGAAGCCACATCAAAGAGAGTTGTGCTCAAGAAGGAATATGACTCAGCTCAAGGCACAAAGCCAGGCTTAAAAATCAAAAGGCCAGCAGGTAGGCAGCCTATGCCAAAGGCCAGAGCTTCAACTCAGATTCCTGAAAAGCCTGCAACCATAGAGCCAGTTGCTGCTGAAGGAAAGAAAAGGAAGGAAAGGGTCAAGAAGACCGTAGCCAGAGTGCTTGGAAAGGCTTCCATCATGGAAGAAGAGGAAGAAGAAGAGGTTGCTGCACCAGCACCTAAGGCACCTAAGCTTATGGGTGATGCTATCAGGACAGGGGCTGCTGCATCCAAGCCCAAAGAAGCACCCAAAGCTGCCTCCAAGCCCAAGTCTGCCCCAAAGAGAAATACGAGGAGCATACCTGCAACTGAGAAGAACAAGGCCCCAGTGCCTGAAGCTGCCGAAGAAGATGATGAAGAGCATGTTTTGAGAAAGCTCAAGCCCAAGATCCCAGACCACAATGATGCTCATCCTGTGGCTGAGGACATGAAGCTCAGAAGAGACTCAGGGCTGAGGAAGTGGAGAGAAGCAGATCCATATGCTTTAAGGAGAAGAACTGCTGTTGATTATAGGTTCCACACTAAGGAACAACAGGACTTCTATGAGACAGTTTTGTTGGACAAGAAGCCCATAGTTTGTGACATGAGATGGGTCAATTGGGAGTACATCAAGGAAAATGAAGAACACTACCCTGGAGTGTATGACAGCTTCAATACTTGTGGAGTAGCAGACTTTCTTGGGCAGAAGCTCACAAAGTGGAACGAGGAACTCATTATGCAATTCTACTCCACAACACATTTCTACCCAGATGGAAAGATCACATGGATGTATGAAGGTACGAGGTACCAATCTACTGTTGCTGAGTGGGCACAGCTCATCAATGCCCCAGAGGAGCATGAGGATGACTTGGATATCTATGCCAAGAAGAAGATGGACCACAACTCTATGTCCAATATGTACAAGGAAATTCCAAACGAGGCACTTGATACTTTCAAGTTTGGGTCTATGCATTATCTTCTGTCAGGGCTGCCAACCATTAACTGGATCCGTAGGCACACTCCGTTGCCCAAGTCAGGTGATCACAAGATGATCAGAGGCCATGCAATCAATTTGCTTCATGTATTTGATGTGCCTAAGAAATTCAAGGTCATGAGCCTCATAGTAGAAACTATCAAGAGGACTGCAGCAGATCAGAAGAGGAGCTGTGATTATGCCCCTCAGATTCAGGAGTTAATCAACTCAAAGATGGGCACAGGCACATACTTGTTGGACAAGGAACACCTGCCCATCCATCCAGATTTTGAGGACAACCAAGTTGTGATGAATGAGAATGAACCATCATCAGTTCAAGCACAAGCAAAGAAGGAGCAGGCAAGGAAGGAGAAAGATGCCAAGATGCCAACTCAAGAGGAGGCATCTGAGTATTTCTTGAAAACCAAACAAGAGCAGCTTGGTTACTTGATTGCATCCACACTGAGGATTGAGCAAGGACTGGCCACCCTCACTCAGAATCAGCAGAGCTTAGAGAGGATCATGGAACAAAAGTTCTATGACTTGGATGTCAAAGTAATAGAGATTCAGTCTGTGGTGGAACAACTTCAGGATGACATGGAGGAGAGGAGAGGCAAGACTACAACTGATGCATTTTCCAGAGTGCCAAGAGCTCAGAGATCACATGCAGTGCCAGTTGCTGACACCAGAGCCACCACTTCTTCACCAGCTACAGCTTCAGTTCCACCAGCTCCAGCATCTACTTCCGCCTCAACTCCAACCACGTCTACAGAAGGCTTCGTCCTTGGAGTGCTCCGGACTCCACCACCACCAGAAGATCAAGCCTGAGAGTCGATCTAGCACTATGCATTTTCTAGGAACTTTTTGGTAACTTGTTGCCAAAGGGGGAGAAAAATGTATAGATCATACGCTTCAAGAGAGAGAGAGAGAGTGTGTTGCTTTTATTCTCTCCTGCTTTATTTGGTGGTTCTTCGAACTTTGTTTGCTTTTGAGTGCTTGACATACTATGCCGTTATCTGTGAGACATTGATGATCATGTGTTTGATCATAAGCTACACTTAATGCTTGGTGAATGCTATTATCTTATCTATCTTATGTGATCATTCACTTTTCATGGTGATGAGTGCATGTATTTCATTCTTATCATTTTAAGCGCTCCACCAAGAGGTAGTGACATGGAAGAGTAACCCATGACTCTAACTCTTTGTGCATTTGCAGTCCAAAGAAAATCTTAAATATGCACAAATTTAGGGGGAGCTCTTACTTATCACATACTTCTCAAAGCGACGATATTTTTCATGCTTATTATCATTTGTCGAAGCTTTGATCTATATGTTGCCATCAATTAGCAAAAAGGGGGAGATTGAAAGTGCAACTATCCCTAGGTGGTTTTGTTAATTCATAACAACATATAGCTCATTGAGCTAATGCTATTCCAAGATGATTATTTCAGGAAAGCTCAATGATTGGCATGGCATGGATGGTGAAAGTGGAACCCTCAAAATGCTAAGGACAAAGGATTGGCTCAAGCTCAAAAGCTCAAGACTCTTCATTTTATATTTTAGTGATCCAAGATCACATTGAGTCTTTAGGAAAAGCCAATACTATCAAGGAGGGATGAGGTGTTGCTTAATGAGCCTCTTGCTTCATGTGCTTGGTGATATGCTCCAAAACCCTCAACTACTTTCCCATATCCACATTTGACCTAAACCCTAAGCCAAACTCGGCCCTACCGATTCTTTCAACCCGACGTCACCGAGTTTCACTTGTCATAGCCATTGCCAAACCCTAGCAAATCGGTTCTACCGATAGGGATCTCGGTCTCACCGAGATGGGATTGCAAACTCTCTGTTTCCCTTTCGTAACTTTTCGGTCTCACCGAAAGAGCGGATCGGTCCCACCGAGATTGCAATGTAAATTCAGTGTTTCCTTTTTGTAACTTTTCGGTCTCACCGAAAGAGCAAATCGGTCCAACCGAGTTTACCTGACCAAGTCTCTGGTTAGATTATTACCAAAATCGGTCTCACCGAGTTTGTGTAATCGGTCTCACTGAGATTACGTTATGCCCTAACCCTAACAAAATTGGTCCTACCGAGTTGCATGTCAGTCCCACCGAAAATCTCTAACGGTCACTAGGTTTACTATTTCGGTATGACCGAGTTTGTTGATTCGGTCCCACCGAGATTGGTAAATTGTGTGTAACGGTTGGATTTTGTGTGGAGGCTATATATACCCCTCCACCTCCTCTTCACTCATGGAGAGAGCCATCAGAACACATCTACACTTCCAACTCATATGTTCTGAGAGAGAACCACCTACTCATGTGTTGAGACCAAGATATTCCATTCCTATCATATAAATCTTGATCTCTAGCCTTCCCCAAGTTTCTTTCCACTCAAATCTTCTTTCCACCAGATCCAAATCCTATGAGAGAGAGTTGAGTGTTGGGGAGACTATCATTTGAAGCACAAGAGCAAGGAGTTCATCATCAACACACCATTTGTTACTTCTTGGAGAGTGGTGTCTCCTAGATTGGCTAGGTGTCACTTGGGAGCCTCCGACAAGATTGTGGAGTTGAACCAAGGAGTTTGTAAGGGCAAGGAGATCGCCTACTTCATGAAGATCTACCGTTAATGAGGCAAGTCCTTCGTGGGCGATGGCCATGGTGGGATAGACAAGGTCGCTTCTTCGTGGACCCTTCATGGGTGGAGCCCTCCGTGGACTCGCGCAACCGTTACCCTTCGTGGGTTGAAGTCTCCATCAACGTGGATGTAGGATAGCACCACCTATCCGAACCACGCGAAAAACATCCGTGTCTCCAATTGCGTTTGAATTCTCCAAACCCTTCCCTTTACATTCTTGCAAGTTGTATGCTTTACTTTCCGCTGCCAATATACTCTTTGCATGCTTGCTTGAATTGTGTGATGATTGCTTGACTTGTCCTGAAATAGCTAAAATCTGCCAAGAACTAAAATTGGGAAAAGGTTAAGTTTTTATTTGCTCAAGTAGTCTACTCACCCCCCCCCCCTCTAGACATACTTTCGATCCTACAATATACCGTCCTTCGGAGTGTAAATAGTTACGCCCATGACATGTGGGTCTACCTCAAGAGGGCCCATATGTCAGTTAATGGAGGAGAGTGGTGCGTAGTCATATTTGCGGAAGAGTGCTCCACTAGCAAACATGATGGCAGTACTGGGTAAGGCTGATTTTGTAACACCAACACGTTGGTTCAACTTATTAGTTAAGTGTCCCATCTGCTGCAGCGTGTATTGTCACTTCACTGTGAAGACTAGTTGAATAGTTCCCTCTCACCAAGATGGGGAATAATTGGATCGCGAAGACTTCCTATCTACAGTATCCCCATGCATGTACACTCATCCGGTACAAGAAGATGAAACATTGGCCAAGGCACCCGATGCCAATAATGTAGGAGTACTAGTACTACCTCATTTCCTGTTTATAGGGCTCAATTCAAATATCTGATCAACCAAGGTAGATGATGAGTGGTGGAATAATTTTTGTAGTTTGGAAAAACACTCAATTAATGCACTCGTTTTCCTCAAAAAATTATGTTTACAAATGCATTAATTTTGTGTCATACTTTGACCATCTACTCCCTCCATCCAAGTGAATAAGTCATCTTTGTTTGAATAGTTCCCTCTGACCGAGATGGGGAATAATTGGATCGTGAAGACTTCCTATCTACAGTATCCCTGTGCATGTACGCTCATCCGGTCCAAGAAGATGAAACATTAGCCAAGGCACCCGATGCCAGTAATGTAGGAGTACCAGTACTACCTACTTTCTAGTTTATAGGGCTCAATTCAAAAATCTGATTAACCAAGGTAGATGATGAGTGGTGGAATAGTTTTTGTAGTTTGCAAAAACACTCAATTATTGCACTCGTTTTCCACAAAAAATTATGTTTACAAATGCATTAATTTTGTGTCAAACTTTGACCATCTACTCCCTCCATCCAAGTGAAAGTCATCTTTGGTTGTGCACCGTGACCAAGGAGGGAAAAACAAGAGAACTTAATGTTTATTCGCCACTCCCTCCGTTACAAAATATAGTCTTTTTATACATTCAAATGGAATACAACATACAGATGTATGTTGACATATTTTAGAGTGTAGATTCACTCATTTTGCTCCGTACGTAGTCACTTGTTGAAATCTCTAGAAAGAAAAATACTCCATATTTGGGAACAGAAGGAGGCTTTTACTCCGTATTTGGAAACAAAGGGAGTATCACCATATGGAGGGAACGGAGGAAGCTTGAAATGTGAACATGTACGCTCGCAACACTCACGCACCCATGCGGCACACAACACATGACGCAACACACACGCTCATGCTCAAGTGCTCAACCTACTCCCTATGTCTATGAAAGACTATACATTTAGAGATTTACACATTGACCAGGGCATAATTAATGCCCAAAAGTAGCAGACCTATGTGTGCATGCAACCATTCAGAGAAGAAGATTAAATGAAGGTTGTTGCATGCTGTAATTAAGGACAGACATGTGGTAGCCTATAGCTAGAGCACAAGTTGGTGCATTAGTCAATCAATATCGATTTGGATTAAAGGCTAAATGCATTGGAAGTCTAGATGTATACTTTTTGTTTTTCAGCCGATGTACACTCTTTGTTGGAACACTGAGGGAGTACACGTGCATGCACTCACATACACAACCAGGGTGGTTCGCGCGCAAGGATTGGACTCATGTTGCGCCTGCGTAAAGTTTTGTTTAACTGATTTCTTTGCTCTGCCAACTAATAGGTGGGACCCAGAAACCAGGTTACAATTTAACCAGTCAACAAAATGCCACGTCGACTATGTGGCTCGTCAGTAGGGTGCAATACGTGCTCTACGATGATCTAGGGATCGTATAATCACTGCAAAACTATATATAGTGACCGTAAAGAGCGTATTGTTACATACATTGACCCCTAGTGTGTTTTTCTCGTTTCAAATTAAGCCATATTAACTGGAAAGGATGCAGTATGGACTAGTACTAGTACTGTTTTGATGTGTCCCATCAACTCGCCGAACGAGGAGAAGCTTGCTTACTATGCCTCTCCATCGCCAACGCACACGATGGCTCATAGGACGATGAGAGGGTTTTGACTATAGTGCCCTCTCCCTCTCGCTCACCCTCGCCCTCGCGCGGTGGATGTGCAGCAGTTCAATCGGTGTCAGATTGCCAGAAGCATATTGTACTATGGTGTCATCATTGTTGGACCTTCCGAAGAGGCGAAGAGCCAAGTGCAAGGTTCACATGATTATGAACTGTTGAACCTCCCGAAGAGGCAAAGAGCCAAGCGTAAGGTTTTATAGGTGTTGTCATCCTAGTAGGAGTATGCTACAACTATAGCGAACAATGCTACTATATGATGCCGCCACGTGACCTATATCCAAAGTTGTGCCACCTTTTTTCTCAAAGAGTGTGTTGGAGCCCGTGCAACAACCACACAAGTTGCACGTCCACATAACACATTTACTAGTAATAAATTCTAAAGGACAATTGCCAGTATGACACACAAGTTGATCTCCAATTCATGTGATCAATTTGTGCACGACTAGTCTACATATATTCACAGCGCTACCGTTCACAATTTACCATACTCCACTTACACATTATAGATGGGCTACATGTCCTCCTCCAGTTTTCCGGTCCCAGGTGTTCTTCATGGATGGCACAATCCATAGCGTTGGGCAACGGGAATTATTGTCGCAGCTTTCAAGTCCAGTTCCACACGATGGAGACTCATCTAAGCTGAAGTGGCATAAATCAAGGATAGCATGTCCCAGCATGTCGTTCATCCGGTGGTGCGCACTGAAGACACAACCATGCTTCATGAATGACAGGCCTTCGATGCCGTGCATGGAAGATGGCATCCGCTTCACAATGGGGTAGCTATCCCCAATGAAAAGAGAGTACTCTCCAAGAGTGTTCCTCGGCACCCACATAGCATCATGGGGGTCGAACTCGGCGCCGTTCATCTGGTACACGCGACATCTAAGATCTAGACACATGGTGATGTACATAGTCAAGGTCCACGCATAATAATGTTGTGCTCAAATATGGCGGTCAGTAATATTGTGCAGCAAATAGTACTACTCCGGTATAAAGGAAGTAAAATAACCGGCTTATTATATATAGCCACGCATGGCTACATGGATGAGATAGTAAGACATGGAAAAACAAAAATGGTGGAAGCTAGTGGGTTCAAGTCTTCAAAGGCCTAGCTAGCTATACGCGTCCTCCAAGGTAAAAAGTACTCCCACTATTAACCGTAAGTACTATAACAATGAAAGAGAAGGCGAGGGGGTTAAGAAAATATAATACTAAATGGAATAACTGGATAGATGGTGACGGTCCGATCGTGGTAGATTGTGTGACCATGTTGCACAAAAGTGGTACAATGGGGAACGACTGCTAAGATAGTTGATCCCAATATGCCAGAGTCAGCTACAAGGTTCTAGGTTAGTCCGAATCGCAGATGCAAATGCACTTTCAGGATCGGCAATCTTATTTTGACCCCTGGATGATTGGTCCCTGCAAAATAATGGAGTACCGTTAGGAATGCAAATGATGCTTTGTACATTCTGTTTGTAATCTCCCGTACCATAGGATGGCAACCAGATGAAACAAGCCCCCTGGCTTGTCACCGCGAAGATGCGGCCTAGATGGAGCACGGCGTCTTCGAACATGTAGGGGTACAAATCTGCAATGGCCAACATGCGCCAGCCTCTGCCATTACTGCCTCTTGCATTGCTGGCAATCCTTATGTCGAACACTGCAATGAGATAGTAATCATCATAGCCGCGTCGCTTTGTCGACGGGTCCGCAATTGCTATCTTCTTCAATCTCATGTAGGCATCATCATACATATTCAAGACCAGCCAGTCCGGAAGGCCGATCCCAATGGTGGAGAAGGGGTCTACGGGAACGGCCGCACTGCTATGGATGTTGTGCAAAATGGTGGTGGTATCCGGCCGAAGGTATGCAAGCCAATGTTCGTTAACACGGACCCATACCTTTATATAAGATGGTGGGCAGCAGAGAAATTATGGGATGGAAATGGAATAACTAAGTAGTACATCATCAAACTCCATGACTGGCCTGCTCATAGAAGAAAATCCGACTACCTCTCAACGTCGGAAAATCTGGCGGAGTCAATGTGCAACCATGGCCAGGGAGCGGTTGACTGTTCGAAGGATTGTACCATAGAAGAACCTTCTCCTTGAGGACGAATGGAAGATCAACAAGCATGGACTTTTCCTAAGCCTGTTTAAGGACTGTCTTGAAAAAGTTGGTGCAGGAAGCACCGAGTCTTGCGCCGGTGAGTTCGTCGGAGCGGTGTGCGATTTCTCCCAAAGGATCGTCGTCCAAGGTCTCCCAGCCCCGACAAGGAGAACCGCCTGGCAAATCCATGGGAGCAATGACAAACTGCCTTCTCTTACGGGGGAGGGGAACTGGTGAGGAGATAAAGGCGTAGTAACCGCAGGGCCTCTTCCCTTCCAACTGTAGGTCCTCGATCGTTCCTTAGCGAAGGTGTGAGGCTATTATTCACTACGTACTCGTACTGTAGCAGTACTAGTAATACTTTCTCAACTTGTAGTGCGATGTACTGTAATTCTAGTATAGTGCACCGGTTTTGAATTCTTGAATCTGAGGGCCAAGGAGCTACAGTTGGAAGTGGAGGTTAGTACTGTTCTCTAAAACCATTGCTGTACTATCAATGTAGGGAAAGTACACCTGCGTAGTGGGTACTCTCGGTGCTCTATTCAAGCGCGAAGCTGGCCCACTCAGCCGCTCCTCTCACGCACACACTAGCAACATGTTTATCAGCGACGATTACTGCGGGGGCATAACATTTGAGTTATTTGATACAACGAGACTAGGCTTTCCGCTTCCATTTATGGAGGTGTAAAGGATCTCGTCGAACTTTGTTAGTAGTTCCTTCTTTATGAATGAGATGAGGCAAAGCTTTTGCCTCCGTTTCAAAACAAAAAAAATCATGTCAAGAGGAATTTCTTTTATAGAGCCGATAATGGAGTGAAGTCCATGTGTGCAACGCCACAAGCTACAGAGTAGTAGAGTACTAGCACTTTACATAAAGAGCCATATTGCATAGTTCCCAATGCCGCGCCAGGCGCTAGTTTAAATATGCTACTAAATGATGAGGAAGCTGCAAGCGAGGTGCGGCTAGGGCGAGCACGCGAGCCACGAGATGATGGGAAGGAAAACCCGTTCATGAGGCTGGGCTATCCGATGCACCCAAATTGTGGTGCAACACATCTGTTCGACTTCAAAACTCAAACTACTCGTGTAAAATATTGGCTCGCAGAAAAGTTACTATTTAAAAAAAATGCCGCCATGCGTTGGGCTGGGATCGAACCCACAAAACGAGGTATGCACTCCCGCGACCACTAGTAGTACTCGTTGTAGTACAACGCAACCTAGAATCACCCTTTGTTGCTAGTAGTACATTGTTCCTTACAAGAGACCACTAATAATGCCAAGAAACTTCTACCACTTGCATACATGGAAGACTTAAGATCAGACTATGTTATCAACCATTGTACATGCCCTTACCTGCAAGATTTGTGGCACAGTGGCTTGTCTGCAAGGTTTGTCCAGCTGCTTGTCTGCAAGGTTTGCTAGCTAGATTGGCAGAGCGGCACAGTGGCTTGCTCGTGCGCGCTGCGCTATGGCCAACCATTTGGCTCAAGCGAAGGCAAGCGCGACGGCTTGCTCGGGCGTGAGTCACGCTCGGGCCAGCCTACCAACCCGTGTGGAGGCTAGCGCGGGATCCGGCCCGTCCGGCGGAGTGGCGGCCAACTTGCTAATCACCGGTGCCACCGACGAATATGGATCAGTACTGTTTGCAGTAATATTCAGGAAAAATATTGATTTGAGGGGGAATAACAGGATAGAAGGTCAGATGTGTGTCCGTCGTGTCAATAGTCAAACAAAATGTGTTGGTTTAAGCTGCCTCGTTATCATGGACGCGTGGGCCAACCCTATCATAAATGGGTTTAAACGAGCCTAATTGGCACTAGGTAGTAGTTTTTATCGGGGATTTAGAAATTTTGGGTATTTTCTTGCTATTTTTTGTACAATAGTTTCTTCCTAGGGCTAGTTGAAAGTGGTAGATTTTTGTTAAATACTCTATATATTGTAAGTAGGAGTGAAAGTTAAGCTTTGGATGGCAATAAGCAAGGCTAGTTACATAGTGCCTATGTGTATGTGATTGAAAGTAAATATCAACTATGAGTGACTAATATCTTGATGGAAAACTTGAAACTATGGAAATACTAGCATTTTTTGCATGGTTGGAAATACTAGCAATGTTCACGTGCATTGCAACGGATCATAATTAGAATAATACTTACTCACAAACTTGATACAAAACACTCTAATTTTGATATACGTATATCACTAGAGATATATTATGTTTCAATCAGAATATATTCCTTGGGCTGTTTTGGTGAGGTGAGGGAGGGATGTGGTTGGTTTTAATATACTAATTATGGGGTTTTTTTGCAAATTGGTAGAGAAGTGGGATCTTAGTGAGAAAAGGAAACAACTTACCTCACAGTCGTTAGATGTACGTCTAATGGTCAGAAATGACGGATGGCAGACACGCCATCATCACCAACTTAGTCTTCTGTAGGAGTACTAGCAAGATGTCCGTGCATTGCACGAAACATCAAGATGCATTTTTTTATAAAACACTTGTTGTGACTGACCCATGCGAGAGTAATCCCATGTGTAAAAACTAATGATATCTCGAGAAAGAGGAGATTAGGTGAAGAGGTGTGGGGCATGGTGGTGATTGGTGGTCAGAATGAGCGGAGGCATGGGGATGGACGACACCGGCAGCGGCCACTAGGCCAGTTTGTTCCAGAGGCTTCCTTTTTTAAATACTCAATAATGAGGTTGTTGGAGATAAGGATGAATGAGGGAAAGGCCTTGTTTGCAAATGTGGAGAGAGTTGCGGGTATCTTTTTGTTTGATTTCCTTCCGTCAGATATAGATCGGACGGTCTATATTGCAAGAAGGCATGTGTGCCATCATCACCAACTCGGTTTTTATATAAGAGAAGAAATATAAGTATTGATATACAAACGCATTACCGATACTTGTTGTCACATCCCTAGCTTCTGGTAATGCTCTAGGCTAGCTTCATGTGTGCACCATGTCTAAATTCTGAAATTTGAAATGAGGAAATTGAAAGCCTCGGAAATCATTTTAATAAAGGGGCAAGAAACCCTAAAATTGCGATCAGCAAATCCAAAATGCCCTAGAAATAGCTCTGACAATTTTGGCAAGAGTTATAAATCAAACCAAAATTTTGGAACATTTCTAAGGAATTATTTGGGCTCTGATTTTAAATCAATAATTATTTGAATTGGATTTATATCTACTATTAAATGAATATATGTCCAATAATTCTGAAATATTTTATGGAGCTTTGGTTTAATTCTTTTAGCTTCAAAAAAAATATTTCCAGAAGCAACAAAATTGATTTGGTTTCAAAACCAAATTCAAAACAAACCTGCAAAATAGAAAACAGATAAGATTAGAAAAATAGAAATGAAACAACAGAGTTACCTGGCCCTACCTGAAGCCGGCCCAGCTGGCAGCCCAGCCAACAGGCCCAGCCCACCAGCACCACCGTCCTCAAGCTCCTGCGAGGAGGACGCGCGCGCGTGGTCGCCGCGCGCAGGCACGCGCCCTGCCACCTCCACCTTGCCTGCGTGCCCCCTCGACGGCCTGGACGGCTCCAGACGACGCCACGCAACCCTCTCGACCCCCTGCACTCCTCTCCTCTCTCCCGTGGCAATTTCCCCCTCTCTGTCCCTCTCTCCCGCGACCATCCGCGAGAGCCCGAGAGCGCTGACGAGCACCACCACGGCCACTGGCCCTCCCTCACCCCGTTGATGCTTCCAGAAGCACCACCGCATCCTCATCTTCCTCTCCACCGCAACCGCGTCCCCGCTCGTGTCCGAAGTACGGCGCCGCCCCGAGCTCGTTTCCGACGAGCTCCGGCCGCCCTCCGCCGCTCGTTTCGTCGCCTATGTTGCGTTTCCGAGCTGCGCCGCCGTCTCAGGCCTCGCCGACGTCACGTCGCCGGTGGGGTTGACCCATTTGACCACGTGGGCCCCGCCCCCTGGTCAAACCTAGATTAGGAGTTAAGCTAACACTAATTTAGTGAGGTTAGCCGCTGACATGTGGGCCCCGACCCCACTGACATTTTAGTTAGGCTTAATCTAAGGTTAATTTACCATATTAAATAGCTGAGTCAATGACATATGGGTCCCGCACGTCAGGTTTGACCTGGGCCCGGCCCTGTTGACCTGCTGACGTCATAATGACATAGTGCTGACGCAGTAAAGGAATTTCTAGATTTAAAATTATTCCGGAAATTCCAGAAAATAGTTAAAACCTTGAAAAATCATAGAAATTCAACCGTAACTCCAAATGAGATAAATTATATATGAAAAATTATCAGAAAAATTCAAGGAATCCATCTGTACCATTTGCATGCATGTTTGAACAACCTAGGGTTGCTGTACAGGGCAATTTGCATAATTGACATTTAAATAAGCACATATGGAGTTTGAATTTGAACCCTGGGTTCAAACCAACTTCATTTAATTGTGTTGCTAGTTGCATTAGCTCAATCAACAGCATATTGCCATGATATTATCATGCATCATAATTGTTGCATTGCATTGATTGTGTTCTTCCTTGTTTACCGGTATTTGTCCCCTCTCGGTAGATGTGGTACCGACGTTGTGATCGTTGACACTGATGAAGACCCAATGATATCTTCAGAAGTGCCAGGCAAGCAAAACCCCCTTGTTCATTCCGATACACTCCCCCTCTCTCGCTCCTGCTCTCTTTTACTGCATTAGGACAACAACGATTCATCTGTTACTTGTTGCGGTAGTTGAACCCCTTATCCTCTGCATGACCTTCATTGCCACAGTAAATAGATGAAACCCACTAGCATGAGTAGGAGTTGTCTGAGCCCTGATGTGCCTACTCATTCATGCTTGTTTGTCATGCCTGCTACTGCTTAGAGTTGAGTCAGGTCCGATTCATCGGGGATGAATCGGAGGTGTGTAAACATGTCCTACTGTTGAGAGCTAAGTGTGTGAACACGATTTGGTAAAGGTAGCGGTGAGAGGCCATGTAGGAGTACATGGTGGGTTGTCTCATTGCAGCTGTCCTCAGGAACTGAGTTCTGTGTCTGTGATCCATGAACAACTACTATCACTCATTGGGATCCTTAATGGACCCTCTTGGCTTCTTAACCACCCTAGTACTGTGTCCAGGAGTTGCAACTAGTTTCTGGTGTTTGTAGGTTATGTGTTGGCGGCCGTGCGTAGCGCTGACCCTAGGGGTGGGCTATGTTGCGGTAGATACACCGTGGCACGGTGTACCGGGCGCCCGTTTGGTGTCTCGGGAACCCTGCACACATCGTTTGGGGCTGTGAGCGAAACTCCGGCCGGATCTCCTCGCGGATGGAACCCGAATAGGCGATAAACCTGGACTAGAGACTTAAGTGTTTAGGTAGGCCGTGGCCGACACCCTGGCCCGGCTTCCGCTTGAAGGTTGCCGAGGTACATGACGTGTACAGGGCTATAAGTGGCGGGAGCGTGTGTGAAGAAGTACACCCCTGCAGGGTTATCAATATCTATTCGAATAGCCGAATTCCTTGGATATGGAAACTTGGACCCCTTGCATAGTTCATAGACAAGTGAAAGTGGATACTCTAAAACTCGCAAGATAAGTGTGAGTGCTATGGATGGCCTTCTCGTAGGGAGACGGGAGCGGATCCATAGTGGTGTATTGA
Source organism: Triticum monococcum (assembly GCA_034509565.1). Lineage (NCBI taxonomy): Eukaryota > Viridiplantae > Streptophyta > Magnoliopsida > Poales > Poaceae > Triticum > Triticum monococcum. The sequence goes on from CM067842.1 coordinate 292,912,942, forward strand.
TTGGTGAATATGTGGACTCGTGTGCGCCACCTCAGAAGAGTTGCTTGCAATCGTAGTTCAGGTTAGCCACTGAGTCAAAGCTGGCTTGCTGCAGTTAAACTCTACCACCCCCTTGTTGATACCGATGCATATGTAGCTAGTTCTGATGTAAGTCTTGCTGAGTACCTTTGTACTCACGTTTGCTTAATTTATGTTTTGCAGAGAGACTTCAGTCTCGCTAGTAGTTCCGCGTGGACTTCGACGTTTAGCTTGATACCTCAGCTACGATCTTGTGCCCTCGGCAGGATCTGGTAGATAGTCAGGCTTCTCAGCCTTTTTCATTTGTAGTTGTCTGTACTCAGACAAGTTAAGCTTCCGCATGTGCTTGTTGCTTGTATGCTCTGTATGTCGGGTCATGAGACCCATGTTTGTAATATCTCGCTCCTCGGAGCCTAATGAACAAATACTTGAGTTGTAGAGTTATGTTGTGATGCCATGTTGTATTTACACATATCCAGCATATTGTGTGTATGATTAAAATGCTTGGTATGTGTAGGATCCGACAACCTAGTTGTTTATCCTTCGCAGCCTTTATTATGGGGAAATGTAGTCTAGTGTTCCTCGAGCCATAGTAGTCCGCTACAGCCCGGTTCACCGGAGTCCTGCTAGCCCAGCACTACTGTTCAGGACACTTGACTGGCCGGCATGTGTTTCACTTCATCCCTATGTCTGTCCCTTCGGGGAAATGTCACGCGGTGATTTCCGGAGTCCTGCCTAGCCTGCTACAGCCCGGGATCCCTAGAGTCCTGTTAGCCCAGTGCTACAGCCCGGAATCACTCGTTGATGACCGACATGTTCGATGTGATTCATGTATGCTTGTCTCCATAGGTCTGTGCCGCTTTGGGTTCACGACTAGCCATGTCGGCCCGGGTTCTTTGTCATATGGATGCTAGCGACACTATCATATACGTGAACCAAAAGGCGTAAACGGTCCCGGGCCAGGTAAGGTGGCACCCGTGGGAATACCGTGCGTGAGGCCACAAAGTGATATGATGTGTTACATGCTAGATCGGTGTGACCTAGGATCGGGGTCCTGACAGCGTTGGTATCAGAGCCTGACTGCCTGTAGGATTACCAAGCCAAACTGGTCGAAGTTGAGTCTATAAATGCTTTAGTTATGTAAGGGAATTGATTGGGGAAGGGAACGTAAGGTTCTTTTTACTCCTTATACCTCATGACCTTCTGATCTGAGTCATCTTATCTTTTCTATGGGGTTAAGTACTAGGCTTCTCTTCTATCTCTCAGGATGACGTGTTACTAAACCGTAGTTGCCTAGGATTGTTGAGTTCAAGCCTCAGTTCAGTTCCTACTACTTCCATATGTTCATAGCTGGCACCCGAACCTTGATATGATGTTGTTAAGTGATTATGCCACCATCTTTGCAGGTTGTCTCAAATCTTTTTTAGCAATTACAGCCGTTATGCCGTCCGAGTCATCCCAGGTTTCTAAATAGTCTGATGCATTTGCAAATCCTTCCTCCCTGTTCCTGATGTCCATTTAGGCTAGGTTAATCACACTAATTGTGAGCTGGGGTATTCTTTTGCCTCAACATATATGTTGGAATTATTATTATGACCCTAGATGTCTTAGAGTGCCACCTGGTAATCGAACCATGTTTTGCGTTCCCAGTGTGTGATTCTGGCCGATATTCTCAAAAGCATCCCGTGATGCCATGTAGTGGTAGGTATTCTATTCATGGGTTCTTGAACCCGAGATTCACCCTACTTACATCATGTTGATAGTGTTGCTAGTTCCTTTAGGATATTAGTAACCTTTGCGATAGTCCTCGAGGTCCGTGGTATTTCCTTCTTCCAAATACTATGAACCACTTATGGCAGAAGTTCTTGAACCAAAGGATCACAACCAGAGTGCTCTTGATGAGTTCTCCATTGTATATTGTGGCTCTGCCAGTTCTACCTTTTTGCATGGGTTATCCGGAAGAAATATGTTGAACTCGTTCGACATACTGACCTATGCATCCACAACTCAGAAAGTTATATGTTCCTTGAGTTGTCCCCCGCCCCCCTTCGGTTATATTCCGACCTTCATCTATCAATTGATAGTGAGGAGTATTTGGCAATCGTGTTTATCAATGCCTATTACTCTAGTGGTCCGTCAAGTCATTCTATTTCAGAATGACTAGGAGAAAGAAACTCCAGTACCTCATCCATATCTAGGATTGGGTCAAAGCAGTTGTACTTCGTAGATCAAAATGCCAATCCAGCTTTTGTTCTGTTCTACGTCGGAATAATACCCCCTTTATGTCATGATTGTCATGAGAATTGCACTATCTCTCATGAATTTTTGACGCAGTGATACTTCTTACCATCATTCTTCATTCCTCGGTTTCCGTGTTGTTGCAACCGGAATGCCGGCAAGTGAGTCGTGATGTGTGAAATCAATACTCCTAGCAACCATGTTGCTTGGTAGTAAATGGACGAAATTCTCATTTTAACGTGTTGGTTATCAAACCATCATCCTAAGATTGATCGTGCTACCTAGTCCTTATTTCTGGTGCACTCTTCGATCAATGAGTTAGGATTGTGTCAATCCCTCACTCTGCTGATCATATCATCTTGCCCTGAAAAGCAAGGTTGTTCTCGAGCTTACTAACGTATCGGTAGTTCATGATTTTCCAGATATCTTCTCGGAAGTGTTACCAGGTTGTCACCTGACCGTTATGTTGAGTTCGTGATCAAGTTGGTTTTCCGATAAACCACTTTTCCCCAAGAACCTGTGTTGGATACCCCTGAACTAATTGGTTAAGCTAAAACAACAACTTGGAGAGTTGGAAGATAAAGGCTATATCCGACTTAGTTCTTTCCAAAGGGATACCTCTTTGTATATGTGTGTTGAAGAAAGATAATATCTTCATCGATTGATCTCCGTGACCAATTGGTGGAGCTAGTGTTTTGTCCAAACTTTGACTTAAGTATGGGCCATCATCAAGTCAAATCAGAACCAACGATGCTCGTAATGTTGTCTTACTCGTGGTTGATCCCTCGAGCATACACCATTACATCTTTTGGACTGACCAATGCTATCACCGTGTTCACATGATGGTGGAAGTCCAGTGATATGGAAATTCCGATGAGTTGTTGTTGAGCCCATCAGCAGCATTTTGTCTCCCCGATGACTCATGTTGAACATCAACCTAGTGTTGGAAACTTTTATAGGCATTATCTTCATGTCCCGTTCATGAAGCATATGTTGGATGGAAGAAGTGACTTTCTCTGATTCACGTGCATTTGGTGCAAGTTGCCGCCGTGAGTTCAAGAAAGATTGTTTTTGTTTCCTCTGTTACCATCCCAAGTCAGTCATGCATGTGCGAAGTATGCTATGGTTTGAAAGGCTCGCTACCTCCATTCCATATGTATCTCCTAGTACACAAAGCCACTGATTGATTTGTTCCAGGAGAAGAAGTTTCTTCTTAGGAGCTAGACTTACGCAAGGACTTCGTTATCCGCAATGATGGTTCCCCACTTGAACTCGGTAGTGTTTTATTATAAGACTACTACGTGGTCATGCTTGTCTGGGACAGCGTGTTCACATGTTTGTAGCAGAACCAGCTCATGTTTTGGAGCTTGCTCTCACAGTTCATTCCCCGAGAATCTCGCAACATCATCTCATCAAATTGTGTTGCAAACCTTCATTTTCCTTTCTAGACTCGATGAGTCTGCAATATCCTGTCACCAACCAGATCTGAATCTCAGGCAGATATGATGGTTGGAGTATTTTCCAAGAACTATAATATTGGTCTCTCGATAATCGGTAAAGTGGATGTCGCAGCCAACACATCCAGCCGAAGGACCTATTATTGTAGTATCTCGATTGAAGAAAGTTGGCCACCTCCCCATGAGGATTTCGTAGGATTTACCTTCGTAGTTAATCCTTACGGATTCTTGTGCTCCCGAAGTCCGACCTTTCACTTGATGTGCTAGATACCAAACCGTATCAATAAATGAGCTATCCTAGCGCATCAAGGAGAACATTAGAAGCGGAGTGCTAAATGTCTCTCGTTCGATTATCCAGAGTTTGTTTCCTTGGCCTCGCTAAGGTGAAATCTGAGAAGTGTTATCTTTCTTTGCATCTGCATCTTCCACCATTATTCATCATGGTAGCATGTTGTGTTGCCAGGATCCTTGACACGGATATTGGCAGAACCTTGATGAATACAGAAATGCTCAAGTTCTTGAGAGCACGCTCAGGCACTAGGTTCTGATGTTGTCGTCAACTAGAATGTGCCTCCGTCCTCTCAGTTGTTCGATAGCCATCCAATTGGTGGAATCACCTTTGCTGGTGAACCTTCTCCCCAATTACTAGAATCATTCCCAACATTTGCATTTTGTTCCTAGCTTGCACCTCAGTAGTTGTTGTTTAGGATCATCTTCAACAGTGGACTTACCATGGGTCCCAAACATTTCCGATGATAAGCAAAAATCATCCATTGTGTTGTCTTCAACAAGGTAGTCCACATCATCCATTCTAGTCCAAGTATGCCATCTCTTCAAGCTATCTCAAATGATCAATTGTAAATTGCCTTAAGCTGGTATGAAGAGCTTCAATGATTTATGGATCAAAAGTAATTCTTTTTGCCACTTAAGGGAATAGTTCTTCGAGTCACCTTCCCCATGGTGCCCCGTTTTGGAATCACGGCAATTTCCCTCGCTACTTTGAAACCCTCGTCAAATTGTTTCTTCTATCGCTCCTGATGCAAGTTTTGCCTCTCAGCTCCAGAGATGTTCCTATGTCTCACTCCATGAGTTGGTCCTGAGTTCTTTGATCTCCGAGAAGATCGATCCTTCTAGAGTTTTCCCTTCCCTCTCGTTGTCATGTTGGTTGGAGTTCTCAGAGCAAGACATCAAGACAATGATGGTGATCGGATCAACAACCTTATGAGATGCAACCTGGATCGTGAAGACCGTGTTAGTTGTGCCCTTCCGTCTTCTTACCTCACGACTTGAATCTTGGGACGAGATTCTTGTTTAGTGGGGGTGAGCTGTCACACCCCTAGCTTCTGGTAATGCTCTAGGCTAGCTTCATGTGTGCACCATGTCTAAATTCTAAAATTTGAAATGAGGAAATTGAAAGCCTCAGAAATCATTTTAATAAAGGGGCAAGAAACCCTAAAATTACAATCAGCAAATCCAAAATGCCCTAGAAATAGCTCTAACAATTTTGGCAAGAGTTATAAATCAAACCAAAATTTTGGAACATTTCTAAGGAATTATTTGGGCTCTGATTTTAAATCAATAATTATTTGAATTGGATTTATATCTACTATTAAATGAATATATGTCCAATAATTCTGAAATATTTTATGGAGCTTTGGTTTAATTCTTTTAGCTTCAAAAAAAATATTTCCAGAAGCAACAAAATTGATTTGGTTTCAAAACCAAATTCAAAACAAACCTGCAAAATAGAAAACAGATAAGATTAGAAAAATAGAAATGAAACAACAGAGTTACCTGGCCTTACCTGAAGCCGGCCCAGCTGGCAGCCCAGCCAACAGGCCCAGCCCACCAGCACCACCGTCCTCAAGCTCCTGCGAGGAGGACGCGCGCGCGTGGTCGCCGCGCGCAGGCACGCGCCGTGCCACCTCCACCTTGCCTGCGTGCCCCCTCGACGGCCTGGACGGCTCCAAACAACGCCACGCAGCCCTCTCGACCCCCTGCACTCCTCTCCTCTGTCCCGTGGCGATTTCCCCCTCTCTGTCCCTCTCTCCCGCGACCATCCGCAAGTGCCCGAGAGCGCCGACGAGCACCACCACGGCCACTGGCCCTCCCTCGCCCCGTTGATGCTTCCAGAAGCACCGCCGCATCCTCCTCTTCCTCTCCACCGCAACCGCATCCCCGCTCGTGTCCGAACTCCGGCGCCGCCCCGAGCTCATTTCCGACAAGCTCCGGCCGCCCTAGCTGCTGCTGCTTGCAGGGATGGATGCGGGCGAGCTCCAGCTCCCCGCGGATGCCCTCCGCCGCTCATTTCGTCGCCTATGTTGCGTTTCCGAGCCGCGCCGCCGTCTCAGGCCTCGCCGGCATCACGTCGCCGGTGGGGTTGACCCATTTGACCATGTGGGCCCCGCCCCCTGGTCAAACCTAGATTAGGAGTTAAGCTAACACTAATTTAGTTAGGTTAGCCGCTGACATGTGGGCCCCGACCCCACTGACATTTTAGTTAGGCTTAATCTAAGGTTAATTTACCATATTAAATAGCTGAGTCAATGACATATGGGTCCCGCACGTCAGGTTTGACCTGGGCCCGGCCCTGTTGACTTGCTGACATCATAATGACGTAGTGCTGACGCAGTAAAGGAATTTCTGGATTTAAAATTATTCAAGAAATTCCAGAAAATAGTTAAAACATTGAAAAATCATAGAAATTCAACCGTAACTCCAAATGAGATAAATTATATATGAAAAATTATCAGAAAAATTCAAGGAATCCATCTGTACCATTTGCATGCATGTTTGAACAACCTGGGGTTGCTGTACAGGGCAATTTGCATAATTGACATTTAAATAAGCACATATGGAGTTTGAATTTGAACCCTTGGTTCAAACCAACTTCATTTAATTGTGTTGCTAGTTGCATTAGCTCAATCAACAGCATATTGCCATGATATTATCATGCATCATAATTGTTGCATTGCATTGATTGTGTTCTTCCTTGTTTGCCGGTATTTGTCCCCTCTCGGTAGACGTGGTACCGACGTTGTGATCGTTGACACTGATGAAGACCCAATGATATCTTCAGAAGTGCCAGGCAAGCAAAACCCCCTTGTTCATTCCGATACACTCCCCCTCTCTCGCTCCTGCTCTCTTTTACTGCATTAGGACAACAACGATTCATCTGTTACTTGTTGCGGTAGTTGAACCCCTTATCCTCTGCATGACCTGTCATTGCCACGGTAAATAGATGAAACCCACTAGCATGAGTAGGAGTTGTTTGAGCCCTGATGTGCCTACTCATTCATGCTTGTTTGTTATGCCTGCTACTGCTTAGAGTTGAGTCAGGTCCGATTCATCGGGGATGAATCGGAGGTGTGTAAACATGTCCTACTGTTGAGAGCTAAGTGTGTGAACACGATTTGGTAAAGGTAGCGGTGAGAGGCCATGTAGGAGTACATGGTGGGTTGTCTCATTGCAGCTGTCCTCAGGAACTTAGTTCTGTGTCTGTGATCCATGAACAACTACTACCACTCATTGGGATCCTTAATTGACCCTCTTGGCTTCTTAACCACCCTAGTACTCTGTCCAGGAGTTGCAACTAGTTTCTGGTGTTTGTAGGTTATGTGTTGGCGGCCGTGCGTAGCGCTGACCCTAGGGGTGGGCTATGTTGCGGTAGATACACCGTGGCACGGTGTACTGGGCGCCCGTTTGGTGTCTCGGGAACCCTGCACACATCGTTTGGGGCTATGAGCGAAACTCCGTCCGGATCTCCTCGCAGATGGAACCCGAATAGGTGATAAACCTGGACTAGAGACTTAAGTGTTTAGGTAGGCCGTGGCCGACACCCTGGCTCGGCTTCCGCTTGAAGGTTGCCGAGGTTCATGACGTGTATAGGGCTATAAGTGGCGGGAGCGTGTGTGAAGAAGTACACCCCTGCAGGGTTATCAATATCTATTCGAATAGCCGAATTCCTCGGATATGGAAACTTGGACCCCTTTCATAGTTCATAGAGAAGTGAAAGTGGATACTCTAAAACTCGCAAGATAAGTGTGAGTGCTATGGATGGCCTTCTCGTAGGGAGACGGGAGCGGATCCATAGTGGTGTATTGATTGGTGAATATGTGGACTCGTGTGCGCCACCTCAGAAGAGTTGCTTGCAATCGTAGTTCAGGTTAGCCACTGAGTCAAAGCTGGCTTGCTGCAGTTAAACTCTACCACCCCCTTGTTGATACCGATGCATATGTAGCTAGTTCTGATGTAAGTCTTGCTGAGTACCTTTGTACTCACGTTTGCTTAATTTATGTTTTGCAGAGAGACTTCAGTCTCGCTAGTAGTTCCGCGTGGACTTCGACGTTTAGCTTGATACCTCAGCTACGATCTTGTGCCCTCGGCAGGATCTGGTAGATAGTTAGGCTTCTCAGCCTTTTTCATTTGTAGTTGTCTGTACTCAGACAAGTTAAGCTTCCGCATGTGCTTGTTGCTTGTATGCTCTGTATGTCGGGTCATGAGACCCATGTTTGTAATATCTCGCTCCTCGGAGCCTAATGAACAAATACTTGAGTTGTAGAGTTATGTTGTGATGCCATGTTGTATTTACACATATCGAGCATATTGTGTGTATGATTAAAATGCTTGGTATGTGTAGGATCCGACAACCTAGTTGTTTATCCTTCGCAGCCTTTCTTATGGGGAAATGTAGTCTAGTGTTCCTCGAGCCATAGTAGTCCGCTACAGCCCGGTTCACCGGAGTCCTGATAGCCCAGCACTACTGTTCAGGACACTTGACTGGCCGGCATGTGCTTCACTTCGTCCCTATGTCTGTCCCTTCGGGGAAATGTCACGCGGTGATTTCCGGAGTCCTGCCTAGCCTGCTACAGCCCGGGATCCTCGGAGTCCTGTTAGCCCAGTGCTACAACCTGGAATCACTCGTTGATGACCGACATGTTTGATGTGATTCATGTATGCCTGTCTCCATAGGTCTGTGCCGCTTTGGTTCACGACTAGCCATGTCGGCCCGGGTTCTTTGTCATATGGATGCTAGCGACACTATCACATACGTGAACCAAAAGGCGCAAACGGTCCCGGGCCAGGTAAGGTGGCACCCGTGGGAATACCGTGCATGAGGCCACAAAGTGATATGATGTGTTACATGCTAGATCGGTGTGACCTAGGATCGGGGTCCCGACACTTGTTTTCATAAACAAGGATATACATTCTATTCAACGGCTCAGCATGTGGGGCCTTAGCACAATGACTTCTCGACTGTGTAAAACAAAGGTTTTCCTGTCGCCGATATGGAGGGGTTGACAGCGGCGCGCTTTTGCCTTGCCCTAGTCCTAGTAGTCATACTAGGTGGTCTACGCACGTGTAGATTTATTCTTTTTCATGTCTCGTGTTCGCCGTACTGCCATGGTTGTTGATGAATAGGCAGTAAGTTATTCATGGAGAAAGCCTTCTTGAGTGTGTTTGCGAGAGAGAGAGAGAGAGAGAGAGAGAGAGAGAGAGAGAGAGAGAGAGAGAGAGAGAGTGCATGTGTGATATGTCTAGAGACTGAGGCAATGATAATAGATTCTTTGTGTGGAGGATAGAGAGAGACATATACATGGGCTTTGTGTTCTGTAACGTGGAGACACATAGACATAATCAGAGAGTGAGTGTGTGAGATACACATGCGGACATGAGGAGAGATGTGATTTAGAGAGATGGAGAATTTTGGTGTGCAACTGAGCTAGAGAGAGGGGGGATATATACATACCTAGAGCAGGAGAGAATATGCAAGGGTGTGTGTCTTAAAAGGAGGATCCAGATAGACGGGTGTTTGTGCGTGTCTGTGTGTGTTTGTGCGCGCGTTTGTGTGTGTGTGGAGTAGAGAGACCACTAATGATGTAAACCTAGTACAAGGGAAGGGGGAATGGTGCGACATGTGTGTCAAAGAGAGACAAAGGCATGTGTAGTAGCAGGACAGCATGGGTGCGGGCAGGGAGAAGACTATTTCGAAGAGACATCGAGTGTGTGTGGGGGAGGGGTGCGCAAGCAAGAGAGAGAGAGCTAGCAACGGAGAGAGAGAGAGAGAGAGAGAGAGAGAGAGAGAGAGGAAGAGAGAGGGGGGAGAGGGGTCGTTTGTGTCCATAAGTGGCGTACAGATAGGGAGACAATGTTGATGTTGTTCGAAATTGGCCTATGTACGGAGACGCAAGGGAAGCGAGTCTTCGTGTATGTGATAGGGACTTCATGAGAGATCTAGAATAGATGGTGTAGAGAACAACGTGCAAGATTGAGAACGATGATACATTAGGGAGCTATGGAAAGAGTCACGGCATATATGTATACAGGGAAGGAGCTGGGGCGGGTCCGCATGTGGGAGGGATAGAAAGAGGAGAGTGGTGCACAAGGAGACATTGTGTGCTTGTTTGAAGTGGGGTGGTTTGTGAGTTGAGTGTGCGGGAACCACACATAACTAGGGACATAGATGTTTGGGGGCGACATTTTGTGTGTATGGGAAATATACACTCTACATAGTGCGTTTGCTTGGGAAAGAGAGATGTCGAGTGACCTAGAGAGTGGGCGAAGAGATGTGTGCATGCCCGAGAGACAAAGTGATAGAGACCTATGTTGGGGTCCAGACTTTGGAAGAGAGGGGTGTGTTAATGTGCTCGTGTGTTCGTATTTAGGGGAGTGAACGACTTGTGTGTGGGGGGGGTGGGGTGTTGGCTTCAGATAAAGAGTGAGGTGTGTATATTTGAGGGACTTCAGCATAATTGAGATATATATGGTCAATAGTGTGTGCACTCATGTTTGATCAATTTCTTCACAGTTTGTACTATGAGATAACGATACTTTTGAACATGCGTGATACACCTTAATGTACCAGAATTACAGACCTAAGATTGGAATTTTGGAATTCGACTCCATCATTAGCATTTGTAACTCATTTAAACGGAGGTACATTTTTTAAGCCGGGATTTCTTGATTTCAAATTCATATATCAAACCTAGAGATATACACATACGCTCATGTTCAAACTTTATAATCATCCACTTTATTCATACACATACACAATTTTGCTTTTGTCATCATATTTAGGATGAACACATTTGGAATTTCATTTGAATTGGACCATATGATGGTATTTGCTTGTACTAGCTCAATGATCCATATTTGAATTGGATGGACAATCTAAGATTTGAGTTGGAGACATTGATTTCCAAAACTTGCACTTTTTTGCGTGGAAAACAAATAAATTCTCGGCCATGATATCATAGTCGGCCGTACAAGAGCAAAAAACCTATAATTTCAGGTACGAAAAGTTTCAAACTTCCCGCTCACATCGAAATATATCGCTTCCAAAATATTAGCCCTATGATATTCCTGTTTTACCCCTGCCACATGAATGAAAAAGGGCTGCTTTGGTAACTCCATTGTTTTCCCCTCTTTGCCGCCAACATTATTCCCTAGAGCCCCTCCCCTTCCCATCCCTCCCAGACCCCCCCCCAACCAGGGCAAGTCTTCGAATCTAGTCCTCTGCCGCAGCAGTGGACCTCACACCCCACCGGATCTACCTTTCGCACCTTGGAACCCCCAACTACCAACTCACCACTTCACTGGAGCCGCTTCAGCGACTGGCTTGTCCACCGCTCCAGATCTCCTTGACCGCCATCATGGTCCACCACACCCTCGGCAACCACAGTGTAGGCCCTTCACTGACTCCCTCATCTGCCGCAACAGATCCGCCTCATCGAAAGCACTGTACACCGCGCCCGCCGAAGCCTTTCTCCACCACACCGGATGCGCTCCATGGACGCCATATTCAACTCCACCGGCCCTGCTTTACTGATGCCACATCCTCATCAGGTTATTTCAATTTGTACTCCTTTGGTTTTTCTCTTCTTTATCATGCAACTGTTCACTTACCACAAATGAGCTTTCTTGTATGTCGACAGGCGCCGCAACCGAAGCACCGGAGCTGCTTCAGCGATGGCGATAGCCGGCCCAAACTCAACCACAACACGAGCAACATCGGTGATCCTTAGCTATCACGTATGACAACGATACCCATACGTTGCCGAGAATCAGGTACTATTTTCCAACGGCGGGTGCCTACGTTCAATTTCTTAGCATAAGCACCGCACCTTTGAATTTCTTCAGGGCAGGGCTTTGTCTTCTGTAACGTGGAGACACATAGACATAATCAGAGAGTGAGTGTGTGAGATACACATGCGGACATGGGGAGAGATGTGATTTAGAGAGATGGAGAATTTTGGTGTGCATCTGAGCTAGAGAGAGGGGGGATATATACATACCTAGAGCTGGAGAGAATATGCAAGGGTGTGTGTCTTAAAAGGAGGATCCATATAGATGGGTGTTTGTGCGTGTCTGTGTGTATTTGTGCGTGCGTTTGTGTGTGTGAGTGGAGTAGAGAGACCACTAATGATGTAAACCTAGTATAAGGGAAGGGGGAATGGTGTGACATGTGTGTCAAAGAGAGACAAAGGCATGCGTAGTAGCAGGACAGCATGGGTGCGGGCAGGGAGAAGACTATTTCGAAGAGACATCGAGTGTGTGTGGGAGAGGGGTGCGAGAGCGAGAGAGAGAGCTAGCGACGCAGAGAGAGAGAGAGAGAGAGAGAGGAAGAGAGAGGGGGAGAGGGGTCATTTGTGTCCATAAGTGGCGTACAGATAGGGAGACAATGTTGATGTTGTTCGAAATTGGCCTATGTACGGAGACGCAAGGGAAGCAGTCATCGTGTATGTGATAGGGACTTCATGAGAGATCTAGAATAGATGGTGTAGAGAACAACGTGCAAGATTGAGAATGATGATACATTAGGGATCTATGGAAAGAGTCACGGCATATATGTATACAGGGAAGGAGCTGGGGCGGGTCCGCATGTGGGAGGGATAGAAAGAGGAGAGTGGTGCACAAGGAGACATTGTGTGCTTGTTTGCAACGGGGTGGTTTGTGAGTTGAGTGTGCGGGAACCACACATAACTAGGGACATAGACGTTTGGGGCGACATTTTGTGTGTATGGGAAATATACACTCTACATAGTGCGTGTGCTTGGGAGAGAGAGATGTCGGGTGACCTAGAGAGTGGGGGAAGAGATGTGTGCATGCCCGAGAGACAAAGTGATAGAGACCTATGTTGGGGTCCAGACTTTGGAAGAGAGGGGTGTGTTAATGTGCTTGTGTGTTTGTGTTTAGGGGAGTGAATGACTTGTGTGTGGGGGGTGGGGGGTTGGCTTCAGATAAAGAGTGAGGTGTGTATATTTGAGGGACTTTAGCATAATTGAGATATATATGGTCAATAGTGTGTGCACTCATGGTTGATCAATTTCTTCACAGTTTGTACTATGAGATAACTATACTTTTGAACATGCGTGATACACCTTAATGTACCAGAATTACAAACCTAAGATTGGAATTTTGGAATTCGACTCCATCATTAGCTTTTGTAACTCATTTAAACGGAGGTACATTTTTTAAGCCGGGATTTCTTGATTTCAAATTCATATATCAAACCTAGAGATATACACATACGCTCATGTTCAAACTTTATAATCATCCACTTTCTTCATACACATACACATTTTTGCTTTTGTCATCATATTTAGGATGAACACATTTGGAATTTCATTTGAATTGGACCGTATGATTGTATTTGCTTGTACTAGCTCGATTATCCATATTTGAATTGGATGGACAGTCTAAGATTTGAGTTGGAGACATTGATTTCCAAAACTTGCACTTTTTTGCGTGCAAAACAAATAAATTCTCGGCCATGATATCATAGTCGGCCATACAAGAGCAGAAAACTTATAATTTCAGGCACGAAAAGCTTTCAAACTTCCCGCTCACATTGAAATATCTCGCTTCCAAAAGTTTAGCCCTGTGATATTCCTGTTTTACCCCTGCCACATGAATGAAAAACAGCTGCTTTGGTAACTCCATTGTTTTCCCCTCTTTGCCGCCAACATTCTTCCCCACAGCCCCTCCCCTTCCCCTCCCTCCCAGACCCCCCCCCAACCAGGGCAAGTCTTCGAATCTAGTCCTCCGCCGCAGCAGTGGACCTCACACCCCACCGGATCTACCTTTCGCACCTTGGAACCCCCAACTGCCAACTCACCACTTCACTGGAGCCGCTTCAGCGACTGGCCTGTCCAGCGCTCCAGATCTCCTTGACCGCCATCATGGTCCACCGCACCCTCGGCCACCACAGTGTAGGCCCTTTACTGACTCCCTCGTCCGCCCCATCATTGTCCCTTCATACAAGCCCTCGTCTGCCGCAACAGATCCGCCTCATCGAAAGCACTGTACACCGCGCCCGCCGAAGCCTTTGTCCACCGCACCAGATCCGCTCCATGGACGCCATATTCAACTCCACCGGCCCTGCTTTACTGATGCCACATACTCATCAGGTTATTTCAATTTGTACTCCTTCGGTTTTTCTCTTCTTTATCGTGTAACTGTTCACTTACCACAGATGAGCTTTCTTGTATGTCGACAGGCGCCGCAACCGAAGCACCGGAGTTGCTTCAGCGATGGCGACAGCCGGCCCATACACAACCACAACACGAGCAACATCGGTGATCCTTAGCTATCAAGTATGATAATGATACCCATACGTCGCCGAGAATCAGGTACTATTATCCAACGGCGGGTGCCTACGTTCAATTTCTTAGCATAAGCACCGCACCTTTGAATTTCTTCAGGGCATCATTCAATTTTTCATGAGACGCGTTATTTTGCTTGCACCTGTAGGGCCATACTTCTGGTAGTGAACATGTTACGTGTGCTAAATTACATACCAGTGCACATATAGTTAATATGCTTTAGTTTTGTCCTAAGTATTATTTTACTTCCTAGATATCACTACCGACGATTTTACTTCTTGCATGCTATATTTATGATAATCGTGTTGTGCTGATGCCACATGTTGGTTCCATTAGACAGCTTCATGTTCTCTATGCTATTACACATCAGCATACTAGCATGTCGTTCCACTGCTTTTTGTTTGTTTACCCTATATTTTCGGACGGTAGCTATTACATCACTACTCTGAGCCTCTGTTCATTACTTTTTTGTGTGTTCTTGATCTTCCCAAGTTGCATGACTAATTTGGTGCTTCTTTTAATTATGGAGCTGCCAACCCCATAAAGCAAAATATTTGTTCTTTTGGGGCTGGCACCTCAAACAAGCATAAAAATAGAGTGAAGCAGATATACTCTCGTGTAAGCACACACCCTTCTTGGCTTCATAGAACCATATGGTAAGCCAGTGTGTTTTAGTACATGTGAAATGTAATATGTGTGGGTTGCCTTCTTGGCTTGTGCCCTCAACTTGTAATCCTACAGAATTACAAATAGTTCTGTTGTCTACTTTACTGCATTGCTTGATTCGAATACTTGTTTGTTACTTGTTAGGCTATACTTTAGTTGGCCAATATGTCAGCAGTGCCTGATGTACTATCGTAAAGAAATGCATGCCTAGTTCATTTGAGTCCTTAAATTTTCCTCTGACATTCATCACAAGAATGTATTTTTAGTTTATATGTGGGCACACTGTTAAGTGCTTTCTCATATTATTTCAACTGCTTAGATGCCTTGGCAACTTAAATATAGCAATGGTACACTCCCTTTCAACTAGGGATGTCAACTGGGTTCCATTTAATCCCGATTAAAGTCCACTAGTGGTATGATAGTTTAAAAGAGTTTTTTTTTGAGGAAAATGAACTAGGGAGCTACCAAAAACTAACTAGATGGCACTGGCGGATGTCGTTTATTTGCCACTTACATCCCATGTTTCATATTACCATTTCAATTTCTTTTCGGCTGATGATACTTCGAACCATCTAATATAGCTTGCCATGCTCGGCAATAATTCGTATGTCGTTTACCGTGTAAGCTTACTCCCTGGATCAAGCGATAACTATCTCTTACGTATTTCCAGCGGAAACCTTTCAGGCTGTCGTTCACACTAGGACACAATGTACATCCCCAAAATCTATTTGTGGAAGTAGTGTGCCATCCATGTTACCAGATGGTAGTAGTTTAGAGGCAAAACCGCCGGAGAGCAGTCTGAGCACAGATATTATAGTTCTTGAGCCTCTACTAGAGGCAGAAAGAGATGGTGTGGCTTCCATGAATGAGGTGATCCTGATCTTGAGGCTGGAAATTATGCAATTAGCTGCAAGCATTATGCAAGAAACCCAAGAATTGGAGGAAGTAAGAATGTTGCATTTGAAGACAGAGGAGGTCCTGCTATTTCTGCTATCTGAAGCCCAAGGTAATCCCAGTTCTGCTTTAGATACCAGTTGAAATTCTCATTATATTATTGTACTTTTATGTTGTGTCATGTCTCTGAATAGATTATGTTGTAAGACCCCATATATTGTCCATGTGTTGTAATGATCTGAATTTTTTAGGCGAGGTAATCCTCAATACTTGTATGATTCACATAAGGTGAACTGTTTTTTGTGTGAGCATATTGTATTGGATGAAATAACTGTTTGGCTCAAAGTGTATCCAACCTACTGAATTCAAAGATCACGACATTTCTGAATCATAATCATATATAAAGGTGGAATAAATCTTTGTTGTGGTTTTGAAGAAATAAATAACAAAATGTAGAATTATCTATGGATATTCGTAATCGAATACAAATTGGATTTGAATTTAGTTGCCAGGTCCTAGGGCAAACGTCAATGCTAATTCCCAAGTTTTGAACGAAGCGGCTAAACACCCACTATCATTTGTGGGCTGCCCGAAGCAAGTGTTTGCGAGATGGAAATTACTGTCTACTCCGGATACTTGACATCCTTATCGATGGGATTTACACTGCTGTTAATAGGGGTAGACTAGTAACTTCAATCAGACGTGACACGGCCGCCTCTAAGCCCATTCAGACACGGTGGACGCCAAACGTGGGCGGCAAAACACATTTGATTCAAGCTCGTCCGAAAGACATGTGTCTCTCCCTCCATTTACCCATTCATACACGGTGGGTGGAAAAAGAAACTCTCCTCGTCCAAAATTGATGTAGGCAAATATTTTAAATAGGGGCAGATGTGTAACTACCCTCAGACGTGACATAACCGCCCTACCTGTCATCCATGTTCATACAGCGTGGGTGCCAACCGTGGGCAGCAAAACACCCTCTCCTGATGCGAGATTATCGTCCTATCCCCATGTGACGTGATGTCCGAAATTTTAGATGGGGGATAAGTTCGTAACTTTTCCACATTTCAGACAAGCGCGTCCCAAAGTTTGAGACCCCCCTCCCCCTCCATTTCCCCATTGTCGGTGTCAAAACCGGCGGATCTCGGGTGGGGGGTCCCGAACTGTGCGTCTAGGCCGGATGGTAACAGGAGGCAGGGGACACGATGTTTTACCCAGGTTCGGGCCCTCTTGATGGAGGTAAAACCCTACGTCCTGCTTGGTTGATATTGATGATATGGGTAGTACAAGAGTAGATCTACCACGAGATCAGAGAGGCTAAACCCTAGAAGCTAGCCTATGGTATGATTGTATGTTATCGTTGTTGTCCTACGCACTAAACCCCTTTGGTTTATATAGACACCGGAGAGGGTTAGGGTTACACAAGGTCGGTTACAAAGGAGGAGATATCCATATTCGTATGCCTAGCTTTCCTTCCACGCCAAGTAGAGTCCCATCCAGACACGAGATGAAGTCTTCAATTTTGTATCTTCATAGTCCAATAGTCCGACCAATGGAGATAGTCCGGCTGTCCGGAGACCCCCTAATCTAGGACTCCCTCAGTAGCCCCCGAACCAGGCTTCAATGACGATGAGTCCGGCGCGCAGTATTGTCTTCGGCATTGCAAGGTGGGTTCCTCTCCAAATTCTGTGTACCTGTCGAAATAGTGTCCGGTCTCTTGTGAATGTTGCACTCCTTGGCTTCCACGCCCAATAATGGCCACTTTCCACGTGTTGAGCGAATGTGAAGAGCCAGGGTGTTTTCACATTTACCCCCCTAGCTGTGTAAATGAGCCACCTATTAAAAAGACGAGGATTCAGATCCAAATCACACCATCCTCCCTTGGCGAGCCTTCATCGGAGCGCACCCGACAGAGATCCATTCCATCATGGCCGGTCGACGCAGCTCCTCCTCTCGCTCCCCTAGCTCCAAGCCTAGAGATTGGGAGAGATGTTCCGTCCTGTACAGCAAATTAGTGATGCTTCAGACCAAGGGATTTCTTCCCCTAGCGTACTTGGTCCCGGTACGAGCCGGGCTTGCCACCTATAATGGCGGAGAGCTAGTGGAGAGCCTTCCCAATCCCTCCAAGGGAGAGCGGGTATGCCTTGTCCCTTATTTGGTAAGAGGGCTCAGATTCCCAATTCATCCGTTTCTCTGGGGGCTCCTGGAGTTCTACGCCTCCAGTTGCACAACCTTACGCCTGCCTCCATGCTGCATATCGCGGGATTCATAGCCTTTGCGAGTTGTTTTTGGGATGTGAGGCTCATTTCGCTCTATGGAAGAAGCTGTTCTGCCTTGTGCCCCGTTCTCAGAAGGGGTCAATATATCATGTGGGCGGAGCCAAAGTGTGGCATATTGCCGGGACTGGATACCTGTCCGGGACCCCGAAGAAGACGTCCGAAGACTGGCCTTCAGAATGGTTTTATATAGAAGACGTCCCCCTCCCGGATTCTATTCGGATCGACCTTCCTGAGTTCGACAACGCCTCTTGGAAGAATCGTCGGAGCTAGCATCCACGGAGCTCCCTGGAGGAAGATGACAGGGACATTCTTTACCTGATGAGCCGGGTAAGTTTTTAGCTCGATCCGGATTGACCATGAACGAGGTCACGGCCATATGCATCATGCGGGGGGTGCAGCCGCTTCAGTATAGAGGCCACCCCATGTGGGGTTTCAACGGGGAGGATGACGCCACCCGCTACGGCCGTAAAGGGCCGGGATCGGTTGCTGATCTAATAAAGATCTTATCCACTTTTGTATGAGGGAGAAGAGGAGGAATTCCTTCGTGTCAACCAGTAGGGCGGATTTTCTATATACAATCCTCCGAGATGGGTAAGCGGAGACTTTTTCTCGCCCATCCGTTTCATATTTCTAGAGTTAAGTACTCAGTCTAGCGATTTCTATGCAGGAACTGCGCCAGGCTGTAAGGGAGATAAACAACCCCCCTCCACAACCCGAGGACCCTGGACAGTCCCTCGACCCGGCCTCCCAAGAGGATCTGGACATATCTGTGGAGCTGATCGATGGGGTGATTTACCAATCGAGCAATGATGATGCTTTGGTGGCCATTACGGCCGATTACCCTGGGCTAGTTCCAGCCTCACAGGTGACTGAGACTGAAGGCCCAGCACTGCAAAAAGGGATCCGTCCTTGCGTGTTTTCGATCGCCGTATAACAGCCGTGTTTTGTAGGGCAGGTCCTCGAGGCAGAAGGCTGAGCCTGCGGCAACTGGCCAACAAGGGGCCGCGAGGCCAGGCAGGCTGAAAAGACCCGCAGTCTGGATTGAGACACCGGTGCAGCGGTATGGCGCGCCGTCTTTATTGCAAGACATTATTCTCAGAGGCATATTAATGCCCATGCCTTCTTTTCAGGAAAAAGAGCGATCGCCGGACTATACCCGGAGAAGCTACCAATTGTGCCTCCACAAGCCAGGCTCCAAGGCCAGATTCGGAGGCGGGAACGAATACGAGGCGTGCGCCGGGTGCTCCTCCAACAGAGGATGCGGATAAACTGTCTGACACCCATTCCGAGGTGGAAAGTGCCATAAACCACAGGCGTTGCCGGACTATTCTTCGTGACGCTTGTTTCTCCCAAGAGGCATTGGATGCCTTCAACTCGGCAGACACGCACCTCCGTGCCGCTCAAAATGGTCTGGCCAAAGCCATGGAGCAGTATGTAAAAGACATACGGGTGGGAAAATTTGGTGATTATATATACCAGTAGCCCCTGAGAACTGAAACCACTAGGATAACTGATTTAAGGATCAGTTGTTATGCAGGTTCTTACAGAAAAGAATACGCAACTGCCCCAGGAGCTGGAAGAGTGCAAAGCCCAACTTCAGGCCGCACTGGCCGCAGCAGGGGAGCCCAAAGAGACCCCCTCTGGTAACATATCCTTCAAATGAGAAGTATCATATAGAATGCGCCATGTATGCAGATCTGACGATAAAATTGCAGATGACACTGGAGTAAATCCGGATAAGCAACAGCTCCAACGCCAGCTGAAGGCCGGTGAGAACGTGCTTACAAGGGTGAGGCATGAGAAAAATGATCTCCAAGATGCCAACACCAATTTGGGCGTGGAACTACAAGATGTTCGTGCCCAACTGTCGGACTCTGTTAAGGAAAATCGGCTGCTTCGAGCGGCATATTTAGTAAGTGCTTGAACGAACTTTGAAAAAGAGTTCGAAGCGGAAGCTGGCTGACAGAGTTATGTTTGTAGGTATGCTAATAGGTCATCCTGCCAAGGAAATGCCCGGTTCAACGTGTGACCTTCTTCCCGAGCTCTCACAGCTGCATGAACGAGTTCGGCAGGTGATGCAAGGCGTCGCCAAGGCCTTGTGGCCATCCGTCTCCATAATCGAAGGCCTTGGAGAACTTGTCGAAAAGCTAAAGGGAACGCGGCGGCGCTTCCGATTATGGAAGATATCAGCCTGCCGTCAGTGCACTAGGGAAGCCTGGGCAATGGTGAAGACACGGTACACGAAGGCTTTCACGAAACACATGGCCGAAGTCAGACCTGTGGGGCCCGATGGGAAGGAGATCCCTGTGAGCCTAGTGTACGGCCAAGTAGAATTGGCTGCAAAGTATTCCCAACAGGACTGTAGACTAGACAGCCTATTGGATGGTATTGAAGAGGAATTCAACCAGTCAAATTGACAATGTAATTTTAAAGTGACATGTATAATGCCTTCTAGCCGGATTTTAGATCGTTTGTCGTGGCGGACCTTTTCGCTTCAACCTCGGGACCCGACAGTCCGGAGTGTATCCGAATACCCTCTCGGTTATGTATGAACCGGGGCATGCGTGGAGACCAGGCGTAGGGGTCATTAGTGCTTTATCAGATAAGTGCCCAACTAGTTATGTTATATTACATGGGTAGTAAGAAACATCTTCCAGGAAGAATAGTTCCGTTAAGGGTTCCTTTCCCTGGGTAAGCATGCCCTAAAGTGCATGTCCGGACTGCGACAAGAAGCGCAGAAAAAGCATCTGGGGGCAGATATGAATAATAAATAAAAGTCTTATTTTGTTCACGAACCGAATATTCTCTTAAGAATGCTAGCTTTCGGCTTCACCCAGTCTGAGGTACACGTTCGGCTGACCCGGCGGTAACAATCGCAGAGATGCTCCCCTTATGCCCTAGCCGAATTAACAGGAATGTAGGGCATAAATACAAGAGCCAGGCAACCCAGCTTGGCCAAAACTTAAGTCATATCAATGCATATAATGGTGAAAAAAGGAACATGCGGAAGTATAACACATGTGTTGGGCGTGAGGCCCAGGTAAATAATTTAAGCTTTTGTGAAAGAAGCCCCCAGGTATGAAGAGTGCGGCTAGCACATCTGTAATGTATGAGTGAGGCACAAGGTGACCCTTGAAGGCCTAGAGAAATAAAAGAAAGAAAGGGAAACAAGACAGATGATGCATATGCAGAAAATGGACAAAGGGAGGGGACTAACATAAAGTCCGGTGCTAGGCGTAGAATCTCCGGAGCCAGGCTGCGTTCCATGGGTTCGGCTTGAGTCGACTAGTCGATGCATCCCGTAGTCGGTACGCTCCCCCGGTCAGAACTTGGTCGATAATGAAGTGACCTTCCCATTTGGGCTCGAGCTTGTTCTTTTTCTTATCCGGCAGCCATAGAACTAGTTCGCCAACGTTATAAGTTTTGGCCCGTACTTCTCTGCTTTGGTATCCGCGAGCCTGTTGCTGGTAAAATGCGGAACGGGCTTTGGCTACGTCGCGCTCTTCCTCCAAGGTGTCCAGACTGTCCTACCGATCGAGCTCGGCTTCTCTTTCTTCGTACATGCACACTCGAGGTGAGTCATGAATTATGTCATAGGGCAGGACTGCCTCTGCGCCGTACACCATAAAAAATGGTGTATATCCGGTACTATGATTCGGCGTGGTCCGCAGCCCCCAGAGTATGGAGTCGAGCTCCTCTACCCAGTGCGTGTCACACTCCATTAAGGAGCGCACTAATCTGGGTTTAAGGCCGCTCATTATAAGACCATTTGCTCCTTCGACTTGACCGTTGGTTTGTGGGTGATAGACTGAAGCATAATCGAGCTTGATGCCCATTTTGGTGCAACAGAGTTTTACCTCTTCGGCCGTGAAGTTCGTGCCGTTATCAGTGATGATGCTGTGGGGGACGCCGTAACAGTGTACAACCCCGGATATGAAATCTATCACCGGTCCGGATTCGGCTGTTTTAACCGGTTTAGCCTCTATCCATTTGGTGAATTTATCCACCATGACCAATAAGTATTTTTTCTTGTGGGTTCCCCCTTTAAGGTGTCCAACCATGTCAAGCCCCTAGATGGCAAAGGGCCATGTAATGGGGATTGTTTGGAGGGCGGTGGGTGGCATGTGGCTTCGATTTGCAAAGAGCTGGCAACCGGCGCAACGTTGGACCAAGTCCTGTGCATCTGCCCGGGTCGTTGGCCAATAGAATCTCGTACGAAAGGCCTTGCTTACAAGAGCCCAGGATGCGGCGTGATGACCGCCGAGTCCGACGTGAATTTCTGCCAAAAGGTTCCGCCCTTCCTCTTCGGAGATGCACCTTTGAAGGACTCCGGTAGCGCTTTTTTTGTACAATTCTCCCTCATGGACCCTGTAGGCCTTGGATCGCCACACTATGCAGCGTGCCTCATTTCGGTCCTCCAGAAGTTCCTATCTAGTTAGGTAGGCCAGGAATGGTTCTGTCCACGGGGCAATAATGGCCATTATTTAGTGGGCTGATTGTGTTATTTCGGTGGCGGAGCCTCCGATTGTGTCAGAGAGTTCGGTATCGGGTATTTTGGTCGGGTCTGGACTGTTGTTGCCGGTGTCCCCTTCCCATGCTACGGATGGCTTGAAAAGCCTTTCTAGAAATATGTTGGGAGGGACCGCGTCGCGTTTTGCGCTGATGCGGGCAAGGATATCCGCCGCCTGATTGTTTTCCCGAGCCACATGGTGAAATTTGAGCGCCTCGAACCGAGCTGACATTTTTAGGACGACATTGCGATAAGCTTCCATTTTCGGATCCTTGGCATCAAAGTCTCCATTTATTTGGGATATCACGAGGTTCGAATCCTCGCGCACCTCTAGGCGTTGAATGCCCATGGATACTGCCATCCGGAGACCATGTAGAAAGGCCTCATATCGACTGTGTTGTTGGAGTCTATATACATTATCTGTAGTACGTATTGAATGATGTGTCCTATTGGGGACGTCAAAATGACGCCAGCCCCTAGACCAGCCAACATTTTGGAGCCGTCGATGTGCATGATCCAGTTTGAATATGTGCCGTACTCTTTAGGGAGTTCGGCTTCCGTCCATTCAGCGACGAAGTCAGCCAAAACTTGCGAGTTAATAGCTCGCCGTGGCTCGCAAGTTATGTCGAACGGGAGGAGCTACATGGCCCATTTGGCAATCCGGCCCGTCGCATCGTGGTTGTGTATAATATCGTTAAGTGGTACTTCCGAGGCTACCGTTATCGAACACTATTGAAAGTAGTGTCGCAGCTTCCAGGATGCCATAAATACCGCATACGCTATCTTTTGATAATGTGGGTACCATGATTTGCATGGAGTAAGGACAGTGCACACATAGTAAACCAGCTTTTGAAGGGGGAATTTGTGTCCGTCCACTTCTCGCTCGACGACGAGCACCGCGCTTTCGACTTGATGAGTTGCCGCAATGTATAATAGCATTGGTTCGCCAATGTTTGCCGTGGCCAGTGCTGGGTTTGTTGCCAATATGGCTTTTATTTCATTGAGTTTGTGCGCCGGAGGAGGCGATAAAGGGGTAATGCCTTTTCGCCCAAGCGGGAGATAAAGCGGCTTAGAGCCGCCACGCATCCAGTCAATTTTTGTATTTGTTTGAGGTCTGTTGGGGTAGCCAACTGTGACAACGCTCGGATTTTGGCCGGATTAGCTTCAATACCTCTACTGGAGACAATGAATCCCAGGAGCATTCCGGCTGGTACACCGAAAACGCATTTTTCGGATTGAGCTTGATGTCATATGTTCGGAGGTTGTCGAATGTGAGCCTCAAGTCGTCTACTAGAGTTTCGACATGCTTGGTTTTAACGACCACATCATCTACGTATGCCTCCATTGTTTTGCCGATCTGGTTTGCCAGACATGTCTGAATCATGCGCTGATATGTTGCGCCGGCATTTTTGAGCCCGAAGGGCATTGTGTAGAAGCAGAATGGGTCGTATGGTGTGATGAATGTCGTTGCGGCTTGGTCTGGCTCTGCCATTTTAATTTGATGGTAGCTGGAGTATGCGCCGAGGAAACACAATGAATCGTGTCCTGCGGTAGCATTGATGATTTGATCGATGCGGGGGAGGGGGAAGGGATCCTTTGGGCAGGCCTTGTTAAGGTCCTTAAAATCGAAGGCACAAGCACCAGGATTTGTCCTTCTTTGGTACGATCACCAGGTTTGCTAGCCAGTCCGGATGTTTTATGTATCTGATGAATCTGGCCTCCGATAGCTTGGCTACTTCCTCTCGCAAGGCTTGTCTCTTAGGTTCAGAGAAACGTCGAAGAGTTGGCTTGACTGGCTTGAATCCTTTTAGGATATTTAGGCTGTGCTCAGCCAGCCTGCGTGGGATTCCTGGCATGTCTAAAGGGTGCCGGGCAAAAATTTCCCAGTTCTCGCGTAGGAACTCTCGCAGTGCAGCGTCAACACCAGGTTTTAATTGTGCCCTGATGGAAGCTGTTTTTGTAGGGTCCCCTGGATGGACTTGGAATTTGACTATTTCGTCCGCCGGTTTAAAGGAGGTGGACTTGGATCTTTTATCGAGTATCACGTCGTCCCTGTTCACCATGGAGCGCAGCGCAGTTAGTTCCTCGGCCGCTAGGGCTTCAGATAGTGCCTCAAGGGCCAGTGCAGCTGTCTTATTTTCGGCGCGAAGTGCTATGTCCGGATCACTAGCTAGAGTGATGATTCCGTTGCACCCGGGCATTTTGAGCTTCATGTACCCGTAACGGGGTATGGCTTGGAAGATTATAAACACCTCCCGCCCTAATAGAGCGTGGTATCCGCTGCTGAACGGGGCCACTTGGAATGTAATTTCTTCGAACCTGTAATTATCCGGCGTGTCGAATACCACGTCTAGTGTGATTTTTCCAGCACAGCGTGCTTCCCGACTGGGGATGATTCCTCTAAAGGTTGTGCTACTTTGCTCAATGCGGCTCCAGTCTATTTCCATCTTTTGAAGAGTTTCCTCATAGATGAGGTTTAATCCGCTACCACCGTCCATGAGTACCTTGGTGAGTCGAAAGCCCTCCATGATTGGACTGAGGACCAGTGCGGCTGGTGCTCAAGCTGTTCGGAATTTAGGTTCGTCACTAGCATTGAAGGTAATAGCCGTGTCACTCCAAGGATTTATTTCTGCTATGTGGCAGATTTCGGCCATGCTGCGGAGTGTTCGCTTGCGTCTATTATTTGACGCGAAGGTCTCAAAGACCGTTAAGACCGGATTGTTGTCCACGGGATGGTGCTCTGTGGGCTTTGGGAGGAGTAGATCCTCACCACTTTTGGCCACCTACCGGAGTATCCAACATGCTCTAAGGCTATGCGTTGGTATTGCATCCGCTGTACTATGAATTTTGCAAGGTCCGTTGAGCCATCCCTCCAGTACGGTTCCTTGCCCCATGGAGGGCTTTTGCTTTTTGGTAGTTAACCCAGGTGTATTGTGATAATGCACCCTTTTATTTCGAACTCGGTTTGTATTCAGGGCCAGATTATCCCAAAATTTTATTTCGGTTTTCCAGGCGCTTTCCATCGCACAGTACTTTCGTACTATGGACACCAAGTCGGCAAAGCGTGTAATTTCGCGACGACTTATGGCGTTGAGGATTCCCTTGTCCATTCAATTATTGCAGAAGAATGAAATTGCGTCTTCCTCGCGGCAGTCCTTTATCCTGTTCATGACCAGGAGGAATCTGGCCCAGTAATGGTGTACTATTTCTTCGGGCTCTTGCCTAATTTGGGATAGATCGCGTATGTTTGGGTGGGTGGGTGGAATCGAATCCGAGTCCTCACCCAATCTGAGACTCAGGGGCCAAGGAGTTTCCGAACTCGAAAGTTTGGATTCTTGGATGTTTTCCGATAAATCTAGCCCGCTGCCTAATTCTAGGTTCAGGCCTTGAGTGACGTCCTCCCCTCTGCGGGTATCCGCACATAGCTAGTCCTTAAGATAGATGAAGGGTTGCCGCATTGTTCCTCCACCACTGCAACGTGATGGGTGACCTGGGGAGAGTTGATCTCTCTCAGATCGCGTTTAGGCCCAATCTGATCATAGTCTGTAGCGACTCCCAGGGCAGCGATGCGATCCAAGAGCTCGTTCAGGGAAGAGAGCTCCATTGGATATAACTGCTCGGTGAGTTCTGAGTTGACATGAAGATTGCTTTCGATGACCCGAGAATTCATCATCGGCGCAGCGGCCGAACAGGCGGTCATAAGAAAACCACCCAGCCAAAGAGTTTTGCCGATAGCCAAAGCTCCCTCAGCAATAGTGTCGTCCTTAAAGACGGGATGAGACATCCTTCCTGGTGGCGACGGCACAATGGAACTCTCAATGAAAGCACCAATGTCGGTGTCAAAATCGGCGGATCTCGGGTATGGGGTCCCGAACTGTGCGTCTAGGCCGGATGGTAACAGGAGGCAGGGGACACGATGTTTTACCCAGGTTCAGGCCCTCTTGATGGAGGTAAAACCCTACGTCCTGCTTGATTGATATTGATGATATGGGTAGTACAAGAGTATATCTACCACGAGATCAGAGAGGCTAAACCCTAGAAGCTAGCCTATGGTATGATTGTATGTTATCGTTGTTGTCCTACAGACTAAAACCCTTTGGTTTATATACACACCGAAGAGGGTTAGGGTTACACAAGGTCGGTTACAAAGGAGGAGATATCCATATTCGTATGCCTGGCTTGCCTTCCACGCCAAGTAGAGTCCCATCCGGACACGAGACAAAGTCTTCAATCTTGTATCTTCATAGTCCAATAGTCCGACCAATGGAGATAGTCCGGCTGTCTGGAGACCCCCTAATCCAGGACTCCCTCACCCATTCATACACCATCGGAGACAGGACAACCTCCCCACTACGGCCAGCTTCCTCCGTCCACCACCCTATCCTCCACCTTGCTAGAGCCGCTACCCCTACTCTGTCGTCCACTTCAAGAGATGGACGTCTCTCATCCACGGCGCCCGACTAGGATCCTTTCATCGCATCCTCTCGCTTCATCGGCGCCATCGTCCACCTTGCCATTGCCTTTGCTACGACCGCCTCGTCCACGGCAACAGGATTTATCCCCTGACCCGGCCATCTACCGTCAAAAGTTTTCTTCCCCACCGCCGACAGCCATCGCACCCGCAACACCCTCAACGTATCAGCAGGGGCTTACACGGCGTCGCAAGAGAGGTGGTACTCTTCCATATGTGCTTAAGTTATTGATCTCACCCGGAAAATAGATCGTAAATTGTTTACTGTACTTTTCTTGTCCGTACCAAATCGTAGTGGCTTGTTGAAAGCAAACATTGGTTTCGAAGTAGCTTTTTCTAGTTTGCACCTTCAGATCCGCCATGGCACGGTCACTATACTCGAAAAGCTTATGGTTTCCCGCCTTTATATTCATTACCATCATTGTAGGTGCTTCGTGTCGTGATAGCACTGCTCCTCAAGACCTCAACTCATCAACCGAAACAACATGTCACTCATAATTCCAAAGCTTAGGTGTTGAAATACGAATCTGATATGATGCTCATATCACTAAAATAGAGAACGTTTAATTGGTCAGTTAATGTTCCTGTATTCGTTTCGAAAAGCATGTGCACCACCCATTGGTCCAGCTAGTTCCACTTTCCTGATTTTACTCTTGATGCTTACGGTTTTCCCCTTTTATCTACTCTACTATGATCTTCGTAGGTGCTTTCTGTCGTACTAGCATTACTCCACCCTTCAAGCTAAAAAACACAACATTGAAACTTCCCAAGCTTAGTTGTTCAAATATGATTGTGATATGATACTGATATTAGTTAACAGACACATTTAATTGATTAGCTAAAGGTCCCACTCGAGTTTCCAAATGCATGTCGCGACATATAGAGAGATAGCAGAATTGCATTTCTTTGTCACTTGTTGACTGCACTTTCTTGTCCATACCAAATCATAGTTGTTATTTCAAACCAAACATCATTTTCTAACTACCCTTTGTGCGGTTTGCAGCTTCAGATCTGCCATCTCACTGCTACGGTCAACACTATACTCATCATGATTACGTTTTCCCCATTTTATGATGACCACGATTAGCCTACGTGGTTCGTGTCATGATAGCAATGCTCCACCCATCGAGCTAAACAAGCTTAGTTGTACAGATTCAAATATGATATTATGTTGATATTAGTAAAACTGAGAGATGTTTAATTGGTCAACTAAATGTTCCTACTTTAGTTTCGAAATGCATGTGAGCCACATATGGAGAGACCAGAAGGAATATTATTTCTCTCTGTGCTCTGGTTCATCATGGGTGTCAACCGACAATGTATAGAAAGACTTGTAATATCTTCAATCTGCTTGCTCTTCTACTCTTCTTTAAGATGATCCTCTTCTCTTCTTTAATAAGTATGTTCCTTGTTGGGAAGAGTAGTAGAGACATTTGCGGTTGACTGGTCAGGTCGAGTTGTTCTCCCTTAGTAAATTTTGAATCTGTCAGGTCAGGTCGACTTGTTCTTCTTTACTATATGTTAAAGCTGTCATCTGCAAAGCATCATCACTTCTGGAGCTCTCATATTTTGAGTAGTAGGCCACATTATATTAATGCACACACCAAATTACAACATCCATGGCATCTCTAAGAAGAATTGCAAAGATAGCACAAAGGGGTTTATAGGGAGGCAGTATTGGATTAGAATCACTTCTGCATTACAAAGATAATCTCACAAGTTTTTATGTTTTCATGCATGTCAGGTATTGAACATTATCAAAATGAATGTGAGAATGGGCGCACGAGAGGAATATTGCAGAACAATCCACTGGCTAACAAACTTTCCATGGTGGAGGATTGCCTATCTTATTCACCCATCAAGGTGCTTGCTCTAACATGGCAAGGTTGTATTGGTCACACATATTTTGCATCTGACCTCTTGCATTACTTCTACTTTGTTACACCATATGCTTAGTTTAAGCATCGTATATGAGTATATGCCATACCTATCCATTTTATACACCTATTGCATGTGTCATCATACTATGTTTTTCCAGTCAAATTTTGTTCTTTCCTAATAGATGTAAAGGAAGAGGGTGAGTGCATGTCCTCAAGGAGTCCAAGCTAGTTATTTGGAAAAGGTAGTGATACCTGTAAATCAGATAGATCAGTAGTCACAGAAAAGAAAGGCCCAACTTTACCACACTTTACCCCTACTCCACTGGCCAAAACCCTATTAGAACTGCGGAGAGCCCAGCGTTAGGTACTGTCTATGATATCAATTCAAAATTCGAATTCCTAAATTTCTGCATGTGCCTTACCTTCTCTCTTGTATTAAAACTAATTGCAGATGAATCTCCTTGCTCAAAGGATCATAGGATCTCACCATAATACCGGGCTCTGCATTGCTCTTGTCAGTACCTCTTGCCCTTTGTCAGCATTCTTACACTCATTGCTGTTTGATTATGTAGCATCACTGTAAATGTTCGCTTCTTTATCCTCCCTTTGCTTGAAATTATAAGATCTATATTTACTCTTAGATAAATGTAGAATTAACACAATGGTTATGAAGTTTTGGATTGCTCATGTAAGTACCTGTTGTCATGTACTCCCTCTGTATCGAATTAATTGTTGATCAATTGGATGTATTTAGAACTTAATAGCGCTAGGTACATCCATTTGAGCGACAAGTAACAACGGATGGTGGTGGTATTACTGTACTTGCATCGCGAGATAGTTGATTGTCTAGCATTACTCTCCATCTTATCTGCCCTGCCCTCCACTTTCTCCTAAGGCCCATGTTGGGCCCAAATAGGAAGAGGAGTTAATAGGCCAAAATATATCTTGGGCCTATTTGGCCCCATAAATTATGGGCTTTAAGCAGGCCGGTATCCACGCGGGCCATAGGCCCAAAAGTGTCCTGGACCATTATCAGATGGGTTGTAAGCAGGCCGGATTCAACGCGTGCTGTAATTAGGCCCAACGGTTACACATGCCATTAAGAGGCTGATAGGCCGGTTGGGCTAAAATTTATCCACGAAGACTACAGGCCGTTAAGAGGCCTAAAGTTACTTCAAACAAGAAATAGCCCAGTTTCTCGATGGGCCATTAAATGTTCTAAAGTTAAACCGGGCTGACAACGTCCCAGATGCACCACGGGCCGCTAACAGGCGGAAACTATTATCGGGCCGAACTGGTAAACACGCATTTAACAGGCTAAAATACAAACATGTCTTAGAATGGTCCCAAAAGAACAATGGCATGTTAACCGGCCTTATCCGATATGGGCCGTAATTTGGCCCAAAACTCGGCAGGCTGTTAATGGGCCTGATCTGGTATGGGCCTCAATTTGACCCAAAACATGGCACGTTGTTAACAGGCTAGCCCACTAGTGTATTAAAAAACATGGCGGGCCTTTAGTTGGGCCGGCCTTTTCACTGGAATGGGCCTCTGTTGGGCCATGCCTTGTGTCTATGGATCATAGGCGCCTCCTATTCAATGACTGGATGACATCTGTCCCAACAGCGAGCCAACACATGTTTCGTCCGGCCAATGAGAATTTTACATGTGGAAAATCCCCATTGATCTTGGCTGTTAACGGGAGATCGGATACAAATCTGGAACCGATAGCTTAACACGACCCGTTACGATCGATGCCCGTTGTCGGTCACCCTTGACGAAAGCACTTCTATGACGCTCGATTTATGGTCATGGAAGTGGACATTTTCATGATGATAATTTTGGTAATGTCATGGAACGCTTCTACGACAGCATAGGTATGACTATCATGATTCTGTAATACAATCATCATGGATGTACATGCAGGACAAAAAATGTGACCTACTGTGAAAAACACGCATCAGCATGGAAGTGTATTTTTTAGGATTTCTTGCGGTTGAGGCGGCCGCGGTGCGCTCTGCTTGCGTCCAGCCACGCGCTGTGTGTGCTCACATCCCTCCGGGTGCTCTTCCCTCGTCCCTCCACACGCGCTGTCTTGTATGGTGGAATGCTAGATGGAGATCTTTCACGAATTGGAGGGGAAATCCCCACGAACAAGAAGAACACAAAGGGGGAAAACAACAGGAACACTCAAATTGACTTGATCCAATTACACATGTGCTAGATCCAATCACACAAAGAGGGATACGAAGGTCCAAATCCAACACAAGAAGATACAAGAGTTAAGTAGTTCATCCCATTCCTATGATGAGAGAGGTCTTGATGATGATCCTATGATGGGGATCCTTCTCCAAGAGGAGGCCTTGATATCCACAAGAGGATCTTCTCCCTTAGGAGATCATGATCTCCAAGAGGAGGAAGATGAGCAAAGCTCTCTCAATATCTCACATATACTTTCCTATCCTCCCTAATGAGCTAGGGGAGGAGTTTATATAGGTTAGGGATGAATTAGGGGTAAAACAGGGGTACATGGGTCCTTTTCCCTTAGTGTATGCATGCACAAACTGGACATGTCCAGGCCCCCGGTGCAAAATGGTCCAGGCACCCGGAGGTCACCGAGAGGAGGGGACCGGGCACCCGGGGTTGTCAGGGGCGCGCTGGACTACGACTGTCGGAGGGTCGGGCACCATGGGTGGCCCACGTCAGCGCTAGGGGGGAGCCGGGCACCCGAGGTAGTGGCCCGGGCACCCGGTGGGGAGGGCCAGCGCCTAGCGGCGGATGGCTGGTCACCCGGGGCGATGGCGCCGCGCACATGCATGGGGGTCGGGCACCCGGGGCCTCGTGGCCGGGCACCCGGAGTGGCCAGGGTCAGCGCCCTACCGGCGGCTGAAGGCCCGGTCACCTGGGGGCATGGAGGGCCGGGCACCCGTAGTGTCCAGGACCTCCTCGTCCTCCTTCTTCGTGTTTCCTTCTTCCTTCTTCTCCTTCTTCGATGCTTGGGTCTCCCTCCTAGCTTCTTCGTGGTCATGTCCATGGTATCTAAGAATGCACGATGTATCCATTTGAGGTAGAACCCCACTCTCACATGAATCTAAATGAAGTTCGAAGAGGAAAGAGTTAACCTCAGTTTCGATGTTATGTGTGTGTGTGCTCTTGTCATTGGTTCTCTTCGTGCTTGTGGTGGTGATGCAGCTTCCATGGTGATGAGCGAGGGATCCTCCGCATCATCTCCCACCCCTTGGGAGAGATCTGTCCGTGGATCGTGATCTTCATCACCATGGTAAAGAGAGGGTGTCGCCGTGTCGAAGTGGACGGCCACCAAGCACTTGTCACGCGGAAGCTCGAAATGGGCACTCCCTATTGTCGCACCAAGTACAACAAACACTTGGAAAAATGAATGTGGTTAGCGTTAGTGCAAAACCAAGCATTCAAAAGGTGATTCACAAAACAAGTGTCGTCATCAGGAATACCATCTGGTGTGACAAGGGATTGTGGCATGTCATGTAAGCACATAAATTGAGAAAAATCAAGGACATCATGGAAACAAGCATGTAAATGTGAGGTAGCGATGCAAATATGTGTGTCAAGAGAATAAGCATCTACCTCAAGCTCATAGCAAGCATGCAGAAGGCGCTCAACAAATGGTCTATGGTATGCATATGAAGCATTCACAACACCAAAATAAATGAAGTGTCTACAGTGCAAGACAATCCAAGCGTAACGTGCATGGGGTGTATTGAATATAGTGTGGCACTCAACGCAATAGAAAGAGCAAGTGTTCAACATGTGTGAGGCAATCAAGTCATTCAAGCTAGTAGTGTGAAGATGCAACATACTATAGGTAATCATGGAAATCGTGTCATATGTGCAAATAGTAGGCATATGCAATGCACATGGCATATCACAAGCACGAACACAAAGCAAGATCAAGGTACCATCATAGGTATTGGGCACAAAACAAACATGCCAATAACAAGCAATATCTCCACCAAGCTTGCAAATACACATACAATTAGTAGAATCAATCATCATGTGTAATGCAAAGCATGGGTCACAAATGCATGCTAAAGGCATATTAATAAGCATGTAATCCAAAGTGAACATGGCAAGATGGGCATATAATATGGAATGGACAATAACCCATAGCCAGGTGAGAGACATGTAGAAGAAATGCACGAAGTCTCTGCACGAAGGGAGTGGTGGGAAAGACAATCCATGGGACCCCAAGTCATCATTGCTCTCTAGAGCTTGTTTTGTAAAGTCCTGGGATTACGAGGTTGACAAGTATTCATGGGTACCTACACAAAACAAATACAAAGGAAAAATTTTGTGTGCGTGATAGATGTACACATCATCCATTATGATGCATACATGCATGTGTTGGTTAGCATGATATATCCAATGCCCAAATAAATGAGATGCGTGATATAGAAACATGCCATCCATCAAGATAGGTTTTTGTTATGTATAGCATAATGGAGACTCAAATTGTGTAATGCATCATGAGAAATATGTGGAGCATTGTTATTCATGGAATGCATATGGTGCACGCAATTATGGGAATCACGCAAAGTATGGAATACATCAAAATCTCCTAATATGTATGATGAGACTATGGGGGTCTCCTCATGAGCATTCGTGGAAACATCACATTGAGAATATTCACAACATCCAAAACAATGCATATCCGAAGCTAGGTGGTCATGGCATGGCTTATGACATAAATGATGCAAAGGGAGCATATCAATATCATCACAAGAAGACAAATGCCAATAACCAAGTGCTTGTCATTTATGCAAGCACGAAGGCAAATCATGGTCAAAGTGTCATCATAGGTATGGGTCACAAATGGAACAAGGAAATAACAAGCAATATCTCCACCAAGCTTGCAAATACACATACAAGTAGTACAATCAATCATCATGTGTAATGCAAAGCATGGGTCACAAATGCATGGTAAAGGTATATGAATAAGCATGTCATGAAAAGTGAACATGGCAAGATGGGAATATAATATGTAATGGACAATAACCCATAGCCAAGTGAGGGCCATGTAGAAGAAATGTGCTAACTCTTTGCGTGAAGGTAGCTGTGGAAAACTAATCCACGGGATCCCAAGTCATCGTGGCTCTCTAGAGCTTGTTTTGTCAACTCATGGGATTGTGAGGTTGACAAGTATTCATGGGTACCTACACAAAAAATACAGAAATGAAAGAAATTGTGTGTGTGGTAAATGTACACATCATCCATCATGATGTGTATGTGCACGTGTGAGTTAGCCCAAGATAAGCATCGCTCGAAGAAATTTGATGCATGGTATAGGAACATGTCATCCATCGTGAATGAATAGTTGTTATGTATAACACGATGAGGACAGAAATTTAGCATGCAAATATATGGCACATTCATATCATTGCCATTCATGGGGCATATTGTGCACATAAGTATTGGGATCTTGCAATGGATGGGAGTGATCAAAATCTCCTAAAATGTACGAGGAAACTATGGGGGTCTCCTCATGAGAAATATTGGAAACATCATATGGAGAAAATGGACAACATCCAAAACAATGCATATCCGAAGCTAGGTGGTCATGGCATGGCATATGAAATAAATGATGGAAAGGCAGCATATCAATATCATTACAAGAAAAACAAATGCCAATAACCATAGGCTTGTCATCTATGCCATATGTGCAAATTGGGTTTATTTTAATGGCATATGCCTAGTCACTATGATGAGATTGCATATATGATATATTGTTGATCTCAAGCATAGCATATGTTAAGTCAAGTGGATTTATATAACATGATGTGACCTAGAGGATTGTCACAAGAAATCCTATGTAACAAGACATCACACCTAATAGACTCCACATGGCAATCAACATAATCATCATAAATGGGCAATAAATCATCACATGGTGAAGTCGAACTTGCATGAAGCATGGTAATAGGTGGATCAACATCATGCAAGCAATCATTGGTAAGATAGTCCACTAGTGGGACAAGTGAAGCACCATCAACTATGTTACCTTGGTCATTCCACTCATGTGGTGTAGGTGAGGTATCAAACACCAAATTGTGTTCAACGTCATCATCGTGATGGAACAATATGGGGGTGCATCATCGTCCACCATGGCCATCACTGTCTCCATTGGAGGTATGGACTCGTCAAGGATAGGTGTTTTGTCATGTAGGAGACCTAGCACCAAAGAAGAAAAACACACCTGGAGTAGAGGTTAAGTCGTTGGAAATCATAGTAGCCTCACGTGCTGTCTCAACTACCTCACTCACTAAGTGTTGTGGCTCACTCACTCCCGGTAAGATGCTCTCACTCATATGGCTGGTGGAGTCATTCGAATGGCTCTCAACCTCACATAGGATGTGTGGCATAATTTGTGTGTGGGGCTAGTGGTGGTCACACTCATCCTCTCAAAGGAAATGCTCTCAATGTCACATATGGTGGAGTCACTCATATCACTCATGATGGGGTGGCTCTCCTCACATGGGACATGGGGCATCTTGTCATATGTGGGTGTTGGAGAGATGTAGCTGCAATTGTTTCCATGCTCAACTCATATCGCCGCCTTGGTTGAAGGGATAGTCCCATGCTCAACCTTCTCAGCCATAACGCCTCCAAAGATGAATGCCGTAGGAGCTAGCAAATCATCATGCTCCTTTGAGATCAAAGATAATGCCTCATGTGCGGTGTCGTAGCTTGACTCGGAGTAAGAGTCCCATTGGGGCGCCGTCTTCATGTTGGTGAAGGGGTTTGCACTCATCGCCGTGGTCGAAGGGGATGGCCCTTGCTCGACCGTCTTGTCACCATCTTGTATGAGGCCCATATGATGTGGCACCTCGTAGCATCTCTCCATGACCAAAGGGAATTTCCCATGTCCAGCCATCTTCCTTGAGGTGCTTCCGAGGATGGAAGTGTCGCCCTTGCTTGTACATGGTCGCCTTGGACTTAATGTAGGCATACTCATCGGAGGTAGGCGAAGTTGTCATACATACAAAGGCAAAGATGCCTTGATAACACTTGGCGAAGATGTCGAAGTGGTGGTAGTAGTCGTAGCTCTGTTTTGTTGGTGCTCGTCTCGCGGTCTTCTCTTGTGCTCATGAAGTTTTGTCGTAGCTTGATGTAGATCTTTTTGGGACTTTTAGGTGTACGCATCGCGAGCATCTTCATCTTGATGGTGTTGTAGAGCTTGAGCTCACTAGTGTTCCAAAGATTTGCTACTAGAGCGTTGCCCCCTTGAAGATGACGAAGGGGAAGAAGACTTGTAGTTGGCCACCATGTCTTGTACTTGATCCATTTGTTCATATAGCTTGGTGTCGATGTAGTCCCTTTTCCTTGCTTCGTTTTGGCGAATGTCGATGTCGGGTCACTCAATGCCTTGCATTGCTCGTTGTAGTCCGAAGATGGACATTTTTGTGATGTAGTTCTTCACGCCGTTGTTGTCATGGTAGATCGTAGATGAAATGCCTTGACTATCCATCGTAAGACTCGAGCAAATGTGAGTGGAAGAAAATAGAAAGAACTAGACCAAATGTACCTTTCCAATGTTGAATATGGATCAATGATCACTCAATAATCTATCAGGGAAATAGCACAATTGGTACCAGATCGTGTCAATTCTCACACCTACACAAGGATTATGCTGTAGATCGGTGAGGATGGTGGCACAAAATTTGTTGCAAAATGTTAGCAAGAGTCAATAATGTTGCAAAATATTCACAAATTCGCAAGTGAAATAAGTAGACCAATAGCAATGGGTGGCACACGGAAACACACACACGGATAGATAAATGGGGTCATGCAACCAAGGAATGAGCACAAAATGTGGAATCCACGAAAAACGCTCGTGTTGCGCAACTCTAGAGAGACGCTAGCACAATTGCTCAATAGGCGAATACGACACTTGTGCACAACCTACAAGATGCAAAATTTATCAACATTCTATCCCAGGTATGCTATATATGTATGATGTTCCGGTGTTTCGCACATGATGATCCAAGATGATCAATATGGTAGTATGGTATGCAATGTGGCAATGCTATGGATCTTGCTTATAAGCTTCTTTGCCCTCTTTTTGTTTAAAATCTTATTCTCTCCATCTCTTTTGTATGGCCACTTATGCGAAATGGATAAAGCAAGATAGCAACTGTGTATATGGGGGAATAATCTTGTGACACAAAGGATGATATGATCATACCAAGATGATACCAATAGGATATGGTATGTATGCAATGGAAGGTACAGATCACTAATGTGCACAAGTAACATTGCCGGCCATACTCAAAGGCTAGTCTCCATAGGCAAGTGACAAAAAATGGGCTAAGGGGTTAACAATGTAATGGCAACGGGAATATACAATGATGGGATACCACGATACCAAGATGATATAGAGGTTTCATTCTTGCTTACGGTTAGGGTGTCAAATTGGTGAAGGTGTTCTATGTCGAATCCTTGTCGAAATTTAGCAGCGGTGTTGTCGATGTCGAACCATTCCTAGTTAGCTGAAACACCCTAGGAAACGGAAAAAACTGCAAACTCAAAATCTTAATGGAAAATGTCAAATGATGGTAGCAGACTGCGTTTGTGGTTTCGGAGTTAGCAATGCGAAAGTGGTGGTGGTGTTTGATGAAGAAGAAACCATCCCTAAATATCCGAAACACCTTAGGATACTCAAGTCACCAATCAAGCAACCACAAATGCTATAAGGATCAAAATGTGTTAGGTTGCGGAAAGATATGGTGGTTTTGTGGATGATATGGTGGGTGGCCTAGGCAAAGATGCCAAAATGCCAATATTTTTATGGAGTCAAATGATGTTGAAACATATCTAGATGGATGGGGGATGTCAATATCTACTCAATGAGCTAAATAACGTGAAAATCGGACTCCGGGAGCGAAAGTTATGGCCAAAATGGTGTTTGGAAGTGCGCTGATTCGAGGGGGGTGCGGGCACCCGGGGATACGGGGTGCAGGTGCCCGGGATGGTCAGGGCAAATAGCCAGGGGTTGCGGGTTCCTAGGGGTTCGAGGTGCGGGCACCCAAGGGTGTCGAGTTTGGGAGAAATTTTGTGGGGATTGGCCAAATTCGGTGGATTTCCTGGTGGGAAAGGTGGAGATGGGTAGGGGAAAGCTACATCCACTTGAAACCAAGCAAATCCATGGATCAAATCCAACAAAACCTCATCAAACCAACAAATCACAAAAAAATTGGGGCTATTTTTGATGGGGAATTTTCGAAATTGGGGAAGAACACAACAAAATTAGGCTACAGAACAAGGAGGGGGCTCCAATTTTGTGAGGAACCATGGCTCATGATACCAAGATGCTGTAGGGTGGAACCCTAGATGGAGATCCTTTAGAAATTGGAGGGGAAATCCCTAAGAACAAGAAGAACACAAAAGGGGAAACAAGAGGAACACTCAAATTGACTTGATCTAATTACACATGTGGTAGATCCAATCACACAAAGAGGGATACAAAGGTCCAAATACAACACAAGAAGATACAAGAGGTAACTAGTTCATTCCAATCCTAGGAGGTAAGAGGTCTTGCTGATGATCCTATGATGGGGATCCTTCTCCAAGAGGAGGCCTTGATATCCACTAGAGGATCTTCTCCCTTAGGAGGTCATGATCTCCAAGAGGAGGAAGATGTGCAAAGCTCTATCAATATCTCACATATACTGGAACTGATTACAGTGATGAACTACTTTCCAATAAGGGAGATGGTACAATTACCTCATCAAGTTCTACTTTCCTCCCACTCACTTCTTTCGAGAGAAACACCTTCTCTAGAAAGGATCCATTCTTAGCAACGAATATCTTGCCTTCAGATCAGTGATAGAAGGTGTACCCAACAGTCTCCTTTGGGTGTCCTATGAAGACACATTTCTCCAATTTGGTTTCGAGCTTATGAGGTTGAAGCTTTTTCACTTAAGGATCACAGCCCCAAAATTTAAGAAATGACAACTTGGGTTTCTTGCCAAACCATAGCTCATAAGGTGTCGTCTCAACAAATTTTGATGGTGCCCTATTTACCGTGAATGCAGCTGTCTCTAAAGCATAACCCCAAAACGATAGCGGTAAATCAGTGAGAGACATCATAGATCGCACCATATCTAATAAAGTGTGGTTACGACGTTCGGACACACCATTGCGCTGTGGTGTTCCAGGTGGCCTGAGTTGCGAAACTATTCCGCATTGTTTCAAATGAATACCAAACTCATAACTCAAATATTCACCTCCATGATCAGATCATAAAAACATAATTTTCTTGTTACGGTGATTTTCCACTTCACTCTGAAATTCTTTGAACTTTTCAAATGTTTCAAACTTATGTTTCATCAAGTAGATATACCAATATCTACTCAAATCATCTATGAAGGTAAGAAAACAACGATACCCGCCGCGAGCATCAACACTCATCGGACCGCATACATAAGTATGTATTATTTCCAACAAGTCTGTTGCTCGTTCCATTGTTCCAGAGAACGGAGTCTTAGTAATCTTGCCCATGAGGCACGGTTCACAAGCATCAAGTGATTCATTAATAAAGTGATTCCAAAAGCCCGTCAGCATGGAGTTTCTTCATGCGCTTTACACCAATATGATCTAAATGGCAGTGCCACAAATAAGTTGCACTATCATTATTAAACTTATACCTTTTGGCTTCAATAATATGAATATGGGTATCACTACTATCAAGATTTAGTAAAAACAGACCACTAAGGGTGCATGACCACAAAAGATATTATTCATATAAATAGAACAACCATTATTATCTGATTTAAATGAATAACCGTTTCCCATCAAACAAGATCCAGATATAATGTTCATTCTCAACGCTGGCACCAACTAACAATTATT
Organism: Triticum monococcum; assembly: GCA_034509565.1. NCBI lineage: Eukaryota > Viridiplantae > Streptophyta > Magnoliopsida > Poales > Poaceae > Triticum > Triticum monococcum. The sequence continues at coordinate 292,952,846 of CM067842.1, forward strand.
TAGGTCTAAAACTAATCCTGAAGGTAGATGTAGAGGTAGCGTGCTGACGGCGGTCACATCAACTTTGAAACCATTTCCCACACGCATCGTCACCTCGTCCTTAGACAATCTTCGCTCAACCCGTAGCCCCTGTTTCGAGTTGCAAATATTAGCAACAGAACCAGTATCAAATACCCATGCACTACTGCGAGCATTAGTAAGGTGCACATGAATAACATGTATATCAAATATACCTTTCACTTTGCCATCCTTCTTCTCCGCCAAATACTTGGGGTAGTTGCGCTTCCAATGACCAGTCCCTTTGCAGTAGAAGCACTCAGTCTCAGGCTTAGGTCCAGACTTGGGCTTGTTCACTTGAGCAGAAACTTGCTTGTTTTTCTTCTTGAAGTTCCCTTATTCACTTTAACCTTTTTCTTGAAACTGGTGGTCTTGTTGACCGTCAACACTTGATGCTTCTTCTTGATTTCTACCTCCACAGCCTTTAGCATTGCGAAGAGCTCGGGAATCATCTTATCCATCCCTTGCATATTATAGTTCATCACGAAGCTCTTGTAGCTTGGTGGAAGTGATTTAAGAACTTTGTCAATGACACTATCATCAGGCTGAGTCAAATGGTTGTGGTACCCAGACATTCTGAGCATATGTTCACTGACAGAACTATTCTTCTCCATTTTGTAGTTTTAGAACTTATTGGAGACTTCATATCTCTCAATCTGGGCATTTGCTTGAAATATTAACTTCAACTCCCGGAACATCTCATATGCTCCATGACGTTAAAAACATCCTTGAAGTCCCGGTTCTAAGCCGTAAAGCATGGCACACTGAACTATCGAGTAGTCATCAGCTTTTCTCTACCAGGTGTTCACAACATATGGTGTTGCTCCTGCAGCGGGTTTGTCACCTAGCGGTGCTTCCAGGACATAATTCTTCTATGCAGCAATGAGGATAATCCTCAAGTTACGGACCCAGTCCGTGTAGTTGCTACCATCATCTTTCAACTTAGCTTTCTATAGGAACGCATTAAAATTCAACGGAACAAAAACACGAACCATCTATCTACAACAACATAGACATGCAAAATACTACCAGGTACTAAGTTCATGATAAATTAAAGTTCAATTAATCAAATTACTTAAGAACTCACACTTAGATAGACATCCCTCTAATCATCTAAGTGATCACGTGATCCATATCAACTAAACCATGTCCGATCATCACGTGAGATGGAGTAGTTTACAATAGTGAACATCACTATGTTGATCATATCTACTATATGATTCACGCTCGACCTTTCGGTCTTAGTGTTCCGAGGAAATATTTGCATATGCTAGGCTCGTCAAGTTTAACCTGAGTATTCTGCGTGTGCAAAACTGGCTTGCACCCGTTGTATGTGAACGTAGAGCTTATCACACCCGATCATCATGTGGTGTCTCGGCACGCCAAACTGTAGCAACGGTGCATACTCAGGGAGAACACTTATACCTTGAAATTTACTAAGAGATCATCTTATAATGCTACCGCCGAACTAAGCAAAATAAGATGCATAAAGGATAAACATCACATGCAATCAATATAAGTGATATGGTATGGCCATCATCATCTTGTGCCTTTGATCTCCATCTCCAAAGCACTGTCATGATCACCATCTTCACCGGCTTGACACCTTGATCTCCATCGAAGCATTGTTGTCGTCTCGCCAACTATTGCTTCTATGACTATCGCTACCTCTTAGTGATAAACTAAAGCAATTACATGCCGATTGCATTTCATACTATAAAGCGACAGCCATATGGCTCCTGCCAGTTGCCAATGACCCTGTTACAAAACATGATCATCTTATACAATAAAATTTAGCATCATGTCTTGACCATATGACATCATAACATGCCCTGCAAAAACAAGTTAGACGTCCTCTACTTTGTTATTGCAAGTTTTACGTGGCTGCTACGGGCTGAGCAAGAACCATTCTTACCTACGCACCAAAAACCACAATGCGGTATAGTGATTGCTTTTTGATCTATAGAAAGAACCCTGTTCATTGAATCTGATTCAACTGAAGTTTGAGAAACTGACACCCACCAGCCACCTGTGTGCTAAGCATGTCGGTAGAAATAGTCTCGCGTAAGCATACGCGTAATGTCGGTCTGAGCCGCTTCATCCAATAATACCGTTGAATCAAGAATCAACTAGTGACAGCAAGCAATATTTCTATACCCACACCCACAACTCCTTTTTGTTCTACTCATCCATATAACGTCTACGCATAGACCTAGCTCTGATACCACTATTGGGAAATGCAGTAATTTCAAAAAAATTCCGACGCAGACGCAAGATCCATCTAGGTGATGCGTAGCAATGAGGGGGAAAGATTGTTGTCCACGTACCCTCATAGACCATAAGCGAAAGCGTTATGACCACGCCGTCGATGTAGTCGAACGTCTTCACAATCCGACCGATCCTAGCAACCAAGGTACGGCACCTCCATGATCTGCACACGTTCAGCTCGGTGATGTCCCGCGAACTCTAGAACCAGCTGAATGTCGAGGGGGAGTTTTGCCAGCACAACGACGTGATGATGGTGATGATGTAGCTACCGGAACAGGGCTTCGCCTAAGCATTGCAACGATATGACCGAGGTGGATTATGGTGGATGGGGGCACAACACACGGCTAAGACAATTGTCAACTAGTGTGTCTATGGGGTGCCCCCCTCCTCCGTAAGGAGTGGAGGAGGGGGAGGGGCCGACCCTCTATGGCGCGCCTAAGGTAGTCCTACTCCCACCGGAGTAGGATTCCCCCCCTTCCCTAGTTGGATTAGGAGAGGAATTAAGGGGGGAGAGGGGGAAGGAAAGGGGGGCCGGCCCCCACCCAATTCGGATTGGGGGGCACGCCCCCTCTTAGGGTCCCTTCTCCTCTCCCCTACTATGGCCCAATAAGGCCCATATACTTCCCGGGGGTTCCGGTAACGTCTCGATACTCTGGTATATGCCCGAACTCACTCGGAACCATTCTGATGTCCAAACATAGTCATCCGATATATCAAACTTCATGTCTCGACCATTTCGAGACTCCTCGTCATGTCCGTGATCATATCCAGGACTCCGAACAACCTTTGAGAACTATGTAGACATGACCGAGACTCATCTCCGGTCAATAACCAAGAGCGGAACCTAGATGCTGATATTGGTTCCTACATATTCTACGAAGATCTTTATTGGTCAAACCGCATAACAACATACATTGTTCGCTTTGTCATCGGTATGTTACTTGCCCGAGATTTGATCGTCGGTATCATCATACCTAGTTCAATCTCGTTACCGGCAAGTCTCTTGACTCGTTACGTAATGCTACATCCCGTAACTAACTCATTAGCAACATTGCTTGCAAGGCTTATAGTGATGTGCATTACCGGCAGGGCCCAAATATACCTATCCGATACATGGAGTGACAAATCGTAATCTTGATCTATGCCAACTCAACAAACACCATCGGATACTCCTATGAGCATCTTTACAGTCACCCAGTTACGTTGTGACGTTCGATAGCACACTAAGTGTTCCTCCGGTATTCGAGAGTTGCATAATCTCATAGTCATAGTAACATGTATAAGTTTTGGAGAAAGCAATGGCAGTAAACTAAACGATCATCATGCTAAGCTAACGGATGGGTCAAGTCAATCACATCATTCTCTAATGATGTAATCTCGTTTATCAAATAACAACTCTTTGTGCATGGCTAGGAAAGTTAACCTCCTTTGATCAATGAGCTACTCAAGTTGAGGCATACTAGTGACACTTTGTTTGTCTATGTATACACACATGTACTAAGTTTCCGGTTAATACAATTCTAGCATGAATAATAAACATTTATCATGATATAAGGAAATATAAATAATAACTTTATTATTGCCTCTAGGGCATATTTCCTTCAAACACATCGACATTTGCCGCATGAAGGCAACGAGAACGCTCACCTATTTGTCATCAACGGTGGCACTCATGGTAAAATTACTATCAACGCCATCCTGCCTTGCCAGAACATTCTTTCTTACAGGGGGAGCAGCCTTGGGTTTCTTACTAGCCGAACTTTCTGGCCAGTCTCCTATCGGTGCGGCAAACATTTGTGTTTGCCGTTCGAACTTGTGCATAGGCGTGCTGACGATCATGCAACAATTACAAAGACGTGACACAAATTAAGCCACAGAAACCACTCTTCGTAAGATCAAGGAGTGCACTAAGAAGATCAAGTCAACAGGAGAACACCTCAGGAAGGACTCCCTTGCCAGGCAGAATAACCTAGCTGGGCGGAGACCACCCTGAGGGCCAATTCTAGATCGCCTCGGCGAGGTTCCCATCAGGATCAGATCCCGGCAGGCTCCAAACCAGCAGGACTCCGCCAAGATGCCACCGCTCCACTTCATCATACGCCAGTTGCTAACGAGCTCTCAAGTGGCTAGGTGGATCTTGTCAAGCACGCGACAACTTGCTGAAATGGAGATTAGGTTTATTGACACCTGTTTGGATGGCGTGTCATGCTAATAAGGAGAAGATGGATAAGCGGTGTGACATGCTTGCTCGGCTTCAACCTCAGCATGACACCTAGCAGTGCATTTAATGCGTTTTGTCCTAACTGCCAGAGTTAGGTATGATAGCATTGTTAGCTATCTAATCATACTATAATGACTGTTTTGCCACTCTGGTCACCTCTTAAGCTAAAAAAGAAGGCCCGAGGCAACCTAGCAAAGAGATCGAACATTTTAAACCCCTCAATACTTGTACGTGCTTGTTGCTCTCCCCGAGGCACACTTTCCGGGCTTTACCTCGTTGCATCTTCGTGTTCCTCCAGGTAAACCCACCAGAGCAGGAGTAGGGTTTTACACTGCAAAGTGCCCCGAACCTTGGTAGAAGAGAGGTGTCCATCGCCGCGTTGTCCTACTGTTTCTGGTCTTTGTGCAATGTGATCGTTCCCTTGCCAAACCACAAAGGGGAACCCCTGCCACATAGGTGATTGTGCTTCCACGCTGACATGGCAGGGGTGCCCCTTTGTGGTTTGGCAAGGGGATAATCACATTGCACAACGAGCAACAACAGGACAGTGCAGTGCTGGACATCTCTCTTTTACCCAGGTTCAAGCCACCTTGCAGCATAAAACCCTAATCCTGCTGTGGTGGATTGATATGGAGGAACACAAAGACGCGATGAGCTCAAGCCCGACAAGTTTGTCTCGGGGAGAGCAACGAGCACGTATAAGTGTTGAGGGGTTGAAAATGTTCAAACCCTTTGCAATGTTGCCTTGGGCCTCCTTTTATAGCTTAAGGGGCAACCATCATGGCAAAACAGTCATTATGATATGATTATATAGCTAACAGTGCTATCATACCTAACTCAAGTAGTTAGGACAAAACGAATAAAACACTTTGCTAGGTGTCATGCTGGGGTGTGGGGACCCCGACTCATAAGTCGAGATCACCGAATGCATGTGTACAGTGATCCCAGTGATCAATGCTCACTGAACACACAAAAGCTGAATAACAAGAGTCTTACATCCATACATACCGTCTTACACAAATCATGACCATTATGGTCAAGTCTTACATAGATAAAGCCCTAAGGGCTGAACATCAAATGCAACACAAACAGCGGAAATCTTCGTCGATAAGTAGAACCCATGCCATCTGCCTTAACCCTACAGGCATTCTAACTGGGAAGCGTCCTAGCTCGCATGTTCGTCATCGAAGTATTCTTCATCATATCCTGTTCTTTCATGCCTGGCCAATAAAATAACCAGTGGCAAGCCAATGAATACTTTGAATGTACTCACAAGCAACCTATGTTTTGGTTCAAGGTACAACAATGCATGATATAGGTAAATTTTGCGGAGAGCTCGTTTTTTAGTGCAATGACATGTTCAACAACTCGTAAGACATGCATCAGGAGAATTCAAGTAACCATGAGGACAGGTTACAGATATCAACATAAATAGAGTGGGCACCAACCCAACTCAATCATGTCAAGTCTTCTGACTTGACCCAAGTAGTGGTATCATCATAGAAGGAGTGGGCACCAACCCAACTCAATCATGTCAGGTCCTTTGACTTGACCCAAGTAGTTCTTCCACACACACACTGGTTAAAAACAAGTGGACGTAGCCCAAGAGCGGTTACCCAACTGTCCTTGACCGTGGACACAGCTATTCGAATAGTTTTACACTCTGCAGAGGTGGTACACTTTACCCACAAGATCCGGGGAACTTTCATCTCATCCACGACCCACGATACCTCAAGTACCCGGGGTAAGAACCCGATCACTATCTTTCCCTAGATGACACTAACAAGGAGTCCACTCGTTGTTCCGTATCCTCACGATGTACATCATACGAGACTCACTCGAGATCGTAACATCCGAGAGGGGACACAACGGTGTATCTGGTGCCCTGTGAAAACAGTCATGGCCGCCCTACCTGGCACGACCCCGTCCCGAGAGAGCGCACCAACAACTCTCCCGTCACTAGTAATGCGGGCTCTAAGCTAGTATCGGCCTAGGTAATCAATAATGCCCTTTCTCATACAAGGGTAGAGTGGTTGCGCATGTAAGGTTGGAATAACGGTCGCAACTTAAACCAATCCGTTTTTGAAAACAACACACACACTTGCCTCGGTACACCACTTCGTCATCAAGTGGCTACCCAACTCATCATCTCCCTCGGGCATAAGTGGCACCCGACGGGGTTTTCGAAGAGTCCTTTGAAAACACTTTGTCTCCATCACTATGCATATTCCCGTCCCCTTATGCGTAGCAGCTATTGAGCATCCTATCTACTCCCACCGGCATAACCCTCATAAGAAGGTAGGGTCATGCACAAATGCTAGTATCAATAAGGAGGAGATGAGGGCAACCCACCAAAGTGGCTACCGTCTCATCATGATTCCGATGCAACAATAGTAAAGTGCTATATGAAATGCATAAAAAGGGGTTTCTTAGTCATGGTCAAAGGGCTGCTTGCCTGTTTTAACAAAGTCTTCGAGGTCTTCAAATATCTCTGGTCCAACTCCGAGCATTTTGTCTACTTCGTCAACTATCATTGAAAGCAACCACAATAAGCAACACAACAAGGTAGAAAATAAAAGTGCTCCAAAAATATTGATTTGACTTTCATAGGATACCTCTGGTCACATGAGGAATGACCAAAGTGATTTCATTGGAAGTGGAACAATGGATATTTCTAAACATTTTGATATGATGGAATCAAGGGGTTTATGGAATTGCAAGAAGTGGACAGAAACATATTTTTTAAAAATGAGCAAAGGGACCCATTTAACAAAGGATGATTTTAGAAGCATCTAGGAATTGGTTTCACTGGATTTGGAGTTGAAATGATTTTCCTATGAATTTACAAAGTTGACAAATATGAAGAAATAGACCATTATTTGAGGTGCTACAGAAAGTATTACTAAAAATGTTCAAAAACTAAGTTTTGAACTTATAGACATTTAGGATTTTGAATCATGGAATTTGGATCAAAATTGGGCTGTGTGTGATTTTCTAAAGTTCGGCACAGAAATAAGAAAATAGGATTTATTTAATATGTGTGAAGGGAAATGTGCTAGAAAAATGTGCAAAAAGCACCATGTGATAGGGCATGATTTTAGGAATTACTAGAAATTTGAATCATCCAATTTGGAGTTAATTTGAACTATGTATGGATTTTACAAATTTCTGGAAAAAGGAAGAAAAGGAATCAACCTTATAAAGCGCACTGGGCGAAGCCCAGCTAAACAACGCCTACTGGGCTCAGCCCAGTGGCTCAGCTGCGCGAGGGAGGAGGTGATGTCGAAGGCGGCTTCGCGGGGGTGCGCCTTCGCGGAGGGGGAGGCGGATCCGGGCCGAAGCCGTTTCCACTTAAACGCCCGGGCCCGCCCGCTGGGTCGCTGACGCGCGGGCCCCAGCGGCATGTCGTCTTCCACCTCCCGCGCGCGCTCTGGCCGTGGGAAGGAGAGGCTCCCGACAGTGATAGCCGGGGCTACAGCGCGTCTCCGGCGGCGCTCTACCCACCGGCGTGCTCAGGAGGTGATGCCGCGCCCATCCATGGGTGGCACGACCGCCGAGGAGTTCCGGTTTGATCACGGCATTGGCCGCGGCGGAGGGGGTCGGCGGCGGTTGTGGTTACGATGCTACGGCCGCCGGGAGGAGAGGGAGAATCACGAGAGGGGCTCGCGGTGATGGTGGTGAGGCTCTAGTGCGGTCCAGAGGAAAGGAGGAGGAGAGGTGGGCGCGAATTTAGGCGGAGTCCGGCGGCTCGGCTCCAGCCATGGACGAGGTTGGAGGGCGCGGGAGGAAGAATGGCGCGGTCCGGGGGGGCAGGGGAGGGAGAGAGGGTGAACGGAGGCCGGAGAGGTCTCGGGGGTGGCCTTAAATAGCCGACCCGTAGCTCACCGTGGACGCGGCGCAAGGGTGGCCGTGGCAACGGCTCGGGAGGCCAGGAGGGAGGGAGAGGAGCTGTCTTCGGTGTTCGTGGGAGTCGCGTAGGGTGCCAGGAAGAGAGAGAGAAGGAGCGGGGCGAGGCCCTGGTGCTCGCGCGTGCGAGGCCGGGCATTGGAGCTTGCAGGCGGCCGGCGCACGTGCGAGGGAGGCCACAGGAGGGAGAAGGAGGAGGGGGCCGACCGTCTTGCGTGTCCCGGACGCCGAGGCGGCCTCGGGGGACACAATGCGAGGGCCCTAGGTGGTCAGAAGCCTCGGGTAGGACGCGGCTACAGTGCCATGGTGCACTGTAGCGCGCTCCAGAGCACGCATATGGCTGGCATTGGCATATTTTTGGCGCCCAGGGCATGGCCACTAGTGTCCAGGGGGTCAGGGGAGGGGTAAACAAAGGGGTGGTGTCCTTGGATGCCCTGGAGAGCCAGTACGACAGGAGAGCGGTTGAGGGGGAGAGAGAAAATGGATGTCCAGAGAGAGGAAGTGGGGTTTTGCCCCTCCAATAATTGAGCTATGGATTTGCCATTGCTACTGGAGGTGAAAGGGAACTAGGAGGGGATGTGGTAAAAAGTTGAGCTTACCAAGAATAGTGGAAGGGGTCAAAACAGTGATTTTTGCAAAATGTCAGAAGGTGTTTGATAATGGTTTGGGCAAGCAAATGAACTCCAATTGCCATGATACTTAACAAGATGGAAATACACTTAGAAACAGGGTGTGCCACCAAATTTGAGCTCATTTGGGCAAAGTGGCCAATGTAACTTTGGTAAACCCTAGAAATCAGCAGAAATAGCTTTACCAAGATTTAGTCAGGCAAATCAGTTCTCCTTGATGTACCACTTGGTGTAGTGTCATCATTTGAGGTTATGAACATGCCCACAAAAGTTGAGATCAAAAGGAGAAAATTGCCAATGTAGAGTTGTTCAAATTTGGTTCTGAACAGGAAGGGTTTTGGGGTACTTTGAGCAAGATAACTTTCTCTCCAACTTGTGACATTTGGTCTAGATGAATAATTAGACCATTTGAGCATGTGCACCAAGTTTGAGAGCATTTGGACAGGTTTCACAATGCGAAGTTGTTCAAACTTGAAAAAGGACAGAAATGGTTTTGTGGAGATTTCATGGGGTTATACTATTCTCCATGACATGAGGCTTGGCAAGATCATCAAACATGTCAGATGTGACATGATAGAATTTTCTTGGATTTTTATGAAAATATTTCCTGTAGAAATATTTCAAATCCTTGAAATGAGCATAAATGGTTTTGGGAGGTTTTGTCCAATATTTTGAACATGACCATGTGTTGAAACTCTTATATATGGACAATATATGTCCATTGAGTTTCCCTAAATTTTCTCAAATATTTTTGAAACATTAAAATAATTTTTCCCTACTAAAGACCATTTCTGGCCTTAAGAATTTTTTTAAATAAAATAAGAAAATAACCTTTAAAATTATATTTTTGTGGTTTATGGGAGTCCTATATCTAATAGGTTTCAAATAAATTTTTGGAAAGATTTTTCACGCCTCAAATCAAGTACTTGCAGTGCAAATCGCAATTCTAGGGGTTTTGGAAAACTAATTTTAGAAAATACTTTTTTGCCAAATTATTTTTGTAAGAAAATATTATATTACTCTATACACATGGTATGATCATTGGGAAAAAGGTTTTGGATCAAGGAGAAGGAGTATAAGAGTTGGAGGATTTATTTCATTTTTAGAGCACTTGCAAACAACAGACAAAATCGAAACAAGGCAAGGTCCAAAACACTCAAAAGTTTTGTAAAACCTCATTTTATCATGATTTAATAGCTTAAGAGTTGTGGCATGAAAATCAGGGTGTGACAGACCTACCCCCCTTACAAGAATCTCGTCCCCGAGATTCCCAGACTAGGCGCGGAAAGGATTATGGAAACTTTGATTTGGGGTAGTCTTCACGTCCTCATACTGCTTCTGCTTCCGTTTGGTGCTCCATTGAACCTTGAAGTACTCGATGGCGTGGCTTCGTGTTTGTCGTCGTGCTTGATCCGGAATGCAATTGGGGTCTCTCGCGTAGGTCATATTGGGCTGGGGTCAATGGTTCGGTGTTTGATGTCCTTGCAGAGACCGGGCTAGTTGGGAAGTACGAAACACTTCCGGAGTTGTGTCGTGTGGAAAAACGTTGTGCACAGTGGGTAACTCAGGTGGTATTGCTAGCCGGTAGCCGTCTATTCTTTGTCTTGCGGTGATCTTGGAGGGGGCTGATGAATCTTGGTGTTGGTTCCCTTGGCATGGAAATGCTTGGTCCCATTGAGTGAAGTGGCTTGCAGATACACCTGGTCTTCAACGCGGACGTTTATTTCTTGGCGATGGTGGTTGGTATAGTTCTTCCTCCTTGGCATGGTAGTCTTCAAATGTTTCTTCACCAGCTCAGTGATTCTTCTTCCGTCTTCGGGTAGACAAGTATGTTACCAAAATAAAGATGACAACTATCTTGTCTAAGCACTCCATGAAAACTATGGGGGTACGTAAAGTGGGTTGAGGCATTGGTGATGGACGCGGTTGAGCATTGGCCAAGGTCTTACCGATCTAGAGCCAAAGCCCAAGGTTAGGGTCCGACCATGTTGTGGCTTGGTAGGGCGTATGGGTTTCAAGGATTCTAGTGTGTGAGCGAAACGTTTGTCACCTTATCCTTAAGCACGGTTCCTGAGATGCCAATTATTCTATCCAGTCCTTTAAACAAATAACCTTATGCCACCGAAAGCATCAACTCTTGTAGGCCAAATCCAATCATCACTCATGATCTACCAAAGTCTCAGATAATTCCTCAGAGTCACTGATACAAACTCATGAAGTCATTTGTCCTCTATTCCTATATCCTAAAATTGGTCTTCCTTATGGCATCGTCAGTTCTTGTGCTATATTAGGGTGACAGTGTGCTCGTTCACTATGTCCACTAGTTCCATAATGAACCAAGTGATAAGCAAGGTTACGGAGGCTTAACTTGTTCTCTTGCAATTCTATGGGTTAAGCACATGGTTAAGGACTCAAGCTGGGGTATCTCGTGAAGTCTCGAAGGGTCAAGGGATGGGTTCACAGTCTTGAGGGGTAAACATAATTCTACGGGGTTACACTTGGTCGAGGAGGCTGTAGTAAAAGTCTTCAGTGCTAGCTGGTTGCCAAAGTAGAATCCTTGGTGTATCTTCTCTTGCCGGTCTTTAGTTGAGGAGAGAAATGAGAGGGGAAAAGTAGCATAGAGGAGGGGAATGCCTAAAGGGGGTTCTATAGTGCAAGTGCAACCAGACGGGTGCCAAAAGGTCCAAACAAAGGAAAACAAGAAAGGTGATATAGTCACGTACTTGTTGCCTAGGGCAAAAAAGGGCGACTGATATCAAAACACAACCAAATAAAAACAAAAAACACACAATCTTGGTTCTATTCGAACCATCATACGGACTCGACTGTGCATAGGGGGGTACACAACTCATCCTACCCTAGGGGTTCTCGGACTCAGTAGTCGTGCCTTCTGCCTCGTGCAGTCTTCTGAGTTTTCCACAGGTATTGCTACGTCTCTTGTAGTTGTTCGATGAAATGATCTGGGTTGAGCCTGAAGAGTCTGCAACAACTTCTCGCCTATTGAAGTGATGGGGTGAAGGTGGCTCCTCGTAGCAGGCATTGACTCGGTCTTTTATTGTCTTCTTAATCATGATGAATCCTTTTTGTCTTCTAAGGTGTCGATGGTACCAAGTAGGTAATCCCTTATGCAATGGTATTAACAAGGCATAATAGAGGTCCAACACGTCTGTTACCTTGATGAAAACATCGACACCAAGAGCGGGGGATGAAGAGAACCGTTTTCCTGCTCACTATAGTGAGGCGGGCCAGATGGCGAGGTTCTCATCCACCGGTGGTTGCCGATACAACAACGGTAAGGACATGATTGCTCTATTAGCGATGTATATCGTGATCTTGCATATCCTATGCCATGATCATCATCGGCTAACGTTGCATCATCCTGGGGCAAATTCAAAAGTGTCACCATCTCTTGGGTCTTCAGGTCCTCATTCTTCAAAGGCGTATCTTTTGTTGGCACTGTCTTGTCGTGGTGTTGCCAATCTTGGGTTCAGAAGAGGTGGGTGAGTGTTTAGCAAGGTGTACTCCTTCTAGGCTATCCACGAGGATTACAAGGAATCCCGTGGTCAGGGGCTTGAGGGTGCTAGCGACCGTTAGCAATAGTTTTGAAGGGAAGAGATCAATAGGGAAAGTATACCTTAGTTTTTGAAAAACTGAGAAGGGAAGAGAAGTATAGATAGTTTAGAAAACTAGTAGTAGTTTTGGAAATAGTTTTACCCTAACTAACGACCATGCTAACTAAGGCTTCCTACAGTCAGGATGGCTCTGATACCAGCTCTGTGGGGACCCCGACTCATAAGTCGAGATCACCGAATGCACGTGTACAGTGATCCCATAGATCAATGCTCACTGAACACACAGAAGCTGAATAACAAGAGTCTTACATCCATACATACCGTCTTACACAAATCATGACCATTATGGTCAAGTCTTACATAGATAAAGCCCTAAGGGCTGAACATCAAATGCAACACAAACAGCGGAAATCTTCATCGATAAGTAGAACCCATGCCATCTGCCATAACCCTACAGGCATTCTGACTGGGAAGCGTCCTAGCTCGCATGTTCTTCACCGAAGTATTATTCATCATATCCTGTTCTTTCATGCCTGGCCAATAAAATAACCAGTGGCAAGCCAATGTGTACTTTGAATGTACTCGCAAGCAACCCATGTTTTGGTTCAAGGTACAACAATGCATGATATAGGTAAATTTTGTGGAGTGCTAGTTTTTGAGTGCAATGACATGTTCAACAACTCGTAAGACATGCACCAGGAGAATTCAAGTAACCATGAGGATAGGTTACAGATATCAACATAAATAGAGTGGGCACCAACCCAACTCAATCATGTCAAGTCTTCTGACTTGACCCAAGTAGTGGTATCATCATAAAAGGAGTGGGCACTAACCCAACTCAATCATGTCAGGTCCTTTGACTTGACCCGAGTAGTTCTTCCACACACACACTGGTTAAAAACAAGTGGACGTAGCCCAAGAGCGGTTACCCAACTGTCCTTGACCATGGACACAGCTATTCGAATAGTTTTACACTCTGTAGAGGTTGCACACTTTACCCACAAGATCCGGGGAACTTTCGTGTCACCCACGACCCGCGATACCTCAAGTACCCGGGGTAAGCACCCGATCACTATCTTTCCCTAGACGACACTAACAAGGAGTCCACTCGTTATTCTGTATCCTCACGATGTACATCATACGGGACTCACTCGAGATCGTAACATCCGAGAGCGGACACAACGGTGTATCCGGTGCCCTGTGAAAACAGTCATGGCCGCCCTACCTGGCACGACCCCGTCCCGAGAGAGCGCACCAACAACTCTCCCGTCACTAGTAATGCAGGCTCCAAGCTAGTATCGGCCTAGGTAATCAATAATGCCCTTTCCCATACAACGGTAGAGTGGTTGCGCATGTAAGGCTGGAATAACGGTCGCAACTTAAACCAATCCGTTTTTGAAAACAACACACACACTTGCCTCGTTACACCACTTCGTCATCAAGTGGCTACCCAACTCATCATCTCCCTCGGGCATAAGTGGCACCCGACGGGGTTTTCGAAGAGTCCTTTGAAAACACTTTGTCTCCATGACTATGCATATTCCCGTCCCCTTATGCATAGCAGCTACTAAGCATCCTATCTACTCCCACCGGCATAACCCTCATAAGAAGGTAGGGTCATGCACAAATGCTAGTATCAATAAGGAGGAGATGAGGGCAACCCACCAAAGTGGCTACCCTCTCATCATGATTCCGATGCAACAATAGTAAAGTGCTATATGAAATGCATAAAAAGGGGTTTCTTAGTCATGGTCAAAGGGCTGCTTGCCTGTTTTAACAAAGTCTTCGAGGTCTTCAAATATCTCTGGTCCAACTCCGAGCATTTCGTCTACCTCGTCAACTATCGTTTGAAGCAACCACAATAAGCAACACAACAAGGTAGAAAATAAAAGTGCTCCAAAAATATTGATTTCACTTTTATAGGATACCTCTAGTCACATGAGGAATGACCAAAGTGATTTCATTGGAAGTGGATCAATGGATATTTCTAAACATTTTGATATGATGGAATCAAGGGGTTTATGGAATTGCAAGAAGTGGACAGAAACATATTTTTGAAAAATGAGCAAAGGGACCCATTTAACAAAGGATGATTTTAGAAGCATCTAGGAATTGGTTTTACTGGATTTGGAGTTGAAATGATTTTCCTATGAATTTACAAAGTTGACAAATATGAAGAAATAGACCATTATTTGAGGTGCTACAGAAAGTATTACTAAAAATGTTCAAAAACTAAGTTTTGAACTTATAGACATTTAGGATTTTGAATCATGGAATTTGGATCAAAATTGGGCTCTCTGTGATTTTCTAAAGTTCAGCACAGAAATAAGAAAATAGGATTTATTTAATATGTGTGAAGGGAAATGTGCTAGAAAAATGTGCAAAAAGCACCATGTGATAGGGCATGATTTTAGGAATTACTAGAAATTTGAATCATCCAATTTGGAGTTAATTTGAACTATGTATGGATTTTACAAATTTCTGGAAAAAGGAAAAGGAAGAAAAGGAATCAACCTTATAAAGCGCACTGGGCGAAGCCCAGCTAAACAGCGCCTACTGGGCTCAGCCCCGTGGCTCAGCTGCGCGAGGGAGGAGGTGACGTCGAAGGCGGCTTCGCGGGGGTGCGCCTTCGCGGAGGGGAGGCGGATCCGAGCCGAAGCCGTTTCCACTTAAATGCCCGGGCCCACCCGCTGGGTCGCTGACGCGCGGGCCCCAGCGGCAGGTCATCTTCCACCTCTCGCGCGTGCTCTGGCCGTGGGAAGGAGCGTCTCCCGACGACAATAGCCCGGGCTACAACGCGTCTTCGGCGGCGCTCTGCCCACCGGCGTGCTCAGGAGGTGATGCCGCTCCCATCCATGGGTGGCACGACTGCCGAGGAGTTCCAGTTTGATCACGGCGTTGGCCGCGGCGGAGGGGGTCGGCGACGGTGGTGGTTACGACGCTACGGCCACCGAGAGGAGAGGGAGAAGCACGGGAGGGGCTCGCGGTGATGGTGGTGAGGCTCTAGTGCGGTCCAGAGGGAAGGAGGAGGAGAGGTGGGCGCGAATTTAGGCGGAGTTCGGCGGCTCGGCTCTGGCCATGGACGCGGGAGGAAGGATGGCACGGGAGGAAGAATGGCGCGGTCCGGGGGGTCCAGGGGAGGGAGAGAGGGTGAACGGAGGCCGGAGAGGGCTCGGGGGTGGCCTTAAATAGCCGACCCGTAGCTCACCGTGGACGCGGTGCACGGGTGGCCGTGGGAACGGCTCGGGAGGCCAGGAGGGAGGGAGAGGAGCTGTCTTCGGCGTTCGTGGGAGTCGCGTAGGGTGCCAGGAAGAGAGAGAGGGAGCGGGGCGAGGCCCTGGTGCTCGCGCGTGCGAGGCCGGGCATTGGAGCTTGCAGGCGGCCGGCGCGCGTCCGAGGGAGGCCATAGGAGGGAGAAGGAGGAGGGGGCCGACCGTCTTGCGTGTCCCGAACGCCGAGGCGGCCACGGGGGACACAAGAGGAGGGCCCTAGGTGGTCAGAAGCCTCGGGTAGGACGCGGCTACAGTGCGCTGTTGCACTGTAGCGCGCTCCAGAGCACGCATATGGCTGGCATTGGCATATTTTTGGCGCCCAGGGCATGGCCACTAGTGTCCAGGGGGTCAGGGGAGGGGTACACAAAGGGGTGGTGGCCTTGGATGCCCTGGAGAGCCAGTAGGAGAGGAGAGAGGTTGAGGGGGAGAGAGAAAATGGATGTCCAGAGAGGAAGTGGAGTTTTACCCCTCCAATAATTGAGCTATGGATTTGCCATTGCTACTGGAGGTGAAAGGGAACTAGGAGGGGATGTGGTAAAAAGTTGAGCTTACCAAGAATAGTGGAAGGGGTCAAAACAGTGATTTTTGCAAAATGTCAGAAGGTGTTTGATAATGGTTTGGGCAAGCAAATGAACTCCAATTGCCATGATACTTAACAGGATGGAAAGACACTTAGGAACAGGGTGTGCCAGCAAATTTGAGCTCATTTGGGCAAAGTGGCCAATGTAACTTTGGTAAACCCTAGAAATCAGCAGAAATGGCTTTACCAAGATTTAGTCATGCAAATCAATTCTCCTTGATGCACCACTTGGTGTAGTGTCATCATTTGCGGTTATGAACATGCCCACAAAATTTGAGATCAAAAGGAGAAAATTGCCAATGTAGAATTGTTCAAATTTTGTTCTGAACAGGAAGGGTTTTGGGGTACTTTGAGCAAGATAACATTCTCTCCAACTTGTGCCATTTGGTCTAGATGAATAATTATACCATTTGAGCATGTGCACCAAGTTTGAGAGCATTTGGACATGTTTGACAATGCAAAGTTGTTCAATCTTGAAAAAGGACAGAAATGGTTTTGAGGAGATTTCATTGGGTTATACTATTCTCCATGACATGAGGCTTGGCAAGATCATCAAACATGTCATATGTGACATGATAGAATTTTCTTGGATTTTTATGAAAATATTTCCTGTAGAAATATTTCAAATCCTTGAAATGAGAAGAAATGGTTTTGGGAGGTTTTGTCCAATATTTTGAACATGACCATGTGTTGAAACTCTTATATATGGACAATATATGTCCATTGAGTTTCCCTAAATTTTCTCAAATATTTTTGAAACATTAAAATAATTTTTGCCTACTAAAGACCATTTCTGGCCTTAAGAAAAAGTTTTTAAATAAAATAAGAAAATAACCTTTAAAATTATATTTTTGTGGTTTATGGGAGTCCTATATCTAATAGGTTTCAAATAAATTTTTGGAAAGATTTTTCACACCTGAAATCAAGTACTTGCAGTGCAAATCTAAATTCAAGGGGTTTTGGAAAACTAATTTTAGAAAATACTTTTTGGCCAAATTATTTTTGTAAGAAAATATTATATTACTCTATACACATGGTATGATCATTGGGAAAAAGGTTTTGGATCAAGGAGAAGGAGTATAAGAGTTGGAGGATTTATTTGATTTTTAGAGCACTTGCAAACAACAGACAAAATGCAAACAAGGCAAGGTCCAAAACACTCAAAAGTTTTGTAAAACCTCATTTTATCATGATTTAATAGCTTAAGTTTTGTGGCATGAAAATCAGGGTGTGACATGAGGTTGAATCCCAGCAAGCCTGTCGTGCGACTTATCCATCTTGTCCTTATTAGCGTGACATGCCATCCGGATAGGTGTCCATAGTGCTAATCTCCTCTTCAACAAGCTTCCACATGCCTGACAGGATCCACCTAGCCACTTGAGAGCTCGACACCACACCAATTAGCGACTAGCATACGGTGATATGGAGCGGTGGCATCTTGGCAGAGGCCTGCCGGTATGTAGCCTCCTAGGATCCGATCTTGGTGGCCCAGGGAACCTTGTTGGGGCCATATGGACTTGGCCCTTAGGGGTGGTCCCGACCCATCTGGGATCTCCTGTCCGGCAAGGGAGTCCTTCCCGAGGTCTTCTCCTGCAGACTTGATCTTCTTAGTGCACTCCTTATTCTGACTAAGAGTGGTTTCTCTAGCTTATCTTGTGTCACGTCTTGGTAATTGTTGCATGATCATCAGCACGCCGTCCTGTTGCTTGCCACACCGACAGGACGACATGCTGACGATCATGCAACAATTACCAAGATGTGACACAAGATAAGCCAGAGAAACCACTCTTCGTGAGATCAAGGAGTGCACTAAGAAGATCAAGTCAGTAGGAGAACGCCTCAGGAAGTATTCCGTTGTCGGGCAAGTGAACCGAGCTGGGCCGAGACCACCCTTGAGGGCCAAGTCCAGATCGCCTCGGCAAGGTTCCCGGGGCCGTGAAGATCAGATCCCGGCTCCATACCGGCAGGCCTCTGCCAAGATGCCACTACTCCACCTCATTGTACGCCCGTCGCTAATCGATGCAGTGTCGAGCTCTCAAGTGGCTAGGTGGATCCTGTGAGGCACGTCGCGGCTTGCTGAAGAGGATATTAGCTTTATTGACACCCGTCCGGATGGCGTGTCATGCTAATAAGGAGAAGATGGATAAGCAGCGCGGCAGGCTTACCGGGCTTCAAGATTAGCATGACAACTAGCAGTGCATTTAATTCGTTTTGTCCTAACTGCCGAGACCACCCTTAAGCTATAAAACGAGGCCCAAGGCATCCTAGCAAAGGGTTCGAACATTTTCAACCACTCAACACTTGTACGTGCGTGCTGCTCTCAGCGAGGCACACTTGCCGGGCTTGAGCTCGTCGCGTCTTCTTGTTCCTCTAGATCAATCCACCACAACAGGAAGTGGGTTCACTACTAGGGAAAAGCTTATAGGCAGATGCTTACTAGTAGCGAGGGTTTACACCCCTCGCTACTTCTACTTACTAGTAGCGCGGGTTTTTACCCCTCGCTACTACTAAGTTGGTAGTAGTAGCGCGGGTTTTTAACCCTCGCTACTACTAAGCGGTCTCTGCCGCGCCCCTCCGGAACATGCCATAGTAGTAGCGAGGGGTATAAACCCGCACTACTACTAAGTTGATAGTAGTAGCGCGGGTTTATGACCCTCGCTACTACTAAGTGGTCTCTACCGTGCCCACCCGAGACATGCCATAGTAGTAGCGAGGGGTATGGACCCGCGCTACTACTATCGACCCACCAAAACATATGTACACATAGCGTGCAAAGGCCCAAATCCAAACCCACACTTTTATGGTTCCCCTTCTCCTCCCACTCATCATTCCCTTCCTCACCCACCACCACTGCCGGCCTCGCCTCTCGCCGCCACTCACAAATCAGGCGACCTCCTCTCGCAGACCCCTCCCTTCTCCTCCATCCTCCTTCTTCTCCGCTGTTGGAAGGAGAGGGAAACCAGCAGAGCGTCATACACATGGCGGCGGTCAGATCTGCCATGGACGCAACCACTTGCACCTCCTTGACGGGTCAAGGGTCCCACAACAAGAAGCAGTAGGTCACCGAGCTTCATCTAGGGTTTTGGGCGTCGGCTCCAACTCCGATGGCCACCCGTGAGTTCCTCCTCCTGCTTCTCTCTATCTCTCCCTTCCTCTTTCTAATAATGTTCTCTTCTTTTATAGCAACAGTAGACGAGAGGTGCGGGCACAAGTTGGGTGCACCATCACCATGAACAACTTCATCCCCTCCAGGACCAGTAGCAACCATGAATGTAGAGGACGATGACGCCCAGCAGAAGCAGCCGCCATGGCTGAAATTATTATTTTTAATTATGAATTGGTTAGTAGTAGCGCGGGCCCCTGACCCGCGCTACAACTAAGTAGTAGTAGTAGCACGGGTGGCAACCGCGCTACTACTACTAGAAGTAGCAGTAGCGCGGGTACCACCCGCGCTCCTGATAAAAGATAGCTGTAGCGCCCTAGCAGTAGCGCAGGCCCCCGCGCTACTGCTAGCAATTACCCCGCGCTACTACTAGGGTTTTCCCTAGTAGTGGTTTTACATTGCAAAGCAGCCCAAACCTGGGTTGAAGAGAGGTGTCCATCTGCCGTGTTGTTTCTGCTCTTTGTGCAATGTGAATGTCCCCTTGTCGAACCACAAAGGGGCACCCTGGCCCATAGGTGATCGTGCTTCCACGTCGGCATCTTTGTTTCTTACTAGCCGAACTTTCCGGCAATTCGCTGCCGGGTGCAGCGCACTCCGAAGAGATGCGCTTCCCGGGGTTCTTGTTGGTGTCCTTGCCAGCTTTCTTAACTTTCTTTTCCTCCTTGGCAGTAGCAGAGGTCTTGACGGCCTCTGCTGCTACCGCAACGCTATGCATCTTCCCGGGGCAGATGACTGCATCCCTCTTATCTAACGGAATGCAGATGACTCCCATGGGGCCTGACATCTTCAATGTGCTATACACATAGTGGGATGCCATGAACTTGGCAAAAGCTGGGCGACCAAGGATTCTGTTTAATGGCTAGGGAAGTTCAACAACATTAAACACAAACTTCTATGTCCTAAAGTTAGTTCCCTGCCAAAAGTCCCGGATAGAGTAATCTTTCCCTTTGGCTTGCTCCTCACTTGGTTGATCCCTTAGAAAGTGCTAGTCTTCTTTAGGTCTTCGTCATTAATTTGAAGTTTCTTAAGCACATCAAGGGAAATCAAATTCAACCCTGCTCCGCCGTCAACCAACATCTTTGTGACCTTGAGGTTGAGGATTGTTGGTGAAACCAACAACGACAAGCATCCGACCGCAGCCATGCGATCTGGTTGATCCTTAACGTCAAATATGATGGGAGAGCGGGACCACTTAAGTGGTTCTTGTGTGGTTGCTACTGGTTCTGCCGCATTGACCTCACGCGCCCACTGCTTGAGCTAGCGGTGATAGGAGTGCAAGGATGCTCGCCCATCAATGCACATTGACTCGGTAGCTTTCTGAAATTGCTTCTCGCTGGTCTCATCACCCTATTTTTCACTTTCATCTTGATTTTCCTTTTTCCCACGGCCTCTGGCGGGCTTTTCCATCTGCTGTTCGACTTTGCCGTGATGACCATTGCAGCCACCAAGACCTTTCCCTCCAGCACCATTATGACCTCTCTCTCCTTATCACGCCTTTCATATTTATCCTTCCGCTTCTCGGCCAACTGCTCAACTTGCTTGCGATCTTGGAGATCATGGCCCTTGGTCCTATGGATCTTGCAGTATGGCATGTTGGATTTGCCGGTTTTCTCAGCTACCGCTGTTGCCCAGCAATAAACGCAAGTAGCTTCTTCCTTGTCGGGTGTCTCAGTCTTTGCTTTCTTGCCGGAACTAAGATCACCTAAGCTCTCAGCGGCCTTCACTACTTTCTCCTTATGCTTATTCTTGCACTTTCTGTTCCTCTTCCTGGTGGTGGCAGCATCGTCGTCTTCAGAATCGACTTCGACACCAGCCTACTCCCCTGGAAGTCTTTTCCCCTCTTCATCATGAGCACACTTGTACGCCAATGTTTTGAGTTCATTGACATTCTTGGGCAGCCGAACATTCATCTTGCCCACATCCTCCGATTGGACACATTTGTGTGGAAAGCGACAAACACAGTTGCTGGATGTATCTTCGAGATGGAGCGGTGCACTCGGCTGAACCTTTGAAAATACTTGTGGAAACTCTCCCCTTCTTTTTGTAGAAGGTCCTGCAGGTCACTGGGTTGTCCTTGTTCTTGATGGCCACCAGTGAAGGCACCAACGGACTCATTATCATGTCTGCCCACGAGGAAATGGAACCCTCCGGCAACTGCATCCGCCAAGACATCACATTAGGCTTGAGAGCCAAGGTGAAGTAATTGGCAAGTACTTTCTCATCTCTTCCCCTGGCAGCTTGAATGCCAATTGTATAGATGCCCCAAAATTCTGTTGGGTTCAGTTTTCCATCATATTTCTCTAGCAAGTCAGGCTTGAAGGTGCGAGAAGAAGGCGAATGGACGTGCCGCAACTCGCGAGTGAAGGCGGAGCACCCTACCTCGTAAGGTCAGTACCCGCCAACACTGGGCACGGGTTCGTCAATATCGGGCCCATTACGCATGTATGATTGACATCGTGCCTCGTGACGCGGCTCAATGGTGACGCAAGCATCCTCCTTCCTCCTGTCTCTCAGCACTAGGCGTTGATCCCGTTGGACTTGTGCGTCGGATGAGGCCATTGATGCTTCGTCAGGCTCATCGACATCCTGCCTTTATAGAACCAGCCCTGATAGCCCTTGGGTGGGCTACCATGGAGGGGACTGCATTGTGGGTGTAGTCCTCTCAACTTGGCCACAAGCAGGGGCTGCCGGCATCGTCTGTGGGCATCATGAAGGCTCCGTGCGCTGCGACTTGTTGACTTGACCATACCCGATGACGCTCCGGATTGTAGCTCTCCATTCAGCCATCTTGTCTGCTACTTGAGGAAAGTTCAGCAATACTTGAGCCCTCGCCATTGCTTCAGCCACCGTCCCTAGCATAGCGCGGGTGGCAGAGCGAGACACCGCTCGACTCCTAGACGAACCAGAAGGAACGCCTTTGTGCTCCTGCTGCCTTGGATTAATCACAAGGGTAGTTTGGAGTACCTCAACTCGATCTTTAGTGTGGTTAATCTGGCCCAAAGGAACATCCAGAACGGAAAGAAGGGATTTGCAAATGCATCAGACTATTTAGAAACCTTGGATGGCTCGGACAGCATAACGGCTGTAAATGCTCAAAATGATTTGAGACATCCTGCAAAATGGTGGCATAACCACTCAACATCATAATATCAAAGGTTCTGAGACCAACTCTCAACACAAGGAAGTAGTAGGAACTGAACTGAATCCTGAATCCACCAATCCTATAAGTCTACGGATTAGTAACACTCCATCCTGATAGAAAGACGAGAAGCCTGGCTCTTAATCCCCGTAGAAGAGAAGAGGGTGACTCAGATCATAGGGCATAAGGTAAAGGAGTAAAAAGAGCCTTACGTCCCCTTCCATAATCAATTCCCTTATATAACTAAAGCATTTCTAGACTCAACTTCGACAAGTTTGGCTTGGTAATCCTACAGGAAGTCAGGCTCTAATACCAAAGCTGTCAGGACCCCGATCCTAAGTCACATCGATCTATCATGTAACACATCATATCACTGTGCGGCCTCACGCACGGTATTCCCACGGGTGCTACCTTACCTGGCCCGGGACCATTTTGCACCTTTTGGCTCACGTATATGATAGTGTCGCTAGCATCCATATGACACAGAACCCAGGCCGACATGACTAGTCATGAATCCAAAGTGGCACTTACTAGGACATGCATACATGACGTCGACCCAGCAACGAACGTGTCGGTCATCAACGTATGAACCCAAGTCATAGGAACAATGTGTGACATTTCCCCGAAGTGACAGACATAGGAACGAAGAAGGACACATGCCGGCCAGCCAAAGTGTTCCGGAGTAGTAGCAAGCTACCACGGCTAAGTGGAAGCACTAGGAGACATTTCCTGGTAAGAGAGGCTACCAAGAATATACAACTTGGTTGTCAGATCCCACACATACCAAGCATTTCATTAACATACATACAATATGCTCGATATGTGCAAATACAACATGGCATCACAACAAAACTCTACGACTCAAAGTATTTATTCATTAGGCTCCGAGGAGCCAGATATTACAAACATGGGTCTAATGACCCAACATTCAATTCATACAAGCAATAAGCACATGCGGAAGCTTAACTTGTCTGAGTACAGACAACTAAAAATGAAAAGGCTGAGAAGTCTGACTATCTACGAGACCCTGTCCAGGGCACAAGATCGTAGCTGAGGTAGCAAGATAAACGTCGAAGTCCACGTGGAACTACTAGTGAGACTGTAGTCTCTCTGCAAAAACATAAATTAAACAAATGTGAGTACAAATTTACCTAGCAAGACTTAAATCAGAACTAGCTACATATGTATCAGTATCAACAAATGGGGGTGGTGGAGTTTGACAGTAGGAAGCCAGCTTTTACTCAGTGGCTATCCTGTACTACAACTACAATTAACTCTTTTGGGGTGGCGCACACGGGTCCACATGTCCACCAATCAATACACCACTATGGATCCGCTCCCGTCTCCCTACGAGAATGCCATCCATAGCACTCGCGCCTATCTTGCGCATTTTAGAGTATCCAGTTTCACTTGTCTATAAACTGTATAGGCAACCCAGAGGTCCTTTACCGCGGATGCGGCTATTCAAATAGATCGTTTATAGTCCTGCAGGGGTGTACTTCTTCACACATGTTTCCACCACTTAACGTCTGCGCAAGACATGTGCTTGGCAGACTTCAAGCAAAAGCCGACGTGGGTGTAGACCATGACCTGACTAACCACGCAAGTGCCTAGTCCAGGTTTATCGCCTATTCAGGTTCCATCCGTAGGGAGTCCGGCCGAAGTTTCCACATACGACCCCGAACGATATGTGCAGGTTTCTCGAGCACCAAACGGGCGTCCCTATACACCGTGCCATGTGCCTACCACATCACAGCCTACCCCTCGGGTCAGCACTGCGCATGGCCTCCAGCATACTACAAACACCAGAAACTACTTGCAATTGCTGGACAAAGGACATGGGCGGTTAATAAGTCAAGAGTGTCAATTAAGGATCCCAATGTGTGGTACTAGCTGTTCATGGATCACAAACACAGAACTCAGTTCCGGAGGACGGTTTCAGTGAGACAACCCACCATGTACTCCTACATGACCTCTCATCTTTACCTTTACCAAATCGTGTACACACACTTAGCTCTTAACATTAGGACATGTTGACAACTTTATAATTCATCCCCGATGAATCAGACTTGACACAACTCTAAGCAATAGCAGGCATGACAAACAAGCATGAATGAGTTGGCACATCAGGGCTTAAACAACTCCTACTCATGCTAGTTGGTTTCATCTATTTACTTTGGCAATGACAGGTCATGTAGAGGAAAGGGGTTCAACTACCACAGCATGTAACAGTTGAATGGTTGTTGTCCTAATGTAGTAAAAGAGAGCAGGAGCG
The DNA here is from genome assembly GCA_034509565.1 of Triticum monococcum. Classification (NCBI taxonomy): domain Eukaryota; kingdom Viridiplantae; phylum Streptophyta; class Magnoliopsida; order Poales; family Poaceae; genus Triticum; species Triticum monococcum. Next base: position 292,977,928 of record CM067842.1, read on the forward strand.
AGATAGTGGAAATTGTATCGGAATAAACAAGGGGGTTTTTCTTGCCTGGCACTTCTGAAGATACTATAGTTCTTCATCAGTGTCATCGATCTCATCGTTGGAGCCACGTCTATCGAGATGGGACAAACACTAGCAACAGAGAAAGAACACAATCAATGCAAAGCAACAATATGATGCATGATCATGACATGGCAACATGATGTGATATGAGCTAATGCAACTAGCAACACGATTAAATGAAGTTGGTTTGAATCAAAGATTCAAATTCAACTCCATATATTAATATTCAAATAACATTTAATTGATTTGACCAGATCAACATGTTTTAACTTGCTTTAACATGCATGAAACCAGTACCAATGGAAAGATTGGATTTTTCTGATAATTTTTCATATATAAATTATTCCATTTGGAGTTACGGTTTAATTTATATGAATCTTAGAAGTTTTAAACACTTTTTGAAATTTCCTGGATTATTTTTAGTCCAGAAAATTGTTAACTGCGTCAGTATTACGTCACTTTGACGTCAGCAGATCAATAGGGCGGTCCAGGTCAAATCTGACCGGTGGGACCCCCTTGTCAGTGTCTCAACTAATTAACTAAGTTAATTAACACTAATTTAAACCTAACACTAGTTAGTCAGGGCCTGGGCCCACAGGTCAGCAAGCCAGGGGAGGTCAAACCCCTGGTCAACTGGGTCAAAATCGCCGGCGTTTAGCCACCGGCAGGGTCAAATGCGGAGGTGGTGCCTGGGATTGCTCCTCCGGCGACCAAAACCACGGTCGAGCCCATCTACGAGGACGTGGAGCTCGCGTGTTTCGAGTGGTGGCAGTGGGAGGTGCTGGGGTGGCTGGAATCTTTGTCGACGTCGACCGTGGCGGCTGCCGGAGCTCGGGCGAGCTTGGGGTCGAGGCTACAACGGTCGTGGTGATACAGGGTTGGCACCTACTGCGTCTACGCGGTGTGGCAAGTACGTTGGACGCATGCCTGTGACCAAATGGTCACTGGAGTGTCAACAACGGCGAGCTCAAGCGGCGGCGCAGTCTGGCATGAGCGACGCGACGGTTACAGCGGCCAAACAGCGCAAGGAAAGGGGGGGGGGTCGATGCTGGAGCTCACAGTGAGTGCAGCAGTGGCCTCGTCGAGCTCGGGGAAGGGCTGGTGATGGTAGGGCGGCTAGGTCGATCTCGGCGAACCGAGGAGGAAGAAGAGGTCAGGGACGATGCGGTGGGGTGTCCGGCGTCGCGTGAGTCGTCGAGGAAACGTAGACGACATAGGCGGAGCCCATGGGCACGTCAGAGGAGAGAAGGGGTGGTTTTTATTACGGCAACAATGAGCGGCGGCGACGGGCACGCTCGATGGTCCCATGGGAGAGAGAGCGGAGAGGGGGAGGGGCTCTAGAGAGAGGGGAAAGGGAGAGGGGATCGAGGGGGTCGCGTGGCGACTCCTGGAGCCTCTCCCGCGTCGGCAGAAGCAGGAGGTGGCCTCGCGCGTGGACATGCGCAGCGAGCACGCGCCCCTTATCCTCTTGGCAGGAGGTTGGGGATGACTGGCTGCTGCGGGTGGGCTGGGCCACCAGGTGGCTGGACTGCCAAGTGGGCTGTACAGGAGGTAAGCCCAGGTACGTTTCCTTCCTCTCTCTCTTTCTTTTGTTTCAGTTTTTCTATTTCTTTTATTCTGTTTTGAATTAGTAAAAATACTAATTCATTTTTAAAAATTCTAAGAGAAATTGTGGACACTATTTGGATTATCCCAAAAGCTCACAAATGGTTCCAGAATATTTGGAGCATTTAATATATTTATAGAATTTAAATGCCCCAATTCAAATACATTAAGATTTAATTCAAAAATCCAGGAATGACCTAGAAATATGTTCATTATTTTTGGAAGAGGTATTCACCTTTATCGAAAACCATGAACATTTTCAAAGGGCATTTTTGGTCGTTGAAGATTATTTTAGGTTGAACCTAGTTGATTTGATCTGGTGCTAGGGTTTGAACAATCCTCATCTCAACTTTCACATAAATTTAGACGTGATTCATGGATGCTTGTGCAACTATTTGCAATCAAATTCCAGGGATGTGACATCGCCCCTCTGGACAATGCATACGGTCATTCTTGGCATGCACCATAGCGGGCATCGACGTTGTGCTGGTCGCGTTCGCTGGTGTGGTGAGGAGGCGGAAGCTAGGCATCACCTTGACCCACACTGGTGTGAGTATGATCGCTAGTAGGTTGAGTAAGCTGGGCCGCTCCCGCGACCCCGGTTCCCGCTCTAGCTCCATTGCCCGCGGTGCCTTCCCTGCCCACCACCGCAGCGGTGTCCACAGCACCCGCAGCTATAGCTGACGAAGCCTTCAAGGTGGAAGGTTTCGCCACCGCATCACTTTTCTTCTTGGGCGCCATTGACAACATAGAAGGTGATGAAGATTGACGCGCTGGTTGCTGCCTCAGATTGGCGCAAGCAACGCCTCCTACCGGGTGCGCCAAAGATGTCAGCGTGGAAGCACGATCACCTATGGGGCAGGGGTGCCCCTTTGTCGTTCGACAAGGGGACAGTCACATTACACAAAGAGTAGAAACAACAGGATAGCGCGGCAATGGACACCTCTCTTTTTCCCAGGTTCGGGCCACTTTGCAGCGTAAAACCCTAGTCCTACTATGGTGGATTGATCTGGAGGAACATGAAGACGCGACGAGCTCAAGCCCGACAAGTGTGCTTCGGAGGGACCAACTCGCACGTACAAGTTTTGACGGGTTGAAAATGTTCGAACCCTTTGTTGGGTTGCCTCCGGCCTCCTTTTATAGCTTAAGGGGCGACCACACTGGCAAAATAGCCATTATGGTATGATTAGATAGCTAATAATTCTATCATACCTAACTCTGGTAGTTAGAACAAAACGCATTAAATGCACTACTAGGTGTCATGCTTTGGTTGAAGCCCGGCAAGCCTACCGCGCCGCTTATCCATCTTCTCCCTATTAGCGTGACACGCCATCCGGACGGGTGTCAATAAAGCTAATCTCCTCTTTACCAAGCTTCCACGTGTCTGGTAGGATCCACCTAGCCACTCGAGAGCTCGACACCACACCGATTAGTGACTCGCGTACGATGAGGTGGAGCATTGGCATCTTGGCGAAGGCCTGCCAAGATCCGATCTTGATGGCCCCGGGAACCTTGCCAAGGCGATCTAGACTTCGTCCTGAGGGGTGGTCTCGGCCCAGCTGGGTTCTCCTGCCCGACAAGGAAGTCCTTCCCGAGGTGTTCTCTTACAGACTTGATCTTCTTAGTGCACTCCTTGATCTCACGGAGAGCAGTTTCTCTCGCTTAGCTTGTGTGCACAAGTCCGGGTGGCAAACATAAATGTTTGTTGCACCGATAATATATATGGAAGTTGGTTGTTACCATGTTGTACACATTTTCATCTCCACATTCGATGGTTATTCATCACATTTCGCATCCTTATGTTAGCGTTGATGCCATCCATGTCTAAACCATGGTTTTTTCAGGATGGTTAACACCCGAAGCACCCCCGCTGCCACCCATGAGTAGGGTGAGGGTAGTGGGGCCATGGATGGGAACCTTCCCCATCCACCCTCCCTGGCGGAGGTCATGCTTGAGGCAGAGAGGAACAAGCGTGAGACCAAACGCTTGTTTGAGCGCATTGAGCATAACACCGCTTTCCAGCGCAATGTGGTGGTGTCCATCCACAACTTTATCAAACTACAACCATCTATTTTCCATCACTCAGTTGAGCTACCTGATGCTAACGACTGGCTCTGTAGGATCACCAACAAGCAGCATTCTATGAACGTGGCTGAAGGAGACAAGGTCACCTATGGTACCTATCACTTGGGGGGTCCTGCCAGTCAATGTTGGGCCAACTATGACACCATGATTCCAGCTGGCCAGATTCCTACCTGGAGAGACTTCACCAAGTGATTCCATGAGCATCACATCCCTTAGGCCCTCATGGACCATAAGAGGGAGGAGTTTTGTAATCTTGTCCAGGGCAAGATGACTATTGATGCTTAGAACAGAGAGTTTGGGAACCTCGCCCGCTATGCTTTAGAGGAGGTGTCCACGGATGCCAAGAAGCAGGCTAGGGTCAGGAAGGGGCTGAACCCTGAGTTGCGCCATGAGCTTCATTTACACGATTGTGCTACCTCCAGGGTCTTGTGAACAAGGCCATTAATGCGAGACAAGATAGGCTACCTATGAGTCGTCTCACAAGCCTTCACATGATATTGGTCCTTCTTCTGGTTCGGGCTCTCCGAAGCACTGGATATTGGTGCCTAACATAGGTCTTCCACCACATTACACACCGAGGTCAACCGATGTGGCGCCTCGCCCAGTTCAGCAGTACCCACCACCCAGGCAGTATTGTGGACCACCTACCAATGCGGGTCCACGCCCTTCTTCCGTTACTTGCTTCAAGTGTGGACAACCAGGGCACTATGCACGTGGTTGCACTCAAGACAGGTCTTCTCCACCCCCTACTGGGAAGTCGTTGGTCGTGGTAAGCCAATAAGCATGTCGTTCTACGCCAAGTCAACCACCGTAGGACGTAGTCAGGTGAACCACGTTTCACCTAAGGAAGCTTATGATGATCCTAACATCGTGCTTGGTACGCTTCTTCTTAATTGTCATCCAGCATTCGTTCTTTTTTATACTGGAGCATCTTATTCTTTCATCTCTGAAAGTTATGCCACCTTGCACAACATGACATTTTGTGATATGCCTGTTCCACTAATCATTCAAACTCCTGGTTCTAACTGCCAAACTTCTAACATATGCCACGGAAATGAAATTCTTGTTGATAGACTTGTTTTCCTTGCATCAACACCATCTTGGGTATGCACTGGATGTCAGCTCATTTTGCCAAGATTGATTGTTTCACTAGGTCCATTTAGCTTACACATCCATCTAGCAAGATAGTAACTGTCTCCACTAGAATTACAAAGCGTCAGCTCTATTCACTTAATGATAGTCCTCTCCCAGACCTTGAAGATATCCCGGTAGTCTGCGACTTTCGGATGTCTTTCCAGAGCAACTACCAAGCATTCCACCTGACAAGGATGTAGATTTTGTCATAGATCTCATCCCAGGAACCACCCAAATTTCTATGAGACCTTATAACATGGCACCCTCAGAGCTAGCTGAGCCTAAGAAGTAGCTTGATGAGTCCTTGCAAAAGGGTTCCATCTGTCCTAGTGTCGGATTCCGAGTTCCGCAGAACCTTCAGAGGTCCGAACTCTAGAGTGCATGCGAAGAACTCGTCCTCCCCAGTCTGCCTACTTGCTAATCTCATAGCCTAGCTCGATGAACTGAATGGAAAAGAGAGATGGCAGTTTACCCAGGTTCGGGCCACCTTGTGCTGTAAAACCCTACTCCTTTGTGGTGGACTGGCCTCAAGGGGATGAGGATAAAGTAGTACAGTGGCAGAACAACCTCAGGAGGAGGAGTGTTCTTGTGCTCGATGAGCTGGTGGGTGTGAGGATGATCTAAATGATCTGTCTGTTCTATGGTGGTGGTGCTGCCCTATTTATAGCGGCCTTCGTCCTCTTTCCAAAATGAAGGCTGGAAGGGATCCCACAGTGGCCAAATCCGAAGGGAGACAACTAGTACACGCTATCCTAACAAAAGAAGTCTTCGCCGACAAAAGACTCTGGTCGTGACGCTGGGGTGGGCTCGGTGATGACCTCCATCCTAATGTCCTGGCGGTCTTGGTCTTATTGCAGGGGAATGAAAACGTTTGGTTGATTCCTTGGGACTCCGCGCATGTGCTTGCCTCCTTATCACCAAAGAGGAAACTGGTACACTATGCCCGCTGGCGCCCACCTAGCCTTGGTCATCATGGCTCATGTCATCTTGATCTTGCGAGGTGAGCCTTGCATAGAAATCTCCGCTCCTCAGGAGCCAGCCTGGAGAGACTGCTCCTTGTGTAGGTCTTGGTGTCGTGTACCTCGCGAGGGTCTTCAGTTGTTGATGTTAAAGCTGGGCCATACCAAGCCGTCGATGGAGCCATGCCGTGGGCCGCAGGCAGGCAAGTCTGGGTACCCTCATTCCCAGAATACTGACAATAGCCCCCGGGCCCTAGGAGCGCTCGAACTTGTCTTCGAGGTGAAGCCAAAGGGCAAGTGAGCAGCGCCGCGGGCCCTAGCCGCCTCCGGCCTCGGTCGACGAATGGCGATTGATGGGACGTGGGCATCTCCTCTTCCCCACACTGCCTCGGCAACCGTTCGACTTAACGAGACACTGCTGCATGCATAGGGGAAACCATCATTGTGTGGGATCGTGGAGGCCGGCGGTTGGCCTCCCTCTGGCTATAAATGATAGGAGGGGCAGAGCCCGCCTCGCTCATCTCCATCTTCTTGCCACCCGCTCCTTCTTCCTCCTTGTCCCATCATCTTGCTACAGTTCTCATGGCACCGACGAGGAAGTTCTCCGCTGTTGAGAAGGGGAAGGCCCCCAAGGAGAGGCCCGGCTCACCGCCACCCAAGAGAGGGCGTGCCCGCCCCCGCAAGCATGCTGCAACCCCGGCGGTGGCACCTCGGGTGCGCGGGCACACTTCTTTGGGGGAGGCGTCGCTTTCTGCGACCGTGGCGATGCTTGTTCTCGAGGTGGGAGCCACCAAGGACACCCCCTACAATGAGGGGAGGCGTGCTATCGTTGCCCGGCCTCCTCGGCCGGGCATCCACTTGGCGGATGTGTTCCCTGATTTCCTCGTATGGTTGGAGTGGCCGGACCGCACCTGGCTCCTGCTCCTGTGCTTCCTCGCGGGTGAGCTGCCGATCGCAGGGCTTCATGGCCTCCGGCTGCAGGATGATGGCTGCTGCAGCAAGGCTTCGCGGGTTGGGTTCGAAGTCACCGCCGCCAGTAACGCGTCCTTGACCCGCGGCTGGCAGGCATTTGCCTACGCGCGTGGCCTGAGTAGGAGGTGCACCCTCCACTTCAAGTATGATTGCCTCCCTACCCTCTATGTTAGGGTGTTTGGAGAAGATGGACATTACACGGGGTCCAGCCCCAAAGACGGCAGCAACAACGATGAGCTTGGCCTTGACGACAGCCATGACGATGCCGAGGGTGAGCTTTCCCTTGGCGACAGCCGCGCTTCCTTCAGCAGCGGCGGCTCCTCTTCCGACGAGAGCATGAGCAGCGGAGGCTACGACCAGCCGACACGTCGCCGGGCTCACATCATGGAAGGTGGCAGGTCATCTCATCGCCACGCGTCGGTGAAGCGGGAGGAAGGCTCGGACTGAGCCCGGGGGTGGGCGGAGCCTGGCCTTGGGAGCTGATGTGGTCGCGCGGGCCATGTTTGTTTAACCTTTCCATTCTCCTGCATTTTGGAAAAAGGGGAGGGCCCCGCTAGGGCATGTAATGAACCATGTCACTTATGGCTCTATGCTACGCTTATTGTTTTGATGTTACGCCATGATATCTGTGCTCTGAGTAGGTGCGGTAGGGTAACTTAGCTTGACATGCTCGCAGTAGTTTACCACCTTGCGAGGGTGCACCCTTCGGCATCTGGTGAAGCTCCCTTCCCAACGACTCAAGAGCCATCGGCCTTAGGACACATCGTAGAGCAGCAGAGTTGTTAGAAAGTTTGAGGTGGTGCCTTGTTCTTCCTCGCGCGGGCCCCCAGACATGATTTACTTGTGGCTTAGTGCACCGCGTCGTGCTGCCTTGGGGGCACAGACTTAAGAGGGTGCGCATGTCCACGAGCTCATTTGAGTGCGTCTCACGGGGATTAAAGAAGTCGTGGCTTCAGCGAGGTGTGCTCGCGGTACGGGCGAACCCAAACGCGCACACTTGCCTAGCCCCCACATGCGTGACGCGTGAGGAGGAGCGACGGGAAACTGCCACTCTTCCTGGGCCAAGACTGAGAGGAGAGCGAAGTAAGAGCAGAAAAAATCCAACTCAGCGAATGCAAAAGAACACAAAAACTCCAAATTCCATTAAGAAGCTACAAACCAACTACAGAAAGCAAGCAAAAGAACAGTCGTGTTCGGCACCTAGTGTAGCCTTCTCACCAGCGCGGAGCTAAGTGATGCCACTAGGACGTGGGAGGGAGCCCCCGTGAGGCCCGCAGACAACACTCATGAGTCTCTGGTGCATGTACAGCCTCACTCATTATTATGTGAGAGTGTCACGAGCAGAGACCTTCATAGGCACGGGGCCTTGCTTCCCGGGTAGAACTTCCGGAGGTGCTGGATGTTCCAGGCATTCGGGATGAGGATCTCGTCCTGCGTCTCCAGGAGCACGGCGCCAGACCTGGACACACGGGCAATCCTGAACAGGCCCTCCCACATGGGTGAGAGCTTATGCAGCCCCTCCCTGGAGAGCACCCGCCTGAGGACAAGATCACCCACCTCTAGCATCCTGGAGCAGACGCTGTGGTACTGGTACCGCTGCAGCACCTGCTGGTACCTCACTCCTTGGAGTGAGGCTTGAAAACAGCGTTCCTCCCCAGCACGATGTCCATCCCCCACGAGGCGTCCTGGCGTGCCTCATACAACTCCAAGACCTGCGCGGAGCGATGCTTGACCTCGTGTGGGAGAACTACTCCGGCTCCATAAACAAGGAAGAATAGAGTCTCGCCTATTGGCCTGGTAGTGGTGGTGTGGATGGACCACAACACGAACTGAAGCTCATCCAACCAGCCCCTGCCGCAGGCCTCGAGCTTCTCAAGACCTCTGCGTTGGCGCGCTCGGTTTGGCCGTTGCTCCTGGGGTGTGCCATCGAGGCGTAGCATATGTGCTTTCCAAGGTTAGCACAATATGTTCTGAAGAGGTTGCTAGTGAACTGTGAGCCGTCGTCGGTGATGATGAGATTAGGGATCCCGAACCGGCTCAGGAGGCCCTTGATGAACTTGACTATCGAGCCGACTGGGATGGTGCAGAAAACCTCCACCTCCGCCCACTTGGTGAACTTGTTGATGACGACGTAGAGGTAGTGGTAGCCCCCGGGCGCTCGAGGCAACTGTCCCAGGATGTCCAACCCCCAGACTATGACAAGACATGAGAGCGGGATGGTCTGGAGACCCTGAGAGGCTTGGTATGGAACTGGCAGGCTTCACATTATCTCACTAGATCGATGGCATCATTGTGTGTCGTGGGCTAGTAGAACTCGCTGCAGAACGCCTTGCCCACGAGGGTGCGCGATAATGAGTGATGCCCACATTCCCCATCGTGTATGTCGGCCAACAGCTCACATTGCAGAGAAACATCGTTTGGCCGTTTCCGATAGAGCTCACCGTCCTAAATGCAGTAGGTAGTGGCCTGTCGAGCCACGCGCTCCATGTCTTAGTCCTTCTCCAGCAGGGTTCCTTGAATCAGGTACGCATTGAGCTCTTTGGTCTAGCACCCCTCTTGTGGCTCGAGCACAAGCAGTTGATGCGCTCCCAAGGATGGGCCGCAAGCGGATGCTCTCGAGAGGGGTGCTGGGGGGAGCTCCTCCTGAGGCAATGTTGGTTCCGCAGTAGGAGGGGTTGCTAAAGGCTTGAAGAGTCGATCCTAGAAGACGCCAGGCTCCCGAGGCAGGCGCTGGGATGCCCTCTTGGCGATGTCGTCAACTTCCTTGTTCGTGTCGTGCAGCACATGCTGCAGTTCCAGGCCCAAGAATTGTTTCTCAATTTTGCGTACCTCCGCAAGGTATGCCTCCATGTGCTCGTCCTTCGGCTTGTATACTTTGTTGGAGAAGTAAACGAGGATCTAGGAGTCCCCCTTGCTGGTGAGGTGCTTCACTCCCAAGGCTGCCGCAGCCTGGAGACGGGTGATCAAGCCTTCGTACTCAACGATGTTGTTGGGGACCTTCTCGCCCTGCTAGAAGCAGAGCTGCACGATGTAGTAGAGCTTGTCCTGGGTGGGCGTGATGAGCCTGGCTCCAGCCCCTGCGCCCTAATGCGCGAAGGCTCCATTGAAGTACATGACCTAGTCATCTGATTCCTCGTTTCCTGGTGAGAGGGGTTGGTCCTCGCCCGCTTCGGGGCTGGGTACGCCAGTCCATTCCGCAAAGAAGTCGACAAGTGCAGCACCATTGATGACCCTAGTGGTGCTGAACTCCAACTGGAATGCCTGCAATTCGATGTTCCATTCGGCGACTCTCCCTGCAGCATTGGGCTCCGCAACACTCTTTCCAGTGGTTAAGCCACGACAACTTTGATGGGGTGGCCTTGGAAGTAGTGGCGTAGCTTGTGGGAAGCGACAATGAGTGCGAGAAAGAGCTTTTGCGGCATGGGGTAGTGCTCCCGCGCATCGCGTAGTACTATGCTGTCGAAGTACACCAGGTGCTCAACGAGGGTAGAAGGGTCGGTGGGGTCTTGTACCTCCTGAGGTTGGAGGGCCTCAAGAGCTTGGTCGTTTGTTGGGGCAGCCAGGGCCTTGGGAGCACCGTCCTGAGGAGGTCATCTATTGGTGCTGCTGAGGCCTCTAGAGCACCGTCCTGAAGCTGGGCCATCTTGACCGGGTCCATGGTGTCGCTGGGCGGGCCCTTGGCCTGACACTCTTCCCGGATGGCCACTAGCGTTGCGCTGGCAGAGTGAGGTGTGGCAGCTAGGTAAAGCACCAAAGGCTCAAGAGGACACAACGATACCATCACTGGTGGGCTGATGAGGTATCTCTTAAGGTCTTGGAATCCCGCGTTAGCCTCCGGAGTCCACTCGAACAGCCCCTTCTTTCTCATCAGCTTGAAGAACGGAAGGGCGCGTTCCCCCAGCTTGGAGATGAAGCGCCCAAGCAAGGTCACACAGCCCGCCAACTTTTGCATTTCCTTGAGAGTTTATGGCGGGCTCATCCTTTCTATTGCCTTGACCTTCTCTGGGTTTGCCATGATTCCCCTGTGTGACACCATAAAGCCCAGCAGCTTGCTAGAGGAGACGCCAAACACACATTTCTCCGGGTTGAGCCGTAGATCCACCTTGCACAGACTAGCAAATGTTTCTTCCAGGTCCTCGATAAGGGTCCTTGCCTCCCAATACTTCACCACTACGGCGTCAATGTAGGCCTCGGTGTTCCGGCATTATGCATCAGCCGCTGGCCCAGAGCGATGTGCATCAGCTGCTGGAAGGTTGCTCCAGTGTTACGCAGTCCAAATTGCATGCAGGTGTAGCAACACACCCCTCATGGGGTCAGGAAAACCATCCTCTCAACATTTTGCACCGCCATCTTGATTTGGTGATAGCCTGAGAAGGCGTACATGAAACACAGCAGGTCGCACTCGGCGGTGGAGTGTACGATCTGATCGATATGTGGAAGTAGAAAGGGGTCTTAAGGGCAAGCCTTGCTGAGGTTGGTGAAGTCGATGCACATGCACTCTTTTCTGCCCTTCTTGGGGATGATGACCAGGTTTGCCAACAATTCTGGGTACCACACCTCCCGAATTACACTAGCATCTTGCAGCTTGCAGGTCTCTTGGACGATGAACGACGACTTCTCTATGAACTGCTATCGCGCCTTGTGCTTCACTGGTCATGCATTGGGGCACACCCTTAAGTGATGCTCGATTATTACCCTCAAGACCACAACCAGGTCTTTGGGCTCCCATGCGAACACTTCCTTGTTCACGTGTAAGAAGTTGACCAACGCCTTTCCTTGATTTGGAGATAGGTTGGCACCTGATGCCCCATCTTCATCGATCGGCACCTTCTTCGTCTCGGCCCGACCTTGGGAGAACAGCTGCTTCTTCTATGCTAGTGCATCCCCCGGGACCTCTGGGGCCCCTCCCTCGGCTGGGCGCGCTGCTGCCTTTGCCCTGAAGGCGAGCTTCAGGGCCAACAACATGTCCTATGTGTCTCCTGCCACGTTGAGGACGCTGTTGTTTCCAGGCATCTTCATGTGGTTGTAGGTAGGGTGAGTCACTTCCATGAACTTGGCCAGGGCCGGGTACCCGAGGATGGCGTTGTACGGGACGCTGATACAGGTGATGTCGAAGTCTATAAGCTCGGTGCGGTCGCGGGTGATGAAGGTGACGGGGAGGCAGATCTGCTCGAGGGGGATAGTGGAGCCATCGACAAATCCAGAGAAGGGATTCGTAGGGCGGAGCCGGGCACATGAACCAAGCCGAATGCTTCTCGTGAGAGGACGTTGAGGCTGGCTCCACCGTCGATGAGGGTTTGGTGACCGCCACGTTGTAGATGCTGGGGGTGCAGAGCATCGGGAGCGCACCGGCGCCGGCTGTGACCACGGGGTGGTCCCCAGAGTCGAAGATGAGGTCGGCCTTTGGCGCCGCCCAACCTGGCAGTGCCGCCTGCTTCCCATGGAGCACGCCTGCCTGGCAAAAGAATTGCTTGATGTGGCGACCCGAGGGTGGCGCCTGCGAACCACCGAGGAGGGCTGCAACAGCGTGGGCCGCCGGTGCCGTGAAGCGCGTGACAAAGAGGCCGCGTAGATCCTCCCAGGAGGCCACAGAAGATCCTGGCAAGCTGAGCAGCCAGGCACGCGGCGCGCCTGTGAGCGCCATGGGGAGCCAGTTGGCCATGACTTTGTCATCACCGCCGGCTTCCCACACAGCCTCCTCGTAGGCTAGGAGAAAACCTGCCGGGTCCGCCGCGCCGTCATAGCGAGGCGACATCTCCGGCCTGAACTTGGGTGGCCACTACACTCGCTGTAAGGTGGGGGTGAAGGCCTGGAGACCCATGGCGCCTTCGTGCACGCCCGTGGACCTAGCTGGAGGAGTGGCGCGTCCGCCATGAGAGCTGAACGGCGTGGGCGGAGTGCGGCGGACGGAGAAGCGAAGCTTCGATGCACCCCTACCTGGCGCGCCAAATGTCAAATTTCGGGTTCCGCAAACCCTTGACAGGTTCGAACTCTGGGGTGCGTGCGAAAAACTCGTCCTCCCCAATCTGCCTACTCTCTAATCTCACAACCTAGCTCGATGAACTGAATGGAAAAGAGACACAGCGGTTTACCCAGGTTTGGGCCACCTTGCGGTGTAAAACCCCACTCGTGCTTTGTGTTGGATTGGCCTCGAGGGGCTGAGGATGAACTAGTACAGTGGGAGAACAACCTCAGGAGGAGGAGTGTTCTTGTGCTCGATGAGATGGTGGGTGTGAGGATGATCTGAATGATCTGTCCCTTTCTACGGCGGTAGTATTTCCCTATTTATAGGGGCCTTGGTCCTCTTCCAAAAATGTAGGCAGGAAGGGATCCCACAGCGGCCAAATTTGAAGGGAGACAACTAGTACACGCTATCCTGACAAAATTAGTCTTTGCCTGCAAAAGCCTATGGTCATGATGCTGGGGTGGGCTCAGCGATGACCTCCTTCCTGCCGTCCTGCCATTCTTGGTCTTGTTGCACGGGAATGGAAACATTTGGCTGATTCCTCGGGACTCCGCGCCTGCGTTAGCGTCCTTAGGACCAAAGAGGAAACTAGTACACTATGCCCCCTGGCGCCCACCTGGCCTTGGTCGTCATGGCTCATGTCATCTGGATATCGCAAGCTGAGCCTTGCATAGAAATCTACGCTCCTCGAGAGCTAGCCTAGAGAGACAACTCCTTGTGTAGGTCTTGGTGTCACCCGCCTCGCGAGGCTTGGCACCTCGCGAGGGTCTTGAGTTGTTGATGTTGAAGTTGGGCCATACCAGGTTGTCGATGGTGCCATGACGTGGGCCACAGGAAGACAAGGCTGGGTACCCCGATTCCCAGAACACCGACACCTAGTTCTTCTCCTTGGGCTTGTCATGTCCTCTTCGTTAAGAAGGTTGGAACGGATCGGATGGTTGTAGATTATCGTCCCATTAATTTTGTCACGATAAAGAACAAGTATGTGCTCCACAGGATCAAGGACCTGTATGATCAGTTGGCTGGATCCTTAGTCTTCTCTAAGATGGATTTGAAGTTAGGTTATCATCAAATAAATATCAGAGAAGGGGACATCCCTAAGACAGATTTTGTTACTCATAATGGCCAATACGAGTACACCGTTGTGTCCTTCAGACTAACCAATGCTCCAGCCACATTCTCCCATTTGATGAACTCGATCTTCATGGAGTACTTACATAAGTTCATCATGGTTTACCTTGATGAAATTCTTATTTACTCGAAGAACGAGGAAGAGCATGCTGAACATCTTAGACTTCTGCTAGAAAAACTCTGAGAGCACGGCCATTATGCCAAGTTCTCCAACTGCAAATTTTGGTTGCTAGAGGTGACCTATCTAGGCCACGCAATCTCTGGTAAGGGCATTTCTATCAACCCCAAGAAAATTCAGACTATTCTTAATTGGACTCCGCCTAAATTAGTCAACAAGTTAGCGGTTTTCTTGGTCTAGCAAGCTACTGTCGCCGCTTTGTTGAGAAATTCTTGAAAGTTGCCAATCCTCTCACTAAACTCCTCAAGAAAGATACAAAGTTTGTGTGGTTCACATAGTGCGAGATAAGTTTTCAGGAACGCCTGACTTCTACTAGTGTAATTATTTCACAGCGATGCCTTGTGACAGGGACTAGGTTGAATAGTTATGTAGGATTGTCATGTGATTTCCTAGGCATCTCAACATCTGTATCCACAGGAGGATAATTATCCTACACATGATCTAGAGCTTGCAGCCAGAGTCCAAGCACTTAAGACATGGCGACATCACCTTCTTGTTAATCATTGCAAGATTCACCCAAACGGATCCGAATCTCAGGCAGAGACGTCGGGTCAAGTTGATCACAGATTATGATGTGGGCATAACCTACACCCTAGGCAGGCCACTATCATGGCTGATGCATTGAGTCGTAAGTCCTATTGCAACAATCTCATGTTGCATTAAGGCCAACCATTTCTCCACAAGGAATTCCGTATGCTTAACCTTCACATTATTCCTCGTGGGTACCTTTCTACCTTGGTGGCGAAACCGACTCTTAAGGATCATATCATAGCTGCCTAGAAGTAGGATACATGAATTTCCCAGATCAATAAACACCTTAAGAAGGGATTAGCTGGTAGTTTTTCTTTAGATGATTGAGGTGTTATTTGCTTTGAGAGCCGCTTGGTGGTTCCCAAGAACCAACATCTACGCCAGTTGATCATTAAGGAGGCTCACGAATCTTCCCTCACGATTCATCCCGGTAGTACCAAGATGTATCAGGACCTATGCCAAAGGTTTTGGTGGATTAAGATGAAGAGATAAATTGCTCAGTTCATTGCTAACTATGACATTTGTTTTCGCGTTAAGGCAGAGCATCAGAGGCTTGCTGGCACCCTTCATCCTTTAGCTATTACTGAGTGGAAAGGGGATAATGTTGGTATGGATTTCACCGCTGGCTTTCCGATGACCAAGAAAGGGAATAAGGCAATCTTCATGGACATTGATCATCTTTCCAATGTGGCTCACTTCCTACCTATTAGAGAGAGTATCATTGCTAGTAAGCCAACTGACTTATATATTTCTTGGATAGCGTCACTACATGGTGTTCCACTAGAGATCAATTCTGACTGTGGTAGTCTTTTCACTTCTCATTTCTAGGCGAGCTTCCAGACTGCCATGGGATCCCATCTTTCCTTCAGTAGCGCTTTCCACCCTCAGTCAAGTGGTCAGGTGGAAAGGGTCAACCAAATTCCCGAAGACATGCTAAAAGCTTGCGTTGTCTCATTCGGTGTGGATTGGGAGACGTGCCTTCCTTTTCACCAAGTTTGCTTATAACAATAGCTACCAATCCAGTCTGAAGAAAGCACCCTCAAGATTCTTTATGGACGAAGATGTCGAACACCTTTGAACTGGTCTGAAACCAGTGCAAGAAAATTCTTTGGACCGGATATGATCCAGGAGACAGAAGAGCAAGTTCGCATCATTCATGAGAATCTGAAGACAACCCAGTATCGTCAAAAGAGCCAGTATGATTGTTGTCATAAGGAAGTGATTTATGATGTTGACAAGAAGGCTTACATTCGAGTTACTCCTTTGAATGGTACCCATCATTCTGGTATCAGGGGAAAATTGGCTCCTTGTTACATTAGTCTGTTTCATAGTCATGCTAGACAAGGATAGGTTGCCTACTAATTGGAACTACCCCCACATCTTTCTAGAGTCCATGATGTCTTCCACATCTCTCAACTCAGGTGTTGCTTCTCGGATCCCATTCGCTGATAGAGCATGAAATGCTTGATTCTCCAATATAATCTCACGTATCAAGAGTACCTAGATTGTATTCTTAATCAAGAAGAGCATAGCACTTGACGTTGGAACATCAGGTTTCTCAAGGTTCAGTGGTCTCATCATTCTGAAAAAGAGGCCACCTGGGAGCGAGAAGATCGTCTCCGACTTGAGTAACCACACTCTTCTCGACTAACCCTAAATCTTGGGACGAGATTATTTTGAGTGGTAGCAACTTGTCACAACCCTAGTTCTGGTAATGCACTAGGCTAGCATACATGTATTGCATCATGTTTAAATTTCAAAGAAACTTGAAATGGGGATTGCATAAACTCTAGCACCACATTAACAAACTAGGTTCTACTAAAAGAAATTTCAATTAAACCAAAATGCCCTTCAAAAATGTTTATGATTTAGGGAAAAAGGTGAAATCCCTAACCATAAATGATGCACATTTTTGCATGATCAAAATGAGCTCTAGATTAATTCATATGATATTTGAATTGGGGCCATTTAAATGCTATATGTATTTAAACAACTCCAAGTAATTTAAAACTTGCAGAGGGCCTCTGGAATAATTTAGTGTTAGGCCACAATTTTTTTCAAAGTAATCTAAAATGTATTAGTGCCTAAAATGAAACAAAAAAGAAAAGAAAAATAGAAAACAGAAAGAAAGAGAGAATACTTACAGCCCACCTACCTGGCCCAATACTATGTGGCCCACTGGCCCACCAGTGTCGTCGTCCTCATGTGCTAGTCAGCCAAGCATGTGGCCGACGCGTGCTCGCACACAGCTCGACATGCCACCAAGTTGCCTGCCTGTGTCTCGGCAAGCGCAACACCGCGGATAGACTCATGGGTGTCGTCCCGACCGGGCCATCCTCTCCATTCGTCTCCTTGCCATCTCCCTCGCTTTCCCCCACCATGGCCGAGCTTGCCACGCATCCACCATCGTGAACCACCGCGTCCACCGTGCTTCCCTCACCTTCTCGTCGTGTACTTGAGCTTCGCCCTCCTCCGCTACGCCACCTCAACCGAGCTCGAACGCGCATTTGCCCTGCATTGCCATCTGCACCGCCTTTTTCTCCGTTCGTCCGCTGAGATCGCCCACGTCTACGCGTCGTCCCCGGGCCATCCCCGAGACCGCTGATCTGCTCGCCGAGTTCACAGTGAGCCCTTGTGTTGATACCCTCTAACCCCGTGGTCTTTTGCTCACTCTAGTTGTTATTTCCATCGAGGTCGATGTGCACCGCTGTCAGCACCGGCTTTCCAATAAAACATTTATTGAAAAACCAACTACTTTATCAGACCAGTATAGAAGAATCCTCCTTACTAGTAGATAAATCCTTGATACAGAAATCCATAAGTACTAAATATTATACAAGGTTGAGCTGAGGCTACTCAACAATTATTACAAGCATGCCGATATTATACATAAAGGTGGATATGACACAAAGGGTATGGTGGCATAACTACTAACTCGTAATAAAAGTGGTGGTGGATATGTCACAGTGAAGTGGGCGACATGACTCCAAAATCTTACAGCTCATCAAGCGTTGGAGTGAGGCTCGATGATTTTACTATGGTAGAGGAAGCGTATATAATACAACTGACCAACTCCAGGATCGCACGGGACTGACTGGGACTCCTCTAGGCATCGGACTCGCTATCATACTCTTCATCCATAGGATCGCCTTTGTCAACATCTAGCCAAATCAACAAGCCACGTGAGTACTTTGAATGTACATGTAAGACAGTTTGGACATAAGATATCACAAAGGCAAACATGATGCACATGAGCAGACTAGTAATGTGCACTCAGATAATAAATTTG
Organism: Triticum monococcum; assembly: GCA_034509565.1. Lineage (NCBI taxonomy): Eukaryota > Viridiplantae > Streptophyta > Magnoliopsida > Poales > Poaceae > Triticum > Triticum monococcum. Next base: position 292,995,837 of record CM067842.1, read on the forward strand.
CACTACATGTTAAATAAAAAGGAAGTCAGGCGGTATTCCTCCCAAAATCCCAATAAAATAGTTGAAGATCGATTGGGTGTCTGAAGGGACGCCTCGAAAGGTAAAATAACTTAGCATGCCGCAGTCGGGCGTCAGGACGACACCACATAAAGGGCTTATATTGAAACGTAAATGACCGTACATGCCACAGTCGGACGTCTAAGCGACATCTCAAAAAGGGCTTATAATGAAAGTAAATAACAAGGATGCCACAGTCGGACATCTGAGCGACATCACATAAAGGGCTTATATCAAAAGTAAATAACAAGAATGCCACAGTCGGACGTCTGAGTGACATCACATAAAGGGCTTATATCAAAAGTAAATTAAAAGAATGCCACAGTCGGACATCTGAGTGACATCACATAAAGGGCTTATATCTCATCATCCGAATTCAAGTAGCTCAGGAAGGTAACATCATCCCACGGAATACTCGGTACATGATAATAAACTGGTTAGTCGATCCACAGGAATAACATTCAGCCGGGTTTACCACTCTCAGTTTCATGCTTATTCTCCAGAGTGTCACTAAGACTGACACTGAGACTGATACTGAGATTGACACTAATATGTTGATCAAAGTCCTTGACCATGGACATGGTTACTCGAATGGTTTTGACTCTACAGAGTTTGTACTCTTTAACCACAGCCAACGGATTTCAGTAGTCACAAAGGACTAGTTCCGTTTACGATATTTTAGGAGAAACACATCTAACCAGTACACACCCATTCCACATCCCGCTGCCAGGAATCACCCTAGGCAACGTTCAAGAAAAACTCTAAGACGAGGAGGCTACAACCTCGAATAACATGGGATCAAATTTATATCGCGCGCTCTAAGGGGTGCCCCCCTCTCGGTCCCAAACGGAAACACCCGTGCCCCCTGACCGGATGACGGGCTTTAATCAAGGGCCATGGAACCCTCGTCACGGCCCCTCTATTTGGTGTGTACCAGGAAAGAGGGTTGCAACTGACTAAACCGCATTCCTTGTAGAAGACATGTGGCGGCACGAAAAGGGGACGAACGGGGACAAGACTTGGTCCACGTTAATACTGGAGTTAAATTGTTGACATAAAACTGGCATGCTTCAACAATACCAGCCTGCAGCCTATCATGCCACCACATGATCAGGTTATCTCACCATCATATGAACACATCAAATTTCTAAGCTCACATGCAGCTTGCTTTGCATGAAATATAACATTAAAAATGCTTATATATACATGTCATGAGAAAACCACTCAAGCAATCATGAAAAACCACTCATCATATCAAAGGTTCAAACATGCATGCCTGGTTCGGAGTAGTCGTAGTCTAGCTCGGAGAAGTTTGCGGCTCCGTCACCTCCTTTGGAATCTACGTTATAAAATAAATCGGAAACTAATGTAAATACAGTGCGTGCATAAAAATTGTTCCAAATATTTTTCAAATAAATATGATAAAAAATTAGATAGAAAAATAAAGATGACAGAAAAAGAATCATCTCAAAATCATCTTTTGTTTAAAAGTTATAAAGGTTTTACTCCATGGACTAATCTGTGATGAAACAGAAACTTTCCAGGGGCTTGTTTGGAAAAACAGAAAACACTTCAGTTGGAATACGCCTCTAGAGGGGAAAACGTATCCGGGCCGAAGGTGCCAAGGGAAACGGTTCGAAGGGGGAGGGTGAGGCTGATGAGGGGGTCCCACCTGTCAGTTTGAAATTCAGAACAGAGTCCCACCGGCGCCTGAGGCTCGCGGTGGTCGCCAGCGTCGATCCACGGCGAGGTAGGGGGAGTGGAAGGTACCTACGGACTCACGGAGTTCTTTCGCGCCTGTGGGTGGTGGAGTTGGTCGTCGGCGAGCACCACATTGATGGCGGCCTCCACTCCGGTGGATGGTGGTTCGATCGAGGATGATTCTCTCCGAAGGGAGCTGCAAACTCCAAATTGAAGCGCCTGTCAGCCAAGCGGGTGCACTAGGATGCTACTGGCACAGTTTGGGGTGTGGGGGTGCACTCACGAGAGAGAATCTTGCCGGAGCCCGAAGCGGATCGGGGCGGCCGGAGTCGGGGAAGAAGGCCTCCTCGAGGTCCTCCTAGCGGCTGGGCGTGGTTCTGGTGAGGTGGAGGAGTGGTGCTGGGTCGAAAGCGAGCTCGAGGCCTCCATTTATAGCCGGCCCGAGGCGGTTGCCGAGAACGGGATTTCTCCCGCAAGTAATTACGGAGAGGTGGTGGTCGAGCTGACGGCTTAGGTTACTGGGCAGCTACGGATTGGTCCACTGGCTCCATTCAACATCTAAGCTTGATCGGATTTGGCCTGCTCTCGTGGCTTCGACGGAATGGAGCTCATGGGCTCGTCAGCGGCAGATAGCGCGCTCTGCGCCTCTCAGGCTACGGCGACGGTTCTGCAGCGCGCATAGAGAAGAGGACGGCCACGCGGAGGCTCCTGGTGGTGTGGGCGGTGCTGGACGGCGCCATACTGCAGGGCTGGCCCCTGCTGGCCGCCACGGGTGGTTCTGCCACCGCGGGAGGCCGTGGGGTTGATGTGACACGTCGCCACCGACGCTCGCGACCGGCCAAACAACCGTGCGACACACTGGATAAGGAGGGGGAACAGTGAGCAAGAGGCCAGGGCAAGCACTGGCGAGATTGACGCCAAGCTCTGAAGAAAACGACACTGACGACTGAAGCTTAACACTGAAACTCTGAATTTGAACAGGAACAGTGCACACCAGCTGTTCGACGAAATGTTTGGCGCACGTGGAAAAAATTTTCTTGAGCTGATACTTCGTGGGATGGCCTCTTGATGCATCCAGAGACCGCCTGAATTTTCTCAGAATTTTTAGAAAAAGAAAAGAATGAATTTGACCAAAAATGGCAAATCTTGTCCAAACTTGAAGCAAGTAAATTTTGAAAAAAAGTGAACTGTGGACCACCAGATCTTGATGGATCTAGGTTGAGGGTACTAAGGAGTAGCTAGGGTAAGTTACTTGGGCTTAGAAACTTAAGGGATCTGGTACCTCCTTTGTAAATCCTAGGAGTCCAAAATAAATTACAGAAAAAGGTTTGAGGATAAAATAAATAGAAATAAAATCTAAAAGAGGTTGAAACTTGCTGGAATTGGATGCTTGGCTTGACCCAAAGTAGGGAGGTAGGTTTTGGAAGAAAGTTTTCTACATAGGCCATGGCAAGAGAGTACTTTTGAATAGGGAAGGATAAAATCCAAAATTATAGGAATTCTTTTTAAAAAGAAAATTTGTAAAACCACCCAAAAGTATTTGTGTTGAGCCAACACAAGATCAAAACCCTCAAGACCAAAAATCAAGGTTGGGAAGAACACATAAAATATTTGTCTTAAAAGAATTTTTTTGAGAAGGAGAGTCTTTTAGAAAAAAAATTTAAATAACCTCCTTCCAATTAATTAAAGAATTTGATAAAAACCAAAGCAAAAAATTTGAAGTGTTACAACCGCCGCCTGAGCACGTTGCGGGCGCTACTCTGGCGACCTTTTGGTGATGCGTCATTGTACGTTGCACTCACCGCACGCCGTAGAGCACCGTTAGCGCACTAGGATGCTCGCTTGCAAGCCGCAACGATGTTCCTGAGAAAACCCGAAATCTGGCAGCCACTTTAGAGCTCGTCGTCGATAATTCCGGCCACCTCAGGCCCAGCTACCGCCACCATTTTGATGTGCCGTTGAGCTAGCTCTCCAATGCACCTAACCGCACGCCAAACGGAGCATCACAAGGAAACTCGAGGCATGTTGTCACACCCCGGATGTAATTTACCTTATATGTATTCCAACTCTTGCCGTTTCCGGCCTAAGTTATTTTATTTTCCTCAGGTTCGGGTTTTTGTCTCCGTGTGTTGTTGCCTTTTCATGCATCTCATATCATGTCATCATGTGCATTGCATTTGCATACGTGTTCGTCTCATACATCCGAGAATTTTCCCCGTTGTCCGTTTTGCATTCTGGCGCTTCTATCTCCCCCGGTGCCCCTTTTCTACCTCTTTTCGTGTATGGGGGTTAAACATTTCCGGATTGGACCGAGACTTGCCAAGCGGCCTTGGTTTACTACCAGTAGACTGCCTGTCAAGTTTCGTGCCATTTGGACTTCGTTCGATACTCCAATGGTTAACCGAGGGACCGAGAAAGCCTCGTTTGTGTTGCAGCCCAACACCCCTCCAATTTGGCCCAAAACCCACCTAACCCCTCTCTATCGTCTAGAGCGTATGATCACGATCGCGTGGCCCCAAACCGCTCCTCATTCTGAGCTTCCTAGCTCCCTCTATGCCTGTAAATAGATCCCCTCACAAAATTCCCGGGTCTCTTCCCCCCTAACCCTAGGTCTTTCCCTCTTCTCACGCGCCGGACAGAGTTCTGCCGACAGACATGTCCGGAGGTCTCCCGCCGCCGCCACGTGGCACTGCCTGAGTGGCCGCCGCCTTCCACTATCGCCGGAGCCCGCCGTGGCCCGTGGCCGGCCCGCCCGCGCCGCCTTCGTCTCCTTGCTCGTGCGCCGCCCAGGAGGCCGACGCCCGCACCGCCACCGTTGCGCATCACCGGCCGAAGCTCGCCACCGGCCTGCCCTGCGAGTACCGCGCCGCCTCGACCACCGTCGCCTTGTTCCTCGCTGCCCGCCTCCAGATCCGGTCGGGAGAGACCGGCCTTGCCTCTCCTTTGCCTCCCCGCCTCCTTGCCGAGCTCGCCGAGGTCCGGTACCTCGCCGGCGACCTTGGGTTCAACCGGTGAAGAGTACCGCGCCGCGCTGCTACGTGTTCCGATCCAGATCTGGGAGTTCTAGGGTTGACTTTCCCCCTCTCCCCTTATTTTTTTGCAATATTCATCATGTCGTATCTCTGCATCAGTAGCTCCGATTTGTGCGTGTAGCATATCAGAATGTTCGTCTCAACGAGTACATAATTTCATCTCATTGCATCATTTTCATTTGAGCTCATATTGATGTCCGAAATGCTGTTGGAAGAGGGCTATGTGATAAAATTGTCAGATCTGTTTTATCAAATAGATATTTTTCATTTTTGCCATGATTAATGTGTCATGATATGCTCCTGACCTCTACATGTGTTTTGTTATATGCCATGCCATCTTTACATAGGTACTTACCATGTATTTTTGTGATATTTTTGGTGACAATCACAAGCTTGCAAAGTAGGGTAATCGGTAATGCTGATTTCATGGACTTAGTTTTTCACTAAGTCCTTGTCCTGATTTTGTCGGTATGCCATATGTTCATGTTGTTTCCTAGTGATCCGTGCCTCACTTGGGGATGATCACTAAGGATGATTTGTTAATATTGTGGTGCTCTATGCATCCATGTCTTTTTTGCATTTATGGAGCAACCTAGCTTGAGTTAATCGAGCTCTACGTTTGCTATATCGTGAATCCTGGCAGATTGTTGTCTTGTTAGCGATTTTTGCCGAGGATGTTGCTATTGATCCGTGCGTGCTATGTTGTTGTTCTTGCCATGTATAGCTTCCATGATATGTATTCTTGATGGGTGTATGCTTAGTTTGTCATGCCATGCTCTGTAGTGAGTGCATCGAGCTCATAAACATGCCTACTCGTTAACTGATTTGCATGCTCCAGTTTTTCACTAAGTCTGAGATCTGTTTATGTTTTTGCCATGTTTAGATGCTTGCGATTGTATTTTATGTTCCATTTTGGCTCAAGGTCACTAAGGAGCTTTTGTTAAGTGCTTTGAGTAGCTTCATGCCATGCCTTGCTTTGCCATGTTACGTCCCTGTAGCATATAGTTTTCATCATGTCTGAAACCTGTTATCATTTGCACTTTTGCCATGCTTGTTTGAACCTGTTAGTCGATGAATTAGCCGTAGCTCAGTGTTCATCTTTTGTCAAGATTCATGAGTGGATCCCTGTATTTTTTTGTCATGTTTGAGTGCTGTAGCATATTTATCTTGATGCATTTAGATGGCTACTTGCTGATTATTGCAGACCGGTGCCATATTCGTTTTGCTTGCCATTTCCAAACCGTGCATCCGATTCCGGTGACCTTTATATCGATTTCAACCGAAATCACCTCACATTTCTAGTGTCACTCTTGGATTTCCATGTTGAGTCCAAGTTCAATCATTCCTTGTCAAATCTTGCATATGTATCACATATCGCATCCCGCATAGCATACCATGTTTGCATCATGTTGTTTGAGCATTGCACATGGTTGATTGTGTTCCTTTTGATTGTTTGTCTTGTTTGGGTAGAGCCGGGAGACGAGTTCACTAACGAGGAGCCCGTTGAGTTTGCTTACGAGGATCAAGTAAACTCTGACAACTTTGTAGGCAAGATGATCATACCCTCGAAATCACTTCTATCTTTGCTTGCTAGATTGCTCGCTCCTTTGCTATGTCTATGCTACGATGCCTACCAGTTGCTTATCATGCCCCCAAATTGCCATGTCAAACCTCTAACCCACCATGTCCTAGCAAACCGTTGATTGGCTATGTTACCGCTTTGCTCAGCCCCTCTTATAGCGTTGCTAATTGCAGGTGAAGATTGGAGATCGTTCCTTGTTTGGAACATGTTTTATTGTTGGGATATCACTATATTATCTTGTTATATTAATGCACCTATATACATGGTAAAGGGTGGAAGGCTCAGCCTTTTGCCTAGTGTTTTGTTCCACTCTTGCCGCCCTAGTTTTCCGTCATATCGGTGTTATGTTCCCAGATTTTGCGTTCCTTACCCGGTGGGGTTATAATGGGAACCCCTTGACAGTTCGCCTTGAATAAAACTCTTCCAGCAATGCCCAACATTGGTTTTACCATTCGCCACCTAGCCTTTTTCCCATGGGTTTTGTGCACTCAAGGGTTGGTCCAACTGAGTGATGTCCGGGGCTACCAGGGGCAACTCTGGGCTGGCCTACCCGATGTCTTGCTCATCCGGTGTGCCCTGAGAACGAGATATGTGCAGCACCTATTGGGATTTGTCGGCACATCTGGGTGGTGTTGCTGGTTTAGTTTTACCATTGTCGAGGATGTCTTGTAAAACCGAGATGCCGAGTCTGATCGGAATGTCTCGGGAGAAGGAATTCCTTCATTGACCGTGAGAGCTTGTGATGGGCTAACTTGGGACTCCCCTGCAGGGATTTGAACTTTCGAAAGCCATGCCCGCGATTATGGGTAGATGGGAATTTGTTAATGTCTGGTTGTAGATAACATGAAACTTAACATAATTAAAATGAATCAACCGCATGTGTAACCGTGATGGTCTCTTCTCGGTGGAGTCCGGGAAGTGAACACCGTGTTGGAGTAATGCTTGACGCAGGTTGCTATAGGATCATTTCTTGATCATAGTTCTTCGTTTGTGCTTTGCCTTCTCTTCTCGCTCTCTTTTGCGAACAGGTTAGCCACCATATATGCTAGTCGCCTGCCGCAGCTCCACATTCTATCTTGCCTTACCTATAAGCTTAAATAGTCTTGATCGCGAGGGTGCGAGATTGCTGAGTCCCCGTGACTCACAAATTACTTCCAAAACCAGATGCAGGGACCGATGATACCGTTCCAGACGATGCGCTTGAGCTCAAGTGGGAGTTCGATGAAGACTCTCGTCGTTACTATGTGTCTTTCCCAGATGATCAGTAGTGATGCCCAGTTGGGGCGATCGGGGACCGTGTCGCATGTGGGGGTTGATCTTTTATTTTGGTACCGTAGTCGGACCATGAGTGTGTTGGATGATTGTAATGTTATTCATGTATTTGTGTGATGTGGCGAGTGTAAGCCAACTATGTACCTTTACCCCTTTTATCTATTTACATGGGTTGTTGTGAAGATTACCTTACTTGCGACATTGCTTTCAATGCGGTTATGCCTCTAAGTCGTGCTTCGACACGTAGGAGATATAGCCGCATCGAGGGCGTTACACATATGATCGCCGCTGACATCGCCATCTGTAAACCGCCAACAAGTTTGACCCCATTTGACCAAATTTGACTCTAGCGGAGTCAATGACATGTGGGCCCTATCCCTGGCTAATTTTAGATTAGCGCAAAAATTAACACTAATTAACTCTGTTAGTGACCAGGTCACTAACTTTTCTTGCTGACGCAGGGATGACCTCACGCTAACGTCATAACCATTTTTTCGGTGATTTTGTATTTCAGAAATGTCTTATAAAATCCATAAAATTGTTTAAACATCAAAAATTCATAAAAAATAACCGTAGCTCGGAATGAAAGAATTTATATGTGAAAAATTATCCAAAAAATTCAAGGAATCGATATGTAACATTTTCGTGCTTAAATTGGAATTTGCATTTGAACCCTTGGTTCAAATGGATTTCATTGCACTTGTTGCTAGTTGCCTTAGCACAATCCAAAACATTCTTTACATGCCCATGTTCATGCATCATATTAATGCATTTGTTGTGTATTGATTGCGGGAACTGTCCTTCTTGATAGGTCCTGCTCCCGCGAGTGGCACTGAGCCCCTGTCTCAGGAGTAGTACTACCCTGTCGATCTCCTAGGCAAGCAATCCCCCTTGATCATTCCGAGACAACCCCGCTCTCTTTTATTGTGTGGGACAACAACAATTCAACTATTACATTATGTTGTGGTAGTTGAATCCATTCCTCTGCATGACCTGTCATTGTCACGGTAAAAAGCTAAAACATCCTATCATGGTTAGTAGTTTGTTGAGCCATGATGTTATCTCATCCATGTCATGCTTGCTATTGGCTGGAGTTGTGTTACGTTTGATTCATCTGGGATGGATTGGAGTGGTATGCTTATGTCCTGATATTGAGATTTACCCGATTTGGTAAAGGTTGGAATTAGAGGCCATGTAGGAGTAAATGGTGCGTTGTCACATTGAGACCATCCTTAAGAACTGAGTTCCATGTTTGTGATCCAAGAACACTTACTACCACACATTTGGCTCCGGGCGCTCCAAGCTCTCTCGACTTATTAACCTTGATCTCTTTCCAGGAGTTGCAACTAGTTTCTCGTGTTTGTAAGATGTGCCAGGGGGTGCGTGTAGCATCGGGGTGAGCTTATTGCAGTAGGCACGAGGCATGGCGTACTAAGTGACACCCAAATGGTGCTCTTGGGAACCCTACTCTCATCGTTTGAGTCTGTGATAGAAACCTCATACAGACTTCCCTTTCGTGCAACCTCAAATAGGTGATCAACCTGGACTACAGTCTTGTGTGGTTAGTCAGGTCATGGCCGACACCCTCGTCAGGCCTCTAATAGGTCTCCAACATATCTATAATTTATGAAGTATTGATGACATTTTTACAACAATTTTATATGGTTAGGGTGCAATTTTATATGATTTAAATGGAAGTAATCTGGACTGACGCTGTTTTCAGTAGAACTACCGTGGTGTTGTTTTATGTGCAGAAATAAAAGTTCTCCAAATGAAACAAAACTTTTTGGAATTTTTTTGGAAGAAAAGAGACACTAAAAGCTTCGTGGGAAGGCCAGAAGAGTCACAAGGTCGCCACCATCCACTAGGGCGCGCCTGGGGTGGGGGGCAGTAGCCATGCCCTGATGGGTGGTGGCTCGCTGTGGCCCATCTTAGCATGATTCAAACGCTGAAAATCCTATATATACAGAAATCCCCAAAAGTGAACCTACATGAGAAGTTCTGCCACCGGAAGCCTCTGTATCCCTGAAAACTCAATCGGGACCCCATTCCGGCACCTTCCGGAGGGGGAAATCATCACCGAAGGCCATCTTCATCATCCCGGCGGCTGCCATGATGAGGAGGGAGTAGTCCATGATCGGGGCTGAGGGTTTCTACTAATAGCTATGTACTTTATCTCTCTCTCCCTCTCTCGTGTTCTTGATTTGGCGCGATCTTGATGTATCACAAACTTTGTTAATATAGTTGGGTCATATGGTGTTTCTCCATCTCTATCTTCTTGTGTTGAATTGAGTTTTTACCTTTGGGATTTCAATTTTGTTGGATTGAATACTTTATTGGATTTGAGAACACTTGATGTATGTCTTGCATATGAATACCCTGGTGATAATGGGGTATTATATTGATTCACTAGATGTATATTTTGGCACTCAACTCGTGGATTCGAGAGGTGACATTGGGGTAATCAATGCATAGGGGTTGATGCACGTCTTCATCCTACTTTCTCTGGTAGAAATCATGGGGCACTCTTTGCACTTCTTTGTGTTGGATTGAATATTACGAACCTGAAGTTGTTTGACACATATCGTATAATCAACTCATGGATACTTGTGGTGACATTGGAGTATCTAGATGACATTAGAGTTGGTTGATGTTTATCATATGGTGTTATTTTAGTACGAACTCTTCGGTTATTTGTGACACTTATAGGAATAGCTCGAAAAATTAATCGAAAAGGATAACTTTGAGGTGGTTTCGTACCCTACAAATAATTTTGTCTCATGTTCTCTAGTAGATAAGAACTTTGGAGTGATTCTTTATGGCCCATACGAGGCCCATTGATCCTACGGCCCATAGGAGGCCCATTGATCCTTTGGCCCATACAAGGCCCATTGATCCTACGGCCCATAGCAGGCTCAAGGTTACTACGGCTCATATCTAGCCCATGGTTGTTGCGGCCACTAGCAAACCAAGGAAAAAGAAGATTAAGGAAATAAATAAGCCAAAAACTAACACTAGGCTATTAAGGCGATTGGACATATTACATCCACTGGGCATCAAAGTTCGCCACCAATGCAAATATAGGGAATACCCTACACTATACAAAATGGCTTGCTCCTTTCTTCAGTCAATCACTGCCCGTTAAAAACAAATTTTGTATCGCAACAAAACAAATTACAACCATATAACAAAAGGAAGGTTAGCATAAAAGTTAACAGTCTGGCAGATAAAAGCACCATCAAAAGTTTAGAAGCTCGGTTCATTTGACCTGACTATTATGCTTTCATGCTATACTGTCTGATGGAGCACCATAACCTTCTCTTTCATTTCTCCTAGGCTCCTAAACAACATAGCAAATGTCGGATAGTCTGGTTTCAAAACCATGCATATCCTGATGACATTGAACAATGGATGTCCTTGTTTCGCAAAGGGTCTCTGTTAGGGATTTGACTTCTGTGTGGAGCGCAAATATACCATTGTTTTGAGCTTGCATATCTTGATCATGAGGAAGTTTGGATAAGATTGCCTTAACAAACAACCCATTAGTGCGCAAGAACGTGCTTTTGGCACTATTAGTGGACATGTACTGATCCACTCTAGCAAGTGGTGACATTGCGGTTATGGTTGCCTCGTCACCTTAAGAAGGTGGAGGATCCACCATTGTTCCATAGCTTGCTGAAAAGTTGAGTTTGTACATTAGTAGTACCAGAACAGAAGTTATTAAGGAGGTAGCAAAACCAATATTAGTTGTATTTTACTGCAAAGTACATAATAAAACTAGGTTCCAGACATATGAGCATGTACCATGGTTGATTTATTGTCTATTTCTTCTCATTGTATTGACAGCTAAGGATATAGAGACAAGGTTTATAATACGGTAAGCATAGTATGACATCATTCGTATCACAAAACAACTGGAAACAGACAACCATGCAATTGTAATGTTGGGTGGGCAAGTCCAACACGGAACTAGATTGTAGATCAAGATCAAAGGAACATCACTCCTCTCTTTTAAACCTTTTAAGGTGCAATGATACACTAAGACCATTGTTTATAAAACTGAAAAGGGTAATAGACATTGGTTGGAAACCGTGCAGTTCAATGCACAAGTCAAAGTAACCAGTAGTTAAAAGGATAAGGATTATGGACTTACAATAGCAGCTTTGACTAGTGTTGTCATGCCCCTCGTCTTGCTGGTGTGACAGTCCTTGAAGATTTCCACAACATTTGGTTCACGCACTTTTTGATCCTTGTGGGCTTTCCTCTGCATTTGTAACAAGTCAATATAGATATGATAATATGGCACAACAAAATGAGTGAAATATCAGCTAGTTACAAGAGCCTCACGGTGTCCAATATAGATACGAGACCCTGTCATCTATTGGAATTTCACTTTCATAAGGTTGGCCTTGTTGTTTGAATAGTTCACCTAGAACAAGATAGATTTGTGAGGCACATGCGTAAAGAGGAGTTCAACATGTAATATACTCGGTACTTTGGATCATACCATCGTTTAACAAGGCCTCCCCAGTCTTCATCCGTTATATTTTCCACTGGAGATGTTAGGGCAAGTTCACTGTTAGCCTTGCCTTCAAAGTGAGTTTTCCTCAAGTTATACCGATACTGTCATAGAGCAGACTTGAAAACATGGGTGGATGCTTGTCTGGTTGCATCATCTTGGCTATCCAACTTGAACCTTGTTTGTTGAAAATTATGGGAGTCTCATTACCAGCAACCTAGAAAGTATGGGACAGAGCAAGACGATATTACTAATTTCCATACATAACCATACTTATAGATAAATGGTCGAGGAAGGTGTTAACCTGGGTTTCTTCTTTGTCATTCCTATACTGAATCCATGTTAGGAGGATACGTGCATGACACATAATGCCAGCGGCTGCCTCTGATACTAACTTGGCCGACTTTGTAGCATCACATGGCCTTTTTAAACCTGCCTCAAAACGGATCTACATTCTTCCTCCTCTAGATTTAGTTAACCTGTCGAGCACTATCCCTGATGTTTTGCTTCCTCTTGTGCCTAGGTGCTAGTTCAACTACGAACATGGCAAGTGTTAGTTGACATCAAACTATGAGACTACATATAAAGAAGCATGCAACTATAACTTGACTCGAGCAACTACCTTCTTGCTATTGAATCTCACAAGGCTCATCTGATCCTGCGAAGTCCTTTGTGTTAAGAGTGCTTAAAAAGTAGTGTCAGGTGGCAAGGGAGCTTGGGAACTTGCCGCTAGCTGAGTTGCCAAATGAGTAACTCATGAAGACGTTGGTACTATAGAAGAAGGTGCTGCAACAACTATGGTTGTCGTTGCTTGTTTGCTGGCAGCTTTTCATTTGAGTTTGGATTGTTATGCAGCTGGTGTAGCAGGGGATATCATGTTTCCACATTTATTCGGTGGACTTCCACCTTCTATTGCATTATCAGTACTAGCAGAATCTGCATAACTCTTCTTCTTCCATTTTCGTGTGTCCGGAGTACTAACACCATCCTCTACCATTATGTGTTCCTTGCTCTTTTCCTTTGCCATGTCAAGTCAAGCCGACAAGAAGAAGGAATAAAATTTAGTTCCTTAGGACAAAATGATGTGTCATATAGATGAACTGAACTTTGATGTTAGATACCCGCATGATAGGAGGATGTACTATGTACGAAAAACGGGACGTCATGAGATAATCTGACCTAAGATGTGTAAATTAAGTAGAAGGCATTTCAATAAATTAGAAGCAATGCAATGGAAGGTAGACATCATATGAAAAATGCTAAAGATAGTACTCTGCCAAGTTAAAAGTGTCTTGTTATAACTGGCATTTAAATAAATGTGGAGCAGTACAGGAAGTAAAGCATATGCAAGATACAAACAACATCACACTACGAAGTCAAAGGTGTCTTGTGATAAGAGATTGATGCAGGATAGACACGAACAATACCTCAATGTTAGAACATGTAATACATAGATGTAGTATATGCAGAATAAGGAAGACATGCCTTATTCACCTGTATAATTGTAAATTAAGCATATGTAATTTAATCAAATTAGAAGCAATACAAGCTAGACACCTCATGCAACATGCAAGCAAATATCACACTACCAAGCTAGAGAAAGCACCTGGGATGCTGGTTCCACTGGAAGACTGACATCAGTCCTTGCCTTAATTTTTTCCTTACTTTTACTTAATGTTATTGCCTTGTCAAGTCAAACCAACAAGAAAAATAAATAAAAATTCACTTTTCAGAACACATCGATGCAGGATACTGACGAGCACTACTTTAATGTAAGGCGACTGCATGATAGGACGATTGAATGTGTGAGAAAAAAGGACATCATTGCATATTCACAACTATGATTGTAAACTAAGAACAAAGCATTTCAACAAAATAGAAGCAATGAAAGCTAGAGACCATGTGTAAGATGCAATGAATATCACCCTACCAAGTTAAAACTGTCTCGTCATTAGTGTCATTTCAATAAATTAGTTGTACAAGCTAGAAAAGAATGTGAGATGTAACCTATATCACACTCCAAAGTTAAATGTGTCTTATGAGAAGTGATTGTTGCAGGTTACACAAAAGTAGTACTTTGATCTAAGAACATGATGTGATAGATAGATAGATATTGTATGTTCTAGAAACAGGAACACATGTCTTATTCACAAGTATAATGTGTAAAGTAAGCAGATGGAATTCAACAAAATTAGAAGCAATGCAACCTAGACATCATACATGTCGGATGTGGGGCTCCAGCTAAGCCTTAAGGTTCGAACACTAGGTGCGCGCGGAGTCTTTCTCTCCTACCGATCTACGCTCTAGCTCGCTAAGATCTTGCGGACGAACTCTACAAACTCTCAACACATAAATACACGGGGTTTATACTGGTTTGGGCCACCATTGTGGTGTAATACCCTACTCTAGTGTAGTGGTGGTGGATTGCCTCTTGGGCTGATGATGAACAGTACAAGGGGAGAACAACCTTATGAGGTTGTGGTGTTCTTGAGCTCGGTGAGCTTGTTTGTGGGGGGTGGCCTGAATGATTCCTCTCCCTCTAAGGTGGTGGCTAGTCCTATTTATAGAGGCCCTGGTCCTCTTCCCAAATATCGAGCGGGAAGGGAGCCAACAATAGCGGGCTAATTTGAAGGGGGGCAACTAGTACAAGCTATCCTGACAAAAGTAGTCTTCACCTGCACAAAGCTCTGTTGGTGACGCCGTCTTGGGCTCCACGATGACCTTCGTCTTGGATTCTATGGTCTCGGTCTTGTTGCACCGGAATGGCAACCTTTGCCTGATGCCTCGGTAATCTGCGCCTGCGCTTGCCCCCTTTGCACCAAAGAAGAAACAAGGACGATGCGCGCGCTGGCGCCCGCCTGGTGTCGGTCGTCATGGCTCACTTCGCGAGAGCCTCGTGAGGTTCGCCTCGCCTTGATATCTCCGCCCCTCGTGAGCCTGCCTAGCTAGGCCACTCTAGAGGAGGTCTTGCATCGACCGCCTCGCGAGGCTTGGACCCTCGTGAGGGTCATGGATGCTTTGTTGGTGAAGATGGGCCGTACGGCCCGCTGGCTCTGCCACGCCGCGGGCCGCAGGCAGGCAAGTGTGCGAGCTTGGCTTCGCGGCGAAGCCAAGGGTCAAGTTCGGAGCACCACGGGCCCCAAAAGCCTGCAGCCTCGGTTGACGTGCGGCGGTTGATAGGTCATGGGCGTCTACTCTTCCCCATGCTGCCTGGACGACTGCACGACTTGACAAGTCCCTACGACATGCAAGGGAAACCATCATTACCTACGATCATGTGAGCCGCCGGTTGGCCTTCTCTTGTTATAAATGGGGAGGGGGCGGAGCCCCCGTTGCCCATCTCTTCCTCGCTTGCTCGCTTCTTCTTTGCTTCATTGCTTGCAGTGCCTCCGATGGCACCACGAACGAAGTTCTCTATCGCCGAGAAGGGGAAGGCCCTCGCCAGGGCCCTGGTTCCCCAGTGTCCAAGCACGGTCGTGGCCGTCCGTGCAAGCATGCTACGACCCCCGCCGTGGCCCACCATCAAGGCGGCGCCACGACACGCGGAGGGGACCGTCCCAACCATGGCGGTCCAGCTAACGAGGGGAGGTGCGCGATGGTGGCGTGGCCTCCCCACCCGCGCTTCCCTTCAGCGGAGGTGTCGCTGGAGTTCATTGTCTGGTCGGAGCACCCGGCCGGCAACTGGCTCCAGCTTCCGCGCTTCCTCATCGATGAACTGCCGGCCCCTGGTCTAGGAGGGCTCTGGTTGCAGGCGGATGGTTGCTGCAGCCAGGCCTCCTGGGTTGCGATCGAGACTTCCGCCGCGGGCAACATAGCCCTAGCCCGTGGCTGGCAGATGTTTGCCCCCGCGCGCGGCCTGGGCAGGTGAAGGATGCTCCACTTCAAGTATGATGGCAGGTCGACCCTCTATGTGAGGGTGTTCGGGGAAGATGGTCGCCGCGCCTGGTGCTGCCCTGAGACAAACGACGGTGAGGAGGTGCTCGGCCTTGGTGACGGTCACGACGTGGATGGAGGCGATCCTGCCCTCGGCGGCGACCGCGTCTCTTCTAGCTACGGCGACTCTCCCTCCTGTGACAGCTCTAGTAGCAGTGGCTATGACCAGCCGCCACGCCCGCTTCGCAGGATGCAACGGGTCATTTCGTCGCCGCGCCTCCGTGAATTGTGAGGAGGGGTCTAGCTAGGCTTGGGTGTTGCTAAGGGCCTACCCCGCGGATTGCTGAAACGCCACTTCGTTTGGCTTTTTCCTTTCTTTTCCTGCATCAGAAAATGAAACCAGTATGGGCCCAGAGGGGCGTGTATCGAACTGTGGTTCTTGGTTAATGCAACGTGCGTGTTATTCCCATGCCGTGTTGTTATTTTGTGCAGACATAACCTAACCTTGCACGTTTGGGACGCCCTTTCCTTCAGGAGATGTCTGCATTTGCTCATCAACTGCAAAAAAAATTGTTAGGGGGTGCGCTAGAGGATTTGCCGTTCACCCAAACATTGACTTGGCGCTTTGCATCGCGGTACCAGAGGGGAACGGATTAGGAGAGATGTGCCAGCTTCCAGGCTCGAATGAGGGTGACTCGCGAGAAGGCAAAGAGAAGAAAAAGGCTCGCGAAGGCAGAGAGAAGAAAAAAAAGCTCATGAGGGCACCTGCCTAGCCCCCTCGCGAGGTATGCGAGAGAGAGAGAGATCACGAGTAAACTAGAGCCGAAGAACGTGGTAAAAGGCGAAGGAACCGAATCAGCAAGGAACTCCAAAGGAAAACTCGATTATGGAGAAGCAGGCCAACTACAGAAAGCAAATGAAAAGCCGCATCCAGCACCTAACCTAGTCTTCAAGTCTTCTCACCAGCGCAGAGCTAAGTGCTGTCCAGTAGGCGTGGGAGGGAGCCCCGGGGCCTGAGGACGGCGCTCCTGAGACTCCGGGGCGTGTACAGCCCCAACTCATTATTATGCGAGAGTGTCATGGGCGGCGATTCTTCACAGGCACCGGGCCTTGCTTCACAGGCTCTGGGCCTTTTTCACAGGCTTAGGGCCTTTCTTCACAGGCTCTGGGCATTGCTTCACGGGCTCTGGGCCTTGCTTCACATGCTCTGGGCGTTGCTTCATGGGTAGAACTTCCGGAGGTGCTGGATGTTCTAGGCGTTTTGGATAGGTGTCCCCTCTTGCGTCTCCAAGCGCACGGCGCCAGGCCTGGAGATGTGGACGACCCTAAACGGGCCCTCCCACATGGGTGAAAGCTTGTGCAACCCTTCCCTGGAGAGGACCCGCGTCAGGACTAGGTCACCTATCTCGAGTGTCCTGGAGCAAATATTGCGGCAGTGGTAGCGCCGCAGTGCTTGTTGGTACCTTGCCCAGCACAAGATCCCTTTCCCGCATGGCATCCCACTATGTTTCGTCGAATGCTAGGACCCGCGCGGAGCGATGCTTGACCTCGTGAGGGAGGACTACTTCAGCTCCGTAGACGAGGAAGAACGAGTCTCGCCCGTTGGCTTGGTAGCGGTGGTGCGGATGGACCACAGCACGGACTGGAGCTTGTCGTGCCAGCCCCTGCCGCAGGCCTCTAGCTTCTTCCTGAAGGTCCTGGTCTTGAGGCCCCTCAGGACCTCAGTGTTGGCGCTCAGCCTGACCATTGCTCCCGGGGTGGGCTACCAAAGCGTAGCAGATCTACGTTCCAAGGTTGGCAAAGTAGGTTTTAAAGAGGTTACTAGTAAACTAGGAGCCGTTATCTGTGATGATGCAGTTGGGGACCCTGTAGTGGCTCACGAGGCCCTTGATGAACTTGACAGCAGACCCGGCTGGAATGGTTCCGGTGGCTTCCACTTCCGCCCACTTGGTGAACTTGTCGATGGCGACATAGAGATAACCATAGCCCCCTGGCGGTCGTGGGAACATGCCTAGGATGTCTAGCCCCCAGACCACAAACGGCCACATGAGCGGGATGGTTTGGAGGCCCTGAGCAGGCTGATGGATTTTCTTGGCTTGGAATTGGGAAGCTTCGCAGGACTTCACCAGCTCTGCTGCATCATTGAGTGATGTGGGCCAATACAATCCGCTGCAGAAGGCCTTGCTGACGAGGGTCCGTGATGATGAGTGATGTCCACAGTCCCTGCCGTGTATGTCAATCAGCAGCTCCCTCCCTTGATCCCTGGAGATGCAGCGCAGCGTGACATCGTTCGGCCATTTCCTGTACAACTCGCCATCTTGAATGCAGTATGCCGTGGCCTATTGGGCCACAAGCTCCATGTCTTGTTCCTTCTCCGGCAGTGTCACGTGCATCAGGTACTCCTTGAACTCCTTGGTCCAGCACTCCTCCTGGGGCTCGAGCGCCAAGAGCAGCTGAGGTCCTGAGGTTGGGCGGCAAGCTGGGGCTCCCGAGGCTGGGGGCTGAGGAAGCTCCTCCCGAGCCTGAGTCGTGCTTGAAAGAGGTGGCGTAGCTGACGGCTCGAAGAGCCGCTCTTCGAAGTCGCCGGGCTCTTGCGGTTGCTGCTTTGATGCTCTCCTGGCGATGTCGTCGGCTTCCTTGTTGGTGCCCCGGGGCACGTGCTGCAGCTCCAAGCCTGCGAACTGCTTTTCCATTTTGCGCACCTCCGCAAGGTAGGCCTCCATGTGCTCGTCCTTTGGCTCGTACACTTTGTTGGACAAGTTGACGAGGAGCTGCGAATCGCCCTTGATGGTAAGGCGCCTCACCCCCATAGGCGCCGCAGCCTTTAGGCTGGCTATGAGGCCTTCGTATTCTGTGATATTGTTGGAGACCTTCTCGCCGTGCTGGAAGCAGAGTTGCACGGCGTAGCAAAGATTGTCCTGAGTGGGCGAGATGAGCACTGCTCCAGCCCCCACGTGCTAGTGCGCAAAGGCGCCATCAAAATACATGACCCACCCGTCTGGTGCCTCGCTTCCTCGGGAGGTGGACTGGTCTTCTCCTTCCTCAAGGGTCGGGGCATCTGTCCATTCTGCCACAAAATCGGCGAGTGCGGCTCCCTTGATGACCCTGGTGGTGCTAAACTCCAACTGAAATGCTTCCAGCTCGATGTTCCATTCAGCGACCCTTCCGGCTGAGTTTGGGCTCCTGAGTACCCTCTCCAATGGGTAACACGAGACGATCTTGATGGGGTGATCCTGGAAGTAGTTCCGCAGCTTGCGCAAGGCCACCAAAAGTGTGAGCAGGAGCTTCTGTGGCATGGGGTAGCGCGCCCTTGCGTCCCGCAGTACGGTGCTGATGAAGTACATCGGGTGCTCGACGAGGGCTGGCACACTGTCGAGGCTCGGGTCCCACGGAGATTGTGGCATATCCATAGGCGATGGGTCTCCTTAGACCTGACCATCCTCAGGATCTTCTGCGATGTTGCCCTGCTGAGCTAGGTCTTCCGCCGCTGATGGCTTTGTCGCACCTTCCTGGCCCCGTGCTGCATCAGCTTTGGCTTGGTGCGGCACACCCTTGTCTTGACGCTCCTCGCGAACCGCCACCAGCGCCGCGCTGGCGGAGTACAGGGTGGCGGCAAGGTAGAGCACCAGAGGCTTGAGAGGCCGTGGTGCCACCATCACTGGGGGCTGGTGAGGTATTTCTTGAGGTCTCGGAAGGCCTCGTCGGCCTCCGGGGTCCACTCGAAGGGGCCTTTCTTCTTCATGAGCTTAAAGAAGGGTAAGGCGTGCTCGCCTAGCTAAGAGATGAAATGCCCTAACGCGGTCACCCGTCCTGCCAGCATTTCGACCTCCTTGAGGGTCTGTTGTGGGCTGATGTCTTCGATGGCCTTGATCTTCTCCGGGTTCACCTCGATCCCTGTGTGGGATACGAGAAACCCTAGCAACTTGCCAAATGGGACGCCAAACACACACTTCTCCGGGTTAAGCCTCAAGTTCACTTGGCGCAAGCTCTCGAAGGTCTCCTCCAAGTCTTGAATCAACGTCCTCGCCTCGCGAGATTTGACCACTATGTCATCAATGTAGGCCTCTGTGTTCCTGCCGAGCTGTCGCCCCAAGGCGATGTGCATCAGCCGCTGAAAGGTTGCGCCCACATTGCGAACGCCGAAAGGCATGCAGGTGTAGCAGTACACCCCACATGGTGTCAAGAAGGCCTTCTTCTCCACATCCTCCACCGCCATCTTGATCTGATGGTATCCAGAGAATGCACCCAGGAAACACAAAAAATCGCAATCGGCGATGGAGTCGATGATTTGATCGATGCGCGGAAGGGGGAACAGATCTTGGGGGAAGGTTTGTTTAGGTTGGTGAAGTCGATGCACATCTGTTCCTTCCCACCTTTCTTCGGTACTACAATAGGGTTTGCCAGCCATTCGGGGTATCGAACTTCTCGGATGGTACCTGCCGCCTCCAGCTTGCGTGTCTCTTGGACGATGAAGGCCTACTTCTCGGTGGACTGTCGGCTTGCTTGCTGCTTCACGGGGCGTACGTTGGGGTACACCTTTAGATGATGCTGGATTACCTCTCTTGGGACCCCTACCAGTTGATTGGGCTCCCACGTTAATATTTCCTTGTTCACGCGCAAAAACCTCACCAAAGCTTCTTCTTGTCCCGGGTCAAGGCCGGTTCCTATGGTGAAGGTGGCTCCCGAAGACCCGTCCTCATTGACCGGCACCTGCTTGGTCTCCGCCTTGTCTTCGGTGAACAACTGCTTTTTCTTGGTGGGCGCGGTCTCCTTGGACTCTGGCACACCGGCGCCGGCCGACTACACCGCTGCCGCGGTCTTGAAGGCGAGCCTGAGCGCCATCACGGCCTCCTTAGTGTCCCCCTAGATGGTGAGGATGCCCTTGCTCTCTGGCATCTTCATGAGGTTGTAGGCCGGGTGAGTCACCACCATGAATTGAGCGAGAGCCGGGTACCCGAGGATGGCATTATATGGGAGACCGATGTGGGCGATGTCAAAGTCCACCAGCTCGGTGCAATAGTTGTCTCGCGTGCGAAAGGAGACAGGGAGGTGGATCTGCCCCAAAGGGTGAGCAGCTCCACCACCCACTCCTGTGAAGGGCTTGCTGAGGCCGAGCCATTCGAGCGGCACATGAAGAAGGTTGAAGGCTTCCACGGAGAGCAAGTTGAGGCCGGCGCCGCCGTCGATGAGGGTCTTGGTGACGACCACGTTGCAGATGGTGGGCGTGCAGAGCATCGGGAGCATCCCTGAGCCGGCGGTGGAGCCGCGGTTGTCTTCTGAGTCGAAGGTGAGGTCGGCCTCCGGCGCGGTCCAACCCGGCAGAGCCCCCGGGAACTTGCGGGCTGCCCCAATCTGACGGAAGAAAGGCTTGATGTGACGATCTGAAGGAGGTGCTTGGGAGCCACCTAGGAGTGCCGCGACTACGTGGGGAGCCGGCGCCGCATAGCGCATAGTGAAGAGGTCATGGAGTTCCCTCCAGGATGTCACCGTGGATCCCGGGAGGTTGAGCATCCAAGCGCGTGGCTCACCGGCGAGGGCTAGGGGGAACGAGTTTGCCATGATCTTGTCGTTGCCTCCGTCTTCGGGGACCGCCTCCTCATATGCTAGCAGGAACAGCGCTGAGTCTGCCGCGCCATCGTAACACGGCGGCATCTCCGGCCTAAACTTGGCCGGCCACTGCACTCGCCACAGAGCGGGGGCCAGAGCTCGGTACCCAGACTCCCTGTTGGTGGTGTTGACTGCGGAGGTTGGTGGTGGGGCACCTGCCATGGGAGCGTACTGCGGCGGTACGGGGCCTGGTTGGTGGAGAGAAGCCCCGGTGCACCCCTACCTGGCGCGCCAAATGTCGGATGTGGGGCTCCAGCTAACCCTTAAGGTTCGAACACTGGGGTGTGCGCGATGTCTTTCCCTCCTACCGATCTACGCTCTAGCTCGCTAAGATCTTGCAGACGAACTCGATGAACTCTCAACACGGAAAGACACGCGTTTGTACTGGTTCGGGCCACCGTTGTGGTGCAATACCCTACTCCGGTGTGGTGGTGGTGGATTGCCTCTTGGGCTGATGATGAACACTACAAGCGGAGAACAGCCTCCTGAGGTTGCGGTTTTCTTGAGCTCGGTGAGCGTGTGTGTGTGGGGGTGGCCTGAATGATCCCTCTCCCTCTAAGGTGGTGTCTAGTCCTATTTATAGAGGCCATGCTCCTCTTCCAAAATATCGAGCGGGAAGGGAGCCAATAATGGCGGGCTAATTTGAAGGGGGACAGCTAGTACAAGCTATCCTAACAAAAGTAGTCTTCGCCTGCACAAAGCTCTGGTGGTCATGCCGTCTTGGGCTCCACGATGACCTCCGTCTTGCAGTGTATGGTCTTGGTCTTGTTGCACCGGAATGGCAACCTTTGCCTGATGCCATGGTACTCCGCGGCTACGCTTGCCCCCTTTGCACCAAAGAGGAAACAAGGACGCTACGCGCGCTGGCGCCCGCCTGGTGTCGATCTTCATGGCTCACGTCATGAGAGCGTCGTGAGGTTCACCTCGCCGTGATATCTCCGCCCCTCGCAAGCCTGCCTAGCTAGGCCACTCAGAGGAGGTCTTGCATTGTCCGCCTCGCGAGGCTTGGACCTTTGCGAGGGTTTTGGATGCTTTGTTGGTGAAGATGGGCCGTATGGCCCGCTGGCTCCGCCACACCGCGAGCCGTAGGCAGGCAAGTCTGGGGACCCCCATTCCCAGAACGCCGACAATACATAACATGCAACCACATATAACAGTGCCAAGTTAGAGGGTGCGCCTGTGATGGTGGACTAGCGGAGACGTGCTCAACATCAGCATAGCTACATTGAGTGTCGATGCATGTGTTGTCTTGCAAATCTTGTTGGGGTGGCGGAGTAAAATTTGTAGAGGCCCTCAATTTTAGTTGGTCAGAAGGAGCACCATTATCTACTGCCTTGCTAATTTCCTTCAGCTTTATTAATTTTGCATTGTCAAGTAAAACCAACAAGAAAAAGCAATAAAATTCACTCTTCGGAACTCATTCATGCATGATGCTGACAATCACTACTTTGATGAAAGGCAAACACATGGTACGAAGATGGAATTTGTACTAAAAATAGGACGACATGGCATATTCACAACTATTTGTGTAAACTAAGAAGTAGCCATTTCAACAAATTAGAAGCAATGCAAGCTAGACCTCACATGAAAGATGCAACCAACATGATTGTGCCAAGTTAAAAGCGTCCCATCATAAATGGCATTCCAACAAACTAGAAGTAGTGCATGCTATAAGTCATATGAAAGATTCAACCAATATCACACTGGATATACTAAAGGTGTCTCGTCATAATTGATTGATGCGGGCTACAAAAATACAGTAGTTTTATGTAAGGACATGCTTAATAGACAGATGTAGTATGTACCAAAAACAAGAAGGCATGTCAGATTAACAAGTATAATGTATAAACTAAATAGAATAGCACATGCAATTTAACCAGATTGTAAGAATTACAAACTAGATACCCGATGCAACATGCAACCACATATCACACTGCCAAGTTAGAGCAAGCACCTGCGATGGTGGTGTAGGGGATATGCGGTCATCAACTGTAGGGCTACATTGAGTGTCTTCATCTAGCCTTGTTGTTTCTTGAGAATCATGTGGGGAGGCTGACATTGCAGACTTTAAAATAGTAGCTTCTCTCATAGTAATCCATTTGTCGGACTATGTCATCATAAGTAATTAACGAGGGATACACAAGAACATTAGTTTGATGTAAGAACATGGTTAATAGACAGATGTAGTAGTATGTACCAAAAGTAGGAACACATGTCATATTCAAAGGTATAATGTGTAAACTAGGCAGATGCAATTTAACCAAATTGGAAGCAATACAAGCTAGACACCCGGCTGGAGTGGTGAGCATGATCATCAAGGACCTAAGAGCCTAGCAGGAGCTAGGCTGCTTTTCCACCACCATCGCTTTTTAGTTGGCTTGTAGGTTATGCGTATCTGTGTTGGGCTTGTCACTGGCTCGGCTAGTGCCTTGACTAGCTATTTGGCTTCTGGTGCTCTATGGTCTTGTACTCTTTGTGGTTGTTGCTATGATGTAAACATTTCTTTCCTCATA
This sequence comes from Triticum monococcum, assembly GCA_034509565.1. Lineage (NCBI taxonomy): Eukaryota > Viridiplantae > Streptophyta > Magnoliopsida > Poales > Poaceae > Triticum > Triticum monococcum. The sequence goes on from CM067842.1 coordinate 293,019,993, forward strand.
TTAATGAAGACCGACTTCGTCCTTTTGAATACAACCTAGACACCATATGCAACATGCAACCACAGATGACACCACGAAGTTAAAGAAAGCACCTAGGATGGTGGTTAATGGAGAAAGAGATCATCAACTGTAGAGCTACATTTATTTTCTCCATTTGCTGACACTACACCCTTTAAAGCGTTGAAACGTGTCTTGGTTAGCTCTGAAATAAGCTAGAGTGAATTCTCTCTTTTCTTTCATATATTTATCAACAATGTGGCAGAGGCTGAAATACCCATAAATAAAAACAGTAGTGAGAGTATGGGTGAAGTGTGTGTAGAACTAGTTCACTGCAAATGTACGAGATAGAAGGTGGCTGGAAATTTAATGACACGAGACATATGATAGATCTACAACATGCATGGCACACGAAATTAGATTCTAGGATTTTGTAATATGAGCACAGAGATGGCTGGGAAATGCATGTACACCTCCAGCACACCACCACATGTGTGTCGGCGTCCTAGGAACGGAGGTACCCAGACTTGCCTGCCTGCCGCCCACAGCCGACGGCCTAGTATGACCAAGTTTCAGCAACAACGACCCAAGACCCTCGCGAGGGGCCATGCCTCGCGAGGCGGGCGACGCCAAGACCTCGTTGGGGGCGGCCTCACTAGACTGGCTCCTGAGGAGCAGAGATATCAAGGCAAGGTGCACCTCACGAGGTTCGCATGATGTGAGCCATGACGACCACCAGGGGTCAAGCACAGGCCCAGAGTCCCGAGGACTCAAGCAAAGGTTGCCATATTGGTGCAATGAGATGAAGACCGCTAGGACGACAGGACAGAGGTCAATGCGGAGCCCACTACAACGTCACCACCAGAGCCTTTGCAGGAGAAGACTACTATTGTCAGGATAACTTGTACCAGTTGTCTCCCTTTGAATTTGGCCAATGTGGGATCCGTTCCCGCCTACATTTGGGAAGAGGACCAAGGCCACTATAAATAGGACTTGGCCACTACCATAGAGGATATCGGATCCATTCCACCCTGAACACCTCACTAGCTCATCGAGCTCAAGAACACCTCACCTCCTGAGGCTATTCAACCATTGTACTAGTTCATCCTCAACTCGTCGAGGCAATCCACCACAAAGCTGGAGTAGGGTATTACACCGCAAGGTGTTCCGAACCAGGATAAACTGTTGTGTCCCTTGTCACTCGGGTTCATCGAGCTAGGCTGTGGAATCATTGGGCCGGCAGGTCGGGAAGAGGGAGTCCTTCGCACGCACCCCAGTGTTCGAACCTCTCAAGGGTCTGCAGAGCCCCGAATCCGACATTTGGTGTGCCAGGTAGGGGTGTGCCGAAGTTTCTCTTCCGTCAATCGACTCGTCGCCGCTCCACTATCTCCATGACTAATGCTTGTCGATCCCGTGCTGCGCGTCGAGCCGCTCTCGCCATCGCATCGCTCAGATGGCGCTCGTTGGTGGGCCTCCCCGCCGTTCTTCATCACCCACCGCCAATGCCACCACCGGCCCGGCGGGGCATGAGCAGCAAGCTTCGTCGCAGCACCCCTCTGTGCGGTGGGACGGACGCACCACCACCCTGTTGCTGACCCCGGCCGGCTCGTCGTGCCATGCTTGTCACGGTCCGGCGAACACGCCGGCTGCGTTGCTCATGGCGCGTGAGCTCCTGCGCTACCACCAAGTCGACAACCTCTACGAAGACAAGTTGGACGGCATCGCCGAGCTAGTCAGCGTGGCTGGGGGATTGCCAGCACCATCCCTCTCATTGCCTCGTCCGCTGCCTGCTGTGGGCGATGTAGCCCATGGAGCGCCTCCGCCACCTCCCCACACGCGAAGAGGAAAGCTGCCGGGAGGTCCAGTGGCCGCAAGAAGGTGCCCCAGCGCTCCCTCCACCACCACATCAAGACCGCGCGCCGCCCTTCAGTGGGGGCACGTGGGCACCAAGATCAAGCTTTGCCTCCATGAAGAGCTCCATTGACCACAGCGAGCTGCCGCGCCTTCACTCCTGAGCTACGCAGCATCGTCTGGCAAGACAAATTCAAGCCCGACCTGCCACCACGCTACGACGGCACCCCCGCCCCTGCGGTGTTCCTGTAGCTCTATGAGCTGACCATCGAGGTGGCCAGCAGTGATGAAAAGGTCATGGTGAAATGGTTCCCAATGGCCCTCAAGGATGGCACGCGCTCGTGGCTCCTGAATATGCCCGCGGGATCGATCTCCTCCTGGGCGAGAAGCGCGAGCATTTTGTCACCAACTTCTAGGGCACTCGTGACTGCCCGCTTGCCGCGGGTGACCTGCAACGCATCAAGCAGCAGCCAGGGGAGACCCTGCAGAAGTACATCCAGTGCTTCAACAATGTTCGCCTCAAGATCCCTAAGGTTTCGGATGAAGCCATTATATCGTCGTTCTCCGACGGCATCCGCGATGTCAAGATGAAGGAGGAGCTCGCCATCCACAAGGTCATGTGCACGACTCTGGAGACGTTCAACATGGCTACCAAGTGCGCTAGAGCTGAGGAAGGGCACCTCTCCCACCTCGAACTCCCAATGGCCGACCTAGAAGACAAGAAGGCCAAAGCCAAGGACGTGAAGCGCAAGGGGGGCTGCCGTGCTTGTGGCTGAACCAGAGATGAAGCACGCCTGCGACCACCCAGAGTCGTCCAAGGGCAGCCGTCCATTTTGCGTCTTCCACAAAGTGCATAGCCACAACACCAACGACTGTCAGGAGCTTAGGGCCATTCACGATGGTTGCCTTGGTCGACGTCCAGAGCGCAACGATCAAGGCTATGAACACGAAGGGGGTAGAAGTGGAGGACATTGGGACGACTGCGGCCCCCGCCAGGAGTGGCACGACCAGCCTCTTGAGGATCGCTGGCAAGGCCAACCTTGCGAGGGCGCCTGGAGAGACTAGCCTCGTGAGGTTCGCCCTCAGGGCAATGCCGGCCTCCCTCCGCTTCCACCACCACCAAGAAGGAACGACGACCACCACCCGGACGAGGGGGCTGTGGGCTTCCAGGAGCCTCGCACCATCGCCTGCATCTTGGGTGGCGCTTAGGCCCTAGCCTCCCAACGCATCTTCAAGCAGTTTGCTCATGAAGTGAACACGGACCTCCCCAGGCTCGAGGCCACACGTCCACTCAGGTGGTCCAAGTGCACCATCACCTTCAGCTCGTCTGACCAGCTCAAGTGCGCGGCAACTGCCGATGCCCTCCCGATGCCTTGCTCACCCTTTCATCAGCAATGTCCTTGTCACCAAGAGCCTCATCAATGGTGGTGCAGGGCTTAATGTTCTTTCCATCAAGACGTTCGACCACCTCCAAGTGCCATATGACCAGCTGCAGCCCACCAAGCCCATCTTAGGAGTGACCAATGGCTGCTCCACCACCCCGATAGGGCAGATCCGCCTCTTTGTCACCTTTGGCCAATGCGACAACTACAACACCGAGCTCATCGACTTCGACGTCGCTCACATCCGCCTCCCGTACAACACCATCCTTGGATATCCGGCCATGTCCGAGTTAATGGCGGTTACCCACCATGGCTACAACGTCCTCAAGATGCCAGGGAATCGCGACATCATCAACATCGCCTGTGAGGAGAAGGATGATGTGTGCTCTCTCGAGCGTGCCTACCAGGCTGCAGTAGTTGAAGACCCGGACAACAACGGCACTATCAACCCTCGTCAGGCTGTCCCCAAGAAGAAGAAGCAGCTGCCCCGCCAAGAGCCTCGAGAGAGCAGAGTCTCCAGCGGCCCCACCTCAGGATCTGCACCCACAGATGGGGCACCTCCCTCTCGCGCGTAGGAAGGCACGCCCGACGCCCTCCTCAGGATGGGCTCGGGGGCTCTCTTCAAGAGGGCCTCTGACTTAGCCAACGTCATGAGGGAGGTGTGATGTATAGTAGAACCCTAGACGCCCGATCTTTCATGATTGGAGGGGGTCGTATGAAGAACACGAGGGGAAACGCGAGGGAAATCACGAGGGGAAATTAGAGGAAACATTTAAATAGACAAGAAGCAATCACACATGTGTTAGATCCTCGAAATACAAAGAGAGACACGATCCAAATCCAACAAAGGACGATACATAGGGTAACTGGTTCATCTCTGTGAGGAGGTCTTGAATCCATGAGGGGATCTTCCCGTGAGGGGTCTTGAATCCAAGGTGGATCTTCTTCATAGAGGTCGCGGTCTCTCTCGTGGAGTAGATCTGTATGGATGAGCAAAGCTCTATCTCTAAATGAGCTAATCCTTTAATAACCCGAAATAAAAGGAGGTGGAGGAGTATATATAGTTTAGGGCCATGAAGGGGTAAGTGAGGAGGGGATACATGGGCCTTTGGCCCGGTTAGGCACGCGCAGGTGCCAGACATCCGGGCTGGGGGCCGAATGTTAGGGGCTTCGGGATGAGCCGGATGTTCGGGCTGAACTGGAGATGCAGTTTCTCTCTAGATACGTCGGTGCCGGATATCCAGGGGAGATGCTGGATGTCCGGGCTATCGGGAGGCGCCGGATGTCCCGGGGTGGTGCTGGATGTCCAGCCACTGAAGCTTGTTCGGCCAACTATTGGGGCAGCTCCTGCACGGCTGCCCAGGCACTGGATGTCCGGCTGCTATAGCTTCAGCAACTTCGTCTTCTTCCCTCGTCGCTTCCAGGCTTCCCTTGCAGATAGTGTGGTTGTTCCTTGGCGCTTGCACTCCTCCTCAACATCCGTGTATCTCGAACAATACCTATGCATGCACACGGGAGAAGTGTCAAGTAGTATACCATCCTCGAAGGGGTCAAGTGAGCACGTGTAAAGGAGATGATTCACCTTTGTGTATGTGAAGTAGATGTCGCACGTGTCACTTGCCGAACGGACTCTTGACATGGTGATGTCCATATGATGCTCCGCATCATCTCCCTTCCCTGGGAAAGATCCGACCTCAGATCAAAAACCAAATCACCATGGGAAAGAGATGGCTTCCCCGTGTAGAAGTGGACGTTCACCAAGTACTTTTCATCTTGAAGGTCGAAAAGGGCACTCTCCAATGTCTCACCGTCTAGTGATTCCTTCAGAAGGAGTAAGGACAACAAACACTTGGAAAAACAAATGTGGTTAGCATTAGTGCAAAAGCAACCATTCAAGGTGATAGTCACCAAACAAGTGTCTTCATCATGCAAAGCATATGGTGTGACAAAGTATCGTGACATGGCATGTAAGCATATCAATCAATCACAAGAAAAGATATCATGGGAACAAGCATATAATTGTGAGGTAGAGATGCAAATATGTGTAGCAAGAGAATAAGCATCTACCTCAAAGTCATAGCAAGCATGGGCACAGTGCTCAATGAAAGGTCGATGGTAGGCATAAGAAGCATTCACAACACCAAATAAGTTGAGATGTCTAAACACATGGGTCAAGTGCAAGACAATCCAAGCATAAAATGCATAGGGTGGAGTGAATATCGTGTGGCACTAAACACAATGGAAAGATTAGTTGTTCATCATGTGTGAGGCAATCAAGGCAAGCATTTAGCAATCAATGGGACATGGCATATGTGAAGTGATGACATTGTTGCAACCAAACATATGATAGGAGCAAGTAATCGAAGAATTGGATGCAACACACATGGCATATATATCATGATGCATGGAACGGTGAAAATGACAAGTCGAAGCAAGATCTCTAACATGTGTGCAATATAGTGGTCCAAGATGAATAATAAGTCTCATGGTGCACGAAACACAAGTAGTATGATCCGTCATAAACATGCTCAAGAAAGATGTCACCTTGAAGGCGTGTCCTTGTGTGTACTTCACAGTGCCGAAGTACAAGCAAGTGCAATGTAGAATTGTCGTGGTAGATGGTGGTTCGCTCTCAAGAGCTCGAATGGTCAACTCACGTGAAGTGGAAGTCGACACAAAGTCCAAGTATCCTACACATTGATAAGCCACAAGTATAGGGCATCGCAACAGTTTTCGAGGGTAGAGTATTTAACGCAAATTTATTGATTCGACACAAGGGGAGCCAAAGAATATTCTCAAGTATTAGCAGCTTAGTTGTCAATTCAACCACACCTGGAAACTTAGTATCTGCAGCAAAGTGTTTAGTAGCACAGTAATATGATAGTGGTGGTAACGGCAACAAAAGTAAAGACAGCAAAAGTAATGTTTTTGGTATTTTGTAGTGATTGTAACAGTAGAAGTGGAAAAGTAAATAAGCGAGAACCAGTATATGGAAAACTTGTAAGCACCGGATCAGTGATGGATAATTGTGCCGGATGCGGTTCATCATGTATCAGTCATAACATAGGGTGACACAGAACTAGCTCCAATTCATCAATGTAATGTAGGCATGTATTTCGTATATAGTCATACGTGCTTATGGAAAAGAACTTGCATGACATCTTTTGTCCTACCATCCCGTGGAAGCGGGGTCCTACTAGAAACTTAGGGATATTAAGGCGTCCTTTTAATAGAGAACCGGAACAAAGCATTAGCACATAGTGAACACATGAACTCCTCAAACCACAGTCATCACCGGGAGTGATCCCGATTATTGTCACTTCGGGGTTACCGGATCATAACACATAGTAGGTGACTATATACTTGCAAGGTAGGATGAAGAACTCACATATATTCATGAAAACATAATAGGTTCAGATCTGAAATCATGGCACTCGGGCCCTAGTGACAAGCATTAAGCATAGCAAAGTCATAGCAACATCAATCTCAGAACATAATGGATACTAGGGATCAAACCCTAACAAAACTAACTCGATTACATGATAAATCTCATCCAACCCATCACCGTCCAGCAAGCCTACAATGGAATTACTCACGCACGGCCGTGAGCATCATGAAATTGGTGATGGAGGATGGTTGATGATGATGACGGCGACAAATCCCCTCGTCCGGAGCCCCGAATGGACTCCAGATCAGCCCTCTCGAGAGGTTTTAGGGCTTGGCAGTGGCTCCGTATCGTGAAACGCGATGATTTCTTCTCTCCAAAAGAAAATATATAGAGTTGGAGTTGGCGTCGGAGGGTTTCCAGGGGGCCCACAAGGTATGGGGCATGCCCCCCACCCTCGTGGAAAGGGTGGGGGCCCCCTGGTCTTCATATTTGGCGAGGATATTTTATTGTTTTTTAAGACCTCCCGTGGAGTTTCAGGTCATTCCGAGAATATTTGCTTTCTGCACATAAAACAACACCGAGGTAATTCTGCTGAAAACAGTGTCAGTCCAGGTTAGTTCCATTCAAATCATACAAGTTAGAGTCCAAAACAAGGGCAAAAGTGTTTGAAAAAGTAGATACGGCGGAGATGTATCAACTCCCCCAAGCTTAAACCCTTGCTTGTCCTCAAGAAATTCAGTTGATAAACTGAAAGAAAGAAAGAAAAACTTTTATAAACTCTGTTTGCTCTTGTTGTTGTAACTATGTCAAGCCAGCATTCAAGTTTTCAGCATAGATCATAATTAACCACATTTGCAAAAATCCTGAGGTCTCACAATTACTCGTATCAATAGCATAATCAACTAGCAAGTCATAATAATAAATCTCGGATGAAAACACTTTCTCAAAACAATCATAATATGATATAGCAAGATGGTATCTCGCTAGCCCTTTCTGAGACTGCAAAACATAAATTCAGAGCACCTTTAAAGATCAAGGACTGACAAGACATTGTAATTCATGGTAAAATAGATCCAATCATAGTCATACCCAACATAGATTAATAGTGATGAATGCAAATGACAGCTGTGCTCTCCAACTAGTGCTCTTTAATAAGAGGGTGATGACTCAACAAAAAAGTAAATGGATAGGCCCTTCGCAGAGGGAAGCAGGGATTTGTAGAGGTGCCAGAGCTCAGTTTTGAAATAAAGGTAAATTGTATTTTGAGCGGTATACTTTCATTGTCAATGTAACAACTAAGAGATGGGGATATCTTCCATGCTAAACACATTATAGGCGGTTCCCAAACAGAATGGTAAAGTTTATACTCCCCCTCCACCAACAAGCATCAATCTATGGCTTGCTCGAAACAACGAGTGCCTCCAACATTCATCAGGTCCCAGGGGGAGTTTTGTTTGCAATTAATTTTGATTTAGTTTGCATAAAGCATGGGACTGGGCATCCCGGTGACCAGCCATTTTCTCGTGAGTCAGGAGCGGAGTCCACTCCTCTTTAGAATAACCCGCCTAACACAGAAGATAAGGACAACCTTTGTTGATACATGAGCTATTCAATCATACAAAACAGAATGTTTATTTGAAGGTTTAGAGTTTGGCACATACAAATTTACTTGGAACGGCAGGTAAATACCGCATATAGGAAGGTATAGTGGACTCATTTGGAATAACTTTGGGGTTTAAGGGATTAGATGCACAAGCAGTATTCCTGCATAGTACAGGTGAAGGCTAGCAAAAGACTGGGAAGCGACCAACTAGAGAGCGACAACATCCATGTACATGCATTAAAATTAATAAACATTGGATGCAATCATGAGTAGGATATAATCCACCATGAACATAAATATCATGAAGGCTATGTTGATTTTGTTTCAACTACATGCGTGAACATGTGCCAAGTCAAGTCACTTAAATCATTCAAAGGAGGATACCACCCCATCATACCACATCATAATCATCTCAATAGCATGTTGGCATACAAGGTAAATCAATATAACTCATAGCTAATCAAGCATGGCACAAGCAACTATGATCTCTAATTGTCATTGCAAACATGTTTATTCATAATAAGCTGAATCAAGAACGCGAGGCTCATCATATTTACAAAAACAAAAGAGGTCGAGTTCATCTCAGTTAGTCCATCATATATCATCATAATTGCCTTTCACTTGCACGACCGAACGGTGTGAATAATAATAAGAGTGCACGTGCATTGGACTAAGCTGGAATCTACGAGCATTCAATAAACAGGGGAAGACAAGGCAATATGGGCTCTTGGTTAAATCAACAATGATGCATATAAGAGCCACTTCAACAATTTAATTATGGTCTTCTCCTACGGACCCCAAAAGAAAAGAAAAGAAATAAAACTATTTACACGGGAAAGCTCCCAACAAGCAAATGAAGAACGGGAAATATTTTTGGGTTTTCTTTTTAATTATTACTAGTACAGCAGATAAATAAACTACTACTAATTTTTTTTTCTTAAGGTTTAACAAACACACAAGAAGAAAGCAGGAAATGGAAAATAAACTAGTATGGATATTATAGTGCAAAAGTATGAGCACCGACATCTAGCAACGAGTGTGTGTGAACATAAATGTAATATCGGTGAGAAATACGTACTCCCCCAAGCTTAGGCTTTTGGCCTAAGTTGGTCTATGGCCACGGCTGGCCTGGCGGATATCCATAATAATAGTTGTGGGGGTCGTACTGTGATGACGAAGAATAGTTGGGATCATACTGTTGTGCAGCGGTTATCGCCTGCTGAGATGCAGCGTGGAGTCGAGCTACCTCCGCTCAACTCTCGTACTCTTCTGCCTCCTCTCTGGTAACAACATATCTTCCTTTTGTCTGTGAATCAAAGAAGGCAGGAGCAGGGAGAGTAATATGGAAAACACGTCGTTTATCAAAAATTAAGCGACATAAGAGAGGTGATTCAGGCCTCTCGACAAACTGGTGCGAAGCCATAGAGTTATAATCTAAATATGCAGGAGGCAACTCCATATCACCCTCACGAATGTCTATTTCAAGAAAATGAGCTAAGAGGGTTGCGTAAATTCCTCCAAAGAAATCACCATTATGTCTATTATGATGCAACCTACGAGCTACAATGGCTCCCATATGATAAGATTGGTCTCCTAACACAGCACTCCTAAGAATGCTAAGATCAGGGACACACATGCGACATGCTTGATCCTTAACATTTATGCATCTACCGATAAAGAGAGCAAAATAATGTATAGCAGGAGAGTGAATGCTCCCTATGGTAGCCTGCGTTATGTCTCTGGATCACTGTTCAAGGTATCTTCCGATATGCCGATAAATCAGCCGATTTATCACTTACCGCTGTCAGACCGATAACATAAATTGGCCGATAAATCTGCCGATATGGCGATAAATCGGCCGATATGCCGATAAACTGGCCGATTTACCCCTTATCATGGGTCGACCGATAAGTTCCCGATAAGCGATATCCTCAACATTGCTTTGGATTCCCCCACAGTTATACTAGCAAGAAAGTTTCTAAATTCAGATTTAGGGGGATCCCTAATACTGCCGCATGATGGAAGTTTGCACGCAAGAGTGAAATCCTCTAAGTCCATTTTATAAGATTTATCATAAAGATCAAACATGACTGAAGGAGAATTACGCGAAGATGAATACTCAAACCTCCTCACAAATGAACTTGTGAGATCATGATACTGGGGGCATTTGTTGGCCTCAAATTCCTCAAGACTGACATTGCGCAAATATGCTTTGAATTCTTCTTTAATTCCCGCACGGTCCATAAAATTTTCCGACGGCCACTCGCAAGGCCGTACCGGAGCGTCTCTTGGTGGATCCTCGTCAACATCGCGCATAGCAATCCTGGGTCCTTGCTTCTCAGAGGAACCACCTTGGAACATCTTCCTAAACATATTGTTTTTCTCTGAAAAAATTATGAAACTTTTAGTAACTTCAAACAAAAGTGAACCAACTTCAATAATATTGATAGTAACTACTCCTACAAGTGCCTAGAGCCTATATCAAGCATTAGAACTACTTGGAACCATATAAATTTGACATGCAAGCTCAAGAACATGGTCACCTATGCAGCACAAATTTGCAAAGAATTGAGCACTAGAAAAAAACCTAATTGGACCGTTGGAAGAGTCACATACCAAGGAACAATCTCCCCACGCAGTTTTGCGAGAGGTGCTTTGAGCAAGGAGATCGAAAATCACAGCAAAAGTGGCTGGAACTCGTGCTTGAGTTGGTTTTTCGGGTTTGTGTGAGGCAAAGGAAGAAGATGGGTGTTGGGATAAGTGGAGGAGGGCCACCGTGGGCCCATGAGGTAGGGGGCGCGCCCTATAGCGGGGGGGGGGGGGCGCCCACCACCCTCGTGGCCAGGTGGCAGCTTAGGGTGCCAGGTGGCAGCTCCTCCGGGGGTAATTTTTGCACAGTAAATCCTCAAATATTCCCGAAAAAATCATATTAAATTGGCATGGCATTGTGAGGACTTTTATTTCCGGGATATTTTTATATTGCACGGATAAGTCAGGAAACAGACAGAAAAATACTATTTTTACTTTATTTAATATAAATAACAGAAAATAGAAAGAGTGTATAGAAGTTTGTGCTTCTAGTTTCATCCATCTCATGCTCATCAAAAAGAATCCACTAACAAGGTTGATCAAGTCTTGTTAACAAACTCATTCCGATAATCATGAAACAGGAGAAATTTTGAATAACACTAAGTTACCCCAACGGGGATATGCGCATCCCCGATAATAATAATATCATATTTCTTCTTGATAGTAGGAAGAGGGAATTCAAAACCTCCAAATATAATCGATGGAATTTTTCCAATAGAGTTGATACTATGAACTTGTGGTTGTTTCCTCGGAAAGTGTACCATATGCTCATTACCATTAACATGAAAAGTGACATTGCCTTTGTTGCAATCATTAACAGCCGCTGCAGTATTAAGAAAAGGTCTTCCAAGAATACTAGATGTACTATCATCCTCGGGAATATCAAGAATAACAAAGTCCGTTAAAACAGTAACGTTTGCAACCACAACGGGCACGTCCTCACAAATACTGATAGGTATAGCATTTGATTTATCAGCCATTTGCAAAGATATTTCAGTAGGTGTCAACTTATTCAAGTCAAGTCTACGATATAAAGAGAGAGGCATAACACTAACACCGGCTCCAAGATCACATAAAGCAGTTTTAATATAATTTCTTTTAATGGAGCAAGGTATAGTAGGTACTCTGGGATCTCCAAGTTTCTTTGGTATTCCACCCTTAAAAGTATAATTAGCAAGCATGGTGGAAATTTCAGCTTCCGGTATCTTTCTTTTATTAGTAATGATATCCTTCATATATTTAGCATAAGGATTTGTTCTGAGCACATCAGTCAATCGCATACGTAAAAAGATAGGCCTAATCATTTCAGCAAAGCGCTCAAAATCCTCATCATCCTTCTTCTTGGATGGTTTCAGAGGAAAAGGCATGGGTTTCTGAACCCAAGGTTCTCTTTCTTTCCCATGTTTCCTAGCAACAAAGTCTCTTTTATCATAACATTGACTCTTTGGTTGTGGGTTATCAAGATGAACAACAGGTTCACTTTCTACATCATTATCATTACTAGGTTGAGCATCATCATGAACATCATCATTAATATTTTTACTAGGTTCATGTTCATTTCCAGATTGTGTTTCAACATCAGACATAGAAATATCATTTGGATTATTAGGTGGTCCAGCAATAGGTTCACTAGAAGTTTGCACAGTTCTATCATTTTTCTTTTTCTTCTTTTCAGAAGAACTAGGTGCATTAATATTATTTCTCCGAGAATCTTGCTCGATTCTCTAAGGGTGGCCTTCAGGATACAAAGGTTCCTGAGTCATTCTACCAGTTCTAGTAGCCACTCTAACAGCATAATCATTTTTCTTACTATTCATTTCATGGAGCAATTCTTTTTGAGCTTTAAGTACTTTTTCTACTTGAGTGGTAACAATAGAAGCATGTTTGTTAACAAGTTTAAGTTCACCCTTAATATCAGCCATATAATCACCCAAGCATCTAATCATATAAGCATTTTCTTTTAATTGTCTACCAAAATAAGCATTGAAGTCGTCTTGTTTAAACATATAGTTATCAAACTCATCCAAGCGCTGACTAGCAATTTTAGTAGGAGGAACTTCAGCCTTATCATATCTATATAGAAAATTTACCTTTACTACCTATGTCGGGATATCGGGAGGTTCCTCAATGAATAAAGGATTAAGATCATATACTTCGTCAACAGGCGGTATATTAAGACCATGTATTTCTTCAATAGGAGGTAAATTCTTAACATCTTCAGCTTTAATACCTTTTTCTTTCATAGATTTATTTGCCTCTTGCATATCATCGGGACTGAGAAATAGAACACCTCTGTTCTTCGGAGTTGGTTTAGGAATAGGATCATTAATTGGAGCGGGAGCTGGCTCAGGAGGTGCCCAATTATTTTCATTTGTCAACATATTATTCAATAGAATTTCAGGTATTCTCTGGAAGCATCGGTTAGTCCATTGTAAAAGATATCAAGTATTTCAGGTTTCTTAAGAGGTTGATCAGGCAAAGCATTAAGTAACTTGAGAAGCCTCCCCCAAGCTTGTGGGAGACTCTCTTCTTTTAATTTGCACAAAGTTGTATATTTCCCTCAAAGCAGCTTGTTTCTTATGAGCAGGGAAATATTTAGCAGATAAGTAATAAATCATATCCTGGGGACTACGCACACAACCAGGTTCAAGAGAATTAAACCATATCTTAGCATCGCCCTTTAGTGAGAACAGAAATATTTTGATTAAATATAGGTAATGTGATCTCTCATTATTAGTGAATAGGGCAGCTATATCATTTAACTTAGTAAGATGTGCCACAACAGTTTCAGATTCATAGCCATAAAACGGATCAGATTCAACAAAAGTAATTATATCAGGATCAACATATAATTCATAATCTTTATCAGGAACACATATAGGTGAAGTAGAAAAAGCAGGATCGGGTTTCGTTTTATCTCTAAGTGATTCTTTGTTCCATTTAATTAATAACCTTTTAAGCTCATATCTATCTTTGCAGGCTAAAATAGCTAAAGAAGAATCTTTATCAAAACGATAACCTTCAGGAATAACAGGCATATTTTCATCATCACTATCATCATCGTATTCAGTTTCATCAATTCCTCTTTCTCTAGCCCTAGCTATTTGTTCTTCAAGAAATTCACTAAGGGGCACAGTAGTATCAGGCATAGAAGCAGTTTCATCATAAGTATCATGCATAGTAGAAATAAATAACATGCAACATATCGGAACGAATAGCAGAAGCAGATGTAGGTGTCGCAAACTTACTCATAAGAGAAGGTGAATCAAGGGCAGAGCTAGATGGCAGTTCCTTACCTCCCCTCGTAGTTGAGGGATAGATCTTGGTTTTTGGATCTCTCAAGTTCTTCATAGTGTCCAGCAGATATAAATCCCAAGTGACTCAAAGAATACAGCTATGCTCCCCGGCAACGGCGCCAGAAAAAGGTCTTGATAACCCACAAGTATAGGGGATCGCAACAGTTTTTGAGGGTAGAGTATTTAACCCAAATTTATTGATTCGACACAAGGGGAGCCAAAGAATATTCTCAAGTATTAGCAGCTGAGTTGTGAATTCAGCCACACCTGGAAACATAGTATCTGCAGCAAAGTGTTTAGTAGCACCGTAATATGATAGTGGTGGTAACGGCAACAAAAGTAAAGACAGCAAAAGTAATGTTTTTGGTATTTTGTAGTGATTGTAATAGTAGCAGCGGAAAAGTAAACAAGCGAGAACCAGTATATGGAAAACTCATAGGCACCGGATCAGTGATGGATAATTATGCCACATGCGGTTCAGCATGTATCAGTCATAACATAGGGTGACACAGAACTAGCTCCAATTCATCAATGTAATGTAGGCATGTATTCCGTATATAGTCATACGTGCTTATGGAAAAGAACTTGCATGACATCTTTTGTCCTACCCTCCCGTGACAGCGGGGTCCTATTGGAAACTTAGGGATATTAAGGCCTCCTTTTAATAAAGAACTGGAACAAAGCATTAGCACATAGTGAATACATGAACTCCTCAAACCACAGTCATCACCGGGAGTGGTCCCGATTATTGTCACTCCGGGGTTGCCGGATCATAACACATAGTAGGTGTAACGTCCCAAATTTTCAATTTGGAATGTTATACATTAGAGCATCATGCATATCATATTTTATTTTGCTGTTGGTTTGATCCTAGAAAATCCTATGCAACTCAAGGACCCACGGAGAGAGTTGGGGATTTCGTTATTTATATTTTTTGAGTTTTCTCAAATTGTGTAAACAGGATCATTTGATTTTTTTTATTTTATTATCAATTATTTCTATTACAAAAATATGAGAGAGGGAATAAAATGACTTTCCCAAAATATAGAAATATTTAGGATTTAATAAAAAATCAAATAAGATTTATTTCGGAGTTTTTCGGTATTTTTATTTGAATTTAGGAAAAATGCGCGTTTTTCAAAGTTGTAGTTTGGGCCCAAATAAATGTTCACTTTATCAGACTTGATTTTAGAAACCCAACAAAATTTATTTCGTGATTTTTGGAGTCCGTTTACTATTTCTTTTTATTTTTTATCCGAGCGTATTATTTAAAAAAATTAAAAAAAATCCGGAACCGACTTTGGGCCTTACTCGGCCAGGACTCTCCTGGCCGGGGCCTTTATAAGCCACCGCCGCCCGAAACCCTAACGCCAGCCCCGCCGCCGCCGAACCCCGCCGCCGACTCGCCGGAGTGCGCGCCTTTCGAGGTTCGCCGACGCGCCTCGATTTCCGGGCAGTTTTTTTAAAAAATATATATATATATATATATTCCGTTCTTCGTTTTTCTTTTTCGTCGGATTTTCCGCGGTTATTTTCTGATCACGATTCCTGATCCGATTTTCGTTTTAGTATAACTTTTCGCTCGTTTATCGGAATTAGGCGATTCAAGCGCGTGGAGTTTGGTCTCGAAACACTCTTTCCGAATAATCAACTTAAAGAAGTTTTTGCTACTGTAAAATTTGACTTAGATCCAGATTACTAGAACGAAGTTGTTTTCTTTCGCCGTTTGATTTCTTTTGCTTCGTTCGATTTGATTCTTTTTGCAAACCGGGGTTCTTAAGTTGAACTTTCTGGTTAGATCTTCTATTTGAGTTTTACCTGTGCATTAGATGAGTACTTATAGTATGCTTGTTTGTTTGTCTGCGATAGAATACCCGGAGTGCGCCGCTTGTTACTTCGAATCTCTAGGTTTCGCGGATCATCGGCAAGGCAAGTAACACTTTGATCATACCTTTTCTACAACCCAGTTTTATTGCATTATATCAATCCCCACACATTGCATGATTAGGATCTAATTAAATTGTGGGATGGGAAGTAGATGAGGTAGTACCTATTACCTTTTTATTATGAAACCTTTGGGAGTTACTTCTACATTTTCTTATTATGCCATGCTATGCTAGTAGACGTGGATTGGGTGAGTGATATCCATGACAGATGTGAGTTTGTTAATTTTAATAGTTTAATTAAGGTGGCAACTTAAACACACATCTGGGTGGATTGAGGCACCTGGTTTCTATTAGGACTTGCCTGTTTTTCTTTTGAACCGCCACCCAGGCTCAAAGGGATCATAAGATTATTCATACTAGAAACTTCCGTGTGCAGCCACAAGCCATTATGGGCTCTAGCATAGTTGATTAAGTCGTGCGAACTCTTATAGGGTAGACTAGCAGATGTAGGGGAAAGTAGGTGTCCCGGGCTATCCAACGTAAGGTGCTAGCGCTTCTGAAAGACTATGTCTTGGTCATCCGTTTCTCAAACACCATGTAGTGCGAGAAATCCAACGGAGGCGATCGAGTCTTGTGGGGAAAAGTGCGCAAACCTCTGCAGAGTTTAATAAACTAATCATGGTTAGCCGTGTCCCCGGTTATGGACCTCTTGATTATCTAGTACCTGCCTTATCATGTGAATCTCAACATGTTACTCTAAAGATAATTTTGATGGGTTTGTTTAATGATGATGCTTAATTGGGATTGAGAATGCTGTCAACCATTCTCAATGTTTAACAACCACCATGATAGTAATTATATATATTCCTTTGAAGTAGGGAAAAATTGGCTTTACGCAAAAACTGTAACCATAGAGGTTTCCACGAGCCAAATATGCATATAGTATATTTGTTTCATTTCATTACTCTCTATGTGTTACCTTGCCAGCATATTCCATGTGCTGACCCGTTCTCGGGCTGCAACGTTAATGTTGCAGACTTTTCAGACAACTATTAAGGAGTTTTTAGGTCGTGGTTCTATACTCAGTGATGCCGTTGGAGTTGATGGACTCACTTATCTTCCAAGCCTTCCGCTGTTAACGTTATTAGATGGCCTTAAGCCATATTTATTGTAATAAGTTCTCTTTTGAGACACTCGATGTAATAAGTGTGTGATTGCTACTCTGCTATAAATCCTCCGAGAACTATGTTGTGTCAGCATTACTGATCCAGGGATGACACAGGAGCACAGAGATCAGACTGTTTGAGGTCTGGTCGCTACAGAGATGGTATCAGAGCACACGCTGACTGTAGGACACGACCACTAAGCTAAAAGACCTAGATCACTACTCACTCTCTTCTCTTCTGACTTCTCATCTTTTCTACTCCTTAGGATGGCGGATGCAAGGAACAAGTTCACACAACCAGACGAAGATACACCCTTTGGACGCCACTTGAAGGAAGTCACTAGATACCTGAACATAGGAGTACCAAGCTTCACGGGAACCTACAACGCCACTTTACCTGAAGAAGAGCGCTGGATGATTCAAGTTCAAGTTCCAGGAAGGACGTTCATGCCAGTCACTGAGCCCATAGAGTTTTCTTTTGACGCACCAACTTGGAGTCTAGGAAAGAGTATGGCAGCTCACATTTCCATGGGACGCATTGGAGAAGTCTACCGCAAGGATCTCAAGGATACTATCTACCAGATTTGCGGATGCAGAGATGAGCACTGGGAGATGATCAGCACCAGGAAAGATAGATCAATTACAGCTTTTATCCAGGAGTTAAACCAGCACATTCCACGACAGGGGAATCAGATGTGTACCGACATGATAGATCTGAAGAAGGCTAAGACTAGAATCAAGGAACTGGAGGAAGAACTCAAGGCTACACGTGAAGATTATGAAGAAGAAATTGAAGTATTGGTGGAGAAGAATGACGACCTGATCAAGAAGATTGGGATATTTATGGGTGGCCCGACACCAGTAGGTGAAGACGAAGAACCCAGGGAGATTAGCCCAGAAGACTACATCATCATCGACGGCACCGACTCAGAAGCAGATAGTAGCGATGATGACAATGTTGATGAAGCTGGAGCTGATATCATGGAATCTACAACCGTAGAATATTTCTAGTAGACCACCTCACCAGTAGTAGTAGTCCCCCATGTAAATTTAGCAGTCCGAGCACCTTTACGATAGCTAGATCGATTGTATGCCTTTGTTTGATTGAATGAGTGAATTGTTTGCTTTTGCCTCATGAGCATATGGGTAGTGCTTTCCCTTTAGACCCCCTCTATTCTTATATCTCATCTTTTCTAAACACTCAGATGCCTCCGGGACGTGACCCCGGATTTTCCTTTCCGCCGGAGCTCACCTAGTTGATCCAGCAGCAGAACACCTTGATGCAGTTGCTAGTTCAGAATCATAATCAGGGGAACAACAACAACAACAACCCACCACCACCACCACCTGTTGACCACTTAGCCCGTTTTCTTAGGCTGAACCCGCCGGTGTTTTCCAGTAGAACCGAGCCGATAGTAGCAGATGATTGGCTCCGCAAGATAGCTAGGGAGTTGACCACAGCAGGATGCACAGATGCGGCGAAGGTGAAGTTTGCCGCACATCAGTTAGAAGGACCCGCAGCATCATGGTGGGAAAATTTCACAGCCACCTTCCCAGTCGACACTGTCACATGGGACCAGTTTCAGCAGGCTTTTCGTACTGCCCATGTTTCAGTAGGAGCAATGGCCATGAAGAAGCGTGAGTTTCGTAACTTGCGCCAAGGAGGACGGACAGTTGGCCAATATGTGGAGGAGTTTAGTAAGCTAGCACGTTATGCCCCAGATGACGTTGCTACGGATCCAGCTAAGCAGGAGAAATTCCTGGAAGGACTGAATGATGAGTTGAGCATGCAGTTGATGGTAGCTACCTTCAACAACTACCAGGAGTTGGTAGATCGTGCTCTTATGATTGAAGGGAAGCAGCAGCAAATTGAGAACCGCAAGAGGAAGTATGGACAAGGAAAGTATAATTCAGGAGCTCAGCAGAAGCCACGTTTTACCCCTAGACCGGGAGGACATTTTCAGCATACCCATGGAGTAGGAAGCTCGCACAATCACAATGGCACCAAGAATGGTAATGGGAATGGAGGAAGCAATGGACAGAACTGCAACACCCCATCAACTCCAGCCAAGAAGGACCTGAGCCAAGTCACTTGTTTTATGTGTCAGAAGACCGGACATTATGGCAATGAATGTCCTGAAGGCCAGAATGGCAATGGAAGCTCTGGAAAGAAGCCGAACCCTTTCAACAGGGGACAGGTGAACCACGTTAACATGGAGGAAGTTGAAGCTCAGCCTGATGCAGTAATAGGTAAGTTTTTGGTTAAGTCATTTACTGCACTCATTCTTTTTGATACTGGTGCATCGCATTATACATATCAAGGGAATTTGTGGAAATGTATAGCCTACCCACTAGGGTTCTTAAAACACCTATGCTAGTAAGCTCACCAGGAGCAGAGTACATGGCCAGTCAAGGACGTTTTCAAGTGCCATTAAGTATAGGACGGCATGTTTTCCCAACAGATTTGATTATTCTAGAATCTCAAGGCCTAGATGTGATTCTTGGTATGGATTGGCTGTCGATGTATGGAGGAAACATCGATTGTGCTAGTAAGTAAATTTTGCTCACAACGCCAGAAGGAAGAAGGATCAAGTATGTATCCCGGCATATGCCAAACAGGACACAAGTAAATTCCTTATCAGGAGTTGTGCAAGAGGAAGTACCAGTGGTAAAGGATTTTCCTGACATATTTCCAGAAGAGTTGCCAGGCATGCCACCGGATAGAGATATTGAGTTTTTGATTGAGCTACTGCCAGACACTGGGCTAATATCGAAGAGACCATACAGGATGCCCGCAAAGGATTTGGTGGAGATTAAGAAGCAGATTAAGGAGTTACTGGATAAAGGTTACATTCGCCCAAGTTCTTCGCCTTGGGGATAACCAGTACTACTAGTGGAGAAGAAGGATGGATCGTTAAGAATGGTTGTTGATTATCGAGGATTGAACGAAGTAACAATCAAAAACAAGTACCCGCTACCAATGATAAATGACCTGTTTGATTGATATCAAGGGGCTAAAGTGTTTTCCAAGATCGATTTGCGATCAGGGTACCATCAGTTGAAGATTTGAGAGCAGGACATACCTAAGACAACATTCACCACAACATATGGACTGTATGAGTATACCGTTATGTCATTTGGACTGATTAACGCACCTGCCTATTTTATGAACATGATGAACAAAGTGTTTATGGAGTTTTTGGATAAGTTCATCGTGGTTTTCATCGATGATATTCTGGTATTCTCAAAGAATGAAGAGGAGCATAAGGAGCATTTGCGTTTGGTACTTGGAAAGCTCAGAGAACATCAATTATATGCCAAGTTCAGCAAATGTGAGTTTTGGTTGAAGGAAGTAGGATTCCTCGGACATGTTATATCCGGAGAAGGTATAGCAGTAGATGTCGCTAAAGTTGATACTGTGACCAACTGGGAAGCACCAACAATAGTTGGAGAGATCCGGAGTTTTCTTGGACTCGCAGGATACTACCGGAGGTTTATTGAGAACTTTTCAAAGATTACGAAGTCGGAGACAGAGCTTATCTTCGAGTATCCCCACTTCGAGGGATTAAGCGCTTTGGAGTTAAGGGGAAGTTAGCGCCACGATTTGTAGGGCCATATCGAGTTTTGGAGCGTATGGGAGAAGTGGCCTACAAGTTGGAAATGCCAGAAGGATTGTCAGGAGTTCATGATGTGTTCCACGTTTCTCAGTTGAAGAAGTGTCACGCGGAGATGGCTGACATACCTTTGAGAGAAATAGTGCCATTGGAAGCAATTCAGTTGGATAACAATTTGACCTATGAGGAGAAACCAGTCAAGATTCTCGAGTTTGCCAGCCGAGTCACCCGCAGTATGGTTACCAAGTTTTGCAAAGTTCAGTGGAGTCACCACACAGAGGATGAAGCCACCTGGGAGCGAGAGGAAGATTTGCTCAAGGACCACCCTCACCTATTTTCTAGCCAACCCGAATCTCAAGGGCGAGAATCATCTGAAGGGGGGTAGGTTTGTAACATCCCAAATTTTCAATTTGGAATGTTATACATTAGATCATCATGCATATCATATTTTATTTTGCTTTTGGTTTGATCCTAGAAAATCCTAAGCAACTCAAGGACCCATGGAGAGAGTTGGGGATTTCGTTATTTACATTTTTTGAGTTTTCTCAAATTGTGTAAACAGGATCATTTGATTTTATTTATTTTATTATCAATTATTTCTATTACAAAAATATGAGAGAGGGAATAAAATGACTTTCCCAAAATATAGAAATATTGAGGATTTAATAAAAAAATCAAATAAGATTTACTTCAGAGTTTTTCGGTATTTTTATTTGAATTTAGAAAAATGCGCGTTTTTCAAATTGTAGTTTGGGCCCAAATAAATGTTCACTTTATCGGGCTTGATTTTAGAAACCCAGCAAAATTTATTTTGTGATTTTTGCAGTCCGTTTAGTATTTCTTTTTATTTTTTTTCCGAGCATATTATTTTTTAAAAAAAACCGGAACCGACTTTGGGCCGTACTCGGCCAGGACTCTCCTGGACGGGGCCTTTATAAGCCGCCGCCCCGGGGCCCGAGAGCCCAGCCACCGCCGCCGGAAACCCTAACCCCAGCCCCGCCGCCGCCGCCGCCGGACCCCGCCGCCGACTCGCCAGAGTGCGCACCTTTCGAGGTTCGCCAACGCGCCTCGATTTCTGTGCTGTTTTTTTAATATATATATATATATATATATTTTTTTCCGTTCGTCGTTTTTCTCTTTCGTCGGATTTTCCGCGGTTATTTTCTGATCGCGATTTCTGATCCGATTTTCGTTTTAGTATAACTTTTCGCTCGTTTATCGGAATCAGGCGATTCAAGCGCCTGGAGTTTCGTCTCGAAACCCTCTTTCAGAATAATCAACTTAAACAAGTTTTTGCTACTGTAAAATTTGACTTAGGTCCAGATTACTAGAACGAAGTTGTTTTCTTTCGCCGTTTGATTTCTTTTGCTTCGTTCGATTTGATTCTTTTTGCAAATAAGGGTTCTTAAGTTGAACTTTCTGGTTAGATCTTGTATTTGAGTTTTACCTATGCATTAGATGAGTACTTATTGTATGCTTGTTTGTTTGTCTGCGATAGAATACCCGGAGTGCACCGCCTGTTACTTCGAATCTCTAGGTTTCGCGGATCATCAGCAAGGCAAGTAACACTTTGATCATACCTTTTCTAGAACCTAGTTTTATTGCATTAGATCAATCCCCACACATTGCATGATTAGGATCTAATTAAATTGTGGGATGGGAAGTAGATGAGGTAGTACATATTACCCATTTATTATGAAACCTTTGGGAGTTACTTCTATGTTTGCTTATTATGCCATGCTATGCTAGTAGATGTGGATTGGGTGAGTGATATCCATGACAGATGTGAGTTTGTTAATTTTAATGGTTTAATTAAGGTGGCAAGTTAAACACACATCTGGGTGGATTGAGGCACCTGGTTTCTATCAGGACTTGCCTGTTTTTCTTTTGGACCGCCACCCAGGCTCAAAGGGATCATAAGATTATTCATACTAGAAACTTCCGTGTGCAGCCAGAAGCCATTATGGGCTCTGGCATAGTTGATTAAGTCGTGCGAACTCTTACAGGGTAGACTAGCAGATGTAGGGGAAAGTAGGTGTACCGGTCTATCCAACATAAGGTGCTAGCGCTTTTGAAAGACTATGTCTCGGTCATCCATTTCTCAAACACCATGTAGTGCGAGATATCCAACAGAGGCGATCGAGTCTTGTGGGGAAGAGTGCGCAAACCTCTGCAGAGTGTAATAAACTAATCATGGTTAGCCGTGTCCCCAGTTATGGACATCTTGAGTATCTAGTACCTGGATTATCATGTGAATCTCAACATGTTACTCTAAAGATAATTTTGATGGGTTTGTTTAATGATGATGCTTAATTGGGATTGAGAATCCTGTCAACCATTCTCAATGTTTAAAAACCACCATGATAGTAATTAAATATATTCCTTTGAAGTAGGGAAAAATTGGCTTTATGCAAAAACTGTAACCATAGAGCTTTCCACCAGCCAAATATGCATATAGTATAGTTGTTTCATTTCAGTACTCTCTATGTGTTACCTTGCCAGCATATTCCATGTGCTGACCCGTTCTCGGGCTGCAACATTAATGTTGCAGACTTTTCAGACGACGATTAAGGAGCTTTTAGGTCGTGGTTCTATACTTAGTGATGACGTTGGAGTTGATGGACTCACTTATCTTCCAAGCCTTCCGCTGTTAACATTATTAGATGGCCTTAAGCCATATTTATTGTAATAAGTTCTCTTTTGAGACACTTGATGTAATAAGTGTGTGATTGCTACTCTGCTATAAATCCTCCGAGTACTGTGTGGTGTCAGCATTACTGATCCAGGGATGACACCGGAGCACAGAGATCAGACTATTTGAGGTCTGGTCGCTACAGTAGGTGACTATAGACTTGCAAGGTAGGATCAAAACTCACATATATTCATGAAACATAATAGGTTCAGATCTGAAATCATGGCACTCGGGCCCTAGTGACAAGCATTAAGCATAGCAAAGTTATAGCAACATCAATTTCAGAACATAATGGATACTAGGGATCAAACCCTAACAAAACTAACTCGATTAGATGATAAATCTCATCCAACCAATCACCACGCAGCAAGCCTACTATGGAATTACTCACGCACAGCAGTGAGCATCATGAAATTGGTGATGGAGGATGGTTGATGATGATGGCGGCGACAAATCCCCTCCTCCGGAGCCCCGAACGGACTCCAGATCAGCCCTCCCGAGAGGTTTTAGGGCTTGGCGGCGGCTCCGTATTGTAAAACGCGATGATTTCTTCTCTCTGATTTTTTGTCTCCGAAAGCAAATATATAGAGTTGGAGTTGGCATCGGAGGGTTTCCAGGGGGCCCACGAGGTAGGGGGCGCGCTCTAGGGGGGGGCGCCCCCCACACTCGTGGAAAGGGTGTGGCCCCCCTGGTCTTCATATTTGGCGAGGATTTTTATTGTTTTTTCTAAGACCTCCCGTCGAGTTTCACGTTATTCTGAGAATATTTGCTTTCTACACATAAAAGAACACCGAGGTAATTCTCCTAAAAACAGCGTCGGTCCAGGTTAGTTCCATTCAAATCATACAAGTTAGAGTCCAAAACAAGGGCAAAAGTGTTTGAAAAAGTACATACGACGGAGACGTGTCACACATGCACACAACAAAAGAAAGAACATGTGCGCATGGTAAATAAACACATCATCCATCATGATGGTTCTCTTCTCTTGAACATAACCATTAGAAGCACAAGTGCATGAATAATATGATGCAACAATGGCAATATTCATGGCACTAGGTATATGGTGCAAAGAGGTAAGACAAGCATGCTTCACAAGAAATATGCCAAAATCTCCAAATATATGCGAGAATGCTATGGGGGCAAACTCATTACCAAGACTAAAGGAATAGTTGCACTCAATACATGGCAAATCATCTAGCATGAGAGAGGCAACATATGGAGGTATATGACAAGAAGCAATAACAATCATGTGCAAAGCATGTAGGTGGTTGTCATCAACCACATGTAAGGAGCAAATATGAATCGGTGATGCAACAAGGCAAGCAATCATAGTAATCAAGTCATGCAAGCTAGTAGTGCGAAGATGCAACATACTAGATGAAATCATGGCAATCATGTCATGTGAGAAAATAATAGGCATATGCAATGCACACGACATATCGCAAGCACGAACACAAAGAAAGATCATAGTATCATCATAGGCATGGGGCACAAAGCAAACATGGCAATAACAAGCAATATCTCCACCAAGCTTGCAAATACACATACAAGTACTAGAATCAATCATCACGTGTAATGCAAAGCATGGGTCATAAATGCATGGCAAAGGCATATGAATGAGCATATCATGCAAAGTGAACATGGAAAGATGGGCATAGAGTATGTAATGGACAATAACCCATAGCCAAGTGAGGGCCAAGTAGAAGAAATTGTGCGATCGAAAGTATGTCTAGAGGGGGGGTGATTAGACTACTTGACCAAATAAAAACTTAACCTTTTCCCAATTTTAGTTCTTGGCAGATTTTAGCTATTTTAGGACAAGTCAAGCAATCATCACACAATTCAAGCAAGCATTCAAAGAGTATATTGGCAGCGGAAAGTAAAGCATGCAACTTGCAAGAATGTAAAGGGAAGGGTTTGGAGAATTCAAACGCAATTGGAGACACGGATGTTTTTCCCGTGGTTCGGATAGGTGGTGCTATCCTACATCCACGTTGATGGAGACTTCAACCCACGAAGGGTAACGGTTGCGCGAGTCCACGGAGGACTCCACCCACGAAGGGTCCACGAAGAAACAACCTTGTCTATCCCACCATGGCCATCGCCCACGAAGGACTTGCCTCACTAGCGGTAGATCTTCACGAAGTAGGCGATCTCCTTGCCCTTACAAACTCCTTGGTTCAACTCCACAATCTTGTCGGAGGCTCCCATGTGACACCTAGCCAATCTAGGAGACACCACTCTCCAAGAAGTAACAAATGGTGTGTTGATGATGAACTCCTTGCTCTTGTGCTTCAAATGATAGTCTCCCCAACACTCAACTCTCTCTCATAGGATTTGGATCTGGTGGAAAGAAGATTTGAGTGGAAAGCAACTTGGGGAAGGCTAGAGATCAAGATTCATATGGTAGGAATGGAATATCTTGGTCTCAACACATGAGTAGGTAGTTCTCTCTCAGAACATATGCGGGCGGGGGGGGGGGGGTTCGGAGAACTTTCCAAATTTTTGCCCATGACTATATATAGCCCAACCTGTCGGTGTGACCGAGTGGAACAACTCGGTGGCACCGAGATGCAAAACTGTATACAGTTGTTGCAACTCGGTGTGACCAAATGGTTCACATCGGTTGCACTGAGATAGAAAACCTAGATCAACTTAATGATCTCGGTAGGACCAAAAGTAGGATATCGGTCAGACCGAGAATCACAAAGAGGTTTTGGAAGTTTAAGTCTATGACGAATTGGGGACTCCGAGCGCTCCTCGCATAGAGTGGTTCGAATCTGACTTGATCAAATTTTGTGATGTAGCATGAATAGAGTTTTAGACGAAAAAAGCATAGATAGCTAGAGGAGGTTCTTGGGCATTCTTGTCCATCCACTTGGCAAAAGGAAATAAAACCAAACAATCAAAACAACAAGTGGATGTCCTCGAATGAGTAAAATATGCAACCAACATGTTCACACAATAAGATGGCAAATAAAATATGTGACAAAGCATGCACAACCAATTCTAGCATCTATCAAGCAATTTGTGATGACTAGGTCATCTATATATGAGTATATTGACTTAGGAGTCAAGTGAGAACACTTGATCATAGGTCATACTCATCATTTAAGCTCAAGTGGGGTTACCACTTTTACATAAAGCATTGTTGTGTTCACATCTTTAGAGTTACTTTAGCTCAAGTCTTAGAGTAAAGCTCCCCCTAGATGTGATATCCACCCTAAGAGGGATGAACTAACCTTGGGTTTTGTCGATGATGACTTCATGTAGATGTTGAAGATGTGGATGCTCAATGTTGATGTAGATCACATAGAGCTATCCATTTGAGTGAATTGCACTTTCAATATCTACATGGGTTAGTCCCACAAGGAACAAACAAGGATATCCATAGACATAGAGTGATGCACACACAAGATGATGTCCATGAAAACTTTTAGGTTACCTTGTCCCTTGTCTTACCAACAAGAGGGTTTGTGACTCCTTGAACTAGTGCAAGATGTGGAAGTTGCTTGCACTTGTTCTTGCCAAAATGATAAGAGTGAAGTATGTTGGCGGAGTCACCCTCAAGAACTCTCTAGTTCTTCTTCTTTTGGATCCACACCATCTTGATGGGAATCCGTGGAGTTGTAGTCGTACTTGATGAAGTGGAACTTGAAGCGGTCTTGGGAATCCACTTTACAAGGTCTTAGGAGCTTCTTCAAATGCATCAATTTCCTCTTGAAGCTTGCCCTTGCCTTTTTGCTTGTAGCCTTGTGGTGGAAGATCATCTTGAGCTTGTGTTCCCTTGAAGGAAGTATCATACTTCTCTTGTTGAGGAACAAACTTTGTCATGGGGTATTGATCTTCTTCCCACTCAACTCCATTGGCATTGAAGTTTCGTTCAAAACCAACACCTTGATTCTTCCGGTGCATTCCTTGCTTGCGCACAGTTTCCTCGAATTGCTTACTCCCGGCAAGGCTTTTGTATACTCCTTTCTCTATAATTCGCTTCAATAAGCTATTTTCTTGCTCAAGTGTAACTTGGCTAAGAGAATCATTAGTGGAATCAAGAGAACTACTAGAAGCAACAATATTTGATTTAGAATGATCATTGTTACTACTAGAGGAAGAATCTTTCTTGTTCTTGTTACTAGACTTGACTTGAGGCATGTAAGTGGATAAGAGTAAACGCTTGGCAATGTAAGAAGAACTTCTCTTGCGGAGATCATCATTGATTGCTTTTAAAAACTCATGCTCTTGCTCAGGATTGAGCTTTTCAAAGTGTACTTCTCATGAGCTCTTAAAAGTTCTCGATGATCTTCGAAGATAGTTTCATGAGCTAACTTACGAGTGTTTAGTTCTTTAGTTAGAGCCTCAATCTTCTCCTTATCATTGTCATTCGTTTTATCTTGATTAGCATGATTAATTGACGTTTCATCATAGTATTCATCACTAGAGTTGTCAACAAGCAAATCATCATCACCTAACAAGTCATCTTCATCACTCTTAAAATCAACATACTCGGGGTGTCTTACCTTAGGACCTTTGGCCATGAAGCATCTTCCAGTTCCTTCATTTGGTGAGTCAAATATGTCGTAGGAGTTGGTTGACACAAGTGCTAGACCGGCAACACCTTCATCTTGAGTATCTTCGGAGTCGGAGTGATAACTTCTCTCGGAGTGGCTGTCGGAGTCGGAGCCGGATACCCATTCACCAGCATGAGCTTGATGTCTTCGTTTTGTGTAGCTCCTTGATGATTTTTCCTTCCTTTCCGAATCCTTGCTTCTCCGTGAGTATCTTCGTTCATAACGATCATCTCTACTCCTCCTCTCTCTTGGTGGTGATTCTTTTCTTCTTCTTTTTGGAGAATCTTCTCTTCTCTTGTAGGGAGCCGTACACTCATTAGAATAGTGTCCGGGTCTTCCACAATTGTAGCAGTTTTGCTCTCGACTAGAAGATCTTTTGTTATTGTAGGACCTTGACTTGGAGCTTCTATCTTTGCTTCTACTCTTGTAGAACTTCTTGAAGTTCTTCACCATTAAGCTCAATTCTTCATTGAAGTTTTGTTTCTCACTTGATGATGTAGGGGCTTCACATGAGGCTTTGTAGGCACCACTTGATTTGTTGTGAAGTTCCTCTTTATCCTTAAGTGACATCTCATGAGCAACAATTCTTCCAATCACCTCCGTTGGCTTGAGATCTTTGTAATTGGGAATCATTTGGATCAATGTGCTCACGGTATCATATTTTCCATCCAAGGCTCTTAGAATCTTCTTGATGATGAATCTATTGGTCATCTCTTCACTTCCTAAGTCGGCAATCTCATTTGTGAGGAGAGCAAGCCTAGAGTACATTTCAGCGACACCTTCACCATCCTTCATTTTGAACTTGTCAAGTTGACTTTGAAGCACATCCAACTTGGATTCCTTGACGGAGTCGGTACCTTCGTGCATATCAATCAAAGTGTCCCAAATTTCCTTTGCATTCTCAAGGCGGCTGATTTTGTTGAATTCTTCGGGGCACAATCCGTTGAAGAGAATATCACAAGCTTGAGCATTGTATTGCAACATCTTCAACTCATCCGCGGTAGCTTCATGGTTTGGTTCTCTCCCATCAAAGAAGTCACCTTGCAAACCAACACACACAATAGCCCAAACGGCGGGGTTATGTCCAAGAGTATGCATTTTCATTTTATGCTTCCAACTAGCAAAATTAGTACCATCAAAGTAAGGACCTCTACGGTGATAATTTCCCTCGCTAGACGCCATACTCTCCTAGGTTGTGAAACCAAGGCTATGACCACCAAAAGCTATGGAAATCAAAGCAAATGGAGACCAAAGCACTGATACCACTTGTGGGATCGAAAGTATGTCTAGAGGGGGGGTGATTAGACTACTTGACCAAATAAAAACTTAACCTTTTCCCAATTTTAGTTCTTGCCAGATTTTAGCTATTTTAGGACAAGTCAAGCAATCATCACACAATTCAAGCAAGCATGCAAAGAGTATATTCGCAGCGGAAAGTAAAGCATGCAACTTGCAAGAATGTAAAGGGAAGGGTTTGGAGAATTCAAACGCAATTGGAGACACGGATGTTTTTCCCGTGGTTCGGATAGGTGGTGCTATCCTACATCCACGTTGATGGAGACTTCAACCCACGAAGGGTAACGGTTGCGCGAGTCCACGGAAGGCTCCACCCACGAAGGGTCCACGAAGAAGCAACCTTGCCTATCCCACCATGGCCATCACCCACGAAGGACTTGCCTCACTAGCGGTAGATCTTCACGAAGTAGGCGATCTCCTTGCCCTTACAAACTCCTTGGTTCAAATCCACAATCTTTTCGGAGGCTCCCAAGTGACACCTAGCCAATCTAGGAGACACCAGTCTCCAAGAAGTAACAAATGGTGCGTTGATGATGAACTCCTTGCTCTTGTGCTTCAAATGATAGTCTCCCCAACCCTCAACTCTCTCTCATAGGATTTGGATCTGGTGGAAAGAAGATTTGAGTGGAAAGCAACTTGGGAAAGGCTAGAGATCAAGATTCATATGGTAGGAATGGAATATATTGGTCTCAACACTTCAGTAGGTGGTTCTCTCTCAGAACATATGAGTTGGAAGTGTAGATGTGTTCTGATGGCTCTCTCCACGAATGAAGAGGAGGTGGAGGGGTATATATAGCCTCGACACAAAATCCAACCGTTACACACAATTTACCAATCTCGGTGCGACCGAATCAACAAACTCGGTCGGACCGAAAAGGTAAACCTAGTGACCGTTAGAGATTTTCGATGGGACTGACATGCAACTCGGTAGGACCGATATGGTTAGGGTTTGGGCATAACATAATCTCGGTGAGACCGATTACACAAAGTCGGTGAGACCGATTTTGGTAATTAGCTAACCAAAGAGTTGGTCAGGCAAACTCGGTGGGACTGATTTGCTCTTTCGGTGAGACCGAAAAGTTACAAAAGGGAAACATAGAGTTTACATTGCAATCTCGGTGGGACCGATCCGCTCTTTTGGTGAGACCGAAAAGTTACGAAAGGGAAATAGAGAGTTTGCAATCCCATCTCGGTGAGACCGAGATCCCTATCGGTAGAACCGAATTGCTAGGGTTTGGCAGTGGCTTATGACAAATGAAACTCTGTGGCGCCAGATAGAAAGAATCGGTAGGACCGAGTTTGGCTTAGGGTTTAGGTCAAATGTGGATATGGGAAAGTATTTGAAGGTTTTTGGAGCATATCACTAAGCACATGAAGCAAGAGGCTCATTAAGCAACACCTCATCCCTCCTTGATAGTATTGGCTTTTCCTATGGACTCAATGTGATCTTGGATCACTAAAATATAAAATGAAGAGTCTTGAGCTTTTGAGCTTGAGCCAATCCTTTGTCCTGAGCATATTGAGGGTTCCACTTTCACATCCATGCCATGCCAATCATTGAGATTTCCTGAAATAATCATCTTGGAATAGCATTAGCTCAATGAGCTATATGTTGTTATGAATTACCAAAACCACCTAGGGATATTTGCACTTTCAGAAATGCGCGAGGTCTTTGCTCGAAGAGAGCGATGGGAAAGATAATCCATGGGATCCCAAGTCATCATTGCTCTCTGGAGCTCATTTTGTCAACTCATGGGATTGTGAGGTTGACAGGTAAGCATGGGTACCTACACAACAAATACACAAACGAAAGAAATTGTGTGTGTGGTAAATGTACACATCATCCATCATGATGTGTATGTGCACGTGAGAGTTAGCACAAGATAAGCATCGAAGGAATTTGATGCATGGTACAAGAACATGGCATCCATCATCAAAGAATAGTTGTTATGTATGACACGATGGGGACACAAATTGAGAATGCAAGTATATGGCACATCAATAGCATGTTTATTCATGGGGAGCATATTGTGCACACAAGTATTGGGATCAAGCAATGGATGGGATGGATCAAAATCTCCTAGAATGTATGAGAAAATGGAAAACATCCAAAACAAAGCATATCCGAAGCTAGGTGGTCATGGCATGGAATATGAGATAAATGATGTAAAGGGAGTATGTCAAGATCATCACAAGAAAAACAAATGCCAATAACCATGTGCTTGTCATCTATGCCATATGTGCAAATAGGGTTTGTTTTAATGGCATATGCATAGTTACAACGAAGATACTGCAAATATGACATATTGTTGATCTCATGCATAGCATATGACAAGTCAAGCGGATTTCAAACATGATGTGACCGAGAGAATTATCACAAGAAATCATATGTAACATGGCATCACAACTAATATACTTCACGTGGCAATCATCAAACTCATCGTAAATGGGTAAATCATCGCATGGGGAAATCATACTAGCATGAAGCATGGAAATACGTTGATCAACATCATGCAAGCAATCAATGTCAAGAATGTCCACTAGTTTGACTAGAGCATCACCTTCACCTTTCTTACCTATGTCATTCCACTCATGTGGTGTAGGTGAGGTGGCAAAGACCAAATGGTGGTCATCTTGATCTTGATGGAACCATGTGCGGGTGCATCATATTCCACCATGGTCATCGTCTTGTCTAAAGGGAGGATGAAGTCGTCGCGAATCGGCACGTCATCATATATGTGACCTAGCACCAAGTGAGAAGACACAATAGAGGTAGAGGTTAAGTCATTAGAAATCAAAGTGGCCTCACATGCCCTATCAACTATCTCACTCTCTCTATGTGGTGGTTCACTCACTCCCTCAAAATCGGTGCACTCAAACTCACGTATGGTGGAGTCACTCATCTCACTCAAGTGGTGGGGGTTGTGGCTCTCCTCACATGTGAATTGGGGAAACACATCATATATGGGGATAGTGGGGAAGTCACTCTCACTCTCAATATGGTGGCAAAAGTCACTCAAGTCATCATACGTTGCCATCGTCAAGGTGAAATACTCAACCATCTCATCGCTGTCGCCGTGGATGAAAGCCGAAGATGGCACATCATCACTCTCGCCTCCAAAGATGGAAGCATCATCCAAAGATGGAAGCATCTTGCCTCCAAAGCATGTTGCTTGAGAGGCTCTGTAGTCGTAGTCGTCGCCACACCGTCTTGAAAAAAGTCAAAGTAGACTTGGCATCATCAATGCCACAAAGAGGGATGGCGATGAAGTCGAACTTGGGAGCATCGTCTTGGAGCTCATCGGGCTTGGACATCTTGGTGGGACTATCCTCATGCTCGTTCTCATGGAGCTTGGTCATCGTGAAGTGTGCTCGGGGTGGAGAAGCCTTGGCCTTCATGAGTTCTTGTTCTGCCTTGAGATCACCAATGTAGCAGTTGCCGAGGGACTTGTAGTTCTCGAGGAAGATCGTCTTGGAGATGTTGTTGTGCAATCCCGTCATGAAGTGGAACTTCATCGAAATGGGGTCGTCCACGTTGGCTGGTCGCAAGGAATGCTTCATCTCCTTGAAGTACTCATCGATGGATTTGGATCCTTGGATGCTGTTCTCCAATTGGCGTAAAAGTTGTTCCATGTAGTTTGGAGGCATGAACTCTCACCGCAAAGCTCTCTTCATCTTGGGCCAACTCATGTCGTAGATTTCCTAAGGTGTGTGAAGCCACCATGCCAATGCGTAGTCGTGGAAGTTCCTTGTGGTGCACTTCACTTGATCTTTGGGAGGAACGTGATGTAGATTGAGGTAGTCGTCCATCAAACGCTCCCACTCGATATACTCCTTGGGTCCTAGAGTCCCATAGAAAGGAATCTCATGGTCGGTGTCGAGGTCGTACTAGCTCACGGAAGTCACAGACTTGAGCTTGGGGAGCTTATCTTGAGTTTAGTCTTAAGGTGCTTGTTGGCGAAGATGCCGTATATCTGAAGGCAAAGATGCCTTGAAGTCGCTTGGCAAAGATGCCAATAGAGATGGTGAAGTCGTTGAGCGGTTGTTGGTGTTTAGCTCTTGATTTTCATGTTCGTGGTGGTGATGGTGTCGATGCCGATGTGACCTTGCCGAAGATGGTAGTTCGGAGGCATGTGCTCTTGAGTGTCTTCTTGAAGATGAGGAAGATTGCTTGTAGGACTTGATGAGGGATTTTATCTCCTCCATTTGAGATTTCATCTTGGCATCGGTAGAGTTTTTCGTGGCATCGAACTCGTCGTTGTTGTTGTAGAACGAAGGTGAAATGCGTTGCCTATCCATCACAAGACTTCAACAAATTTGAGTGGGAGAAATTGAAGAACTATACCAAATGTACCTTCACCGATGTTGAAGATGGATCAATGATCACTCAATAATGTAATAAGGAAATAGCACAATTGGTACCTATCTCATTGATTTCTCACACCTACACAATTAAGGCTTATGGTGGAGCTCGGTGAGGATAGTGGCACAAAATTTTGATAAAAAATGTTAGCAAGAGTCAATAATGTTGAAAGAGATTCACAAATTCGCAAGTGAAACAAGTAGACCAATAGCAATATGGGTGGCACACAGAAACTCACACACGAATAGATAAATTGGGCCGTGCAACCAAGGAATGAGCCCAAAATGTGGAATCCACGGAAAATGCTCATGTTGCACAACTCAAGAGAGATGCTAGCACGATTGCTCAATAGGCGGATATGACACTTGTGCACAAACTATAAGATGCAAAATGGATATAATTTCTATCCCAAGTATGCTATATATGTATGGTCCCCGGTGTTTCTCACACGATAATCCAAGAATCAAGGATGATACCATATGGTATATTGTAATGCACTATGAAACGATGCTATGGCTCTTGCTTACAAGCTTCTTTGTTTTTCTCTTTTGCTTAAAAGCTTGTTCTTTTTTTATATGGCCACAATGCACAAACTAAGATAGCAATTGTTTAAGGTGGCGGAAGTGTATGGTGGGTAAGCCTATGCGGAAGTTATGGTGGTGGTTGATGAAGAAGCGACCATCCCTAAGTAACCGAAACACCTTCGGAGACTCGAATCACAACTCAAAAAACCTCAAATGCTATAAAGAACAAAATGGGTTAGATTGCGGAAGTCGGTGGTGGTTATGTGGATGATATGGTGGAAGCCCTAGGAAAAGATGCCAAAGTGCCAAAAATTTGATGGAGTCAAATGGTGATGGAACCTATCTAGAGGGATAGAGGATGTCAATATCTACTGAACGAGCTAAAGAACATGAAAATCGGACTGCGGATGTGAAATTTATGGTCAAAATGGTGAAACGGAGAAAGCTAAAATCCCAGGGGTTGGATGTCCGGGGTTGGGGGCCGGATATCCAGGGGTTGATGTCCAGAACCATGTAGATTTTGTGCTCCAGTAGCCGGATGTCTGGCCGGTGCCCTGGATGTCCGGTTCGACGATTCCAGATCGGGATTTGGTCTTCGCAACTCGATTTGGGGCAGAAATTAATGATTTTCGTGGTAAAATTTGACGGATTTTGTGGATGGAAAGTGGGAAAATTGGGGGAAATATAGATCCACTACTAACACAGTGAATCCATGGATCAAAATCAACAAAACATTATCGAACCAACAAATCACAAAAAAATTGGGGGGCTATTTTTGTGCAGAATTTCGAATTTAGGACGAAATCAACAAAATTAGGTTAGAAAACAAAGAGGGGAGGCTCCGAAATCGTGATCAACCTTGCTCATGATACCCAGATGATGTAGGGTAGAACCCTAGATGCCTGATCTTTCACGATTGGAGGGAGATCCTACAAAGAAGACGAAGAACACAAGGGGAAACGTGAGGGAAATCACGAGGGGAAATGAGAGGAAACCCTCAAATAGACAAGAAGCAATCACACATGTGCTAGATCCTCGAAACATAAAGGGATACACGATCCAAATCCAACAAAGGACGATACATATGGTAACTAGTTTATCTCCGTGAGAAGGTCTTGAATCCGTGAGGGTATCTTCCCATGAGGGTCCTGAATCCAAGGTGGATCTTCTCCGTAGAGGTCGCGGTCTCTCTCGCGGAGTAGATCCATATGGATGAGCAAAGCTCTATCTCTAAATGAGCTAATCCTTTGCTAACCCTAACTAGAAGGAGGTGGAGGAGTATGTATATTATAGGGACATGAAGGGGTAAGTGAGGAGGGGATACGTGGGCCTTCGGCCCGGTTAGGCACGCGCAAGTGCCGGACGTCTGGGCTTGGGGCCGGATGTGCGGGGCTTTGGGACGAGCCAGATGTCCGGGTTCTTGGCCGGTTGTCCGGGCTGAATGTCACACCCTGATTTTCATGCCACAACACTTAAGCTAATAAATCATGATAAAATGTGGTTTGACAAAAACTTTTGAGTGTTCTGGACCTTGCCTTGATTGGTTTTTGTTTGCTGTTTGCAAGTGCTCTAAAAATCAAATAAATCCTCCAACTCATATACTTCATCTCCTTGCTCCAAACTCTTGAACCAATGATCGTGCCATGTGTATAGGACATAAAAATAATTTTGCCAAAAAGTATTTTCAAAAATTAGTTTTCCAAAAACACATGAATTAAGATTTGTACTGCAAGTACTTAATTCAGGGCAGTAAAAATCTTTCCAAAAATATGTTTGACTCGTATTAGATATAGGATACCCAGAAACCACAAAAATATAATTTTAAAAGTTATTTTCCTATTTTATTTAAAAGCATTTTCTTAAGGCCAGAAATGGTCTTTAATAGTGAAAATTATTTTATTGTTTTAAAAATATTTGACAAAAATTAAGGAGACTAGATGGATATATATTTTCCATATATATGAGTTTCAACACATGGTCATGATCAAAATATTGGACAAAACCTCCCAAAACCATTTCTGCTCATTTCAAGGATTTGGAATATTTCTACAGGAAATATTCCCCAACAATTCCAAGAAAATTCTAGCATGTCACATATGACATGTTTGATGATCTTGACAAGTCTCATGTCATGGAGAACAGTATAACCCCATGAAACCCTTTCAAAACCACTTCTGTCCTTTTTCAAGTTTGAATAACTTTGCACTGTCAAACATGTCCAAATGCACTCAAACTTGGTGCACATGCTCAAATGGTGTAATAATGCATCTAGACCAAATGGCACAAGTTGGAGAGAATGTTATCTTGCTCAAAGTACCCCAAAACCCTTCCTGTTCAGAACCAAATTTGAACAACTCTACATTGCCAAGTGTGTCCTTTTGATCTGAATTTTTTGTGGTCATGTTCAAATCCTCAAATGATGACACTACACCAAGTGGTGCATCAAGGAGAATTGATTTGCATGACTAAATCTTGGTAAAGCCATTTCTGCTAATTTCTAGGGTTTGCCAAAGTTACATTGGCCACTTTTCCCAAATGAGCTCAAATTTGGTGGAACACCCTAATTATATGTGTCATTTCACCCTGTAGAGTCTCATGGCAAATGGAAATCGTCTACTTGCCCAAACCATTATCAAACACCTTCTGACATTTTACAAAAACCACTGTTTTGACCACTTCCACTATTCTCCATGAGCTCAACTTTTTACTAGAGCTTAATCTAGTCACCTTCTACCTCCAGTAATTCCCCCCTTTCAACAGCTCAATTATTTGGGGGGTGAAACCCTCACACTCTCTCTCTTGACAGCCTCTTTCTCTCTCTCCCTCAACCTCTCTCCTCTCCGAGTAGCTCTCCAAGGCATCCAAAGCTCCTCCCCACTTGTTTACTCCCCCCTAGAGCTGCT
The DNA here is from genome assembly GCA_034509565.1 of Triticum monococcum. Lineage (NCBI taxonomy): Eukaryota > Viridiplantae > Streptophyta > Magnoliopsida > Poales > Poaceae > Triticum > Triticum monococcum. The sequence continues at coordinate 293,057,110 of CM067842.1, forward strand.
GGACACTATTGGCCACGCCCAAGGCGCCAAAACAATGGCCATGCCGGCCAAAGACGCGCTCTGGAGCGCGGTACAGTGCGCCCTACCACTGTAGCTGCTCTCTGCCCAAGCCACCCGACCACCTCGAGCATCCCCCTCGCGGCAGTCGAGGTGCCTCGACGTCCACAACACGCCACGCCCCTGGCCCCCTCCTCTCTCTTCCACCTTATGCCTTCTCTTGCTCGCGCACCGGCCGCCCGAGGGCTCCAATGGGCAGCCTCACACGCGTGATGCCTCTGACCCATCCCCACTCCCCCTTTCCTTCTCCCCAACTTGGACCATGCCCACGAGCGCCGCAGACAACCCCTAGCCTCCTCCCGTGGCCACCGCGGCCATTTCTGCGGGTGCCCGAAGGCCACGTCCACGGTGCGGCATGGTCCCGCCTTATCTGGCCTTCCCTGGACCCTCTCTACCCTATGGTCATCTCCTCTCCCTCCCAGGATGCTCATGGGACAACCCCCTCTCCCTCTCTCGCCTTCCCTCCACCGCAATGGCCGGAGTGCCGCCGCCGGCCTCGGCCAAAATCCACCCCACACCGACCTCTTCCCCTCCATCGTGGGGCCTCCTTACATCGCCACCACCCCCACGAAGCGCCCCCGCACTCCATCTACCCCTCCCGGTGGCCGTAGCATCGTAACCACCGCCGCCTCCGACCTCCTCCGCCGCTGCCAACGCCGTGCTCGACCCTGAGCTCCTCGATGGTCATGCCACCCATGGATGGGCGCGGCATCACCTCCTGAGTGCGCCGGTGGGCGGAGCGTCGCCGGGGACGCCCTGTAACCCCGGCAATCGCCGGCGGGGGTCACCCTACCTCTCCTCTGTTCGAGCGGGAGGAGGGTGATGAATCCGACAGGCGGGCCCCGCAGGTCAGCGACCCACCCGGCCGGCCCCACGGTTTAAGTGGAAGCGGGTCGACTGGAGTCTACCTCCCCCCGCGCGGAGGCGCATTCCTCTTGGAGCGCCTTCGACATGGCCTCTTCTCCCGCGCGGCGGAGCTGCTGGGCCGGCCCACGGCTATCTCTTGTCGGTGCGCAGGATAAGGGTAATGCCTTATATTTCTCTTTATTCTTTTCAAGTGAGTTTCTAAAATCCATAGTTCATTCATTTCATGCCCAAATTCGATGATTCAAATTTCTACTAGTTCATAAATTCATTCTCTATCACAGGGTGCAATTTGCACATTTTTCCAGAAAAATTTCCTTCACAAATGTTTATGAAATCTTATTTTTCCATTTCTGTCATAAACTTTAGAAAAACACAGAGGGCTCAAATTTGATCCAAATGCCATGATTCAAGATCCTAGATACTTCTAAGTTCATAACTTAGTTTTTCAACATCTTTCCTAGTAATTTCTATACCACACAAATTAATGAGCCATTTCTTCATATTTGTCAACTTTGCAAATTCATAGGAAAATCATTTGAACTCCAAATCCAGTGAAACCAACTCCTAGATGCTTCTAAAATCATGATTGGTTAAATGGGTGCCTTTGCTCATTTTTCAAAAATATATTTCTGTACACTTCATGCAAATCCATAAACCCCTTGATTCCGTCATATCAAAATGTTTAGAAATATCCACTAACCAAATTCCAATGAAACCACTTTGGTTAATTTTCATATAACCAGAGATGTCCTAGAAAAGTCAAATCAATATTTTTTTAGAGAACATTTATTCTTGCCTTGTTGTGTTGCTTATTGTGATTGTTTCCGACGTTAGTTGCCGAAGTAGACGGAATACTTGGAGAAGGACCAGAATATCTCAAGACTCTGATGAACCAGGCAAGCAGCCCTTTGACCATGATGAACCATTTTACTTCATGATTGCATTCTCGTTGCTTCACTGAGTGCATGATATACCTTGAATGGCAACCTTGCTAGGCTTGCCTCCGTTGCATACTCCATTGATACTTGCATTGTTCATGACTCTACCCTTGCTTAGAGTTGTGTTGGTGGGTTGTAGAAATATACTAGAGTAAATGACTGTCGGCGTTCTGGGAACGGGGGTCCCCAGACTTGCCTGCCTGCGGCCTGCGGCGTGGCTCAAGTGGGGGCCCAGCGCGGCCCATCTTCATCAACACGAGGCTCAAGACCCTCGCGAGGGGCCAAGCCTCGTGAGGCGGATGACACGGCGCATCCTCAGGCACAGCCTCGTCAGGCTGGCTCGCGAGGAGGCGGAGAGTTCAAGGCGGGGTACCTCGCGAGGTGCCCATGACGCAAGCCATGACGACACGGGGCACCAGGCGGGTGCCAGTGCGTGCAGCGTCCCTCGTTCCTCTTTGGTGCAAAGGGGGCAAGCGTATCCGCGGAGTACCGAGGCATCAGGCAAAGGTTGCCACTTCGGTGCAACGAGACCAAGACCGGGAGGACGACGAGACGGAGGTTACCATGGAGCCCAGCGCGACATCATCACCAGAGCCTTTGGCAGGCGAAGACTGCTTTTGTCAGGATAGATGTACTCGCTATCCCCCTTCAAATTAGCCCGCCATTGTTGGATCCCTTCCCTCTCAATATTTGGGGAGAGGACCAGGGCCTCTATAAATAGGACTAGCCACCCACATAGGAAGGGGTTCGATTCCTGGTGGGTCGATTCCTGGGGGTTCGATTCCTGGTTGTTCGGTCCGGGATCTGAGAGAGAGAGAGAGAGAGAGAGAGAAAGGTTACTGAACTCTTCATAGCAGTTCATCACCACAGCCAAGAACAGACCCTCGCGAGGCTATTCTTCCTTGTATTGTTCATCCACACCAGCCCTAGGAGGCAATCCATCCACCACACACTGGAGTAGGGTACTACACCACATCGGTGGCTCGAACCAGTATAAATCTTGTGTCTTTCGTGCAACTCTTTTAGTAGTTTAGATCCCATCAAGACGGAGAGGTTGAAGGCGAGATTTCCGCGCGCACCCCAGTGTTCGAACCTTAAGGGTCTGCCGGAACCCGAAATCCAACATTTGGCGTGCCAGGTAGGGGTGCGCCAGAATTCGTCTCCCACCGCTCCGCTCTCCTCTGACCGTCGCATCCATGTCAGACGCTCGTCGGGCCCGCGCCGAGCGCCGGGCCGCCATCGCTTCTCGCGTCGCCCAGACGGCCCCGTCGGTGGGCGTCCTCGTCGTTCCCCATTGCCCGCCATCAACGCCGCCACCGGCCCGGCGGGGGGCGAGCAGCAGGCACCCGTCCGTGCGGCAAGACGGCCGCACCGCCACTCCATCACTCGCTCCAGCCGGTTCTTCATCCCGCGCGCTCCGCACACCCTTGGAGGCTCGGGCTGCGCTCCTCGCGGCAAACGAGCTCCTGCGCTACCGTCCCGTCGACGACGTCTATGAAGAATGGCTCGACCGCGTCGCCGAGCTTGTCTGCGCCGCAGGGGGCTCTTCCGCGCCGTCCGTCTCTCTCCGCCGCACTCCGCCCCGCGCGGGCAACGAAGCTCCAGAGGCGCACTAGCCGCCTCCCCTCCAAGAAGATGCCATGGCTCCAAGGTGCTTGGTCCCTGGGCGGAGCGCGCTCCGTCAGGTGCCAGCGCAGCAAGAGCGAAGCTGCCAAGAAGTTCCTCACCCGCAAGGGGCTGCCAGGGCGCTCCCTGCTTCGGCACGCCGCGACCCTGCTCCAACTCCGGCACGCCAAGACCCCGCCCTGCTCCTAGCTGCAGCGCGTGGGGACCCTCAAGACCAAGCTCTCCACCAACTAAGGACTTTCGTGGCCACCGCGGGCTGCCACGCCTACACCACTGAGCTGCGCAGCGTCGCGTGGCCTGGCAAGTTCAAGCCCGACCTGCCTCCTCGCTACGATGGCACAACCGATCTCGCAGAGTTCCTCCAGCTCTATGAGCTGGGCATCGAGGCTGCCGGCGGGGATGAGAAGGTCATGGCTAACTGGTTCCCCATGGCGCTGAAGGAAGGGGCGCGAACCTGGCTCCTGAATCTGGCTCCAGGCACGATCTCCTCCTGGGACCAGATGCGCGCCCGCTTCATCGCCAACTTCCAAGGTACTCGCGACCGGCCGCCCGCCGTGAGCGACATGCGCCGCATCAAGCAACAACCCGGAGAGACCCTGCAAAAGTACATCTAGCGCTTCAACAGCGCGCGCCTCAAGATCCCCAAGGTGTCCAAGGAGGCCATCATCTCCGCCTTCTCTGACGGCGTGCGTGACGTTAAGATGAAGGATGAGCTGGCGATGCACGAAGACCTCTGCACCTCCCTGGACCTATTCAACTTGGCGAACAAGTGCACCAGGGCTGAGGAGGGACGTCTCTCCCTCCTCGAGCTGCCTGCCACGGACCCAGAAGAGAAGAAGCCCAAAGCCAAGGGCGCGAAGCGCAAGGGGGCTGCCGTACTCGTGGCAGAACTAGACACCAAGTGGGGCAAGGATCTGCCCGAACCCTCTAGAGGCAGCCGGTATTGTGTGTACCATGACCTCCACACCCACAACACCAACGAATGTCAAGAGCCCCGCGCCGTACGAGAAGGAAGGATCGGCCGTCGCCCTGACCGTGCTGACCGGGGCTACGGCCGAGGAGGAGGAAGAAACCCAGGGCGCTGGGAAGACCGCGGCCCACGCCAGGGGTGGCGCGACCAGCCTCGCGAGGACCGCTAGCGGGACCTGCCTCGTGAGGGGGACTGGAGAGACCAACCTCGCGAGGGTCGCCCTCATGGCAACGCAGGCCTACCTCCGCTGCCGCCTCCACCAAGGAGGAACAAAGACCGCCATCAAGACGAGGGGGCTGAGGGCTTCCAGGAGCCGCGCGCGATCGCTTGCATCCTCGGCGGAGCTCAAGCCCCAGCCTCCCAACGTATCTTCAAGCAGTTTGCCCGCGAAGCGAATGCAGTTCTCCCCAAGCTCGAAGCAACGCGCCCCCTCAGGTGGTCGGTGTGCCCCATCACATTCAGCTAGACAGACTAGCTCAAGTGCGCAGCCACTGCAGGATTCCTCCCGATGCTCTGCTCCCCGGTCATCAGCAACGTGCTGGTCACCAAGACCCTCATCGATGGCGGGGCAGGGCTCAACGTCCTGTTCGTGGAAACATTCAACAACCTCCAAGTGCCCTACGACCAGCTTCAGCCACCAGGCCTTTCTCCGGGATCACCGACGGTTCCACGGTCCCGATCGGGCAGGTCTGCCTCCCTGTCACCTTCGGGGCCCGCAGCAACTACCGGACCGAGCTCATCGACTTCGACGTCGCCCACATCCGCCTGCCGTACAACGCCATCCTCGGGTACCCAGCGCTGGCCAAGTTCATGGCCGTGACCCACCACGGCTACAACGTCCTCAAGATGCCAGGAAGTGGCGGCGTCATCACGGTGCCCTGTGAGGAGAGAGATGCAGTGTGTTCCCTGGAGCGAGCCTTTCAAGTCGCGTCAGTAGAAGACCCAGATCGCGGAAGCAGGAGGCTTCCTGAGACCACCCCCAAGAAGAAGAAGACGTCGTCAGGCTCAGCCCCTCAGGAGGCAGGCACCTTAGGGCCCGTGCCTCCTCAGGAGGGCCCTCCATCCATCGCATAGGAAAGCGTGCCTGTCGCCCTCCTCAAGCAGGGCTCGGGGGCTCTCACCTGGAGGGCCACCAACCTAGCCAGGGTCACGAGGGAGGCGCTTGGGCAACATGTGGAGGCGTGCTTCGCAGCACGTTTCCCTCGAGAGGGAGCCAGGCGAGGAAGATCAGACCAGCAAGAGTTCGTTGACGAGGCCATTCAAGAGCTACAGGAGACAAGGATCATGAGAGGTTGCCGCCGCTTGCCAGCCGTGGCCCCACATCCAGGCGAGGCTGGTGGGCTGCGCGTCTGTGTCGACGTACCAGGGCTCAATCAGATCGCCAAAACGGAGCGCCTCTAGCCCTCGCAAGTGGGGCGCTGCGGAGGTCCACCCGACAGCTATGTTCGCATGCCTTACGGCCTGCCGAGCATGCCTGCGGCGTACCAGCGCCTCACGAGGGGCATTATGGAGGCCCAGGAAGACAAGCGGTCTGCGGCTCTGGCGGAGGTGGAGACAGCTCGCGAGGAGTCACCAGTGCCTTCGGAGCCTCCCGAGGCCCCGGGGCCTGGGGGCTCGTGAGGATCGGCTTCCGCAGCTCGCCAAGCCTGCTGCAATAACACCACCTCGCCAACGACATCCTCAGGTGACATCTTCCAAGCCTTATCCCCAGCTGGGAGCGCCCCCCCAGGGTGCGTCACTCCCAGGCCGCGTGGGTCCGTCCCTGCAGCATGTATCTGCATTTACCTTTCCGTCGTTAGTTTGCCTTGTTGGGGGCGCCCCTCGGGCTGCATCATCCCCAAGCCGTTCGGGCCAAACCCAGCGTCGTGTATCCCCCTAGCGTTTATTTCCAACTATGCATTGCCTATCACGCTTGATTGCTTGTTGCCCGTCCGCGGCATCCCTTTTTCTCCATGTCGACTACTTGCATGTTAAAGCGGGGGTGCCTGAGCATCGCGACTCAGGGCTCTTACTGGCTCTCCAGCCGTCACCCTCTGGCCTTGTCCATGGCATCGCGACCTGGCATACCAGCGACGGCTGAGACAGGCTCAAGGGCCGGGACCCGAGGACGTAGAGTACCGGCATCTAACCAAATTTTGCAGGGACACATCTCAAGATACGGCCCAGTGCCGGGCGCAACCTGCCCAGAGGTAGGGCCTCGGGAGTCCCGTGCTGGCTCACGGGTGCCCAGATACGCCTCGCCTACCTCAACCAGCAAGCTCTTGAGTGACTAACGATTGACTAATGGCCGCCGTGGCAACACCATCTTCTTTCTATGATGACCCTGCAGGATCCCTGGAGGGAACCGCGCAAGCCGAGGCCCTCACGAGGTTTCCTTTGCCCTCGCCCGCGCGAAGCGCTTGCACGTTAAATGGGGGGTGCCTGAGCATCGCGACTCGGGGCTCTTACTGGCTCTCCAGCCCTCACCCTCTAGCCTTGTCCACGGCATCGTGACCTAGCATACCAGCGATGGCTGAGACAAGCTCGAGGGCCGGGACCCGAGGACGTAGAGTAGAAAGCGGAGCAGAGGCGGGGAATAAGGGGCCTCGCGAGGACCTTGCCGAGCGTTTCCGCTCCTATCCACACACGGACCCAACGACACACCTGGAACGGCCTCTGATCCTCAAGATAAGTTACCACCCACGGCACTGGCTGCTGCAGCACTACCCCCACACCTAAAGCAACTCCGTACTAGCGATGTTGCTTCCTTTTCTCACTAAGTGATGGCTGCTTGGGCGCCAAAGGGGACCTCCTGAGCATCGCGACTCAGGGGCTCTTACCGGACCTCGGGTCGCTCACCTCCTAGCCTTGACCACGGCATCGCGACCTGGCATACCAGCGACGGCTGACGCCGCCTTGGGACTGGGACCTGTCGGCGTAGAGCACCAAGCCCTCGTGAGGTGCGAAAGGGAAGGCTGAACTATAACGGAGTTAGCAGCTCGCTCGGATCCACGTCAAAAGGTGATACATATTAACAAACAGGACCACCGACACCTTACAAGCCCCCACGGGGCGCATTCTGACTCCTCACAGGGAGCGGATCCTAAGGGACGCTAAGTACATGAGCTACTGTGGGAGACGCCATCATCAACAGTGGGAAGTCAGGCACCGGCGCCAACCCCATCCAGGTCAGGGTTGGCGACGGCCTGACGCGTCCGCCCTGCTCCTGGAGTGGCGATGACTCTGGGGCTCGTAGCTGTCGTCGCTCATCTCCGGAGTTGCGAAGCCTTCGCTGGAGCCGCTAGACCCTCGGGCGCCACTGCCAAGGGGGCGGTCGACGGGCCTAGCCCTCACCAGGGCGAGGTCCTGGCCGCCTCTCCCGCGGCAGCACTCCAGCCGGCGCCCGATCGTGTCAAAGACCTTGAAGAACATCACCGCCGCGCCGCCATACTCCAGGTGGACCGTGAAGACGCCTCTTTCCCTACAGACCCGGGCGATCTCCCTCCAGCCGCAGGACATGTAGACCGCGCCCGGGGCAGTGATGACGACCTCGGCCTCGGTCGCGGGGGGCGCCGCAGTCGACGTGCTGCAGCTGGAGCTCCAGAGGCCCCCCTAGAAGAACCATGGAGGCAAAGAAGGGAGGAAGGCGGATCTAGCACTGAAGAGGAGTGACGACGTGGAGCACGAACTCACGGGAGGAGCCCTCGGCATGGACTCCAGGAGGAACCACCCACGCCTTCATAACCTGACGGCGCTGACGACGACGCTGACCGCGGGGATCAGCATCAACACCTCCGGGGCTCTCGACGTGGGCGTACAAGGGCAGCAGGAACCCCGGCGGAGCCCGCTCGCCCCAGGGCCTCGCCACCACCGGATGGTCCTCATCGTCCCGGCTGCAATGGGCGAGTCGCTTCTTCGGCGTGAGAGGGTCTGGCCCTTCTCGAGGAGCCTTTCCCTTCTCCACTACAGAGAATCGGCGAATCGGAGCCATCACACCAAGACGGAGCAAGAACTGAGGCGAAGGAGAGAGCAAGAGGAGATGGTCTGGACGGGCACAAGCGGTGCCGTATTTATAGCCGGTGAAAGCCAACCGCCGGTCTCCGCGATCATAGGTAATCATAACACGTTTTGCATGCAGGGACTTGTCCAACTCGCACGATCACCAAGGCGTCATGGGGAAGCGGAGGCGCCACGTCCAATCAACCACCACGCGGCGACAAAGGCCGTAGGCTGTTGGGGCCCACGGCGCTTCGCCCTTGCCCTTTCGCCTCTCGGCACGGCCAAGTCCATGCGCGCCTTGGGCTCGGGGGCTACTGTCGGCGTTCTGGGAACGGGGGTCCCCAGACTTGCCTGCCTGCGGCCTGCGGCGTGGCTCAAGTGGGGGCCCAACGCGGCCCATCTTCATCAAAACGAGGCTCAAGACCCTCGCGAGGGGCCAAGCCTCGCAAGGCGGACGACACGGCGCATCCTCAGGCACAGCCTCGTCAGGCTGGCTCGCGAGGAGGCGGAGAGTTCAAGGCGGGGTACCTCGCGAGGTGCCCATGACGCAAGCCATGACGACACGGGGCACCAGGCGGGTGCCAGCGCACGCAGCATCCCTCTTTCCTCTTTGGTGCAAAGGGGGCAAGCGTATCCGCGGAGTACCGAGGCATCAGGAAAAGGTTGCCACTTCGGTGCAACGAGACCAAGACCAGGAGGACTACGAGACGGAGGCCACCATGGAGCCCAGTGCGGCGTCATCACCAGAGCCTTTGGCAGGCGAAGACTGCTTTTGTCAGGATACATGTACTCGCTGTCCCCCTTCAAATTAGCCCGCCATTGTTGGATCCCTTCCCGCTCAATATTTGGGGAGAGGACTAGGGCCTCTATAAATAGGACTAGCCACCCTCATAGCAAGGGGTTCGATTCCTGGTGGGTCGATTCCTGGGGGTTCGATTCCTGGTTGTTCGGTCCGGGATCTGAGAGAGAGAGAGAGAGAAAGGTGACTTTACTCTTCATAGCAGTTCATCACCACAGCAAAGAACAGACCCTTGCGAGGGTGTTCTTCCTTGTATTGTTCATCCACACCAGCCCCAGGAGGCAATCCATCCACCACACACTGGAGTAGGGTATTACACCACATCGGTGGCCCGAACCAGTATAAATCTTGTGTCTTTCGTGCAGCTCTTTTAGTAGTTTAGATCCCATCGAGACGGAGAGGTTGAAGGCAAGATTTCCGCGCGCACCCCAGTGTTCGAACCTTAAGGGTCTGCCGGAACCCGAAATCCGGCAATGGCTACGCAAAGTGGGTCAGGGTTATGCATGGAAAGAAACAAGTGTGGTTTGACATACTTGCAAAATAGCCCAGTGGGTGCCACTAATGCCCCTGGGAGATGACGATGAACTAGGTCACTACTTGGTGGAGAGGTAGTGTACCGAGGCTCGATAAAAGTGTTGTTTACAGAGACGGATTAGATTTAGGATTTGTCGACTGTCCCAACCTTACATGCGCAACCACTCTACCCTTGTATGGGAAAGGGCATTATTGATTACCTAGGCCAATACTAGCTCGGAGCCCGCATTACTAGTGACGGGGGAGAGTTGGTGCTCTCTCTCGGTACGGGGTCATGCCAGGTAGGGTGGCCATGACTGTTCTCACAGGGCACCGGATACATCGTTGTGTCCCCTCTCGGATGTTACGATCTCGAGTGAGTCTTGTATGATGTACATCGTGAGGATATGGAACAACGAGTGGACTCCTTATTAGTGTCGTCTAGGGAAAGATAGTGATCGGGTGCTTACCCCGGGTAATTGAGGTATCGCGGGTCATGGATGACACGGAAGTTCCCCGGATCTTGTGGGTAAAGTGTGCAACCTCTGTAGAGTGTAAAACTATTCGAATAGTCGTGTCCACAGTCAAGGACAGTTGGGTGGTGCTGCTTAGACTACGTCCATATGTTTCTGACAAACAACACGGTTTGGTAAGTCTATTGACGTGATTCGTGAGGAAGTCATGATGAGCTTGAGTATGAGTTGTTCACAACTCTATCCCAATGTTGATGTCTGTAACCTCCTGATACTTGTTGCAGACGCATTCATATCCTTGATAAATGTTGACCAGACTTGCATGAGAAAAACTAGCTTTCCGCAAAAATACCAAATAAGCAGTAGTGCCTTGCAAAATTATTCTGTTATCACCCTTGGGTAGCTTGCGAGTACATTCAATGTACTCATTGGCTTGCCACTAGTTATTTAATTGGCCAGGCATGGAAGAACAGGAGTTCGAAGAAGAATTCTTTGGAGACGAACATGCAAGCTAGGACGCTTCCCAGTCAGAATGCCTGTAGGGTTAAGGTAGATGGCATGGGTCCAAGTTATCGACGAAGATTTCCGCTGCGATGCTATACTCAAGACTTGACCATAATGGTCCTACTTGCGTAAAACGGTATGTATGGATGTAAGACTCTTGTTATTCAGCTTCTGTGTGTTCAGTGAGCATTGATCTCTGGGATCACTGTACACATGCATTCGGTGATCACGACTTATGAGTCGGGGTCCCCACAGAGCGGGTATCAGAGCCATCCTGACTGTAGGAAGCCTTAGTTAGCATGGTCGTTAGATAGGGTAAAATTATTTCCTAAACTACTACTAGTTTTCAAAACTATCTATACTTCTCTTCCCTTGGTAGTTTTTCGAAAACTAAGGTATACTTTCCTTATTGATCTCTTCCCCTTCAAAACCTTTGGTCACTAGAACCCTTATTCCCCTGACCACAGGATTCCTTGTAATCCTCGTGGATAATCTAGAAGGAAGATGCCTTGCCAGACATTCACCCACATCTCCTGAACACAAGATTGGCGACATCACAACAAGACGATACCAACAGAAGATACATCCTTGAGGGATGAGGACCTGAAGACCCAGGAGATTGTGACACCCTTGAAACTGCCCCAAGATGATGCAACCCTAGCCTACGACGATCAGGGCATAGGATATGCAAGATCATGATATACATCGCTAATAGGGTAACCCTATCACTACCGTTGTTGTATCTGTCGGATTTCGGGTTCCGGCAGACCCTGAAGGTTCGAACACTGGGTGCGCGTGGAGATTACGCCTTCTACCTCTCCGTCTCGCAAAGATCTAGACTACTAAAAGAACTACACAAGGGACACAAGATTTATACTGGTTCGGGCCACCATTGTGGTGTAATACCCTACTCTAGTGCGTGGTTGTTGGATTGCCTCTTGGGGCTGATGATGATGAACAATACAAGGAAGAACAGCCTCGCGAGGGTCTGTTCTTGGCTGGGGTGATGAACTGCTAGGAGGAGTTCAGCCACCTTTCTCTCTTCTCTCTCTCTCTCTCTATTTCTAACTGATCAAAACTCTCTGAACCGAACCCGATAGAACCGAACTGACTGAACCCCCTTGCTATGTGGGCGGCTGGTCCTATTTATAGAGGCTCTGGTCCTCTTCCCAAATATTGAGCGGGAAGGGAGCCAACAATGGCGGGCTAATTTGAAGGGGGATAGCAAGTATCAACTATCCTGACAAAAACAGTCTTCGCCTACGCAAAGATCTGGTGATGACGCCGACTTGGGCTCCACGGTGACCTCCACCTCGTAGTCCCCCTGGTCTTGGTCTCATTGAACCGAAATGGCAACCTTTGCCTGACGCCTCGGTACTCCGCGGCTGCGCTTGCCCCCTTTGCACCAAAGAGGAAAGAAGGACGCTGCGCGTGCTGGCACTCGCCTGGCGCCATGAGTCGTCATGGCTTGCGTCACGGGCACCTTGCGAGGTACCCCACCTTGATCTCTCCGCCTCCTCGCGAGCCAGCCTGACGAGGCATGCCTGAGGAAGCTCCGTGTCATCCGCCTCGCGAGGCTTGGCCCCTCGCATGGGTCTTGAGTCTTGTGTTGATGAAGATGGGCCGTGCTGGGCCTCCTTTGAGCCACGCCAGGCCGTAGGCAGGCAAGTCTGGGGACCCCCGTTCCCAGAATGCCGACAGTAGCCCGTGGGCCCAAGGCGCGCCCGGACTTCGCCGTGCCGAGAGGCGAAAGGGCATGGCGAAGCGCCGCGGGCCCTAACAGTCTGCGGCCTTGGGCGCCGCGTGGCGGTTGATGGGACGTGGGCGGCACTGTTCCCCCACGCCCCCTTATTCTGCGCCCTACTAGGCGGACTTGTAGTTGCACACAGCCGCTCCCCTTCCTGTTGCTCGAGCGTCCCCTATTCTTCCTTCCTTCGAACGCCTGCTCCCGCATGCAATCCAATCTCGAATCTTCCCCCTCCTTCCCATCGCCATGACTCCGATGAGGATGGAGAGAGGGAAGAAACCCATGCCTCCGTCTTGTGCGCCGCCATCGGTGGCCCCCGCCGTCGGCCAGTCGACCGTACTCAATCAAGAGTGCCTGGGCAGGGACAGCTTGGCTCTGGCCACCGTCTTCAATGAGTGCGGGAGGACGACGACCTGGCCCGCGTCCCACTTCTCCATCGACAGGATAGCAACCGAGGTCCCATGTTTTACCGACGCCTTGTGGGCGGGTCTGGTTCCCCCTTCTCTGATTTCTTCAATGTCATGCTCTCCCACTATCAGATCCACATGATGCATCTAAGGCCTGAGGCCATCACCCTCCCTTCGGACTTCGCCTTGGTTTGCGAAGCCATGGTGGGCATCCCTCCTTCGGTTGCCTTGCTGCGCCACTTCTTCTCGCTGCACCTTGTCAACCCTTCCCAATGCTGGGCGTGCGTGAGCTTTGCTGCCGAGCCTAAGACTGAGGCCTCTGGGATTGACTTCAAACTCCCCTGCCCGCGGTTGGGTTCCGCGAGCGGTGGTTGTATGTGGACGCAGGGGTGCCCAGCCCCCTGCTATCGGAGCCGACCTCGCCTGCTGTCCCCAATTCAGGTTGGGGCCAGGAGACGCTCAAGAGCCCCCGGCTCGTCTTTGTCTGGAGCCGCTTCACGCTCCTGAGGAAGCTCGGCGTGACAGCGCCCAAGGTGGTGAAAGAGTTTTTGTTATGCCGTGTTGCTCCCCTTCAACGCCACTCTCGTCGGATGTGGGCCTTCCATGGGCGCGAGGATATCATGAGACTCCAGGAAGAGGACCTGCCTCCCACGGCGCTGAAGTCGACGCTCTTGACCTTGGCCAGGGACCCCAACCCCGGCAACTTCCGGCATGGAGGGGCCTTGCTATATCTCTGCCAGAGCAGGGCCGACTTCGTGAAGCAGATGCCCGTCTTTGATGAGTGGGGGTGTCACAGCCCTAGAATTTGTTTGCAAATAGTTGCACAAGCATCCATGCATCATGTTTAAATTCAAGAAACTTGAATTGAGGGAAATTGAAAGCCTCAAAATTTTATTTAAAAGAAGGGCAAATAACCCTGAAAATGTATCCAATGTTTCCAAAATGCTCCCCAGTGATGTTTAATATTTATGGCAAGGGTTTTGGTCCAAACCAAAAATATGGAACATTTTTGAGGAATTATTTTCGCCATTTGGATTTAAATCAATAAATATTTGAGTTGGATTTAATTCTTATATAAAAGAATTGCAGGTCCAAAAATCCTGAAAACCTGTGAGTGGCTTTGAATATATTGCATCAAGCCACATAAATATTTTCAGGAGCTACTAAATGATTTGGTCTGTGAATAAAATCAAAACAGAATTAAATAAATAGAAAACAGAACAAAAATAGAAATAAGAGAGAGAGAGAGAAGCAACTTGAGCCAGCTTACCTGGCACAACCACCTGGCCCAGCACTTTGGCTGAGGCCCAGCCCAACTCCCCACCGTCTTCAACCTCTGCCAGTAGGCAGAGGCGTGTCGACGCGCCCGCGCCCGAGCTCCACCTCCTGCTTCGCGTTGTCCACGCCTCCTGCGTCCTCGCCGTTCGTCGTGGAAACGCCCGGGCGCCCTGGATTTTCTCCCTCTTCCTCTACTCACTTCCCCCTCTGTCTCCCTCGCTTCCCACCTCATGGCCGCGGCCGCCATGGCCGCACCGACACCGTTCGCCACGGCCACCGGCCCTCCCTCGCCCCGTCGATGCTTCCAGAAGCCCCGTCGTGTCCTCCTCTTCCTCTCCACCGAGCCGCGCCCCGCCGGACGCCTCGAAGCGCCGTCACCATCGCCGTCTTCCTCGGGTGCTGAAGCTCAGCGCCGTCGATTCGCCGTCTCCGATGCGTCCGCGAGGCCGCTGACCATCCCTGCGTGTTCCCTGTGAGCGCCCGCTTCGACTCCCCCTCTTCCCCGGCCTCTCCGCGTCCTCTAGGGCCTAGCTGCACAGACGCCGCGCTCCGGCCGCCGCCCGAGCCCCTCGCTGCCATGGCCACGTCCATCGGGGCTCGAAACCAAGCGCGCCACTGCGCTCAGCACATCACCACGGAGCCGTAGCCACCACCCGTTGCTCTTACCGTGCCCTGCGACGTCGATTCGTTCGACGCCCGAACTCCGGCCGCCGCCGCGAGCTCCGCTCCGGCGAGCTCCGCCGTCCCCGCGGCTTGCCGCCTGTTCCACTGGATGCGTGCCGCCCCCAACTAGCCGTAGGTCCAAACGGCGCTCGATCCCGTGGACTACAGCGCGAACCCGAGCGCCACCGCCGCGCGATTCGGTCGCCGGCGGCTAACCGCCGTTGTGGATGACGTGGCGCCGTTGTTGGGGGCTAATCACCCCGCTAACTAAACCTTGTGCCGCTAACAGTGGGCCCCGTGCCCTAATTAACCCTGGGATTTATTCCCTGTTTAGTTTAAATTAAACCAGCCGACCCCACATGTCAGCCACACTAGCCAGCTCTGTGAGACTGACTAGTGGGTCCCAGCCGTCAGGTTTGACCTGGGCTGATGCTGTTGACTAGCTGACGTCAGCATGATGCATTGATGACGCAGTAATTAATTTCTGTTTTAAAACAATTCAGGAAATTCCAGAAAATGACTTAAACTTCAAAAAATCATAGAAATTCAACCGTAACTCCAAATGAAATAATTTATATATGAAAAATTATCAGAAAAATTCAAGGAATCCATCTGTACCATTTTCATGCATGTTTGAACAATGTTTGTCCTCTGTTTTGGACAAAACAAATAAAGGGCATTTAAATAATCATATATGGGGCTGGAATTTGAATCTTGTACTCAAACCAACTTCATTTAGATCATAGCTAGATGCATTAGCTCAAATCACAGCATATTGCCATGTCATGATCATGCATCATATTGTTGCACTGCATTGATTGTGTCCTTCTCTGTTTGCCGGTGACGGTCCCCTCTTAGTCGACGATGTTTCCGACGATGTGATCGATGACACCGATGAAGAGCTATATTATCTTCAGAAGTGCCAGGCAAGCAAAACCCCCTTGTTCATTCCGATACAACCCCACTCTCTCGCTCCTGCTCTCTTTTACTGCATTAGGACAACAACGATTCAACTGTTACCTGCTGCGGTAGTTGAACCCCTTTCCTCTGCATGACCTGTCATTGCCACAGTAAATAGATGAAACCCACTAGTATGAGTAGGAGTTGTTTGAGCCCTGATGTGCCTACTCATTCCTGCTTGTTTGTCATGCCTGCTACTGCTTAGAGTTGAGTCTGGTCTGATTCATCGGGAATGAATTGGAACGTGGTGAACATGTCCTATCGTTGAGAGCTAAGTGTGTGAACACGATTTGGTAAAGGTAGCGGTGAGAGGCCATGTAGGAGTACATCGTGGGTTGTCTCATTGCAGCCGTCCTCAGGAACTGAGTCCTGTGTTTGTGATCCATGAACAGTTACTACCACACATTGGGTTCCGGTAACTCGGCCCCTCTCGGCTTATTAATCAACTTGATCTTTGTCCAGGAGTTGCAACTAGTTTCTGGTGTTTGTAGGTAGTGTTAGTAGTCTACCAAGTGGCACCCGGTACAGGTGGGCTTGGGACAGACTAGGCACCATGGCACGGTGTACCAAGTGGCACCCGGATGGTGGGCTTGGGAACCCTGCACACATCGTTTGGGGCCGTGAGCGACACCCCGGCCGGATCTCCTTGCGGATGGAACCCGAATAGGTGATAAACCTGGACGAGATACTTGTTGGTTAGTCAGGTCGTGGCCGACTCCCTCGCCCGGCTTCCGCTTGAAGGTTGCCGAGGTACATGACGTGTACAGGGCTATAAGTGGCGAGAGCGTGTGTGAAGAAGTACACCCCTACAGGGTTATCATTATCTATTCGAATAGCCGGATTCCTCGGATATGGAAACTTGGACCCCTTGCATAGTTCATAGACAAGTGAAAGTGGATACTCTAAAATGCGCAAGATAAGCGTGATTGCTATGGATGGTGTTCTCGTAGGGAGACTGGAGCAGATCCATAGTGGTGTATTGGTATGGTGAATTTGTGGACTCGTGTGCGCCACCTCAAAAGAGTTACTTGCAGTCGTAGTTCAGGTTAGCCACTGAGTCAAAGCTGGCTTGGTGCAGTTAAACTCCACCACCCCCTTTGTTGATACCGATGCATATGTAGTTAGTTATGATGTAAGTCTTGCTGAGTACCTTTGTACTCACGTTTGCTTTATTTATGTTTTGCAGATGAGACCTCTGTCTCACTAGTAGTACCACTTGGACTTCGACGAGTAGCTTGTACCTCAGCTACGATCTTGATCGGACGTTGTAGATAGTCAGGCTTCTTAGCCTTTTTCATTTATAGATGTCTGTACTCAGACAAGTTAAGCTTCCGCATGTGCTTGTTGCTTGTATGCTCTGTATGTCGGGTCATGAGACCCATGTTTGTAATATCTCGCTCCTCGGAGCCTAATGAATAAATACTTGAGTCGTAGAGTCTTGTTGTGATGCCATGTTGTATGTACTCATATCGGGCATATTGTGTGTATGATTGAAATGCTTGGTATGAGTGGCATCCGACAATCTAGTTGTTTATCCTTGGCAGCCTATCATATGGGGAAATGTAGTCTAGTGCTTTCTGAGCGATAGTAGTCCGCTACAGCCCGGTTCACCGGAGTCCTGCTAGCCCAACACTACTGCTCAGGACACTTGACTGGCTGGCATGTGTTTTTCTTCGTTCCTGTGTCTGTCCCTTCGGGGAAATGTCACGCGGTGACATCCGGAGTCCTGCCTAGCCTGCTACAGCCCGGGTTAACGGAGTCCTGTTAGCCTAGTGCTACAGCCCGGATTCACACGCTGTTGACCGAGATGCTCGAGGTTGATTCATGTATGCCTGTCCCCATGGGTTAGTGCCGCTTTGGGTTCACGACTAGCCATGTCGGCCCGGGTTCTTTGTCATATGGATGCTAGCGACACTATCATATACGTGAGCCGAAAGGCGCAAACGGTCCCGGGCCAGGTAAGGTGGCACCCGTGGGAATATCGTGCGTGAGGCCACAAAGTGATATGATGTGTTACATGCTAGATCGGTGTGACCTAGGATCGGGGTCCCGACAGGGGGCTGTGCCCCGCCGGCCTCCAGGGACCTCGCGAGAATCCAATGGTGGTGACTGCCCTTCCAATCGGCCAAGGCGACTCCTCCTCAAGTGGCGGAGCAGGGAGGCAGGAGGTGCCGGAGGCCGAGGGGGCTCCTCATGAGGTGGCAGCGCCGGGTGATGCTCGCGAGGGGACAGCTCCTGGGACCCGTGCCGCTGCGGCTGAAGGTGGCAAGCAGCTGCTCCCAGCGCCCGGGGCTGAGGCCTCGGAGGCCCCAGCCGCGTCTTCTGGCGAGGTGATGGACGGCACGCCCCAGGCAGGCGTCCCTGACGCGGATCGCTCTGATGCTCCATCTTCGTCGTAGGTTGATCCTTGTGCTCATCTCTTGGGCCGCTTCCGCGTGGACTTTGAGGCCCTCTGGAGGAAAAGGGAGGCCCTGGGTAACGACTTACCTTGTCGTGTGCTGAAGCGCAGGAAGTACTTCGCCACTGACGAGTAAGTCTGTTTCCTCTCTGGCTCCCGATCCTCTTGTTGCTTTCACTGATCCTTGCTCCGCAGGCCCCTTCTGGCCGAGCTCGCGGAAGTAGCAGAGGTGCCGCCTCCTTTGGCTTCGCCCCCTCTACCATCCTCAAATGCTCCGAGCAGCTCTGCCCTTGTGGTGAGGGCGTCTGAAGGGGTGGACCATCCCAAGTTGCACCGTGGCCTTTCATTCCCCCCGATTTTCCTTCGCGGGCCCTCTCAGGGGATAGCCAGTCTACCGTGGGCTCCTCGTCTGGTCGTGGACTGCGACTGGTTGAGGCGCCCCCTGTGCCCTTCATCTGGAGACGGGCTGGCTCTAGGCTGGGCTTCTGGCGCGGTGCGCCCGAACGTCGCGAGGGCGCCAGCCCCCAGCCCCCTGCCCGGAGGAACGACGATTCGTGGCCCCCGGCGCTTGCTTGGGGCGGATGATGGTGTGGAAGATGTGCTTGAGAGCGCCCGGGAGCACCGCGCTCGCCGCCAAGGGTTCCTTCGAAGCGCGACCGACGCAGAGAACTTGCTTGGGGAGGAGCTTGTTGACGAAGACGCGCGCCTGGGGGCCGAGGGGCCTGGCTGCAGGGAGGCGTGAGCTGGAGGCCGCCATCGCCCTCGCGCGCCGTTAGCGTGATCTTGATGATGAAGAAGCGAAGGCGTCGCTGGAGGCCTCTCGAGTGGCCTGATCCCAGGCCGCCGAGGAGGCTCGGGGACCCGAGGAGGCCCGGGGTGCCACTCACTGGAGGAGCAAGCGGAGTTGCGCGAGTCAGCCCTTGCGTCCATGCGGGTGGCCTCCGGCGACCCATCTAAGCTCCAGAACTGTGAAGAAGCATTGATGCAGGAAGCCGCCGAGCGCACCCGCGAGTACGAGCGGCTGGAGACGAGGGAGCACTTGGTGACGCAGGCGGAGGACGATGTCGCCGCACGGGAAGCTCGTGTCTTGGAGGAGGTCGAACGTCGGGTGGCAATGGCACGCCAAGACCTCGAGTGCTAGTTCGAGAGGAGGCTGGAGTTGATCCGGGTCGAAGCTTATGGGAAGACCACAGTCTTGAGGGCCAAGCGGGAGTAGGCGACGCGGCTGGCCGACGCCTCCCGGGCCGCCCTTGAGGTAGCGCGAGGGGAGTTAGCCGCCTCCCAGGCCGAGGTGCTCCGTCTTCGCCAGCGGGTGGAGGAAGCTGAGGGCGTCGCGCGCCAGAACGCGGATGAGATATGTCAGTGGCAGGTCCTGGAGCACATGCACGGCCCCATGCTCGCTATGCTCCGGGAGAGGGCTAGCGCAGCCTTGGGCAACATTTGTGAGGCAGCTATTGGCGAGCCGCACACAGCCAACTAAGCTGGCAACCTTCAGTTTTTCACTACCGTGGTGACGCAGCTGGAGGCGCGGTCGGTCAGGGCCGACAGATTGGTGGAGGAGAGGAGCCGCGCCCTGCTCGGGCGCGCCTTTTACCGTGTCTTCAGTCATCTCCTGAACATGGATTCCCACTTCTATTTTGACGCTGTCATCGCCCTAGTTCCCCAGGCCGTCCGAGGCGACCTGGCGCACTGGGTGGAAGACAACGTGGACGCCCTTGTCAGGGCCTTCGCTTCGGATGATGACGACGCGATCGTGGCTGCTGACGTGGGCGGTGCGGTGAACGGCCCTGGCGCCGCTGGTGGCGACGCAGATGACGATGGCGAGTTCGGCGACGCCAGCGACGGCTCGGGAGGTGCTTCCGAGGATGCATTGGGGGATTGGTCCGACTGAGTGTGTATTGCTCCTTTTTTTTACCCTGCATGTATAGAACTCAGGCTTTTGACCTGATGGCTGTGAGAGCATTTTGGGAGGGGAAGCCCCTCATGTAAAACCTGTGTTCATCATATTAGTGGTTGTCATATTGCACGAGCGCCCGCGCCTGGTGGCTGGCTGGTTTACCTTTGTTTCGCGCTAGCCCCGAAGCAGCCTGTGCGAGGACGTGACATCTGGGGTGTTCTTTAGTTGAATCCGTGGGATATGAGAGTGTCGCCGGCGGGGACCTTCACAGGCGTTGGCCTTTTCACAGGCTCTGGGCCTTTTCCCAAAATGCGATAGCTTCACAGGCATTCACCTTGCTTCACAGGCTCCGCGCCTTTTCCAAAATGCGATAGCTTCAAAGGCACTCGCCTTGCTTCACAGGCTCTGGGCCTTTTCCAAAACGCGATGGCTTCACAGGCTCCGGGCCTTTTCCAAAACACGATGGCTTCACAGGCACTCGCCTTGCTTCACAGGCTCTGGGCCTTTTCCAAAACGCGATGGCTTCACAGGCACTCGCCTTGCTTCACAGGCTCCGGTCCTTTTCCAAAATGCGATAGCTTCACAGGCACTCGCCTTGCTTCACAGGCTCCGGGCCTTTTCCAAAACGCGATAGATTCACAGGCACTCGCATTGCTTCACAGGCTCTGGGCCTTTTCCAAAATGCGATAGCTTCACAGGGTCCGGGCCTTTTCCAAAATGCGATAGCTTCACAGGCACTCGCCTTGCTTCACAGGCTCTGGGCCTTTTCCAAAACGCGATGGCTTCATAGGCACTCGCCTTGCTTCACGGGCTCTGGGCCTTTTCCAAAATGCGATGGCTTCACAGGCACTCACCTTGCTTCATAGGCTCCGGGCCTTTTTCGAACAGGGCAACCTCCGCAGGCACCCGAAGGTCCTCCTGAGAGGGAGCAACAGCGGTAGTTCGGGTTGTGCACGAGCCAGGCCTGACCGGACTCGCGAGGGGCTCGCGAGGGGAGGCAGCTGTGGCGAAGCGGTAACCAGAACGCGAGAAATGGCTCGAGCGAGAATAAGCACCCCTTCCCCGAACACACGCAAATCTCAAATTCGAATCCAACTTAAATCCAGCGGGGGAAAAGCTACAGCCAAAGGGAAAGGCAATGAAAGCAGACAAGAGGCCGCGTCCGGCACCTAATCTAGTCTTGGACGTCTTCTCACCAGCGCGGACCTAAGTGTTGTCCACTGGGCGTGGGAGGGAGCCCCAGGGCCTGAGGCCGGCACCCCTGAGACTCCGGAGCTTGTACAGCCCCACTCATTATTACGTGAGAGTGTCACGGGGCGGCGAGCTTCACAGGCACCGGGCCTTCTTCACAGGTACTGGCCTTGCTTCATATCGCCAGACGAGGGCCCCGCCTTGCGCCACACTCTAGTGCCATCAGCAACGACCGGAACCCAGGACGCTGCCCGATGGGGTAGAGCGGTCGCCAGCGGTTCCCCCGACGACCACGGGTCCTCCGCCAGGGGTAGGCCCTGAGGCACCTCCCCAGCTGAGGGCCTACCTCTTGAGAACGCCTTGCTCCGAATGCCGCAGTGGTGATGTCGGATCTCGGCCCCTCCCCTGCAGCCCCCTGCGCCCTCCTCCCGAGGGGTAGGAGACTGTGGGAGCGGGGCAGCTGCTTGCCGCGGCGACCTGCACCTCCTGCGATCCATGGTTAGCGTATACCTGCTCCTGAAAAATTAGCGGTGCCTGATAATCGTTGCCTCCAGCGTGGCCAGCGGGACCGTTCCGGGCCCCTGGAAAGGCTCAGCTTCCAGTGCCTCGTCCCCCCCCCAGCTTGGGCCGAGGAGCAAGCCTTGTCCGTTCTCGTGAGGGTGTCCTTGGTCCATCATGTGGGGCACGTATTCCTCCGACGCCGTCATCCCGAATGCCACGCCGTGATGCCCCGCATGCCACGCGGTCCCGCCTGTCACGCCCACTGCGGGGTTGTAATGCAGCAGCCCGCTGGGGCCGCGGGTCACGTTGAGTCCTTCTTCTTCGCGGGCCGGGGGCGGGGGCAGCGCCGTCGCCGGTCCGATGCTTACAGCTTCACTGGCGTTGGTGTAGCCTTGGAGACCGCGGGCGCGCGCAGAGCCCCCGCGCGGGTCGCCCTGGGCTTGAGATGGGAGCTGGGTGGACAAGGGGTGAGCCCCCGAGGCGGCGAAGCCCAGGAGCTCCGCCACTCACTCCAGCAGCACGTCGTGGCCGCCCTCTAGCAGTCTACACCGCAGCAGCTCCCGGGCCACCGTGAGCGCGGCCCTCGAGTTCGCCTGCTCCCGGCGGGTGTACGGTGTCGTGGTCGCGGCATGATTGGAAGCCCTTGCTGCCGACCGTGCCTGCCACGGCGTAAGAGTTGTCGAAGTCTGTCCGGGTAGCCCACGGCCCGCAGCGCCCTACGGACCGCGAGCTGCCTGGGCCACGGGGTCGCCCGAGGCGAGCGGTTCTGCGCGGGCGGGCCACGCAGCCCATAGGTCGGGGTTTCCCTCCTGGTCGCCGGGCATGGTGATGACGACACTACGGGGCACGGAGCGGTGGAAGATGAATTCCGGCGCACCCCTAACTGGCGCGCCAGATGTCGGATTTCGGGTTCCGGCAGACCCTTAAGGTTCGAACACTGGGGTGCACGCGGAGATTACGCCTTCAACCTCTCTGTCTCGGAAAAATCTAGACTACTGAAAGAACTACACAAGGGACACAAGATTTATACTGGTTCCGGCCACCATTGTGGTGTAATACCCTACTCCAGTGAATGGTTGGTGGATTGCCTCTTGGGGCTGATGATGATGAACAATACAAGGAAGAACAGCCTCGCGAGGGTCTGTTCTTGGCTGGGGTGATGAACTGCTAGGAGGAGTTCATCCACCTTTCTCTCTTCTCTCTCTCTCTCTATTTCTAACTGATCAAAACTCTCTCAACCGAACCCGACAGAACCGAACCGACCGAACCCCCTTGCTATGTGGGCGGCTGGTCCTATTTATAGAGGCTCTGGTCCTCTTCCCAAATATTGAGCAGGAAGGGAGCCAACAATGGCGGGCTAATTTGAAGGGGATAGCAAGTATCAACTATCCTGACAAAAGCAGTCTTCGCCTGCGCAAAGCTCTGGTGATGACTCCGTCTTGGGCTCCACGGTGACCTCCGCCTCATAGTCCTCCTGGTCTTGGTCTCGTTGCACCGACATGGCAACCTTTGCCTGACGCCTCGGTACTCCGCGGCTGCGCTTGCCCCCTTTGCACCAAAGAGGAAAGAAGGACGCTGCGCGCGCTGGCACCCGCCTGGCGCCCTGAGTCGTCATGGCTTGCGTCATGGGCACCTCGCGAGGTACCCCGCCTTGATCTCTCTGCCTCCTCGCGAGCCAGCCTGACAAGGCCGTGCCTAAGGAAGGTCCATGTCGTCCGCCTTGCGAGGCTTGGCCCCTCGCGTGGGTCTTGAGTCTTGTGTTGATGAAGATGGGTAGTGCTGGGCCTCCTTTGAGCCACGCCGCAGGCCGCAAGCAGGCAAGTCTGGGGACCCCCGTTCCCAGTACGCGGACAGTATCGGCGACCACGGGTGGATGAGAACCTAGCCATTTGGTCTGCCTCACTATAGTGAGCAGGAAAACGGTTCTCTTCATCCCCCGATCTCGGTGACGATATTGTCAACAATGTGTTCGACGGATTGGACCTCTATTATGCCTTGTTAATGTCATTGCATAAAGAATGGCCACCTGGAACCGCCGACACCTTAAAAAGGCCAAAGCAATCATCATGATTAAGAAGACAACAGAAGACCGAGTCAATGCCTGCTACGAGGAGCCACCTTCACCCCATCACTTCAAAAGGCGATAAGTTGTTGAAGACTCATCAGGCTCAACCCAGATCGTTTCATTGAACAACTACAAGAGACGTAGCAATACCTGAGGAAAACCTAGAAGACTGCATGAGGCACGGAGCAAAGCACGACTACTAAAAATCCGAGAACCCCTAGGGTAGGATGAGTCGTGTACCCCCCTATGCGCAGTCGAGACCGTATGATGGTTCGAATAAAACCATGATTGTGTGTTGCTTGTTTTTATTTGATTGTGTTTTGATATCAGCCACCCTTTTGCCCAAGGCAAATAGATGCGGCTATATCACCTGCCTTATTTTATTGTTTGTGTTTGGCCCTTTCAGCCCTTGTTTGTTTGCACTTGCACTATAGAACCCCCTTTAGGCATTCCCCTCCTCTATGCTACTTTTACCTCTCATCTCTCTCTCCTTAGCTGAAGATCGGCAAGACAAGGTACACCAAGGATTCTACATCGACAACCAACTAGCACTAAAGAACTTTTCTATAGCCTCCTCGACCAAGTAAAAACCCTGTAGAGTTATGTTTAACACCCCCCCCCCTAATATAGAACAAGAACTGACGATGCCATAAGGAAGACCAATTGAGGATATAGGAATAGAGGACAAATGACTTCATGAGTTTGTATCAGTGACCCTGAGGAATTATCTGAGACTTTGGTAAATCATGAGTGATGATTGGATTTGGCCTATATGGGATGATGCTTTCGATAGTATAAGGTTATTTGTTGGAATGACTAGATAGAACAATTGGCATCTCAGGAACCGTGCTTAAGGATAAGATAATAAAATGTTCACTCGCACACTAGAATACTTGAAACCCTTAAGCCCTACTAAGCCACAACATGGTCGGGTCATTACCATAGGTCTTGACTCTAAATCGAGAACACCTCGTACCATACTCAACCGTGACCACCACCAATACCCCCCAGCCTACTTTATGTACCCTGTGAACAAAGTTTTCATGGAGTGCTTGGACAAGTTGGTTGTCATCTTTCTTTAATGACATACTTATCTACCCGAAGACGGAAGAAGAATCACTGAGCTGGTGAAGAAACATTTGAAGACCGCCATGCCAAGGAGGAAGAACTATACCAACCACCATCTCCAGGAAATAAATGTCCGCTTTGAAAACCAGGTGTATCTGCAAGCCACTTCTCTCAATGGGACCAAGCATTTCCATGCCAAGGGAACCCACACCAAGATTCATCAGCCCCCTCCGAGATCACCTCAAGATGAAGAGTAGACGACTACGAGCTAGAGTTACCACCTGAGTTACCTATAGTGCACAGCGTTTTCCACGCATCACAACCCAGGAAGTGTTTCCAACTTCCTAACTTGCCCGATCTCTACGAGGGCATTAACCACTGAGCCATCGACCTCCAGCCCAATATGACCTACGCGAGAGACCCCAATTGAAATCTGGATCAAGCAGGACGACAAACACGGAGCCACGCCATGGAGTACTTCAGGGTTCAATGGAGCACCAAACGGAAGCAGAAGCAGTATGAGGACGTGAAGACTACCCCAAATCCAAGTTTCCGTATTCCCTTCCGCGCCTAGTCTGGGAATCTCAGGGACTAGATTCTTTTAAGGGGTGTTGGTCTGTCACACCATGATTTTCATGCCACAACACTTAAGCTAATAAATCATGATAAAATGGGGTTTGACAAAAACTTTTGAGTGTTTTGGACCTTGCCTTGATTGGTTTTTGTTTGCTGTTTGCAAGTGCTCTAAAAATCAAATAAATCCTACAACTCCTATACTTCATCTCCTTGCTCCAAACTCTTGAACCAATGATTATGCCATGTGTATAGGACATAAAAATAATTTCTTACAAAAATAATTTGGCCAAAAAGTATTTTCAAAAATTAGTTTTCCACAAACCCCTGAATTAAGATTTGTACTGCAAGTACTTAATTCAGGGCAGTAAAAATCTTTCCAAAAATATGTGTGACTCCTATTAGATATAGGATACCCATAAACCACAAAATATAATTTTAAAACTTATTTTCCTATTTTATTTAAAAGCTTTTTCTTAAGGCCAGAAATGGTCTTTAATAGGGAAAACTTATTTTATTGTTTTAAAAATATTTGACAAAAATTAGGGAGGCTCAATGGACATATATTTTCCATATATATGAGTTTCAACACATGGTCATGATCAAAATATTGGACAAAACCTCCCAGAACCATTTTTGCTCATTTGAAGGATTTGGAATATTTCTACAGGAAATATTCCCCAACAATTCCAAGAAAATTCTAGCATGTCACATATGACATGTTTGATGATCTTGACAAGTCTCATGTCATGGAGAACAATATAACCCCATGAAACCCTTTCAAAACCACTTCTGTCATTTTTCAAGTTTGAACAACTTTGCACTGTCAAACATGTCCAAATGCTCTCAAACTTGGTGCACATGCTCAAATGGTGTAATAATGCATCTAGACCAAATGGCACAAGTTGGAGAGAACGTTATCTTGCTCAAAGTACCCCAAAACCCTTCCTGTTCAGAACCAAATTTGAACAACTCTACATTGCCAAGTGTGTCCTTGTGATCTGAATTTTTGTGGTCATGTTCAAATCCTCAAATGATGACACTACACCAAGTGGTGCATCAAGGAGAATTGATTTGCATGACTAAATCTTGGTAAAGCCATTTCTACTAATTTCTAGGGTTTGCCAAAGTTACATTGGCCACTTTTCCCAAATGAGCTCAAATTTGGTGGAACACCCTAATTATATGTGTCATTTCACCCTGTAGAGTCTCATGGCAAATGGAAATCATCTACTTGCCCAAACCATTATCAAACACGTTCTGACATTTTACAAAAACCACTGTTTTGACCCCTTCCACTATTCTCCATGAGCTCAACTTTTTACTAGAGCTTAATCTAGTCACCTTCTACCTCAAGTAATTCCCCCCTTTCAACAGCTCAATTATTTGGGGGGTGAAACCCTCGCTCTCTCTCTCTCTGGACAGCCTCTTTATCTCTCTCCCTCAACCTCTCTCCTCTCCTAGTAGCTCTCCAAGGCATCCAAAGCTCCTCCCCACTTGTTTACTCCCCCCTAGAGCTGTTGGACACTATTGGCCACGCCCAAGGCGCCAAAACAATGGCCATGCCAGCCAAAGACGCGCTTTGGAGCGCGGTACAATGCGCCCTACCACTGTAGCTGCTCTCTGCCGAAGCCACCCGACCACCTCGAGCCTCCCCCTCGTGCCAGTCGAGGTGCATCGACGTCCGCAACAGGCCACGCCCCTGGCCCCCTCCTCTCTCTTCCTCCTTATGCCTCCTCTCGCATCTGCACCGGCCGCCCGAGGGCTCCAATGGGAAGCCTCACACGCGCGATGCCTCTGAACCGTCCCCGCTCCCCCTTTCCTTCTCCCTCGACTTGGACCATGCCCACGAGCACCGCAGACAACCCCTAGCCTCCTCCCGTGGCCACCGCGGCCATTTCCGCGGGTGCCCGAAGGCCACGTCCACGGTGCGCCATGGTCCCGCCTTATCTGGCCTTCCCCGGACCCTCTCTACCCTCTGGTCATCTCCTCTCCCTCCCAGGATGCTCATGGGACAGCCCCCTCTCCCTCTCTCGCCTTCCCTCCACCGCAATGGCCGGAGTGCCGCCACCGGCCTCGGCCAAAATCCACCCCACACCGACCTCTTCCCCTCCATCGTGGGGCCTCCTTACATCGCCACCACCCCCACGAAGTGCCCCCGCACTCCATCTACCCCTCCCGGTGGCCGTAGCGACGTAACCACCGCCGCCTCCGACCTCCTCCGCCGCGGCCAACGCCGTGCTCGACCCTAAGCTCCTCGGCGGTCGTGCCACCCATGGATGGGCGCGGCATCACCTCCTGAGTGCGTCGGTGGGCAGAGCATCGCCGGGGACGCCCTGTAACCCCGGCGATCACCGGCGGGTGTCACCCCTACCTCTGCTCTCTTCGAGCAGGAGGAGGGGGATGAACCCGACAGGCGGGCCCCGCAGGTCAGCGACCCACCCGGCCGGCCCCGCGGTTTAAGTGGAAGAGGGTCGACTGGAGTCCAGCTCCCCCCGCGCGGAGGCGCATTCCTCTTGGAGCGCCTTCGATGTGGCCTCTTATCCCGCGCGACCGAGCAGCTGGGCCGGCCCACGGCTATCTCTCGCTGGTGCGCAGGATAAGGGTAATGCCTTATATTTCTTTTTATTCTTTTCCAGCGAGTTTCTGAAATCCATAGTTCATTCATTTCATGCCCAAATTCGATGATTCAAATTTCTACTAGTCCATAAATTCATTCTCTATAACAGGGTGCAATTTGCACATTTTTCCAGAAACATTTCCTTCACAAATGTTTATGAAATCTTATTTTTCCATTTCTGTCTTAAACTTTAGAAAATCACATAGGGCTCAAATTTGATCCAAATGCCATGATTCAAGATCCTAGATACTTCTAAGTTCATAACTTAGTTTTTCAACATTTTCCTAGTACTTTCTATACCACACAAATTAATGAGTCATTTCTTCATATTTGTCAACTTTGCAAATTCATAGGAAAATCATTTGAACTCCAAATCCAGTGAAACCAACTCCTAGATGCTTCTAAAATCATGATTGGTTAAATGGGTGCCTTTGCTCATTTTTCCAAAATATATTTCTATACACTTCTTGCAAATCCATAAACCCCTTGATTCCGTCATATCAAAATGTGTAGAAATATCCACTAACCAAATTCCAATGAAACCACTCTGGTTAGTTTTCATATAACCAGAGATGTCCTAGAAAAGTCAAATCAATATTTTTTAGAGCACATTTATTCTTGCCTTGTTGTGTTGCTTATTGTGATTGTTTCGAACGTTAGTTGCCGAAGTAGACGGAGTACTTGGAGAAGGACCAGAAGATCTCAAGACTCTGATGAACCAGGCAAGCAACCCTTTGACCATGATGAACCATTTTACATCATGATTGCATTTTCGTTTCTTCACTGAGTGCATGATATACCTTGAATGGCAACCTTGCTAGGCTTGCCTCCGTCGCATACTCCATTGATACTTGCATTGTTCATGACTCTACCCTTGCTTAGAGTTGTGTTGGTGGGTCTTACAAATATGCTATAGTAAATGGCTACGCAAAGTGGGTCGGGGTTATGCATGGAAAGAAACAAGTTTGGTTTGACATGCTTGCAAAATAGCCCAGTGGGTGCCACTAATGCCCCTGGGAGATGATGATGAACTAGGTCACTGCTTGGTGGAGAGGTAGTGTACTGAGGCTCGATAAAAGTGTTGTTTACAGAGACAGATTAGATTTAAGATTTATCGACTGTCCCAACCTTACATGCGCAACCACTCTACCCTTGTATGGGAAAGGGCATTATTGATTACCTAGGCCGATACTAGCATGGAGCCCGCATTACTAGTGGCGGGGGAGAGTTGGTGCTCTCTCTCAGGACGGGGTCGTGCCAGGTAGGGCGGCCATGACTGTTTTCATAGGGCACCGGATACATCGTTGTGTACCCTCTCGGATGTTACGATCTTGAGTGAGTCTCGTATGATGTACATCGTGAGGATACGGAACAACAAGTGGACTCCTTGTTAGTGTCATCTAGGGAAAGATAGTGATCGGGTGCTTACCCCGGGTACTTGAGGTACCGCGGGTCGTGGATGACACGGAAGTTCCCCGGATCTTGTGGGTAATGTGTGCAACCTCTGCAGAGTGTAAAACTATTCGAATAGCCATGTCCACGGTCAAGGACAGTTGGGTGGTGCTGCTTAGACTACGTCCATATGTTTCTGACAAACAACATGGTTTGGTAAGTCTGTTGACGTGATTCGTGAGGAAGTCACGATGAGCTTGAGTATGAGTTGTTCACAACTCTATCCCGATGTTGATGTCTGTAACCTCCTGATACTTGTTGCAGACGCATTCATATCCTTGATAAATGTTGATCATACTTGCAAGAGAAAAACTAGCTTTCCGCAAAAATGCCAAATTAGCAGTAGTGCCTTGCAAAATTATTTTGTTATCAACCTTGGGATGCTTGCGAGTACATTCAAAGTACTCATTGGCTTGCCACTTGTTATTTAATTGGCCAGGCATGGAAGAACCGGAGTTCGAAGAAGAATTCTTTGGAGACGAACATGCGAGCTAGAACGCTTCCCGGTCAGAATGCCTGTAGGGTTAAGGCAGATGGCATGGGTCCAAGTTATCGACGAAGATTTCCGCTGCGATGCTATACTCAAGACTTGACCATAATGGTCCTACTTGCGTAAAACGGTATGTATGGATGTAAGACTCTTGTTATTCAGCTTCTGTGTGTTCAGTTAGCATTGATCTTTGGGATCACTCTACACATGCATTCGGTGATCACGACTTATGAGTCGGGGTCCCCACACTGAAGTGGAGGTTGAGTTGCTCTCAGGATACGTCGGTGCCGGATATCTGGGGGATATGCCAGATGTCGAGGCTGTCGGGAGGTGCCGGATGTCCGGGGCTGGCGCCGCATGTCCGGCCACTGAAGCTTGTTCGGCCGACTGTTGGGGCAGCTCCTGCGCGGCTGCCCAGGAGCCGGATGACCGGCCTCTGGCCCAGATGTCCGGCCGTTGTAGCTTCAGCAGCACCATCTTCTTCCGTCGTCGCTTCCAGGCCTCCCTCACGGATGGTGTAGTTGTTCCTTGGCGCTTGCACTCCTCCTCAACGTCTGTGATGCTCTGACAATACCTATGCATGTGCATGGGCGAACTGTCAAGTAGAATACCATCCTCGAAGGGGTCAAGTGAGCACATGTAAAGCAGATGATTCACCTTTGTGTATGTGAAGTAGATGTCACACGTGTCACTCGCTGAATGGACTCTTGACATGGTGATATCCATAGGATGCTCCACATCAAGGTGCTCGGGCACCACATGGAGGCATGCTTCGTCGCGTGGTTCCCACATGAGGGCACAGGGCACGGGGTTGCAGGTGTTCAAGAGATCATCACGAAGGTGACCGAGGAGCTTCAGGAAGCGAGAGCCATGCATGAAGACCACCGCCCATTCCCTGGCATGGCTCCTTATCATGGCGAGAACAATGAGCTGCGCATCTGTGTCAACATCCCAGGGCTCAACACAGCCGCATCCCAGGAGCGCTTCTAGCCTTCACGCGTTGGTCGGTGTGAGGATCCACCTCATAGTTATGTCTGAATGCCCTTCGTCCTGCCGGGCACGGCTGTTACCTTCCAGCACCGCTTGTTAGGCGTCCTGGCTGCTCAGGAGGCCAGGCACTGCGCAGTCCTGGTGGAGATGGCGATGGTTCTTCATGAGCCTCCCATGCCTCCAGAGCCTCCTGAGGCTCAGGACCCAGGCGGCACGTGAGGAGCAGCCTCTTCAGCATGCATCTCCGGGTACTTCGACATCTCTTCAGCAACGGTTCCAGGTGATATTTTCCGGTTTACCCTGTTGGGGGTGCCCCTCGGGATGCATTATCCATATCGCGTGGGCCTGTCCCTATGGCATGTATCTTTCTTGCATCTTCCAGTCGTTCTGTTGGGGGCGCCTCTTTGGGCTACATCATCCCCAGACCTAGTGGGTCTATCCCTGTGGCATGTATCATTCTTGCGTTTATCTGGACTAGCGTTACCTCCTACCAAAGGCTGACTTATGATTATCACCTACTCAACTGATTTATTATTACCCTCCGCGGCCTGCCGCATTGCTGACCGATCTCCTACTCATCCCGCACAGGGACTACACATGCTGGCACGATGCTTGTGCTCAGGTCCGTCCCTGCAACGATGGTAAATCTGATAGAGCTCTGGCTCACGGCGCATCCCACACATGTCACCTCACCAAGTCCTCAGTTCCTTCATCCTCTTGCGGGAGGATGAGCGGCAGGATAGCACATGCGATTATCGGTTATATTCTCCCCCCGGACTAACTCGCAGGAATCTACAGAGCTTTATTACAGGTGGACCCCATCGGCTACCTCGTTTCTGCGCGATTCACTTGCGCATTAAAGGGGGGCTCCTGAGCATTGCGCCTCGAGAGCTCTTGCTGACTCTCCAGCCCTCACCCCTTGGCCTTGACCACGGCATCGCGACCTGTCAAACCACGGCACCGCCACTTGCATAATGAGTTTATGAGAGCAGAGGACTTCGGACGAAGAGATTCACTTCATCATTGCTCCTGCCGGTGGAGCAGTCGGCAAGACCGGCGGTAGGCCATACACCAGCCGCCTCGCCACGCTGACGTTTCCCTCTGGGGCAGCCCTCCAAGTGGCGGCCTTCTTTGTCCAAGACATTGAAGAAAACCGTGGAGGCTCCGTCATACTCGAAATGGATGGTGAGGGCCCCCTCCACGCGGTAGGCATGGGCGACCCCGGTCCATCCGCGAGTCAGGATGATCTTGCCGGGACAGACGACGTCGACCTCCACCCCCGTGGCCAGACTGCAACACCCGGAGTGCTGCAGCCACATCTCGCCGCCCAAATCACGAACTCAGGCATGGAGCCTCTGGCGTGGATTCACGGGCCAGACGGCCGCGCGGCCCCATCCTGATCCCCGGGGTTGCGGTCCGCGCGGCGTGGAGCACTACCACCTTCTCCGGAGCCTTGCGCACAGGCGTACAGAGGAAGCGGGAAGCTAGGTGGTGGCCACTCGTACCAGGGCCATGTCACTTCCTACCTCTCCCCAACGTCGTGAGGACGCATGGACCTCTTCTTCGGTGGGAGAATTTCAGGCTCCCCAAGGGGGGTCTTTCCTTTTTCCGTTGCGGAAAATCTCCTAATCGACACCATGGATGCTACGACAAGTCAACAAGATCGAGGGACCAGGAAGAAGAAGAAGAAGCAGACTGCGAGAAGATAGAGATGAGCAAGGGGGCTCCGCCTCTTCCCTCATTTATAGCCGGGACAAGGCCAACCACCGGGATCCATGATCGCACGTAATGATGGTTTTGCTCTGCATGCGGCAGGGTCTCGTCAAGTCAGATGGTTGCCGAGGTAGTGTGGTGAAGCAGAGGCGCCCACATCCCATCATTGTCCACGCCTCGACCAAGGCCGCAGGTAGTTGGGGCCTGTGGCGCTCCGCACTTGCCCTTTGACTTTGCCTCAAAGCCAAGTTCGAGTACGCCTTGGGACCGGGGGCTACTGTCGGCTTCATAGGAACAGGGGTACCCAGACTTGCCTGCTTGCAGCCCACAGCGTGTCTCCATCAATGGCCTGGTATGGCCCAGTTTCAGCAACAACGACACAAGACCCTCGCGAGGTGCCAAGCCTCGCGAGGCGGGCGACACCAAGACCTCCCTGGGGGCGGCCTCACTGGGCTGGCTCCCGAGGAGTGGAGATATCAAGGCAAGGTGCACCTCGCGAGGTTCGCATGACATGAGCCATGATGACCAAGGCCAGGCGGGCGTCAGCGGGTGCATCGTACCAGTTTCCTCTTTGGTGCTAAGGAGCCTAGCACAGGTGCGGAGTCCCGAGGAATCAAGCAGAGGTTCCCATATTGGTGCAGCGAGACCAAGACCTCCAGGACGATAGGACAGAGGTCATTGTGGAGCCCACCGCAGCGTCACCACCAGAACCTTTGCAGGCGAAGACTACTTTTGTCAGGATAAATTGTAATAGTTGTCTCCCTTTGAATTTGGCTGTTGTGGGATCCTTCCCGCCTACATTTGGGAAGAGGACCAAGGCCATTATAAATAGGACTTAGCCACCACCATAGAGGAGATCGGATCCATTCCACCCTGACCACCTCACTAGCTCATCGAGCTCAACAACACCTCACCTCCTGAGGTTGTTCAACCACTGTACTAGTTCATCCTCAGCCCCTCGAGGCAATCCACCACAAAGCTGGAGTAGGGTATTACACCGCAAGGGGGCCCGAACCAGGATAAACTGTTGTGTCCCATGTCCCTCGGGATCGTCGAGCTAGGCTGTGGAATCGTTGGGTCGGCAGGTCGGGAAGAGGGGGTCCTTCGCACGCACCCCAGTATTCGAAACTCTGAAGGGTCTGCGGAGCCCCGAATCCGACAATCATGTCCTATCAAAATAACAGTCAACTGAAAATAAGTAGGTCGGTCGATTTTTTCGAATAGTCTAATCTACAAGGAACGGGAAGATGGCCTTTGTCTACCTCCCGCCAATCACTATTGATGATGTTTCTCGAACCTCCAGCGACCACCGGCGAAGACCTTTGCCTCCGTCGCCCCGCCTCTTGATGGTAGCTCGAACTACGTCGGTATTTCCCTCGAGAGGGAGGGATGATGCAGAATAGAGGCAGTAGGTATTTACCTCAGTTATGAAACCAAGGTTATCGAACCAGTAGGAGAACCAAGCAACAGAACGTAAACTGCCCCTGCACACAAATAACAACACCTCGCAAGCCGACATGTTAAATGGGTTCTCAATCCCTTTCGGGTAATGGCGCCAGAAATTGGTGTGTGACGGTAAAAAGGTTGTAATAGATTGGATAAATAGATCGCAAATAAAATAAAGTGCAACAGAGTATTTTTGTATTTTTGGTTCAATAGATCCGAAAATAAAAGCAAGGAAAAAGTAGATCGCAAAGGCAAATATATGAGAAATTAGACCCGGGGGCCGTAGGTTTCACTAGTGTCTTCTCTCGAGAAAAATAGCAAACGGTGGGTAAACAAATTACTGTTGGGCGATTGATAGAACTTCAAATAATTATGACGATATCCAGGCAATGATCAGTACATAGGCATCACGTCCAAGATTAGTAGACTGACTCCTTCCTGCATCTACTACTATTACTCCACACATCGACCGCTATCCAGCATGCAACTAGTGTATTAAGTTCACGGAAAATGGAGTAATGCAATAAGAACGATGACATGATGTAGACAAGATCCGTTTATCTATGTGGCAGTAGATATAAATCTCGTCTTTTTATCCTTAGTAGCAACGATACATACGTGTCGGTTCCCTTTCTGTCATTGGGATCAAGGACCATAGGATTGAACCCACTACCGGGCACCTCTTCCCATTGCAAGATAACCAGATCGAGTTGGCCAGACAAAACCCAAATATCGGAGAAGAAGTACGAGGCTATAAGATATCATGCATAAAAGAGATCAAAGAAACTCAAATACTTACATGGATATAAAAACATAGATCTGATCATAAACTCGAAGTTCATCGATCCCAACAAACATACCGCAAAAGAGTTACATCATATGGATCTCCAACAGACCATTGTATTAAGGATCAAGAGAGAGATAAGAAGCCATCTAGCTACTAACTATGGACCCGAAGGTCTACAAAGAATTGCTCACGCACCATCGGAGAGGGACCAATGGAAGTGGTGAACCCTTCCGTGATGGTGTTTAGATTGGATTTGGCGATTTTGGACTGTGGGGCTGCTGGATGAATATTTCGTCGACTGCCCTAGGGTTCTGGGATTTTTGGGGTATTTATAGAGCAAAGAGGTGGTCCGGGGGCACCGGAGGTGGGTACAACCAAACGGGGCGCGCCAGGGCCTCCTGGCGCGACCTGGTAGGTTGTGCCCCCTCGAGGCACCCCCACGTGCAACCAGGCCCCATCTGCTTCATTTTGGCCCATACAAAATCATAGTAAAGTTTCGTGGCATTTGGACTTCGTTTGATATTGATTTCCTGCGATGTAAAAAACATGGAAAAAACAGGAACTGGCACTAAGCACTATGTCAATAGGTTAGTTCGAAAAATGATATAAAATGGCTATAAAATGATTATAAAACATCCAAGATTGATAATAAAACAGCATGGAACAATAAAAAATTATAGATAC
Source organism: Triticum monococcum (assembly GCA_034509565.1). Classification (NCBI taxonomy): domain Eukaryota; kingdom Viridiplantae; phylum Streptophyta; class Magnoliopsida; order Poales; family Poaceae; genus Triticum; species Triticum monococcum. Next base: position 293,092,765 of record CM067842.1, read on the forward strand.
GTTGGAGACTTATCAGCATCCCCAAGCTTAACTCCTACTCGTCCTCGAGTAGGTAAGTGATAAAAACAGAATTTTTGATGTGGACTGTTGTTCATCAAGTCATATCATATTCTTTTCTTTATAGCATGGACATTTGGACTTTTATATCATTCAAAGCAATAGTCTACTTTTGACATAATAATTTAGATATTCAAGCATATCAACAAGCAACCATGCCTTTGGAAATATCAATGCTAAAATAAGTTATCCCTACCCCATGATGCTCAATCATCGATCATTCAAGAAACACACTCGAATATTAACTACACCCAATACTTGAGCACGATCATATTGCCTCCTAGTTGGTGATTTTTATAAGAGAAGATGGAGACTCAAATTTCAAAATAAAAATTACATAAAGTAGAAGATAGACCCTTCGCAGATGGAAGTAGAGATTTCTAGAGGTGCTAGAGCTCAAAGCGAAAAATTTGAGATAAAAACATTTTGGGAGGTGTATCCATCCCACCAACGAAAACGACTAAGAGTTCACAATACTTTCCATGCATAGATATATCATAGGAGGTTCCCAAAGAGAAAATGAAGTTTATTCCCTTTTCCACCCTAAATTTCACTTTCCATGGCTAACCGTATCCACGGGTGCCCTCCATACCAACACTTTCTAAGGAATTTATTATTTGACAACATAAAGTAAATTTATTTTTGTTTTTGCATTTCGGGACTGGGCATCCCTAATACCTTTGCCTTACTCTCGTGCAATGACAAGTGAATAAACACTCATCTTGAGAATAACACATCTAGCATGGAACATATTATCCACCCCTCACCGCTCCGCGAGCGAAACAAACATAGAAAAGACAAGTTTATTTTGAAAATTAGAGACGGTACATGCAAATATGCTTAGAACGGAAAAAGAATACCGCATATAGGTAGATATAGTGGACTCATGTGGAAAAATGGTTTAAAGGATTTTGGATCCACAAAAGATTGGGAAGCGACCAACCAAGAAACAAATAATCTCCTGAGCAAGCATTAAGCATAATTGTCAGATTAATGGGCCACGGGTAGGCTTACCCAGGCCCAGAACCTTTCAAGACATCGGGGTAGGCTGCACCCCTCAAGACCCCAGGGCGAAGAGCCGCCTTCTGAGAGTCGGCTGCAAGGCAGCCGACTGCCCACTCGCGGGCGAGTCCCGAGGATGACTTCAGGATGAGCCGACTCCTGACTGGCGACTTCCAGAGAAGCCGGCCATGGGGAGTCGGCTCGGGACGCCAACAACCCCCATGCCCTCATAAAGAGGGACGGGACGGGGAGTGGCCACAGTAAAGTCGACTCCCACCCTTTTCCACGGGCAGGCGTGGCCAAATTACGCCGTACCCGCGGAGATCTCCGCGGGCGCGACACTGTTGCCATGCTGGCCCCGACGTCAGCCCCAGAGTGTTGGAAATATGCCCTAGAGGCAATAATAAAAGCATTATTATTATATTTCCTTTTTCAAGATAATTGTCTTTATTCATGCTATAATTGTGTTATCCGGAAATCGTAATACATGTGTGAATAATAGACACCAACATGTCCCTAGTAAGCCTCTAGTTGAGTAGCTCGTTGATCAACAGGTAGTCATGGTTTCCTGACTATGGACATTGGGTGTCATTGATAATGAGATCACATCATTAGGAGAATGATGTGATGGACAAGACCCAATCCTAAACATAGCATAAGATCGTATAGTTCGTTTGCTAGAGTTTTTCCAATGTCAAGTATCCTTTCCATAGACCATGAGATCGTGTAACTCCCAGATACCGTAGGAGTGCTTTGGGTGTACCAAACGTTACAACGTAACTGGGTGACTATAAAGGTATACTATGGGTATCTCCGAAAGTGTCTGTTGGGTTGACACGGATCAAGACTGGGATTTGTCACTCCGTGTGACGGAGAGGTATCACTGGGCCCACTCGGTAATGCATCATCATTATGAGCTCAAAGTGACCAAGTGTCTGGTCACGGGATCATGCATTATGGTACGAGTAAAGTGACTTGCCGGTAACGAGATTAAACAAGGTATTGGGATACCGACGATCGAATCTCGGGCAAGTAACATACCGATTGACAAAGGGAATTGTATACGGGGTTGCTTGAATCCTCGACATCGTGGTTCATCCGATGAGATCATCGAGGAGCATGTGGGAGCCAACATGGGTATCCAGATCCCGTTGTTGGTTATTGACCGGAGAGCAATCTCGGTCATGTCTACATGTCTCCCGAACCCGTAGGGTCTACACACTTAATGTTCGGTGATGCTAGGGTTGCAGGGATATGTATATGCAGTAGCCCGAATGTTGTTCGGAGTCCCGGATGAGATCCCTGACGTCACGAGGAGTTCCGGAATGGTCCCGAGGTAAAGAATTATATATAGGAAGTGCTATTTCGGCCATCGGGACAAGTTTCGGGGTCACCGGTATTGTACCGGGACCACCGAAAGGGTCCCGGGGGTCCACCGGGTGGGGCCACCTATCCCAGAGGGCCCCATTGTCGGCATTCTAGGAACGGGGGTCCCCAGACTTGCCTGCCTGTGGCCTGCGGCGTGGCTCAAAGGAGGCCCAACACGGCCCATCTTCATCAGCACAAGACTCAAGACCCTCGCGAGGCGGATGACACGGCGCATCCTCAGGCGCAACCTCCTCAGTCTGGCTCGCGAGGAGACGGAGATATCAAGGCGGGGTACCTCGTGAGGTGCTCGTGATGCAAGCCATGACGATCGAGGGTGCCAGGCGGGCGCCAGCGCGCGAGCGTCCTTCTGTCCTCTTTGGTGCAAAGGGGGCAAGTGCTCTCGCGGAGTACCAAGGCATCAGGCAAAGGTTTCCATTTTGGTGCAACGAGACCAGGACCAAGTGGACCACGAGACGGAGGTCACCATGGAGCCCAGCACGGCATCACCACAGGGTCTTTCGCAGGCGAAGACCAACTTTAGTCAGGATAAGAGTACTTGCTGTCCCCCTTCAAATTAGCCCGCCATTGTTGGCTCCCTTCCCGCTCGATATTTGGGAAGAGGACCAGGGCTCCTATAAATAGGACCGGCCACCCACGTAGCAAGAGGTTCGGTTCGGCGTGTGGATCCGGCTAGCAAGCAAACAGAGAGAGAGAGAGAGAGAGAGAGAGAAGGTGACGGAACTCCTCCCAGTAGTTCGTCCCCCCAGCCAAGAACAGACCCTCGCGAGGCTGTTCTTCCTTGTATTGTTCATCATCATCAGCCCCAAGAGGCAATCCATCCACCACACACTGGAGTAGAGTATTACACCACAATGGTGGCCCGAACTAGTATAAATCTTGTGTCTCTTGTGTGATTCTTTTGGTAGTTTAGATATTTGTGAGACGGGGAGGTAGAAGGCGTGATTTTCGCATGCACCCAAGTGTTCGAACCTTAAGGGTCTGCCGGAACCCGAAATCCGACATTTGGCGCGCCAGGTAGGGGTGCGCCGGAATCCGTCTTCCACCGCTCCACCCTCCTCCGGCCGTCGCATCCATATGCGGCGCCAGTTGGGCTCGCGCCGCCCCGGCGGCCCTGGCCGGTGGGCGTTCTCGTCGTCCCCCGCCGTTAACACCGCCACCAGCTCGACGGGAAACGAGCTGCAAGCACCACACCAGCATCCGCCTACGCGGCAAAGTAACTACACCGCGACACCGACACCCCCGGTCGTTGCGGCCCTCCTGGGCGGCTCGCCGGCGCCGCCCACAAGTCGCCACGTCAAGCCTTTTGCCCGCTAGGTTAGCACCGCTTCCGCATGGCAGGGGGCTCCCCCGGACCGGGCGGCGCACAAGGTCGATCTGACCTTCAGCTCGGAGGACCACCCCGCCAACCCGGTCGGCTCAGGCGCGCTCCCCTTGTTGTGCACCCCCACCATCTGCCAGGTGGCCGTCACCAGAACCCTCATCGATGGCGGCGCGGGCCTCAGCGTGCTTTCGGTCGAGACCTTCAACCTCTTCTGCATACCCCAGGAGTGGCTGCGACCCAGCCGATCTTTCTCGGGCGTCGGAGGCGGATCATCCGACTCCCTGGGACAGATCCCGCTCCCGGTAACCTTGGGCACCTACGACAACTTCCGCACGGAGACGGTCGACTTCGACATCGCCCACGTCGGCCTCCCTTACAACGCCATCCTCGGCAACCCGGCACTGGCCCAGTTCATGGCCGCCACGCACCCGGCGTACAACCTCATGAAGATGCCCGGGAGCAACGGTACCCTCACCATGCGCGGGGACACCGGGGATGCCCTGCGAGTACTCGAGCTCGCCTTCAAGGCAGCGGTGTCGGCACGACCCGTCAATGCGGAGACCCCTGAGCCCAATGGGGCTGCGCCTGCCAAGAAGAAGCAGTTGTTCACCCAGGACAAGGCAGAGACCAAGCAGATACCCGTCAACGAGGATGGGTCCTCCAGTGCCACTTTCACCATACGCGCGAACCTTGAGCCTGAGCAGGAGGGGGCCTTGGTCAAGTTCTTGCGCGCAAATAAGAAGGTATTTGCTTGGGAGCCCGATCAGCTGGCAGGGATCCCCAGGAGTGTCATCGAGCATCACCTCAACGTGTGCCCAAATGTGCGTCCCGTGAAGCAGAAGGCCAGGGGGCAGTCCGTGGAGAAGGAGGCCTTCATTGTTCAAGAGACTCGCAAGCTAGAAGCCGCTGGGGTCATTCGCGAGGTCCGATACCCGGATTGGTTGGCCAACCCTGTTGTTGTACCCAAGAAGGGGGGGAAGGAGCGCATGTGTGTTGACTTCACCAACCTTAACAAGGCATGCCCGCAAGATCCGTTTCTGCTCCCCCGCATCGACCAGATCGTCAATTCCACTACGGAGTGTGACCTGCTATGCTTCCTGGACGCCTTCTCCGGGTATCACCAGATCAAGATGGCCATAGAGGACGTCGAGAAGACCGCCTTCTTGACCCCGTGCGGGGTATACTGCTATACATGCATGCCGTTCGGGCTGCGCAACGCGGGAGCAACCTTTCAGCGGCTGATGCACATCGCCTTGGGCCCGCAACTCGGAAAGAATGTTGAGGCCTATGTAGATGACATTGTATTAAAGTTTCGGGAGGCCAAGACCCTGATACAGGACCTGGAGGAGAACTTCGCGAGCCTCGATGCAGTAAACCTGCGGCTCAACCCAGACAAATGTGTGTTTGGCGTCCCCTCGGGCAAGCTCTTGGGGTTCCTCGTGTCCCATTGTGGCATCGAGGCCAACCCCGAGAAGGTCAAGGCGGTCGAGGACATGAGCCCGCCAAAGACCCTCAGAGAGATGCAGAAGCTTACTGGGCGCGTGACCGTGCTAGGGCGCTTCATCTCCAAATTGGGAGAGCGAGCGCTGCCTTTCTTTCAGCTGATGAAGAAGAAGGGGCCCTTTGAATGGACTGAAGAGGCAGATAAGGCGTTTCAAGATCTCAAGAGGTACCTGACTAGTCCCCCAGTCATGGTGGCTCCGCGCCCTCGGGAGCCCCTGCTGCTTTACCTCGCCGCCACTCCTTACTCCGCCAGCGCAGCCCTGGTGGCGGTTAGGGAGGAGCGTCAGGTCAAGACCGCAGTGGCAGCTCGAGGCAAGGCAAAACGGGAACAAGGAGAGCCTGCGGAAACCACGATCACAGTGGAGGAGGGGCAGCTGCCGAGGAATGTATCGGAGGCGGGAGAGGCCGCACGCCCGGATGGATCGCCTCCTGAGGTCACTTCATCTCGTGAGGCGCCCTCACCACCCGAGGGCGGCGCGGCCGCAGATGCTCTCAGCCTCGTTGAACACCCGGTCTACTTTGTTAGCACGGTGTTGCGGGACGCGAGGGCACGGTACCCAATGCCTCAGAAGCTCCTCCTTGCGCTACTGGTAGCCTCGCGCAAGCTGCATCACTACTTCCGGGCTCATCCCATCAAAGTCGTCTCATCGTACTCCCTGGAGAGAGTGCTCAGGAGCACTAACTCAGCCGGAAGGGTCGCCGAGTGGAACATAGAGCTGCAGGCGTTTCAACTCGAGTTCAGCACAACCAGGGTCATCAAAGGGGCAGCATTGGCAGATTTTGTGGCGGAATGGGCGGAGGCGCCAGGCCTCAGGGACAATGAGGATCGGCCCCTCTCTTCGGGGAGTGAGGCGCCGGCAGGCTGGGTCATGTACTTCGATGGGGCGTTCTCTAGGCACGGCGCGGGGGCTGGTGCGGTGCTAGTATCACCCACTCTGGATAAGCTCTACTATGTCGTACAGCTTTATTTCCAGCAGGGTGAAAAGGTCTCCAACAACATAGCAGAATATGAGGGACTGATAGCCGGGTTGAAGGCCGTAGTAGCCCTGGGAATAAAACGCCTCACCGTTAAGGGCGATTCGTAGCTCCTAGTCAACTTCTCCAACAAGGTGTACGAGCCGAAGGACGAACATATGGAGGCCTACCTAGCGGAGGTCCGCAGGATGGAAAAGCAGTTCTGGGGGCTGGAACTACAGCATGTGCCTCGTGGCACCAATCAGGAGGCCGACGATATTGCCAAACGCGCGTCCAGGTGGTTACCCCGGGAGCCTGGCATTTTCGAGGAGCGGCTCTTCAAGCCCTTAGCTCTGCCGTCACTGTCAAACACGGCTCAGCCCTTGGAGGAGCTCCCCCAGCCACCTACCTCGGGAGCTCCGACCTGTGCCCCGGCCTCAGGAGCGCGCCCGCTCCTGGCGATGGAACCTCAGGAGGGTTGTTGGATCACAGAGCTCCGGAGCTACCTGACGCAAGGGACCTTGCCGGAGAGGGAGGAGGAAGCGGAGTGAGTGGCGCGGCAGGCCATGGCATACTGCATCAGAGATGGAGAACTCTACCAAAAGCAACCAAACGATGTACTTCTGCATTGCATCTCCAGGGAACAAGGAAAGGAACTACTGGAGGACATACACGGCGGAGACTGCGGGCACCACTCATCATCACGGACCCTCGTCGGCAAGACATTCCGTAGCGGTTTCTATTGGCGCACCGCGCTCAACGACGCAATCGAATTGGTAAAGGCCTGCGAAGCCTGCCAGTTCCACGCCAAGCAGATCCATCAGCCAGCAGAAGGCTTGCAGACTATCCCCCTTTCGTGCCCATTCGCGGTCTGGGGGCTGGACATTTTGGGCCCGTTTCCTCGGGCGCCAGGGGGCTATCGCTACCTCTATGTTGCTGTGGACAAATTCACAAAGTGGGCTGAAGTGGAGGCTGTCCGCGCCATCCCTGCGGGCTCTGTGGTCAAGTTCATCAAGGACATCGTAAGCCGGTTCGGGGTGCCGAAACGCATCATCACGGACAACGGTTCGCAGTTCACCAGTAATCTCTTGAAAACATACTGTGCTAACCTTGGGACGCAGATATGCTACGCCTCAGTGGCGCACCCCCGAAGCAACGGCCAAGCCGAGCGAGCCAACGCGGAGGTCCTGAGGGGCCTCAAGACCAGGACGTTCAAGAAGAAGCTGGAGACATGTGGCAGAGGATGGTACGACGAGCTGCAGTCCGTGCCGTGGTCCATCCGCACCACCGCGACCAAACCAACTGGGGAGACCCCATTCTTCCTGGTCTATGGAGCGGAAGCAGTCCTCCCTCACGAGGTCAGACGTTGCTCCGTGCGGGTCCTGGCGTTCGACAAGGTGCAGCAGGACGCCATGCGGGGGATGGACCACGTGCTGGGGGAGTAACGTCGCCGGGAGGCCGCGCTGCGAGCGGCGAGGTATCAGCAGGCACTGCGGCGATATCACTGCCGCAACATCCGCCCGAGGACTCTCGAGGTAGGAGACCTCGTGCTTAGGCGGGTTCTCTCCAGGAAGGGGTTGCACAAGCTCTCTCCCATGTTCAAGGTTGTTCATGTTTCCAGGCCCGGCTCCGCGCGCTTGGAGACTCAGGAGGGAGTGAAGGTCCAGAATGCATGGAACATCCAGCACCTCCGGAAGTTCTACCCCTGAAAAGGCCCAGAGCCTGTGAAGCAAGGCGAGTGCCTGTGAAGCTATCGTGTTTTGGAAAGGCCCGGAGCCTGTGAAGCAAGGCGAGTGCCTATGAAGCTATCGCGTTTTGGAAAGGCCTAGAGCCTGTGAAGCAAGGCGAGTGCCTGTGAAGCTATCGCGTTTTGGAAAGGCCTGGAGCCTATGAAGCAAGGCGAGTGCCTGTGAAGCTATCGCGTTTTGGAAAGGCCCGGAGCCTGTGAAGCAAGGTGAGTGCCTATGAAGCTATCACGTTTTGGAAAGGCCTAGAGCCTGTGAAGCAAGGCGAGTGCCTGTGAAGCTATCGCGTTTTGGAAAGGCCCGGAGCCTGTGAAGCAAGGCCAATGCCTGTGAAGCTCGCTGCCTCGTGACACTCTCACGTAATAATGAGTGGGGCTGTACACGCCCCAGAGTCTCAGGAGCGCCGGCCTCAGGTCCTGGGGCTCCCTCCCACGCCCAGTGGCAGCACTTAGCTCCGCGCTGGTGAGAAGACGTCGAAGACTAGATTAGGTGCCGGACGCGCCTTTTTCATTTGCTTTCCGCAGTTGAAGTGTTTACTTGCATTTGAAGTCTTATTGAAGTTATCGCCGTTGCTGATTTGTGGTTCGTCGATTTTCGCTCCTTGCTTTGGTTTCTCTCGCAAACGACCTCGCGAGGGGTGGTACTCAAATGCCCTCGCGAGCGTTTCTTCTCTAGCCGTTGGAAGGTTTCATGACCCGGGCACGTTGCAAGAGCACCCCTCTTGTCCGTGCCCCTCGGGCACCGCGACGCGCACACAGGGCCTGGGTCGGTCGCCCCCCCCCCCCCCGGCAGGGGCCAAAAAACTATCTACGCACAAGCGTGTGGTTAAGAGGCGCAAAAATAAGATCAAGGTAATGGCTAAAACGGCGATAATTCCCAACACGCCCCAGCAGGGCTCCATGCAGTTGTTTTGTCTTACATAGGAAACAAAAGGAAAAGGAAAGGACGAGCCCGGCGCGGCCCTCCTTACACCAGCCTGTGGAGGCGACACGGGCTGCCTCCGGGCCTCAGGCGGACTCCCTCTCGCGCTTCACCAGGGCACGGCGGCGGGCGGACGAACCACCACCTCCCAAGAAAGCTCGACGGCGCGGGGGTGGGCTGCTGCCACCGCTGGAGGAGCCGCTTGAGGAAGAGTTGACGAAGCTTGGGGAGTCGCGGACGCCGCCATCCGTGCGGGCGCTATCTCGTCCATTGCCATCAGAGCGGGGCCCCCGGACGCGGTCGTCGTCCTCAGGGCAGCACCCCACGCGGCGACCATCTTCCCCAAACACCCTCACATAGAGGGTGGCGTCGCCATCGAAACTGAAGTGCAGAGTACACCGGCGCTCTAGGCCGCGAGCGCGGGCGAACGCCTGCCAGCCAGGAGTTAAGGCCAAGCCCCCGCTAGCGGAGACCTCCACCGCGACCCATGAGGACCTGCTGCAGCAGCCCTCCGCCTGGAGCCAGAGGCCGCCAGGAGCACTGGCCGGGAGTTCACCAAGGAGGAAGCGAGGGAGAGGGTGCCGGGCACTGGTCGGCTCCACCAACCAGACAACAAACTCCAGCAGCGCCTGCACAGTGCGAAAGCGCGGCCTGGGGGAGCGCGCAGCCCAGGCACATCCCTCGGCCAAGGCGGCTCTCCCGCCGCCGCGCTGGGAGCCGTCCCCATGACCGCCAAACGCTACCGGGGCGGGCACCGGGTGCTTTTGAGGGCGCCCACGACCGCGCTTGGGCGGGGGAGAGCCAGGACCGCCCTGAAGATCCTTCCCCTTCTCTGCAGCCGAGTACCTCCTGGATGGAGCCATCACACCAAGACGAAGCAAGAGCTGGGGGCAGAGGGGAAAGCAAAGAGAGATGGACTGGAAGGGCACACGCCGTATCGTACTTATAGCCGGCCAAGGCCAACCGTCGGCCTCCACGATCACAGGTAATCATGACACGATTTGCATGCAGGGACTTGTCCACCTCGCGCGGTCACCGAGGCGTCGTGGGGAAGTGGAGTCGCCCACGTCCAATCAACCGCCACGCGGCGCCCAAGGCCGCAGGCTGTTAGGGCCCGCGGCGCTTCGCCCTTGCCCTTTCGCCTCTCGGCACGCCCAAGTCCATGCGCGCCTCGGGCCCGGGGGCTATTGTCGGAGTTCTGGGAACGGGGGTCCCCAGACTTACCTACCTGCGGCCTGCGGCGTGGCTCAATGGAGGCCCAGCATGGCCCATCTTCATCGGCACAAGACGCAAGACCCTCGCGAGGGGCCAAGCCTCGCGAGGCGGACGACACGGCGCATCCTCAGGCGCAGCCTCCTCAGGCTGGCTCGCGAGGAGACGGAGATATCAAGGCGGGGTACCTCGCGAGGTGCCCGTGACGCAAGCCATGACGATCGAGGGTGCCAGGCGGGCGCCAGCGCGCGCAGCGTCCTTCTTTCCTCTTTGGTGCAAAGGGGGCAAGCGCAGCCGCGGAGTACCAAGGCATCAGGCAAAGGTTGCCATTTCGGTGCAACGAGACCAGGACCAAGCGGACCACGAGACGGAGGTCACCATGGAGCCCAGCACGGCGTCACCGCAGGGTCTTTCGCAGGCGAAGACCAACTTTAGTCAGGATAAGAGTACTTGTTGTCCCCCTTCAAATTAGCCCGCCATTGTTGGCTCCCTTCCCGCTCGATATTTGGGAAGTGGACCAGGGCTCCTATAAATAGGACCGGCCACCCACGTAGCAAGGGGTTCGGTTCGGCGTGTGGATCCGGCTAGCAAGCAGAGAGAGAGAGAGAGAAGGCGACAGAACTCCTCCCAGTAGTTCGTCCCCCCAGCCAAGAACAGACCCTCGCGAGGCTGTTCTTCCTTGTATTGTTCATCATCATCAGCCCCAAGAGGCAATCCACCAACCACGCACTGGAGTAGGGTATTACACCACAATGGTGGCCCAAACCAGTATAAATCTTGTGTCTCTTGTGTGATTCTTTTAGTAGTTTAGATCTTTGTGAGACGGGGAGGTAGAAGGCGTGATTTCCGCGCGCACCCCAGTGTTCGAACCTTAAGGGTCTGCCGGAAACCGAAATCCGACACCCATGGGCTGAAGTGGGAAGGGATCCAGCCCAAAGTGGGCTAGGGCGCCACTTCCCCTAGGGCCCATGCGCCTAGGGTGGGGGAAACCCTAAAAGGGGGGCGCCCCCTTGCTTGGGGGGCAAGCCCCCCACCCCTTGGCCGCCGCCCCCCTAGGAGATTGCATCTTCTAGGGCCGGAGCCCCCCTAGGCCCCCCTATATATAGCGGGGGGGATGGAGGACCTCATACCTTCGCCTTTGGTGCCTCCCTCTCCCTCTCCAACACCTCCTCCTCCTCCATAGAGCTTGGCGAAGCCCTGCCGGAGTACCGTAGCTCCATCACCACCACACCGTCGTGCTGCTGCTGGAGCCATCTTCCTCAACCTCTCCTCCCCCCTTGCTGGATCAAGAAGAAGGAGACGTCATGTTGACTGTACGTGTGTTGAACATGGAGGTGCCGTCCGTTTGGCGCTAGGATCTCCGGTGATTTGGATCACGTCGAGTACGAGTCCCTCATCCCTGTCTTTGAACGCTTCCGCTCGCGATCTACAAAGGTATGTAGATGCATCCGATCACTTGTTGCTAGATGAACTCATAGATGGATCTTGGTGAAACCCTAGGAAAATGTTTGTTTTCTGCAACGTTCCCCAACAGTGGCATCATGAGCCAGGTTTATGCATACTTCTCTTTGCACGAGTAGAACACAATTTGTTGTGGGCGTAGATGTTGTCAACTTTCTTGCCGCTACTAGTCTTATCTTGCTTCAGCTGTATTGTGGGATGAAGCGGCCCGGACCAACCTTACACGTATGCTTACGTGAGACCGGTTCCACCGACTAACATGCACTAGTTGCATAAGGTGGCTGGCGGGTGTCTGTCTCTCCCACTTTAGTTGGAGCAGATTCGATGAAAAGGGTCCTTATGAAGGGTAAATAGAAGTTGACAAATCACGTTGTGGCTTTCACGTAGGTAAGAAAACGTTCTTGCTAGAACCCTATTGCAGCCACGTAAAACTTGCAACAACAATTAGAGGACGTCTAACTTGTTTTTGCAGCAAGTGTTCTGTGATGTGATATGGCCAAAGTTGTGATGAATGATGAATGATATATATGTGATGTATGAGATCATGTTCTTGTAATAGGAATCACGACTTGCATGTCAATGAGTATGACAACCGGCAGGAGCCATAGGAGTTGTCTTTATTTTTTGTATGACCCGCGTGTCATTGAGAAACGCCATGTAAATTACTTTACTTTATTGCTAAACATGTTAGCCATAGTAGTAGAAGTAATAGTTGGCGAGCAACCTCATGGAGACACGATGATGGAGATCATGGTGTCATGCAGGTGACAAGATGATCATGGAGCCCCAAGATGGAGATCAAAGGAGCTATGTATATTGGCCATATCATGTCACTATTATTATTTGATTGCATGTGATGTTTATCATGTTTTGTACATCTTGTTTACTTAGAACGACGGTAGTAAATGAGATGATCCCTCATAATAATTTCAAGAAAGTGTTCCCCCTAACTGTGCACCGTTGCGACAGTTCGTTGTTTCGAAGCACCACGTGATGATCGGGTGTGATAGATTCCAACGTTCACATACAACGGGTGTAAGATAGATTTACACATGCAAACACTTAGGTTGACTTGACGAGCCTAGCATGTACAGACATGGCCTCGGAACACAGAACACCGAAAGATCGAGCATGAGTCATATAGAAGATACGATCAACATGAAGATGTTCACCGACATTGACTAGTTCGTCTCACGTGATGATCGGACACGGCCTAGTTAACTCGGATCATGTTAAACTTAGATGACTGGAGGGATGTCTATCTGAGTGGGAGTTCATAGAATAATTTGATTAGATGAACTTAATTATCATGAACTTAGTCTAAAATCTTTACAATATGTCTTGTAGATCAAATGGCCAACGTTGTCCTCAACTTCAACGCGTTCCTAGAGAAAACCAAGCTGGAAGATGATGGCAGCAACAATAGGGACTGGGTCCGGAACCTGAGGATCATCCTCATAGCTGCCAAGAAAGATTATGTCCTACAAGCACCGCTAGGTGACGCACCCGTCCCACAGAACCAAGAAGTTATGAACGCTTGGCAGACACGTGCTGATGATTACTCCCTCGTTCAGTGCGGCATGCTTTACAGCTTAGAACCGGGGCTCCAAAAACGTTTTGAGAGACATGGAGCATATGAGATGTTCGAAGAGCTGAAAATGGTTTTCCAAGCTCATGCTCGGGTCGAGAGATATGAAGTCTCCGAAAAGTTTTTCAGCTGTAAGATGGAGGAAAATAGTTCTGTCAGTGAGCACATACTCACAATGTCTGGGTTACATAACCGCTTGACTCAGCGGGGAGTTAATCTCCCGGATGGCGCAGTCATTGACAGAATCCTTCAGTCGCTTCCACCAAGCTACAAGAGCTTTGTGATGAACTTCAATATGCAGGGGATGGAAAACACCATTGCTGAATTATTTGCAATGCTGAAATCAGCAGAGGTAGAAGTCAAAAAGGAACATCAAGTGTTGATGGTGAATAAAACCACTTAGTTCAAGAAAGGCAAGGCTAAGAAGAACTTCAAGAAGGATGGCAAGGGAGTTGCCGCGCCCGGTAAGCAAGCTACTGGGAAGAAGCCAAAGAATGGACCCAAGCCCGAGACTGAGTGTTTTTATTGCAAGGGAAGTGGTCACTGGAAGCGGAACTGCCCCAAATACTTAGCGGACAAGAAGGCCGGCATCACGAAAGGTATATGTGATATACATGTAATTGATGTGTACCTTACCAATACTCGTAGTAGCTCCTGGGTATTTGATACTGCTGCGGTTGGTCACACTTTTAACTCAAAGCACGAGCTGCAGAATAAGCGGAGACTGGCGAAGGACGAGGTGACGATGTGCGTCGGGAATGGTTCCAAGGTCGATGTGATCACCGTCGGCACGCTACCTCTACATTTACCTACGGGATTAGTTTCAAACCTCAATAATTGTTATTTAGTGCCAGCTTTGAGCATGAACATTGTATCGGGATCTCGTTTAATTCGAGATGGCTACTCATTTAAATCCGAGAATAATGGTTGTTCTATTTATATGACAGATATGTTTTATGGTCATGCTCCGATGGTGAATGGTTTATTCTTAATGAATCTCGAGCGTAATGCTACACATGTTCATAGTGTGAATACCAAAAGATGTAAGGTTGATAATGATAGTCCCACATACTTGTGGCACTGCCGCCTTGGTCACATAGGTGTCAAACGCATGAAGAAGCTCCATGCAGATGGACTTTTAGAGTCTCTTGATTATGAATCATTTGACACGTGCAAACCATGCCTCATGGGTAAAATGACCAAGACTCCATTCTCAGGAACAATGGAGCGAGCAACCAACTTATTGGAAATCATACATACTGATGTGTGCGGTCCAATGAGCGTTGAGGCTCACGGTGGCCATCGTTATGTTCTCACCCTCACTGATGACTTGAGTAGATATGGGTATGTCTACTTAATGAAACACAAGTCTGAAACCTTTGAAAAGTTCAAGGAATTTCAGAGTGAGGTTGAGAATCAACGTGACAGAAAAATCAAGTTTTTGCGATCAGATCGTGGAGGAGAATACATGAGTCACGAATTTGGCACACACTTAAGAAAATGTGGAATAGTTTCACAACTCACGCCGCCTGGAACACCTCAGCGTAATGGTGTGTCCGAACGTCGTAATCGCACTCTATTAGATATGGTGCGATCTATGATGTCTCTTACCGATTTACCGCTATCTTTTTTGGGGCTATGCTTTAGAGACTGCCGCATTCACTTTAAATAGGGCTCCGTCGAAATCCGTTGAGATGACACCGTATGAATTATGGTTTGGGAAGAAACCTAAGCTGTCGTTTCTAAAAGTTTGGGGATGCGATGCTTATGTCAAGAAACTTCAACCTGAAAAGCTCGAACCCAAGTCGAAAAAATGCGTCTTCATAGGATACCCTAAAGAAACTATTGGGTATACCGTCTACCTCAGATCCGAAGGCAAGATCTTTGTTGCCAAGAATGGATCCTTTCTAGAGAAAGAGTTTCTCTCGAAAGAAGTAAGTGGCAGGAAAGTAGAACTTGATGAAGTATTACCTCTTGAACCAGAAAATGGCGCAACTCAAGAAAATGTTCCTGAGGTGCCTGCACCGACTAGAGAGGA
The DNA here is from genome assembly GCA_034509565.1 of Triticum monococcum. Classification (NCBI taxonomy): domain Eukaryota; kingdom Viridiplantae; phylum Streptophyta; class Magnoliopsida; order Poales; family Poaceae; genus Triticum; species Triticum monococcum. The sequence goes on from CM067842.1 coordinate 293,107,956, forward strand.
AGTTAATGATGATGATCATGAAACTTCAGATCAAGTTGCTACTGAACTTCGTAGGTCCACAAGGACATGTGCCACACCAGAGTGGTACGGCAACCCTGTCTTGGAAATCATGTTGTTAGACAACGGTGAACCTTCGAACTATGAAGAAGCGATGGCAGGCCCGGATTCCGACAAATGGCTAGAAGCCATGATATCCGAGATAGGATCCATTTATGAAAACAAAGTATGGACTTTGACTGACTTGCCTGTTGAGCGGCGAGCCATAGAAAATAAATGGATCTTTAAGAAGAAGACAGACGCGGATGGTAATGTGACCATCTATAAAGCTCGACTTGTCGCTAAGGGTTATCGACAAGTTCAAGGGGTTGACTACGATGAGACTTTCTCATCGGTAGCGAAGCTAAAGTCTGTCCGAATCATGTTAGCAATTGTCGCATTCTATGATTATGAGATATGGCAAATGGATGTCAAAATGGCATTCCTTAATGGTTTCCTTAAGGAAGAATTGTATATGATGCAGCCGGAAGGTTTTGTCGATCCTAAGAATGCTGACAAGGTGTGCAAGCTCCAACGCTCGATTTATGGGCTGGTGCAAGCATCTCGGAGTTGGAACATTCGCTTTGATGAGATGATCAAAGCATTTGGGTTTATGCAGACTTATGGAGAAGCCTGTGTTTACAAGAAAGTGAGTGGGAGCTCTGTAGCATTTCTCATATTATATGTAGATGACATACTTTTGATGGGAAATGATATATAACTCTTGGACAGCATTAAGGCCTACTTGAATAAGAGTTTTCCAATGAAGGACCTTGGAGAAGCTGCATATATATTAGGCATCAAGATCTATAGAGATAGATCAAGACGCCTCATAGGTCTTGCACAAAGCACATACCTTGATAAGATATTGAAGAAATTCAATATGGATCAGTCTAAGAAGGGGTTCTTGCCTGTGTTACAAGGTGTGCAATTGAGCTCAGCTCAATGTCCGACCACAGCAGAAGATATAGAAGAGACGAGTGTCATCCCCTATGCCTCAGCCATAGGTTCTATTATGTATGCCATGTTGTGTACCAGACCTGATGGAAACCTTGCCGTAAGTTTGGTAGGAAGGTACCAAAGTAATCCCGGCAAGGAACACTGGACAACGGTCAAGAATATCCTGAAGTACCTGAAAAGGACTAAGGAAATGTTTCTCGTTTATGGAGGTGATGAAGAGCTCGTCGTAAAGGGTTACGTCGACGCTAGCTTCGACACAGATCTGGATGACTCTAAGTCACAAACCGGATACGTGTATATTTTGAATGGTGGGGCAGTAAGCTGGTGCAGTTGCAAGCAGAGCGTCGTGGCGGGATCTACATGTGAAGTGGAGTACATGGCAGCCTCGGAGGCAGCGCATGAAGCAATTTGGGTGAAGGAGTTCATCACCGACCTAGGAGTCATACCCAATGCGTCGGGGCCAATCAAACTCTTCTGTGACAACACTGGAGCTATTGCACTTGCCAAGGAGCCCAGGTTTCACAAGAAGACTAGGCACATCAAGCGTCGCTTCAACTCCATTCGTGAAAATGTTCAAGATAGAGACATAGATATTTTTAAAGTACATACGGACCTGAATGTAGCAGATCCGTTGACTAAACCTCTCCCTAGAGCAAAACATGATCAACACCAGAATTCCGTGGGTGTTCGATTCATCACAATGTAACTAGATTATTGACTCTAGTACAAGTGGGAGACTGTTGGAAATATGCCCTAGAGGCAACAATAAAAGCATTATTATTATATTTCCTTGTTCATGATAATTGTCTTTATTCATGCTATAATTGTGTTATCCGGAAATCGTAATACATGTGTGAATAATAGACACCAACATGTCCCTAGTAAGCCTCTAGTTGACTAGGTCGTTGATCAACAAATAGTCATGGTTTCCTGACTATGGACATTGGATGTCATTGATAACGAGATCACATCATTAGGAGAATGATGTGATGGACAAGACCCAATCCTAAACATAGCATAAGATCGTATAGTTCGTTTGCTAGAGTTTTTCCAATGTCAAGTATCCTTTCCTTAGACCATGAGATCGTGTAACTCCCGGATACCATAGGAGTGCTTTGGGTGTACCAAACGTCACAACGTAACTGGGTGACTATAAAGGTATACTACGGGTATCTCCGAAAGTGTCTGTTGGGTTGACACGGATCAAGACTGGGATTTGTCACTCCATATGACGGAGAGGTATCACTGGGCCCACTCGGTAATGCATCATCATTATGAGCTCAAAGTGACCAAGTGTCTGGTCACGGGATCAGGCATTATGGTACGAGTAAAGTGACTTGCCGGTAACGAGTTTGAACAAGGTATTGGGATACCGATGATCGAACCTCGGGCAAGGAACATACCGATTGACAAAGGGAATTGTACACGGGGTTGCTTGAATCCTCGACATCGTGGTTCATCCGATGAGGTCATCGAGGAGCATATGGGAGCCAACATGGGTATCCAGATCCCGCTGTTGGTTATTGACCGGAGAGCAATCTCGGTCATGTCTACATGTCTCCCGAACCCGTAGGGTCTACACACTTAAGGTTCGGTGACGCTAGGGTTGCAGGTATATGTATATCCAGTAACCCGAATGTTGTTCGGCGTCCAGGATAAGATCCCGGACGTCATGAGGAGTTCCGGAATGGTCCGGAGGTAAAGAATTATATATAGGAAGTGCTATTTCAGCCATTGGGACAAGTTTCGGGGTCACCGGTATTGTACCGGGACCACCGGAAGGGTCCCGGGGGTCCACCGGGTGGGGACACCTATCCTGGAGGGCCCCATGGGCTGAAGTGGGAAGGGATCCAGCCCAAAGTGGGCTGGGGCACCACTTCCCCTCGGGCCCATGCGCCTAGGGTGGGGGAAACCCTAAAAAGGGGGCGCCCCCTTGCTTGGGGGGCAAGCCCCCCACCCCTTGGCCGCCGCCCCCCTAGGAGATTGCATCTCCTAGGGCCGGCGCCCCCCCTAGGCCCCCCTATATATAGTGGGGGGGATGGAGGACCTCATACCTTCGCCGTTGGTGCCTCCCTCTCCCTCTCCAACACCTCCTCCTCCTCCATAGAGCTTGGCGAAGCCCTGCTGGAGTACCGCGGCCACAGAGACTGACGGCTGGGCCCGCGTCCAGCCGGATTACCATTGTACCCCTGGGGGGTAGGCCTATATAAACCCCCAGGGCACCCATGCAATGGGTTGGAATCCATTAGCACTATACGAGATCATACAGGAAGGAGAGAGCTAGCCTTGCCTTCTCCTACCTCCAGGAAACAGCTCAAGGAGCAGTCGTGTACACACTTTGCCATAGTGATCATGCGGAGACCCCGCAGAGCAGCAGTAGGGGTATTATCTCCACGGAGAGCCCCGAAGCTGGGTAAGATTCGCCGGCGTGCATGCCTTCGCCTTATCACGTTTCCAGGCACCGGCGACATTCTACTCGCCCCCACCATGATAAGCCATCCTTTGGCATATGTCGCACCCAACCCGCGACATTTGGCGCCCACCATGGGGCCTGGTGCACCGTCGTCCGGAGACCTCCTCTGGACGGGAACCCTTTTTCTCCCTGGCGAGCGCAACCAGCCCGGCATGCCAGACGGAGTTTGCGCCGACGCACTGGATGGCGTTGAGATCGCATGTGTAGCCAGCTGCCTCGGCGATCTTGTCGGCGAGGTTCGCCTCTCCGACGAGCCTGCATCCGACGCAGGCACGGGCTGCCCCGAGAGCCTCCTCGCGAGCCTCCTTGACCAACTCCATGTCGCCGGTGAGCCTGTCGTGGACTTGGAGTCTGTAGGCTCCACCGACCCGATGCTGGTCGACTCCGACACCGCGTCACTCGACGCGTTCCCCACCAATGTGGTGGTCTACGACGAGCCGCTCCCTCGCGCGGAGAGTGATGGAAGCACCGTCACAGAGGTGCTCGTCATCAGTCATGACGAGCATCCCGGTGGAGGAGCGCATGACCCACTTGGCGCGGCACTACAAGACCTGACCGCGCCCATTCCGGAAGACGCTGACGTGGAGACGTTGGAGGCGCGCCGCCTTCAGCTCGTCGAAGGCGCGAAGAAGCTGGCTAGCATGAGACGCTTGTCAGAAGCCTACTAGCGTGAGATGGATCGCGCTGTAGGTGGCTCGCCAGCCCCAACCGAGCCCAGCCGCCTAGGCACGGTCCAGCAGCGCGGCGTGGCCATCGCCAACCTATTCGGGGCAAATCGCCCTGTGTACGCCATGCCTGCGGAGAACATTCGAGCCGCCCAGGCGGTGGCGGACAAGCTGGACAACTTCGAGGGCGAAGAACGCCGCCTGATGACGGAGCGAGTCCAGCAGCTCCTTGACGCGGCTGCCGCACAGAGGCGCCGCAGCGACAAAAGGACGACCCGCCTCCATGCCGAGACCATGGCGCGACGTCTCGGACGCCGACTGGCGGTGCCTGAGGTAGGAAAGACAAGGATCCGGCTGTCAGCCGCAGTCGGACTCGCATTACCATAGAGCGCGACCAAGACGGCCGCCCATAGCAGACAAGTATGCCACAGCCGACTCCTCCATGAAGGCGGAGATTCAAGTTAGTGTGACTGGCAAAGTGGCCCCTCAGGCTCCTAAAACTCCGGCTGGAGACGCCACTCGGCGACAACAGCAGAGCGACCACAAGCGCAAGGCCCCACAGCCGGCTTCCAACAGCCGGTAGGTGGCGACAGTCGAAGACCAGCAGCCGGAAGGGCAGTCTCCACCCAAGCGACAGAAAGGCGGCAAGCCCAACTGGTTGCCGGCTTTCTCATACGAGCAGACTCTGGATGGTCCTTGCAAGTTCCACAGCGGCGCGAAGCCGTCGAATCACACCACCCGGAACTGCCCCAGCCTCCGCCCCAGCAGCCGGTTGTTAGGCCAGTCGGCGCAGTACAAGACGAGTACCCCGAAGAGCACAGAGCCTAAGTGGTATTTACCAGCGTGGCTGATGATCGGCGCAGCAGGCGGCTGCAGCAGCAAGAGGTGAATGCAGTAGCATCAGAGACACCAGAATTCATGCACTGGTCCGAGAAGCCTATCAGCTGGAGCAGAGCTGATCACCCAGAGGTGATGCCGAGTCCGGGCTCCTATGCCTTGGTCTTGGATGCCACCTTTGCCACAGATAGACGAGCTCCTCATTTCTCGCGAGTTCTAATAGACAGAGGCAACAGCATCAACATCCTATACAAGGACGCCATGGAGAAGTTAGGAATCAAGCAAAGACAGCTTCAGAACAGCCGGACTGTGTTCCACGGCATTGTTCCTGGCCTTTCCTGCTCACCAATCGGCAAGATCCTGATTGATGTCCTCTTTGGAGACAATGATCACTTCCATCGAGAGTCAGTTTCGTTTGAGGTGGTGGATCTCGAGAGCCCATACCATGCATTACTTGGCCGACCCGCCCTGGCCATGTTCATGGCGGTCCCCCACTATGCCTACCTCAAGATGAAGATGCCTAGTTCCAAGGGGATTCTGACTATAGCCGGCGACTACCGGAAGTCATCTGCCTGTGCGGCTGAAAATAGTCCGTTGGCCGAGTCCCTGGTGATCGTGGCCGAGAAGCGGCTCCTTGACCGGGTTGTGGCGATGGCCGGCAAGCAGCTAGAGGTGTCACCCAACCCCAAGGAGTCGGAGGCTGAGGGTCCGTTCAAGCCGGCCAAAGAGACAAAGAAGATACCCTTGGATCCGGAGCACGTAGAGAGGTACACTGTCATAGGCGCAAACCTCGACAGTAAATAGGAAGGCGAGCTCGTTGATTTCCTCTCTAAGAATCGGGTCATCTTCGCGTGGTCCCCCAAAGACATGCCAGGTGTACCGACGGAATTCACCGAGCAGAAGTTACATGAACGATCTGATGCGAAGCCAGTCAGGCAGCCCTTGCGCTGCCTATCAGAAGAAAAGAGAAGAGTTGTCGGAGAAGAGATAGCCCGACTCCTAGCAGCCGGCTTCATTATGGAAGTACTCTTTCCAGAGTGGCTAGCCAACCCGGTCCTGGTACTGAAGAACAAGCAGTGGCGAATGTGTATTGACTACACAAGCCTCAACAAGGCTTGCCGCAAGGACCCGTTTGCTTTGCCAAGAATTGATCAGGTGATAGACTCCATAGCCGGATGCGAGCTATTGAGCTTCTTGGATGCATATTCAGGATATCAGTAGATCAAGCTAAACCCGGCTGACAGACTGAAGACCGCCTTCATCACACCGTTTGGAGCCTTCTGCTACCTAACCATGATGTTCGGCTTGAGGAATGCCGGTGCCACCTTTCAGTGTTGCATGCAAAAGTGCCTCCTCAAGCAACTCGGCAGAAACGCCCACGTCTACATGGACGATGTGGTGGTGAAGACAGAGAAGCATGGAACATTGGTGGAAGACCTCAAGGAGACCTTTGAGAACCTGCGCCGATTCGAGATCAAGCTCAACCCTGAGAAGTGTGTCTTCGGAGTACCAGCCGGCCAACTCCTTGGTTTCCTGGTCTCTAAATGTGGCATAGAGTGCAACCCTGTAAAGATCAAGGCCATTGAGAGGATGGAGGTACCCAGCCGACTGCTGGACATGCAAAAGTTCACTGGCTGCTTGGCGTCCACTAGCCGATTCATCAGTCGGCTGGGTGAGAAAGCTCTCCCCTTATACCAGCTCATGAAGAAGACCACTTTTTTTGAGTGGAACCACAAGGCGAAAAAAGCCTTTCCCCAGTTGAACAAGATGTTGACTACTCCACCCGTCCTGGCGGCTGCGACTCCTAAGGAGCCCATGCTCCTATACATCGCCGCCACCAGCCGGGTAGTCAGCACAGTCATTGTAGTGGAACGCAAGGAGGAAGGCAAGGCACTACCTGTCCAGAGACCGGTATATTACCTGAGCGAAGTGCTGTCGACCTCCAAGCAGAACTAGCCCCACTACCAGAAGATGTGCTATGCCGTGCACTTTGCCGCCAAGAAGTTGAAGCCTTACTTTCAAGAGCATCCAATCACTGTGGTCTGCACGGCCCCCCTTGCCGAGATCATCGGAAGCCGAGATGCTTCTGGCTGAGTGGCCAAATGGGCCATAGAGCTAGCTCCCTACACCATCTAATACCAGCCCCGCACCGCCATCAAGTCACAAGCACTGGCCGACTTCCTCGTTGACTGGGCCGAGACCCAGTACCTACCACCAGCGCTCGACTCCACCCATTGGCGGAAGCATTTCGACCGCTCCAAGATGCGCACTGGCTTGGGAGCCGACGTTGTCCTCACTTCTCCTAAAGGCGACAAGCTCAAATACGCACTGCAAATCCACTTCGCCGCCTCCAACAACGTCGCCGAATACGAGGCGCTCATTCACCGGCTCCGGCTTGCCAAAGAACTTGGCATTCGCCGGATCCTGTGTTATGGTGACTCAGACTTAGTTGTCCAGTAATCGTCTGGCGACTGGGACGCCAAAGATGCAAACATGGCGAGTTACCGTTTCCTCGTGCAGCAACTCAGTGGATATTTCGAGGGGTGCGAGTTCCTCCATGTGCCAAGAAACGACAACGACCAAGCAGACGCCCTGGCACGAATCGGCTCTACCCCGCCAAGCAATACCATCCGGCGTCGCCCTTTAGCGCCTCCTCAAGCCATCTGTCAAGCCTTCACGAGAATCAGACTCCATCTTTGTTCCGGCTCCCCCCAAAGAAGTCGAATCCGATTCCAGAGCCCTAGCAGACGGTATGAGGATTTTGGCAGATGGCTCCATAGCCGCCACAGTCGAAGCCGGCCTAGGGACTGCAGAACCCAGCCTGGGGACCGCGCGGCCAGCCCGAAGACTCCAGAACTCGCCCGAGGGCTACACCACTCGGCCCGGGGACTTCATTAATCCAGCAAGCGGTTGCTGACTCCAGCCCGCCGCCTCCCAGCCTAGCCACCCTCGTCCAAGTCGCAGTTCTGGCAGCACCCTCATGGGCCCAGCCCATCCTCAAATACCTGGTGAGCAAAGAGTTGCCAACTAATGAGATCTTAGCTCGGCAAGTACAACGCCGAGCGGCAGCCTACACCATAGTCAACAGAGAGCTGGTCAGGCACAGCGTCACTGGTGTCTACTAGCGCTGCATAGAGCCAGAGCAAGGCCAAGAAATTCTCAAATTCATCCATCAAGGCGAGTGCGGCCACCATGCGGCTTCAAGAGCACTCGTCGCCAAACCCTTCCGACATGGTTTCTTTTGGACAATAGCCTTAGAATAGGCCAAGGAATTGGTCCAAAAATGCAAAGGGTGCCAGAAGTTCCGCTCCAAGCCGCATCAGCCGGCTTCTGCACTCAAGACCATCCCCATTGCCTGGCCCTTCGCAGTTTGGGGCCTAGACATGGTGGGACCATTCAAGATGGCACGAGGTGGCCTAACTCACTTACTTATCGCAGTGGACAAGTTCACCAAGTGGACAGAGGCGAAGCCAATCAAGAAACTGAATGGTCCGACTGCCATGACTTTCATCTCCGACATCACAATTCGGTAAGGCATACCACACAGCATCATCACCGACAATGGCACGAATTTTGCCAAAGGCGCCTTGGCCCGTTTCTGCGTGACATAGGGCATCCGACTGGACCTAGCGTCTGTCGCCCATCCATAGTCAAACGGCCAGGTGGAGCGAGCAAACGGCCTCATCCTGTCTAGCATCAAGCCCCGACTGGTCGAGCCTCTGGAGCGCTCGGCTGGCTGCTGGCTCGATGAGTTGCCAGCCGTCCTCTGGAGTCTGCGCACGACTCCAAACAAGTCAACCGGCTTCACGCCTTTCTTCCTCGTCTATCGTGCTGAAGCCGTCATCCCAACGGACATAGAGTTCGATTCCCCGCGAGTCACCATGTACACCAAGGAAGAAGCAGAAGAAGCACGTCAGGACGGCGTCCATCTGCTAGAAGAGGGCCGGCTGTTGGCACTCAGCCGGTCCGGCATCTACCAACAGAGCCTACGCAGATACTACAACAGGAAGTTCAGGCCGAGATCTTTCCAAGAGGGTGACCTTGTGCTCCGACTAATCCAGCGAACAGCCGGCCAGCACAAGCTGTCGGCGCCTTGGGAAGGCCCCTTCATCATCAGCAAAGTGCTGGGCAACGACTCCTACTACGTGATCGATGCTCAGAAGCCCCGAGCACGCAAGAGGGACGACTCCAGAAAAGAGATAGAGCGGCCATGGAATGAAAATCTCCTCCGAAAATTTTATAGTTAAACGCAGTATGTACCACGGTACCTTTTGTATTAAAAGTACCAAGACTTCGGGCCCCCACGAGAAGAGCTCGGGGACTACCCTCTTTTATCTATATGATAAGAATTATGCCTTCGAGTATATTACTCTTTGTTATGCCGCTTGGCACCGGGTTCGACTAGTCGGCCCGGGGACTTGCCACCCTGCGCTATGAAATGCTTCCTGCAGCCGGACAAGTAGTGTGTGGCGCCTAAGCTATCTCCTGTCAGAAGCCGTAGCTCGCAGAACGATTGTCTGGTGGGCAGGAGTAAGGAAGAAGGGCGTCCACATGATAAATGGCTAAGGACTCAAAGCATAAACATAGCTTAAAGCCGGCTTCCAGCCTTTTTTCGCAAACCGACTCTTGCTGCCTTCTATCCGACTAGCTAAACAACTCTAAAATGGCTAAGTACCTGCCTTCCCAAAGTGACCAAGAATTTGATCCAGCAGCAGTCCGCAGAGCGGCTGTCCAACTGACAAAGACGGCAACTGAGGGAAGGCGGCAAAGGAAAAAGCCAAAAGAGCAATGAGCAAGAAAATATAGAAGTCGGATGAATAATTACATAACAAAGGCCCTTGGCCGAACCTTCGAGCAGAAGATCAAAATACACCCCGCGGGTGGAATTGTGCGAATTAACAAGCTCTTCAAAGACTATTAAAACAGGTAAAACAAAGATAAGGTGGCAGCCTAGGAGGCGGCAGACGGGTTCGGAGGATCGGAGGAGATGGCGGTGTTGGATGTTGGGGCGGCCGGCTGGGCGGTCTCGGCTTGATCACCTCCGACGGCAGTCGGCTCGGGCGGGCACGGCTCATTGCTGGAGGCGCGGTCGAGCTGTGGCTGGCTGTCTGCTCCATCTTCCGGTGCCTCCGTCTCGCTTCCATCCTCCGCCTCGTCTTACTCCTCGACGCTGGAGCTGATCACCTTCGCCGAGTCCTCGCCATAGTATGGGTTCATCCCAAACCACTCCGGCAGTACCTCCCGGCCGTCATCAGCCCGCTCGGGGACAAAGATGCTGGTGTCGGTGTACTCAGCGATCGCCGCCGCATGCTTGACAAGGGCGTCTTCCGTGGCTGCCAGCTCCAGCTGGGCCTCTGACCGGAGTGTGGCCAGCCAGTCTAGGTCTAGCCCCGGATACAACGCCTTGACGAATTCCAAGGCTCGGCGCGCTCCAGCCCGGGCCGAGGAACCCTTCCAGGCCTCAAGACGGCCAGCCGCGACCTCCAGCCAGTTGGCAGTTTAACTGGGTGTGCGCGGAGCCTGCAAGTCTGGCCACAGGGTAGCGATCGTTTGGGCGCCGACACATTGAAGCCGGCGCAGCATCCGGTGGGCCAGCCGCAGATGAGCCCCAATGCTCAGAATATGCTCGTCAAGGGTCCGGGGGGCATCGGCGGCAATCTCCGCGCCATCCACCCTCCGCTCCTCGCGATCAGCCTCTATAGCTTGAATGGTGGCCTGCGAGTGGCCGGGGAAGAAGTCGGCCAAGACGGAAAGAATGAAGAACAAGTCTGTCGGCGTTCTGGGAACGGGGGTCCCCAGACTTGCCTGCCTGCGGCCTGCGGCATGGCTCAAAGGGGGCCCAGCATGGCCCGTCTTCGTCAACATAGACCCAAGACCCTCGCGAGGGGCCAAGCCTTGCGGGGCGTATGACACGGAGCTTCCTCAGGCACGGCCTCATCAGGTTGGCTCGCGAGGAGGCGGAGAGATCAAGGCGGGGTACCTCACGAGGTGCCCGTGACGCAAGCCATGACGACCAAGGGTGCCAGGCGGGCGCCAGCCCACACAGTGTCCTCCTTTCCTCTTTGGTGCAAAGGGAGCAAGCGCAGGCGAGAGCATCAAGCAAAGGCACCCATTTCAGTGCAACGAGACCAAGACCAGTCCAACAGCAGGGAGGAAGTCATTGTGGAGCCCAAGCCACCATCACCACCAGAGCCTTTGGCAGGCGAGGACCAACTTTAGTCAGGATAAGTGTACCAGATGTTCCCCTTCAAAATGGCCAATTCTTGGCGCCCTTCCCGCTCAATATTTGGGAAGAGGCCCAGGGCCTTTGCCTATAAATAGGACTAGCCACCCACAGGGTAGAGCGATCGAGATCGAAATCGGAGAAAGAATCGAGAAGAGAGAGAGAGAGAGAGAAAGAGAGAGAGAGAGAGAGAGAAGGGTGACTGAACTCCTCCTAGCAGTTCATCCCCTCAGCCAAGAACAGACCCTCGCGAGGCTCTTCTTCCTTGTATTGCTCATCATCATCAGCTCAAGAGGCAATCCACCACACCACACACTGGAGTAGGGTATTACACCATAACAGTGGCCCGAACCAGTATAAACCCTGTGTCTCTTGTGCTGTTCTTTCCATAGCTTAGATCTTAGCGAGGCGGAGGGGTGCAGGTAGGTAGAAGGCGAAATCTCCACGCGCACCCCAGTGTTCGAACCTCAAGGGTCTGCCAGAACCCGAAATCCAACATTTGGCGTGCCAGGTAGGGGTGTGCCGGAATCCACCTTCTACCGCTTCGTGTCCCGTCGCGTCGTCATCACCATGTCCGGCGACCAAGCGGGCAACCCAGATCCTTGGGCGGCGTGGCCCGCCCGCGCAGAGCCGCTCGCATCGGGTGACCCCGTGCCCCAGGCAGCTCGCGATCCGCAGGGCGCTGCGGGCCGCGGGCGATGCGGACAGGCTTCGACAGCTCTCACCCCGCGGCAGGCGCGGTCGGCAGCAAGGGCCTCCAATTACGCCGCGACCACGACACCGTACACCCGCCGGGAGCAGGTGAACTCGAGGGCCGTGCTCACGGTGGCACGAGAGCTGCTGGAGGGCGGCCACGACGTGCTGCTGGAGCGGGTGGCAGAGCTCCTGGGCTTCGCCACCTCGGGGGCTCACCACTTCTGACCCAGCTCCCATCTCAAGCCCAGGGCGGCCCGCGCGGGGGCTCCGCGCGCGCCCGCGGGCTCCAAGGCTACTCCAACGCCAGGGAAGCTGTCGGCACCGGACCGGCGGCGGCGCTGCCCCCGCTCCCGGTCCGCGAAGAAGAAGGACTAGACGCGACGCACGGCCCCAGTGGACAGCCGCGCTACCACCCCACAGTGGGCGCATCAAGCAGAGCTGCATGGCACGCAGAGCACTACAGCGTGGCCTTCGGGATGACGGCACCAGAAGAATACGTGCCCCACATGATGGACCAAGGGCACCCTCACGACGGCGAACAAGGCTCGCTCCTCAGCCCAAGCTGGGGGGACGAGGCGCCAGAAGCTGAGCCCTTCCAGGAGCCCTGGGACGGTCCCACTGGCCACGCTGGAGGCAACGATTATCGGGTACCGCTAATTCCTCAGGAGCACGCATACGCTAATCATGGATCGCAGGAGGTGCAGGTCGCCACAGTGAGCAGCTGCCCCGCTCCCACAGTCTCCTACCCCTCGGGAGGAGGGCGCAGGGGCCTGCAGGAGAGGGGCCGAGATCCGACATCACCACCGCGGCGTTCGGAGCAAGGTGTTCTCAGGACGTAGGCCCTCTGCTGGGGAGGTGCCTCAGGGCCTGCCCCTGGCGGAGGACCCGTGGTCATCGGGGGAACTGCTGGCGACCGCTCTACCCCATCGGCGGCGTCCTGGTTTCCGGTCGTCGTTGATGGCACTAGAGTGTGGCGCAAGGCGGGGCCCCTGTCTGGCGATATGAAGCAAGGCCGGTACCTGTGAAGAAGGCCCAGTGCCTGTGAAGCTCGCCGCCCCGTGACACTCTCACGTAATAATGAGTGGGGCTGTACACGCCCCGGAGTCTCAGGGGTGCCGGCCTCAGGCCCTGGGGCTCCCTCCCACGCTCAGTGGCACCACTTAGCTCCGCGCTGGTGAGAAGACGTCCAAGACTAGATTAGGTGCCGGACGCGGCCTTTTGTCTGCTTTCATTGCTTTTCCCTTTGGTTGTCACTTTCCCCCGCTGGATTTAAGTTGGATTCGAATTTGAGATTTGCGTGTTCCGGGAAGGGGTGCTTAGTCTTGTTCGAGCAATTTCTCGCGTTTTGATTACCACTTCGCCTTAGCTGCCTCCCCTCGTGAGCCCCTCGCGAGCCGGGTTAGGCCCAGCTTGCGCGCAGCCCAGACTGCCACCGCCGCGTCCTCTCAGGAGGGTTTTTTTACTGCAGATCCTACGGATTCGATCAGGGAACACTCGGGACACCACAGCCTCCCACAGGCTACCTTAGCGCCCGCACGGGACAAAGGTAAACTAGCTGACCAGCGCGTCGCTTAAGCCAACCACATGGCGCGGGCGCATGGGCAATGTAACATCTGCTAATACGATGAACACAAGTTTTACATGAGGGGCTCCCCCTCCAAAATGCTCTCACAGCCATCAGGCCAAAACTGAGTTCTATTCATGCAGGGTAAGGAAGCAGGAACGATGCACAATCAGTTGGATAAATCCCCCAATGCGTCCTCAGGAGCACCACCCGAACCGTTGCTGGTGTCGCTGGACTCGCCATCGCTGTCTGCGTCGCCGCCACCGGCGGCAGGGCCGTTCACCACACCGCCCTCGTCGGCAGCCACGATCACGCCGTCGTTGTCTGAAGCGAAGGCCCTGACAAGAGCATCCACATTGTCTTCCACCCAGTGCGCCAGGTCGTCTCGGACGGCCTGGGGGACTAGGGCGTTGGCGGCGTCGAAATCGAAGTGGGGATCCATGTTCCGGAGATGGCTGAAGACGCGAGAAAAGGCGCGCCCGAGTAGGGCGCGGCTCCTCTCCTCCACCAACCTGTCAGCCCTGACCGACCGCGCCCCCAGCTGCGTCACCACGTCGGTGAAGAATTGAAGGTTGCCGGCGTAGTTGACTATGTGCGGCTCACCAACAGCTGCCTCGCAGATGTTGCCCAAGGCTGTGTTGGCTCCCTCCCGAAGCATGGTGAGCATGGAGCCATGCTCATGCTCCAGGATCCACCGCTGACGTATCTCGTCCGCATTCTGGCGCGCGACGACCTCAGCCTCCTCCACCCGCTGGTGAAGAAGGAGCCCCTCGGCCTGGGAGGTGGTCGACTCCCCTTGTGCTACCTCAAGGGCGGCCCGGAAAGCATCGGCCCGCCGCATCTCTTCCTCCAGCTTGGCCCTCAAGGCAGCAGCCCTACCTTCAGCCTCGGCCCGGATCAACCCCAGCCTCTCCTTGAACTCGTGCTCGAGGTTCAAGCGCACCATCGCCACCCGACGTCCGACCTCCTCCAGGACACGGGCTTCCCGTGCAGCGACATCATCATCCGCCTGCGTCACCAAGCGCTCCCTCCTCTCCAGACGCTCGTACTCGCGGTTATGTTCGGTGGCTTCTAGTGTCAGCGCCTCCTCACGCTTCTGGAGCTCTGTTGGGTCGCCAGAGGCCGCCTTCATCGATGCGAGGGCTGCCTCACGTAGCTCCACTTGCTCCTCCAGTGAGTGGCACCAGGCCAGGAGCTCCCGAGCCCGCTCCTCCGCTGCCTCTCGCCGCCGGTCAGCTTCCCGGGCCTCCTCCGCCGCCTCTCACCAGCGACGCCTTGGCCTCTGCGTCGTCAAGATCGCGCTGACGGCGTGCAAGGGCGATGGCGCCCTCCAGCTCGCGCCTCTCTGCACCCAGGCACAGGCCCTCAGCCTCAAGGCGCGCGTCCTCATCAGCAAGCTCCTCACCAAGCAGGCTCACCGCGTCAGCCATCCTTCAAAGGAATCCTTGGCGAAGAGTGCTATGCTCCCGGGCGTGCTCGAGCAAGTCTTCCACACCATCATATGCCCCAAGCAAGCGTCGGGGGCCACGAATCAGCACTCCCCCTCCGGGCAGGGGGCTGGGGGCTGGCACTCTCGCGACGGCCGGGCATGCCATGCCAGAAGCCCGGCCTGAGCCAGCCCATCCCCATATGAAGAGCGCAGGGAGCGCCTCAGCCAATTGAAGTCCACGACCAGGCGAGAAGCCCACGGCAGGCTGGCTATGCCACGAGAAGGCCCGCGAAGGAGGATCGCAAGGTGCACAGGGCCACGATGCACCTCAGGATGGTTCGCCTCTCCAATCGCCCTCACCACAAGGGCTCTACTGCTCGAAGCACTTGAGGACGGTGGAGGGGGCGAAGCCAAGGGGGACGGCACCTCAGCCGTCTCCGCAAGCTCGGCTGGAAGGGGCCTGCGGAGCAAGGATCAGGAAAAGCAACAGAAGGATCGGGAGTTGGGAAAGGAGAAGGCTTACTCATCAGTGGCGAAGTGCTTCCTACGCTTCAGCAGGCGACAAGGGTAATCGTCACCCAGGGCCTCCCTTCTCTTCCAGAGGGCCTCAAAGTCCACGCGGAAGCGGCCCAAGAGTTGAGCGCAGGGCTCAACCTACGACGAAGATGGAGCATCAAGGCGATCCGCGTCAGGGGCGCGTGTTGGATGCGCGCTGCCAATCGCCTCGCCAAGAGAAGCGGCTGGAGCCTCAGCGGCCTCAGTCGCAGGCGCCGAGGGCTGCTGCTTGCCACCCTCAGCCTCAGCGGCACGGGCCCCAAGAGCTGCTCCCTCACGAGCATTGCCCGGCGCTGTCACCCTGCCGGGAGCCCCCTCGGCCTCTGGCGCCTCATGCCTCCCTGCTCCGCCACTTGAGGAAGAGTCGCCTTGGCCGACTACAAGGGCAGTCACCATCACTGGGTTCTCACGATGCCCCTGCAGGCCGGCGGGGCGCGGCCCCCACTCATCAAAGATTGGCATCTGGTTCACAAAATCGCCCCTATTCTGGCAGAGGTACAGCAAGGCCCCTCCCTGCTGGATGCTGCCAGGGTTGGGGTCCCCAATCAGGATCAAGAGCGCTATCCTCGGCACTTCAGGCATCAGGTCCTCTTCCTGGAGCCTCATACGATCATCATGCCCACTGAAGGCCCACATCCGGCGGGAGTGGCATCGGAGAGGAGCAACGCGGCGTAGCAGGAACTCCTTCACCACCTTGGGCGTTGTCACGCCAAGCGACCTCAAGAACGCAAAGCGGTGCCAGACAAAGACGAGCCGGGGGCTCTCAAGCGTCTCCTGGCCCCAGCCCGAATTGGGGACAGCAGGCGATGTTGGCTCCGATAGCAGGGGGCTGGGCACCCCTACATCCACATACAGCCACCACTCGCGGAACCCAGCCGCAGGCGGAGGGAGCCTGAAGTCAATCCCTGAGGCCGCTGTCTCAGACGCGGCAGGGAAGCTCACGCACGCCGAGCATTGGATAGGGTCGACAAGACGCAGAGAGAAGAAGTGGCGCAGCACGGCAACCAAAGGAAAGATGCCCATCATTGCCACGCAAACAAAGGCGAAGACCGAAAGAAGGGTGATGGATTCAGGACCCAGATGCATCATATGGATCTGATAGTGGGAAAGCACGGCATTGAAGAAATCAGAAAGGGGGGGAACCAGACCCGCCCATAGGGCGTCCACGAAATACTAGACCTCGGTGAATATCCTGTCGACGGAGAAGTGAGACGCGGGCCAGGCCGTCATCCTCCCGCATTCGTTAGAGATAGTGGCCAGAGCCGAGCTGACCTTGCCCAAGCCCTCGGCGGGGGCCGCCAACAGCGGCGAGCAAGGTGGAGGCATGGGTTTCTTCCCTCTTCCCTTCTTCGTCGGAGCCATGGCAATGGGAAGGGGGGGGAAGGTTCGAGATTGGGTTGAAAATAGAAGCTGGAGTTCGAGCGAAGGAAGGACAGAGGGCACTCGAGCAACAAATAGGGGAGCGGCTGTGTACGACTACGAGTCCGCCTAGCATGGCGCAAAATAAGGGGGGCGTGGGGGAACAGTGCCGCCCACGCCCAATCGAACGCCATGCGGCGCTCAAGGCCGCAGGCTGTTAGGGCCCGTGGCGCTTCACCCTTGCCCTTTTGCCCCCCTGCATGGCCAAGTCCGGGCGCGCCTTGGGCCCAGGGGCTACTGTCGGCGTTCTAGGAACGGGGGTCCCCAGACTTGTCTACATGCGGCGTGGCTCAAAGGGGGCCTAGCACGGCCCGTCTTCATCAACACAGACCCAAGACCCTCGCAAGGGGCCAAGCCTTGCGGGGTGGACGACCAGGAGCTTCCTCAGGCATGGCCTCATCAGGCTGGCTCACGAGGAGGCGGAGAGATCAAGGCGGGGTACCTCACGAGGTGCCCGTGACTCAAGCCATGACGACCAGGGGTGCCAGGCGGGCGCCAGCCCGCGCAGTGTCCTCCTTTCCTCTTTGGTGCAAAGGCAGCAAGCGCAGGCGAGAGCATCAAGCAAAGGCACCCGTTTCGGTGCAACAAGACCAAGACCAGTCCAACGGCAGGGAGGAAGTCATTGTGGAGCCCAAGCCAGCGTCACCACCAGAGCCTTTGGCAGGCGAGGACCAACTTTAGTCAGGATAACTGTACCAGATGTTCCCCTTCAAAATGGCCAATTGTTGGCGCCCTTCCTGCTCAATATTTGGGAAGAGGCCCAGGGCCTTTTCCTATAAATAGGACTAGCCACCCACAGGGTAGAGGGATCGAGATCGAAATCGCAGAGAGAATCAAGAAGAGAGAGAGAGAGAAGGGTGACTGAACTCCTCCTAGCAGTTCATCCCCTCAGCCAAGAACAGACACTCGCGAGGCTGTTCTTCCTTGTATTGCTCATCATCATCAGCCCAAGAGGCAATCCACCACACCACACACTAGAGTAGGGTATTACACCACAACGGTGGCCCCAACCAGTATAAACCCTATGTCTCTTGTGTTGTTCTTTCCATAGCATAGATCTTAGCGAGGCGGAGGGGTACAGGTAGGTAGAAGGCGAAATCTCCGTGCGCACCCCAGTGTTCGAACCTCAAGGGTGTGCCGGAACATGAAATCTGACAAACTCAAAAAACCAGGAGTCGGCTCGACCTATAGTCGGCGGCTCGAACAAGAAAAGCAAAGAAGCTCACCGTCGACGAGGGCCTCCTTGTCACTCCAGGAGGAGCGCTCGCTCGCGAACTCGGCCAGGAGGGCGGCCTCCTCCTCTTCCGCCTCCTTCTGCGTCTTTGTCAGCAGCTCCTTCTGCTCTGCCAATTGTGCGGCCAGCAAATCGTGCTCTGCGGCGAGCTTGCTGCATTCCTCCCCTTGGTGCGCAATGCGGTGTGGGCTTTGCTCAGCTACTTTTGAAGATTGGCGTTGGCCTCTAAAGAGAAAGAAGAAGGAGGGTATTAAGTCATCAAGAGTGAAGGTCGCCGGGGAGATCCGGCCCGACTGCTCAGCAGTCGGCCCGAATCTCGGGGACTACAGCCCGCGGGAGCGCCAGTGCGCCCCCACAAAGAAGAAAAAGGACTCACTCCGGCTCTCCAACAAGTCGGCGGTCTGCTTGCCCAGCTCTTCAACATTGCGGTTGAAGGCGGTGACACGGAGGTTGTGATAGTCATGCGACAAGTATTTCAGACAAAAGTTAGTACCCGGAACTCACCAATTAGAGTTCCGGGCCGCCTGCTCAGCAGCCGGCCCGAAACTCAGGGACTACACCTAGTGGGTGCGCTGGCGCGCCCCCACAGAGAGGAACAAGAAAACAAAGACAAAGGAGAAAGCATACCCGGATGGCTGCCCGCGACGCTAGGTGCGCCTTGGTGAAGTTTTCGATAGCGTCGCTCTCAGCTCATAGCTTTGTCTGGACATCCAGAAGCACCTGGTTCAGCGGGCCCGTGCCGCCTCCTCGCACCCACCAATGGGCGTGGCGCTCGTCACTTCGGCATCTGGGATCATCGAGCTGGCGATGTCAGTCTCCAAGGGGCTTGGCGCCGAAGTCGCCTTCTCAAGACGGCGGTGCGTTGGCGAGCCAACTTGAAGGAGTAGCCTTCCCACGGCCTCGTCTTCAGTCGGCGGCAAGGGCGGCGGAGGCGGCGGTGGCGACACGACCGTGTCCGGCATGGAGGCGTCGCCGCCGCCCCTCTCCATGATCGGGAACTCGCCGCCGGCTTCCCCTGACTTCCCCGGGACCTCCGGGGGCGGCGGCGCAGTGTTCAGAGGGGTGACGAACACTGCCGATCGCCGGTGCGCGACTTCCTTAGCCTGCCGCCTTGCTGCGATGGCGACCTCTGCCTCCTCCAGCTTTTTCAGGGCGGAGGCCTCCGCCTTTTCGGCCTCCGCTTTCTCCAGTCGGGCAGCCTCTTCCTCCTCGCGCTTCTCCTACGCGTTCCGCTCCGTCGCCTCCCAGAGGTCGGCGGCGGGGTCAATCCGCCGAGTAGTGGCAGACGTCTCCGCCGACCCCATAACGGAGGCGGCGGCAACCATCTCAAGAGTGAGGGGAGCCTTGAAGCTAGGGTATCATATGAAACACTCAGACAAGATAAATAAAGAGAAAATAAAGATAAGGGACGGAGGCGCTTACGCAGAGACCAGCGGCGGCTTCTTCACTTCCTTGCGGAAGTGGTTGGCTTTCGCGGCCACCTCTTCCCGCTTGGTCGCGGCGGTCGCTCCCTTAAACTTCTTCGACTGGCCACCAAGTGTACTCGGCCCGGCCCGACGCTTCTTCGCGCCGCCTTGAGCATCCAAGACGGCGGAGGAACTCGCGCTCAGCCGGCCAGCCTTTGGCTGGTGACGCGGGGCGACTTCCCCCTCAGCATCGTCATCAGGCCAGTCGGCGAAAGTGGCCATAGGACTGGAGCCGCCTGCTTCTCCTCCTCCTCCCTCGGCGTCGGCCTCCATAGCCACCGCCCCCGAGTTAGGATCGTCGACGTTGCTCTCCGCCCGATCGGGGACAAACTGACGAGCCGGCCCCATGGTGCTGGCCGAAGGAGGGACGAGAGGGTTCTGATTCAAAACAAAAACAGTCAGACTGGACAAGTCGGACTCAGCAACAAAAGAAACAGAAGAAGAAGGAAGACGACTTACAATAGGCGGGGGGTTGGTGCGTGAATACCGCTCTTTGCCGAACCGCCAATCGTTTCATAAAATACTTTATCACAATTTTTAGATTCACAAATTTCAGGAAAAACCTCATAAAGATAAACTAGTGCACTCATCTCACTAGTAATAGGTTCATCATAATTGGATCTCTTAAACATATTAGCAAGTGGTTGAGGATCCATAAACTCTTAGCAAGCAAAGATGCAAGTAAAAAGGAAGCACATGGTAGCACAAGATTCAACGGAGGAAGGGCGAATAAAACAGCAAGGGTGAAGTGGGGGAGAGGAAAACGAGAGGCAAATGGCAAATAATGTAATGCGAGAGATAGGGATTGTGATGGGTACTTGGTATGTTGACTTTTTGCGTAGACTCCCCGGCAACGGCGCCAGAAATCCTTCTTGCTACGTCTTGAGCTTGAGTTGATTTTCCCTGGCAACGGCGCCAGAAAAGAGCTTGATGTCTACTACACAACCTTCTTCTTGTAGATGTTGTTGGGCCTCCAAGTATAGAGGTTTGTAGGACAGTAGAAAATTTCCCTCAAGTGGATGACCTAAGGTTTATCAATCCGTGGTAGGCATAGGATGAAGATAGTCTGTCTTAAACAACCCTGCAACCAAACAATAAAGTGTCTCTTGTGTCCCCAACACACCCAATACAATGGTAAATTGTATAGGTGCACTAATTCAGCGAAGAGATGGTGATACAAGTACAATATGGATGCTAGATATAAGTTTTTGTAATTTGAAAATATAAAAACAGCAAGGTAACTAATGATAAAAGTGAGCGAAAATGGTATTGCAATGTGTTGAAACAAGGCCTAGGGTTCATACTTTCACTAGTGCAAATTCTCTCAACAATAATAACATAATTGGATCATATAACAATCCCTCAACATGCAACAAAGAGTCACTCCAAAGTCACTAATTGCGGAGTACAAACAAAGAGATTATTGTAGGGTATGAAACCACCTCAAAGTTATTATTTCCGATCAATCCATTGGGCTATTCCTATAAGTGTCACAAACAGCCCTATAGTTCGTATTAAAATAACACCTTAAGAAACAAATCAACAAAAACCCTAATGTCACCTCAAGTACTCGCGGGTATGATTATACAATATGCGTCACACAATCTCATATTCATCTATTCAACAAACACAAAGAACTTCGAAGAGTGCCACAAAGTTTCTACCGGAGAGTCAAGACAAAAACGTGTGCCAACCCCTATGCATAAGTTCACCAGGTCAAAGAACTCGCAAGTTGATCACCAAAACATGCATCAAGTGGATCACGTGAATATCCCATTGTCACCACATATAAGCACATGCAAGACATACATCAAGTGTTCTCAAATCCTTAAAGACTCGATCCGATAAGATAACTTCAAAGGAAAAACTCAATTCATCACCAGGAGATAGAGGGGGAGATACATCATAAGATCCAACTATAATAGCAAAGCTCGCGGTACATCAAGATTGTGCCATATCAAGAACAATAGAGAAAGAGAGAAAGAGATCAAACACATAGCTACTGGTACATACCCTCAGCCCTGAGGGTGAACTGCTCCCTCCTCATGATGGAGAGCGCCGGAATGATGAAGATGGCCACTGGTGATGGACCCCCCCTCCGGAAGGGTGCCATAACAGGGTCCCAATTGGTTTTTGGTGGCTATAGAGGCTTGCGGCGGAGGAACTCCCGATCTTGGTTTCTTTTCGGGGGTTTCTGTATTTATAGGATTTTTTGGCGTCAGCCTCACGTCAGGGGGGTCTCCGAGTCGTCCAAGAGATAGGGGACGTGCTAGGTGGGTAGGGCGCGCCCTCCACCCTCGTGGATGGCTCGGGACTATTCTGGCCCAACTCTTTTACTCTAGGGGCTTCTTTTGGTCCATAACAAATCATCAAAAATTGGCACA
Source organism: Triticum monococcum (assembly GCA_034509565.1). Taxonomy (NCBI): domain Eukaryota; kingdom Viridiplantae; phylum Streptophyta; class Magnoliopsida; order Poales; family Poaceae; genus Triticum; species Triticum monococcum. The sequence goes on from CM067842.1 coordinate 293,129,897, forward strand.
TCAATTGGACTCCGTTTGGTATTCCTTTTCTGTAAAACTCAAAAACAAGGAAAAAACATAAACTGGCACTGGACTCTAGGTTAATAGGTTAGTCCCAAAAATCATATAATATAGCATATAAATGCATATAAAACATCCCAGATTGATAATATAGTAGCATGGAACAATCAAAAATTATAGATACGTTGGAGGCATATTAGTAAGTCCGGGAAACACACGCTTGGGGTTTGTTGCACCGACAGGAGCCCCCGGTCCTAGCCTGAACACGTTGCCGAGCTTAGTCGAAGTAGGCCCTGTCTTAGTACACAGGCGAGGAGGTTGCGATAGCTCATCCTTTGAGACCTTCTTAGCTTCTTCATTAACCTGTGCTCGAGTCACTTTTCCAGTTTTCCCGTGCATCGCGTGACGCTAATTGAAGTGGGGCCATCTCTGTAATGGCCCGTGAATGACATTAACACATAGGGGGAGTAACTGTCAATTCACTCATCCCACCACGCCCTTATCCTTTGCCATGTATGTTGCATGCATTGAGTGGGGTAGGTAACGGAGGCGCGTGGTTCGGGAGAGAGCGCCATGGCAGGGGCACGGTCTTTTTGGATTGGTGGAACGGGACGACAATCGGATCCGGCCGTCAGTGGTGGTTTAGACGGGTCGGATCAGAAAGAACCCCTCTGGGGTGCAGCTGAAGGATCCGCCCCAGCCCCGGTCTCCCTAAAAAAAGAGGGTGAGAAGGAGTAGAAGTACTCATCCAGGCATCTCTCCTCTTTCATTCCTTGCCTTCTCCTTGGTTATGTTGAGGGGAGAGACTGGGGCCAGACCCAGGGCTCTCACTCAGGGCCGACTATACCGAATGCTCATGTCGACGCTTGGGGAGTGAGTCTGGTCTAGGGCCGTAGGCGATGCGGCGGTCGAAGATGTGGGCGCCGATTCATCCGCAGTGCAGGAGGCGTTACACTTCTCCAAAAAGGTGAAACTCCCGTCTCCCCCACATGAGTCGGTCGTCTGGTTGGGAGTGCTTCTCCTGGCAGCAAGTCGCCGAGGCTCGTTGAGGGAGTCCTGGATTAGGGGGTCTCCGGACAGCCGGACTATATCCTTCGGTCGGACTGTTAGACTATGAAGATACAAGATTGAAGACTTCGTCTCGTGTCCGGATGGGACTCTACTTGGGGTGGAAGGCAAGCTAGGCAGTACGGATATGGATATCTCCTCCTTTGTAACCGACCTTGTGTAACCCTAGCCCCCTCCGGTGTCTATATAAACCGGAGGGTTTTAGTCCATAGGACAACATACAATCATACCATAGGCTAGCTTCTAGGGTTTAGCCTCTCTGATCTCGTGGTAGATCTACTCTTGTACTACCCATATCATCAATATTAATCAAGCATGATGTAGGGGTTTAACTCCATCAAGAGGGCCCGAACCTGGGTAAAACTTCGTGTCCCCTGCCTCCTGTTACCATCCGCCTAGACGCACAGTTCGGGACCCCCTACCCGAGATCCGCCGGTTTTGACACCGACATTGGTGCTTTCATTGAGAGTTCCTCTGTGTCGTCGTCGTTAGGCCTGATGGCTCCTTCTATCATCAATAGCGATGCAGTCCAGGGTGAGGCTTTTCTCCCCAGACAGATCTTTGTGTTCGGTGGCTTCGCACTGCAGGCCAACTCGCTTGGCCATCTGGAGCAGATCGAAAGTTATGCCCCTGGCCACCAGGTCAGGTTTGGAAGCTTAAACTACACGGCTGATATCCGCGGAGACTTCATCTTCGACGGATTCGAGCCTCTGCCTTGTGCGTCACGCGGTCACGATGAGTACGATTTAGCTCTACCATCAGACAGTGTTCAGGAGATCGCACCGGCAGCCGCTCCGAACCTCAATTCGGAGCCAGTTGCGCCATCCATGGACGGATGGATAGATCCCGTCACGGAGGCCGTATCCTCAGCAGCGATCGAGCCGAATATCGACCTTACGCTTCATGAGAGCTGTGTTGCTAAACTGCCGGATTCTTCTCCGGCCACGAACTCCGAACCGCCTACGCCTGTTCCTATTGAATCCAATTGGGTGTCGATCATGGAGTTTACCTCCGCGGATATTTTTCGGCACTCGCCCTTCGGCGACGTACTAAACTCATTAAGCTCTCTCTACTTGTTAGGAGGATCCTGGCCGAACTATGTCTGGCAGGATTGGGATGCGGATGACGAAGAAATTCGCCGCCCACCCACTAGCCACTTAGTAGCCACTGTCAATGACTTAACCGACATGTTCGACCTCGACTCCGAAGACATCGACAGTATGGACGACGATGCAGGAGATGAAGAGGAACCACTGCCCACAGGGCACTGGACGCCCACTTCATCACATGACATATACAAGTGGACACACCAAAAGAAAACGATGATGAGGAATGGAAGGATGCAATGAAGGGTTGTCCCCTTGAGTAGCAGTCAAAGCTGTGGTGTAAGCACCACTACAAATCCCGCCTCGGCAGAAACACTGATCATATAGGCCCAGCGTTAGAGCAGGGTGAACCATCGCCGGATCACAGTAGCACGGAGAATCAAACCGAACAACCCGACTCTGTCAAAGATAATAGTCCGGACGACATCACACCGGACAGACACCCGGAGCAACAGAATGCCCATCAAAGGCTTGTTGCTATCGCGAGGAGTCTAAAAAAGCAAAAGCAAAGGCTCAAAGCTGCGCAAGACACACTCAAAATCAGATGGAGTAAAGTACCCAACACAGCAGCGAAGTACGGCGGTAATCCCCACACCAAGAGCTACCCAAAGCGGAAGTTGCTACCTGAATTCGATGAGGAGGCCTTAGATCCCCCGCAACCAAAAATTAAAACGGCCATCTGGCCGGATAGACGACCTCACTACCAACATAGAGCGGCAAAGAACGCCGCACATAAGCCAATACGCGATCCACGCGAGGGCCCGCATCAAAAGGACGGCGTAACCAGATCCATCTATGGACCACGCAAGCGCGCTCCAGCATACGATGCAACACAACAAACATCCGAACAACGCGGTTCACCCAGATACAGGGGTGCCACACACCCCCTATGTTTCACTAACGAGGTGCTGGACCATGAATTCCCAGAGGGATTCAAACCCGTAAACATAGAGGCATACGATGGAACAACATACCCTCCATATCCATATGGCTCGAGGAGATGATCTCCACGCCATCAAGTACTTACCCCTCAACCTCAAAGGGCCAGCTCGGCACTGGCTTAAAAGCCTCCCTGAAAACTCCATTGGAAGCTGGGAAGAGCTCGAAGATGCTTTTCGGGCAAATTTTCAAGGGACTTATGTCCGACCTCCGGATGCAGACGATTTGAGTCATATACCTCAACAGCCCGGAGAGTCAGCCGAAAGCTTTGGAACACGTTTCTTCCTAAAAAGAACCAAATAGTCGACTGTCCGAACGCTGAAGCCTTGGCAGCTTTTAAGCATAGCGTCCGCGACGAATGGCTTGCCAGACACCTCGGCCAAGAAAAGCCGAGAACAATGGCAGCATTAACAATCCTCATGACCCGCTTTTGCGCGGGTGAGGACAACTGGCTAGCCAGATGCAGCACCATGACCCAAGTACATCCGAAGTTTGAGATGAAAACGGGAAATCACGACGCAGCAAAAATAATAAGCACCGGAACAAAAAGACAGCCCGAAGAGCACGGCGGTAAACGCCGGATTCAGAAGCTCTCGGCCAGGTCAGCAAAAGCCGCCCTCTAAAGGCGCCAGAGAAGAATTGTCCAGCCTAAACAAAATTCTAGACCAAATATGTCAGATCCATAGCACCCCCAATAAACCTGTAGCGAATGTTGGTTCTTCAAGTAGTCCGGCAAGCTTAATGCCAAACACAAGGGGCAGGATACACCAAGCGAAGACGAGGATGAGCCTCGCAAGCAAAGCACTAGGGAACAGAAAAAATTTCCACCAGAAGTCAAAATAGTAAACGTGTTACACGTTATAAAGGGGAGAAACAAAGCGGCACTCCTAGAGAAATATGCCCAAAGGCCTATCACCGCGGAGTCCTACCACTGGTCACCTCAACCGATCACTTTCGACCATCGGGATTACTCAACAAGTATCCGGCGTGGAGGATGGGCTGCCTTGGTATTAGACCCAATAATTGACGGATACCACTTCACACGAGTCCTCATGGATGGTGGCAGCAGTCTAAACCTGATATATCAAGACACAATCCGCCAAATGGGGTTAGACCCAACGAAAATTTGCCTCACCAATACTACCTTTAAAGGAGTAACGCCAGGCCCATGGGCTCGTTGCACGGGCTTCCTGCTACTAGAAGTTATATTCGGCTTCCCCAATAAGCTTCGTAGTGAAAATTTAACCTTCCACATTGCTCCGTTCCAAAGTGGCTATCAAGCACTACTTGACGCGAAGCTTTCGCTCGCTTTAATGCAATACCGCATTATGCTTCCCTCATGCTTTAGATGCCCGGTCGACGTTGCATCATTACAGTAAATGGAAATATTGAGCGATCCCTGTGCGCCGAAGAGAGTGCGGCTACCTCGGCAGCCACACACTAAAACAGCCTCACTAACTAAAGCATTCAACAAGTCTTCAAGACTACGGACACGGTTAGATGAGTCCGACGCAGCTATATGTAATTCATACAGATGACCATCGTGCTACACCCGTCCAGGATATGGCACAACGGAGACACAGGCGCAGACGTGTAGCAGGGACCCGTTCCAAGGATTCTTTTTAGATTAAGACCCTGCGTAAACCTTTCTTACTGTCTCTTGTTGATACACATCCCTCAGGTTCTCAGTACTATTGAGAAGGATGCTGGCGTCTTGGCATGCGGCCATGTAAGAATAATGCACGTACCTAGACACCAGGGGCTTCTTACAAAGGGCACTGTTTAGGCCCGGTTTATACCATAAAGACCGAATACCTTAGGGAGTGTTCGGCGTCGCGAGTTTGGCCTTATATGCATCAGCTCTGAATCATGTCTTTGGTCAAATGTTGGGTTTGCCCAGCTCCTATGTTTTTGTACCTTACGTTCCGCTCTTTCGGCTAAGGTAGCACTAGGAGAACTGCTGTGATTGTGCCGCGGTTCATCCGGACAAGCACCTCAGTAGAGAAAGCCGAAAACTGACTGTCATGATATAGTGTGAGACTGGTCAACCACTCGATGACCTATCGGAATGTTAGAATTCCTCCGCCTTAACAAAGGGCCGTTTCCCGGCCACGCATGTACGCACCCCGAATTCGGGAGAGTGCGGAGCCACCAGGGGCTATATAGTAGCCCCATCGTCAAACTCTTATGGCTAAGTGAAAGTGTTAAAGCATTATAGTCCGGTTGCCTTGTTCGATGCGCTATCACCTCCTTAATAGGACCAAGATGATGGGTTAAGTGTGAACACGCGTCTTCTGCGAACACCTCCGCATTATGTGCATGGGGGTTGAAGCCGAGGACTGCAATCTTTCAGGTTATATACATATATACATAAACGGCCGCACATGAGGCATCATATTACTTTTAGGAAAAAGTATAAATACAACCTTAATAAATTTCATAAAAACATTGTGTTTACAATGGGAATACATGTCACTCAAACATAATATTCTTCGAGCACTGGTCCTCTATCAAACGAGCACCCTCGAGAACCTCTTCGAAATAGTGCTTGGCAGCCTCTCAGCCTATGGCTGAACCCTGCGCCGCAACAGTGGCAGCATCCATCTCCGCCCAATATGCTTTGACATGGGCAAAGGCCATTCACGACCCTTCTATACACGCCGACCTTTTCATCGCATTGATGCACGGCACCGCACCAAGGAACTGCTGCACTAAGCTAAAATAGCTATTCGACTTCGGCTTTTCCGGCCACAACTGATCCACGACAGACCTCATGGCGAGTCCGGACAACCTATTGAGTTCGTCCCATTCGTCTAGCTGATCAGTCAATGGAAGCGGATGCTCTGGAACGCGAAATTGCGACCAAAACAGCTTGTCCACTTCACGATCTGTTTGATCTCGGAAGTATTTGGCCGCATCGACAGCGCTCGCCGCCAAGTCCATATATGCGTCTGCCGAACTCCACAGCCGATCCAAAGGGGCATACCGCGGATCTCCGAACTTCCTCCGCAGCATAAAGGGCTTCCCAGCCGCAATATCCTCGGCTTCACCCAGCTCCTCCTTCTTCGCTCTCATAGCAGAGCGGGTGTCTTTGGTCGCCATCGTGGCCTTTTCAAGGTCCGTCGCCTTCACTTGGTTTTCTTCTTCAAGGAACTGGCAATGGTCGGCAATGTCTTTTAACTTTACAGCCTTCTTGGCCATTTTCTCTTTGCTCTCGCAATGCACGGCCTTCTCGGCCCTCAACTCTTCGGCCGCCTTCAAAGCAGCCGCATTACTACTCCTTGCTTGTTCTTTGGCTCGGGCAAGTTCCGCCTGAAGGGTCACCACGGTGGCAGCTCCATCTGTAGTCACAGCATATTAAAGATACTGGCATCATGCTGCTCTTACTATGTGACATTCACCAAAAAACATTACTTACCTGTGCCTCGTCAAGCCGCTTGTTAACAAGCTCGATGTCGGCATCTGCCGCATCCAGTTGCCGCTTTAGTTCGGCAAACTCATTAGTCCGGCTAGCCACCGGAGCTTCCACCACCTGCACATAAAGGCCGTTTGGTTATTACCTGGGACTACGATCCTCTATTCGCTGCCGTTCTCGACAACAACCAGAGTCTCAGGGGCTACTATCTGCATAGGGCACACCTAAAAATGTGCGGTACTATCAAAAAGTATCATTTCACGTACCTCAAAGCCCGTCAGTAGACTCATAAAGGCTTCATGCAATCTGCTTTCGGCGGACGAAATTATTTCCATCACCATACCCATTAATGTACGGTGTTCTTCTGAGATGGCCGCTAGCTCCAACAGCTCCCTCAGTACGTCCGACCGCATACCAGATGGTGCCGGACTCTTTCATTTGCTCTCTTCAACAGCCGGATGATGTGGACTTCGGGTGACTATAGGATTATCTTCTGGCCTCACTGGATCTGGAGAGGCCCTCCGTGAAGACACTTCAAGGTCGCCCGCTTCTTGAGCGGGTGAGTCCGGGGGAGGCATTTCGCTCTCCATCATCTTTGGAAGAAGATCCCCCGAAGACGAGCTCTGCTGAGAAGGGCTAAGATCCGAACTACAAGATAAATGCTTCGGTTATTTTCCTCAGAGGTAAAGTAGTATATCTTCACTATTAAAGTACTTTTTTGATTACTTACAACTCGTTAGAGGGCAGATCCCCGTGCGTACTTTGTGCGGCAAGATCACCCTCCAAAGCAGGACCCTCTGGTGGAGACTTCTTCTCCCGTTTGGAAACCTTGGTTTCAGGATCTTCAGGGGTAGTCCTCTTCCTTCCCCGGGGTGAGAGAATGTCAGATTCCTCCCCTTGGTTATCCACCCTCACGGAGGCGCCCGTTCCCGCGGTCGGAATAGGTATCGGTGGAGGCCCGCTTTTGCCCTCTTTATTCCCCCCTTTATCTTCCTATGAGGGCTCCAGGAAAGGTTCTAGCTCGAGCATCTTCTCCAGTACCGGATTTTCCAAACCCTCAAGAAGGGGGGCCGAACACCGAATCATCTTCGCCTTTGTTAGCCAGTCCTGGTCAAAGAGCAATTTCTCAGAATGACGTCATCATAAATGATAGACGGTGTGTTCGGCTAGAGGATTACTTACTTGGTCGGCGGTACGGTTGCTGCTCAGGCCCACATCCTCGGTAGTGTCCGAACACTCTATTTGGGGTCCGAAGAATGATTTATACATCTCCTCGTGCGTCAGGCCGAGGAAATTCTGAATAGTGCGTGGTCCTTCTGGGTTCGTCGAACCAGCATGACTTGCATTACCATAATCAAATTTGAATCTCCTTCGAAGAGATCTTGAATGCGGCTCTGCAGTATAGGCACGTCCTTGGCTGGACCCCAGCTCAGCCCTCTGCTAATCCATGACATTAGTTGTGGTGGAGGGCCTGAGCGGAAAGCAGGGGCAGCCGCCCACTTGGCACTTCTGGGAGCTGTGATGTAAAACCACTCCCGTTGCCATAATCTGGATACCTCTGGAATGGAACCCTTTGGCCATGGAGCTCTAGCAATCTTGCTTATTAATGCGCCTCCGCACGCTACATGCTGCCCCTCGGCTTCACGTCAAAGTTCTTGAGCCATAGGCCGAAGTGAGGGGTAATGCGGAGGAAGTGAGCCATAGGCCGAAGTGAGGCCCAAGTATGGTGAAGTATCATGTAGTCGACATTCACATGCCACCACTAAAGGAAGCAACAACGTGCATATCATCGAAATATCGAACAAATAGCAAGTCCACATGATTACTTATAACCGGACTTCTCACATGTCCTCAAGAACAAAAGTACCTACTCACAAATCATACTAACGCTCGAGATTGGAGGGGTATTGAATATCATTAAGTATCTGAAAATATAATCTTGCGCCAAATAAACTAACTAGCATCAACTACAAGATGTAATAAACACTACTAGTAAGCCACAGGTACTAATCTAAGGTTTTGAGACAAAGATTGAATACAAGAGATGAACTCGGATTTGAGATGAGATAGTGCTGGTGAAGATGTTGATGAAGATTGGTCCTCCTAGGATGAGAGGATCGTTGTTGATGACGATGGCTTCAGTTTCCCACTCCCGGAATGATTTTTCCCCTGCAGAATTTGTTTGCTGGAGAGCAAAAGAGCTCCTGCCCAAGTTCTGTCTCGAGGTGGCGGTGCTTCATCCCGAAAGCTTCCTTCTATTTTTCTAGGTCAAAAGACATCACATAGCAGAAGATGGGCCCTAGAGGCCTGCAAAGGGCGCCACAAGCGCGGGGGGAGGGGGGGGGGCGCCCCCCGGGGCTTGTCGCTTCCTGGTGGATCCCCTTCTGGTGTTTCTTTAGCCATTATTTTTTATATATTCCAAAATAATTCTTCGTCAATTTTTAGTTCATTTGGAGTTGTGCAGAATAGGTATCTCTGATATAGCCCTTTTCGATCCAAAATTCTAGCTACCGGCAATCTCCTTCTTCATGTGAAACTTGCAAAATAAGAGAGAAATGACATAAGAATTGTATTATAAAGTGAAATAACAACCCAAAACACAATAAATAACAGTCGGAAAACATGATGCAAAATGGACGTATCAGTTAGTGTCTTAAGAGATCAGTAGGAGGTATGAATTTCGAAGCCCGATTACTACAGGAAGATATTATAAATCCAACAACAATTCTGAGTAGACTGAATCAAAAATTTTAAGAAAGAATTAGAAAAACTGAAATGCGGTCTGTTTATAGTTGAGACAAGAGCACGACCAAACTAGGTCTAGATCTTAGTGGAAATTTTGTCAGATCGGGAAGAATTATACACGTTACAAAGAGCGAGGGCCAATTGGCTCGTGCATGGAGATATAGAAACACATTTTTTATACAGCAGGTACAACAAGGAAGAAACATCAAATTAAGAAACTTCAAGATGATTGTTGAAATTGGCAACAAGGTACAGAGGATCTTAATTTTTTAATTACTGGGTGTTTCTCTAAACTCTTCATGTCAGAAATTCTAGTACCTGACTGGGGGTGTGTCATCTTTTCGTCGGTCAGTCATGAGGGACATGAATGTGTCACTCTCGGGCCCTTATACGATCGAAGAAATTTGTAAAGCCCTCTTTGAAATTGGGGATCTCAAGGCACCACGGCCCGACAATCCTTCATGCCATATTTTATTAGAGGTTTTGGATTAAGCTTGGTGATAATATTATAGAAGTTCTTAGAGTAGTAAATTCTTGCAACATGCCAAATGGGTGGAATGATAGTACGATTGCAATGATCTTGAAATGCATTCACATGAGAAGATAACCCTATTTAGGTCGATCAGTTTGTGTAATATGTGCTAATAATAGGGTACAACCATACAAGTGTGTTCGACATTGTGTATCATGACCGAGGCTCTAAATGATAAATAATTAGACCTCCCAGCGATGGTTGGTCCGGGAAGAACAAATTGCTTTCAATATTTTGCAGACCGTTTAATTATGAAAATCAATGGATGGAAGGAGAAGTATCTTCCATCATTCGTATGCAATGTTCATCTTTAAAATTCCTTAAAAATGCAAAAGAATTATTGACATGATTACACAATTTTGGTGAAGTGATGATGCTAATAATAAGAACATGTATTGGTTTGCCTGGTGGAAAATATGTGTTCCGAAAAAGAAACAAGGAATGAGATATGTGATTTGTATTGCTTTAATCTTGCACTTTTAGCTAAACAGGCTTGGAGATTAATTGATCATCCGAGTTCTATTTGTGCTACAATCTTGAGAACTAAGTACTCCCCGGATGAAGACCTACTTAATGCTACTCTCAGAAAAAAATAATTTTACACATGGAAAACCATTATGGCAAGGGTGAATATTATCAAACGTGCGTATGCGTGGAGAGTTGGTGATGGTAAGAACATTAACATTTGGAGTGAGTCCTGGATCTCGCAAGCTCCAGACAGGATGGTAATTACTATAAGAGGAGGTCACTTATTATCAGAAGTTGTTGATCTTATTAACTTTGTTATAGGATAATGAGAGGAACCACTCATAAATCAAACATGTTGATTCAAGAAGCGTACTTTCCACCCATCAAAACAAAAAGAAGCGTACTCTCCATACCATCGTCAGCCCATGAGATATCTGATTTTATTGCATGGACCTGATGAAGACATGTGTATCCTATGTATGAACAACTTATCATTTAGAGTGAGATCGTCAGTTTGGTAACCGAATAACTGAAACAAATGGTGTGGGTGCAGTTGGAAATTGCGCTGCCACCAAAGGTTAAAGTTAATATATGGAGAACTCTACATGGGTCATTACCGTGTTGGGTTGTGCTTGTAGATAGACATTTTGAAATCCCTCCACAATGCCCATCATGTTATAAAAGTGTTGAGACCATCAAACATATACGGTTTGAATGCAAGAAAGCCAAGGAAGTGTGGAATCAACTTGCAGTTGATGACGTTATCCGCAAAGCCTATGCTTGTGAGGGTGCTAGTGAATCGATTGTTGAATAGTTGATTTGCACCCCTAATAAAGAAGCTTTGGTTCTCGGTCAAGGAAGTTTCTGTGGAACTGTTGTGAACACAACCTGGTATTTGTGGTGCCGTGAGCCTAGTTCATGGTTCTATCAAGTTTTTTGATAAAGCGCTAGCCGTGAGGCTTGCGGAGGATCTACCGAGGCTTGTTGGGCACCACCAGAGTGCGTTTGTATGGGGAAGATCATTGGATGACAACTTTATGTTTGTGCACTACATGACGCAACGACTTCAGGCACTCTGATACAAAATAATCATGCTCAAGCTCGATATTACCAAGGCGTTTGATATGGTAAAGTGGCCTTTACTTATAGAAGTTCTGGAGAGGCTTGGTTTTGGAAACTGATGGAGAGCATGGGTCTGTGGCCTCCTGGCAACTTCGTCGACGAGAATATTGATAAGAGGTGCACCTGGTTGGCCGATCCAGCCCTACCAAGGACTTCGGCAAGGAGCTCCACTTTCACCTCTGCTATTTATCCTTTGCATGGAGCCCGTTCGCTGCCTGTTCTAGTACAGTATGGAAAAAAGACTGCTCAATCCTCTGACTAGATCAGGATTGCAACAACGTGTCTCCCTATTTGCTGACGACATCATGGTTTTCTTCAAGCCAACCGAACTGGAGACCCACACTTGTAGAGCCATTTTGGATCTTTTTGGTCATGCTTCTAGGCTAGCTGTCAACATGAACAAGAGCGTCACTCTTCCTATTCGCCGCTCTCAAGACGAGAGGGCACTAGTTTGTTCACTACTTTGATGCATGAGTGCCTCATTCATGTGCACCTATCTGGGGTTGCTGCTCACTTTACGAAAACAATCTGCGGCGCAACTACAAGTTCTACTGGATAAACTCACAGACTCTCTACCGCATTGCAAGGCAGCCATGCTACCTAAGAGTGGACGCGTCATGCTAATCTTGTTAGTTCTTTGCGGAATGCCAATACACTCCATGCTGGCTATGAACCTTTCGGCAAAAACCATCATGGGGCTCATTAAGATTTGCCGTGGGTTCCTTTGGTGTGGCAAGAAAGAAGCAACGGGAGGAAATTGTATTGTAGCTTGGAAAAGGGTATGCAGACCCAAGTGGGCTGGTCGTCTAGGAATCCCAAATCTTAGTTTGTTGAATAAAGCATTACAAGCAAGGTGGCCATGTTACAGAAGACTGACAAAGATCGGCCATGGGCGGAATTTCACATTGATGTTATAGCTGAGTCTCGAGCCCTATACCACGCTGTGGAAAGGGCATTAGTGGGCAATGGCCAAAGCGTGCTATTTTGGGAGGATAGGTGGATTGACGGCTAGAGGATATGCGAGCTCGGTCTAGACATCTACGTTCGCATACCGAGGCATATCCGAGAAACGAGGCAGATTGCAGATACACTAGCAGATGGTACATGGGCAGGCGACATTGGGCCCAGCCTATCGGCCAGGGCACTGGGGCAGTTCCTAGGATTGTGGCAGAGTATCGAGGCAACACAGCTATTTGAAGGAGTGGATGACAAGGCTACCTGGTCCTGGGAACACGGCTGGCGCTTCCCGGCCCGGTCTGCCTACTCGTCCAAATTCATGGGCCTCGAGGTGTCGCCAATGGCCACATTCACCTGGAATTCGAAAGCACCCTTGCAATGCCGCTTTTTCTTGTGGCTCATGATCTAGGACAGATGCTGGACTTTGGATCATTTGGCCAGGCAAGGACTACCACACCAGGACGCATGTCCCTTCGGTGACCAGTATAAGGAATCAATACAACACCTACTGATTGACCGCGTGTTCGCAAAGAAAGTATGGCATGAGATGGGTGGGCTGACTTGATGATGAGAGCTCGAGCCGCTATAGAATGAAACACTTGGGGCATGGTGCATGAGACAGGACCAAGATCCAAGACACTGGAGGTCAGCGCGTGCCAAATGCCTCCTGGCCATGTAGACGATTTGGAAGAACCGCAATGACATCGTCTTTAATGGAGCTACACCCTCACTCTCGAGGGTCAGGGAACGAATACAAGAAGAAGGAAATCTCTGGGCCAAAGCCAGAATGTTTAAAGATGACAACAGGGTTCGAGGAGTTAGGTAGCATGTGGGTTGACCATGAGTCATCTGGCCTAGTGTAGGGTAGAGTCGGGAGTTTATCCCCGCATGATCGCACACATGTTGAAGATCACTATGGATGCAATCTGAGCAAGAAGAAGAAGAAGAAGAAGAAGCAGAAGCAGAAGAAGAAGAAGCAGAAGAAGAAGATGAAGAAGAAGGGCAAGACGGCGAAGGCAAGAGGTTTGACATTCTTAAATTATGAGGATATCTTCTTGCTCAGAACATGATTGGACACAACAATGAATCCAATATGCGACACCGAGTAAAAGAAGAATGGGTATTGGGAGAAGATTTGGAAGGTGTATGACAAACCAAAGGAGTATGTGGAGCCGCATCCTATCATGACCAAATGCAATGTGGCATCTCTCCAACATCGATGGCACACAAAGGCATCACATAACCTCTAGTAAATTAGAATACGACATTGAAGGCTATCATCCATCAATGAACGAAAATAGTGTATGGACAGAGGACAGTTCTAATGATTACTTTTCTCGTGGTGGAAACAACTCATGAGAGTTCAACTATTAGAGTTGGCACATGTGCCCGCATGTTTCTAGATTTATTGTAGCTTTCTCGATTATATTTATTTAGTAGGAGACAACGTTCCTGTCAACTACAAGACATCTATAATGACTTCGTCAATCTCAAGATTTGTTAGCTCGGTCTTTGAGAGGTGCTCATTGTGGTAGGGTGTGCATGCTGGCGCATGTTTATTGGGCTGAGTGTTTTTAAGCATATGTGAACAGGTGCGTTTGTACTATGTTTCTAAAAGAAAAGTAAAAGCAGTGACCTGCATATAAGGTTGCGGCTCTTATCTTATTTGTTGGTACATGGGCACCTTACATGAGCAGCATCAGGCCACTTCCAATGCATTAGTGCTTAGATAAGGTGCTAAGCATATTAAAAAGTTTAGCAACTAATGTCTACGATGCATAGGTGCTCCACTTGTTGGTGCTACGCTCTCGTCATTTAATGCTTTAGTAGTTAAACTATTTCATGCATTGGTGGTTTCTTTCAATTAATTGCTTATGCCTAGGTTCACATGCTTGGCATTGGTACTTCCTGGAGTCACCAAACTCACGTCTCTCCTCTTTATAACCTTGCCACATCAGATTTTTTACCTACTTGCACCCTTAGCACCTATAAAAGGTGGAGCATTGAGAGGGCCTCAGTACTACTCCTTGATCATTCCCCAAATAACATGCAACTGGTGGGAAAACACGTCACTAGACCCTATCATTAGGCACATTGTCCTCTTTCTTCCCCATGATCGCGGTCACCTAATTACATTTGACATAGCTTGAACACCGAATGAAGCCACTACTAGTGGTGTATTGGGGAAAGATGGTGTTGATCTTCTTGGGCCTTGGCACCATGGCCTGGTAATCCCCATGTTGAAGATTGTTTTTCAGTGTACATTCGCAGTAACCAGGATAACACATATATGCAAAGCTGACATTGCAAGATACGGTGTTGGTAACAACAATGGCTTGGCGACGCCCAAGTTGAAGATTGTTTTTCAGTTCACACTGGCAATAGCCTGGAAACCACATATATTCATAACCTCCATGACAAGACAAGTCGGCGTCAATGATGGCTTGAAGAGAAAGCACTAGAACCATGATATTGGCAATGGATCTCTTTCTGGAGGACATGCCTAGCTACTCTCTCTCTCTCCCTCCCTCTCCCTCGATTAACTTTTGGATCTCTTTGTGTGTAATCAGTTGTGGCGTGGGCTCACCTCGGGCGATATCAATTTATAGTCTCGTTCATCCATTCGACACCTACGTGCACCGCCAGATGGACACCTACACGAGTGAAAGAGCTGTGCATTTTGGTTGGCACTAGCGTGCAAGCTACCGCCTATGGAGCACTCTAGATCCGTGCACGTGTACGTAGAGCTAGCACACAAGTGAAAAACCAATGTAGTTGGCATTTATATGATCAAAATCAATGGACAAACGAACCCTCCATGGAACACTATAGATTGATCTGCGCAGATGTGCTAGTGGGCAAGTTAACAAGCAATGACATTGCAGTTTGTTGTGTATTTGGCATTAACATACAAACCACCAACGGTGGAATAGCTCTATAGGTGCATTTAGTGGTAGTGTACAAGTTACTCCCTCAGTTGTTATTTACTAGCTGGCGTTGGAAAATGCCAAATTAATTAGGTTGTGTTCTTCCAAATCTGCAGTGCACTTCTCTCGTTCTTGTCATCTTCTATCAGTCATGGGATCATGCATTCATATCTATAACCTCTGTATCGAAATACTTATAATTGGGGGAACTTGTACTTGTTTTCCCAACTACAAGTATTTCGGTACGGAAGGAGTAGTCGGGAAATGGAAAAGGAAGCATCAACAAGTTCGATCTACCGAAGCGAGGCTCGGACATGTATGCTCCATCTACTCCAACATGCAACTTAGTCGGAAGAGAAAGATGAAGTGATAAGCCAATAGCACGATATACGGGTGTTAGCCCCAGGTAGGATCGGTCGGGTCGAATTGGGGGAAATCGTTCGCTCATTGCTGCGAGGTTTAGACGAGATTCTAGTGTATTGCTCTCCAGTACGTACATTGTTCTCGAGCCTTACAAGCGTGACAGCATAGGACGTGCCTAATTCGCCACCAAGTTCTTCTCACGCCACGCAATGGTCTCCAGCTGTAAGAGCATCTCTAGCAGATCCCGTATAATGCCGACCCGCAAAATGCGTATACAGTTCACGGAAAAATGGCTTTGCTGGCCGGCGCGGGTGCCGGCAGTGTCAGACCCCGCAAAACGGACCCATAAAAAAGGATATTCGTCTGACTCTACCGCCGGCCGCGCCGGCCCGTAAATCAGTAATTTGAATTTTAATTTCTGGCATGCAAACACATTTCTTTGCTTCTTTATTTTCTTCAAGGGCATTGCATACATAATAACTCACCAAATATTTGCTAGAGCAGTAAGACCAAAGAAAACAAGAACCATAATTAGCCATTTTAGAAGATATCCAACTTTCATAACCGCTCCCACTAGTTGGACAAACATCTTCTCTATGCATTTATTGTTGATCTGTGGATTCTTGATCTTGCATTCTTCATTCTTCTTCTTTGGTTCTAAATAAGTAAACATTGCTTCCCCTCTAGTTTCTTCTCTAATTGCACATGCAGCCGCATCATGAGCCTCAATTCTACTAAGGAGTGCATGGACATCTATTAAGTTTCTTTCTATCAATAAATCAATGTATTCTCCTTCTCAAAACAAAAATGATCATCCATCTTCCTACACAAATGACGATATCCATAAGCTATCGAAATTTAACCGAATAGGTTGACAAAGCTGAATGGAAAACAACAACATACCCCGTCATTTTCGCATTTGAAGAATGCCAATCCGGGGTGGTCTGGTGTGCTAGAACTTACCCATAGCACTGTCCGCGTGCAGTCGTCGCACTGTATGAGCCGCTGCGCGGGTGCTAAGCCCGGGCGACTGTTGGCTGAATCCTTGTCGGTAAACCGACGACGGCGGCTAGAGGGAAAACTAGTACCTGCATCCAGTGCTGGGGCTTTGTCGGGGCTATGCGGGGTGCTACTCGACCAATCCATGGCTTGGCACAGGCATCGGTAGCCGGAACCAACAAATCTGGCCGGCGCGACAAATAGCCGCCGATCTACAACTTTCTAGCCCGCTGACACAGGCAGAAGTGGTGGAGGGGAAGGTTGGGTGTGTGGCGGCGCTCCGGCGTGATCCCGCCGGCTAGTTGGGCTGGAATCGTAGGCGGCGGCCCGGCGGTAGGGGTGGCTGTTGGTGTGGAAAAGTGCGGCTGGATTGCCCCCCCCACCCTCGCCATCCGCTACCACTATATAAGGGCGCCGACAGGGCGAGGGAGGAACCCGCATTTTAACGGGTTGGGATGGGGATTATGTCGCGCCATGCAAACAAATTTACAGGTCAGACGCATTTGCGGGGTCTAATCAGGCAGCATTTTACGTATGGACCCGCATTTTGACGGTTATTTTACGGGTTGGGCCATTATACGGGATTTGGTAGAGATGCTCTAAGTAGATTGCTCTTGCCAGACTTGCCGGCTCTTCCTCGGCGTGTTTTTGAGTATCTGTTCCTAGCAAGCAGAAGCATGCCAAGTCGATCTAATTTTTTTGGAGGATGACCCCGGCCTCTGCATCATCGAAGCGATGTAGGCATCTATAGATACGTCTCTGTCGTATCTATAATTTTTTATTGTGTCATTCCAATATTATACAGCTTCCACATATTTTTGGCAATATTTTATATGATTTATTGGACTAACCTATTGATCCAGTGGCCAGTGCCAGTTCATGTTTGTTGCATATTTTTTGTTTCACACAATATCCATATCAAACAAAGTCCAAACATGATAAAAATTTACGGAGAATTGTTTTGGAATATTTATGATTTGAGGTGGAATCAATGCTAATGGAGGCCCACGGCCTGCACAACCCACCAGGGCACGCCGGGCACCCCTTGGCGCGCCCATGTGTCTTATGCCCTCCCCGTAATGCAGTTGGGGCCCTTCTTCTGGTGCAAGAAAGATAATTTATGGAAATAAATCATGTAAAAATTTCAGCACAATCGGAGTTACGGATCTCTGGTAATTTAAGAAACGGTGAAGGGCCAGATCTGGGGAAGTCAAAAAAGAAGAGAACAGAGAGGGAGATCCAATCTCGGAGGGGCTCCTACCCCTCCGCCGCCATGTAGGCCATGTACCAGAGGGGTAACCCTCCTCCCATCTAGGGGGGGGGGCAATAAACATGAAGAAGGAGGGTGCTCTCTCCCCCTCTCTCCCGGTGGCGCCGGAATGCCGTCAAGGAAAGGATCTTGACGATGATCTACATCAACAATCTTGCTACCGTCAAAACCAACTATCTCCCTCTCTATTGTAACACCCCTTCTGCCCGCTGTAATCTCTACTTACTCATGGTGCTCAACACCATATATAGTTTCCCAATGATATGATATTTGGCTGTCATATGATGTTTGAGTAGATCTATTTTGTCCTGTGGGCTAATCATGATCTTGGTTGGTATGATTGTATATTTTATTTATGGCGCTGTCCTATGGTGCCCCCACTATAGGATGTTGCAATATGTTCATGGTTTGCTTATTGTCGGTGTTGCGGGGTGACATCAGCCTAAATGCGGATAAGTGGGTTATGGCGTATGGGAGTAAAGAGAACTTGATACATAATGTTATGGTTGGGTTTCACGACCTTAATGATCTTTTGTAGTTGCAAATGCTTCCTAGGGGTCCAATCATAAGTGCATACAATCCAAGTAGAGAAAGTATGTTAGCTCATGCCTCTCCCTCATATAAAATTGCAAGAATGATTACTGGTACTTGTTATCGGTTGCCTAGGGACAAATGATATTCTTGTTGACAAAAGCTATCCACTTTTATTGCCTTGCAATTTATTCGTAGTTTTATTCTCGCAAAGTACTCGTAGTTTTATTCTTGCAAAATAGTTTCATACTTGTTTTTGGTAAAGCAAATGTCAAGTGTGCGTAGAGTTGTATTGATGGTTGATAGAACTTGAGGGAATATTTGTTCTGCCTTTAGCTCCTTATTTGGTTCGACACTCTTATTTATCGAAAGAGGCTACAAACAGTCCCCTATACTTGTGGGTTATCAAGACCCTTTTTCCGGCGCCGTTGCTGGGGAGCAATATCGTGGAGTGAATATTCTCATGTGTGCTTGTATGCTTTATCAGTAAGTAGTTTTTATTTTCTGTTCTAAGTGGTTCCCTATCTTTAGTTATGGATATGGAACAAGAAACATCAAAAAATAAGTTGTATTTCCTACTCATGGAGATGGGGAACCTCCTAAAACCCTCAATGATTGTTATGTGAAAGATATTATGCACTACTTTGATAATCCTAAGAAAACCCCATTAAACTATATAATGGGAGTACCGTTGGATCAACGTGAATACATTAGGGATTATCACTTGACTCATAAAGGGAAATTGTTATGGGATTAAATTCATATGCAACATTGAGATATGATTATACTTGTTGCTCTAGGATGAAGGTTCCACACCTTCCCTTTTCATGCAAATTTAACGATAATGAAACCTTAGCTTCTTATGCTAATGGTATATATGATTACTATGATGTGGAACAAATAGAAGAATATGTTGCTTTTAAGGGTGCTTATGAAATTGAATCTTTGTTTGAAAAGTATGAAGACTTTGATGATTCAGTTTATAGACCTGAAAATTTTGCTATACTTCAATTTGTTATGATAATTATAAATACAATTCTGATATTGATGCATTTATTCGGAAATTCTCTGCTGTCCAACAAGAGACTAATATTTTGCAGGAGTCTATGGTAGAAGGAATTGATGAAACTGTGAGCTCATTGGATGAAAAATAAGATGAGGAGAGCGAAGAACAAAAGGAGGAAGAGCGGATTAGCTACCCGTGCCTACCTTCTAATGAGAGTAACTCTTGAACTCATACATTGTTCAACGTCCCTGCGTGCTTACCAAAGGATGAATGCTATGATAATGCTATGATCCCGTTGATTCATTTGAAATGTCCCTTTTTGATGAAATTGATGCTTGTTATGCTTGTGGCCAAGATGCCAATATTTATTATGCTTATGGAGATAAACTTGCTATTGTTCCTTATGTTAAGAATGAAATTGTTGCTACTGCACACAGACATCATAGTCCTATTATCTTTTTGAATTCTCCAAACTACACTATATTGGAGAAGTTTGCTCTTATTAAGGTTTATATTGACGGGTTGCCTTTTGCTAATACACATCATGATTTTGATGAATATAATATGCATGTGCTTGCTGCTCCTAGTTGCAATTATTATAAGAGAGGAACTACATCTCCATCTCTTTACGTTTCTAACACGATAAAATTGCAAGAAACTGCTTATACTATGTACTGGCCTTTACTTGATGTGCATGAATTATTCTTGTATGACATGCCGATGCATAGGAAGAGAGTTAGACTTCGTCATTGAATGCCATATGTTGTTTTGTTCACACTACTAAATGCCAAATCATTGTTAACTAAAATTTCCATTGATATACCTTGGGATCTGGGTGGGTTCATTATTGGAGCACTTTATGCCTAGCTTAAGGCGTGTTTTGGATTTACAGGATTAAAAAACCAAGTTTCTCAATCTTTCCGGCCGAGCCACGATGCCCAGATGTTTGAATTTCACTCCCATCTCTTGCATGGGACCTAGAAATTCACCCAAAGACACACCTGTGATTTTTCAAACAACTTTGGTGCACTGGAGCATGTGCTTGTAGTTCAAATTTGAATTATGCACATCGAATGCCCAAAAACTAAATTAATGTATAAAAAGGCCAAACGAACACGGAATAATTCCAAAATTTAGCACGATACTTCTATTTGGTCTAATCTGCCAATGTACAAAAATTAAGGCTGGAGAAGGCAGTGTACGTATGTCGTTTCGCACACGGAGGTGACACGTTCCCTCTCGGAACCAAGAGCCTTCTTGAGGGAAGCTCCGGTTTGCAAGAAGCTTACACCAAAGCTTGTCCCAATTCGGCCAAAAATTTACTGCAGCATGTTGGTGCCATGTCATGACACCATGCCAAGTTTCATGATTTTCTACCATGTTTTGGATTTACAGGAATTAAAAAACCAAGTTTCTCAATCATTCCGGCCGACCCACGACACCCAGATGTTTGAATTGTAATCCCATTTCTTGCATGGGACCTATAAATTCACCCAAAGACACACATGTAATTTTTCAGCAAACTTTGGTGCATTGGAGCATGTGCTTGTAGTTCAAATTTGAATTATGCACATTAAATGGCCAAAAACTCAATTAATGCATAAAAATGCCAAACGAAACTAGAATAATTCCAAATTTAAACACGACACTCATGTACTAGTTGGATGCTAATTGTACGTAAATGTTCTAGCAATTCAAACACCATCCTTTCCCTCCGTAACACAATATTGTCTTTCAAAACATAATGACAAAATCAGGTATACCACAAACAGTTTACTAGAAAGTATCGTGTGGGATGTGATACAAAATATCTTGGCGCACCGTCTTGACTAGCTTACATAGGAAGCTTCGTCGTCTACAGTCCACCGCCCCCGCTTGAACCACACTTGTGCGCCAGTTTCGCGCGGCACCGAGTGAAAAATTTTGGCCACCGCAGATATATCTATCTCCCCGCCCCCTCCTTCCTACCAAAAGCCACATTTCCACTGTTCCTCCTTGCTTTCCAAGTTCAAACCTTCGCTGCTGCTTACTGGCAGCTCGGCCTCCTCGCCGACGACTCTTTTTCTTGCAGCATCGCCTCCTCGCCGGCTGTTGGGGATATTACTACTAGAGGTAAACTGGCCTTATGTAGCCGGGTTAACTCCTTGAAGATTAGAAGCCCATGAAGATGCAAGGATGATGGCGTGTCACGAAGGCCCAAGGCCCAAAGGTGGGTTAAAGCCTGTAAATGTAAACCGACCTAGTCATGTAACTTGTATTATAATATAGGAAGGATAGAGACCGAACTAGATACGTTTATGATCCGGCTTCGGGACTCTGTAGTCCGGTGGGTGTCAACCTATGTATATAAAGGGACGACCCGGCCGCGGTTTAGGGAAAGACAACAACTCGAGAGCCAGGCAAAGCGGATTCGCTCCCTGGCCTTCGAAACCCTAGCAATACCAATCACAACTAGACGTAGGCTTTACCTTCCTTGAAGGGGCCGAACTAGTATAAAATCCCCGTGTCCCCTTGTCCGGTTTAACCCCTTTGAGCTAACCCGTAGCGATGGCTCCATGACTAAGTCCTTTCACAAGGACATATGCCGTGACAAACCCACGACACCGGCTACCCTTCTCCTGGCAGCGCCGCCTCCTCGCCGGCGACCCTTCTTCTTGCAACACCGCATCCTCACTGGCGAACCTTCTTCTTGCTGCACGGCCTCCTCACCGCCAACCCTTCTTCTTGTTGCGCGACCTCATTGATATGGTCAGGTAATCCACACCCCACCCACACCATCCTCCTCCTTTCCCTCCCACATGCCCCGACCGACGGAGCGACACATTCCACCAAAATCATTGCCCCGTCCTCCAATTAAGCGCAGCCCACAACCATTTTACATGTAGTATAACATGGAGCTAAGTAGCATGCGGCCACACGCGCGAACAAGGTCGCTATGGTTGCCATGCGTGTCGACCTCCAAATCTTGGAGGAGCACCTCGTCTTCGAGGCCACCGTCGACACCGCCACGCGGTTGTCTACTTTAAAATACAGTTCATGATGTTTCCTCGAGGCCACCGCTAGTGCCTTCTAGTGATTTGTCCTCTATAATGTTAATATGCAATCTGATGTTCAGTGAACAGTTTGGTCCTCTAAAATGCAATCTTCAGTTAACACTTTGGTCAAATAATTGCTACATTTCATAGTACCGTTCTCAAGCATTCTTTGTTTTGTTGTCTGTCTTATCTTCTAGTACATGTTTCTATTCTGCAATGTCATGCTTAGTTAACTATTTTCGTTCATTTGGTCTGCTGTCCATTTCACTGTTTCATTCAGTTCTGCAATTTGATTTTCATTTGCTGTGGGTACAATTTTGTATTGTTATGCATGTGACACGAATCGAATTTGGCTGTACTCAATACATATTCTACTGATAGTATGGCAACTCTCAGTTAACCTGATCAAGATCTTCGCTATGTATGTTGGAGGGAAACAATGGGAGACACTGCGGTTTACCATCGAGGTTTGTTCAAGCAGGGTCCTTTAGCTAATAGCACATTATTGTGCAGTTGCAGGAATCATTCAAATATTTAGGTTTCTTCCAATTTGGTCTTGCACATGTAGGTCATGCTGTCAGCGGCTTAGACCCACTGTTCGACCCATTTTTCATATGGGGAAATGAGATGTCCACGAATATCAATCAAGTCAAGAAACTCAGAAAGATTGTTAGGATGAAGAAACTTGCGATGAATGATAGCAAGATCTTTGTTTGCACAATGAAGAAGACATCAGTCAACTATAGGAAGGTACCAACTCTTTTACCTTGTTTTTAGCCCTTGCGCCATTTCAAAATTTACAAAAACGATTTATGCATAGCTTTAGTTTTAGTACTTTTCAAAGCAGTTCACCAGTGATTACCTCTCAAACCACCTGCATGGGCAAGAGGCAAGGAAGGTATTCATTCAACACCCAGAGTACAATATTGAAGTCTTGCTGAAGAGGATGAAGATTGGTGGGCCATTATCCATATCCACTGGCCTAAAGTTGCTAGGACATTCAATATCACTGAAGGCTCAATATTTGCCTTCCGCTTCTGCAGTTTCACAAATGAGATTCATCTGTCTATTTACCATGTATGATGCTACTTTCCAAAGGTTTTCGATGCTACATGTGAAACTTGGCGCTGTTCTGTAATGGTGTAACTGAGTGCCAAAGCTATCTGATGTAATTCGATTATGAAATCTTGGTTGCTTTTATACGGATATGAAATATCTGGCGTGTTTTATAAGAAATATAGTTTGATTAGTACATGGATTATCAATAACAGGCTAATTACCCTGCGTATTGGGGTTTTCTATTGCAGACGGTTACTCAGACAGCACCGTGGGTGATGAACTCAAACAACCCACATGGTTTCTAGAAAGTAGGCGTGCTCGATCAACTAACAATCACACATGACTTCCGGCAGCGAACTGTTTGCGTTAGGCCACCTTGCACAAACAATTCCACACAAAGAACTGTGTGTGATATACATTTGAACGGAAATGTTTTCCATAGATTGACTTTGTGGGATGTACATAAGAACAAAAATGAATTCCTTGGATTGACTATGTGTGATATACATACCAACGGAAATGTTTTTCTGGGATTCACCGTGTGGGATGTACATACCTAGAGAAATGATTTTCTCTGATTACCGTGTGGGATGTACATACCTACAGAAATGATTGGGGTTCGATGCCTCGCCCGATCGCACACGGCCCCAGCCTGGGTCCCAGGAGGGCCTAACCCCGACGATTTTTTGGGTCGTGTGGGAAGGCCACCCTATCCCACACACTCACTTGGCAACGGTTCCAAATGCCATCGTGGAAAGGGGTTAAAAACAGTTTGTTTAGCAGGTCGCTGTACAAGTGACCCCAAGCAAATATTCAAGGAGACTCAAGCGTCTAAGCTTGGGGATGCCCCGGAAGGCATCCCATCTTTCTTCAACAATTATCAGTATGTTTTCGTCTTTCTTTCGTTCATGTCATATGAGTAAATCTTGGAGCGTCTTTTGTGTTTAGTTTTTACTTTTATTTTATGCACCATGCTAGTATGAGATAGTCCATGGTTGATTTATAGAATGCTCTTTGCACTTTACTTATATCTTTTGAGTATGGCTTTATATAATGCTTCATGTGCTTCACTTATATCATTTGAAGTTTGTATTCCCTGTTTCTCTTCACATGGAAAACCACTATTCGTAGAATGCTCTTTTTCCTCACTTACTTTTATTAGAGCACGGTCTTTTGTAGAAAGAAGTAAACTCTCATGCTTAACTATATCTATTTAGAGAGTTAATTGGAATTAGTCAATTGCATGGTTAGTCATAAAATCCTTCATAAAACTTATGGATCGCTGAATATGATATGTTTGATTCCTTGCAATAGTTTTGTGATATAGAGATGGTAATATGTGGGAGGTACTAGTAAACGGTTGTGCTTACTAGGAATACTGGTGTTAAGGTTTGTGATTCCCGAAGCATGCACATATAGTCTCTCGTTATTCTATGAAGATGTAGCATGATTTATTATTGATTGGCTTCCTTATGAGTGGCAGTCAGGGATGAGCGATGGTCTTTTCCAACCAATCTATCCCCCTAGGGGCATGCATAGTAGTACTTTGCTTCAAGGCCTAATAAAATTTTGCAATGAGTATATGAGTTCTTCATGACTAATGTGAGTCCATGGATTATACGCACTCTTACCTTTCCCCAATTTGCTAGCCTCTACGGTACCGTGCATTGCCCTTTCTCATCTCGAGATGTGGTGTAAACTTCGTCGGTGCATCCAAACCCCATGGTATGATACGCTCTATCACACATATGCATCATTATATCTTCCTCAAAACAGCCACCATACCTACCTATTATGGCATTTCCATAGCCATTCTGAGATATATTGCCATGCAACTTCCACCGCCTCTGTTTTGATGACTTGAGCATTCATTCACACACATCCTGGTAAACTACCAGAGGCATTCATATAGAGTCATATTTTGTTCTAGGTATCGAGTTGTAAGTAAATAGAAGTGTGGTGATCATCATTATTCACTATTAGAGCATGTCCTAGAGAGGAAAGGATGATGGAGAATATGGTTCCCCCACAAGTCGGGATGAGACTCTAGACAATGAGAGAGAAAAAAGGAAAAAAAAAGGAAAAACTAGAAAAAAAAGAGAAGGGGCATTGTCACTATGCTTTACCACACTTGTGCTTCAAAGTAGCAGCATGTTTTTCATATAGAGAGTCTCCTATGTAGTCACTTTCATATACTAGTGGGAATTTTTCATTATAGAGCTTGGCTTGTATATTCTGATGATGGGCTTCCTCAAATGCCTGAGGTCTTCATGAGCAAGAAAGTTGGATGCACACCCACTTAGTTTTCATATTGAGCTTTCATACACTTATAGCTCTTAGTGCATCCGTTGCATGGCAATCCCTACTCCTAACATTGATATCCATTGATGGGCATCTCCATAGCTCGTTGATTAGCCGCATTGGTGTGAGACTTTCTTACCCTTTGTCTTCTCAATTTTTACCCCTGTCATCATACTCTATTCCACCCATAGTGCTATATCCATGTCTTGCGCTCATGTATTGTGTGGGAGTTGACAAAGCTGAAGCACGTTAAAAAGTATGAACCAATTGCTCGGCTTGTCATCAGGGTTGTGCATGATGAATACTTTGTGTTAAGAAGACAGAGCATGCCAAGATTATATGATTTTGTAGGGATAGCTTTCTTTAGCATTGATATTTTGAAAGACATGATTCTTTGCTGAGATGCCTGAGTATTGATGTCTTTATGTCAAATTATAGACTATTACTTTGAATCACTTATGTCTTAATATTCATGCCATGATTAGATATATGATCAAGTTTATGCAAGGTAGCATTCCAAATCAAAAATTATCTTTTTTATCATTTACCTACTCGAGGATGAGCATGAATTAAGCTTGGGGATGTAGATACATCTCCGTCGTATCTATAATTTTCATTGTTTCATGCCAATATTATACAACTTTCACATATTTTTGGTAACATTTTATATGATTTATTGGACTAACCTATTGACCCAGTGCCCAATGCCAGTTACTATTTGTTGCATGCCTTTTGTTTTGCAGAATATCCATATCAAACGAAATCCAAACGCGATAAAAATTTACGGAGAATTATTTTGGAATATTTATGAATTTTGGGAGGTGGAATCAACGCTAATGGAAGCCCACGACCTCCACAACCCACCAGGGCATGCCGGGCACCCCCTGGCGCACCCAAGTGTCTTCTGCCCTCCACATAAGGCGGTTGGGGCCCTTCTGCTGGTGGAAGAAAGATAATTTATGGAAAAAATCGTGTAAAAATTTCAGCGCAATCGAAGTTATGGATCTTCAGGAATTTAAGAAATGGTGAAGGGCCAGTCCTGAGGAAGGCTAAATAGAAGAAACAAAGAGGGGGATCCAATCACGGAGGGGATCCTGCCCCTCCGCCGCCATGGAGGCCATGGACCAGAGGGGGAACCCTCCTCCCATCTAGGGGGAGGCCAAGGAATAAGAAGGAGGGGGGCTCTCTCCCCCTCTCTCCCGGTGGTGCTGGAGTGCCGTCAGGGCAAGGATCGTGACAGCGATCTACATCAACAATCTTGCTAATGTCAACACCAACTCTCTCCCCCTCTATGCAAGAGTGTAAATCCCCTTCTCCCCGCTGTAATCTCTACTTAAACATGGTTCCCAACTCCATATATTATTTCCCAATAATATTTGTCTATCCTATGATGTTTGAGTAGATCCGTTTTGTCCTGTGGGCTAATCGTGATCATGGTTGGCATGATTGTATAATTTATTTATGGTGTTGTCCTACGGTGCCCTCCGTGTCATGCAAATGAAGGGGCCCCTGCCGTAGGTTGTTGCAATATGTTCATGGTTTGCTTATTGTCGGTGTTGTTTGGTGACAGCAGCCTAAACGCAGATAAGTAGGTTATGGCGTATGGTAGTAAAGAGTACTTGATACGTAATGCTATGGTTGGGTTTCATGACCTTAATGATCTTTAGTAGTTGGGAATGCTTCCTAGGGGTCCAATGATAAGTGCATATGATCCAAGTAGAGAAAGGTGGAGAAAGTATGTTGGCTCATGCCCCTCACTCATATAAAATTGCAAGAATGATTACCGGTACTTGTTATCGATTGCCTAGGGACAAATGACTTTCTTGTTGACAAAAGCTATCAACTTTTATTACCTTACAATTTATTAGTAGTTTTATTCTTGCAAAGTACTCGTAGTTTTATTCTTGAAAAATAGTTTCATACTTGTTCTGGGTAAAGCAAACGTGAAGTGCGCGTAGAGTTGTATCGGTGGTCGGTAGAACTTGAGGAAATATTTATTCTACCTTTAGATCCTCATTGGGTTCGACACTCTTATTTATCAAAAGAGGCTACAAATGATCCCCTATACTTGTGGGTTATCAGCTATATATTAGTAATAATGCAATATCCATCAGTAAAACAACTTCAACCAGGAAATGGAAAATAAACCCGAATGCCATATACCCGGCAACAGTAAATCCTCAAGATATCCACTAACCTTATGTTACAAGACACATCATAAATGAAAAATGCACAACTCTTAGGCTACTCCTTCAAGAATAAATCGTTGCAGGTGTGCCAATGATGGCAAGTCCACCACAAGGTTTAACTTTTGGATTCTCATTCCTAAAGCCAAGCTTCAATCCACCACCTTCAACAAGGCCATGACGCAGATGCGCGTCGACGTAGCCCGATCAGAGATCTTTTGTTTCCACCGGAGTGCATAAACTCGTCGTTGAAGTCATCTATACCATCTGTCCTTATCCGTTTACAAATGCCTTGATGGCCAGATATCTCTGAAGAACACAAAGGAAGACAAAGACGTCCCAAACCGCCTGCCTCCCCTAGCCGTTGCACCGCCTTCAATCCAACAACAATAAACATGACACCTCCGCCTGAGCCACCGTGCATCGCCTACCGATAGCAGGCACGACTTGACATCTCGGAATAACACGTCGTGCATAGCATCTGCCGGTAGCGCATGTTGGGGAACGTAGTAATTTCAAAAAAATTCCTACGCACACGCAAGATCATGGTGATGCATAGCAACGAGGGGGAGAGTATGATCTACGTACCCTTATAGATCGCAACGGAAGCGTTGACACAACATAGAGGAAGTAGTCGTACGTCTTCTTCCCGATCCGACCGATCCAAGCACCGTTACTCCGGCACCTCCGAGTTCTTAGCACACGTACAGCTCAATGACGATCCCCGGGCTCCGATCCAGCAAAGCTTCGGGGAGGAGTTCCGTCAGCACGACGGCGTGGTGACGATCTTGATGTTCTACCGATGCAGGGCTTCGCCTAAGCACTACAATGATATGATCGAGGTGGAATATGGTGGCAGGGGGCACCGCACACGGCTAAGGAACGATCTCAAGGATCAACTTGTGTGTCTATGGGGTGCCCCCTGCCCCTGTATATAAAGGATGGAGGAGGAGGAGGCCGGCCAAGGCTAGCTGCGGCCATGATGTGGAGTCCTACTAGGACTCCAAGTCCTAGTAGGAGTCCACCAAGATGGGAGGAAGGGAGAAGGAAGTGGAGGAGAAGGAAAGGTGGCCGGCCCCCTTTTCCCTAGTCCAATTCGGACTAGAGGGGAGGGGGGGGGGCGCAGCAGGCCCTTTCTCCTCTTCCCACTAAAGCCCATCAAGGCCCAATACTTCTCCCGGCGAATTCCCGTAAGTCTCCGGTACTCCAAAAAATACCCGAATCACTCGGAACCTTTCCGATGTCCGAATATAGCCGTCCAATATATCGATCTTTACGTCTCGACCATTTCGAGACTCCTCGTCATGTCCCAGATCTCATCCGGGACTCCGGACTCCTTCGGTACAATAAAACTCATAAACTCATAATATAACTGTCATCGAAACCTTAAGCGTGCGGACCCTACGGGTTCGAGAACAATGTAGACATGACCGAGACACGTCTCCGGTCAATAACCAATAGCGGGACCTGGATGCCCATATTGGCTCCTACATATTCTACGAAGATCTTTATCGGTCAGACCGCATAACAACATACGTTGTTCCCTTTGTCATCGGTATGTTACTTGCCCGAGATTCGATCGACGGGATCCAATACCTAGTTCAATCTCGTTACCGGCAAGTCTCTTTACTCGTTCTGTAATACATCATCTCGCAAATAACTCATTAGTTGCATTGCTTGCAAGGCTTAAGTGATGTGCATTACCGAGAGGGCCCAGAGATACGTCTCCGACAATCAGAGTGACAAATCCTAATCTCGAAATACGTCAAGCCAACATGTACCTTTGGAGACAGCTATAGAGCACCTTTATAATCACCCAGTTACGTTGTGACGTTTGGTAGCACACAAAGTGTTCCTCCGGCACACAGGAGTTACATAATCTCATAGTCATAGGAACATGTATAAGTCATGAACAAAGCAATAGCAACATACTAAACGATCGGGTGCTAAGCTAATGGAATGGGTCATGTCATTCAGATCATTCATCTAATGATGTGATCCCGTTAATCAAATAACAACTCTTTGTCCATGGTTAGGAAACATAACCATCTTTGATTAACGAGCTAGTCAAGTAGAGGCATACTAGTGACACTCTGTTTGTCTATGTATTCACACATGTATTATGTTTCCGGTTAATACAATTCTAGCATGAATAATAAACATTTATCATGAAATAAGGAAATAAATAATAACTTTATTATTGCCTCTAGGGCATATTTCCTTCAGTCTCCCACTTGCACTAGAGTCAATAATCTAGTTCACATCGTCATGTGATTTTAACAGCAATAGTTCACATCACCATCTGATTAACACCCATAGTTCACATCGCCATGTGACCAACACCCAAAGGGTTTACTGGATTCAGTAATCTAGTTCACATCGCTATGTGATTAACACCCAAAGAGTACTAAGGTGTGATCATGTTTTGCTTGTGAGAGAATCTTAGTCAACGGGTCTGCCACATTCAGATCCACATGTATTTTGCAAATTTCAATGTCAATAATGCTCTGCATGGAGCTACTCTAGCTAATTGCTCCCACTTTCAATATGTATCTAGACCGAGACTTAGAGTCATCTAGATTAGTGTCAAAACTTGCATTGGCGTAACCCTTTACGACGAACCTTTTGTCACGTCCATAATCGAGAAACATATCCTTATTTCACTAAGGGTAATTCTGACCGCTGTCCAGTGATCTACTCCTAGATCACTATTGTACTCCCTTGCCAAATCAGTGCAGGGTATACAATAGATCTGGTATACAGCATGACATACTTTATAGAACCTATGGCCAAGGCATAGGGAATGACTTTCATTCTCTTTCTATCTTCTGCCGTGGTCGGGCTTTGAGTCTTACTCAACTTCACACCTTGTAATACAGGCAAGAACTCTTTCTTTGACTGCTCCATTTTGAACTACTTCAAAATCTTGTCAAGGTATGTATTTATTCAAAAAACTTATCAAGCATCTTGATCTATCTCTATAGATCTTGATGCTCAATATGTAAGCATCTTCACCGAAGTCTTTCTTTGAAAAACTCCTTTCAAACACTCCTTTATGCTTTACAGAATAATTCTACATTATTTCCAATCAACAATATGTCATTCACATATACTTTATCAGAAATGTTGTAGTGCTCCCACTCACTTTCTTGTAAATACAGGCTTCACCGCAAGTCTGTATAAAACTATATGCTTTGATCAACTTATCAAAGCGTGTATTCCAACTCTGAGATGCTTGCACCAGTCCATAGATGAATCGCTGGAGCTTGCATATTTTGTTAGCACCTTTAGGATTGACAAAACCTACTGGTTGCATCATATACAACTCTTCTTTAAGAAATCCATTAAGGAATGCAGTTTTGTTTATCCATTTGCCAGATTTCATAAAATGCGGCAATTGCTAACATGATTCGGATAGACTTAAGCATAGATATGAGTCAGAAACTCTCATCGTAGTCAACACTTTGAACTTGTCGAAAACCTTTTGCGACAATTCTAGCTTTGTAGATAGTAACACTACTATCAACGTCCATCTTCTTCTTGAAGATCCATTTATTTTCTATGGCTTGCCGATCATCGGGCAAGTCAACCAAAGTCCATACTTTGTTTTCATACATGAATCCCATCTCAGATTTCATGGCCTCAAGCCATTTGGCGGAATCTGGGCTCATCATCGCTTCCTCATAGTTCGCAAGTTTGTCATGGTCTCGTAACATGACTTCCAGAACTGGATTACTGTACCACTCTGGTGCAGATCTCACTCTGGTTTACCTACGAGATTCGGTAGTAACTTGATCTGAAGTTTTATGATCATCATCATTAGCTTCCTCACTAATTGGTGTCGTAGTCACAGGAATAGATTTCTGTGATGAACTACTTTCTAATAAGGGAGAAGGTACAATTACCTTATCAAGTTCTACTTTCCTCCCACTCACTTCTTTCGAGAGAAACTCCTTCTCTAGAAAGGATCCATTATAAGCAACGAATGTCTTGCCTTAGGATCTCTGATAGAAGGTGTACCTGAAAGTGCGTTATGTCGACTAGAGGGGGGGTGAATAGGCGATTTTTAAGAAAGTCTTCAAAACGTGGAAGTTATGAAGACAAACAGACTTGAAGCCTATCACTATGCAGCGGAAGGTAGATTACACAACGCAAGCCATAGTCAAATATACAGTACAGTGAAAGCACAGAGACAAATAGCTTCAGTGTAATGAGGATCAGGTTGGAAGAAGTTATGAAGCCAAACAGATCATACAGTCAGGTTGTGAAGACAGAAGATTAAGCAGGCATGCAATAGCTTCACAATGTGTACTGGTAAGTAAAGGGAGGTGAAGATGAAACCAGTGACACGTTGAAGACAATGATATGTTGGACCAGTTCCAGTTGCTGTGACAACTGTACGTCTGGTTGGAGCGGCTAGGTATTTAAACCAAAGGACACACAGTCCCGGACACCCAGTCCTGAACACGCAGCTCAGGACACCCAGTCCTCACCGTTTTCTCCTTGAGCTAAGGTCACACAGACCCCGCCCAATCACTCTGGTAAGTCTTCAAGGTAGACTCCCAAACCTTCACAGACTTCGTTCACCGGCAATCCACAATTCCTCTTGGATGCTTAGAACGTGACGCCTAACCGTCTGGAGGATGCACAGTCCTCAAGTGTAATAAGTCTTCAGATCACTCAGACAAGAAGACTTAAGTGATGCCCAATTACTCTGGCTCTGGGTGGTTAGGGCTTTTCTCCTCACTAAGGATTTTCTCTCAAAAGCTTCGAGGTGGGTTGCTCTCAAATGACAAAAGCCGTGCACTGAAATCTGAGCAGCCAACCGTTTATGGTTGTGGGGGTGGACTATTTATAGCCACTTGGCAACCCTGACCTGATTTGTCCGAAATGACCCTGGGTCACTAAGGAACTGACACGTGTACTAACGGTCGGATTTTGAACTTTCACGGCAACTTTACTTGGGCTGCAAGTAAAGCTGACTTGTCTGACTCTGGACAAGATTTTCTCTCATTGTCTTCACTCGAAGACATAGGATTTGAATTAGGCATCACTTCAGTCATCCTGATTGGTTTTCTTGGACCCCACTTAACAGTACGGTGGTTCCTATGACACAACATGAATAAAGTAAAGCTACGAAGGATCTAAGTCTTCAAGTTCCAAAGGCTTCATGGGGAGTCTTCATATGTCATTGTCTTCGACACGAATGTCTTCATGAACCACCATTGTCTTCAATGTCTTCGTACATTTTTGGGGGTCATCTCTGGTAGCTAAACCGAATCAATGAGGGACTTCTACCTGTGTTATCCTGCAATTCTCACAAACACATTAGTCCCTCAACTAGGTTTGTCGTCAATACTCCAAAACCAACTAGGGGTGGCACTAGATGCACTTACAATCTCCCCCTTTTTGGTGATTGATGACAAACTAGTTGAAGTTTTCAACGGGGAATATAATTTGTGAAATTGTAAAGGAATTGTCTTCATAAGCTGCAAGGGCTCCCCCTGAAGATGTGCATATTAAGTGATTTGCTTCTGGAATGCAAATGCACACAGCAGGTTGTATTTGTGGGAATCCGCTTCAACTTATGATGACAATCCATCATGCACGTAAAGATATATGAAGATAATGATATGCATAATGAGAAATGGACGTCTGCGAAATGATAAGAATGCGGAAATTATCGTCGTACATGCGGAATTTATCTTCGCAAGAACACAGTGGCAAACATAGTAGCAGACGACCATCAAGTTTAAGTGTTACAACTCAAAGAACCAAATGTAGCAAAACGAGAGTTGTAAGCATGAAGCAAAATGCAAAATATAAAGCACCTGCCCATATTATTGACCCGCTTGAAGACTATAAACATCATATACTTCTCCCCCTTTTGTCAGTGATGACCAAAAAGGTTTGAAGACATAGAGTTTTCTATGTGTTCCCAGGCGCAGCAGGGTCGGTGGAGACGTTTGGTGGTGCAGGCGAGCTTGGGGCAGTAACGACGCGCGGTGAAGACATTTGTGGTGATGTGGCGTCGTCTTCTTCCTCAATGATTTTTCCCGTCACGGTGGCAGCAGAGGAAGAGAACTCGGATTCTTCAAGTGAAGGAGTCCCACGCAACACAGCTCGTCTGGGGGGTGTGGAGTCAAACTTGAAACGCTCCTTGAAGCCATCCTCTTGCAATTCAGCTTCAGTGCACATCATAGTGAGGCCTTTCCAAGTGCGGCGACAGGTTTCATGTGCGACGAAGGTGTTCTTGGTGGCCAGATTCCTGATGCGATTGACGTCTTGCATGAGACTGTGCATCTGCCTCTTGAGCCAGTCGTGATGCCTATCTTGCTTTTGATGCAGAGCCACAAGAAGTTCACAATCAGTGAGTGTACGAGCGCGTTTCTTGGGTCTCTGCCCAGCTTCGCTGTCAGTGGCTTCAGTGGATGCAGGCGCACGTGTGATGCCAGCCATTGGATAGACTCTGGAAATGGCTTCAACACCTTCATCATGTTGAGTGAAGCTTTGGTGTTCTGCATTCTGAAGACTTAGTGGCTGTTTGGCAGGCTCAGGATAAATAGCTTCAGCAGAGGTGTCCACATCGGGTAAGAAGATTCTGTGGTTGCGGGCTGAGGGCTGATATGATATCGCAGAGTGGAGCTTGATTAGCCTCATAACCCATGGAGCATAAATCTTCAGACCAAAGAGATCTGATCCAGACGCAGCAAGTTGACGTATGAAGAGATCCTGGGCATTGAAGCATTTGCCGTGTAGGATGCAGAAGATGAGAGTCTTCATGGCACCTTCAACCTTGGCATATCGAGAGTGCCCCTTAATGGGCCATAGAGTCCGCCTGATGATGTGATAGATAGTTCTCGGCAGGTACTCTAAGTCTTCAACGAAGAACTCCGTTAGGTAAGGTGCGTCAGAAGGCAATGGCTTCATCATTGAGAGCATCTGACTCATATTTGGCTCAGGTCGCTGAAATATGCTCTCAACTGCTTCAGTATGGAGTTGGCAGCCTTCTTCGAAGTGTTCGCCTGGAGTGGGTAGGCCGGTGAGCTCAATGATATCAAACGCATTGGCTTCATGATGGACGTTGCCGGTCATCCACTCCAGGACCCAAGTCTTCGGATCTCTGTTGTAGCCCTTGATGTGCAATGTTGCATAGAACTGAAGCAGAAGCTCTTCGTTCCAGTGCTCTTCATCCGTAACAAACGGCACCAGGCCAACTTGCCTGAAGCAGTCCAGGGATTCTTCCAGACCAGGCAGACCAGCAAAAGCTTCAACTTCAAGGCGCTGATGTGGAAAGATACGGTTCTGATTGTAGAGGACGCAGGAGTAGTAGCTGCGCTGTGGGTAGCTCCAAAACCTATCTGACACAATCTTTTCCCTTGAGTAAGGGTTCTTGGAGCGGTTGAAGAAAGTGTTGTCTGCCCTGAAGCTATTGACATTGAAGGAGCCAGGAGCAGTGACTGGACCTGGGAACCTTGGCAGTCGTGGGATTGGCTTCTGTACCTGGGGCCTGTGCGCAATATGATAATTGAACTGTGGTCCGGCAGCAGACACAGGCACAGAAGGGTCAGAGGCAGTTGCTTCAGTATCTCTTGAAGCTGTTGGTTGGTCTGGCTCCACAAATGCTTCAGTATTATGTGTGGCAGCCGCAGTGGTGTCAGCCTCCTTGAGAATTTCTTCTTGCTGGTGTGGGGGAGATGGAGCTTGAGGTTCTTCAT
Organism: Triticum monococcum; assembly: GCA_034509565.1. NCBI lineage: Eukaryota > Viridiplantae > Streptophyta > Magnoliopsida > Poales > Poaceae > Triticum > Triticum monococcum. The sequence goes on from CM067842.1 coordinate 293,165,644, forward strand.
GCTCTTCTGCTTGTGCTTCGGCTGATGCAGCCGGAATGTCATCAGCAGTCTGAGCCCTTGGTCCTTTGCGAAGCCTACGGAATGCAGGCGACGCCGGTGGAGTTGCAGTGGGCTGGGGCTCATCCTCTTCCTCTTATGGGCGATCTGCCCACGATGCATCTTGTGTGATTGGCGTCAGGGGACGACCAATGCTGAGCAATTCACTCGATTCGAGCTAAGGAAGGACTGCATCATCTTGTACATTGTCTTGGAGACCAATGTCTTCAGCAGCGGTGGGGTCGGCTGCTGGAATGTCTTCATCACGCTGAGCCTCGGTGAGAGCAGGCTCATGGACGGTCATCTGACGATCTTCATGAGGACGGCGAACGGAAAGGGGTTCAACTATCAAGGGCTCTGTGGGAGCAGCCCGAGACTTCTTGGACTTGCGCCTTTTGGTGGTGGGGTCTGAAGGAGAGGCTTCAGAGTGTTTCCTCTTCCTTGCTTTAGCTTCGGCTATCCTTGTCTTCTTAAGCTCTGAAGCGGGTGAGCGCTTTGGCTTCGAGCTAGGCTTGGCGGTGGGGAAGACAATTGGAATAGCTTCTTGGCGTGGGGCCTCTTCTTCAGCCACGGTGGGCGTCTTCTTTTTCTTGGCGGCCATCCTGGGGTCGATGCCGGGACGCCCAAGTGCCTTTCGCTTCTCGGCCTCATTGTAGGCCTGTACGCAGAGATCAGCCAAATTCTTCATGCGCTCGCGTGAACCATGAGCCTCTGCACGTTTCTACATGAAGTTTTCCTTCAGCTCATGCAGCATGACTTTGAAGTCTTTGATCTCTTGGACGCTGAGCGTGGCCATGTTCTGCTTAAACTGAGCCTTTTCAAAATCTATCTTTTGCTTCAGTTCCATGATGCGCTGGGCAATAGCGAGTTCTGAAGCGATAGCTCCTTGGAAGGCTACGCTGAGGCCAATGGGCAGCTGCAGATCATCAAAGCTGATGTTGGGCGTGTCAAACCACTCATCTATGAAGTTGTGGATGATTTTTGCATCGAACAGAGGCAGATTGTTGAAGATTTCAGCCTCCTCCTTGCTCTTGATGAGCTGCTCAAGAGCGTCATCACCAAGATCTTCGTCACTGGACAGATCAATGGCTTCGCAGCGAAGAACGGCAGCGACAGTTAGCTCTTTGCTGGTGTGTGGCTATGGTTTCTTTGCTTCTTGAGGCTTGGAGACTCTTGATAAGTCTTCAGACTGCACACTGGCTTCAGGAGGTGCAGTGGCCAATGGCTTCGCTTTGGAGATCTTGGGGAAGGCGACTGGCTTGGAAGCTTTTGGCTTCTTCTTCATCTGCTTCGGCTCTGGGGCAGTAGGAGCATCATCAGACTCAGTGTCTGCTGGAGGGTCATTCACGGCAGTCCCTTGGACTATAATGTGAGTGATGAGGCCGTCGAGATTGGCAAATGGCCCGATGACATTGGGATTAGCGTCGCGTGTGCCATCTGCCCTTGGTCTTGAGGGACTAGGGTTAAAGTCCAATCCAAACTCCTTCTTGTTTTGCTTCGCGGAGTTCTGGGCAAATTGGAAGTTGCGCTTGAACAAAGTGTCATCGCGACACCAGAGAAGGGACGATGGATGTGCATCAGCTGGCTGTTGTCCCCTGACCATGCATGGAAAGAAACCTTGAGCAATGGCTTCGTCTCTGGTTCGGGGTATGAGATTCTTGTACAAGGCATCTCCCCATGGCCGCTTGATGGCGCACTTCTCTGCATATTCTTCGGTGACGAAGCGGTATAGGAACCACTGCTCTGCCCAATACCTGCGAATCCATTGGATTCGTGTCTTGCGCTGAGCATAGGTTTCTTCAGGATCTGTTTGGTACGTTTTTGCCAAATCTTCAGGCAGATCCTTAGATGTGTCACCCCGTCTCTGTCTGCCTCCCTTCCTTGATGGTTTCTCGGATGCCATGAAGCTTAACTTGGAAGGCTTCAAAAGATTCAAAGGCTTCAAAGGTTTCAAAGGCTTCAAAGGCTTCCTTTTGCTTGACCAACAGGAACTTGCTTCGGGTGAATTGATGTGACGCTGTAGGAATTCTGCAAATGAATGCAGACTATGAGAACCAAAAGATTCTCCCACGGACATGTACCTGTGACAGCATTAAGGTGCGAGGGAAGGGGAAGAGGTCATATGCATTCTCAGAAGATTTTGAAGAGAAATCAGTGTGGAAGACATTGACCTCATCATGCGAAGACATTCACTTTATAGAAAAGAAGTTGGTTCCAGATTTGTACGAACCCATAGATCAGTACAAGTGAGGAATCTAACTACTTCATGAAGAACAAGTGAACATGCTAGGCAAGTTATGAGATTCAGACAAGAGGAATGAAACTTGAAGGAATAGAAACCTCTTTTGGCAGAAAGTGATGGATCAATAGGATCAAAAGAGGCTGTAAAAAGCTTGTTATTTACCAGACTTGGAACTGCTAGACGAGAAGAGAGGTGAGGCCGAGCAGTTCGATCCTCCGTGCCCTAACTTGGCGACGGAAGACACTTAGGACGACGGCGGAGAGACTGGTGTCCGCGGTCGGCGTGAGAACGGCGTCGGAGAGGTCGCGGCAGTGAAGCACTTCGTCGCCGGTGTTGTTGAGAGTTAGCGGTGGTGCTAGGGCTTGTGCGAGGGAGGAAGAAGAGATAATGACCGCAGTGAAACGTGTACTTATAGGGATATGGGCAGCACTGCGCTATTACTCAGGTGCCCCTGGCGATTCGCATCTGATCAATACGTGGCCAGCATGCGGAATTGTGGGGGCAGTTTCACCCCACGCACGCCTGGTTTGTCGGGAGTCGTTCCTACTTCTCCGGAATTCTAGTTGATGGAAAAACATTGAAAGCTGTTTTAAAGTTTGTCTCTGTGTCTTCTTCTGACAAGGATGCAATGAAGACATTCGACAGTTTCAATAGAGTGCATATGACTTGGAGAGATAGAGTTTGAGGTAGGAAGCATGGAGAGGTTAGGGTCCGATCACATTCACTTAGTTCAAAATATTCAGACAAGAAGACATAGCTATAAGTGAATGCTGTAGAGGACAGAACACCAGTGCATATATAATCAACATAGTGAAGATAATCATGAAGACATGTTGAGATTGAAGCCAAACCAAATGTGAAGACATAGCAAATGTAACGCCATGAGTAAAACACTTCAAGCAGAAATTTTTTGGTGGTGGCGCTACCCACCGTATAGGAAGTATTGGACCCAGACACGGCGCACAATTATCGTGGCGCTCCGAGGTCAAATTCCACGTTAATGTATTCACACTTAGAATGTATGTCTTCATTGATTGAAGATATACGTTACTTTGTGTGTTGCACATCTAAGTCATCATCATGCATAAGTGTTAGGATGTGTGCCTGATCACAGGACATTTGAGGATTCCAAGATATTTAGCTCACACCGTAACTTGCAAAATCTCTTCTCATCCAAGGGCTTGGTGAAGATATCTGCCAATTGCTCTTCAGTGTTGACGTGTATGATATCAATGTCTTCCTTTGTAACATGATCTCTGAGAAAATGATGACGAATTTCAATGTGCTTTGTCTTCGAGTGCTGAACTGGGTTGTTGGTGATCTTGATGGCGCTTTCGTTGTCGCAGTAAAGTGGCACTTGCTTCAGATGAATGCCATAATCCTTGAGGGTTTGCTTCATCCATAGAAGCTGAGCGCAGCAGGATCCAACAGCAATGTATTCAGATTCAGCAGTGGAGAGAGATACACAGTTCTGCTTCTTTGAAGACCAACAGACAAGAGATCGGCCCAGGAAATGACATGTGCCTGATGTGGACTTCCGATCAACCTTGTCACCAGCGTAATCAGCGTCCGAAAATCCAACCAGATCAAACTCTGAGCCCTTTGGATACCATAACCCTAGAGTTGGTGTGTGAGCCAAATATCAAAGAATTCGCTTCACTGCTAAGTGATGCGACTCCTTTGGTGCCGCTTGAAACCGAGCACACATGCAAACACTAAGCATAATATCTAGCCTAGATGCACATAAATAAAGCAAAGAACCAATCATGGAGCGGTATACCTTTTGATCGAACTCTTTACCATTGTCGTCAGGACCCAGATGATGTTTGGCTGGCATTGGTGTTGTGAAGCCTTTGCAATCTTGCATACCGAACTTCTTCAGGCAGTCTTTGAGGTATTTCTCTTGAGATATGAAGATGCCATTGCGTTGTTGCCTTATCTGAAGACCGAGGAAGAATTTCAGCTCCCCCATCATGGACACCTGATATTGCTCTTGCATCATATATCCGAACTCACTGTACTTCTGATTGGTGCAGCCGAAGATAATGTCATCCACGTATATTTGGCACACAAACAGTTCACCATCATATGTTTTTGTGAAGAGAGTGGGATCCAGGGAACCAGGTATGAAGCCTTTGCTCTTCAGGAAGTATTTGAGTGTATCATACTAGGCCCGAGGGGCTTGTTTGAGGCCATATAGTGCCTTTTTGAGCTTGTACACAATGTCAGGATGTTTTGGATTTTCAAACCCAGGTGGTTGCGCAACATACACTTCTTCTTCAATTTTGCCATTGAGGAAGGCACTTTTTACATCCATTTGATACAGAATTATGTTGTGATGATTTGCATAGGCCAGCAGTATACGGATGGCTTCAAGTCTGGCCACAGGAGCAAATGTTTCGTCGAAGTCGATGCCTTCCACTTGAGTATATCCTTGAGCAACGAGACGAGCCTTGTTTCTGACGACTTGGCCATGCTCATCTTGCTTGTTGCGGTATATCCATTTGGTGCCTATTATGTTATGCTTCCGTGGATCAGGACGCTTAACTAACTCCCATACATTGTTCAGCTCAAATTGCTGAAGCTCTTCTTACATAGCTTGAATCCATTCAGGTTCCATAAAGGCTTCATCAGTTTTCTTGGGTTCTGTGATTGAAACAAATGCGAAGTGTCCGCAAAAGTTTGCCAGTTGAGTTGCCTTTGAATGAGTCAGTGGACCAGGTGCATTGATGCTATCAATTATTCTGTCAATTTGCACTTCATTGGCAACACGAGGATGTAGGGGTCGAAGACTTTGCTCTTGCTGATCTACGTTGTCATGGGGAGGAATGTCTTCAGGCTGAGCATTGTCTTCATGTGGATCAGGTGCTGAGATGATAAGTTCTTCTTCAGGACGAGCTTCAGAAGGTATAATTTCTCTAGTTCTCATTAACTTGATTGATTCACTGGCTGGAACTTCATCTAGTACATCTGGTAATTGCTCTCTTTGTGACCCATTGGTCTCATCAAACCGCACATCCACTGTTTCAACCACTTTGTAGTGAAAGAGATTGAAGACTCTGTAGGAGTGCGAATCCTTTCCATATCCAAGCATGAAGCCCTCATGTGCTTTTGGAGCAAATTTTGCGGTGTGGTGAGGGTCCTTGATCCAGCATCTAGATCCAAATACTCTGAAGTAACTTACATTTGGCTTCTTGCCAGTCAGAAGTTCATAAGATGTCTTGTTCAGCAGCTTGTGAAGATATACACGGTTGATAGTATGGCATGCAGTGTCAATGGCTTCAGTCCAGAATTTTCTTGGTGTCTTGTACTCATCTAACATTGTTCTGGCCATCTCAATGAGTGTTCTGTTCTTGCGTTCGACGATGCCATTCTGTTGTGGCATGTAAGGAGCTGAGAATTCATGAGTGATGCCTAATGTATCAAGATATGTGTCAAGGCCGGTGTTCTTGAATTCTGTGCCATTGTCACTTCTGATGTGCTTTATCTTGGCGCCATAATTGTTCATTGCCCGATTTGCGAAGCGTCTGAAGACATCCTGCACTTCAGTCTTGTAAAGAATTATGTGCACCCAAGTATATCTGGAGTAATCATCAACAATGACGAATCCATAGAGGCAAGCAGTAGTGGAGAAAGTTGAGTAGTGGGTAGGACCGAAGAGATCCATGTGAAGCAGTTCGAAGGGTTGAGTAGTGGTCATGATTGTCTTCGAAGGATGTTTTGCCCTTGTCATCTTCCCAGCTTCACAGGCACCGCATAAGTGATCTTTCTTGAACTTGACGCCCTCGATGCCTATGACATGCTTCTTCTTAGCAAGGGTGTGGAGGTTCCTCATGCCAGCATGCCCAAGTCTTCGATGCCAAAGCCAGCATTCTGAAGCCTTTGCGAGAAGACAAACTGCAAGCTGTGGCCCTGTTGAGAAATCTACCACGTACAAATCATCTTTTCGATACCCTTCAAACACTAGAGACTTGTCAGATTCCATTAGTACCAGACAACGATATTTTCCAAAGATTACAGTCATGTTTAAATCGCAAAGCATTGAGACAGACATTAAGTTGAAGCCAAGGGATTCAACAAACATGACTTTATCCATGTGTTGATCCTTTGAGATTGCAACTCTACCTAGACCCAGTACTTTACTTTTACCAGTGTCAGCGAATGTGATGTGGCTCTTGTCAGATGGACGTAAGGTTGAGTCCATAAAGAGACTTCTCTAGCCAGTCATGTGATTTGTACACCCGCTGTCAATAATCCATACTGAAGACTCTGAAGTCACTGGTGTCGTACCCTATAGTGCAGTTAGGGGGATAGGCTTCACCAAGAGTGTTGTGAAGCAAAAACATTTGACGAACCAGTGGATTATGAAAACTGAGATCCAGGTTAGGACAAGTAGGGAGAGTAGCATGCGATTCAGATATGAAATACATAGTGATGCCATTCGGGCATTTGATCGTGCGCCCCACGAGTTTTTTAAGGTCCCCAACAATAGCATCAGAAGATTTTGGTTATGTGCTGGAGACCTTTCCCTGCACAAGAGAGTTAAGCTTTCTTAACCACCCACATCTTGAAGGGTGGCTTAGAAGCAATAAGTCTAAGTGCAGCATCTGAGAATTTTGGCTTTGGAGCCCTAGCAAACAGTTTAGCAGGTGGGCAATAATACTCATAAGAATAGGCAGAATAATTTTTGGTTATATGAGAATGACGGTTTGAAGAACCGCTCTCATAAGCCTGAGCATGGTTTCCCTGCAAAGCATTTGTGTTAGTGCAACTCAGATGAGACCTCTGCCTGTATGAAACCTTTGGACCATATGAAGCCTTTGGTCTGAGGTTTGTCTTCTTCATGCGAGGTGTCATGAGGACATTCACAGGAAGATTCTCAAGACACGTTTTTGGAACCCAGATCTTCTTCATAGGCGGTCCATTCCTGCAGTTAGTACCAATGTACCTGGCAAATACTTCACCATTCTGATTCCTAAACAGTTTATAGTTTGCATCAAAGGATTCATCAATGATAATTGGATTAGCACAAGTGAAGCCAGATAGATTGGATGGATCTGATGAGGATTCCTTTGCAGCAACCCATGTGGTTTTGGGGTACTGCTCAGGTTTCCAGTAAGAGCCATCTGCATTAATTTTCCTCACGAACCCAACACCCTCTTTGCTAGGGTTTCGGTTCAGAATCTGCTTCTTGAGGACATCACATAGTGTCTGATGTCCTTTGAGACTTTTGTACATCCCTGTTTCAAGCAATGTCTTCAACCTAGCATTTTCATCAGCAATAGCAGTGGTATCCTCAGCAGAGGGGTTAGTTACCACTTCAACAGTTGAAGATATTGCAACAGCAGTAGCAGTGGAACATTCAGCAACAGAAATAGCATTATCACGCTCAATGCATTTAAGGCATGGTGGTTCAAATCCTTCCTGAGCAGAACTGATCTGTTCGGCTCGATGTGACTCGTTTTCCTTTTGAAGATCTTCATGATCCGCTCTCAACTTCTCAAGATCTTGCTTCTTCTGAAGATAATCATAGTAAAGCTTTTCATGAGTAGTTGAGAGAGTCTCAAGACGATCTTCGAGTTCCTGATACTTAACATGAAGATTTTTTATGTCTTAAATTAAGGATTCAGAACGAGTCATTTCAGCACCCAACAGATCATCGCTTCTGTCTAACAGTTTTTGAATATGTTCCATGGCCTTTTGTTGTTCAGTTGCAATTTTAGCAAGTGTTTTGTAACTGGGTTTTGAATCACAATCAGAGTCATCGTCACTAGATGTTCGATAGTGAGTAGTGCGTGTGTTTACCTTGGCACCACGTGCCATGAAGCAGTAGGTGGGAGTAGAGTCGTCCTTGTCATTTGCATCGGTGATGGTGATGGAGTCATTGTCTTCAGTGTTGAAGATGGACTTGGCGACATAGGCTGTAGCCAAACTTGCAATGCCTGAATCAGACTCCTCCTCAGACTCCACCTCTGCCTCCTCAGAAGCGGACTCCTCCTCTGAATCCATTTCCTTGCCAACAAACGCACGAGCCTTGCCAGATGAACTCTTCTTGTGTGATGAAGACTTTGAGGAAGACTTGGACGAAGACTTTGAGTATTTCTTCGTCTTCTTATCGTCAGAGTCATATTCCTTGCTCTTCTTCTTCTTTCTGTTCTCTTTGTCCCACTGTGGGCATTCAGAGATGAAGTGTCCAGTTTTCTTGCATTTGTGACAAGTTTTCCTCTTGTAGTCATGCGCAGAAGCTTCATCATTCCTTGAGCTTGATCGTGAAGACTTTCTGAAGCCTTTCTTCTTGGTGAATTTCTGGAACTTCTTCACTAGCATTGCAAGTTCCCTTCCAATGTCTTCAGGATCATCAGAACTGCTGTCAGATTCCTCTTCAGATGATGACACAGCTTTTGCCTTCAAGGCACGAGTTCGCCCATAGTTTGGACCGTAGATATCTCTTTTCTCAGAAAGCTGAAACTCATGTGTGTTGAGCCTCTCAAGTATGTCAGACGGATCGAGTGTCTTGAAATCTGGACGTTCTTGAATCATCAGGGCTAGGATGTCAAATGAACTGTCAAGTGATCTTAGCAGCGTCTTGACGATTTCATGTTTGGTGATCTCAGTGGCGCCGAGGGCTTGAAGCTCATTTGTGATGTCAGTGAGCCGGTCAAATGTGTGCTGGACATTCTCATTGTCATTTCGCTTGAAGCGGTTGAAGAGATTGCAAAGAACACTGATTCTCTGATCTCTCTGGGTTGAGATGCCTTCATTGACCTTGGAGAGCCAGTCCCAGACCAGCTTGGATGTCTTCAAGGCACTCACACGGCCGTACTGTCCCTTGGTCAGATGACCACAGATAATATTCTTGGCAGTGGAGTCCAGTTGAGTGAACTTCTTGACATCAGCCGCAGTGACACCTTCTCCAGCCTTGGGAACACCGTTTTCGACGACATACCATAGGTCGACGTCAATGGCTTCAAGATGCATGCGCATCTTATTCTTCCAGTAGGGATATTCAGTTCCATCGAAGACGGGGCACGCAGCGGAGACTTTAATTATCCCTGCAGTCGACATAGCTAAAACTCTAGGTGGTTAAACCGAATCACACAGAACAAGGGAGCACCTTGCTCTGATACCAATTGAAAGTGCGTTATATCGACTAGAGGGGGGTGAATAGGCGATTTTTAAGAAAGTCTTCAAAACGTGGAAGTTATGAAGACAAACAGACTTGAAGCCTATCACTATGCAGCGGAAGGTAGATTACACAACGCAAGCCATAGTCAAATATACAGTACAGTGAAAGCACAGAGACAAATAGCTTCAGTGTAATGAGGATCAGGTTGGAAGAAGTTATGAAGCCAAACAGATCATACAGTCAGGTTGTGAAGACAGAAGATTAAGCAGGCATGCAATAGCTTCACAATGTGTACTGGTAAGTAAAGGGAGGTGAAGATGAAACCAGTGACACGTTGAAGACAATGATATGTTGGACCAGTTCCAGTTGCTGTGACAACTGTACGTCTGGTTGGAGCGGCTAGGTATTTAAACCAAAGGACACACAGTCCCGGACACCCAGTCCTGAACACGCATCTCAGGACACCCAGTCCTCACCGTTTTCTCCTTGAGCTAAGGTCACACAGACCCCGCCCAATCACTCTGGTAAGTCTTCAAGGTAGACTCCCAAACCTTCACAGACTTCGTTCACCGGCAATCCACAATTCCTCTTGGATGCTCAGAACGCGACGCCTAACTGTCTGGAGGATGCACAGTCCTCAAGTGTAATAAGTCTTCAGATCACTCAGACAAGAAGACTTAAGTGATGCCCAATTACTCTGGCTCTGGGTGGTTAGGGCTTTTCTCCTCACTAAGGATTTTCTCTCAAAAGCTTCGAGGTGGGTTGCTCTCAAACGACAAAAGCCGTGCACTGAAATCTGAGCAGCCAACCGTTTATGGTTGTGGGGGTGGACTATTTATAGCCACTTGGCAACCCTGACCTGATTTGTCCGAAATGACCCTGGGTCAGTAAGGAACTGACACGTGTACTAACGGTCGGATTTTGAACTTTCACGGCAACTTTACTTGTGCTGCAAGTAAAGCTGACTTGTCTGACTCTGGACAAGATTTTCTCTCATTGTCTTCACTCGAGGACATAGGATTTGAATTAGGCATCACTTCAGTCATCCTGACTGGTTTTCTTGGACCCCACTTAACAGTACGGTGGTTCCTATGACACAACATGAATAAAGTAAAGCTACGAAGGATCTAAGTCTTCAAGTTCCAAAGGCTTCATGGGGAGTCTTCATATGTCATTGTCTTCGACACGAATGTCTTCATGAACCACCATTGTCTTCAATGTCTTCGTACATTTTTGGGGGTCATCTCTGGTAGCTAAACCGAATCAATGAGGGACTTCTACCTGTGTTATCCTGCAATTCTGACAAACACATTAGTCCCTCAACTAGGTTTGTCGTCAATACTCCAAAACCAACTAGGGGTGGCACTAGATGCACTTACAGTACCCAACAGTCTCCTTTTGGGTATCCTTTGAAGACATATTTCTCCGATTTGGTTTTGAGCTTATTAGGATGAAACTTTTTCACATAAGCGTCACAACCCCAAACTTTAAGGAACGGCAACTTTGGTTTCTTGCTAAACCACAATTCAGATTGTGTTGTCTCAACGGTCTTAGATGGTGCCCCTTTTTTTTAACATGAATGCAGTTGTCTTTAATGCATAACCTCAAAAATGATAGTGGTAAATCGGTAAGAAACATCATAGATTTGCACTATATCTAATAAAGTACGGCTATGATGTTCGGACACACCATTATGCTGTGGTGTTCCGGGTGGCACGAATTTGTGAAACTATTGCACATTGTTTTAATTGAAGACCAAACTCATAACTCAAATATTTGTCTCCTGCGATCAGATCGTAGAAGCCTTATTTTCTTGTTACGATGATTCTCCACTTCACTCTGAAATTCTTTGAACTTTTCAAATGTTTCATCAAGTAGATATACTTATATCTGCTCAAATCATCTGTGAAGATCAGAAAATAATGATACCTGTCGCGAGCCTCAATATTCATCGGACCACATACATCAGTATGTATGATTTCCAACAAATCTGTTGCTCGCTCCATTGTTTCCAAGAACAGAGTCTTAGTCATCTTGCCCATGAGGCATGGTTCGCAAGCATCAACTGATTCATAATCAAGTGATTCCAAAAGCCCATCAGCATGGAGTTTCTTCATGCGCTTTACACCAATATGACCTAAACGGCAGTGCTACAAATAAGTAGCACTATCATTATTAACTTTGCATCTTTTGGTTTCAATATTATGATTATGTGTATCACTACGATCGAGATCCAATGAACTATTTTCATTGGGTGTGTAACCATATAAGGTTTTATTCATGTAAACAGAACAACAATTTATTCTCTTACTTAAATGAATAACCGTATTACAATAAACATGATCAAATCATATTCATGCTCAACGTAAACACCAAATAACACTTATTTAGGTTCAACACTAATCCCGAATTTATAGGGAGTGTGCGATGATGATCATATCAATCTTGGAACCACATCCAACACACATCATCACTTCACCCTTAACTAGTCTCTGTTTATTCTGCAACTCCCGTTTCGAGTTACTAATCTTAGCAACTGAACTAGTATCAAATACTGAGGGGTTGCTATAAACACTAGTAAAGTACCCATCAATAACATGTATATCAAATATACTTATGTTCACTTTGCCATCCTTCTTATCTGCCAATCACCTGGGGTAGTTCCGCTTCCAGTGACCAGTCCCTTTGCAGTAGAAGCACTCAGTCTCAGGCTTAGGTCTAGACTTGGGCTTCTTCACTTGAGCAGCAACTTGCTTGCTGTTCTTTTTGAAGTTCCCCTTCTTCCCTCTGCCCTTTTCTTGAAATTAGTGGTCTTGTCTACCATCAACACTTGATGATTTTCTTGATTTCTACCTTCATCGATTTCATCATCATGAAAAGCTCGGGAGTCGTTTTCGTCATCCCTTGCATACTATAGTTCATCATGAAGTTCTACTAACTTGGTCATGGTGACTAGAGAATTCTGTCAATCACTATCTTATCTGGAAGATTAGCTCCCACTTGATTCAAGCGATTGTAGTACCCAGACAATCTGAGCACATGCTCACTAGTTGAGCGATTCTCCTCCATCTTTTAGCTATAGAACTTGTTGGAGACTTCATATCTCTCAACTCGGGTATTTGCTTGAAATATTATCTTCAACTCCTGGAACATCTCATATGGTCCATGACGTTCAAAACGTCTTTGAAGTCCCGATTCTAAGCCATTAAGCATGGTGCACTAAACTATCAAGTAGTCATCATATTGAGCTAGCCAAACGTTCATAACGTCTGCATCTGCTCCTGCAATAGGTCTGTCACCTAGCGGTGCATCAAGGACATAATTCTTCTGTGCAGCAATGAGGATAAACCTCATATCACAGATCCAATCCGCATCATTGCTACTCACATCTTTCAATACAATTTTCTCTAGGAACATATCAAAATAAACACAGGGAAGCAACAACGCGAGCTATTGATCTACAACATGATTTACAAAATACTACCAGGACTAAGTTCATGATAAGTTTAAATTCAATTAATCAAATTACTTAAGAACTCCCACTTAGATAGACATCCCTCTAATCCTCTAAGTGATCACGTGATCCAAATCAACTAAACCATAACCGATCATCACGTGAGATGGAGTAGTTTTCAATGGTGAACATCGCTATGTTGATCATATCTACTATATGATTCACGCTCGACCTTTCGGTCTCCGTGTTCCGAGGCCATATCTTCATATGCTAGGCTCATCAAGTTTAACCTGAGTATTCTGCGTGTGCAAAACTGGCTTGCACCCGTTGTAGATGGACGTAGAGCTTATCACACCCGATCATCACGTGGTGTCTGGGCACGACGAACTTTGGCAACGGTGCATACTCAGGGGGAACACTTTTCGATAATTTAGTGAGAGATCATCTTATAATGCTACCGTCAATCAAAGCAAGATAAGATGCATAAAAAGATAAACATCACATGCAATCAATATAAGTGATATGATATGACCATCATCTTGTGCTTGTGACCTCCATCTCCGAAGCACCGTCATGATCACCATCGTCACCGGCGCGACACCTTGATCTCCATCGTAGCATCGTTGTCATCTCGCCAATCTTATGCTTTCATGACTATCGCTACCGCTTAGTGATAAAGTAAAGCATTACATCGTGATTGCATTGCATACAATAAAGTGACAACCATATGGCTCCTGCCAGTTGTCGATAACTTGGTTACAAAACATGATCATCTCATACAATAAAATTTAGCATCATGTCTTGGCCATATCACATCACAACATGCCCTGCAAAAACAAGTTAGACATCCTCTACTTTGTTGTTGCAAGTTTTACGTGGCTACTACAGGCTTAAGTAAGAACCAATCTCACCTACGCATCAAAACCACAACGATAGTTCGTCAAATAGACTCCGTTTTAACCTTCGCAAGGACCGGGCGTAGCCACACTCGGTTCAACTAAAGTTGGAGAAACTAACACCCGCCAGCCACCTGTGTGCAAAGCACGGCGGTAGAACCAGTCTCGCGTAAGCGTATGCGTAATGTCGGTCCGGGCCGCTTCATCCAACAATACTGCCGAACCAAAGTATGACATGCTGGTAGGCAGTATGACTTATATCGCCCACAACTCACTTGTGTTCTACTCGTGTAAATAACATCAAACCATAAAACCTTGCTCAGATGCCACTGTTGGGGAACGTAGTCATTTCAAAAAATTTCCTACGCACACGCAAGATCATGGTGATGCATAGCAACGAGGGGGAGAGTATGATCTACGTACCCTTGTAGATCGCAACGGAAGCGTTGACACAACGTAGAGGAAGTAGTCGTACGTCTTCTTCCCGATCCGACCGATCCAAGCACCGTTACTCCGGCACCTCTGAGTTCTTAGCACACGTACAGCTCGATGACGATCCCCGGGCTCCGATCCAGCAAAGCTTCGGGGAGGAGTTCCGTCAGCATGACGGCGTGGTGATGATCTTGATGTTCTACCGACACAGGGCTTCGCCCAAGCACTACAACGATATGATCGAGGTGGAATATGGTGGCAGGGGGCACCGCACACGGCTAAGGAACGATCTCAAAGATCAACTTGTGTGTCTATGGGGTGCCCCCTGCCCCTGTATATAAAGGATGGAGGAGGAGGAGGCCGGCCAAGGCTAGGTGCGGCCAGGATGTGGAGTCCTACTAGGACTCCAAGTCCTAGTAGGAGTCCACCAAGAGGGGAGGAAGGCAGAAGGAAGTGGAGGAGAAGGAAAGGTGGCCGGCCCCCTTTTCCCTAGTCCAATTCGGACTAGAGGGGAGGGGGGCGCAGCAGGCCCTTTCTCCTCTTCCCACTAAAGCCCATCAAGGCCCAATACTTCTCCCAGCGAATTCCCGTAACTCTCCGGTACTCCAAAAAATACCCGAATCACTCGGAACCTTTCCGATGTCCGAATATAGCCGCCCAATATATCGATCTTTTTGTCTCGACCATTTCGAGACTCCTCGTCATGTCCCCGATCTCATCCGGGACTCCGAACTCCTTCGGTACATCAAAACTCATAAACTCATAATAGAACTGTCATCGAAACCTTAAGCGTGCGAACCCTACGGGTTCGAGAACAATGTAGACATGATCGAGACATGTCTCCGGTCAATAACCAATATAGCAGGACCTGGATGCCCATATTGGCTCCTACATATTCTATGAAGATCTTTATCGGCCAGACCGCATAACAACATACGTTGTTCCCTTTGTCATCGGTATGTTACTTGCCCGAGATTCGATCGACGGTATCCAATACCGAGTTCAATCTCGTTACCGGCAAGTCTCTTTCTGTAATACATCATCTCGCAACTAACTCATTAGTTGCATTGCTTGCAAGGCTTAAGTGATGTGCATTACTGAGAGGGCCCAGAGATACCTCTTCGACAATCGGAGTGACAAATCCTAATCTCGAAATACGTCAACCCAACATGTACCTTTGGAAACACCTGCAGAGCACCTTTATAATCACCTAGTTACGTTGTGACATTTGGTAGCACACAAATTGTTCCTCCGGCACACGGGAGTTACATAATCTCATAGTCATAGGAACATGTATAAGTCATGAAGAAAGCAATAGCAACATACTAAACGATCGGGTGCTAAGCTAACGGAATGGGTCATGTCAATCAGATCATTCATCTAATGAAGTGATCCCGTTAATCAAATAACAACTCTTTGTCCATGGTTAGGAAACATAACCATCTTTGATTAACGAGCTAGTCAAGTAGAGGCATACTAGTGACACTCTGTTTGTCTATGTATTCACACATGTATTATGTTTTCGGTTAATACAATTCTAGCATGAATAATAAACATTTATCATGAAATAAGGAAATAAATAATAACTTTATTATTGCCTCTAGGGCATATTTCCTTCAGCGCATCCACCAGTCCTTCACGTGCCGACGACAGGCACTACTAGACAACTCCGAAAGAGGCACATGTGCCACTTGCCGAGCCACATCGAACCCGACATGTTGTTGGAGGGGACGTCCCATACCTCCACTACCATCAGAAAGGCTGTCACCACATCGAGATCCAGACTCTGAGTCACCCACATGACCCCAGAGTCCGCCGCCGTCGATGAAGAGGGGCCGCCACCCTGATTTCGGGCACTACAGATAGCACCCACTGTCGCACCTGCCGTTGTCATCGCCCATACAATGGCAAATGCCGTTGCAATACCACTTCAAGTGTCATCAATGCTGCAGGAAGCTCTGGTCGCCACATGCGTCCTGCGGAGTCCCTGGGTGTGGGATCCCAAGATCCGCCGCCACCGGCGCTGCCACAAGGACCCACCACCAGGCCCGTCATCCCCAGCGGAGAGGACACCGCCACCACCATGTTCGGATCTGGGCCGAAGTCGCCGCCTCCTCCGCCAAGACCTTATCCAGTCCGGATGCCGCCACTGGTCATGCCCAACCCCACCTCCATCCTCTAGACATCTCAACCCGCACGACCACAAACGCCTCCACCAGGAGACACCACACTACCATGGACCGAGGATGAGGCTGCACCTCCGTGGATCTAGCGCTCCTGACGCCTTATAGCCCGGGAAGGACGAGCAACCATCCACCCGGCCGTCGTCAAACGCAAGGGCTCTGCCCGGCGGCGACGCCCCACTCCCCCCACCCAGCCAATTGCCCTGGAGAGACGAGCAAGGTGAGGGGGTACGAGGGAGTTGGGAGTTCCAGGCAATCCCCAAGTAATAGTATGGACTTACTTTGTTGTTTAGAGATAATAGTGACATTTAGTGATAATATTTACAAAGCTTCCCTGTTGAACCCCTAGTTAAGGTTCATGGTGCTACTCAATTAATAACGAAGGTGCTAGCATAATCTGTATTGGATGTTATGTTCTACCAGCATGCTGTCATCGAAATTAATGTCTTAAACCAAAAAAGAACTTTTTCTTTTGTTGTTATGTGAAACTATGTGGTATATATTTAGCAACAATATAATTAGCATAGTCTGCATACCAAGGACACTACTGTAGGATGCTGCTAACGCGACACTACGATCAGAGACCCTTCGACGAAACTGTGTGTGATGCAATAATCACAAAGGATTGTGTAAAAAAACCATCAAAAAAGGTGCA
Source organism: Triticum monococcum (assembly GCA_034509565.1). Taxonomy (NCBI): domain Eukaryota; kingdom Viridiplantae; phylum Streptophyta; class Magnoliopsida; order Poales; family Poaceae; genus Triticum; species Triticum monococcum. The sequence continues at coordinate 293,182,668 of CM067842.1, forward strand.
GAACATTTGCGATGACGGATGCATCAAACACGGTTCAGATTTCAGTTGCGTGTGCGATGCAGGGCATACGGTTCAGTTCAATTAACTGTTTGCGATGAGGAGGAACAAAAGAAACGGGCAACCAGATGAAGTTGTGTGCGATATACAGCATACTGTTCACTCAAATAAATTATTTTTGATTAGACATAAAGCAATAACGAAATATGAATTGGTTTACTACACCACTTATTGTAGTGATTTGTTTTCTTATACTAATAGATCTTAGGAAGGCTTTTGTTGAGTTTTGTGTGGTTGAAGTTTTCAAGTTTTGCGTTATCTTACGATGGATGAAGGAATAAGGAGAAAGAAGAGCCTAAGCTTGGCGATGCCCTGGCATCCCAAGCTACTATCAAAAAGAGAGCAAGCAACTAAGCTTGGGGATGCCCCCTAGTGGCATCCCCTCTTTCTACTAATGACCATCGGTATTTTACTCAAAGCTATATTTTTGTTCGTCAATTATATGAGTTTTGCTTCGAGCGTGTTGTATGATATGAGTCTTTGCTTGTTTTATTTTTTGTTTTAAGTATTTATTCCTTGCTGGACACACCTATTTGAGAGATCCAAAATTATTCGATGACTTGCTAGAATTGCTCTATTTGCTTCACTTAAATTTTTATGAGCTATGGACTTGCTCTAGTGCTTCACTTATATCTTTTTGAGCAAGGTGTGCTTTAGTATTTTTAAAGAAATGCTCTCTTCCTTCACTTAGATTTATTTTAGAGTTAGTAAAATTTTCAAGAAGTTCTCTCTTGCTTCACTTAAACCAATTTGAGAGAAAGAAATATTATGCTCATGAACTTCACTTTTATTTGTTTGAGCTTATCAAAAACAACAAAACCAAATTAGTCCCAAAGTGATATATATCCAAGAAGGATATAATAAAAACTTTTATGAAGATCATTGGACAAAATAAACTTGATTCTTAGTAATAGTTTTGATATATGATGATGTGATATGTGAGTCATGTTGATGAGTAATTATGCTTTAGTAAGAATATAGGTGTGAAGGTTTGTGATTCCCTATGCTAGCATGAAATTCCATAATTATGCAATGAAATTATATCCTACTTGTGGTTCATTATTCTGTGTTAACTATGCTTAATGCTCGCTTATGAGAGTATTCATTTCTTGGGTGGTCGCTTCTCAATCTTTTGCTATCCTTCATTTTGCACTAAGTATGATCACTACTTGTGCATACAAAAACCTTTAAACCAGTTTTGCCACATGAGTCCACTATATCTACCTATATGCGGTATTCTTTTGCCGTTATAAGAAAAATTGTATGTGCCATGTCTAATTTAAGAATAATTCTCTTTTGTGTGTTCGTACCGCTCGCGGAGCGGTGAGGGGTTTGTCGGACTATGGGTTCCGGCAAACCCTTGTGAGGTTCGAACTCTGGGGTGCGCACGAAGAACACTCTCTCCTCGACTCCCACGCTTGACGATTCCACGGCCAAGCTCGATGAACCCAAAGAACAACAAAAATGAGGGTGTATACTGGTTCGGGGCACCTTGCGGTATAATACACTACTCCAGTGTGTGGTGGATTGCCTAGAGGGGCTGAGGATGAACAAGTACAGTGGATGAACTGCCTCAGGAGGTGAGGTGTTCTTGGGATCGATGAGCTGGTGAGCTGGTCATGGTGGAATGAATCTGACACCCTCTATGGTGGTGGCTAGGTTCTATTTATAGTGGCCTTGTGTCGCAGCCCTAGCTCAGCCCTTCTTGCCTTTGCTTGTTTCTCATGTCATCATGTTTACAATTTAAATGAATTTGAAATGGGGATGAGAGAACCCCCAGCACCCCCCTTAAACCAATTAGGGTTTACTAAAATCTTTTTCAATGAACTTGAAATGCCCTTCCAAAATGTTCATCAGCTTTGCCTTGGTCTAGAACCTCTGACAAAAATGGTGCACATTTTTCTAGGACATCATTGGGTCACTGAGTTAAATCATAAGTTATTTGCATTTGGGCATTTAAATGCTATAAATTATTTTAAATATCCAAATAATCATAAACTAAAATGTTTGCTATTGGAAATATTCCATACAGTGGGCATGAGAAGTTTCATGATTTTTGAGTTAGTTTTAGTATTTTAATTAAAGCCACATAGTTACAGAAGAAATAGAAAACAGAAAATAAAAGGAAAGTGGACTTACCTAGCAAAGCCACCAGCCGGCCCAGAACTATGCTGGCATGTGCTAGCCAGCTGCTTCGTCCCCGCCAGGCAGACATGGAGGTGACACTGATGTGCGCGAGCTCGCCACGGTGCCACCTTCTTGTCGCCCATGCCCCTGGACGCCTGGACGACCTCCACGTCGTCTCCCTGACCCCCAGGACACTTGGTTCGCCCCCAACGCCTCTCTCTCCCCCCCCACCATGGCCGATGCCACCGTGCCCGCGCCGCCATGAAACCCGTAGCCACCGTCGCCTCCTCATCGCGCTATCATGTCCACGAGCTCCGTCGTCCCCATGCCACCGCAATAGCCTCGCCCGACCTCGCCGTCGACAGAGATCCCTTTCGCCGTCATGCCTGCACCAGCTCGTCACCGACCTCGCCGTCTAGCTCGTTGAGATCACCGTGAGCTCCTACCACTCCCCATCCTCCCCGTTCTCACAGTCGTCCCCTGCATCGACTGCAACGAGCATCACCGCACGCGCCTCCGCCTGAGCTTGTTGCTGACGTAGCTACGACCACCCAACGTCCACACCACCATGTCCACTGACTTCACAGCGCCACATAGGCCACATAGGAGCTAGCCTCGAGCCTCCAAGACCACTGCACCAATGATTTCATCCTCGCCCGAACTCTGGCAGCCGCAAAGCTCGTCGCCGGCGTCGTTCCCGGTGACCCCGAGCCCAACCACTAGCACCACCCGACGCGGCTCGCTCCCAGCAACACGTAGATGCCCTCCGCCATCCATTTGGTCGCCGGAGGAGGAATCACACGCTGCTCCGCCGCGTCTGGCCTCGCCGGCGTCATGTCACCGGTAGGTTTGACCCTTTGACCAGGGATTTGACCCCCCTGGGTCGCTGACATATGGGCCCCGCCCCTGGTCAACCCTAGCTTAGTAGTTAAACTAATCCTAATTAAGTTAGTTAATTAACAGAGACACTAACCAGTGGGTCCCACTGTTCAGCTTTGACCTAGATCGCCCTGCTGACCTGCTGATGCTAGCATGATGCAATGCTGACGCAGATAATCACTTTCTGGTTTAAAAATAATTCAGAAATTCCAGAAAATGCCCAAAACTTCTAAAATTCATAGAAATTCAACCATAACTCCAAATGAAATAAATTATATATGAAAGATGATCATAAAAATCCAATATTTCCATTTGTGCTGGTTTCGTGCATGTTTAAGCAACTTAACCTTGTTGTTTAGTGCAAAACATGATAAGGCACTATTTAAATTCATAAGTTGAGTTTGGGATTGAACCTTTGGTTCAAAATGACTCAAACCTAGCTGGTTGTAGTTGCATTAGCCCAACACACTCATTTTTCCATGTCCTGGACATGCATCATATTGAGCATTGCATTGATTGTGCTCTTCCTTGTTTGCCGGCATTTGTCCCCTCTAAGTAGGCGTGTTCCGACGATGAGTTAAATGACACCGATGAAGAGCTATATCATCTTCAGAAGTGCCAGGCAAGCAAAACCCCCTTGTTCTTTCCGATACAATCCCACTCTCTCGCTTCTGCTCTCTTTTACTGCATTAGGACAACAATGTTACAACTGTTACATGCTGCGGTAGCTGAACCCCTTTTCCTCTGCATGACCTGTCTTGCCACAGTAAAATACATGAAACCCACTAGCATGAGTAGGAGTTGTTTCAGCCTTGTTGTGCGTACTAATTCATGTTTGTTTGTCATGCCTGCTACTGCTTAGAGTTGAGTCAGGTCTGATTCATCGGGGATGAAATGGAATGGTGGTGAATATGTCCTACTGTGTGTGAACACGATTTTGTAAAGGTAGCGGTGAGAGGCCATGTAGGAGAACATGGTGGGTTGTCTCATGGAAGCCGTCCTCAGGAACCGAGTTCTGTGTTTGTGATCCATGAAACGGCTACTACCATGCATTGGGCCCTGAAATATGACCCCGCCCGACTTCTTAACCACCCTAGTCCTCTATCCAGGAGTTGCAAGTAGTTTCTGGTGTTTGTAGTATGCTGTAGGCCGTGCGCAACGCTAACCCGAGGGGTGGGCTATGATGCGGTAGGCAGGTGGCCGGGTATGCCGAACGCCCGTTTGGTGTCGCGGAACCCTGTACACTTCATTCAGGGTTGTATGTGGAAACCTCAGTCGGACTCCCTGCGGATGGAACCCGAATAGGCGATAAACCTAGATTAGAGACTTGAGTGTTTAGGTAGGTCGTGTTCTACACCCACGTCGGCTTTCGCTTGAAATCTTCCGAGCACATGTCATGTGCAGACGCTAATTGGTGGAAACATGTGTGAAGAAGTACACCCCTGCAGGGTTATAAATGATCTATTCGAATAGCCTCGTCCGTGGTAAAGAACCTCAGGGATGCCTGTACAGTTCATAGACAAGTAAAAGTGGATACTCTAAAACTCGCGAGATAAACATGAGTGCTATGGATGGCCTTCTTGTTGGGAGACGGGAGCGGATCAATAGTGGTGTATTGATAAGTTGAATATGTGGACTCGTTTGCACCATCCCAAAAGAGTTACTTGCAGTCGTAGTTCAGGATATCCACTAAGTCAAAGCTCGCTTGCTGCAGTTAAAACCCACAATCCCTTTGTTGATACTGATGCATATGTAGATAGTCCTAATGTAAGTCTTGCTGCGTACATTTGTACTCACGTTTGCTTAATTTATGTTTTTGCAGAGAGACTTCAATCTCACTAGTAGTTCCGCATGGACTTCAATGTTTAGCTTGATACCTTAGCTACGATCTTGTGCCCTCGGCGGGATCTGGAAGATAGTCAGGCTTCTCAGCCTTTTCCATTTGTAGATGTATGTACTCAAACAAGTTAAGCTTCCGCTTGTGCTTTGACTAGTATGCTCTGAATGTTGGGTCATGAAACCCATGTTTGTAATATCTCGCTCGTCTGAGCCTATTGAATAAAATACTTGAGTTGTAGAGTCATGTTGTGACGCCACATTGTATTTGCACATATCGAGCATATTGTGTGTATGTGATTGAAATTCTTGGTATGTGTGGGATCTGACTATCTAGTTGTTTATCCTTGGTAGCCTCTCTTACCGGGAAATGTCTCCTAGTGCTTCCACTAAGCCATTGTAGCTTGCTACTGCTTTGAAACATTTAGGCTGGCCGGCATGTGTCCTTCTTCGTTCCTGTATCTGTCCCTTCGGGGAAATGTCATGCGGTGATCCTTTAAGTCCTTGTAGCTTGCCAAGACTTGGGATTCATTCCTTGTTGATCGACACGTTCGTTGCTGGGTCATGTATGCATGTCCCTGTAAGTGAGCACCACTTTGGTTTCACGACTAGCCATGTCAGCCCGGGTTCTTTGTCATATGGATGCTAGCGACACTATCATATACGTGAGCCAAAAGGCGCAAACGGTCCCTAGCCGGGTAAGGTGACACCCGTGGGAATACCGTGCGTGAGGCCGCAACAGTATATGAGGTGTTACATGCTACATCGGTGTGGCATAGGATTGGGTCCTGACAATTTTGCTATCAGAGCCTGACTACCTCTAGGATTACCAAGCTAAACTGGTTGAAGTTGAGTCTAGAAATTCTTTAGTTATATAAGGGAATTGATTGTGGAAGGGAACGTAAGGCTCTTTTTACACCTTAACCTTATGCTTTTCCAATCTGAGTCATCCACTTCTCTTCTACGGGATTAAGAAACTAGGCTTCTCATCTTTCTATCAAGATCACGTGTTACTAATCCGTAGACTTATAGGATTGATGGTTTCAAGCCTCAGTTCAGTTCTAGTACCCCCTTATGTTGACCGTTCATCTCGGAACCTTGATATTGTGATGTTGAGTGGTTATGCCACCAGTCTTGCAAGATGTCTCAAATCTTTTTCTGAGCATTTACAGAGTCATCGCAGGTTTCTAAACAGTCTGATCCATTTGCAAATTCCTTCTTTCTGTTCCCGATGTTCCTTTGGTCCAGAATAACCACACTAATTAGTGCGTTGAGGTACTTTGTTCCCTTGACATATATGTTGGAGTTATTATTATGACCCTAGGTGTCCTAGTGTGCCACCTAGTAATCTAGCCATGTTTGTGTTCCCAGTGTGATGATTCTGGCCATTATTCTCGAAAGCATCCCTTGATGCCATTTGGTTAGTAGGCATTCTATTCCTGGGTTCTTGAACCCGAGATTCACCCTACTTCATGTTGACAGTGTTTGCTAGTTCCTTCAGGATATTAGTAACATTTTCTTTAGTCCTCGAGGTTTGTGGTATATCCTTCTTCCAAATACCATGAACTGCTTATTTCACAAGTTCCTCGCAGATCGAAAGATCACAACCAGAGTGCTCTTGACGAGTTCTTGATTCTATGTTGATACTCTGCCGGCTCTACTTTTCTGCATGGGTTATCCGGAAGAAATTTGTTGAACTTGTTCGACATGCTAGTCCATGCATCCACAACTCAGGAAATTATATGTTGTGTGAGTTGTCCCTCTTTAGTTGTTTTCTCAGCTTTGTCTATCAATTGATAGTCAAGAGTATGCGAGCATTCGTTCATCGATGCCTATTATTATTGTCGTTCATCATGCCATTCTATTCCATAATGATTAGGAGAAACGAACTCTAGTACCTTATCCATATCTAGGATTGGGTCAAAGCATTCATACTCTGCAGATCAAAATGCTAATCCAGGTTTTGTTCTGTTCTACCTTGGGGTATTACCATCTTTACATCAGGATCATCATGGGAATTGCACCACCTCCTATGAACTCTTGATGTAGTGATACTTCTTGCCATTATTGTTCATTCCTTGGTTCCCGTGTTAATGTAATCAGAATACCGACAAGTGAATCATGGTCTGAAAAATCAATACTCCTAGCAAATCTGTTGCTTGGTAGTTAAAGGTCAATGATTTCATTCTTAGCGTGTTGGTTGTTGAGTCATCTTCCTAAGATTGATTGTGCTACCTAGTCCATTTTCCTGGTGCACTCCTCAATCGATGGATCAATATTTTTTTCAAACCCTTCCTCTTTTGATCATATCATCTTGCCCTGAAAAGCAAGATTGTTCTCGAGCGTAATAACATAGCGGTTGTCCGTGATTTTCCGAATATCTTCTTGGAAGTATCACCAGGTTGTTCCCCTGACTTCTATGTTGAGTTTGTGATCAAGTTGGTTTCTTTTAAACCACCCCTTCTCCAAGAATCTGTGCTGGATACCCCTGGGCTAGTTGGTCAAGCTAAAGAACAACTTGGAGAGTTCCAAGATAAACGCTTGCCTAACTTAGTTAGTTCTGAAGGGATATCCTTGTGTGTGTGTGTGTGCGTGTGTTGAATAAAGATGATATTTTCATTGATTGATCCTCGTGATCAGTTGTCGGTGCTATTGTCTTATCCGATCTTTGGTTTAGCATGGGCTATCGTCAAATCAAATCACAACCAATGATGTTCGTAATGTTGTCTTACTCGTGGTTGTTTTCTCGAGCATACACCAGTATATCATTTTGGTCTGACCAATGCTATCACTTGTTCACTTAATTATGGAATTCCGTCTTCATGGAAACCTGTATGAATTGTTGTTGAGCCCATCAACAACATTTCTATATTCTCAATAATTTTGCTGAACATTAAGGTAGTGTTGGAAACTTTTTAAAGCATTTCTTCATGTTCCGTTCTTGAAGCATATGTTCGGATGAAAGAAGTGACTTTGTCTAATTCATGTCCATTTGATGCAAGTTGCCGCCGTGAACTCGAGAAAGTCAATATTACTTCATATGGAATCATCCCAAGTCAGTCATGCATGTGTGAAGTATACATTGGTTTGTGATACTAGCTACCTTCATTCCATATGTATCCCTAGCACACCAAGCCACTGATTTATTTGTTCCAGGAGAAGAAGTTTCTTCTTAAGAGCTAGACTTATGCAAGGACTTAGATATCCTCGCTGATGGTTCCTAACCAGAACTCGGTAGTGTTTTGTTGTAAGACTACCATGTGATCATGATTGTCCGAGACAGCATGTTCACATGCTTGTAGCAGAACCAGCTCATGTTTTGGAGCTTACTATCGTAGTTCATTCCCCGAGAATCTTGCAACGTCATCTCGTAGATTTGTGTTACAAATTTTCATTTTTCTTTGAAGACTCGATGAGTCTGGATTATTCTAACACCAGCCAGATCTGAATCTCAGGCAGATATGATGGTTGGAACATTTCCCAAAAACTATAATATTGGTCTCATCATAAACGGTAAAGTGGATGTCATGGCCAACGCACCCAACCGGAAGACTTATTGTTGTAGTATCTTGTTTGAGGAAGTTGGCCACCTCCCCATAAGGACCTCACAAGATTTACTTCCGTAGCTATTCCTTATGGATTCTTGAGCTCCCGAAGTCCGACCTGTTACTTGATGTTCTAGATAACAAACCATGTAAACGGGTTACGCTAGCACATCAAGGAGAACATTAGAAGCGGAGTGCTAAATGTATCACGGTCGACCGTCTAGATTTTGTTCCCTTGGCCTCGCTATGGTGAAACTTGAGAAGATGTTATCTTCCTTTGCATCTGAATCATCCATCACTATTCATCATGGTAGTATGTTGTGTTGCCAGGATCCTTGAGACAGATGTTGGTAAACGTTGATGAATATGGAAGTGCTCAAGTTCTTGAGAGCACGCGCAACCAATAGTTTTTATTGTTGGCATTAACTGGGATTTGTTCCCAGTTTCCTTCTGTTATGCTGTAAATGCTTCACACTGTGGAATCACTCTTTATTATTGGGTTTCTCCCCAGTTACTAGAATCATTCCCAACATTTGCATCTCGTTCCCATCTTGCACGACCATTGTGCCATCCTACTATGGACTACCCTTCTCAGTAATTACTGACTAGGATCATCCTTAAGTGGTTCTACCAGGGGTTCCATTCATTTTTGATGATAAGCAAAATCATCCATTGCATTGTCTTCAACAAGGTAATCCACATCATCCATACTAGTCCGAGTATGCCATTCTACCGAACTCCTCCAACGATCGCTCGAGATTTTCCCTAACCTGCTAGAGAGAGTCTCAATGATCTCTATATCAAAAGTAATTCTTTTTCCCACTTAAGGTAATAATTCGATGAATCACCCTCCTCTATGATGTCTCATTAAGGTATCATGGTGACTCAAATCCTCGCTACGTTGACAACCGTTCACCATCCTTTAAAGTGTGGAATTGTTGTCTACCTAGTGAACCTTCACCATCTGTCTCACTCCATCCCTCTAGTTGTATGCTCCGTGTCTCAGCTCGAGAGATGTTTCAATGTCTCACTCTATGAGTTGATCCTGAGTTGTTCGATCTTCGAGGAGATCGATCCTTTTAGAGTTTTCCTTTCCTCTTGCTGTCATGTTGGTTGGAGTTCTCAGAGAAAGACATCGAGACAAAGATGGTGATCGAATCAACGTTCTTATGAAGTGCAACCTGGATCGTGAAGATTGTGTTAACTTTGTGCCCCCTCTGTCTTCTTACCTCACGTCTTGAATCTTGGGACGAGATTCTTGTTTAGTGGGGGTGAGTTGTCACAGCCCTAGCTCAGCCCCTATTGCCTTTGCTTGTTTCTCATGTCATCATGTTTACAATTTAAATGAATTTCAAATGGGGATGACAGAACCCCCACCAACCCCTTAAACCAATTAGGGTTTACTAAAATCTTTTTCAATGAACTTGAAATGCCCTTCCAAAATGTTCATCATCTTTGCCTTGGTCTAGAACCTCTGACAAAAATGGTGCACATTTTTCTAGGATAGCATTGCGTCACTGAACTAAATCATAAGTTATTTGCATTTGGGCATTTAAATGTCCAGATAATCATAAACTAAAATATTCCAGCACTGTGCATGAGAAGTTTCATGATTTTTGAGTTAGTTTTAGTATTTTAATTAAAGCCACAAATTTATAGAAGAAATAGAAAACAAAAAATAAAAGGAATGTGGACTTACCTGGCAAAGACACCAGCCGGCCACCTGGCGGCCCAGCACTGTGCTAGCCCGTGCCGGCCAACTGCTTCGTCCCCGCCAGACAGGCAGGGAGGTGACGCCGGCGTCCCCGAGCTCGCCATGGTGCCACCTGCTTGCACCCGCGCCACTAGACGCCCGGACAACCTCCACGTCATCTCCCCGACCCCCTGGACACTTCGTTCACCCCCAACACCTCTCTCTCGCCCTCCCCCACCATGGCCGACACCACCGCGCCCGCGTCGCCATCAAACCCGTAGCCACCGTCGTCTTCTCGTCGCGCCGCCGTGTCCATGAGCTCTGCCGTCCTCCTCTCCATCGAGAAGACCGAGCCCTGAGAGCTCGTTCTCCTGGGAGCCACCGCAACAGCCTGGCCCGACCTTGTCGTCGCCGGAGATCCCTTTTGCCGTCATTCGTGCACCAGCTCGTCCCCGACCTCGCCGCGTAGGTCGCTGAGATCACCGTGAGCTCCTGCCTCTCCCCATTCTCCCCGTTCTCGCTGACGTCCCCTGCATCGACTGCAATGAGCATCACCGCACGCGCCGCTGCCTGAGCTCGTCTTCAACGTAGCTCCGACCACTCAACGGACACACCACCATGTCCACTGACTTCACAGCACCATGTGGGCCACGTAGGATCTGGCCTTGCGAGTCCAAGACCACTGCACTGATGATTTCGTCCTCGCCAAAACTCCGTCAGCTGCAAAGCTCATCGCCGGCGTCATTTCCGGCGACCCCGAGCCCAACCACTAGCATCACCCGCCGCGGCTCGCTCCCAGCTACAGGTAGATGCCCTCCGCCGTCCATTTGGTCGCCGAAGGAGGAATCCCGCGCTGCTCTGCCGCGTCTGGTCTCGCCGGTGTCATGTCGCCGGTAGGTTTGACCCTTTCACCAGGGATTTGACCCCCCTAGGTCACTGACATGTGGGCCCCGCCCCTGGTCAAACCTAGCTTAGTAGTTAAACTAATCCTAATTAAGTTGGTTAACTAATAGAGACACTGACCAGTGGGTCCCACTGGTCAGGTTTGACCTGGACCGCCCTGTTGACCTGCTGACGCTAGAGTGACGCAATGCTGACGCAGATAATCATTTTCTGGATTAAAAATAATCCATAAATTCCAGAAAATGCCCAAAACTTCTAAAATTCATAGAAATTCAACCATAACTCCAAATGAAACAAATTATATATGAAAAATGATCAGAAAAATCCAATCTTTTCATCTCTACAGGTTTCATGCATGTTTAAGCAACTTAACATTTTTGTTTACTGCAAAACATGATAAGGCGCTATTTAAATTCATAAGTTGAGTTTGGGATTGAACCTTTGGTTCAAAATGACTCAAACCCAGCTGGTTGTAGTTGCATTAGCCCAACACACTCATTTTGCCACGTCCCGATCATGCATCATAGTGAGCATTGCATTGATTGTGTTCTTCCTTGTTTTCCGGTATTTGTCCCCTCTCAGTAGACGTGATCCGACGATGAGTTCAATGACACCGATGAAGAACTATATCATCTTTAGAAGTGCCAGACAAGCAAAACCCCCTTGATCATTCCGATACAATCCCACTCTCTTGCTTCTGCTCTCTTTTACTGCATTAGGACAACAATGTTACAACTATTACATGTTGCGGTAGCTGATCCCTTTTCCTCTGCATGACCTGTCATTGCCACAGTAAATAGATGAAACTCACTAGCATGAGTAGGAGTTGTTTGAGCCCCGTTGTGCCTACTCATTCATGTTTGTTTGTCATGCCTGCTACTGCTTAGAGTTGAGTCAGGTCTGATTCATCGGGGATGAATTGGAATGGTGATGAACATGTCCTACTGTGTGAGCTAAGTGTGTGAACCCGATTTGGTAAAGGTAGCAGTGAGAGGCCATGTAGGAGTACATGGTGGGTTGTCTCATTGAAGCCGTCCTCAGGAATTGAGTTCTGTGTTTGTGATCCATGAAACAGTTACTACCATGCCTTGTGCGCTGAAATATGACCCCGCTCGACTTCTTAACCACCCTAGTCCTCTGTCCTGGAGTTGCAAGTAGTTTTTGGTGTTTGTAGTATGTTGTAGGCCGTGCGCAGCACTGACCCGAGGGGTGGGCTGTGATGCGGTAGGCATGTGGCCGGGTATGCCGGGCGCCCATTTGGTGTCGCGGAACCCTATACACATCCTTCGGGGCCGTATGTGGAAACCTCGGCCGGACTCCCTGTGGATGGAACCTGAATAGGCGATAAACCAGGATTAGAGACTTGAGTGTTTAGGTAGGTCGTGGTCTACACCCACGTCGGCTTCGCTTGAAGTCTGCCGAGCACATGTCGTGTGCGAACGCTAATTGGTGGAAACATGTGTGAAGAAGTACACCCCTACAGGGTTATAAATGATCTATTCGAATAGCCGCGTCCGTAGCAAAGGACCTCTAGGTTGCCTATACAGTTCATAGACAAGTGAAAGTGGATACTCTAAAACTCATGAGATAAGCGTGAGTGCTATGGATGGCCTTCTCGTTGGGAGACAGGAGTAGATCAATAGTGGTGTATTGATATGGTGAATATGTGCACTCATGTGCACCATCTCAAAAGAGTTACTTGCAGTCGTAGTTCAGGATAGCCACTGAGTCAAAGCTGGCTTGCTGTAGTGAAACCACACCATCCCCTTGTTGATACTGATGCATATGTAGATAGTTCTGATGTAAGTCTTGCTGGATACATTTGTACTCACGTTTGCTTAATTTATGTTTTTGTAGAGAGACTTCAGTCTCACTAGTATTTCCGCATGGACTTCGACGTTTAGCTTGATACGCCAGCTACGATCTTGTTCCCTCGCAGGATCTGGTAGATAGTCAGGATTCTCAGCCTTTTCCATTTGTAGATGTCTATACTCAGACAAGTTAAGCTTTCGGTTGTGCTTTGACTCGTATGCTCTGAATGCTGGGTCATGAGACACATGTTTCTAATATCTCGCTCCTCGGTGCCGGTTGAATAAAATACTTGAGTTGTAGAGTCATGTTGTGATGCCACATTGTATTTGCACATATCGAGCATATTGTGTGTATGTGATTGAAATGCTTGGTATGTGTGGGATCTGACTATCTAGTTGTTTATCCTTGGTAGCCTCTCTTACTGGGAAATGTCTCCTAGTGCTTCCACTGAGCCATGGTAGCTTGCTACTGCTTCGGAACACTTAGGCTAGCCGGCATGTGTCCTTCTTCGTTCCTGTGTCTGTCCCTTCGAGGAAATGTCACGCGGTGATCCTTTAAGTCCTTGTAGCTTGCGACGACTTGGGATTCATTCTCTGTTGATCGACACGTTCATTGTTGGGTCATGTATGCCTGTCCTTGTAAGTTAGCACCACTTTGGGTTCACGACTAGCCATGTCAGCCCGGGTTCTTTGTCATATGGATGCTAGAGACACTATCAGATACGTGAGCCAAAAGGCGCAACCTGTCTCGGGCCTGGTAAGGCGACACCCGTAGGAATATAGTGCTTGAGGCCGCAAAGTGATATGAGGTGTTACATGCTAGATCGGTGTGGCATAGGATTGGGGTCTTGACACCTTGGTCCTCTTCCCAAATGTTAGGAGGGAAGGGATCGCAAAATGGACAAGTTTGAAGGGGTACAACTAGTACAAGCTATCCTGGCAAAAGGTGGTCTTCTCCTGCCAAATGCTCTGGTGGTGATGCTGTTGTGAGCTTCGCCATGACCTCCGTCATGCCGTCCTGTGGTTTTGGTCTTGTTGCACTGATATGGAAACATTTTCCTGATGCCTCAGGACCCCGCGCCTGCGCTTGCCTCCTTAGCACCAAAGAGGAAACTGTTACACTGCTCCCATTGGCGCCCACCTGGCTTCGGTCGTCATGGATCACGTCACGTAGACCTTGCGAGGTGCCCCTTGCATAGATATCTCCGCTGCTCGGGAGCCAACTTAGTGAGGCTGCCCCTATGGAGGTCTTGGTGTCGTCCCCCTCGGGAGGTTCGACCCCTCGCGAGGGTCTTGGGTGGTCGCTGTTGAAGATGGGTCGTACCAGGCCATTGGTGGAGCCATGCTTGTGGGTCACAGGCAGGCAAGTCTGGGTACCCCTGGTCCCAGTACACCGACAGTAGCCCCCGGGCCCAAGGCGCACTCAGACTTGGCTTCGAGGCGAATCCAAAGGGTAAGTGCGGAGCACTGCGAGCCCCAACCGCCTGCGGCCTTGATTGACGTGTGGTGATTGATGGGTAGTGGGCGTCTCCGCTTCCCCACGCCTCATCGGCACCCGTTAGACTTGATGAGACCCTGCTGCATGTGGAAGAAAACCATCATTACCTGCAATCATGGAGGCTTGCGGTTGGCCTCCTTCTGGGTATAAATGAGGGGAGGGGTAGAGCCCCCTCGCTCATCTCTGCTACCTCGCCAACTGCTCCTTCTTCTTCCAACTCGCCTGGCCATCTCGCTGCAGTCCCATGGCGCCCACGAAGAGGTTCTCGGTGGCGGAGAAGGGGAAGGCTCGCCAGGAGGGGCCCGACTCGCCACGGCCCAAGAGGGGGCGGGGCCGTCCCCGTAAGCACGTCATCACCCCTGCCGTGGATCCTCGGGGGGGCGGTCGCACTTCTTCGTGGACTGGCGTTGTCCTCTGCGCCCATAGCAGGGTCTCCTCCCACGGTGAGGGGCGCTCTAGGCGGAGCAGCCCCTGCGCCAGGAAAGGCGCGCCATGGTTTCCTGGCCTCACCGACCACACTTCCATTAGGCAGAGGTGGTCCCGTAGTATGTCGTGTGGTCGGAGAGTCCGGTTGGCACCTCACTCCAGCTTCTGTGCTCCTTTCCCGGCAAGCTGCCGGCCTGGGGTCTTGATGGCCTCCGGCTATAGGCCGACGGTTGCTGCAGCAAGGCCTTGTGGGTCACGATGGAGGTTTCCGCGGCAGGCAAGATGGCCCTGGCCCGCAGCTGGTAGACGTTTGCCCGTGCGCGTGGCCTGAGCGGGTGGTGTACCCTCCACTTCAAGTATGATGGTGCCGTGACCCTCTTCGTGAGGGTGCTTGGGGAAGATGGTCACCGCATAGGGTGCTGCCCCGAAGACAGCGATGACAACGGTGAGCTCGGTCCGGGCGACGGCCATGACGAGGCAAAGGGTCAACTTGCCCTTGGTGAAGGCCGCAGCTCACCCAACGGCGGCAGCTTCTCCGCCAGCAAGAGCACCAGCGGCGCGAGAGGAACTCAGATTGTGCTGAGTCGGAGAGGCCCTCGGAGCTGTGCCTCGTCAGCTGCCGCGGTCATGCGGGCCTCTTTTGTTTGACCTTTCCTTTCTTCGTGCATTTTGAAAAAGGTAGATGGCCTTGCTGGGGCGTGTAATGAACTATGATCTCTATGCTGCTATGTTAGGTTTATTGCTCTGATGTTGTTCATGCTTCACGTAGATGCAAAAAGAAGGGGGTGACTTGGCTTGATACGCCCGGGATAGTTTCCCGTCTCGGGAGGGCGCGCCTCCTGGCATCTAGTGAGGCCTCTTTGTTTCCGACTCGGGAGTGATACATCCATTTTGCATCATGCTTTTATATCGATATTTATTGCATTACGGACTGTTATTACACATTATGTCACAATACTTATGCCTATTCTCTCTTATTTTACAAGGTATACATGAAGAGGGGAAATGCCGGCAGCTGGAATTATGGGCTGGAAAAGGAGCAAATATTAGATACATATACTGCACATCTCAAAAAGTCCTAAAACTCCACGGGAATTATTTTCAGAATATATAAAAAATATTGGGCGAAGAATGTTCCAGAGGGGGCCCACCCACCGTCCACGAGGGTGGGGGGCGCGCCCTACCCCCCTAGGTGCGCCCCCTGCCTCGTGGGCTCCCTGGTGGCCCTTTGATGCCCATCTTTGGCTATATGGAGTCATTCATCGAGGAAAAATCATAAGCAAGCTCACGGGACGAAACTCTGCCGCCACGAGGCTGAACCTTGGCGGAACCAATCTAGGGCTCCGGCGGAGTAGTTCTGCCGGGGAAACATCCCTCCAGGAGGGGGTAATCGTCACCAACGATCCTCTCATCGGGAGGGGTCAATCTCCATCAACATCTTCACCAGCACCATCTCATCTCAAACCCTAGTTCATCTCTTGTATGCAATCTTTGTATCCAATCCTCAGATTGGTACCTGTGGGTTGCTAGTAGTGTTGATTACTCCTTGTAGTTGATGCTAGTTGGTTTACTTGGTGGAAGATCATATGTTCAGATCCGTTATGCATATTAATATCCCTCTGATTATGAACATAAATATGCTTTGTGAGTAGTTACGTTTGTTCCTGAGGACATGGGAGTAGTCGTGCCACAAGTAGTCATGTGAATTTGGTATTCGTTCGATATTTTGATGAGATGTATGTTGTCATCCCTCTAGTGGTGTCATGTGAACATCGACTACATGACACTTCACCATTGTTCGGGCCTAGAGGGAGGCATTGGGAAGTAATAAGTAGATGATGGGTTGCTAGACAGACAGAAGCTTAAACCCGAGTTTATGCGTTGCTTCATAAGGGGCTGATTTGGATCCATATGTTTCATGCTATGGTTAGGTTTACCTTAATACTTCTGTTGTAGTTGCGGGTGCTTGCAATAGGGTTTAATCATAAGTGGGATGCTTGTCCAAGTAAGGGCAATACCCAAGCACCGGTCCACCCACATATCAAATTATCAAAGTACCGAACGCGAATCATATGAGCGTGATGAAAACTAGCTTGACGATAATTCCCATGTGTCCTCGGGAGCGCTTTACTTATATAAGAGTTTATCCAGGCTTTGTCCTTTGCTACAAAAAGGATTGGTCCATCTTGCTGCACCTTATTTACTTGCATTACTTGTTACTCGTTACAAATTACCTTATCACAAAACTATCTGTTATTGATAATTTCAGTGCTTGCAGAAAATACCTTGCTGAAAACAGCTTGTCATTTCCTTCTGCTCCTCGTTGGGTTCGACACCCTTACTTATCGAAAAGGCTACGATAGATCCCCTACAATTGTGGGTCATCAGGGAGCCACTGACCTCGGGAGGTGTCACAAAGCTGCAGGGTTTGTTATGTCATCAGTCGAGTGCCTTGCTCCTCCTTATGCGAGCCCTCAGGCATGGGCTAATCATGGCTTAGCGCACCGCGTCGCGGTACCCATGCATCACGAACTTAGGAGGGTGCTCTAATCACGGGCTCAATCGAGGGCACCTCGCAGAGATCAAGGGAGCTGAAGCTCTGGGGCGACAGGGCTTTGGCGAGGTGTCTCCATGGTTTAGCCTATCCCAGTGCATGCAGAAACCTGCCCAGCCCCCGCGCGGGGTGCACGAGGGAGAGCGTCGGGCAACTGCCGTCCTCCCTGATGCAAAACAAATAAGTGAGCGAAGAAGTAGAGGGAAAAGGGGGTTCAACCAAGCAATCGAGAAACGCCAGAACTCCAAATTTCACGAAAAGGCTGCAACCAGATACAGAAAGCAAATGACCAGCCTCGTCCGGTACCTAGTCTAGTCTTCTCACCAACGCGGAGCCCCCGAGGCCCAAGGGCGGCACTCCGGAGACTCCGGGGCGTGTACGTCCCCACTCCTTTTTATGTGAGAGTGTCACAGGCGGAGACCTTCACAGGCACTGGGCCTTGCTTCATGGGTAGAACTTCGGGAGGTGCTAGATGTTCCAGGAATTCTGGACAGGGATCCCGTCCGGCGTCTCCAGGAGCACAGCGCCGGGGCTGGAGACGCGAGAAATCCTAAACGGTCCCTCCCACATGGGTGAGAGATTATGCATCCCTTCCCTGGAGAGCACCCTCCTTAGGATGAGATCGCCCACCTCGAGCGTCCTGGAGCGGACGCCGCGGTGGTGGTACCGTCGCAACGCCTGCTGGTACCTTGCCACTCGGAGCAAGGCTTGGCGGCGGAGTTTCTCCCCCAGCACGAGGTCCATCTCCGCATGGCATCCTGACACGCCTCGTAGAATGCCAAGACCCACGTAGAGCGATGCTTGACCTCGTGAGGTAGAACCGCTTCGACTCTGTAGACGAGGAAGATTGGGGTCTCACCTGTTGGATTGGGGGCGGTGGTGCGGATGGAACACAACACGGACTGGAGCTCGTCATGCCAGCCCCTGCCACAGGCCTTGAGCTTCTTCTTGAAGGTCCTTGTCTTGAGGCCTCTCAAGACCTCCGTGTTGGCGCGCTTAGCATGGCTGTTGCTCATGGGGTGTGCCACTCAGGCGTAGCATATCTGTGTTCCAAGATTAGCACAATATGTTTTGAAGAGATTGCTAGTGAACTGCAAGAAGATGTCGGTAACGATGCGATTAGGGACTCCGAACCGGCTCACGAGGCCCTTGATGAACTTAATTGTGGAGCCGGCTGGGATGGTGCGGACGGCTTCCACCTACGCCCACTTGGTGAACTTGTCGATGGCGACCTAGAGGTAGCGGTAGCCCCCGGGTGCTCGAGGGAATGGACCCAGGATATCCAGCCCCCAGACCGCAACGGCCATGAGAGCACAATGGTATGGAGGCCCTTGGCAGGCTGGTGCATTTGCTTGGCATGGAAATGCCAGGCCTCGTAAGATTTTACCAGCTCGGTTGCGTCGCTGAGTGCCGTGGGTCAGTAGAATCCGCCGTGGAACACATTTCACACGAAGGTGCGCGACGATGAATGATGCCCGCAGTATCCGCCGTGTATGTTAGCTAACAATTCATTCCCCTGCTCCCTGGAGATACATCGCAAGAAAACATCATTCGGTCAATTCGGTGTCAGGACCCCGATTCCAAGCCACATCGATCTAGCCGGTAACACCTCATATCACTTTGCGTCCTCACGCATGGTATCCCATGGGTGTCGCCTTACCATGGCCCGGGACCATATGCACCTTTTGGCTCACGTATATGACAATGTCGCTAGCATCCATATGACCGAGAACCCGGGCCGACATGGCTAGTCGTAAACCCAAAGCGGCACAGACCTATGGAGACAGGCATACATGAATCACATCGAACATGTCGGTCATCAACGAGTGATTCCGGGCTGTAGCACTGGGCTAACAGGACTCCGGGGATCCTGGGCTGTAGCGAGCTAGGCAGGACTCCGGAGGTCACCGCGTGACATTTCCCCGAAGGGACAGACATAGGGACGAAGTGAAACACATGCCGGCCAGTCAAGTGTCCTGAACAGTAGTGCTGGGCTAGCAGGACTCCGGTGAACCGGGCTGTAGCGGACTACTATGGCTCGAGGAACACTAGACTACATTTCCCCATAAGAAAGGCTGCGAAGGATAAACAACTAGATTGTCGGATCCCACTCATACCAAGCATTTCAATCATACACACAATATGCCCGATATGAGTACATACAACATGGCATCACAACAAAACTCTACAACTCAAGTACTTTATTTAAAGGCTCCAGGGAGCCATACATAACATGTTCATACAGATAGGGGTCACATGACCCGACACTCAAGTCATACAATCATACAAGCACGTGCGGAAGCAACTAGTCTGAGTACAGACTCTAGAAAGAAAGAAGGCTTCTCGAAGCCTGTCTATATACATAGGGCCCTCCATGGCCGGGATCACCACCTGGGTGGCTAGTCACTCGTCGACGTCAAGGTCTACATAAAACCCATCGGAGGGGGCAGTGTTGTCGTCTGAAAACAATAAATAAGCAAACATGAGTACAAAGGTACTCAGCAAGTCTTACATCAGAACCTACTATACATGCTCATTCTCAAGAAGGTGGTGGGGGTTATGCAGCAAGCCAGCTTTGACTCTTGGCTAAGCTATCTTACGGAACCTCTTTAGTAAAATTGTTTTCGCACACGAGTCCACTACTCACCAACATAATACTCCACCGGGGATCCTCCCTCGTCATCCTGCGAGAGGGCCATCCTCGGTACTCACACTTATCTTGAGTCTTTTAGTAGTATCCATTAACTTGTCTATGAACTGTATAGGCAACCAAGTAGTCCTTTACCGCGGACGCGGCTATTCGAATAGTTTTATACCCTACAGGGGTGTACTTCGTCATACACGCTTTCACCGCTTACCGCCGTCTACACGACATGTACTCGGCAACCTTCAAGCGGAAGCCCAACGAGGGTGTCGGCCACGGCCTACCTAAACACGTAAGTCCTGAGTCTAGGTTTATCGCCTATCCAGGTTCCATCCGCAGGGAGTCCGGCCGAGGTTTCCACATATGGCCCCGAACGATGTGAACAGGGTTCCCGAGACACCAAACGGGTGACTCGGTACACCCAGCCACGGTGTATCTACCGCAACATAGCCCACCCCTAGGGTCAGTGCTATGCACGGCCGCCAACACATATCCTACAAACACCAGAAACTAATTGCAACTCCTGGACAGAGTACTAGGGTGGCTAAGAAGCCGAGAGGGTCAATTAAGGATCCCAATGCACGGTAGTAGCTGAATCTTAAATCACACATACAGATCTCAGTTCTTAGGGACGGCCTCAATGAAACAACCCACCATGTACTCCTAGATGGCCTCTCATCGATACCTTTACCAAAACATGTTCAACACATCCTTCATATTACCAACATAAGCATTTCACTCTAGCCCATCACCCAGATGAACCAGACCTGACACAACTCTAAGCATAGCAGGCATAGCAATGTAGGAATCACAAAACATGGCTCAATCAACTCCTACACATGCTAGTGGGTTTCATCTAGTTACTTTGGCAATGACAGGTCATGCAGAGGATAAGGGTTCAACTACCGTAGCACACAGCAGTTTGAATCGCGTTGTCTTAATGCAGTAAACAAGAGCAGAGACGAGAACATGGGTTTGTATCGGAATGATCAATGGTTGCTTGCCTGATGGAGTGGTAGTGGGATACTGCCCTTCAGTTGGATACTCGTGAATATCCTCGGAGGCAGAACCTACCACGAAGAGCACATCGGAACACAATCAACACATGACGATATGCAACAATATGATGCATGCTATGACATGGTAATATGTTGGTGTCCTGGCCTAATGCAAGCTAGAATAGAAAGGAATGAGCTCATTTGACTCAAAGATTCAAATATTAGCTCATTAAATATGGCATTTATAGAGCATTACCTTATTCTGCTTAAACAGCAAGGTAAACTTGTTTTGTCATGCATGAAACCATTACAGATGGATAGATTGAATTTTTCTGATAATTTTTCATATATAATTTATCTCATTTGGAGCTATGGTTGAATTTCTATGAATTTTTGAAGTTTGAACTATTTTCTGGACTTTCCTGAATAAGAATAAAGCCAGAAAATCAATTACTGCCTCAGCAATGCATCAGGGTGACATCAGCAGGTCAAAGGCGCCAGCCCAGGTCAAACCTGACTGGTGGGCCCCTTCTGTCAGCCTCTCAGTACACTAACTACGTTTAATTAGCCTAATTACTGGGCAGGGCCCACTAGTCAGTGACTGATTAAGTAAGATTTAATTAAAACTAATCCTAATTTAGTTAACAGACTGGCCCCACCTGTCATAGACTCAGGGGGGGTCTACCTGGGCCCACCCAGGGGTCAAACTGGGTCAACTCGCCGGCGTTGAGCCGCCGGCGAGGCCCGAGACGGCGGAGGGCTTCGGAAAACGCCCTCAGGCGACCAAAACGACGACTGAGATGTGCTACGCGATGCGGGGAGCAAGCCGCATCATTTGGTGGTGGTAGTTGGGCTCGGGGTGGCCGGAAACGACACCGGCGACGACCTTGGCGGTCGCCGGAGTTCGGGCGTGGTCGAATTCGATGCTACGTGGCACGGCGAGGCGCGGGGAGTGGTGCGTTAGGTTCCTGGGACTGCGCTGATCACGGTGGTGTGCCTGGCTTCAAGCCACGGTGGCCCTGGCCACAACGGCGACGAGGCACGGCGCCGGTGAGCTTCGGCCGCGGTGGAATTCGGAGCTACAGGGCGCAAACAAGCAAAGGGAAGGTGGGGATCGAAAGAGAGGCTCACGGGCAGTGCAGCGGTGGTCTTAGCGGGCTCGGGGATGGGCTGGAGAAGAGGTGAGGTCGCCGGCGATCTCGGATGCCCGAGGTTGAAGACGAGGGCGAAGGCGTCGTTGCAGGGCTTCCGGCGAAGCATGGCTCGGTGGGGAGGACGAGGGAGCCGAGGCGAAGCTTATAGACTCGTCGGAGGGGCGAGGGGAGGTCTTTGGCGGCGGCTACGGCGATCGGCGGCGAGGGGCGCGCTCGGCCATCGCGGGAGAGAAAGAGGGGGACGAGGGGGAGAGTGAGAGAGGACGAGAGGGAGACGAGGGGGGTCGCGTGGCACTTCAGGGCGTCTCCCGGCGTCGGTAGAAGCAGGAGGTGGCCGGCGCGCGGCGAGCACGCGCCCCTGCCTCCTGGCGCGAGGTAGGGGGTGACTGGCCGAGCCAGTAGGCTGGGCTGAGCCAGGTAAGGCCCAGGTGGGCTGCTTTCCCCCTTTTTTTATTTTGTTTTTGTTTTTCTATTTTTCTGTAGCTTTAGGGCTTTATTTAAAATACCTAGGCACTTTCTAAAATCCTGAAAATAATTGTGGGCTCTTTTGGGATTATTCCTAACAGCAAACAATTATTTCCAGAATTATTTCAGAACTTAAATTATTTAATAGCATTTAAATGCCCAAATTAGATTATTTTTGATTTAAATCAGTGACCTTCTGTTGACCTAGAAAAATGTGCACCTATTTTCCCAAAGGTTCTAACCCAAGGCAAAGAGGGTGAACATTTTAGAAGGGCATTTCAGGTTCATTGAAATTATTTTTAGTAAACCCTAGTTGATTTCAGGGGGGTGTTGGGGGTTCTGCCTTCCCCATTTCAAGTTTCTGATGAAAGTAAACATGATGCACACTCAAATGCATGGACTAGCTAGGGTGTACCATTCGGTTACCACCATGTTGCAGATGGTGGGTCCGCAAAGCATTGGGAGCGCGCCTGAGCTAGCGGTGGTCGCCGGATGGTCCCCAGAGTCGAAGGTGAGGTCAGCCTTGGGCGCCGTCCATCACGGGGGAGGTCCCTGCTGCATAGAGATGGCGCCCATTTGGTGTGAGAGCGGTGCCTACGAGCCGCCAAGGATGGCTGCAACAGCGAGGGGTGCTGGTGCTGCGAAGCACGCAATGAAGAGACCGCACAACTCTTCCCAGGAGGCCACCAAGGATCCTGGCAAGTTAAGCAGCCAGGCACGCGATACACCAGCTAGGGCCTTGGGAAATTAATTGGCCATGACCCTGTCATCTCCTTCGGCTTCCGGAACGGCGTCCTCGTACACCAGCAGGAAAGCTGTTGGATCCGCCGCGCCGTCGTAGCAAGGGAGCATATCCGGCTTGAACTTGTGTGGTCACTGCACCTGTCTTAAGGCGGGGTTGAAGGCCCGGAGGCCAATGGCGCCTCCTTGCTCGCCCGTCGATCCAGCCGGTGGGGTGGCACCTATCATGAGGGCCAAATAGAGAGATGAAGCGGGCAGAGGGGCGGAACAAGCGAAGACGCAGAGCTCCGGCGCACCCCTACCTGGCGTGCCAAATGTTGGATTATGGGTTCCGGCAAACCCTTGTGAGGTTCGAACTCTGGGGTGCTCACGAAGAACACTCTCTCCCCGACTCGCACGCTCGATGATTCCCCGACCATGCTCGACGAACCCAAAGAACAAGACACACGAGGGTTTATACTGGTTCGGGCCACCTTCGGTGTAATACCCTACTCCAGTGTGTGCTGGATTGCCTCGAGGTGAGGATGAACTAGTACAGTGGATGAACAGCCTAAGGAGGTGAGGTGTTCTTGGGCTCGATGAGCTGGTGAGCTGGTCAGGGTGGAATGAATCTGATCCCCCTCTATGGTGGTGGCTAGGTCCTATTTATAGTGGCTTTGGTCCTCTCCCCAAATGTTAGGCGGTAATGGATCCCACAATGTCCAAGTTTGAAGAGGGACAACTAGTACAAGCAACCCTGACAAAATGTGGTCTTCGCCTGCCAAAGGCTTTGGTGGTGATGCTGCTGTGGGCTCCGTGATGACCTTCGTCCTGCACCCATATGGAAACCTTTGCCAGATGCCTCGGGACCCCGCACCTGCGCTTGCGTACTTAGCACCAAAGAGGAAACCGGTACACTGCACCCGCTGGCGCCCACCTGGCTTCGGTCGTCATGGCTCATGTCACGCGGACCTCGTGAGGTTCCCCTTGCATAGATATCTCCGCTCCTCGGGACGAGCCTAGTGAGGCTGCCCCAAGGGAGGTCTTGGTGTCGTCACCCTCGCGAGGATCTTGGGTGGTTGCTATTGAAGATGGGTCGTACCAGGCCGTTGGTGGAGCCACGCTCGCGGGCTGCAGGCAGGCAATTCTGGGTACCCCCGGTCCGAGTATGCTGATAGGGTGGCTAATATTATCCATGCTAGATGTGTTATTCTCACGATGGGTATTTATTCACTTGCCATTGCACGAGAGTATGGAAAAGGTATTAGGGATGCCCAGTCCCGAAATGAAAAATGATTTACTTTATGTTGTCAAATAATAAATTCCTTGGAAAGTGTTGGTATGGGAGGCACCCGTGGATACAGTTAGCCATGGAAAGTTAAAGTATGGTGGAAAAAGGAATATAATTTATTTTCTATTTGGGAACGGCCTATGATATATCTAGCATGGAAAGTGTTGGGAACTCTAAGTTGTTTTCGTTGGTGGGAAGGGCACATCTCCCAAAATGTTTTTTGCTCTAAATTTTTCGCTTTGAGCTCTGCACCTCTACAAATCCCTACTTCCCTCAGCGAGGGGCCTTTCTTTTACTTCATGCAATTTTTATTTTTGAATTGGAGTCTCCATCTTCTCTTATAAAAGTACCAACTAGGAGGTACTATGGTCGTACTTGAGCATCGGGTGTAGTTAAATATGCGAGTGTGTTTCGTGAATGGATTAATGATTGAGCATGATTGGCTAGGGATAGCTTATTTCAGCATTGATATTTTGAAAGACATGGTTGCTTGTTGATATGCTTGACTATTTAAGTTATCATGTCAAAACTAGACTATTGCTTTGAACAATGTAAAAGTCTAGATGTCCATGCTATAAAGAAAAGAATATGATATGACATGTTAGGCAGCATTCCACATCAAAAATTATGTTTTTATCACTTACCTACTCTGGACGAGCAAGAGTTAAGCTTGGGGATGTTGGTATGTCCCCAACGTATTTATAATTTTTGATTGTTCCATGATATTATATTATCAATCTTGGATCTTTTATAATCATTTTATATCATTTTTTGTACTAACCTATTGACATAGTGCCAAGTGCGAGTTGCTGTTTTTTTGCATAATTTTTACATCACTGGATAGCAATACCAAACGGAGTCCAGATGCAACGAAACTTTACGGATATTTTTATGGACCAGACCTGGCGCGCCCAGGTGGCTTGTCCGACCTCGGGTGCCCCCTGAACCGCCTCTTTGCTCTATCAATACTCCAATATTCCAGAAACCCTAGGGAAGTCGCCAAAAATCAATTCCAGTCGCCGCAGAGTCCCGAACCACCAGATACAATGTAGACACCATCAGGGAGGGGTTCACCACCTCCATTCGTGCCTCTCCGATGATGCGTAAGTAGTTCTTTGTAGACCTTCGGGTCCGTAGTTAGTAGCTAGATGGCTTCCTCTCTCTCGTTTGACACTCAATACAATGGTTGTCGGTGTTCTGGGACTGCGGGTGCCCAGACTTGCCTGCCTGCGGCCCAATGCGTGGCTCCACCAATGGTGTGGTATGGCCCATCTTCGGTAGCAACCACCCAAGACCCTTGCGAGGGGGCTGAGCCTCATGAGGCAGACGACACCAAGACCTCCCTTGGGAGGATGCCTCCCGAGGAGCGGAGATATCTATGCAAGGGCCACCTCGCAAGGTCCGCCTGACGTGAGCCATGACAACCGAAGCCAGGAGTGTGCCAACGGGGGCAGTGTACCTATTTCCTCTTTGGTGCTAAGGAGGCAAGCGCAAGCGCGTGGTCCCGAGGCATCAGGCAATGATTTCCATATCGGTGCAACAAGACCAAGACCAGCAGGACGGAGGTCATCCGGAGCCCACAATAGCATCACGACCAGAGCCTTTGGCAAGCGAAGACCACCTTTTGTCAGGATAGCTTGTACTAGTTTCCCCCCTTCAAATTGGCCATTGTGGGATCCCTTCCCGCCTAACATTTTGGAAGAGGACCAAGGCCACTATAAATAGGACCTACCCACCACCATAGAGGGGATGGGATCAATTCCGCCCTGACCAAATAACCAGCTCATCGATCCCAAGAACACCTCACCTCCTGAGGCTGTTCATCCACTGTACTAATTCTTCCTCAGCCCCACGATGCAATCCACCACACACTAGAGTAGGGTATTACACCGCAAGGTGGCCCGAACCAGTATAATCCCTTTTGTCTCTTGTTCTTTGGATCCACCGAGCAAGTTCATGAAATCGTTGAGCGTGCTAGTGGGGGAGAGAGTGTTCTTCGTGCGCACCCCAGAGTTCGAACCTCACAAGGGTTTACCGGAACCCGTCATCTGACATTTGGCGCGTCAGGTAGGGGGCGCTGATGCCTTTCTTCCATCGATCGACGCACTACTGCTCCACCGCATCCATGGCTAACGCTCACCGGGCCCGCGCTGAGCGCCGGGCCGCCCTTCCCGCTCGCGTCGCCCAGACGATGCCCCTCGGCGGACCTCCCCGTCACTCTCCATCACCCGCTGCCAACGCCGCCACCGGCCCGACGGCGAATGAGAAGCAAGCTTCATCGCTGCACCCCTTTGTGTGGCTGGACGGATGCACCGCCACCCCGTCACTTACTTCGGTCGGCTTGTTGTTCCACGCTCGTCACGCACCCGTGGACGCGCAAACCTTGCTGCTCATGGCGCGGGAGCTCCTGCAATACCGCCCCGTCGACGACCTCTACAAGGACTGGCTAGACCGCATCACCGAGCTCGTCAGCACCGCTGGGGGCTTTCCTGCACCGTCCCTTTCGCTACCTCGTCCAGCTCCTGTAGCGGGCAACATAGACCATGGAGCACCTCCACATCAAGAGGTTGCCCTCGCACCAACACGCGTGTCCCTTCGGCGCACCGCACCACGTAGGGCGCCCGTGCGTGAAGAAGGAAGCAGCCGGGAAATCCCTCGGCTGCAAGAAGATGCTCCTGCACTCTCCGCACCAGCATGTCAAGACCGTGCGCAGCCTGCGGCGACGGCGTGTGGGTACCAAGACCAGGCTCCACCTCCATGACGGGCTCCAGTGACCACGGCGGGTTGCCGAGCCTTCACCCCCGAGCTGCGCAGCGTTGTCTGGCCCGGCATGTTCAAGCCCGACCTGCCTCCATGCTATGATGGCACCCCCGACCTTGTTGAATTCCTGCAGCTCTACGAGCTGAGCATCGAGGAGGCCAATCGCGACAAGAAAGTTATGGCGAACTAGTTTCCCATGGCTCTAAAAGACGGCGCGCGCTCGTGACTCTTGAACTTGCCCGTGGGATCGATCTCCTCCTAGGGAGAGATGCGGGAGTGCTTCGTCGCCAACTTCGAAGGCACTTGTGACTGCTCGCCTGCCGCCGGTGACCTGTGGCGCATCAAGCAACAGCCAGGGGAGACCCTGTAGAAGTACATCCAGTGTTTAACAGCGTTCGCCTCAAGATCCCCAAGGTGACGGACGAGGCCATCATCTCAGCATTTTCTGACGGCATCCGTGATGTCAAGATGAAGGAGGAGCTCGCCATGCACGAGGACCTGGGGACAGCTCTGGAGATGTTCCACATGGTGACCAAGTGCGCAAGAGCTGAGGAGGGACGCCTCTCCCTTCTCGAACTTCCAGCCGCCGACCCGGAAGACAAGAAGGCCAAGACCAAGGTCGTGAAGTGCAAGGGAGCTGCCGTGCTCGCGGTAGAGCTGAAGGTCAAGCGCGGCTGTGACCACCCGAGTCATCCAAGGCCAACCACCCGTTCTGGGCCATCCACAACGCGCACAGCCACAACACCAACGACTGTTAGGAGCTTAGGGCCATCCGCGACGGGTGCTTCAGTCGATGCCCCGAGCGCAACGAGCGAGGCTATGGCCGTGGAGGAGACTGAACTAGAGGACACAGGGACGACCGCGGCCCACGTCAAGAGTGGCGCTGGCGGCCTCGCGAGGATCACTAGCAAGACCAGCCTCGCGTGGGCGCCTGGAGAGACCCGCCTTGTGAGGACCGTCCGCAGGGCCACAATGGCCTCCCTCCGCTGCCGCCACCACCAAGGACGAACGACCACCATCACCAGGATGAAGGGGATGGAGGCTTCCATGAGCCTTGTGCCTTCACTTGCATCTTGGGAGGCGCTCAGGCCCCAGCCTCTCAGCGCATCTTCAAGCAGTTTGCTCGCTAGGTGAATGCAGCCCTCCCCTGGCTCGAGGCCACGTGCCCGCTCAAGTGGTCCAAGTACACCATAACCTTTAGCTCATCCGACCATCTCAAGTGCGTGGCAACTGCCGGCACCCTCCCGATGCCTTGCTCGCCCATCATCAGCAACGTCCTCGTCACCAAGACCCTCCATCGAAACGTTCGACCGCCTCCAAGTGCTGTATGATCTGCTGCAGCCAACCAAGCCCTTCTCAGGAGTGACCAACGGCTCCACCACCCCGATAGGGAGGACCGCATCCCTGTCACCTTCGGCAAGCACGACAACTACTGCACCGAGCTCATCGACCTCGACGTCGCCCACATCCGCCTACCGTACAACGCCATCCTTGGGTATCCAGCCCTGGCCATGTTTATGGCAGTGACTCATCACAGCTACAATGTCCTCAAGATGCCAGGAAGTTGCGGCGTCATCACGGTCGCCTGCGAGGAAAAGGACATGGTGTGATCTCTCGAGCGCGCTTACCAAGCTGCAGCAGTCGAAGACCCATATAACAAAGGCGCCGTCTACCCTCCTGAGGCTGTCCCCAAGAAGAAGAAGTAGTTGCGCAGCCAGGAGCTTCAGGAGAGCGGTGTCTCCAGCGGCACCATCTCAGGACCTGCGCCCACAGACAGGGCGCCTCCCTCTCTCGCATAGGAAGGTGCACCTGGCGCCCTCCTCAGGTTGGGCTTGGGGGCTCTTTTCTGGAGGGCCTCTGACCTAGCCAATGTCACGAGGGAGGCGCTCAGGCACCACGTGAAGGCATGCTTCACTGCACGGTTCCCTCATGAGGGCACAAGGCATGGAGTGCCTCGTGCTCAGGAGTTCATCACAAAGGTAACCAAGCAGCTTCAAGAGGCCAGAACCATGCGCGGCGATCGCCGCCCGCCACCTGGCGCAGCTTCTTGTCCTCACAAGGACGACGAACTATGCATCTGCAACAAGGCCGCATCCCAGGAGCGTTTCTGGCCCTCGCGCTTTGGTCGGTGCAAGGGTCCACCCCACAGCTATGTTCGCATGTCATTCGGCCTGCCGAACGTGTCTGTCACCTTCCAGCGTTGCCTGCTGAGTGTTCTAGCGGCTCGGGAGCCCCGACATCATGCGGTCCTAGCAGAAATGGCGATGGCTCTTCATGAGCCTCCCGAGGCTCTGGACCCATGCGGCTCGTGGGGAGCAAGTTCTTCAACATGCGTCTTCAGCTGCTTCAACATCCCTCCAGCAACGGTGTCAGGTCACTCTTTCTGATTCATTCAGTTGGGGGCGCACCTCGGGCAGCATTATCCCCATGTTGCACATGCTTGTCCATGCAATGTGTATCCCTTTTGCATCTCTAGCTTCCTCAGTTGGGGGCGCCCCTTGGGCTGTGATACGTCTCCAACGTATCTATAATTTTTGATTGCTCCATGCTATATTATCTCCTGTTTTGGATGTTTATGGGCTTTATTATACACTTTTATATTATTTTTGGGACTAACCTATTAACCGAGAGCCCAGTGCCAGTTTCTATTTTTTTTTACCTATTTTAGGGTTTCGAAGAAAAGGAAAATCAAACGGATTCCAATTGACCTGAAACATCACGGAACTCATTTTTGGAAGGAAAGCAACCCGGGATACTTGGAGTTTACGTCAAGGAAGCTTCAAGGAGGCCACGAGGTAGGGGGGCGCGCCCACCCCCTAGCGTGCCCTCCACCCTCGTGGGCCCCTCGTGTCCCCCCTGACGTACTTCTTCCACCTATATATCTCCATATACCCTAAAAACATCCGAGAGCACAATTGATCGGGAGTTCCGCCGCCAGAAGCCTCCATAGCCACCGAAAGCCAATCGAGACCCGTTCCGGCACCCTGCCGGAGGGGGCAATCCCTCTCCGGTGGCCATCTTCATCATCTCGGTGCTCTCAATGAAGAGGAGAGAGTAGTTATCCCTCGAGGCTGAGGGTATGTACCAGTAGCTATGTGTTTGATCTCTCTCTCTCTCTCTCTCTCTCTCGTGTTCTTGAGGTCATACGATCTTGATGTATCGCGAGCTGTGCTATTATATTTGGATCCTATGATGTTTCTTTCCCCCTCTACTCTCTTGTAATGGATTGAGTTTCCCCTTTGAAGTTATCTTATCGGATTGATTCTTCAAAGATTTGAGAACACTTGATGTATGTCTTTCCGTGCGTCTGTGTGGTGACAATGGGATATCACGTGATTCACTTGATGTATGTTTTGGTGATCAACCTGCGGGTTCCGCCCATGAACCTATGCATAGGGGTTGGCACACGTTTTCATCGTGATTCTCCGGTAGGAACTTTGGGGCACTATTTAAGGTTCTATGTGTTGGTTGTATAGATGAATCTGAGATTGTGTGATGCATATCGTATAATCATACCCACGAATACTTGAGGTGACATTGGAGTATCTAGGTGACATTAGGGTTTTGGTTGATTTGTGTCTTAAGGTGTTATGCTAGTATGAACTCTTGGGCTGTTTGTGACACTTATAGGAATAGCCCAACGGATTGATTGGAAAAAATAACTTTGAGGTGGTTTCATACCCTACCATAATCTCTTCGTTTGTTCTCCACTATTAGTGACTTTGGAGTGTCTCTTTGTTGCATGTTGAGGGATAGTTATGTGATCCAATTATGTTTTTATTGTTGAGGGAACTTGCACTAGGGAAAGTATGAACCCTAGGCCTTGTTTCAACACATTGCAATACCGTTTATGCTCACTTTTATCACTTGCTACCTTGCTGTTTTTATATTTTCAGATTACAAAACCTTTATCTACCATCCATATACCACTTGTATCACCATCTCTTCGCCGAACTAGTGCACCTATACAATTTACCATTGTATTGGGTGTGTTGGGGACACAAGAGACTCTTTGTTATTTGGTTGCAGGGTTGCTTGAGAGAGACCATCTTCATCCTAGGCCTCCTACGGATTGATAAACCCTAGGTCATCCACTTGAGGGAAATTTTCTACTGTCCTACAAACCTCTGCACTTCGAGGCCCAGCAACGTCTACAAGAAGAAGGTTGTGTAGTAGACATCATGCTCTTTTCTGGGGCTGTCGCCGGGGAGGTGAGTGCTTGAAGGTATATCTTTAGATCTTGCAATGAGTCTTTTAATTTCTGTTTTATCACTAGTTTAGTTTATAAAAGAAAACTATAAAAATATTGAATTGAGTTTGTCTCATACACTTCATCTTTTTAATATCTTTTGTGAGTATGATGCAAAGGATAATTGTGCTCAAGTGCAAGAAGAAGAAACCTATAAAATGTTTGGCACTAAATATTTGAATGATGAGCATGATTGCAATGTTGTTAGTATGAATTCCTTGAATATCCATGATGCTAATGATATGCAAAGCCACAAGCTTTGGGAAGCTATGTTTATGAAGATGATATTTTTTGTCCCCCAAGTTTTGATGAGCAAATTTATTATGCTGAAAGCATGCCTCCTATCCATGATGATTATTGTGATGACATGTATTCTTTAAAGAATAATGATAACCATGAAACTTGTCATCTTGATCTTAATTTTCAATCACATGATAGTTATTTTGTTGAGTTTGCTCCCACTATTATTCATGAGAAGAATTTTGCTTGTGTGGGGAGTAGTAAATTTTTTATGCTTGTATATCATGAAAAGAATGCTTTAGGGGCTGGTTATATTGTTGAATTCATTCATGATGCTACTTAAAATTATTATGAGGGAGGAATATATGCTTGTAGGAATTGCAATAATATCAAGTTTCCTCTCTATGTGCTTAAAATCTTGAAGTTATGCTGGTTTTGCCTTCCTATGCTAGTTGATTATTGTTCCAATAAATTGTTTGCTCACAAAATCCCTAGGCATAGGAAGTGGGTTATGCTCTCTTTATGTTTCAA
This sequence comes from Triticum monococcum, assembly GCA_034509565.1. Taxonomy (NCBI): domain Eukaryota; kingdom Viridiplantae; phylum Streptophyta; class Magnoliopsida; order Poales; family Poaceae; genus Triticum; species Triticum monococcum. The sequence continues at coordinate 293,215,049 of CM067842.1, forward strand.
TTCTTATCCTTTATGTGAGCATCATTGAAATCATCATGCCTAGCTAAGGGCGTTAAACGATGCCGCTTGTTGGGAGGCAACCCAACTTTATTTTTGTTCCTGTTTAGTAATAAATAATTAAACTAGTCTCTGTTTATATGTGGTTTTATGTGTTTAATCAGTGTTTGTGCCAAGAAGAATCTTTGGGAAGACTCGGGGAAAGTCTTTGCGATCATGCTGTAAAAAACAGAAACTTTAGCACTCACGAGAATTGCTGCCATTTTTATTTGGAGAGTGATATTTAGTTAATTCTTTTTGAAGATGATTAATAGATAAATTACTCAAGTCTAGAATTTATTTGAGAATTTTATGAGTTACATAAGTATACGTTTTATCCAGATTACTACAGACTGTTCTGTTTTTGACAGATTCTATTTTTCATGTGTTGTTTACTTATTTTTATGAATCTATGGCTAGTAAAATAGTTTATAAACCATAGAGAAGTTGGAATGCAGTCGGTTTAACACCAATATAAATAAATAATGAGTTCAATACAGTACCTTGAAGTGGTGATTTATTTTCTTTTACTAACGGAGCTTACGAGTTTTCTATTAAATTTTGTGTTGTGAAGTTTTCAAGTTTTTGGTAAAGATTCGATGGACTATGGAATAATGAGTGGCAAGAGCCTAAGATTGGGGATGCCCAGGGCACCCCAAGGTAATATTGAAGGACAACCAAGATCCTAAGCTTGGGGATGCCCCGGAAGGCATCCCCTCTTTCGTCTTCGTTCATCGGTAACTTTACTTGGAGCTATATTTTTATTCGCCACATGATATGTGTTTTGCTTGGAGCGTCATTTTATTTTCTTTTGTTTTGCTTGCTTTTTGAATAAAATACCAAGATCTCAAATTATTAAATGTTAGAGAGTCTTCACATAGTTGCATAATTATTCAAACTACTCATTGATCTTCACTTATATCTTTTGGAGTTGTTTGTTGCTGCTCTAGTGCTTCACTTATATCTTTTCAGAGCACGGTGGTGGTTTTATTTTTTAGAAATTGATGAAATCTCATGCTTCACTTATATTATTTTGTGAGTCTTAAATAGTATTGTAATTTGCTTAAATAATCCTAATATGCTAGGTATTCAAGATTAGTAAAAACTTTCTTATGAGTGTTTTGAATACTAAGAGAAGTTTGATGCTTGATGATTGTTTTGAGATATGGAGGTAATAATATCAAAGTTGTGCTAGTTGAGTAGTTGTGAAATTGAGAAATGCTTGTGTTGAAGTTTGCATGTCCCGTAGCTTGCACGTATGGTAAACGTTGTGTAACAAATTTGAAACATGAGGTGTTATTTGAGTGCCTTCCTTATGAGTGGCGGTCGGGGACGAGCGATGGTCTATTCCTACCAATCTATCCCCCTAGGAGCATGCATATAGTACCAAGGTTTTTGATGCCCAGTCCCGAAAGGAAAAATGATTTACTTTATGTTGTCAAATAATAAATTCCTTGGAAAGTGTTGGTATGGGAGGCACCCGTGGATACAGTTAGCCATGGAAAGTGAAAGTATGGTGGAAAAAGGAATATAATTTTTTTTCTATTTGGGAACTGCCTATGATATATCTAGCATGGAAAGTGTTGGAAACTCTAAGTTGTTTTCGTTGGTGGGAAGGGCACATCTCCCAAAATGTTTTTAGCTCTAGATTTTTCGCTTTGAGCTCTGGCACCTCTGCAAATCCCTAATTCCCTCTGCGAGGGGCCTTTCTTGTACTTCATGCAATTTTTATTTTTGAATTGGAGTCTCCATCTTCTCTTATAAAAGTACCAACTAGGAGGCAATATGATCGTACTTGAGCATCGGGTGTAGTTAAATATGTGAGTGTGTTTCATGATTGGATTAATGATTGAGCATGATGGGCTAGGGATAGCTTATTTTAGCATTGATATTTTGAAAGACATGGTTGCTTGTTGATATGCTCGAGTATTTAAGTTATCATGTCAAAACTAGACTATTGCTTTGAACAATATAAAAGTCTATGTCCATGCTATAAAGAAAAGAATATGATATGACATTTATGCATCATTCCACATCAAAAATTCTGTTTTTATCACTTACCTACTCGAGGACGAGCAGGAGTTAAACTTGGGGATGTTGGTACGTCTCCAACGTATCTATAATTTTTGATTGTTCCATGCTATTATATTATCAATATTGGATCTTTCATAATCATTTTATAGTCATTTTTGGTACTAACCTATTGACATAGTGCCAAGTGCGAGTTGCTGTATTTTTTGCATAATTTTTACATCGTTGGATATCAATACCAAATGGAGTCCAGATGCAACGAAACTTTACGGATATTTTTTATGGACCAGACCTGGCGTGCCCTCGTGGCTTGTGCCGACCTCGGGTGCCCCCTGAACCGCCTATTTGCTCTATAAATACTCCAATATTACAGAAACCCTAGGGGAGTCACCAAAAATCAATTCCAGCCGCTACAGAGTCCCGAACCACCAGATCCAATCTAGAAACCATTACGGAGGGGTTCACCACCTCCATTGGTGCCTCTCCGATGATGCTTAAGTAGTTCTTTGTAGACCTTCGGGTCCATAGTTAGTAGCTAGATGTCTCCCTCTCTCTCGTTTGACTCCCAATACAATGGTTGTCGGTGTTCTGGGACCGGGGGTGCCCAGACTTGCCTGCCTGCGGCCCAATGCGTGGCTCCACCAATGGTGTGGTATGGCCCATCTTCGGTAGCAACCACCCAAGACCCTTGCGAGGGGCCGAGCCTCGCGAGGCAGACGACACAAAGACCTCCCTTGGGAGGCTGCCTCCCGAGGAGCAGAGATATCTATGCAAGGGGCACCTCGCGAGGTCCGCCTGACGTGAGCCATGACGACCGAAGCCAGGAGGGCGCCAGCGGGGGGCAGTGTACCTATTTCCTCTTTGGTGCTAACGAGGTAAGCGCAAGCGCGGGGTCCCGAGGCATCAGGCAAAGGTTTCCATATCGGTGCAACAAGACCAAGACCAGCAGGATGGAAGTCATCGCGGAGCCCACAGTAGCATCACGACCAGAGCCTTTGGCAGGCGAAGACCACCTTTTGTCAGGATAGCTTGTACTAGTTTCCCCCCTTTAAACTTGGCCTTTGTGGGAGCCCTTCCCACCTAAAATTTGGGAAGAGGACCAAGGCCACTATAAATAGGACCTAGCCACCATCGGCCCGGCGGGGAATCATAAGCTGTAGGACCTTGAAGTAGATGTGTCTAGAGGGGGGTGATTAGACACTTCATGCCAAAGTTGCAATTTTTAAGCTTTTTCGGTTTGAGTGGAGTTTAAGCATAATTTCAACAATCACAATACATATCAAGCAAGTATGCAAAGTGTATATAGGCAGCGGAAAGTAAAGCATGCAACTTGCAAGAATGTAAAGGGAAGGGTTTGGAGAATTCAAACGCAATCAGAGACACGGATGTTTTTCCCGTGGTTCGGATAGGTGGTGCTATCCTACATCCACGTTGATGGAGACTTCAACCCATGAAGGGTAACGGTTGCGCGAGTCCACGGAGGGCTCCACCCACGAAGGGTCCACGAAGTAGCAACCTTGTCTATCCCACCATGGCCATCGCCCATGAAGGACTTGCCTCACTAGCGGTAGATCTTCACGAAGTAGGCGATCTCCTTGCCCTTACAAACTCCTTGGTTCAACTCCACAATCTTGTCGGAGGCTCCCAAGTGACACCTAGCCAATCTAGGAGACACCACTCTCCAAGAACTAACAAACGGTGTGTTGATGATGAACTCCTTGCTCTTGTGCTTCAAATGATAGTCTCCCCAACACTCAACTCTCTCTCATAGGATTTGGATCTGAAGGAAAGAAGATTTGAGTGGAAAGCAACTTGGGATGGCTAGAGATCAAGATTCATATAGTAGGAATGGAATATCTTGGCCTCAACACATGAGGAGCTAGTTCCCTCTCAAAAATAGGATGCTGGAAGTGTAGGCTTAGTCTGATTGCTCTCTCTTCGAATGAAGAGGAGGTGGAGGGGTATATATAGCCTCCACACAAAATCCAACCTTTACACACAATCTACCAATCTCGGTGGGACCGAGAATAATGCAATAGGTAACAGAGAGTTTGCAAGCCCATATCGGTGAGACCGAGATCCCATCGGTGAGACGGAATCGATTAGGGTTTCTGGCAGTGGCTATGACAAGTGAAACTCAGTGGCGCCGGATAGGAATAATCGGTAGGTCCGAGTTTGGCTTAGGGTTTAGGTCGTTTGTGGATATGGGAAAGTAGCTGAGGATTTTGGAGCATATCATTAAGCACTTGAGCAAGAGGCTCATTAAGCAACACCTCATCCCACCTTGATAGTATTGGCTTTTCCTATGGACTCAATGTGATCTTGGATCACTAAAATGTAAAATGAAGAGTCTTGAACTTCAAGCTTTAGCCAATCCTTTGTCCTTAGTATCTTGGAGACCTTCCCACAACCTTTAGTCCATGCCACTTCATTGTTGAACTTATCTGAAACATACTAGATGAAAACGTTAGTCCAACAAGAGATATGTTGTCATCAATTATCAAAACCACCTAGGGAGCACTTGTGCTTTCAATCTCCCCCTTTTTGGTAATTGATGGCAACATACATCAAAGCTTTAGATAAAGATATAAAGAACAACAAGTAAAGCTTTGGAAGGACATGTAACAACATAGGCTCCCCCACATGTATGCAATCATATGAATATAAAATATAGCAGCATGTGGGAGCATAATCATGATAGAGTAGGCAATGTGTTACATGTATCTTGGCCATATGCATCAGAGTAAAAGATTATCAAGGAAAATACCTTCATGCTCATGAGTCCTTCTTGCAAACAGTATGTACATAAGCAAGAACTCCTCATACTCATGATTTTGATGCATACACTTACCTTGTAGTTTTTGAGTTGGCTTAGATAGAATGAACCTGCACAAACAAGGTTAGATAACACAGGTACATCCACTAGCCAGGGCAAACAAAAGAAGCCACAAGAGTACCAAGACTGGGATGACATGTAGAGAATAAGTACTAGGTAATACATTGAATTTGACATGTCCCCAAGAGTAAAGATATGCAATGAATTTGACTGATTGCTTTCCCTTAGGTGTCTTGCTCCCCCTGAATCTTACATGGGATATTGGGAGAAGATAGGACACAGGAGATTATAGCTGACAGATACATATGAACATGTCTTTCCCCCTAAAAAGACATGTGACATCTCTCCTCTTGAACATCAAGCATCTGGAATCCTTGAGTATTTTCTCTCCCCCTGGAAGTCTCTTTCTCCCCCTTAAAACTTTCTTTCTTGTAGGTTTGGTCCTTGAGACTTTTTCTCTCCCTTGATGTGATCTCTCTCTCCTACAAGCTTTGATGTGATCTCTCTCTCCCACTTTGACATCAATTCACAATAAGGGCTTTCTAGAATCCATCATATAGGTTTGGTCCTTGAGACTCAGTACAAAGCAATGGATAAAATTGTGATGCTTGTAGAGGACAAGATTCATTGAGTGGAGCCAGATGAGAAGAAATGTAGAACGAGTGGCAAACTGTTTTTCTGATTGCAAAGTCGGTGGCACCGAGTGGCATATTTCAGTGGTACCGAAAAGATTCGGTTGGACCGAAAATTGCAAGTCGGTGAAACCGAGTTTACACAGAGAAAAACACTTGTCACCTCAGCTCACTAGACATGTAGGATCTCACAAAGATTTGCAATGAATTACCTGAAGGGTTTGCAAGGAATTAAATGTAGAAAATGCAGAACAAAAGCAAAGAGAAAAGAGAAGGAAAGTAAACATGCATGAGACAAATGCAATAACACAAAAAGGAACACAAGAGAACTTCATCTAGAGTTGGGCGGTGACACAGTCACCTATGTTAGAGTACATTGACTTAGGAGTCAAGTGAGAACACTTGATCATAGGTCATACTCATCGTTTAAGCTCAAAATGGGGTTACCATTTTTCGTTTAAGCATCTTGATGTATTCATATCTTGTTGAGTTGCTTTGACTTCATGTCTTGGAGTAAAGCTTCTCTAAGATGGAATAACATACCTTGGGTGGTGGTGTGGTTCTTGCTCATGTAGTTGAACTTGTGTGGGTGCTCAAGGTTGATGTAGCTCATCAAGAGTTGGGAGCACCACTTGGAGTGTGAGTTAACCTACCTACATGGATTAGTTCTTGCAAGGAAAAGCACTTGTGTATCCAAAAATGACATTCATGAAGCTCAACATAGGATTTGTCAAAGGATATGTTTGAATGATTTTGTGCGTCCTTGTCTTCAACCACCATCGTGTAGAGACTTGGTGATGTAGAGATTGCTCTAGATGTGAGTGAATCGCAATCTCATGGAATTACGTTCAATCAAGCACCTACATGGGTTAGACAACATGCAAGGTACAAATATATCCAAGACATAAGATAGTCATCATAAGAGATATATCATGGATTAGTCATAAGCTCATGTCTTGCTTGTATCCAATGGAGTTCCTACTCCAAGTTCGAAGCATCAATGATGTTCAATTCTCCTCTCAACCTGCAAAACACTTTCTCATCAAGTGGTTTAGTGAATATATCCGCTAATTGCTTATCGGTGCGAACATGCTTAAGATCAATGTCACCCTTAGCAACATGATCTCGAATGAAATGATGACGAACTTCAATGTGCTTAGTTCGAGAATGTTGTACAGGATTATGACCAATTTTAATCGCACTTTCATTGTCACAAAGCAATGGAACATGTTTCACATAGATCCCATAATCTTTAAGAGTTTGGGTCATCCAAAGTAATTGAGCACAACATGAACCAGCGGCAATGTATTCCGCTTCGGCGGTGGATAAGGATACGGAGTTTTGTTTCTTGGAAGACCAAGACACAAGAGATCTACCCAAAAATTGACAAGTACCTGAAGTTGACTTTCTATCAACCTTGTCTCCGGCATAATCCGAGTCGGAATAGCCAACAAGATCAAAACAAGACCTCTTAGGATACCAGATGCCAAAATTTGGTGTATGAATTAAGTATCTAACTATCCTTTTCACGGCCTTAAGATGACATTCTTTAGGGGCAGCTTGATATCTTGCACACATGCACACACTTAGCATAATGTCGGGACGTGAAGCACATAGGTATAACAATGAACCAATCATAGAGCGATAAACCTTTTGATCAACCGGTTCACCATCTTTGGTCAAATCATTATGTCCACTAGTAGGCATGGGTGTAGACATACCTTTGCATTCTTGCATATTGAACTTCTTGAATAAGTCCTTGGTGTACTTCGTTTGAGAGACAAATGTACCTTCCTTAGTTTGCTTGATTTGCAAACCAAGAAAGAATTTGAGTTCACTCATCATAGACATCTCAAACTTCTCTAACATTAGCTTTCCAAACTTTTCACTAAAGAAAGGGTTAGTTGAACCAAATATGATATCATCAACATAAATTTGGCCAACAAATAGTTCTCCATTAACCCTTTTAGTAAAAAGAGTAGAATCAATTTTACCAATTTCAAAACCGCTTGCAATAAGGAATTTGGTCAAGCATTTATACCATGCTCTAGGAGCTTGTTTAAGACCATAAAGAGCTTTGTGAAGTTTGTAAACATGATTAGGTTTCTTAGAATTGACAAAGCCGGGAGATTTTTTCGACATAAACTTCCTCCTCTACTTCACCATTTAGAAAAGCACTTTTAATGTCCATTTGGTACAAGGTGATGTTATGGTGATTAGCATAGGCAAGTAAGATGCAAATGGACTCAAGTCTAGCAACAGGAGCATATGTCTCACCATAGTCCATACCTTCGAATTGTGTGTACCCTTGGGCGACGAGACGTGCTTTGTTGCGAACAACTTGTCCATCTTCATCTTGCTTGTTGCGAAACACCCATTTGGTACCAATGATGTTGTGGTTGTCGTCGGGCTTCTCAACCAATGTCCAAACTTGGTTTCTCTCAAAGTTGTGTAGCTCTTCATGCATTGCGTTTATCCAATCCGGATCTTCCAATGCTTCTTCAACCTTCATAGGTTCAATGCTAGAGATGAATGAATAGTTTTCACAAAAGTTAGCTAAACGAGTTTTTGAGCGAGTGATTCTCCCGGTTTGTATATCATTGAAGATTTGCTCGACGGGATGATCTTTGGCGATTCTTGCTCCAACTCATGAGAGCTTTTTCTTGGGTCTTTGTTGAACATTTTCTTCATCTTGTTCTTCTTCTTGGCCTTCTTCATTGTTGACGTTGTCATTGTCTTGTCGTGGTGGAGAAGGAGGTTGTTGATGTTCGTCTTGATGCATTTCCTTGTCTTCTTCATCTTGGTGTGTCCCACTTGTGGATGCTTCCATATCAATTCTTGGTTCACCTTGTTGTGAAGTAGAAGCCTCCACTTGGACGGATGAAGTACTCTCCTTCACCTCCGTTGGACGAACTTTGCCTAGGGACAAGTCTTGGATTGCCTCTGAAGGGTCTTTGTCTCCCACATCAATTGGCAATTGCTCTACTTGCGAGCCATTAGATTCATCAAACTTCACATCTACTGTCTCTTCAACCTTCCGGGTGAAATTGTTGTAGACACGGTAAGTGTGAGAGTTTGAGCCATAACCAAGTAGGAAACCTTCATGAGATTTAGGAGAAAACTTTGAACGACGATGCTTATCAAGAATGTAGCACTTTGAGCCGAATACTCGAAAGTATCCAACTTGGGGTTTGTTACCGGTCAGGAGCTCGTATGCCGTCTTGCCGAGTAGCTTGTGAAGATACAAGCGATTTGTTGCGTGACAAGCTCTCTCAACTGCTTCTGCCCAAAAGTGCTTAGGCGTCTTGTATTCATCAAGCATTGTTCTTGCCATTTTGATGAGCGTCCGGTTCTTCCTCTCAACAACTCCATTTTGTTGAGGTGTGTACGTAGCCGAGAACTCGTGTGAAATCCCTTCTTCGTCAAGAAAGGTGTCCACATTTGCGTTCTTGAACTCCGTTCCGTTGTCACTCCGAACCTTCTTGATCTTCACGTCAAACTGATTTTGGGCCTTCCTAGCAAAGTTTTTGAAGATTTTCTGAACCTGCGACTTGTCATTAAGAAATAACACCCACGTAAATCTTGAAAAATCATCAACTATAACTAGACCAAAAGAATTTCCACCGAGACTCTTGTAGGCGTTGGGACCAAAAAGATCCATATGAAGTAGCTCGAGTGGCCTCCTTGTAGTCATGATGTTCTTCACGGGATGCCTTCCTCCGACCTGTTTACCTACTTGACAAGCACTGCAAAGTCTATCCTTATCAAATATGACATCGTTAACTCCAAGAATATGATTTCCTTTAATAAGCTTGTCAAGGTTTCTCATGCCAACGTGACCTAGTCGTCTATGCCACAACCAAACTTTTGAAGATTTAGCAATAAAGCAAGTTTTAGGTTGTGCCTTTTTAGAGAAATCGACAATGTATAGATCACCTCTACGCATACCGGTAAAGACCATTTTATGATTGTCTCGATGAAAGACTTGGCAATCTATCTCAGTAAATAGGACATTCAAACCGAAATCAGCAAGTCTAGATACTGAAATTAAGTTGTAGCCGAGTGATTCAATGAGCATGACATTTTGAATGGAACTATCATGTGAGATGGCCACCTTACCAAGGCCAACCACTTTACCCTTTGAATTATCACCAAAGGTGACATATTTTCGAGGGCCGTCATTTTCAGCAAGCTCACGGAACATCTCTTCATCTCCGGTCATATGATCAGTACATCCACTATCAAGAACCCATTCCTTTCCTCCTGATTCATATCCCCGAAGATTTGCAGTAAGACCAAAGTGTCTCATTGCATCATCAAGATTGAAGTCACTATCATCATCATCATCATATCCATGCTCACCATGATCGTGTGACTCATCATTTCCTAGAGAGGGTAATTCATTAGATAAATGATCATCAAAATGGTCACTTTTATGAATTCTTATAGCTTCGAATATAATATCACTAATGATTCCAACATCTCCTTTAGCTCGCTTGAGATTGGCAAGCTCAAGTAGACAATCACCAAAGCTAGGATCACTAGAGTTCATCTTACTCAAGGCAATAGATTTATGGAGAATTTTATCCAAATTTTTCAAGGAATGGTCGGGAAATCGTTCCTCAAGAAATTTCCATATAGTATAGGCACAATTAAGAGTAGGCAAACTAGCAATCAAGTTTTTGGGCAATCCTCAAATGATGAGGTCAATAGTTCTAAGATTGCGAATCATGTCAATATCTTCATCTAGGGTAGGATGCAAAGGATCAATGTGAGGTGCACAAGGGCCAGCAATATACTTGTTCAAATGATATTGGTTGAAGATTACAAGCATCTCATTTTTCCACTCATGAAAATACTCTCCATCAAGAATAGGTACTCTATGTCTAAGACTCCCTAAAGTAGACACATCCATCTTCCTCCAATGGTGATTAAACCAGGGCAATGGAGACCAAAGCTCTGATACCACTTGTAGGACCTTGAAGTATATGTGTCTAGAGGGGGGTGATTAGACACTTCATGCCAAAGTTGCAATTTTTAAGCTTTTTCGGTTTGAGTGGAGTTTAAGCATAATTTCAACAATCACAATACATATCAAGCAAGTATGCAAAGTGTATATAGGCAGCGGAAAGTAAATCATGCAACTTGCAAGAATGTAAAAGGAAGGGTTTGGAGAATTCAAACGCAATCGGAGACACGGATGTTTTTCCCATGGTTCGGATAGGTGGTGCTATCCTACATCCACGTTGATGGAGACTTCAACCCACGAAGGGTAACGGTTGTGCGAGTCCATGGAGGGCTCCACCCACGACGGGTCCACGAAGTAGCAACCTTGTCTATCCCACCATGGCCATCGCCCACGAAGGACTTGCCTCACTAGCGGTAGATCTTCACGAAGTAGGCAATCTCCTTGCCCTTACAAACTCCTTGGTTCAACTCCACAATCTTGTTGGAGGCTCCCAAGTGACACCTAGCCAATCTAGGAGACACCACTCTCCAAGAAGTAACAAACGGTGTGTTGATGATGAACTCCTTGCTCTTGTGCTTCAAATGATAGTCTCCCCAACACTCAACTCTCTCTCATAGGATTTGGATCTGATGGAAAGAAGATTTGAGTGGAAAGCAACTTGGGAAGGCTAGAGATCAAGATTCATATAGTAGGAATGGAATATCTTGGCCTCAACACATGAGTAGGTAGTTCTCTCTTAGAAATAGGATGCTGGCAGTGTAGGCTTAGTTTGATGGCTCTCTCTTTGAATGAAGAGGAGGTGGAGGGGTATATATAGCCTCCACACAAAATCCAACCGTTACACACAATCTACCAATCTTGGTGGGACCTAATAAATAAACTCGGTCAGACCAAAAAGGTAAACCAAGTGACCGTTAGAGATTTCGGTGGGACCGACTGAATCAACTCGATGTGACCGATGTGCTAGGGTTAGGGTAAATCCAAAACTCGGTTTGACTGATTACTCAAACTCGGTGGGACCGATTTGGGTATTAAGCTTGGGATGTTGGTACGTCTCCAACGTATCTATAATTTTTGATTGTTCCATGCTATTATATTATCAATCTTGGGTCTTTCATAATCATTTTATAGTCATTTTTGGTGCTAACCTATTGACATAGTGCCAAGTGCGAGTTGCTGTATTTTTTGCATAATTTTTACATCATTGGATATCAATACCAAATGGAGTCCAGATGCAATGTAACTTTACGGATATTTTTTATGGACCAGACCTGGTGTGCCCTCGTGGCTTGTGCTGACCTCGGGTGCCCCCTGAACCGCCTATTTGCTCTATAAATACTCCAATATTCCAGAAACCCTAGGGGAGTCGCCAAAAATCAATTCCAGCCGCTACAGAGTCCCGAACCACCAGATCCAATCTAGAAACCATTACAGAGGGGTTCACCACCTCCATTGGTGCCTCTCCGATGATGCTTAAGTAGTTCTTTGTAGACATTTGGGTCCGTCGTTAGTAGCTAGATGGCTTCCTCTCTCTCGTTTGACTCCCAATACAATGGTTGTCGGTGTTCTGGGACCGGGGGTGCCCAGACTTTCCTGCCTGCGGCCCAATGCGTGGCTCCACCAATGGTGTGGTACGGCCCATCTTCGATAGCAACCACCCAAGACCCTTGCGAGGGGCCGAGCCTCGCGAGGCAGATGACACCAAGACCTCCCTTGGGAGGCTGCCTCCCGAGGAGCAGAGATATCTATGCAAGGGGCACCTCGCGAGGTCCGCCTGACGTGAGCCATGACGACCGAAGCCAGGAGGGCACCAGCGGGGGCAGTGTACCTATTTGCTCTTTGGTGCTAAGGAGGTAAGCGCAAGCGCGGGGTCCCGAGACATCAGGCAAAGGTTTCCATATCGGTGCAACAAGACCAAGACCAGCAGGACGGAGGTCATCGCGGAGCCCACAGTAGCATCACGACCAGAGCCTTTGGCACGCGAAGACCACCTTTTGTCAGGATAGCTTGTACTAGTTTCCCCCCTTTAAACTTGGCCTTTGTGGGAGCCCTTCCCGCCTAAAATTTGGGAAGAGGACCAAGGCCACTATAAATAGGACCTAGCCACCACCATAGAGGGGATGGGATCAATTCCGCCCTGACCAAATAACCAGCTCATCGATCCCAAGAACACCTCACCTCCTGAGGCTGTTCATCCACTGTACTAGTTCATCCTCGGCCCCACGAGACAATAAACCACACACTAGAGTAGGGTATTACACTGCAAGGTGGCCCGAACTGGTATAATCCCTTGTGTCTCTTGTTCTTTGGGTCCGTCGAGCAAGTTCGTGGAATCGCTGAGCGTGCTAGTCGGGAAGAGAGTGTTCTTTGTGCGCACCCCAGAGTTTGAACCTCACAAGGGTTTGCCGGAACACGTCATCCGACATTTGGCGCATCAGGTAGGGGGCGCTGATCCCTTCCTTCCATAGATCGATGCACTACTGCTCCACCGCATCCATGGCTCACGCTCGCCGGGCCCGCGCTGAGCCGCCCTTGCCGCTCGCGTCGCCCAGACGACGCCCCTCGACGGACCTCCCCGTCACTCCCCATCACCCGCTGCCAACGCCGCCACCGGCCCGGCGGGGAATGATAAGCTGTAGGACCTTGAAGTAGATGTGTCTAGAGGGGGGTGATTAGACACTTCATGCCAAAGTTGCAATTTTTTAGCTTTTTTGGTTTGAGTGGAGTTCAAGCATAATTTCAACAATCACAATACATATCAAGCAAGTATGCAAAGTGTATATAGGCAGCGGAAAGTAAAGCATGCAACTTGCAAGAATGTAAAGGGAAGGGTTTGTAGAATTCAAACGCAATCGGAGACACGGATGTTTTTCCCGTGGTTCGGATAGGTGGTGCTATCCTACATCCACGTTGATGGAGACTTCAACCCACGAAGGGTAACGGTTGCGCGAGTCCACGGAGGGCTCCACCCACGAAGGGTCCACGAAGTAGCAACCTTGTCTATCCCACCATGGCCATCGCCCACGAAGGACTTGCCTCACTAGCGTTAGATCTTCACGAAGTAGGCGATCTCCTTGCCCTTACAAACTCCTTGGTTCAACTCCACAATCTTGTCGGAGGCTCCCAAGTGACACCTAGCCAATCTAGGAGACATCACTCTCCAAGAAGTAACAAATGGTGTGTTGATGATGAACTCCTTGCTCTTGTGCTTCAAATGATAGTCTCCCCAACACTCAACTCTCTCTCATAGGATTTGGATCTGATGGAAAGAAGATTTGAGTGCAAAGCAACTTGGGAAGGCTAGAGATCAAGATTCATATAGTAGGAATGGAATATCTTGGCCTCAACACATGAGTAGGTAGTTCTCTCTCAGAAATAGGATGCTGGAAGTGTAGGCTTAGTCTGATGGCTCTCTCTTCGAATGAAGAGGAGGTGGAGGGGTATATATAACCTCCACACAAAATCCAACCGTTACACACAATCTACCAATCTCGCTGGGGCCGAATAAATAAACTCGGTCAGACCGAAAAGGTAAACCTAGTGACCGTTAGAGATTTCGGTGGGACCAACTGAATCAACTCGGTGTGACCGATGTGCTAGGGTTAGGGTAAATCCAAAATTCGGTTTGACCGATTACTCAAACTCGATGGGACCGATTTGGGTAATAAGAGAAATAGAGAGCTGGCCAAGCAAACTCGGTGGGACCGATTGCATATCTCGGTGGGACTGAGAATAATGCAATAGGTAACAGAGAGTTTGCAAGCCCATCTCGGTGAGACCGAGATCCCATCGGTGAGACCGAATCGATTAGGGTTTATGGCAGTGGCTATGACAAGTGAAACTCGGTGGTGCCGGATAGGAATAATCGGTAGGTCCGAGTTTGGCTTAGGGTTTAGGTCATTTGTGGATATGGGAAAGTAGCTGAGGATTTTGGAGCATAGCATTAAGCACTTGAGCAAGAGGCTCATTAAGCAACACCTCATCCCTCCTTGATAGTATTGGCTTTTCCTATGGACTCAATGTGATCTTGGATCACTAAAATGTAAAATGAAGAGTCTTGAACTTCAAGCTTTAGCCAATCCTTTGTCCTTAGTATCTTGGAGACCTTCCCACAACCTTTAGTCCATGCCACTCCACTGTTGAACTTATCTGAAACATACTAGATGAAAACGTTAGTCCAACAAGAGATATGATGTCATCAATTATCAAAACCACCTAGGGAGCACTTGTGCTTTCAATCTCCCCCTTTTTGGTAATTGATGGCAACATACATCAAAGCTTTAGATAAAGATATAAAGAACAGCAAGTAAAGCTTTGGAAGGACATGTAACAACATAGGCTCCCCCACATGTATGCAATCATATGAATATAAAATATAGCAGCATGTGAGAGCATAATCATGATAGAGTAGGCAATGTGTTACATGTATCTTGGCCATATGCATCAGAGTAAAAGATTATCAAGGAAAATACTTCATGCTCATGAGTCCTTCTTGCAAACAGTATGTACATAAGCAAGAACTCCTCATACTCATGATTTTGATGCATACACTTACCTTGTAGTTTTTGAGTTGGCTTAGATAGAATGAACCTGCACAAACAAGGTTAGATAACACAGGTACATCCACTAGCCAGGGCAAACAAAACAAGCCACGAGAGTACCAAGACTGGGATGACATGTAGAGAATAAGTACTAGGTACTACATTGAATTCGACATGTCCCCAAGAGTAAAGATATGCAATGAATTTGACTGATTGCTTTCCCTTAGGTGTCTTGCTCCCCCTGAATCTTACATGGGATATTGGGAGAAGATAGGAAACAGAAGATTAGAGCTGACAGATACATATGAACATGTCTTTCCCCATAAAAAGACATGTGACATCTCTCCTCTTGAACATCAAGCATCTGGAATCCTTGAGTATTTTCTCTCCCCCTGGAAGACTCTTTCTCCCCCTTAATACTTTCTCTCTTGTGGGTTTGGTCCTTGAGACTTTTTCTCTCCCTTGATGTGATCTCTCTCTCCTACAAGCTTTGATGTGATCTCTCTCTCCCACTTTGACATCAATTTACAAGAAGGGCTTTCTGGAATCCGTCATATAGGTTTGGTCCTTGAGACTCAGTACAAAGCAATGGATAAAATTGTGATGCTTGTAGAGGACAAGATTCATTGAGTGGAGCTGGATGAGAAGAAATGTAGAACGAGTGGCAAACTGTTTTTCTGATTGCAAAGTCGGTGGCACCGAGTGGCATATTTCGGTGGTACCGAAAAGATTCGGTTGTACCGAAAATTGCAAGTCGGTGAAACCAAGTTTACACAGAGAAAAACACTTGTCACCTCAGCTCACTAGACATGTAGGATCTCACAAAGATTTGCAATGAATTACCTGAAGGGTTTGCAAGGAATTAAATGTAGAAAATGCAGAACAAAAGCAAAGAGAAAAGAGAAGGAAAGTAAATATGCATGAGACAAATGCAATAACACAAAAAGGAACACAAGAGAACTTCATCTAGAGTTGGGCGGTGACACAGTCACCTATGTTAGAGTACATTGACTTAGGAGTCAAGTGAGAACACTTGATCATAGGTCATACTCATCGTTTAAGCTCAAAATGGGGTTACCATTTTTCGTTTAAGCATCTTGATGTATTCATATCTTGTTGAGTTGCTTTGACTTCATGTCTTGGAGTAAAGCTTCTCTAAGATGGAATAACATACCTTGGGTGGTGGTGTGGTTCTTGCTCATGTAGTTGAACTTGTGTGGGTGCTCAAGGTTGATGTAGCTCATCAAGAGTTGGGAGCACCACTTGGAGTGTGAGTTCACCTACCTACATGGATTAGTTCTTGCAAGGAAAAGCACTTGTGTATCCAAAAATGACATTCATGAAGCTCAACATAGGATTTGTCAAAGGATATGTTTGAATGATTTTGTGCGTCCTTGTCTTCAACCACCATCGTGTAGAGACTTGGTGATGTAGAGATTGCTCTAGATGTGATTGAGTCGCAATCTCATGGAATTAGGTTCAATCAAGCACCTACATGGGTTAGACAACATGCAAGGTACAAATATATCCAAAACATAAGATAGTCATCATAAGAGATATATCATGGATTAGTCATAAGCTCATGTCTTGCATGTATCCAATGGAGTTCCTACTCCAAGTTCAAAGCATCAATGATGTTCAATTCTCCTCTCAACCTGCAAAACACTTTCTCATCAAGTGGTTTAGTGAATATATCCGCTAATTGCTTATCGGTGCGAACATGCTTAAGATCAATGTCACCCTTAGCAACATGATCTCGAATGAAATGATGACGAACTTCAATGTGCTTAGTTCGAGAATGTTGTACAGGATTATGACCAATTTTAATCGCACTTTCATTGTCACAAAGCAATGGAACATGTTTCACATAGATCCCATAATCTTTAAGAGTTTAGGTCATCCAAAGTAATTGAGCACAACATGAACCAGCGGCAATGTATTCCGCTTCGGCGGTGGATAAGGATACGGAGTTTTGTTTCTTAGAAGACCAAGACACAAGAGATCTACCCAGAAATTGACAAGTACCCGAAGTTGACTTTCTATCAACCTTGTCTCCGGCATAATCCGAGTCCGAATAGCCAACAAGATCAAAAGAAGACCTCTTAGGATACTAGATGCCAAAATTTGGTGTATGAATTAAGTATCTAACTATCCTTTTCACGGCCTTAAGATGACATTCTTTAGGGGCAGCTTGATATCTTGCACACATGCACACACTTAGCATAATGTCGGGACGTGAAGCACATAGGTATAACAATGAACCAATCATAGAGCGATAAACCTTTTGATCAACCGGTTCACCAACTTTGGTCAAATCATTATGTCCACTAGTAGGCATGGGTGTAGACATACCTTTGCATTCTTGCATATTGAACTTCTTGAATAAGTCCTTGGTGTACTTCGTTTGAGAGACAAATGTACCTTCCTTAGTTTGCTTGATTTGCAAACCAAGAAAGAATTTGAGTTCACTCATCATAGACATCTCAAACTTCTCTGACATTAGCTTTCCAAACTTTTCACTAAAGAAAGGGTTAGTTGAACCAAATATGATATCATCAACATAAATTTGGCCTACAAATAGTTCTCCATTAACCCTTTTAGTAAAAAGAGTAGAATCAATTTTACCAATTTCAAAACCGCTTGCAATAAGGAATTTGGTCAAGCATTTATACCATGCTCTAGGAGCTTGTTTAAGACCATAAAGAGCTTTGTGAAGTTTGTAAACATGATTAGGTTTCTTAGAATTGACAAAGCCGGGAGATTTTTTTGACATAAACTTCCTCCTCTACTTCACCATTTAGAAAAGCACTTTTAATGTCCATTTGGTACAAGGTGATGTTATGGTGATTAGCATAGGCAAGTAAGATGCGAATGGACTCAAGTCTAGCAACAGGAGCATATGTCTCACCATAGTCCATACCTTCGAATTGTGTGTACCCTTGGGCGACGAGACGTGCTTTGTTGCGAACCACTTGTCCATCTTCATCTTGCTTGTTGCGAAACATCCATTTGGTACCAATGATGTCGTGGTTGTCGTCGGGCTTCTCAACCAATGTCCAAACTTGGTTTCTCTCAAAGTTGTGTAGCTCTTCATGCATGGCGTTTATCCAATCCGGATCTTCCAATGCTTCTTCAACCTTCATAGGTTCAATGCTAGAGATGAATGAATAGTTTTCACAAAAGTTACCTAAACGAGTTTTTGAGCGAGCGATTCTCCCGGTTTGTATATCATTGAAGATTTGCTCGACGGGATGATCTTTGGCAATTCTTGCTCCAACTCATGAGAACTTTTGCTTGGGTCTTTGTTGAACATTTTCTTCATCTTGTTCTTCTTCTTGGCCTTCTTCATTGTTGACGTTGTCATTGTCTTGTCGTGGTGGAGAAGGAGGTTGTTGATGTTCGTCTTGATGCATTTCCTTGTCTTCTTCATCTTGGCGTGTCCCACTTGTGGATGCTTCCATATCAATTCTTGGTTCACCTTGTTGTGAAGTAGAAGCCTCCACTTGGACGGATGAAGTACTCTCCTTCACCTCCGTTGGACGAACTTTGCCTAGGGACAAGTCTTGGATTGCTTCTGAAGGGTCTTTGTCTCCTACATCAATTGGAAATTGCTCTACTTGCGAGCCATTAGATTCATCAAACTTCACATCTACCGTCTCTTCAACCTTTCGGGTGAAATTGTTGTAGACACGGTAAGTGTGAGAGTTTGAGCCATAACCAAGTAGGAAACCTTCATGAGATTTAGGAGCAAACTTTGAACGATGATGCTTATCAAGAATGTAGCACTTTGAGCCGAATACTCGAAAGTATCCAACTTGGGGTTTGTTACCGGTGAGGAGCTTGTATG
The DNA here is from genome assembly GCA_034509565.1 of Triticum monococcum. Taxonomy (NCBI): domain Eukaryota; kingdom Viridiplantae; phylum Streptophyta; class Magnoliopsida; order Poales; family Poaceae; genus Triticum; species Triticum monococcum. Next base: position 293,233,941 of record CM067842.1, read on the forward strand.
CCGTCTTACCGAGTAGCTTGTGAAGATACAAGCGATTTGTTGCGTGACAAGCTGTCTCAACCGCTTCTGCCCAAAAGTGCTTAGGCGTCTTGTATTCATCAAGCATTGTTCTTGCCATTTCGATGAGCGTCCGGTTCTTCCTCTCAACAACTCCATTTTGTTGAGGTGTGTACGTAGCCGAGAACTCGTGTGAAATCCCTTCTTCGTCAAGAAAGGTGTCCACATTTGCGTTCTTGAACTCCGTTCCGTTGTCACTCCGAACCTTCTTGATCTTCACGTCAAACTGATTTTGGGCCTTCCTAGCAAAGTTTTTGAAGATTTTCTGAACCTGCGACTTTTCATTAAGAAATAACACCCACGTAAATCTTGAAAAATCATCAACTATAACTAGACCAAAAGAATTTCCACCGAGACTCTTGTAGGCGTTGGGACCAAAAAGATCCATATGAAGTAGCTCGAGTGGCCTCCTTGTAGTCATGATGTTCTTCACGGGATGCCTTCCTCCGACCTGTTTACCTACTTGACAAGCACTGCAAAGTCTATCCTTATCAAATATGACATCGTTAACTCCAAGAATATGATTTCCTTTAATAAGCTTGTCAAGGTTTCTCATGCCAACGTGACCTAGTCGTCTATGCCACAACCAAACTTTTGAAGATTTAGCAATAAAGCAAGTTTTAGGTTGTGCCTTTTTAGAGAAATCGACAATGTATAGATCACCTCTACGCATACCGGTAAAGACCATTTTATGATTGTCTCGATGAAAGACTTGGCAATCTATCTCAGTAAATAGGACATTCAAACCGAAATCAGCAAGTCTAGATACTGAAATTAAGTTGTAGCCGAGTGATTCAATGAGCATGACATTTTGAATGGAACTATCATGTGAGATGGCCACCTTACCAAGGCCAACCACTTTACCCTTTGAATTATCACCAAAGGTGACATATTTTCGAGGGCCGTCATTTTCAGCAAGCTCACGGAACATCTCTTCATCTCCGGTCATATGATCAGTACATCCACTATCAAGAACCCATTCCTTTCCTCCTGATTCATATCCCCGAAGATTTGCAGTAAGACCAAAGTGTCTCATTGCATCATCAAGATTGAAGTCACTATCATCATCATCATATCCATGCTCACCATGATCGTGTGACTCATCATTTCCTAGAGAGGGTAATTCATTAGATAAAAGATCATCAAAATGGTCACTTTTATGAATTCTTATAGCTTCGAATATAATATCACTAATGATTCCAACATCTCCTTTAGCTCGCTTGAGATTGGAAAGCTCAAGTAGACAATCACCAAAGCTAGGATCACTAGAGTTCATCTTACTCAAGGCAATAGATTTATGGAGAATTTTATCCAAATTTTTCAAGGAATGGTCGGGAAATCGTTCCTCAAGAAATTTCCATATAGTATAGGCACAATTAAGAGTAGGCAAACTAGCAATGAAGTTTTTGGGCAATCCTCTAATGATGAGCTCAATAGTTCTAAGATTGCGAATCATGTCAATATCTTCATCTAGGGTAGGATGCAAAGGATTAATGTGTGGTGCACAAGGTCCAGCAATATACTTGTTCAAATGATATTGGTTGAAGATTACAAGCATCTCATTTTTCCACTCATGAAAATACTCTCCATCAAGAATAGGTACTCTATGTCTAAGACTCCCTATAGTAGACACATCCATCTTCCTCCAATGGTGATTAAACCAAGGCAATGGAGACCAAAGCTCTGATACCACTTGTAGGACCTTGAAGTATATGTGTCTAGAGGGGGGTGATTAGACACTTCATGCCAAAGTTGCAATTTTTAAGATTTTTCGGTTTGAGTGGAGTTTAAGCGTAATTTCAACAATCACAATACATATCAAGAAAGTATGCAAAGTGTATATAGGCAGCGGAAAGTAAAGCATGCAACTTGCAAGAATGTAAAGGGAAGGGTTTGGAGAATTCAAACGCAATCAGAGACACGGATGTTTTTCCTATGGTTCGGATAGGTGGTGCTATCCTACATCCACGTTGATGGAGACTTCAACCCATGAAGGGTAACGGTTGCGCGAGTCCATAGAGGGCTCCACCCACGAAGGGTCCACGAAGTACCAACCTTGTCTATCCCACCATGGCCATCGCCCACGAAGGAATTGCCTCACTAGCGGTAGATCTTCACGAAGTAGGCGATCTCCTTGCCCTGACAAACTCCTTGGTTCAACTCCACAATCTTGTCGGAGGCTCCCAAGTGACACCTAGCCAATCTAGGAGACACCACTCTCCAAGAAGTAACGAACGGTGTGTTGATGATGAACTCCTTGCTCTTGTGCTTCAAATGATAATCTCCCCAACACTCAACTGTCTCTCTCATAGGATTTGGATCTGATGGAAAGAAGATTTGATTGGAAAGCAACTTGGGAAGGCTAGAGATCAAGATTCATATAGTAGGAATGGAATATCTTGGCCTCAACACATGAGTAGGTAGTTCTCTCTCAGAAATAGGATGCTGGAAGTGTAGGCTTAGTCTGATGGCTCTCTCTTCGAATGAAGAGGAGGTGGAGGGGTATATATAGCCTCCACACAAAATCCAACCGTTACACACAATCTACCAATCTCGGTGGGACCGAATAAATAAACTCGGTCTGACCGAAAAGGTAAACCTAGTGACCGTTAGAGATTTCGGTGGGACCGACTGAATCAACTCGGTGTGACCGATGTGCTAGGGTTTAGGGTAAATCCAAAACTCGGTTTGACCGATTACTCAAACTCGGTGGGACCGATTTGGGTAATAAGCGAAACAGAGAGCTGGCCAAGAAAACTCGGTGGGACCGATTGCATATCTCGGTGGGACCGAGAATAATGCAATAGGTAACAGAGAGTTTGCAAGCCCATCTCGGTGAGACCGAGATCCCATCGGTGAGACCGAATCGATTAGGGTTTCTGGCAGTGGCTATGACAAGTGAAACTCGGTGGCGCCGGATAGTAATAATCGGTAGGTCCGAGTTTGGCTTAGGGTTTAGGTCATTTGTGGATATGGGAATGTAGCTGAGGATTTTGGAGCATATCATTAAGCACTTGAGCAAGAGGCTCATTAAGCAACACGTCATCCCTCCTTGATAGTATTGGCTTTTCCTATGGACTCAATGTGATCTTGGATCACTAAAATGTAAAATGAAGAGTCTTGAACTTCAAGCTTTAGCCAATCCTTTGTCCTTAGTATCTTGGAGACCTTCCCACAACCTTTAGTCCATGCCACTCGATTGTTGAACTTATCTGAAACATACTAGATGAAAACGTTAGTCCAACAAGAGATATGTTGTCATCAATTATCAAAACCACCTAGGGAGCACTTGTGCTTTCATAAGCAAGCTTCATCACTGCACCCCTCTGTGCGGCTGGACGGATGTACTGCCACTCCGTCACTTACTTCGCCCGGCTCGTCGTCCCACGCTCTTCACGCACCCATGGACGCGCAGGCCTTGCTGCTTATGGCGCGCGAGCTCCTGCATTACCGCCGCATCGACGACCTCTCTGAGGACTGGCTGGACCGCATCGCCGAGCTCGTCAGCACCGCTGGGGCCTTTCCTGCACCGTCCCTTTCGCTACCTCGTCCGGCTCTTGCAGCGGGCAACATAGCCCATGGAGCACCTCCACATCAAGACGTTGCCCACGCACCAAGACGCGTAGCCCCGTGGCGTGCCCCACCACACAGGGCGCCCACGCGTGAAGAAGGAAGCAGCCAGGAAATACCTCGGCTGCAAGAAGATGCTCCTGCACTCTCCGCACCAGCATGTCAAGACCGTGCGCAGCCTGCGGTGACGGCGCGTGGGTACCAAGACCAGGCTCCACCTCGACGACGGGCTCAAGTGACCACGGCGGGTTGCCGAGCCTTCACCCCCGAGCTGCGCAGCGTTGTCTGGCCCGGCATTTTCAAGCCCGACCTGCCTCCATGCTATGATGGCACCCCCGCCCCTGCTAAATTCTTGCAGCTCTATGAGCTGAGCATCGAGGAGGCCAATCACGACGAGAAAGTTATGGCGAACTAGTTTCCCATGGCTCTAAAAGAAGGCGCACGCTCGTGACTCTTGAACTTGCCCGCAGGATCGATCTTCTCCCCGGGAGAGATGCATGAGTGTTTCGTCACCAACTTCCAAGGCACTCGTGACCGCTCGCATGCCGTCGGTGACCTGCGGCACATCAAGCAATAGCCAGGGGAGACCCTGTAGAAGTACATCCAGTGTTTCAATAGCATTCGCGTCAAGATCCCCAAGGTGACGGACGAGGCCATCATCTCAGCATTTTCTGACGCCATCCATGATGTCAAGATGAAGGAGGAGCTCGCCATACACGAGGACCTGTGCGCAGCTCTGGAGATGTTCAACATGGCGACCAAGTGCGCGAGAGCTGAGGAGGGACGTCTCTCCCTTCTCGAACTTCCAGCCGCCGACCAGGAAGACAAGAAGGCCAAGAACAAGGACGTGAAGCTCAAGGGGGCTACCATGCTCGCGGCGGAGCTGAAGCTCAAGCGCGGCTGCGACCACCCCGAGTCATCCAAGGCCAACCACCCGTTCTGGGACATCCACAACACGCGCAGCCACAACACAAATGACTGTCAGGAGCTTAGGGCCATCCGCGACGGGCGCTTCGGTCGATGCCCCGAGCGCAACGAGCGAGGCTATGGCCATGGAGGGGATTGAACTAGAGGACGCAGGGACGACCGCGGCCCCCGCCAAGAGTGGCGCGGGCGGCCTCGTGAGGATCGCTGGCAAGACCAGCCTCGCGAGGGGCGCCTAGAGAGACCTGCCTTGTGAGGACCATCCGCAGGGCCACACTGGCCTCTCTCCGCTGCCGCCACCACCGAGGAGGAACGACGACCATCACCAGGACGAAGGGGATAGAGGCTTCCAGGACCCTCATGCCATCGCTTGCATCTTAGGAGGTTCTTAGGCCCCAACCTCTCAACGGATCTTCAAGCAGTTTGCTCGCTAGGTGAACGCAGCCCTCCACAGGCTCGAGGCCACGCGCCCACTTAGGTGGTCCAAGTACACCATAACCTTCAGCTCATCCAACCATCTCAAGTGCGCGGCAACTGCAGGCACCCTCCAGATGCTCTGCTCACCCATCATCAGCAACATCCTCGTCACCAAGACCCTCATTGATGGGGCGCAGGGCTCAATGTCCATTCCATCGAAACATTCGACCGCCTCCAAGTGCCGCATGATCTACTGCAGCCAACCAAGCCCTTCTTAGGAGTGACCAACGGCTCCACCACCCCGATAGGGTAGGTCCGCCTCCCTGTCACCTTCGGCAAGCACGACAACTACTGCACCGAGCTCATCAACCTCGACATCGCCCACATCCGCCTACCGTACAACACCATCCTTGGGTATCCAGCCCTGGCCAAGTTTATGGCAGTGACTCATCACGGCTACAATGTCCTCAAGAAGCTAGGAAGTTGCAGCGTCAACACGGTCGCCAGCGAGGAAAAGGACATGGTGTGATCTCTTCAGCGTGCTTACCAGGCTGCAGTAGTCGAAGTCCCATATAACGAAAGCGTCGTCTATCTCCTGAGGCCGTCCCCAAGAAGAAGAAGTAGATGCGCAGCCAGGAGCTTCAGGAGAGCGGTGTCTCCAGTGGCACCATCTCAGGACCTGCGCCCACGGACGGGGTGCCACCCTCTCTCGCATAGGAAGGCGCGCCTAGCACCCTCCTCAGGTTGCGCTTGGGGGCTCTTTTCTAGAGGGCCTCTGACCTAGCCAATGTCACGAGGGAGGCGCTCCGGCACCACATGAAGGCATGCTTCACCGCACGATTCCCTCTTGAGGGCACAAGGCATGGAGTGCCTGGTGCTCAGGAGTTCATCACAAAGGTAACCGAGGAGCTTCAAGAGGTGAGAACCATGCGCGGCGATCGCCGCCCGCCACCTAGCGCAGCTCCTTGTCTTGGAAAGAACGACGAGCTGCGCATCTGCATCAATATCCCAAGGCTCAACAAGGCCGCATCCCAGGAGCGCTTCTGGCCCTCGCGCATTGGTCGGTGCGAGGGTCCACCCCACAGCTATGTTCACATGACATTCGGCATGCCGAACGCGGCTGTCACCTTCCAGTGCCGCCTGCGGAGCGTTCTAGCGGCTCGAGAGGCCCGGCATCACGCGGTCCTAGCAGAAATGGCGATGGCTCTTCATGAGCCTCCCGAGGCTCTGGACCCATGCGGCTCGTGAGGAGCATGTTCTTCAACATGCGTCTTCAGCTGCTTCAACATCCCACCAGCAACGGTGTCAGGCCACTCTTTCCGAGTCATTCAGTTGGGGGCGCACCTCGGGCAACATTATCCCCATGTCTGTCGGATTTCGGGTTCCGGCAGACCCTTAAGGTTTGAACACTTGGGTGCGCACAGAAATCACGGCTTCTACCTCCCCGCCTCACAAAGATCTAAACTACTAAAAGAATCACACAAGAGACACAAGATTTATACTGGTTCGGGCCACCATTGTGGTGTAATACCCTACTCCAGTGTGTGGTGGGTGGATTGCCTCTTGTGGCTGATGATGATGAGCAATACAAGGAAGAACAGCCTCGCGAGGGTCTATTCTTGGCCGGGGCGACGAACTACTGGGAGGAGTTCAGTCACCTCTCTCTCTCTCTCCTACTCTCTCTGCTTGCTAGTCGGATCCACACGCCGAACCGAACCGACCCGAACTGAACAGAACTGAACCGAACCAAACCGAACTGAACCGAGCCCCTTGCTACGTGGGTGGCCGTCCCTATTTATAGGGGCCCTGGTCCTCTTCCCAAATATCGAGCGGGAAGGGAGCCAACAATGGCGGGCTAATATGAAGGGGGGCAGCAAGTACTCTTATCCTGACTAAAGTTGGTCTTCGCCTGCGAAAGACCCTGCGGTGACGGCATGCTGGGCTCCATGGTGACCTCCGTCTCGTAGTCCGCTTGGTCCTGGTCTCGTTGCACCAAAATGGCAACCTTTGCCTGATGCCTCGGTACTCCGCGGCTACGCTTGCCCCCTTTGCACCAAAGAGGAAAGATGGACGCTGGGCGCGCTGGCGCCTGCCTGGCACCCTCGTTCGTCATGGCTTGCGTGACGGGCACCTCGCGAGGTACCCCGCCTTGATATCTCCGTCTTCTCACGAGCCAGCCTGAGGAGGCTGCGCCTGAGGATGCGCCGTGTCGTCCGCCTCGCGGGGCTTGGCCCCTCGTGAGGGTCTTGAGTCTTGTGCTGATGAAGATGGGCCATGTTGGGCCCCCATTTGAGCCACGCCGCAGGCCGCAAGCAGGCAAGTCTGGGGACCCCCGTTCCCAGAACGCCGACAGTAGCCCCCGGGCCCGAGGCACGCATGGGCTTGGCCGTGCTGAGAGGCGAAAGGGCAAGGGCGAAGCGCCGCGGGCCCTAACAGCCTGCGGCCTTGGGCGCCGCGTGGTGGTTGATGGGATGTGGGCGACTCCACTTCCCCATGACGCCTCGGTGATCATGTGAGCTGGACAAGTCCCTGCATGCAAATCGTGTCATGATTACCTGTGATCATGGAGGCCGGCGGTTGGCCTTCGCCGGCTATAAGTACTGTACGGCGTGTGCCGTTCTAGTCCATTCCTCCTGGCTTCTCCTTCTTCCCAATCCTTGCTCCGCCTTGCTGGGATGGCTCTGATCCGCCGGTTCACCGCAGCGGAGAAGGGAAAAGCTCCACGAGAGGGGCCAGACCCGCTCCCGCCGAAGAAACGGCTCGCCCTTTGCAGCCGGGGCGAGGGAGACCGGCAGGTGGAGCTGAGGCCCCGGTGCGAGCGGGCTCCGCCGGGGTTCCCGCTTCCTTTGTACGCCCCCGCCGAGGGCCCCGAGGGTGTCGATGCTGATCTCCGCGGCCGGCGCCGTCGTAGGCGCCGTCGGGTCACGAAGGTGTTGGTTGTTCCTCCCGGAGTCCATGCCGAGGGCTCCTCCCATGAGTTCGTGCTCCATGTCATCGTTCCTCTTCAGTCCTGGATCCGTCTACCTCCGTTCTTCGCCTCCGTCGTCCCTCTAGGAGGGCCTTTGGAGCTCTGGCTGCAGCACGCCGGCTGCAGCGCCCTCGCGACCGAGGCAAAGGTCGTGGTCGCTGCCCCGGGCGAGGTCTACTTGTCCCGCGGCTGGAGAGAAGTCGCCCGGGTTTGCAAGGAGAGGGGCATCTTCGCGGTCCACCTGGAGTACGATGGGGCTGCAGTGATGTTCTTCAAGGTCTTCGACGCGATCGGGCACCGGCTGGAGTGTTGCCATGGGAGAGGTGGCCAGGACCTTGGCCTGGTGTGGGCTAGGCCCATCGACCGCTCCCTTGGCAAAGGCTCCGGGGGGTCTAGCGACTCCAGCGAAATCTTCGCGACTCCGGAGACGAGCAACGACAGCTACGAGCCCCCGAGCCGGCGCCGCTCCGGGAGCAGGGCGGGCTCGTCAGGCCGTCGCCGACCCTGATCTAGATGGGGTTGGCGCCGGCGCCTGACGGCCCACTGTTGATGATGGCATCTTTTGCACGAGCCCGTGTAGTTAGCACTCCTTAGGATCCGTTCCCTGCGAGGAATCAAAATGCACCCCACTGGGGCTTGTAAGGTGTCTGTAGTCCCGTCTGTTAATATATGACCATCGCTATGGATTTGTGTGGGTTGCTGATTTCGTCATAGCTTAGTTCTCCCTTTTGAACCTCGCGAGGGCTTGGTGCTCTACGCCGACAGGTCCCAGTCCCAAGGTGGCGTCAGCCATCGCTGGTATGCCAGGTCGCGATGCCGTGGTCAAGGCCAGGAGGTGAGCGACCCGGGGTCTGGTTAGAGCCCCTGAGTCGTGATGCTCAGGAGGTCCACTTTGGTGCCCAAGCAGCCGTTGCTTAGGTGCAGGGGTAGTGCCACTGTAGCTAGCGCTGTGGGAGGTGACTTATCTCGAGAGTCGGGGATTATTCCTGGTGCGCCGTCGGGTTCGCGCGTCGGTAGGAGCGGAATCGCTCAGCAAGGTCCTCGCGAGCCCCTTCCCCCTCGCCTCTGCTCCCCTTTCTTCTCTACGTCCTCGGGTCCCGGCCCTCGAGCTTGTCTCAACCGTCGCTGGTATGCCAGGTCGCGATGCCGTGGACAAGGCCAGAGGGTGAGGGTTGGAGAGCCAGTAAGAGCCCTGAGTCGTGATGCTCAGGCACCCCCTCTTTAACGTGCAAGCGGTTCGCGCGGGCGAGGGTGAAGGGAACCTCGTGAGGGCCTTGGCTAGCGCAGTCCCCTCCAAGGATCCTGCAGGTTCATCACAGAAAGAAGATGGGGTTGCCATGGTAGTCATTAGTCGATTGTTAGTCGCTCAAGAGCTCGCTGGTTGGAGTAGGTGAGGTGTATCTGGGCACCCGTGAGCCAGCGCGGGACTCATGAGGCCCTACCTCTAGGCGGGTTGCGCCTGGCACTGGGTCGTATCTTGAGATGTGTCCCTGCAAAATTTGGTTAGATGCCAGTACTCTACATCCTCTGGTCCCGGCCCTCGAGCTTGTCTCAGCCGTTGCTGGTATGCCAGGTCGCGATGCCATGGACAAGGCCAGAGGGTGAGGGCTGGAGAGCTAGTAAGAGCCCTGAGTCGCGATGCTCAGGCACCCACCCCCCTTTAACGTGCAAGTGGCCGACATGGAGAAGAAAGGATGCCGCGGACAGGCACCATGCAGTTAAGCGTGATAGGCAATGAATAGTTGGAAATAAACACGAGTGAGATACACGCCGCTGGGTCTGGCCCGAGCGGCTTGGGGATGATGCAGCCCGAGGGGCGCCCCCAACAAGGCAAACTAATGACCGAAAGATAAAAGGGGATACATGCCGCAGGGACGGACCCACGCGGCCTGGGAGTGATGCAACCCTCGGAGGGCGCTCCCAACTGGGAATGGAACTTGAAAGATGTCACCTGAGGATGTCGTCAGCGAAGTGGCGTTGGTGCAGCAGACTCGGTGGGCTACGGAAGCTGATGCTCATGAGCCCCCAGGCCCCGGGGCCTCGGGAGGCTCCAGAGGCATTGGTGACTCCTCGCGAGCTGCCTTCATCTCCGCCAAGGCCGCGGAATGCCTGCCTTCCTGAGCCTCCATGATGCCCCTCATGAGGCGCTGGTGCGCCGCAGCCATGCTCGGCAGGCCGTAAGGCATGCGAACATAGCTGTGTGGTGGACCCCCGCAGTGCCCCACTTTCGAGGGCCAGAGGAGCTCTGTCGTGGCGACCTGATGGAGCCTTGGTACGTCGACGCAGACGCGCAGCCCACCATCCTCGCCTGGATGTGGGGCCACAGCTGGTAGGCGGCGGCAACCTCTCATGATCCTTGTCCCCTGTAGTTCTTGATGGCCTTGTTAATGAACTCCTGCTGGTCTGACCTTCCTCGCCTGGCTCCTTCCCGGGGGAAACATGCCGCGAAGCATGCTTCCACATGGTGCCCGAGCGCCTCCCTCGTGACCCTGGCTAGGTCGGTGGCCATCCAGGTGAGAGCCCCCGAGCCCTGCCTAAGGAGGGCGCTGGGCGCGCTTCCCTATGCGATGGAAGGAGGGTCCCCCTGGGCAGAGACGGGCCCTGAAGGGCCTGTCTCCTGAGGGGCTGAGCCTGACGACGTCTTCTTCTTCTTGGGGGTGGTCTCAGGAAGCCTCCTGCTTCCGCGATCTGGGTCTTCTAGCGACGTGGCCTGATAGGCTCGCTCCAGGGAACACACTTCATCCTTCTCTTCACAGGGCAGCGTGATGACTCCGCCACTTCCTGGCATCTTGAGGACGTTGTAGCCGTCGTGAGTCACAGCCATGAACTTGGCCAGCGCCGGGTACCCGAGGATGGCGTTGTACGGCAGGCGGATGTGGGCGACGTCGAAGTCGATGAGCTCGGTGCGGTAGTTGCTGCGAGCCCCGAAGGTGACAGGGAGGCGGACCTGCCCGATCGGGACTGTGGAACCATCGGTGATCCCGGAGAAAGGCTTGGTCGGCTGAAGCTGGTCATAGGGCACTTGGAGGTTGTTGAATGTTTCCACGGACAGGACGTTGAGCCCTGCCCCATCGTCGATGAGGGTCTTGGTGACCAGCAGGTTGCTGATGACTGGCGAGCAGAGCATCGGGAGGACTCCGGCCGTGGCTGCGCACTTGAGCTGGTCTGCCGACCTGAACATGATGGCGCACGCCGACCACCTAAGGGGGTGCGTTGCTTCGAGCCTGGGGAGAACTGCATTCACTTCGCGGGCAAACTGCTTGGAGATACGTTGAGAGGCTGGGGCTTGAGCTCCGCCTAGGATGCAGGCGATTGCGCGCGGCTCTTGGAAGCCCCCAGCCCCCTCGTCTTGATGGCGGTCTTCGTTCCTCCTTGGTTGAGGCGGCAGCAGAGGTAGGCCTGCATTGCCATGAGGGCGATCCTCACGAGGCTGATCCCTACAATCTCCCTCGCGAGGCAGGTCCCGCCAGCGGTCCTCGCGAGGTTGGTCGTGCCACCACGGGCGCGGGCCGCGATCTTCCCAGCGTCCTGGGTTTCTTCCTCCTCCTCGGCCGTAGCCTCGGTCAGCATGGTCAGGGCGACGGCCGATCCTTCCTTCTCGCACGGTGCGGAGTTCTTGGCATTCCTTGGTGTTGTGGGTGTGGAGGTCATGGTACACACTGTACCGGCTGCCTCTGGAGGGTTCGGGCAGATCCTTGCCCCGCTTTGTGTCTGGTTCTGCCGTGAGTACGGCAGCCCCCTTGCGCTTCACGTCCTTGGCCTTGGGCTTCTTCTCTTCTGGGTCCGCGGTAGGCAGCTCGAGGAGGGAGAGACGTCCCTCCTTAGCCCTGGCGCACTTGTTCGCCAAGTTGAACAGCTCCAGGGATGTGCAGAGGTCTTCATGCATCGCCAGCTCCTCCTTCATCTTGACGTCGCGCACGCCATCGGAGAAGGCCGAGATGATGGCCTCCTCGGACACCTTGGGGATCTTGAGGCGCGCGCTGTTGAAGCGCTAGCTGTACTTTTGCAGGGTCTCACTGGGTTGTTGCTTGATGCGGCGCATGTCGCTCACGGCGGGCGGCCGGTCGCGAGTACCTTGGAAGTTGGCGATGAAGCGGTTGCGCATCTGGTCCCAGGAGGAGATCGTGCCTGGAGCCAGATTCAGGATCCAGGTTCGAGCTCCTTCCTTGAGCGCCATGGGGAACCAGTTCGCCATGATATTTTCATCCCCGTTGGCAGCCTCGATGCCCAGCTCATAGAGCTGGAAGAACTCTGCGGGATCATTTGTGCCGTCGTAGCGAGGAGGTAGGTCAGGCTTGAACATGCCGGGCCACGCGACACTACGCAGCTCAGTGGTGTAGGCAAGGCAGCCTGCGGTGGCCACGAAAGGCTTCGGTTGGTGGAGAGCTCGGTCTTGAGGGTCCCCACGCGCTGCAGCTAGGAGCAGGGCGGGGTCTTGACGCGCCGGAGCTGGAGCAGGGTCGCGGCGTGCAGGAGCAGGGAGCGCCCTGGCAGCCCCTTGCGGGCGAGGGACTTCTTGGCAGCTCCATTCTTGCTGTGCTGGCGCCTGACATAGTGGGTTCTGCCCAGGGGCCAAGTGCCTTGTAGCCATAGGATCTCCTTGGAGGGGAGGCGGCTGGTGCGCCTCTAGAGCTTCGTTGCCCGCGCGGTGCGGAGTGTGGCGCATGGAACGGACGGCGCGGAAGAGCCCCCTGCGGCGCGGACAAGCTCGGCGACACAGTCGAGCCACTCTTCATAGACGTCATCGACGGGGCGGTAGCGCAGGAGCTCGTTTGCCGCGAGGAGCATAGCTCGAGCCTCCAAGGGTGCGCGGAGCGCGCGGGATGAAGAACCGGCTGGAGCGAGTGATGGAGTAGCGGTGCGGCCATCTTGCCGCACGGACGGGTGCTGAGACGATGACTGCTGCTCGCCCCCCGCCGGACCGGTGGTGGCGTTGACGGCGGGCGACGGGGAACGGCGGGGACGCCCGTCGACGGGGGCCGTCTGGGCGATGCGAGAAGCGATGGCGGCCCGGCGCTCGGCGCGGGCCCGACGAGCCTCGGACATGGATGCGACGGTCGGAGGAGGGCGGAGCGGTGGAAGACGGATTCCGGCGCACCCCTACCTGGCGCGCCAAATGTCGGATTTTGGGTTCCGGCAGACCCTTAAGGTTCAAACACTGGGGTGCGCGTGGAAATCACGCCTTCTACCTCCCCGCCTCACAAAGATCTAAACTACTAAAAGAATCACACAAGAGACACAAGATTTATACTGGTTCGAGCCACCATTGTGGTGTAATACCCTACTCTAGTGTGTGGTGGGTGGATTGCCTCTCGTGGCTGATGATGATGAGCAATACAAGGAAGAACAGCCTCGCGAGGGTCTGTTCTTGGCCGGGGCGACGAACTACTGGGAGGAGTTCAGTCACCTCTCTCTCTCTCTCCTACTCTCTCTGCTTGCTAGTCGGATCCACACGCCGAACCGAACCAACCCGAACCGAACCGAACCCCTTGCTACGTGGGTGGCCGTCCCTATTTATAGGGGCCCTGGTCCTCTTCCCAAATATCGAGCGGCAAGGGAGCCAACAATGGCGGGCTAATTTGAAGGGGGACAGCAAGTACTCTTATCCAGACTAAAGTTGGTCTTCGCCTGCGAAAGACCCTGCGGTGACACCGTGCTGGGCTCCATGGTGACCTCCGTCTTGTAGTCCGCTAGGTCCTAGTCTCGTTGCACCGAAATGGCAACCTTTGCCTGATGCCTCGGTACTCCGCGGCTGCGCTTGCCCCCTTTGCACCAAAGAGGAAAGAAGGACGCTGCGCGCGCTGGCGCCCACCTGGCACCCTCGATCGTCATGGCTTGCGTCACGGGCACCTCGCGAGGTACCCCGCCTTGATATCTCTGTCTTCTCGCGAGCCAGCCTGAGGAGGCTGCGCCTGAGGATGCGCTGTGTCGTCCGCCTCGCGAGACTTGGCCCCTCGCGAGGGTCTTGAGTCTTGTGCTGATGAAGATGGGCCATGTTGGGCCCCCATTTGAGCCACGCCGCAGGCAGGCAAGTCTGGGGACCCCCGTTCCCAGAATGCCGACAGTAGCCCCTGGGCCCGAGGCACGCATGGGCTTGGCTGTGCTGAGAGGCGAAAGGGCAAGGGCGAAGCGCCGCGGGCCCTAGTAGCCTTCGGCCTTGGGCGCCGCATGGTGGTTGATGGGACGTGGGCGACTCCACTTCCCCACGACGCCTCGGTGATCGCGTGAGCTGGACAAGTCCCTGCATGCAAATCGTGTCATGATTACCTGTGATCGTGGAGGCCGGCGGTTGGCCTTCGCCGGCTATAAGTACTGTACGGCGTGTGCCCTTCCAGTCCATTCCTCCTAGCTTCTCCTTCTGCCCGATCCTTGCTCTGCCTTGCTAGGATGGCTCCGATCCGCTGGTTCACCGCAGCGGAGAAGGGAAAAGCTCCTCAAGAGGGGCCAGACCCGCTCCCGCCGAAGAAACGGCTCGACCTTTGCAGCCGGGGCGAGGGAGACCGGCAGGTGGAGCTGAGGCCCCGGTGCGAGCGGGCTCCGCTGGGGTTCCCGCTTCCTTTGTACGCCCCCGCCGAGGGCCCCGAGGGTGTCGATGCTGATCTCCGCGGCCGGCGCCGTCGTACGCGCCGTCGGGTCACGAAGGCATGGGTTGTTCCTTTGTACGCCCCCATTTGAGCCACGCCGCAGGCCGCAGGTAGGCAAGTCTAGGGACCCCCGTTCCCAGAACGCCGACAAAGTCGCACAGGCCTGTCCATGCGACGTGTATCCCTTTTGCATCTCTAGCTTACTCAGTTGGGGGCGCCCCTTGGGCTGTGATACGTCTCCAACGTATCTATAATTTTTGATTGCTCCATGCTTTATTATCTCCTGTTTTGGATGTTTATGGGCTTTATTATACACTTTTATATTATTTTTGGGACTAACCTACTAACACAGAGCCTAGTGCCAGTTTCTGTTTTTTTACCTATTTTAGGGTTTCGAAGAAAAGGAAAATCAAACTGAGTCCAATTGACCTGAAACTTCATGGAACTCATTTTTGGAAGGAAAGCAACCTGGGAGACATGGAGTCTACGTCAAGGAAGCTTCGAGGAGGCCACGAGGTAGGGGGCGCGTCCACCCCCCTGGTCGCACCCTCCACCCTCGTGGGCCCCTCGTGGGCCCCTGGCCTACTTCTTCCGCCTATATATCTCCATATACTCGAAAAACATCCGAGAGCATAATAGATCAGGAGTTCCCCCGCCAGAAGGCTCCATAGCCACCGAAAGCCAATCTAGACCCGTTCCGGCACCCTACCAGAGGGGGCAATCCCTCTCTGGTGGCAATCTTCATCATCCCGGTGCTCTCCATGATGAGGAGGGAGTAGTTCTCCCTCGAGGAGGAAGGTATGTAGAAGTAGCTATGTGTTTGATCTCTCTCTCTCTCTCGTGTTCTTGAGGTGTTACGATCTTGATGTATAGCGAGCTTTGCTATTATATTTGGATCCTATAATGTTTCTTTCCCCCACTACTATGTTGTAGTGGATTGAGTTTCCCCTTTGAAGTTATCTTATCGGATTGAGTATTCAAATATTTGAGCACACTTGATGTATGTCTTGACGTGCGTATCTGTGGTGACAATGGGATATCACGTGATTCACTTGATGTATATTTTGGTGATCAACCTGCGGGTTCCACCCATGAACCTATGGATAGGGGTTGGCACATGTTTTCGTCGTGATTCTCCGGTAGAAACTTTGTGGCACTCTTCGAGGTTCTATGTGTTGGTTGAATAGATGAATCTGAGATTGTGTGATGCATATCGTATAATCATAACCACGGATACTTGAGGTGACATTGGAGTATCTAGGTGACATTAGGGTTTTGGTTGATTTGTGTCTTAAGGTGTTATTCTAGTACGAATTCTAGGGCTGTTTGTGACACTTATACGAATAGCCCAACGGATTGATTGGAAAGAATAACTTTGAGGTGGTTTTGTACCCTACCATAATCTCTTCGTTTGTTCTCCACTATTAGTGACTTTGGAGTGACTCTTTGTTGCATGTTGAGGGATAGTTATGTGATCCAATTATGTTTTTATTGTTGAGGGAACTTGCACTAGCGAAAGTATGAACCCTAGGCCTTGTTTCAACACATTGCAATACCATTTACGCTCACTTTTATCACTTTCTACCTTGCTGTTTTCATATTTTCAGATTACAAAAACCTTTATCTACCATAGATATACCACCTGTATCACCATCTCTTCGCCGAACTAGTGCACCTATACAATTTACCATTGTATTGGGTGTGTTGGGGACACAAGAGACTCTTTGTTATTTGGTTGCAAGGTTGCTTGAGAGAGACCATCTTCATCCTGCGCCTCCTACGGATTGATAAACCTTAGGTCATCCACTTGAGGGAAATTTGCTACTGTCCTACAAACGTCTACACTTGGAGGCCCAGCAACGTCTACAAGAAGAAGGTTGTGTAGTAGACATCAAGCTCTTTTCTGGCGCCGTTGCCGGGGAGGTGAGTGCTTGAAGGTATATCTTTAGATCTTGCAATCAATTCTTTTAGTTTCTTGTTTTATCACTAGTTTAGTTTATAAAAGAAAACTATAAAAAAATGGAATTGAGTTTGTCTCATACACTTCACCTTTTTAATATCTTTCGTGAGTATGATGGAAAGGATAATTGTGCTCAAGTGCTAGAAGAAGAAATCTATAAAATGTTTGGCACTAAATATTTGAATGATGAGCATGATTGCAATGATGTTAGTATGAATTCCTTGAATATCCATGATGCTAATGATGTGCAAAGCCACAAGCTTGGGGAAGCTATGTTTGATGAAGATGATATTTTTTGTCCCCCAAGTTTTGATGAGCAAATTTATTATGCTGAAAGCATGCCTCCTATCTGTGATGATTATTGTGATGACACGTATGCTTTAAAGAATAATGATAACCAAGAAACGTTTCATCTTGATCTTAATTTTCAATCACATGATAGTTATTTTGTTGAGTTTGCTCCCACTATTATTCATGAGAAGAATTTTGCTTGTGTGGAGAGTAGTAAATTTTATATGCTTGTACTTCATGAAAAGAATGCTTTAGGTTCTGGTTATATTGTTGAATTCATTCATGATTCTACTGAAAATTATTATGAGGGAGGAATATATGCTTGTAGGAATTGCAATAATATCAAGTTTCCTCTCTATGTGCATAAAATCTTGAAGTTATGCTTGTTTTGCCTTCCTATGCTAGTTGATTATTGTTCCCATAAATTGTTTGCTCACAAAATCCCGATGCATAGGAAGTGGGTTAGGCATAAATGTGCTAGTTATATTATTCATGATGCTCCCTTTATGTTTCAATTCTTATCATTTATGTGAGCATCATTGAAATCATCATGCCTAGCTAAGGGCGTTAAACGATAGCGCTTGTTGGGAGGCAAGCAAACTTTATTTTTGTTCCTTGATTTTTTTTTCCTGTTTAGTAATAAATAATTCATCTAGACACTGTTTATATGTGGTTTTATGTGTTTAATTAGTGTTTGTGCCAAGAAGAACCTTTGGGAAGACTCGGGGAAAGTCTTTGAGATCATGCTGTAAAAAACAGAAACTTTAGGACTCACGAGAATTGCTGCCAATTTTATTTGGAGAGTGATATTTAGTTAATTATTTTTGCAGATGATTAATAGATAAATTCCTCAGGTCAAGAAATTTATTTGAGAATTTTATGAGTTCAGAAGTATAGGTTTGATCCAGATTACTATTGACTATTCTGTTTTTAACAGATTCTGTTTTTCATGTGTTGGTTACATATTTTGATGAATCTATGGCTAGTAAAAGTGTTTATAAACCGTAGAGAAGTTGGAATGAAGTAGGTTTAAAACCATTTTAAATAAATAATGAGTTCATTACAGTACCTCGAAGTGGTGATTTTTTTTCTTATACTAACGGAGCTTATGAGTTTTCTGTTATGTTTTGTGTTGTGAAGTTTTCAAGTTTTGGGTAAAGATTCGATGGATTATGGAATTAGGAGTGGCAAGAGCCTAATCTTGGGGATGCCCAAGGCACCCCAAGGTAATATTCAAGGACAACAAAGAGCCTAAGCTTGGGGATGCCCTAGAAGGCATCCCCTCTTTCGTCTTCGTTCATCGGTAACTTTACTTGGAGCTATATTTTTATTCGCCACATGATATGTGTTTTGCTTGGAGTGTCATTTTATTTTCTTTTGTTTTGCTTGATTTTTGAATAAAATACAAAGATCTGAAATTATTAAATGTTAGAGGCTTAACATAGTTCCATAATTATTCAAAATACTCATTGATCTTCACTTATATCTTTCGGAGTAGTTTGTTGTTGCTCCAGTGCTTCACTTATATCTTTTTAGAGCACGGTGGTGGTTTTATTTTGTAGAAATAGATGAACTCTCATGCTTCACTTATATTAATTCGAGAGTCTTAAATATCGTGGTAATTTGCTTAAATAATCCTAATATGCTAGGTATTCAAGATTAGTAAAAACTTTATTATGAGTGTTTTGAATACTAAGAGAAGTTTGATGCTTGATGATTGTTTTGAGATATGGAGGTAATAATATCAAAGTCGTGCTAGTTGAGTAGTTGTGAAATTGAGAAATGCTTGTGTTGAAGCTTGCAAGTCCCGTAGCATGCACAATGGTAAACGTTGTGTAACAAATTTGAAACATGAGGTGTTATTTGATTGTCTTCCTTATGAGTGGCGGACGGGGATGAGCGATGGTCTTTTCCTACCAATCTATCCCCCTAGGAGCATGCACGTAGTACCGAGGTTTTTGATGACTTGTAGTTTTTTGCAATAAGTATGTGAGTTCTTTATGACTAATGTTGAGTCCCTGGATTATACGCACTCTCACCCTTCAATCCTTGCTAGCCTCTTCGGTACCGTGCATTGCCCTTTCTCACATTGAGAGTTGGCGCAAACTTCGCCGGTGCATCCAAACCCCATGATATGATACGCTCTTTCACACATAAACCTCCTTATATCTTCCTCAAAACAGCCACCATACGTACCTATTATGGCATTTCCATAGCCATTCTGAGATATATTGCCATGCAACTTTCCACCATTCTGTTTATTATGACACGCATCATCATTGTCATATTTCTTTGCATGATCATGTAGTTGACATCGTATTTGTGGCAAAGCCAACATTCATAATTCTTTCATACATGTTACTCTTGACTCATTGCATATCCCGGTACACTGCCGGAGGCATTCATATAGAGTCATCTTTGTTCTAGTATCGAGTTGTAATCATTGAGTTTTAAATAAATAGAAGTGTGATGATCATCATTTTCTAGAGCATTGTCCCAAGTGAGGAATAAAAAAATATAAAGGCCATAAAAAAGAGAAGGCCCAAAAAAAGAAAAAGTCCATAAAAAAGAGAAGGCCCAAAAATGAGATAAAAAGAGAGAAGGGACAATGCTACTCTCCTTTGCCACACTTGTGCTTCAAAGCAGCACCATAATCCCCATGATAGAGTGTCTCTCGTTTTGTCACTTTCATATACTAGTGGGAATTTTTGATTATTGAACTTGGCTTGTATATTCCAACAATGGGCCTCCTCAAGTGCCCTAGGTCTTCGTGAGCAAGCAAGTTGGATGCACACCCGCTTAGTTTCTTTTGTTGAGCTTTCATACATTTATAGCTCTAGTGCATCAGTTGCATGGCAATCCCTACTCGTTGCATTAACATCAATCGATGGGCATGTCCATAGCCCATTGATTAGCCTCGTTTATGTGAGACTTTCTCCTTTTTGTCTTCTCCACACAACCCCCATCATCATATTCTATTCCACCCATAGTGCTATGTCCATGGCTCGCGGTCATGTATTGCGTGAAGGTTTATTAGTTTGAGATTACTAAAGTATGAAACAATTGCTTGGTTTGTCATCGGGGTTGTGCATGATGAGAGCATTCTTGTGTGATGAAAATGGAGCATGACTAAACTATATGATTTTGTAGTGATGAACTTTCTTTGGCCATGTTATTTCGAGAGGACATAATTGCTTAGTTAGTATGCTTGAAGTATTATTTTTTTATGTTAATATGAACTTTTGTCTTGAATCTTATGGACCTGAATATTCATACCACAATTAAGAAGAATTACATTGAAATTATGCCAAGTAGCACTCCGCATCAAAAATTCTATTTTTATCATTTACCTACTCGAGGACGAGCAGGAATTAAGTTTGGGGATGCTGATACATCTCCAACGTATCTATAATTTTGATTGCTCCATGATATATTATCTCCTGTTTTGGATGTTTATGGGCTTTATTATACAGTTTTATATTATTTTTGGGACTAACCTATTAACCCAGAGCCCAGTGCCAGTTTCTGTTTTTTTTGCCTATTTTAGGGTTTCGAAGAAAAGGAAAATCAAACGGAGTCCAATTGACCTAAAACTTCACCGAACTCATTTTTGGAAGGAAAGCAACTCGGGAGACTTGGAGTCTACGTCAAGGAAGCTTCAGGGAGGCCACGAGGTAGGGGGCGCCCACCCCCCTTGGGAGCGCCCTCCACCCTCGTGGGCCCCTCATGCCCCCCTGACGTACTTCTTCCGCCTATATATCTCCATATACCCTAAAAACATCTGAGAGCACAATAGATCGGGAGTTCTGCCGCCAGAAGCCTCCGTAGCCACCGAAAGCCAATCTAGACCCGTTCCGGCACCCTGCCGGAGGGGGCAATCCTTCTCCGGTGGCCATCTTCATCATCCCGGTGCTCTCCATGACGAGGAGGGAGTAGTTCTCCCTCGAGGCTGAGGGTATGTACAAGTAGCTATGTGTTTGATCTCTCTCTCTCTCTCGTGTCCTTGAGGTGATACGATCTTGATGTATCGCGAGTTTTGCTATTATATTTGGATCCTATGATGTTTCTTCCCCCCTCTACTCTCTTGTAATGGATTGAGTTTCCCCTTTGAAGTTATCTTATCGGACTAAGTCTTCAATGATTTGAGAACACTTGACGTATGTCTTGCCGTGCATATCTGTGGTGACAATGGGATATCACGTGATTCACTTGATGTATGTTTTGGTGATCAACGTGCGGATTCTGCCCGTGAACCTATGCATAGGGGTTGGCAGACGTTTTCGTCGTGATTCTCCGGTAGAAAATTTGGGGCACTCTTTGAGGTTCTATGTGTTGGTTGAATAGATGAATCTGAGATTGTGTGATGCATATCGTATAATCATACCCATGGATACTTGAGGTGACATTGGAGTATCTAGGTGACATTAGGGTTTTGGTTGATTTGTGTCTTAAGGTGTTATTCTAGTACGAACTCTAGGGCTGTTTGTGACACTTATACGAATAGCCCAACGGATTGATTGTAAAGAATAACTTTGAGTTGGTTTCGTACCCTACCATAATCTCTTCGTTTGTTCTCCACTATTAGTGACTTTGGAGTGACTCTTTGTTGCATGTTGAGGGATAGTTATGTGATCCAATTATGTTATTATTGTTGAGGGAACTTGCACTAGCGAAAGTATGAACCCTTGGCCTTGTTTCAACACATTGCAATACCGTTTACGCTCACTTTTATCACTTGCTACCTTGCTGTTTTTATATTTTCATATTACAAAAACCTTTATCTACCATTCATATACCACTTGTATCACCATCTCTTCGCTGAACTAGTGCACCTATACAATTTACAATTGTATTGGGTGTGTTGGGGACACAAGAGACTCTTTGTTATTTGGTTGCAGGGTTGCTTGAGAGAGACCATCTTCATCCTACGCCTCCTATGGATTGATAAACCTTAGGTCATCCACTTGAGGGAAATTTGCTAATTTCCTACAAACCTCTGCACTTGGAGGCCCAACAACGTCTATAAGAAGAAGGTCGTGTAGTAGACATCAGGCTGCATCATCCCCAGGCCGCATGGGTCTGTCCCTGCGGCATGTATCGTACTTGCACTTATATGAACTAGCTTGATTCCTTGCAAGCCATCTTACGATTATCATCTGCTTGCTTGTTGTCCTTCGCGGCCACCCGCATTGCTCACCGGCCTCCGGCTCATCCCAGAACGGGGCCTACACATGCTGGCACGACGCTTGTGCTCGGGTCCGTCCCTACAATGCTGATAAACCTATGCGATCAAGCTATGGCTCATGGCCCGCTCCGCGTACGTCACCTCACGAGATCCTTAGTGCCTTCATCCTCTTGCGGAAAGAATAGCGGCAGGGCAACGGCGCAATTATGACTCATGCTCTTCTCTCAAACTAACACACAGGAATCTCCGAAGCTCAACTACATGTGGCATCTCCTGCCCCCCTTATTTCTATGCGATTCGCTTGCGCGTTAAAGGGGGACTCCTGAGCATCGCGCCTCAGGAGTTCTTACTGACTTTCCAGCCCTCACCTCATGGCCTTGACCATGGCATCGCGACCTGGCATACCAGCGGCGGCTGAGCCTCGCTCGAGGGTCGGGACCCGAGGACACAGAGCATACAGATGTGCAGGGAAAGGGGGTGACCGGCACGACCCTGCCTAGTAGTTTCACCACGAAAGCACAAATCGAATGATGTGCAAGGGATCGCCATCGAGGTGCCACAAGATAAGTCTTCCATGCGAAACAAAGCGAATGTCTCTGCCCGAATCCCACCGCTCTCGTAAACTCGCTCTGACAGAGCTGCCTTCTTTTTCGGTCTCCAGGGAGCTGCTTGCACGCCAAGGGCGACCTATTGAGCATTGCGCCTCAGGAGCTCTTACCGGACCATGGACCGCTCACCTCGTGGCCTTGACCACGGCATCGCGACCTGGCATACCAGCGATGGCTGAAGCCTGCCTAGGGACTGGGACCTGACGGCGTAGAGCACTAAAGCTACCACAAGAACGAAAAGGGGGAGTAATGCTTAAGCAAGACACGCAGCCACAATCTCATGTTAAGAGTAATAAGCGATGGAACAAAAGCATTACAGATTCTTTACATACCCCCTCGGGGTTTGTACGATTCCTCGCAGGGAACAAAGGAAGAAAATTTTCTATTGGTCCTAGCTACAAGTGTTGCCGTCGACACCATCATCAACAGTGGGCCACGTGAGGCCGACACCAACATCATCCAGATCATCGACGATGGTGAGCTGACGCTGTTGCCGTGCTATGGGCACGACGAGAGCTCGGTGGCACGTAGCTGTTGTCGCTTGTCTCCGGAGACTCGTCAAGCTCGGGAGATTCGCTGGACTCCCTGGAGCTATCGCTGCTGCTAGAGGAACTGCCGGCAGGGCTGGGTGTTGGTGTCAAAACTGGCAGATCTTGGGTAGGGGGTCCCGAACTGTGCGTCTGAGGTTGATGGTAATAGGAGACAAGGGGCACGAAGTTTTACCCAGGTTTCGGCCCTCTTGATGGAGGTAATACTGAGGGAGTCCTAGACTAGGGGGTCCTCGCGCGTCCAACCTATTAGACATGGGCTGGACTAATGGGCTATGAAAATACAAAGGCCGAAGACTCTACCCGTGTCCGGATGGGACTCTCCTTGGTGTGGACGGCAAGCTTGGCGACCAAATATGAAGATTCCTTTCTCTGTAACCGACCTTATGTAACCCTAGATCCCTACTGTGTCTATATAAACCGGAGGGCTAGATCCGTATATATCCTCATAATCATAGTCAGACAGGCTAGACTTTTAGGGTTTAGCCACTACGATCTCGTTGTAGATCAACTCTCATAATACTCATATTCATCAAGATCAATCAGGCAGGAAGTAGGGTATTACCTCCATAGAGAGGGCCCAAACCTGGGTAAACATTGTGTCCCCCGTCTCCTGTTACCATCGACCTTAGGCGCACAGTTCGGGACCCCCTACACGAGATCCGCCGGTTTTGACACCGACAAATACCCTACATCCTGTTTGATTAATATTGATGAGTATGGGGGTTACAAGAGTTGATCTACCACGAGATCATAATGTCTAAAACCCTAGAAGTATGGCATATATGATTATGATTATGATTGTGATTGCCTCTATAGACTAAACCCTCCGGTATATATAGACACCGAAGGGGACTAGGGTTGTACAAAGTCAGTTACAGAGAAAGAAATCTTCATATCCAAACGCCAAGCTTGCCATCCACGCCAAGAAGAGTCCCATCCAAACACGGGTGAGAGAATCTTTAGTCTTGTATCTTCATAGCCCAACAGTCCGGCACATGTCCAACAGGCCGAATGCCCGAGGACCCCTTAGTCCAGGACTCCCTCAGTAGCCCATGAACCAGGCTTCAATGACGAGGTGTCCGGCGCGCAGATTGTCTTCGGCATTGCAAGGCAGGTTCCTCCTCCGAATACTTAAAAACGGCTTTCAAACACAAAGAACGTGTCCGGCTGTGCAAAACAAGCACCACAGATAACCGCAGAGAGTATAATATTTCACGAGTCCAATCAGCTGACAACTTTTTGTAGCAAGACACCACATCACCAGCCGGTCATTATCGAACCGTTTTTCGGCCTACCGCTTCATATTTCGAGATGCGGTTTTATTGGCATGTTTTGTCAAAGAAGAGATCGTGTCCCCTTATTACGGGATTCTCATCAATACGGGCATGGGTAATCTAACCGTGCTGCCTGCACGGCCCTTGGGAAACATGTGAGTTTTAAGGCTAGTGGGAGGCGCTTGATATTCACTGCCTTAAAGGGATAAGGACTCACCCCCTTTCACCCATGCTTTCTCTCTTTCCCTGCCTATCCATTCTCTAGCTCCAGCGCCCAAGTCCTCATCTCTTCCGCCTCCAAACAGCACTCCAGTCATGTCCGGATCCGGAGCACGGGGCAAGTGGATGATGTCCTCCATCAAGGAGAAGGACATGACGAGACTCCGGGAGGCCGGGTATCTAGCCAAAGAAGCCGAAGGTGGTGGATGGCCAACATGCAGAGTGCGGAGGCGCCATTGTGAGAAAGCTGCCCAATGTCACATGGCCCAAAGGTACCATTGTGGAGACCGTCAAGGGGTGGCAACAACAGTGGTTCTATATCCTAGAGCTCCGCGATACCACCTGGGCCGCAGCTCCCGAATCCCAGTCCAGCGCCCCGATGCGGCTCACCTCCTGGCTAGAGAAGGGCCTAGACTGGTCTTCGTTGGACGAGCTGACATCACTCCAAACACGCATCGAACGCATGGTGGACAAGGACGTCAAGCTTGCCAACGTGATTCAGGTGATGCTCGCTCGTCGGATCGTGCCGTGCTAAAGCAGGACTTGCCACTTGTGGGAGTTCAACCCGGCCAAGCACCAGACCTTGAAACAGTTCTTCGGCACTATGCACGAAGACATCTGGAAGGTTCTCTTCAAGGCCAATGAGACGTGGCCGACGACGACCGAGGACCGCGGGCACGAGCTGGCCCATCCCGGTAGTGCGGTAAGTGTTACGTATTTCAAGGTGTTCCCTTTACTTGTGTACTCAAGGAAGATGTCTAAACTTCCCCTTTTTGTTTTTTCAGGGATGGACAAAGAAGGCGGAGCAGATTCAGTTTCTGGTTCCACTGCCCGAAGAAGGCCAAGGGGACCAGGGCTGGTCTCCGCCGTAAGGGCACTTCGGACGTGACGTCCGAAGATGCCGACACCCACTCCCCTCCCGCCACCGATGATGAGGAAGAGGAGGAAAGCGATTCTCCCTCCAAATGGGGAGGGAAGAAAAGGGTGGCCTCCACGCATCTGGAGGTAGAGGCATCCAAGAAGGGGAAGGCCTCCGCCATGGACAATCCCGTGTGGGATATCGACAGCAGCTCCGAGTGGCGCCCCAGGGATAAGCCCCTGGCCGAATCGTAAGTACTCAAAGACGCACTCAAATAACAGCTCCTTTACTTTATGGCTTTAACATGTTGAATCATGTACTTGGAGTCCGGCTCGTTCCGAACTCAAGTGATCCTCATCTTTGGGGAATTCGCTGGACCCGAAGGTGAAGGACAACGGTCCCTTCTGGCGGCCTCCTCTCCCAAGGGCATTGATGACAATGAGGTACTATCGTGAAGGATCCCTGGCTAGGGAGAGTCACAAGAGGCTGTCAGGGCAGCACCAGAGGGTGAAATCTCGGCCGCCGGACACATGAGAGAGCGAATCCCCATGGAGACAAGGTGATGGTGGCATATCCAATTTGGCCCCCAGCCGAATACGGCCCCGGAGACCTATACGCCTCCGGAATCCAGCAAGCAGCCTCGTTCAAAAGAAGGAGGTATGCCTATTCCACCGGTGACCTCTGTGCAACTAGAGGCACCAGATACTCTATTGGAAGCGCTGCGAAGTGCTTCCATTGTCGAGGAATACCATACCCTTATGGGTGCGGTGATTGAGAAGATTCAGTCCGCGAAGAGCAGACTGACCGAAGCATGCGCAAGCCTTCTAACAGGCTTTGAGGTATGCACTGCATTTATGTGAAAAGAAAGTTACAATATAGACTATAGCCCGTGAGACTTTGTCCGCTGTTCGAAAAGAAGAGCCGAACAGAGGATCAAATAGTTTTTCGCGGGAGACTAACCGTATATGTCTTTGTGAATAAGCAGGCATCGCTGCTAGCCATGACATCTCATGCTGCCGAAGTCTTTGGACTGAAGCAGAGGCTGGAGCAGAACGGGGAAGAGCTCGGTCGTGCGAAAAAGCAGTTGGAGGACACCCAAGGTATGCAATGACCTTGTGTGTGTCCGAAAAATGGTGAATATTTTTGTTCTTACCACAGTGCTATGATATTTATTAGGGGAGGCAACCAAGGTGGAGGCCCTCAATAAGGCGTTGGTCGAGGCATAGGAGAGAGCGACAAAGGAACAAGCCGCCCGTGAAAGGCATGAGGCTAGGGTTGGTGAGGTCCAACAGGAGCTCCAGGATGGCATGAAGAAATGTGAGTCCTTGGAGCGCCAGAATGCGGACCAAGAGTCTGAACTTGCTAAGGCCCGCCAAAGTGCACAAGAGGCCCGGATCGAAGCCCAAGGCGCCCTCCAGGAAATCAAAAGGCCAAGAAAATCGCGGTAGGTAAGGCTTTTCCATTATGCAAAGCATGTATGTGAAGAAGAGGTATCTCTTACTGACCCGGATATGGAGTTCTCCAGGGGCGTTTGCGGATCTGCCACGCAGAGTTTCTGAAGTTCCGAAATTCTTCCGAGCCGAAGAGGGGATCTCAACGGAGAAGCTGTTCTGGTCGCAATACCTTGCGCCAGAACATCCGGTGCCCTTTAGCGATCAACTTAAACAGCTGGTCGAGCTGCATAGGGTGGCCGAACTAGCCATGAAGGATTTGATAATCCGGCTATGGCCTATCGATGTCGTACCCGGCAGCTACTTCGGCCTCGTGAAGCGGCTAGTCGATGCCTGCCCTCGGCTTGATGCCATCAATCAATCAGTCTGCATAGAAGGTGCACAGATGGCCTTCGCCCGTGTCAAGATACAATAGGCGAAGATGGTTGATGTCAAGCTTGCGACCGAAGGACCGCCCGTGGACAAGGAGCGCCGCATGCCCGAGCGGTATTTTGAAGATGTCTAGAAGCGATCCCACATTGTAGAAGGGCAGTGTTCAAAAGACATTATCTTTGGATGAAATCATTCATATTTTCCCTTCCTATATGATGAAAACAAGGCTAATATGTAATATAACACTTTTTTGTTTATTATTTAAAATTTTATCTCCTATGCGGCTGTCTTATTAAGTCTCAGAGTTGGCCAATCGTTGGCTTCACCCCCCACGTAGGTAGTACGGGGGTGTTCGGGATGTATCTAAAACACTCTTTATCCAAAAGTTTGGTCATTGATGGAGGTGCTTAGCGCAACGAACCTGGCAACCAGACTATGTGGCTTTATCACCCTCACTTAGCATAGGAGTTTGACAATAGAATTTTAGGCGCAGCCCCGAGTATTCGTGAGTCCGAACTAGGGTGTTGTAAACACCTGATCGGGTAAAGACCGATTCGTCACATCATGTGAAAAAATCATAAAAGATTTCTAACATCATAATAGCTGACCGGCTCACGCCGCATCATGACAGTTAGTTTTCGGCTTTCCCTACTAAGGTGCTCATCTAGACAAACCTGGACACAATTGCAGTAGTTCTCCCTTTACTACCCTAGCCGATAGAGCGGAATGTAAGGTAGTAAGCACAGGAGCCGGGCAACCCAACTATTGACCAAAGATATGATTCGGAGCCAATGCATATAATGCTTAAATTCGGGGTGCCGAACTGTACTATAGAAGTGTTCGGACTTTGTTGCCATAGAATGGAGCACGGTAAAGCTCTTGGCGATTTAATGCGTACCAAAGTGTACGAGTGCAATTGATAATATTATCATGAAAAAAATGAAGTAGCAAGCTAGTGCCACAAAATTTTGGCCGCAAACTATTTCCATTATAGTTTGATTAATACGTCAAAGTGTATTTTGTACAAATAGTGCGATAAGCAACATTGTCTATTTAACATGCCAAGACCAAGGAGGAGCTGCGTTCCGGTCCTGAAAGCAGGTAGAATGATTGTTGAGAAGAACATCTAGAGATTCCCCCACACATCTGTGCTACTTGCCACCTTGGTATATCCGTCCTTCGAAAGGACCGATTATGAGGCCGTCGAGAGGGGCCTGCGGAAAAGAAACCTGAAAAGGATAAAAAGAAAAGTAAAAGTATGTGTGTCCAAGGAAGGTCGAGCCATATTGTTGACCACAGTCTGGTTATGCCTCTGTCTCTGCCCATGCTATTTTTAGTGCATAGTTATGTACGCACGGCACGTATGCCACCACTTGGTCGGGACTGAGATGGAGGTCGAATTTCTAATCAAGCTCCTAACGAGGTGGATTGTCCTTCCGCATAGTAGTCCGGACTCATTTGATAGTGTCCAGGAGTATGACCGACGAATTAAGGTTCTTCTTGTGAAGGACGCTATGTACCTCTATTGCCAGGGTAGCGGTGTGCTCCTCGGTATGGAGCGAGAGCTCCGTGTTTCCATTGACTGTTATGACACCACGTGGTCCGAGCATCTTGAGCTTGAGATAAGCATAGTGCGGTACCGCATTGAATCGGGCAAACGCGGTTCGTCCCAGCAGTGCGTGATAGCCACTGCGGAAGGGGACGATATCGAAGATTAAATCTTCACTTCGGAAGTTTTCCGAAGATCCGAAGACGACCTCCAATGTGATTGAGCCCGAGCAGCGGGCTTCTACACATGGTATAACTCCTTTAAAGGTAGTTTTGTGGGCTTGATCCTTGATGGATCGATGTCCATTTTGCACACTGTATCCTAATAGAGCAGATTGAGGCTGCCGCCACCGTCCATGAGGACTCATGTGAGGTGGAATCCATCAATTATTGGGTCAAGGACCGGTGCGGCTGAACCGCCATGACGAGTACTGGCCATGTGGTCCCTGCAATCAAAGGTGATCGGGCATGATGAACATGGGTTGAATTTTGGGGTGACTCTCTCTATCGGATAGACGTCCCTGAGTGCACGCTTGCGCTCCCTCTTGGGGATATGGGTAGCGTATATCATGTTCACCATTTTGATTTGAGGGGGAAACTTCTTCTGTCCCCCTATTCAGTGGACAGGGCTCCTCGTCGTCATTCTCGCTTTGTGACCCCTTCTCCTTGTCTTTGGCATTTGACTTGCCAGCCTATTTGAAAACCCAACAACTCCAGTGAGTATGATTGGCTAGTTTATTAGGGGTGCCATGGATCTGACATGGATGATCGAATATGCGGTCCAGGCTGGAAGGGCCCTGATTATTCCTTTTATATGGCTTCTTTCACTGACTGGACATGGAGCCGCTAAATACGACGTTGACCGCCGTGTCATCGGTATTGTCACCGTTGCTTCGACGCTTGTGTCTGTTTGTCGTGGTGGGTGCACGATAGATGCCATGGGATGGCTAAAGAGAGGAGGAGGCTCGAGGGTACTGGTGGGCTCCAGAGGCGAGGTCGGCATGAGCGAGCGTGGGACACAAGACATACCCAGGTTCGGGGCTCTCCAGAGAGATAACACCCCTAGTCCTCCTGAGTTTGGTTTATGTGTTACAGTATAGAGTTGCTCCTTGAGCTGTATCGGTAAGGAAGAAAGGCAAGCCCAGGCTTGGGCTGCTCTCTCCCTGTATGTGGGTGTTGTACTACTGCGTTCTTCACCCCCGTGCATTGAGGCCTCCTAGGGGTTTTATAGGTCAACCACCCAGGGGTACAATGGTAATGTTACAGGGCCGTGGGGCCGGGTTGTCAGTGTCTTGGGACCTGGTGCTGGGACCTGCCGGGTACCAGGTCTCGCCGGGTTCCCCGGGCGCGGGGCTTGCCGCGTACGGTGGCACTATTGCCTCATCCGGCTGACCGAAGGCATGGGGAGGACACTGTGGCTTCGGTCATCAGTTGGTGGCGACTCGTCCCATCGTACGGCTGGGATGGGACGGCCACTGACCCTTGGTTGGGTTGGAGTACATGCCAAGGGGTGTTAGCTTGTTGGGTAAGTCTTGGTGCGCTGGGCTCGGCCGCCTTGGTCTAGCTTGTTGGAGAAGTCTCGGGGTTAGCCCGGGTTGAGGTGGCTTGGCCGGGTCGAGTGACTCGGCCGAGCGCGAGCTGTCTTGAGGGGCGATGCGGGCCCCGTTGTTTTTTTAAAGGATCCGGCTTCCGTTGCCTGCCCGGGGTCCATCCCCCCGACAGTAGTCCCCATAGCTGTGAAGGTCCACCATCTCCGGGTGAAAGATCCTTCGCAGTTTCCCCCTTGATGGAGGTGAATCTTGAGCCCGCCGGGTCTGGCAACACCCACTGTGTGCCAGTTTCCGGAAGACGGATCGTGTCATCGTGATAGTGGCGGGAAACCGAGGAGTCTGCCGAATTTCGGAGGCAATCTTTCGGGCCTCGCGCGGTCACCACATGGCGTCCGGGAGCCGGAGGGGCCTGAGAGGCCACGTGCGCGATAGGATAGGGCGACGCACAGTGGCCCGGGGCCGCGCGCCCACAACCCATGCATGCGTAATTATTGCGGCATCCACGAGTTGGTTGACATTCTCAATGCAGTTATTGCGCGTGTACGTGCGCAGTTATTGCGGGGAAGTGGGGGGAGGCGAGCGCAAACGATCCCACTTCCCCACGTTTTGAACCGTGGCTTATAAATTGGGGCGGGGAGGGGGTGGTGGGAACCATTCGCACCCGCACCCTCCTGCCTTCGTCTTCCTTCTTCTGCTGCTTGCGAACGCCGCGCGCTACGACACCCGCTGCCTCGAGCAGAGCCTTGCGGTCGCCTTCTTCTTCTTCTCTTGCTTTTTCATTGATGGCGCTGCCGTCGGGCTCGTGGATGGGCTCGACCGTCACACTTGAGGACATCGCCCAGCTCCGCGCCACCATGCGCCTGCCGTCGGAGACGGAGGTCGCTGCGCGCCTGCCGCGGGGCGAGCGGGAGCCGCGGCCCGAGGGCATGGAGCGTGTCGTCTTCCTCCAGCACTTCGAGCACGGGTTCAGGCTTCCTACGAGCGGCTTCTACCGTGACTTCCTGGAGTTCTTCGGACTCCAGCCCCATAATCTGGGCGCCAACGCCATTGTGCAGCTGTCCTGCTTCGTAACCCTCTGCGAGGGGTACCTGGGGGTTGAACCTTCGATCGACCTCTGGGTATGCTTCTTCTCCTGAAGTAGTAGGGGCCGAGGCCGGGGAGATGTCGGAGTGTGGGGCCGCCGTCATCTCGAAGTAGTCGGGCGCTGACTGCCCGAAGATGCTGCTGGAGGATTCTGCCAAGAAATGGTAGAACTCTTACTTCTACGTCCGCAACCTTGGCGCGAATCGCATCAACCTGCCTCCCTTTGTCAACTTGTCGCTGAAGGAGAAGTAGAACTGTGGGTACTACCCCAAACGTCCGTCGCAGGAGGTGTTGTGGACTCTTGAGCCCAAAAGGCATAGAAACATAGTAGAAAGCCCCAAAAGGTGTGATGAAAGTCGTCTTCTCTTGGTCTTTAACTGCCATTTTAATATGATGATAACCGAAATAAGCATACAGGAAGCATAAACGCTAACAGCCCGCCGTGGCATCTATAATCTGATCAATACGGGGAAGAGCAAAAGGATCAGCTGGAGAAGCCTTATCGAGATCTTTATAATCCACACACATATGCCAAGTGACTTTTTTCTTAATCACCAGCACCGGGTTAGCCAACTACTGAGGGTGAAAAACTTCAATGATGAATCCGGTCACCAAGAGCCAGGCTACCTCTTCTCCAATAGCCTTACATCGCTCTTCGTTGAACCAATGAAGGAACTATTTCACCGGCTTAAATTTGCGATCAATATTAAGAGTGTGCTCAGCCAGTTCTCTTGGTACACCCAGCATGTCTAAAGGTTTCCATGCAAATATGTCCCGATTCTTATGGATGAACTCGATGAGTGCACTGTCCTATTTGGGATCCATATTAGCATTGATGGTGAACTGCTGAGATGAGTCGTGAGGGACAAAGTCAACATGCTTAGTATCATCAGCCGACTTAAACTTCAATAAAAGGTCTTGCGCAGTGTTTGACTTCTTCAAAGGGGACATATCAGCTGGGTCAACATTATCTTTATAAAATTTGAGCTCCTCCGTGGCACAAGCTGACTAAGCATATGCAGCATCTCCTTCCTCACATTCCAATGCAATTCTCTAATCGCCACGAACTGTAATTGTGCCCTTACGCCCTAGCATTTTAAGCTGCAAATAAACATAATAGGCCCACGCCATAAATTTGGCATTAGTCGGCCGCCCAAACAAGGGACAATAAGGGCTCCGGATCTTAACCACATCAAACCATAACGTCTCTACTATGTAGTTGTAGTCATCGCCGAAAGCCACATCCAAGGCAATCTTCCCTACTGGGTATGCCAACTTACCAGGGACCACACCATGAAAAACTGTAGAGGATGGCTTAAGCTCTTTATCAGGTAAATTCATCCCGTGGAAAGTATCATATTAAAGGATATTGATACTACTGCCACCGTCCATGAGCACTTTAGTGAATTTATCCTGAGGGGCTACCACCAATGCTAGTCGACCCGGATTCTCAACCCAGGGCAGGTGATCCTCTCTACTCCATGTGATTGGATGCTCTGACCACCGCAAATATTGAGGTACCACCGGCTAAATCGCATTGACCGCACGTTTATGAACCATCTGATCTTGCTTGCAGAGACTCATGGTGAAGACATGATACTAACCACCGTTAAGCTGCTTTGGATTGCTCTGGTGATACGTCTCCAACGTATCTATAATTTTTGATTGTTCCATGCTATTACATTATCTGTTTTGGATGTTTATCGGCTTTATTATACACTTTTATATTATTTTTGGGACTAACCTATTAATCGGAGGCCCAGCCCAAATTCCTGTTTTCTTGCCTATTTCAGTGTTTCAAAGAAAAGGAATATCAAGCGGAGTCCAAATGGAATGAAACCTTCGGGAAAGTTATTTTTGGAACGGAAGCAATCCAGAAGACTTGGAGTACACGTCAAGGAAGCTTCAAAGTGGCCACGAGGCAGGGAGGTGTGCCTGCCCCCCTGGGCGCGCCCCCCACCCTCGTGGGCCCCTTGTGGCTCCCCTGACCGACTTATTTTGCCTATATATATATCAATATACCCAAAAAACATCAGGGAGCAGAATAGATCGAGAGTTCCGCCGCCAGAAGCCTCCGTAGCCACCGAAAACCAATCTAGACCCATTCCGGCATCCTGCCGAAGGGGGGAATCCCTCTCCGGTGGCCATCTTCATCATCCCGATGCTCTCCATGACGAGGAGGGAGTAGTTCTACCTCGGGGCTGAGGGTATGTACCAGTAGCTATGTGTTTGATCTCTCTCTCTCTCTCTCTCTCTCGTGTTCTTGAGGTAGCACGATCTTGATGTATCACGAGCTTTGCTATTATAGTTGGATCTTATGTTTCTCCCCCTCTACTCTCTTGTCATCAATTGAGTTTCCCTTTGAAGTTATCTTATGAGATTGAGTCTTTAAGCATTTGAGAACACTTGATGTATGTCCTGCATGTGCTTATCTATGGTGACAATGGGATATCACGTAATCCACTTGATGAATGTTTGAGTGATCAACTTGCAAGTTCCGTGACCTCATGAACTTATGCATAGGGGTTGGCACACGTTTTCGTCTTGACTCTCCGGTAGAATCTTTGGGGCACTCTTATTGTAGAGAGTCTCCTATGTTGTCACTTTATATACTAGTGGAAATCTTTCATTATAGAACTTGGCTTGTATATTCCAATGATGCGCTCGCTCAAAATGCCCTAGGTCTTCGCGAGCAAGCGAGTTTGATGTACACCCACCTAGCTTCTTTTTGAGCTTTCATACACTTATAGCTCTAGCGCATCCATTGCATGGCAATCCCTACTCACTCACATTGATATCTATTGATGGGCATCTCCATAGCCCGTTGATACGCCTAGTTGATGTGAGACAATCTTCTCCTTTTTGTCCTCTCCACAACCACCATACTATTCCACCTATAGTGCTATGTCCATGGCTCACGCTCATGTATTTCGTGAAGATTGAAATGGTTTGAGAACATCATAAGTATGAAACAATTGCTTGGCTTGTCATCGGGGTTGTGCATGATTTAAACATTTTGTGCGATGAAGATAGAGCATAGCCAGACTATATGATTTTGTAGGGATAGCTTTCTTTGGCCATGTTATTTTGAGAAGACATTATTGCTTTGTTGGTATGCTTGTAGTATTATTACTTTCATGTCAATATTAAACTTTTGTCTTGAATCTTATGGATCTGAATATTCAGCCTTGTTTATTCAAAAAGGTGCGTTAAAGCAGAATGATAGAAGTAGCGCGGTAAGCAAAAAGTAGGACTGTTTGACATGTCCCTTCCAAGGGCAAGTTGAGGAGTAGTATTAAAACAAATATTTCACTCGTTATCGTAATCCACCTGGGTGTTCCGTGCTGTGAGGTAGCTTTCTGCCTCCTTGGTTGCTGCATCATGTGTTCGGGAATCATGCTACCGGACAGGGTTTGCGGAGAATAAAGTCCTGAAAGAGAAAAATAACCAAGTGGGAAGCCCCTAGTGCGGTTGAAGCCGCGTCTTGGGGCGTTTCGTAGTCGTGCCCCCCTCCCCACCTGTGCCCATGGTATTTTTAATGCGTAATTATGTACGCGTGGCACGGGTTTCGCCGTTTGGCTGGGACCGGGCTGGGGGCCGCATTGCTATGCGAGCTCGGAACATGCCAGGCGGTCCAATTGCCGATTACTCCGGGCACGTTTGAAGGTGTCCGGGTCCTTAATCGCCGAACTAGTGAACTGCCTTAAGAGGCTGCTTTGCACTTCTGCTATGAGGACCGCAGGGTGCTCCTCCGTGCGGAGAGAGTGCTCTGTGTTTCCATTGACAGTGATGACCCCCCGAGGTCCTGGCATCTTGAGCTTGAGATATGCATAATTCGCTACCGCATTGAATCTCGCAAATTCGGTTCGCCCGAGTAGTGCATGGTAGCCACTGCGGAACGGGAATATGTCGAAGATTAACTCTTCGCTTCAGAAGTTATCTGGGAATCCGAAGACCACTTCCAGTGTGACTGAGCCTGTGCAATGGCCTCTACACCTGGTATGACACCTTTAAAGGTTGTTTTTGTGGGTTTGATCCTTGATCGGTCTATACCCATTTTGCGCACTGTGTCTTGATAAAGTAGGTTCAAGCTGCTGCCGCCGTCCATTAGGACTCGAGTGAGGTGAAATCCGTCAATGATTGGGTCTAGGACCAGTGCAGCGAATCCGCCATGACGGATACTAGTGGGGTGGTCCCTGCGATCGAAGGTGATCGGACAGGAGGACCATGGGTTGAACTTTGGGGCGACTGGCTCCAACGCATATACGTCCCTAAGCGCACACTTCCGCTCCCTCTAGGGGATGTGGGTTGCGTATATCATGTTCACCGTCCGCACTTGTGGGGGGAACCTCTTCTGTCCTATGGTGCTCGGTTGCCGGGGCTCCTCCTCATCATCGCTATGTGACCCCTTATCTTGGTTTTCGGCATTTAACTTGCCGGCCTGCTTGAACACCCAACAATCCTTGTTGGTGTGGTTGGCTGGCTTGTCGGGGGTGTCGTGTATTTGGCACGAGCGATCGAGTATACGGTCCAAACTGGATGGACCCGGAGTGCTTCTTTTGAATGGCTTTTTCCGCTGACCGGGTTTAGAGCCTTTGAATCGAACATTGACTACCGTATCCTCGGTATTGTCGCTATTAGTGCAGCGCTTATGTTTGTTGTGACGCGACTTGCCATTGCCATCCTTGCTATCCGAAGTACCATGGTTCTTTGATATGTTATTGCTGCGAGCCAGCCAGCTGTCTTCTCCCGCACAAAAGCGGGTCATGAGTGTCGTGAGGGCTGCCATAGATTTCGGCTTTTCCTGGCCAAGGTGCCGGGCGAGCCACTCATCGTGGATGTTGTGCTTAAAAGCTGCTAGGGCCTCTGCATCTGGACAGTCGACGATTTGATTTTTCTTTGTTAGGAACCATGTCCAGAATTGCCTGGCCGATTCGTCTGGCTGTTGAATTATGTGGCTCAAGTCTTCGATATCTGGTGGTCGCACATAAGTGCCCTGAAAGTTATCGAGGAATGCGGCTTCCAGATCTTCCCAACAGCCAATGGACTCTGCTAGCAAGCTGTTGAGCCAATGCCAGGATGGTCCTTTGAGTTTGAGTGGGAGGTATGTGATGGCGTGTAGGTCATCACCGCGGGCCATGTGGATGTGCAGGAGGAAATCCTCGATCCATACCGCATGATCTGTTGTGTCGTCGTATGATTCTATATTTACGGGTTTGAAACCCTCTGGGATTTAATGATCCATTACTTCGTCTATGAAGCATAAGGGGTGTGCGGCGCCTCTGTACTGGGCTATATCGCGGTGCATCTCAAATGAGTCCTACCCGCTGTGTTCGGCCTGGCCGGACTTACTTTTACTGTATCCAGCGTGACGATTATCATCTCGCATAGTGGCGCGCCCTCGTGATCCGTAGATCAATCTTGCATGATTTGCTTTGTCCTCCAATACGTCTCACAGGTCTGGCGTATTTCCCCATGCCTTTTTATTTGAATGGCGTCGGGGTGCAGGCTGAGCTTTTGGCTGCAATGCCTCTCTGTTGCGGCCACGAGGTGGCCGATCAGCCGCGTCATATGCCGGGGATGTAGGTTTCGGTGCTTCCTCCTCTAGTCGGGGTAGCAACCTGCACTTTGGGTAACTCTTGGAGGGGCGTTCGAGTTTATAATCCTCGGCCGCTAGGACTTCAGTCCATCTGTCAGCTAGCAAACCTTGATCAGCTTGAAGCTGCTGCTGCTTTTTCTTAAGGCTATTTGCCGTGGCTATATGCCGGCGCTTCAAGCGCTCTTGTTCGACGGGATCCTCTGGCATGACGAATTCGTCATCGTCGAGGCTTGGCTCTTCTTCCAAGGGAGGCATGTAATTATCACCCTCCTCCTCTCCATCCGCCTCTCTCTCAGGAGGGCTGGCTCCTCCATCCTCCTGCTCTAAATCTTGCTGGAGGGGATTGTTGTTCTCTTCGGCACTGTCCGGAGTGCTATTATCTCCGGTGCCGGTATCACCACTTTTGCCTTGGTGCGACTTAGAGCGGCACCGTTGACGCCGGCGCTTGGGTTGCTTTTTGGAGGGGTCATCCTCCGTTGTCTCGTCTCCTTTTTGGATGAGGTGGTTGTCCAGTGCCCTGTGGGAAGTGGTTCCTCTTCGTCTCCCGCATCGTCATCCATACCGTCGATGTCTTCAGAGTCGAAGTCGAGCATGTCGGTTAAGTCGTTGACAGTGGCTACTAAGTGGGTGGTGGGTGGGTGGCAAATTTCTTTGTCATCCGCATCCCAATCCTGTTGGACATAGTTCGGCCAGGATCCACCTGACAAGGAGAGAGACCTTAATGAGTTCAGTATGTCGCCGAAGGGCGAGTGCTGAAAAATATCTGCGAAGGTAAACTCCATGATCGTCGCCCAATCGTATTCGATAGGAACGGCCGCTGGCGGTTCGGAGTTCGTGGCCGGAGAAGGGTCCGACAATTTGGCAACACGGCTCTCATGAAGTGTAAGGTCGAGATTCGGCTCGATCGCCGCTGAGGATACGGCCTCCGTGGCGGGGTCTATCCACCCTCCCATGGATGGTGCAACTGGCTCCGAATTGAGGGTCGGAGCGGCTGTCGGTGCGATTTCTCGAACACTTTTCGATGGTAGAGCTAAATCGTACTCATCGTGACCGCTTGGCGCACAAGGCAGGGGCTCGAATCCGTCGAAGATCAAGTCTCTGCAGATATCGGCCTTGTAGTTTAAGCTTCCAAACTTGACCTGGTGGCCAGGGGCGTAACTTTCGATCTGCTCTAGATGGTCAAGCGAGTTGGCCCGCAGTGCAAGGCCGCCGAACACAAAGATCTGTCCGGGGAGAAAAGTCTCACCCTGGACTGCATCGCTATCGACGATCGTAGTAGCCATCAAGCCTAACGGCGACGACACAGAGGAACTCTCATTGAAAGCACCAATGTCGGTGTCAAAATCGGCGGATCTCGGGTAGGGGGTCCCGAACTGTGCATCTAAGGCGGATGGTAACAGGAGGCAGGGAACACGATGTTTTACCCAGGTTCGGGCCCTCTTGATGGAGGTAAAACCCTACGTCCTGGTTGATTTATTCTTGATGATATGGGTATTACAAGAGTTGATCTACCACGAGATCTGAGAGGCTAAACTATAGAAGCTAGCCTATGGTGTGATTGTATGTTGTCCTATGGACTAAAACCCTCCGGTTTATATAGGCACCGGAGGGGGTTAGGGTTACAAAAGGTCGGTTACAAAGGAGGAGATATCCATATCCGTACTGCCTAGCTTGCCTTCCACGCCAAGTAGAGTCCCATCCGGACATGAGAAGAAGTTTTCAATCGTGTATCTTCATAGTCCAACAGTCCGGCCAAAGGATATAGTCCGGCTGTCCGAAGACCCCCTAATCCAGGACTCCCTCAGTCGTCATCATCAACCTTCCTTTGCCGCCAATTCCATGATGCTCACCACCGGTAGTGAGTAATTCCTCCGTAGGCTTGCTGGACGGTGATGGGTTGGATGAGATTTATCATGTAATCGAGTTAGTATTGTTAGGGCTGGATCCCTAGTATCTAGTATATTCTAGATTGATGTTGCTATGACTTTGCTATGATTAATGCTTGTCACTAGGGCCCGAGTGCCATGATTTTAGATCTGAACCTATTATGTTTTCATGAATACATTTGTGTTCTTGATCTTATCTTGAAGTTATATGCACCTATTACGAGTTATGATGCGCATATCCCAAGGTGTCAATAATTGGGATTCCTTCTGGTAATTACCGTAGTTTGAGGAGTTCATGTATTCACTAAGTGCTAATATTTTGTTCCGATTCTCTATTAAAAGGAGGCCTTAATATCCCTCAGTTTCTTTATGGACTCCGCTGCCATCGAAGGGTAGGACAAAAGATGACATGCATGTTCTTTTCCATAAGCACGTATGACTATATGCGGAATACATGCCTACATTACATTGATGGATTGGAGCTAGTTCTGTGTCGCACTAGGTTATAACTACTACATGATGAATATTATCGAACAAAATTATCCATCGATGATCCAATGCCTACACGCTTTTCATATATTGATCTTTTCTCTACCCGATTATTGCATCCTCTATGACCACGACCTCAACTACTTAAGCATAGCTATAAGTATCATAATCAATCATCAACCCAAAAGTCATGATCATATGCCGACATAAGTATGTCAACATTAAAGAAAACCATTAACTTAAGCATAATGCAATGCATGGTCCAACCCATCCTATTGTGCACCAGTGTGCCAGTTTTATTGTGGTTCATCCTATAGTAAAAAATTTAATCAATTCTAAATTCATAAGTAAGTTATGTTGGTATCCTATATAGATACACTAGGACCTAAAGCCCGCTCTGATACCAACAGTAACACCCCAAGCCGACAAGGCGCTTGGAATATTACCACATAAGACCTTGGAAAAGAAAACATGCCCTCAAAGTTCCTTTCGACCAAGCTTTCTGTGTTTCTAAGGACATCCATGGCACGCAGATCATATGATTATGTATGACAAGGAACCAAACAGAAGCGCTACAATACTAACATTAACCCAGTGCCACTTCGAAACTCTAGGCGATCATGTAAGTCTTAGCGGAAATTAGTTAAGCCATACAGACCGAAAGCTTAAGTCTCAAATTCCAAGACAATCCACCACATGAAGTAAGGTATAAGCCATACAAGCTCTCAAAACACGATGCTAGAAGGTAACATATGAGATATTCGTGTAGTGAAGATGGTGATACTGCTACCCCACTGATATGTCTCCGTCGTATCTGCTTTTCCAAACACTTTTGCCCTTGTTTTGGACTATAACTTGCATGATTTGAATGGAACTAACCCGGACTGACACTGTTTTCAGCAGAATTACCATGGTGTTATTTATGTGCAGGAGCAAACGTTCTCGGAATGACCTGAAACTTCACGGAGCCACTTTTCAGAAAATAAGAAAAATACATGCCAAAGATGAAGGCCAGGGGGGCCACCGTCTTGCCATGAGGGTGGGGGCGCGCCTACCCCCCTAGGGCGCGCCCCCCTACCTCGTGGGCCCCCTGTTGCCTCTCCGACTCCAACTCCACCTCCATATATTGAGTTTCGATGAGAAAAAAATTAGAGAGAAGAAATCATCGCGTTTTACGATACGGAGCCGTCGCCAAGCCCTAAAACCTCTCGGGAGTGCTGATCTGGAGTCCGTTCGGGGCTCCAGAGAGGGGATTCGTCGTCGTCATCATCATCAACCATCCTCCATCACCAATTTCTTGATGCTCACCGCCGTGCGTGAGTAATTCCATCATGGGCTTGCTGGACGGTGATGGGTTGGATGAGATTTACCATGTAATTGAGTTAGTTTTGTTAGGTTTTGATCCCTAGTATCCACTATGTTCTGAGATTGATGTTGCTATGACTTTGCTATGCTTAATGCTTGTCACTAGGGCTCGAGTGCCATGATTTCAGATCTGAACCTATTTTGTTTTCATCAATATATGAGAGTGCTTGATCGTATTTTGCAAGTCTATAGTCACCTATTATGTGTTATGATCCGTTAACCCCGAAGTGACAATAATCGGGATACTTACTGGTGATGACTGTAGTTTGAGGAGTTCATGTATTCACTATGTGCTAATGCTTTGTTCCGGTTCTCTATTAAAAGGAGGCCTTAATATCCCTTAGTTTCCATTAGGACCCCGCTGCCATGGGAGGGTAGGACAAAAGATG
Organism: Triticum monococcum; assembly: GCA_034509565.1. Classification (NCBI taxonomy): domain Eukaryota; kingdom Viridiplantae; phylum Streptophyta; class Magnoliopsida; order Poales; family Poaceae; genus Triticum; species Triticum monococcum. The sequence continues at coordinate 293,275,140 of CM067842.1, forward strand.
TCATGCAAGTTGTTTTCCATAAGCACGTATGACTATATTCGGAATACATGCCTACATTACATTGATGAATTGGAGCTAGTTCTGTGTCACCCTATGTTATGACTGTTACATGACGAACCACATCCGACATAATTATCCATCACTGATCCGATGCCTACGAGCTTTCCATATACTGGTTTATGCTTTTTTACTTTCCCGTTGCTATTGTTACAATCACTACATAATACCAAAAATATTACTTTGCTTTCATTACTCTTTTGTTACCATTACCACCACTATCATATTACTTTGCTACTAAACACTTTGCTGCAGATACTAAGTTTCCAGGTGTGGTTGAATTGACAACTCAACTACTAATACTTGAGAATATCTTTGGCTCCCCTTGTGTCGAATCAATAAATTTGGGTTGAATACTCTACCCTCGAAAGCTGTTGCGATCCCCTATACTTGTGGGTTATCAAGACTAATTTCTGGCGCCGTTGCCGGGGAGCATAGCTCTATTCTTTGAGTCACTTGGGATTTATATCTGCTAGACACTATAAAGAATTTGAAAGACACTAAGACAACAATTACGAGGGGAGGTAAGGAACTGCCATCTAGCTGTGCACTTGATTCACCTTCTATTCTGAGTAACCTTGCGACACCTAAACCTGCTTCTGCTATTCGTTCTGATATGTCGCATGTTATTGATGATGCCACTTCTCCTATGCATGATACTTATGATGAAACTACCTCTATGCCTGATACTACTATGCCACTTAGTGATATTCTCGAGGAACGACTTGCTAGGGGTAGAGAGATTGAAAATATTGAATCTAATTATGATGGTGAAAGTGATGATGAAGAATCACTTGCTATTCCTGAGGGTTATTTATTTGATCAAGAAGCTTCTTTAGCTATTTTAGCTTGCAAAGATAGATATGAACTCAAAAGGTTATCAGTTAAATGGAATATGCAATCTCTAAATGCTAGGATGAAACCTGACCCTGCTTTTGCTACTTCACCTATCTGTGTTACGGATAAGGATTACGAATTCTCTGTTGATCCTGATATAATTACTTTGGTTGAATCTGATCCTTTTCATGGCTATGAATCTGAAACTGTTGTGGCACATCTTACTAAATTAAATGATATAGCCACCATGTTCACTAATGATGAGAGATCTCGCTACTTTTATATCCTCAAAATATTTCTGTTCTCATTAAATGGTGATGCTAAGATATGGTTTAATTCTCTTGATCCTGGTTGTGTGCGTAGTCCCCAGGATATGATTTACTACTTCCCTGCTAAATATTTCCCTGCTCATAAGAAACAAGCTGCTTTGAAGGAAATATACAACTTTGTGCAAATTAAAGAAGAGAGTCTTCCACAAGCTTGGGGGAGGCTTCTTAAGTTACTTAATGCTTTGCCTATTCATCCTCTTAAGAAAAATGAAATACTTGATATCTTTTATAATGGACTAGCCGATGCTTCCAGAGATTACCTGGATAGTTGTGCTGGTTCTCCTTTCAGGGAAAGAACACCGGATGAAGCTGAAATCTTATTAAATAATATGTTGATAAATGAAAATAATTGGGCACCTCCTGATCCAGCTCCTGCTCCAATTAATGATCCTATTCCTAAACCAACTCCGAAGAAGAGAAGTGTTCTATTTCTCAGTCCCAAAGATATGCAAGATGCAAAGAAATCTATGAAAGAAAAAGGTATTAAAGCTGAAGATGTTAAGAATTTACCTCCTATTGAAGAAATACATGGTCTTAATTTACCGCATGCCGAATAAACATATGATCTTAATCCTTTATTTATTGAAGAACCTCCAGACCCCGATAACCCGACAAAGGTAGTAAAGGTAAATTCTCTCTGTAGATATGATAAAGCTGAAATCCCTCCTACTAAAATTGCTAGTCAGTGCTTGGATGAGTTTGATAATTTTATGTTTAAGCAAGAAGACTTCAATGCTTATTTTGGTAGACAATTAAAACAAGATGTTGATATGATTAAATACTTGGGTGATTATATGGCTAATATTAGAGGTGAACTTAAACTTATTAGTAAACATGCTTCTATGGTTACCCCTCAAGTAGAACAAGTACTTAAAGCTCAAAAAGAATTGCTCAATGAGATGAATAGTAAGAAAAATGATTATGCTGTTAAAGTGGCTACTAGAACTGGTAGAATGACTCAGGAACCTTTGTATCCCGAAGGCCACCCTAAGAGAATTGAGTAAGATTCTCATAGAAATTATATTGATACACCTAGTTCTTCTAAAAAGAAGAAAAAGAAAAATGGTAGAACTGTCCAAACTTCTAGTGAACCTATTGCTGAACCACCTGATAATCCAAATGATATCTCTATGTCTGATGCTGAAAAACAATCTGGCAATGAACATGAACCTAATGAAATTTTTAATGATGATGTTCATAATAATGGTCAACCTAGTAATGATAATGACGTAGAAATTGAACCTGCTGTTGATCTTGATAACCCATAATCAAAGAATCAACTATATGATAAGAAAGATTTTGTTGCTAGGAAACATGGTAAAGAAAGAGAGCCATGGGTTCAGAAACCCATGCCTTTTCCTCCCAAACAATCCAAGAAAAAGGATGATGAGGATTTTGAGCGCTTTGCTGAAATGATCAGACCTAGCTTTTTACGTATGCGATTAACTGATATGCTCAAAACATATCATTATGCTAAGTACATGAAAGATATTATTACAACTAAGAGAAAGATACCGGAAGGTGAAATTTCCACCATGCTTGCTAATTATACTTTTAAGGGTGGAATACCTAAGAAACTTGGAGATCCAGGAGTACCCACTATACCATGCTCCATTAAAAGAAACTATGTTAAAACTGCTTTATGTGATCTTGGAGCCGGTGTTGGTGTTATGCCTCTCTATTTATATCGTAAACTTGATTTGAATAAGTTGACACCTACTTGAATATCTTTGCAAATGGGTGATAAGTCAACTGCTATAACTATCGGTATTTGTGAGGATGTGCCTGTTGTAGTTGCAAACGTTACTATTTTAATGGACTTTGTTATTCTTGATATTCTCGAGGACGATAGTATGTCTATTATTCTTGGAAGACCCTTTTTGAATACTGCAGGGGCTGTTATTGATTGCAGTAAAGGAAATGTCACTTTTCATGTTAATGGTAATGAGCACATGGTACACTTCCCGAGGAACAACCTCAAGTTCATAGTATCAATTCTATCGGAAAAATTTCATCGATTACATTTGGAGGTTTTGAATTTCCTCTTCCTACTGTCAAGAAGAAATATGATATAGTTATTATTGGGGATGTGCATATCCCCGTGGAGGTAACCTAGAGTTTTTCGTAATTTCTCCAGTTTCATGTTAATCAAAATGAGTTTGCCAACAAGACTTGATCAACATTGTTAGTGGATTCCTTTTGATGAGCATGAGATGGATGAAACTATAAGCGCAACCTTCTGTACCCTCTCTATAATTTCTGTTATTTAGTTGAAATAAAGTAAAAATAAATAATTTTCTGTCTGTTATCTGATTATCCGTGCAATATAAAAATACCTCGAAAATAGAAGTTCCCCAAATGCCCTGAAAATTAAATATGATTTTTCTAGAATATTTGATGATTTATGGAACAAAGAACACACCAGGGGGGCCAACCACCTTGCCACGAGGGTGGAGGGCGCGCCCACCCCCCTAGGGCGCGCCCCCCTGCCTGGTGGGCCCAAGGTGGCCCTCCTCCACTTATCGTTTCACCCATACACTCCTTCTTCCTCCCCCAAACATGAATAACTAGCTCAAACCTCAGTCCAAGCTCGTTTTGCTGCCATTTTCGATCTCCTTGCTCAAAGCACCTCTCGCAAAACTGCTTGGGGAGATTGTTCCTTGGTATGTGACTCCTCCATTGGTCCAATTAGTTTTTGTTCTAGTGCTTTATTCATTGAAATTTTTTTGCTGCTTAGGTGACCCTGTTCTTGAGCTTGCATGTCAGATTTATATGGTCAAAAGTAGTTTTGATGCAAGATATAGGCCCTATGCACTTGTAGGAGTGGTTACTATCAATAGTATTGAGTTTGGTTTACTTTTATTTTGAAGTTACTAAAAATTTTAGAATTTTTCAGAAAATGATGAGGAGACTTTTGAGGGGCTCATCGAGCCAGAGCTCGAAGGAAAAGGCACCGAAGCCTAAGTATAATTTGCCCCACACCGCGGAGCTTCAAGCGTGTGAATGGCCTTCCGAGGATTTCTTGAGAGCAGTCGGGATTTATGAAGATTTTCATGAATTGGCTAAGACTGCAGGCCTTACCGCTTTCCTCCATGACCAATGCGATCATTATCTCTTGCTCACAAATACCTTTGTGCAAAACTTTCATTTTCATTCTAGGAACTCACGACCTACGGTGGAATTTCATTTATATGATGAGCATAAGGAGATGTCACTTTATGATTTTTGTCGGGTTTGTTTAGTCCCTTTTGAGGGCAATACAGAAGAACCACATCGTGATGATGTGGAGGGATTTATTAACACTATCACTATAGGGGAAACAAGGAAGGTTTCCGATGCACGAATCACTAGCATACACTTTCCTGTTTTACGTTATTTCGCACTATTTGCTAGTAGTTTCTTAATTGGTCACGGAAACTGTGGAAACCTGAGTATCCCTGATATTATTATTTTGCACCACGGTTTATATAGTGATAACTCTTTTAGTATGGGCGACATTATTGCCAAACGGTTAAGTCTGAACCGCACCAAGGGCCCCATCTTTGGAGGCATCTACGCTACACGCCTAGCTGCACATTTTAACATACCTATTAGGCATTATGAGAAGGAAGAAAAAGTGCTGCCTCGTGTTTATCTAGATTATAAAAGTATGGTGGCACATGATTTTATTATTAAGAATAGGGCAGGAGAGCTTAAATATCAATTATTCTTTAATAAACATCATCCTGAGACTATTACCTTGCCTGCTCCTTCTTTGTTTGATTTGACTGTAGGCACGTACCTTGTTCTATTGACGGCTATTCACACCTACCGGAACCGTGCACCAGCCGAGGAGCCAGAACCGGAACCACAATTTGATCCTTCATGACAGTCTAACGATAAGTGGGATCCGGAGATGATTGCCAGCCAGTGGAAATCGGAGCCTTCTTCTTCCTCATCATAGTACGACCCCAACAACTACCATTATGGATATCAGCCAGGCCAGCCGTGGCCAGAAACCAACATAGGCCAAAAGCCTAAGCTTGGGGGAGTACGCTTTTCTCACCGACATTACATTTATGTTCACACACACTCATTGCTAGATGTCGGTGCTCATAGTTTTTCATTGTATCATCCATGCTTGTTTATTTCCTTTTATGCTTTCTTCTTGTGTGTTTGATAAACCTTAAGAAAAACCAAAAAAATTACTAGTAGTTTACTTTTGTTGCTGTAGTAATAATTAAAAAGGAAACCCAAAAATATTTCCCATTCTTCTTTTGCTTGTTGGGTGTTTTCCCGTGTAAATAGTTTTATTTCTCTTCTTTTCTTTGGGGGTCAGTAGGAGAAGACCATGATTAAATTGTTGAAGTGGCTCTTATATGCTTTATTGTTGATTTAACCAAGAGCCCATATTGCTTTTGTCTTCTCCTATTTATTGAATGCTCGCAGATTCCAGCTTAGTCCAATGCACGTGCACTCTTATTATTATTCACATCGTTCGGTCGTGCAAGTGAAAAGCAATTATGATGATATATGATGGACTGACTGAGATGAGAAAAGCTGGTATGAACTCGACGTCTTTTGTTTTTGTAAATATGATGAGTTCATCGTTCTTGATTCAGCTTGTTATGAATAAACTTGTTTGCAATGACAATTACATATCATAGTTGCTTGTGCCATGCTTGATTAGCTATGAGTTATAATGGTTTACCTTGCGTGCCAACATGCTATTGAGATGGTTATGATGTGGTATGATAGGGTGGTATCCTCCTTTGAATGATTTAAGTGACTTGACTTGGCACATGTTCATGCATGTAGTTGAAACAAATCAACATAGCCTTCATGATATTTGTGTCCATGGTGGATTATATCCTACTCATGCTTGCATCCAATGTTTATTAGTTTTAATGCATGTACATGGTTGTTGTCACTCTCTAGTTGGTCGCTTCTGAGTCTTTTGCTAGCCTTCACCTGTACTAAGCGGGAATAGTGCTTGTGCATCCAATCCCTTAAACCCCAAAGTTATTCCAGATGAGACCGCTATACCTTCCTATATGCGGTATCTACGTGCCGTTCCAAGTAAATTTGTATGTGCCAAACTCCAAACCTTCAAATAATCATCTTGTTTTGCATGCTCGAATAGCTCATGTATCAACTAGGGATGCCTGTATCTTCCATGCTAGGCGGTTTATTCTCAAGAGGAGTGGACTCCACTCCTCACTCACGAGAAAATGGATGGTCACTGGGATACCCAATCCCATTGTTTATGCAAACTAAATCAAAATAATTGCAAAACAAAACTCCCCCTGGGACTTTGGTTAGTTGGAGGCACTCGTTGTTTCGAGCAAGCCATGGATTGATGTTTATTGGTAGAGGGGGAGTATAAACTTTACCATTCTGTTTGGGAACCGCCTATAATGTGTGTAGCATGGAAGATATCGCCATCTCTTGGTTGTTATGTTGACAATGAAAGTATACCGCTCAAAATATTATTCACCTCTATTTCAAAACCGAGCTCTGGCACCTCTACAAATCCCTGCTTCCCTCTGTGAAGGGCCTATCTATTTACTTTTATGTTGAGTCATCACCCACTTATTAAAAGCACTAGCTGGAGAGCGCAGCTGTCATTTGCATTCATCACTTTTAATTTATATTGGGTGTGTCTATGATTGGATCTCTTTTACCATGAATTACAATGTCACTAGGGCCCGAGTGCCATGATTTCAGATCTGAACCTATTATGTTTTCATCAATATATGAGAGTTCTTGATCCTACCTTGCAAGTCTATAGTTACCTATTATGTGTTATGATCCGTTAACCCCGAAGTGACAATAATCGGGATACTTACCGGTGATGACCGTAGTTTGAGGAGTTCATGTGTTCACTATGTGCTAATGCTTTGTTCCGGTTCTCTATTAAAAGGAGGCCTTAATATCCCTTAGTTTCCATTAGGACCTCGCTGCCATGGGAGGGTAGGACAAAAGATGTCATGCAAGTTCTTTTCCATAAGCACGTTTGACTATATTCGCAATACATGCCTACATTACATTGATGAATTGGAGCTAGTTCTGTGTCACCCTATGTTATGACTGTTACATGATGAACCACATTCGGCATAATTATCCATCACTGATCCGATGCCTACGAGCTTTCCATATACTGGTTTACGCTTATTTACTTTCCCGTTGCTATTGTTACAATCACTACATAATACCAAAAATATTACTTTTCTTTCATTACTCTTTTGGTACCGTTACCACCACTATCATATTACTTTGCTACTAAACACTTTGCTGCAAATACTAAGTTTCAGGTGTGGTTGAATTGACAACTCAACTGCTAATACTTGAGAATATTCTTTGGCTCCCCTTGTCTCGAATCAATAAATTTGGGGTGAATACTCTACCCTCGAAAGCTGTTGCGATCCCCTATACTTGTGGGTTATCACCCACGACTCCAATGCATGTTGTCTTCAAGGTTTACCATGTAAGAAATAAGGGTGAGTACAAGGACTCAACAAGTTTATAAAGGAATAATAAACAATTCTCATAAGAAGGCACCAAATCTCTGTTAACACCATACACTCAATAGCACTCAACGCATGTATTGGTGTCCTACATGCCTACATGCTCATCTCATTTCGTTGCGTATACCGGTATCGCTTGAGTAGACGCCCGCGACATCCACTCACTCCAATGCATGAAGGTTGCCTCCAAAGTACGTCACAACCCAACAATGGAGGTCTCAATGTGCCTACCCAAGGTAGGGACTATTTTCTTTCACTAACATCATGAATGCAAATATGTAAATGCAAGCAAAGTACTTGAATCAACATGTCTTTGTCATCATCATCTCCATGATAAGAAACATCATTGACATGGACAAATATCATAAATAAAATAGAGTGTCGGGATTATGCAAGTCATTATCCTGTCATGAACTTGCCTCAACCATGGGGCACAAATTGTGAGGCAAACAGTTCCGAACCCGAAGTACCCCCACCTGTCATCAAGCATATATCACAGCCAAAACAAACCATGGTCTCAACAGATAAGCATATATAATTTAGCATCGCTCCTACGCACAAGAACCCATATCATATATACTTTATCACATTATAAGTCCTCACATCATCAACAACGACAAAAACTAAGAGTATAAGTCTATTTACATTCACCCACGTCCAAACATAAAATTTTGTCCGACATATTATAGTCATCTTAATAATTTCATAGGATTTACTGTATAACACAGAATCTAACAAATAATATATGTTTAGGTATCTGCAGAATATCCTCTACAAATGTTATGTTGTAACTTTATTTTAATTCCACCCCAATGGGGCCTAATCTTCCATATGAAAATAATGTACCTAGCAAACTATGTTTCTGGACAGTAAACCAAATAGACGACTACCCTCAAATCGTATGAACAACTGCAGAGTGGAAACACGAATCTTCGAGATATCTTGAGCACTCCGGAACAATTGAGTAGTGAGAAGTGGATGATTAAGAGGTGCACTGGCAAGAGAAAGTATTGAAATGAGGAAAAGGTATGATCAGCAAAACTTGACTTGAATCCACCGGAGAAGAAAAGAATGAACAATGATGAACTTGTAGCTTCCTTAGCATCTTCATGAGAATCACCGGATAAGAACATGGACGGAAAAGAATGGAGAGACTTCCTATGAATAAAAGGATACTTGAATAAGAAACCTGAGTCCTTGAAGAAAAAGGGTGGGTGGGCGGGAAAAACAAAGGCAACTTGGAGACGGATGAAACAAACACCGTTGAGAAGACTTCAGTTGATCTTGCGAATGTTGAAATGATCAGATCCAATTGAAAAGAAACAACACCGGTTGAAAAGGATTGACAACCCCTTTATCGCGTTGGTTGCGAGGTTCTTATTTGTTTATGTAGGTATGAGGTGACTCACGCGTGGTCTCCTACTGGATTGATACCTTGGTTCTCAAAAACTGAGGGAATTACTTACGCTGCTTTACTACATCACCCTTTCCTCTTCAAGGGAAAACCAACGCAGTGCTCAAGAGGTAGCAAGAAGGATTTCCGGCGCCGTTGCCGAGGAGATCTACGCCAAGTCAAGACATACTAAGTACCCATCACAACTCTTATCCTTCGCATTACATTATTTGCCATTTGCCTCTCGTTTTCCTCTCCCCCACTTCACCCTTGTTGTTTTATTCTCCCTCTTTTTCCGTTCCCCTTCTCTTTTTCAATTTGCCTATTTTGCTTCTTCGCTTGTTTGCTTGTGTGTTGGATTGCTTTCTTGTCATGATGGCTCAAGATAATACTAAATTGTGTGACTTTGCCAATACCAACAATAATGATTTTATTAGCACTCCGATTTCTCCTCTTACCGATGCTGAATCTTGTGAGATTAATACTACCTTGCCGAATCTTGTCATGAAAGATTTGTTTTTTGGCCTTCCTAGTGAAGATGCTGCTACCCATCTAAACAACTTTGTTGATTTGTGTGATATGCAAAATAAGAAAGATGTGGATAATGATATTGTTAAACTTAAGCTATTTCCGTTTTCGCTTAGAGATCGTGCTAAAGCCTGGTTTTCGTCTTTGCCTCAAAATAGTATTGATTCATGGAATAAGTGCAAATATGCTTTTATCTCTAAGTATTTTCCTCCCGCTAAGATCATCTCTCTTAGAAATGATATTATGAATTTTAAGCAACTTGATCATGAGCATGTTGCACAATCTTGGGAGAGGATTAAATTAATGATACGTAATTGCCCTACACATGGATTGAATTTATGGATGATTATACAATTTTTTTATGCCAGATTGAATTTTGCTTCTAGAAATCTCTTAGATTCGGCCGCAGGAGGCACTTTTATGGAAATCACTTTAGGATAAGCTACTAAACTCCTAGAGAATATTATGGTTAATTATTCTCAATGGCACACTAAAAGATCTACTAGTAAAAATTCCATGCAATTGAAGAGATTAATGTTTTGAGTGGAAAGATGGATGAACTTATGAAATTGTTCGCTAATAAGAGTGCTCCTACTGATCCTAATGATATGCCTTTGTCTACTTTGATTGAGAGTAATAATGAATCTATGGATGTGAATTTTGTTGGTAGGAACAACTTTGGTAACAACGCGTATAGAGGTAATTTTAATTCTAGGCCATTTCCTAGTAATTCCTCTAATAATTATAGTAATTCCTACAACAATTCTTATGGAAATTATAATAAGATGCCCTTTGATTTTGAATCTAGTATTAAAGAATTTTTTAGTTTGCAAAAGAGTTTCAATGCTTTGATTGAAGAAAAATTGCTTAAGATTGATGAGTTTGATAGGAATGTGGATAGAATTTCTCTTGATGTTGATTCTTTGAAACTTAGATCTATTCCACCTAAGAATGATATCAATGAGTCTCTCAAATCCATGAGAATTTCCATTGATGAGTGTAAATAAAGAACCGTGCAAAAAAAAGTCATTGATGTGTCCCCTATTAAATCATTGTAAAAGCGTGTTCTTCTAGTTTTCATGATAATAAGGTTGAAGATGTAAAAGTCATTGATGTGTCCCCTATTAAATATTTGTTTTGCAATATGAATCTTTGTAATGATGGGACTGGATGAGTCAACTTTAGTTAGAAGGCGTCCCAAAAATTCGGAGTTTTTAGATCTTGATGCAAAAATTGTTAAAAGTGGGATTGAAGAGGTTAAAACTTTAAATAGCAACGAACCCACTATCTTGGATTTCAAGGAATTTAATTATGATAATTGCTCTTTGATAGATTGTATTTCCTTATTGCAATCCGTGCTAAATTCTCCTCATGCTTATAGTCAAAATAAAGCATTTACTAATCATATCGTTGATGCTTTGATGCAATCTTATGAACAAAAACTTGAGTTGGAAGTTTCTATCCCTAGAAAACTTTGTGATGAGTGGGAACGTACAATCAAAATTAAAATTAAAGATCATGAATGCTATGCTTTGTGTGATTTGGGTGCTAGTGTTTCCACGATCCCAAAAACTTTGTGTGATTTGCTAGGTTTCCGTGAATTTGATGATTGTTCTTTAAACTTGCACCTTGCAAATTCCACTATTAAGAAACCTATGGGAAAGATTAATGATGTTCTTATTGTTGCAAATAGGAATTATGTGCCCGTAGATTTCATTGTTCTTGATATAGATTGCAATCCTTCATGTCCGATTATTCTTGGTAGACCTTTCCTTAGAACGATTGGTGCAATTATTGATATGAAGGAAGGGAATATTAAATTCCAATTTCTGTTAAGGAAAGGCATGGAACACTTCCCTAGAAAGAAAATTAAATTACCATATGAATCTATTATGAGAGCCACTTATAGATTGCCTACCAAAGATGGCAATACCTAGATCTATCTTCGCTTTTATGCCTTGCTAGGGGCGTTAAACGATAGCGCTTGTTGGGAGGCAACCCAATTTTATTTTTATTCTTTGCTTTTTGATCCTGTTTAGTAATAAATAATTTATCTAGCTTCTGTTTTGGTTGTGTTTTCTGTGTTTAATTAGTGTTTGTGCCAAGTAGAACCGTTGGGAAGACTTGGGGAAAGTCTATTTGATCTTGCTGTAAAAAGCAGAAACTTTAGCGCTCACGAGAATTGCTGCCATTTTTATTGGAGAGTTCTATTTAGCTAATTGTTTTTGAATATGATTAATAGATAAATTTATCACGTCCATAAATTTATTTTAGATTTTTTGGGGTTCCATAAGTTTGCTTTAGTTACAGATTACTACAGACTGTTCTATTTTTGACAGATTCTGTTTTTCGTGTGTTGTTTGCTTATTTTTGATGAATCTATGCCTAGTAAAAGAGTTTATGAACCATAAAGAAGCTGGAATATAGTAGGTTTAACACCAATATAAATAAAGAATGAGTTCATTACAGTACCTTTAAGTGGTGTTTTGTTTTCTTTCGCTAACGGAGCTCACGAAGATTTTCTTTTAAGTTTTGTGTTGTGAAGTTTTCAAGTTTTGGGTAAAGATTTGATGGATTATGGAACAAGGTGTGGCAAGAGCCTAAGCTTGGGGATGCCCATAGCACACCAAGGTAAATCCAAGGACACCAAAAAGCCTAAGCTTGGGGATGCCCCGGAAGGCATCCCCTCTTTTGTCTTCGTTCATCGGTAACTTTACTTGGAGCTATATTTTTATTCACCATATGATATGTGTTTTGCTTGGAGCGTCTTGTATGATTTGAGTCTTTGCTTTTTAGTTTACCACAATCATCCTTGCTGTACACGCCTTTTGAGAGAGACACACATGAATTAGAATTTATTAGAATACTCTATGTGGTTCACTTATATCTATTGAGATATATAGTTTTTGCTCTAGGGCTTCACTTATATCTTTTAGAGCACGGCGGTGGTTTTATTTTATAGAAATAATTGATCTCTCATGCTTCACTTATATTATTTTGAGATTCATTTAGAACAACATGGCAATTTGCTTTAGGAATAATAAAAACTTTCATATAAGTGCATTGAATACTAAGAGAAGTTTGATACTTGATGATTGTTTTGAGATATGGAGATGGTGATATTAGAGTCATGCTAGTTGAGTAATTGTGAATTTGAGAAATACTTGTGTTGAAGTTTATGATTCCCGTAGCATGCACGTATGGTGAACCGTTATGTGATGAAGTCGGAGCATGATTTATTTATTGATTGCCTTCCTTATGAGTGGCGGTCGGGGACGAGCGATGATCTTTTCCTACCAATCTATCCCCCTAGGAGCATGCGCGTAGTACTTTGTTTCGATAACTAATAGATTTTTGCAATAAATATGTGAGTTCTTTATGACTAATGTTGAGTCCATGGATTATACGCACCCTCATACTTCCACCATTGCTAGCCTCTCTAGTACCGCACAACTTTCGCCGGTACCATAAACCCACCATATACCTTCCTCAAAACAGCCACCATACCTACCTATTATGGCATTTCCATAGCCATTCCGAGATATATTGCCATGCAACTTTCCACAATTCCGTTGTTATGACACGCTCCATCATTGTCATATTGCCATGCATGATCATGTAGTTGACATCGTATTTGTGGCAAAGCCTCTGTTCATAATTCTTTCATACATGTCACTCTTGATTCATTGCTATGACACTCCAAAAATTTTGATTTGGTTTTTATCAAAATCTTTATTTGATTTGGAGGGGGCTATTTAAATTTTTTCTTAAACCCTCTCCCTCTCATAACTTTTATGAAAAATATTTTGGTACTCTTCTCAACATTGATTTTTGGGTCTTGAGAGCTTTTCATTTTTGTCTTGCCTCTACTCAAATTCATATTTGAAATTTCTTCTATTAAAAAGAAACCCTAGGAGTTATGGGTTTATTCTTTTCCCCATTCAAAATTTCCTCTTTTGCCATGTCACTTTTTGACATAGCATTCCAAAACCCCTCCCTGCCTTGGATCAAGTCAGGACTCCCATCTCTAGCAAGTCTCAAGCCATATTTGGTTTTTATTCAATTTATTTTTGCTCAAAAACTATTTCTGCCATTATTTATGGGCCTAAGTGATTTGCAAAGGAATTACCAAATTTCTTTTGAGTTTTGTTCCCAAACCAAATCCTCTGACTAGTCCTTAGTACCCTCAACCTAGATCCATCAAGATCCACTTCGCCTCAGTTCAAATATTTCAAATTTTGTCCACTGCAAGTTTGGACCAGAAATGCCATTTTTGGTGAAATTCATATTTTTATTTTTCCAAAAATTTTGAGATAATTCATGCAGCTTCCAAAGACACCAAGAGGCCACCTCACCAAAGATCAGCTCCAGAAAAATTTCCCACATGCCAATATCATTTCATCGAACACCTGGCATGCACTGTTTCTGTCTAGATTCAGAAAAGTTCAGAGATTCAGTGTTTGGGTTCAGGCGACAGTGTCGTTTCGTCAGAACCCGTCGACGATCTCGCCAGTAGCCTCCTTGGATCCTTGCTCCCTGTTCCCCCTCCTTATCTAGAGCGCCGCACACTCGTTTGGACGGGCACCATCGTCGGTGGTGACGCGTCTCGCCGACGCCGGCAGCTTCTGCGGTGGCAGAGCCACCCGTGGCGGCCAGCAAGGATCGGCACCACCTTTCGGCGCCGTCCAGCATCGCCCAAGCCACCCGTGGCCTCCGCGTGACTGTCCGCTTGCCTGTGCACGCTGCGGCACCGTCGCCGTGGCCTGAGCAGCACAGAGCGTGCTCTCTGCCGCCGACGAGTCCCGTGAGCCGTTCCGTCGGGAACGTGGAGTAACACCCAAGGCAGGCCAAGCTTAGCACTTGAACGGAACAAGTGAACCCTCGCGGTGATGCCTAGCTCCCTAATCCACCTGACCGTCCTCTACCTTGCCGTAATCATCGCCGGCGTTATCCCGTTCACGGCCACCGCCTCGGACCGGCTATAAAAGGAGCCCCCGAGCTCGTTCTCGACCCAGCGCCACACCTCCACCTCACCAGAGCCCTGCGTAGCCACTAGAAGGACCCCTAGGAGGTCACCTTCGCCGACTCCGGCCGCCCCATTCTGCCTCGGGCTCCGGCTTGATTCACTCAGGTGAGGCCACCCCGCCTCCCAAACCGCGTCAGCAAACCCCAAGTGCACCCAGTACCCTAACCCGAGCCTCAATTCGATCTTTGCAGCTCTCCCCGGCGAGATCCACCAACGCCCAAACCACCATCCGCCGGAGTTAGGGCCGCCGTCGACGTGGTGCTCACCGACGCTCAATTCCACCACCCACAGGTGCGGAAGAACATGGTGAACACGTTGGTAACCCCCGATCCCCCTGCCTCACCATGGATCGCCGCCGGCGACCACCGCGGCCCTCGGGTGCCAGCACTCTGTTTCAGTTTTCAAACCCGACGGGTGGGACCTCCCCGTCAGCTTTTTCTTCTTTTTGAAATGTTTTCTGAAAACACCTTCGGGCAAAATACGTCTTCCCCCTGGACTGACGTATTCTAGACTGAAACGTTTTCTGTTTTTATAAAATAAACCCTGAAAACCTTCTGTTTCATTACAGAAGGTCCCTGGACTAAAACTCTTATAACTTTTAAACTAAAGATGATTTTAACTTGAAACCTTTTCTGTCATCTTTATATTTCTGTCTAGTTTTTTTTGCCATATTTATTTGAAAAATATTTGGGATACTTTTTGTGCACGCATGGTATTTATGTAGTATCCGACTTTTCTTTAAATACGTAGATACCGGGAGGAGTAAAGGACACGCATACTTCGCCGAGCTAGACTCCGACTTCTCCGAACCAGGCAAGCATGTTTGAACCTTTGATATGATGAGTGTTTTGCATGTTTGCTCGAGTAGTTTTCTCATGGCCTATTTATATAAGCATTTGTGAATGTTATGTACATGCAAGGCAAGCTACCGGTGAGCTTCGAAGTTGATGTGTCCTTATGATGATAAGATAGCATGATCATGTGGTGACATGTTAGGTTGCAGGCTGGTATTGTTGAAGCATGCCAGTTTTATGCCAACCATGAACACCAGTTTTAACGTGGGTCAAGTCTCGATCCCGTTCATTTCCCCTTCGTGCTGCCACATGTTTTCTGCAAAGAGTGCGGTTTAGTAAGTTGCAAACCTCTTTCCTGGTACACACCAAACAGAGGGACCGCGATGAGGGTTCCATGGCCCTGGATTAAAGCCAGTCATCCGGTCAGGGGGAATGGGTGTTTCCGGTTGGGACCGAGATGGGGGCACCCCTTATAGCGCGCGATATAAATTTGATCCCATGCT
Source organism: Triticum monococcum (assembly GCA_034509565.1). NCBI lineage: Eukaryota > Viridiplantae > Streptophyta > Magnoliopsida > Poales > Poaceae > Triticum > Triticum monococcum. The sequence goes on from CM067842.1 coordinate 293,291,113, forward strand.
ATTCGAGGTTGTAGCCTCCCCGTCTTAAGGTTTTTCTTGAACATTGCCGAGGGTGATTCTGGCAACGGAATGTGGAATTGGTGTGTACTGGTTAGACGTGTTTCTTCTAAAACACCGTAAACGGAACTAGTCCTTGTGACTACTGAAATCCGTTGGCTGTGGTTAAAGAGTACAAACTCTGCAGAGTCAAAATCATTCGAGTATCCATGTCCATGATCAAGGACTTGGACATCATCTCAGTGCGAGTGTCAAATCTCAGTGTCAACCCCGGTGACAGTCTTCGGAGTATAAACATACAACCGAGAGTGGTAAACTCGGCTGAAGGTTATTTATGTGAATGGACTAACCAGTTTATTATTATATGCTGAGTATTTCCTTGCGATGATTTAAATCTATGAGCTATTTAAATTCGAATGAAAAACTATAAGTCCTTTATGTGATGTCGCTCAGACGTCCGACTGTGGCATTGTTATTACTTACATTTGATATAAGCCCTTTATGTGATGTCGCTCAGACGTCCGACTGTGGCATTGTTGTTACTTACATTTGATATAAGCCGTTTATGTGATGTCGCTCAGACGTCCGACTGTGGCATTATTGTTATTTACTTTTGATATAAGCCCTTTCTGTGATGTCGCCCAGACGTCCGACTGTGGCATCATTGTTATTTATTTTCACTATAAGCCCTTTTCGAGATGTCGCTTAGATGTCCGACTATGGCACGTTCTGTTATTTACTCTTCAATATAAGCCCTTTATGTGGTGTCGCCTCGACGCCTGACTGCGGCATGTTAATTTATTATTACCTTTCGAGGCGTCGCTTCAGACACCCGATCGGTCTTCTGTTATTTTTATTGGGATTTCGGGAGGACTACCGCTTGATTTCCTCATATTTATCATGCAGTGCAAATCTATTATTTGATTGTGCACACTGACCTGCTCATGTGCATCATGTTTACATTTGTTATATCTTATGTCTGAACTGTCTTGCGAGTACATTCAAAGTAGTCACCTGGCTTGTTGATTTGGCCAGATGTTGACGAAGGCGATCTTATGGATGAAGAGTTCGATAGCGAGTCCGACGCCTAGAGGAGTCCCAGTCAGTCCCATGCGACCCTGGAGTTGTTCAATTGTATTATACACGCTTTCGCCACCCAAATAAAAATCATCAAGCCTCACTCCGACGCTTGATGAGCTGTAATATTTCAGAGTCATGTCACCCACCTCACTGTGCAATATCCACCACCACCTCTATTACGAGTCAGTAGTTATGCCACCATACCCTTGTGTCATATCCGCCTCTATGTATAATATAGGCGTGCTTGTAATAATTTGTTGAGCATCCTCAGCTCAACCATGTATAATATTAGTACTGCTGGATTTCTGTATCAAGGTTTTGTCTGCCAGTAAGAAGACTTCTTCTGTATTGGTGTGGAAGGCAAGCTAGGCAATACATATGTGTAGATCTCCTCCCTTGTAACCGACTCTGTGTAACCCTAGCCCCCTCCGGTGTCTATATAAACCGGAGGGTTTAGTCCGTAGGAAAACATACAATCATACCATAGGCTAGATTCTAGGGTTTAGCCTCTACGATCTCGTGGTAGATCAACTCTTGTAATACTCATATCATCAAGAACAGTCAAGCAGGACGTAGGGTATTACCTCCATCAAGAGGGCCCAAACCTGGGTAAACATCGTGTCCCCTGCCTCATGTTACCATCCGCCTTAGACACACAGTTCGGGACCCCCTACCTGAGATCTGCCGGTTTTGACACTGACATTGGTGCTTTCATTGAGAGTTGCACTCTATAGTCATTATAAGGGGGTATGGCCCGTCTCATTGTTAAGGACAACATCACCTCTGGGGGAGCCTTGGCTGTAGGCCAAACTCTCCGACTAGGCGGCTTCGTCATGACCGCCCGCTCGGCCGCTGCACCGACGATGACTTCTCGGGTCATCGAAAATAGCCTCCACATAGGCTCGAAATTTGCCGGGCAGATGGATCCAATGGAGCTTTCCTCTTTGAACAAGCTCTTGGATCGCATCTCCGCTCTGGGAGTCGCTACGGACTACGATCAGATCGGGCTTAAACCTGACCAAAGGGAGATTAACTCTCCGCTGTTCACCCATCAGATAGCGGTGTTGGAGGACCAATGCAGCGATTCTCCCTCTATCCTGAGGAAGAACTATGTCCGGATTCCCGAGCTCTCCGAGCCGGATACCCACTCACGAGAGGACATCGCCCTAACCCTAAACCTAGAATCAGGTTGCATACCGAACCCGCGGGCCAACGTCCCGGAGCCTGAACTTCCAGGATCAGAAACTCCCCTGCCCCGGGATCTCAGATTGGGTCAAGGCCCGGACTTAAATCCACCCACCCACCCAGATACCAACGATCTTTCCCACATTAGGCAAGTGCCCCAAGAGACAGTACATCACTATTAGGCCAAATTCCTCCTTGTAATGAACAAGGTCAAGGACTGTCGCGAGGAAGACGCAATTTCGTTCTTTCGCAACAACTGCACGGACAAGGGAATCCTCAACGCCATAAGTCGCCATGACATAACACACTTCGCTGACTTGGGGGCCATAGTACGGAAATACTGTGCGGTGGAAAGCGCCTGGAAAACCCAAACACAATTTTGGGATAATCCGACTCTGACGAAACCCCCAGTCCGAAATAAATGGGTGCACTCCCATAAGTCGCCTGACTCAATTACAAAGAAGCAAAATCCCACTACAGGGCATGGAACCGTATTGGAGGGATGGCTTAACGGGCCCTGCAAAATTCATAGTACAGCGGATACCATATCGACACACAACCTTAGAGCATGTTGGGAACTCTGGCAGGTGGCCAAGAGCGGTGAGGATCTCCCCATCCAAAATACCTCAGAACACCCTCCCGTGGATAACAATACGGTATTGATGGTCTTCGAGACCTTCACCTCAAATAATAGGCGTAAGCGAGCACTCCGCAGCCTTGCTAAAGTCTGCCATGTGGCAGCAATAAATCCATGGAGCAACACGGCTATCACCTTCAATGCCAGTGACGAACCTAAATTCTGAACAACCCGAGCACCAGCCGATTTGGTCCCCAGTCCAATTGTGGATGGCTTTCAGCTCACTAAAGTGCTCATGGACGGCAGCAACGGATTAAACCTCATTTATGAGGAGACTCTTCAAAAAATGGAAATAGACAGCAACCGTATTGAGCAAAGCAGCACGACCTTCCGAGGAATCATCCCTAGTCGGGAGGCACGTTGCGCTGGGAAAATCACACTAGATGTGGTATTCGGCACTTCGGAAAATTACAGGTCCGAAGAAATCACATTCCAAGTGGCCCTGTTCAGTAGCGGATACCACACCCTTCTAGGGCGGGAGGCATTCACGGTTTTTCAAGCCATACCCCATTACGGGTACATGAAGCTGAAAATGCCCGGACCCAATGGAATCATCACTCTAGCTAGTGATCCGGACATAGCACTCCGCGTCGAGAACAAAATAGCCGCACTGGCCCTCGAGGCATTATCTAAAGACCTTGTGGCGGAGGAGTTAACCACGCTGCGCTCAACAGTGGACATGGACGACGTGATACTAGACAAAAGATCCAAGTCCACCTCCTTTAAACCAGCGGATGAAATAGTCAAATTCTAAGTCCATCCAACGGACCCCACAAAAATGGCGTCCATTGGGGCATAGTTAAACCTGCCGTAGACGCCGCACTACGGGAGTTCCTGCGCGAGAATTGGGACATATTCACATAGCATCCTTCAGACATGCCAGGAATCCCACGCAGGCTAGCTGGGCATAGCCTTAACCAATGTTGGGGATGTCGCTTATCGGAACTTATCGGTCGACCCATGATAAGGGGTAAATCGGCTAGTTTATCGGCATATCGGCCGATTTATCGCCATATCGGCAGATTTATCTTATCGGTGTGATAGCGGTAAGCGATAAATCAGCCGATTTATCGGCATATCGGAAGATATCTTGAACAGTGGCCTTAACATTCTAAAAGGATTCAAGCCACTCAAGCAGACTCTTCGGCGTTTCTCCGAACCCAAGTGACAAGCTATGGGAGAGGAGCTAGCCAAATTACCGGCGGCCGGATTCATTAGAGAAATAAAGCATCCGGACTGGCTAGCAAACCTGGTGATGGTGCCAAAGAAGGACAAATCCTGGCGCCTGTGCGTCGACTTCAAGGACCTTAATAAGGCTTGCCCAAAGGATCCCTTCCCCCTCCCTCGCATCGATTAAATTGTCGATGCTACCGCAGGACACGACTCATTGTGCTTCCTCGATGCATACTCCGGTTACCACCAAATTAAAATGGCGGAGTCTGACCAAGCCGCAATGGCATTCATCACTCCATATGACCCCTTCTATTTTAACACAATGCCCTTTGGGCTCAAAAATACCGGCGCAACGTGTTTGGAAAAGCAGATCGGCAAAACAGTGGAGGCATACGTCGATGATGTGGTCGTTAAAACCAGACACGTCGACTCCTTAATAGAAGACTTGAGGCTCACGTTCGATAATCTCCGAACATACGACATTAAGCTCAATCCAGAAAAATGCGTTTTCGACATACCCGCCGGAAAGCTCCTGGGCTTTATCGTCTCCAGCAGAGGAATTGAAGCAAATCCGGTCAAAATCCGGGCTCTGTCGTAGTTGGCTATCCCAATTGACCTCAAGCAAATCCATAAGTTAACTGGATGTGTGGCGGCTTTAAGCCGCTTTATCTCCCGATTAGGAGAAAAAGCACTCCCCCTTTATCGCCTTCTGCGGCGCACTGAACACTTCGAGTGGACGGACGCGACCATGGCCGGATTGGAAGAAATAAAAGCCATCCTAGCCACCAACCCAATCTTGGCCGCGCCAAATGTCGGCGAACCAATGCTATTATATATAGCGACAACTCATCAAGTTGTAAGAGCAGTGCTCGTTGTCGAACAAGAGACGGACGGGCATAAGTTCCCACTTCAAAAGCCGGTATATTATGTATCCATCGTCCTCACTCCATGCAAATCGCGGTACCCACGTTATCAAAAGATAGCATATGCGGTATTCATGGCATCCCAGAAACTACGACACTACTTTCAAGAGTGTTCAATTACGATGGCCTCCGAAGTACCACTCAATGACATAATAAACAACCACGATGCCATGGGCCGGATTGCCAAATGGGCTACCGAGCTCCTCCCGTTCGACATAACATACAAACCACGGCGAGCCATTAAGTCGCAAGTCTTGGCCGATTTCGTAGCCTAATGGACAGAAGCCGAACTCCCTAAAGAGTACGGCGCATACTCCAATTGGATCATGCACTTCGACGGCTCTAAAATGCTGTCTGGTCTGGGGGCTGGCGTTGTCCTGACGTCCCCCACCGGAGATACAGTGTAATACGTACTCCAAATACTATACACAGACTCCAATAACGCGACCGAATACGAGGCCCTATTACACGGTCTCCGGATGGCAGTTTCCATGGGCATTCAACGCCTGGAGGTGCGTGGGGACTCGAACCTCGCAATATCCCAAATAAATGGAGACTTCGATGCCAAGGATCCGAAAATGGCGGCATATCACAACACCGTCCTCAAAATGTCAGCTCGGTCCGAGTGGCTTGAGTTCCACCATGTGGCTCGGGAAAAAACCAGGCGGCGGACATCCTCGCCCGTATCGGCGCTAAACGCGACCCTGTCCCACCTAACATCTTCCTGGAAAAACTGTTTCAGTCATCCATGGTATGGAAAGGGGACACCGGCAACAATAGTCCGAACCCAGCCACAACACCAGATACCGAACACTCTGACACAATTGGAGGCTCTGCCATCGAAATAACACCTTTAGCCCATGTAATAATGGCCGTTATTGCCCCGTGGACAGAACCATTCCTGGCATACCTAACTAGGCAGGAACTACCCGAGGACCAAAATGAGGCATGCTGCATAGTGCGGTGATCTAAAGCCTACAAGGTCCACGAGGGAGAGCTCTATAAGAAAAGCACTACCGGAGTCCTTCAAAGGTGCATCTCCGAAGAGTAAGGGCGGAAGCTTTTGGCAGAAATCCATGCCGGACTCGGCGGCCATCACGTCGCAGCCCGGGCCCTTGTAAGCAAGGCCTTCCGTACAGGTTTCTATTGGCCGACGGCCCAGGCAGATGCGCAGCATCTGGTCCAACATTGCGTCGGTTGCCAGCTTTTTGCAAACCAAAGCCATATGCCACCTACAGCTCTCCAAACAATCCCCATTACTTGGCCCTTTGGAGTCTGGGGGCTTGATATGGTCGGACCCCTTAAAGGGGGAACCCATAAGAAAAAAAATACTTACTGGTCATGGTGGATAAATTCACCAAATGGATAGAAGCCAAACCTGTGAAAATGGCTGAATCCGGACTAGTGATAGACTTCATATCCGGGGTCGTACACCGTTATGGCATACCCCACAGCATCATCACTGACAATGGCATGGACTTTACAGCCGACGTGGTGAAACTTTGGTGCAGCAACATGGGCATCAAGCTCGATTATGCTTCTGTCTATCACCCGCAAACTAATGGTCAAGTCGAGCGAGCGAACGGTCTTATCATGAGCGGCATTAAACCCAGATTAGTGCAGTCCTTAAAGGAATCAAACACGTACTGGGTAGAGGTGCTCTACTCAGTACTATGGGGGTTGCGGACCACGCCGAATCACACTACCGGACACACACCGTTCTTCATGGTGTACGGCGCAGAGGCGGTTCTGCCTTGCGATATTATTCATGACTCACCTCGAGTGTGCATGCATGAAGAAAAAGAGGCCGAGCTCGATCGGCAGGATAGTTTGGACGCCCCGGAAGAGGAGCACGATGTGGCAAAAGCCTGTTCCGCATTTTATCAACAACAGGCTCGAAGGTATCAAAGCATAGAAGTACAGGCCAAAACCTATAACATTGGCGAACTAGTTCTACGCCTGCCGGAGAAGAAAAAGAACAAGCTCAAGCCCAAATGGGAAGGTCCTTTCATTATTGATCAGGTTCTGACCGGCGAAGCGTACCGTCTGTGGGATGCATCAGATAATCGACTGAAGCCAAACCCACGGAACGCAGCCAGACTCCGAAGATTCTATGCCTAGCGCCGCACTCTATGTTCGTCTCCTCACCTCCGTCAATTTTTTGCATATCTGTCTTTTCTCTCTTTCTCTTTTTTTATTATTCCCTTCAAGGCCCTAAAGGGCTAAACTTGTGTCTTGCTTACACAATCTTGACTCGCTAACCGCGCTCATTATACCTGGAGGCTTCTTACATAGAAGCTTAATCTAATTATTTTTCCGGGCTTTATGCCCCACACATGTGTTACTCTTCCGCATGTACCTTTTTTCACCATTATATGCATCGATATGACTTAAGTTTTGGCCAAGATGGGTTGCCTGGCTCTTGTATTTATGCCCTACGTTCCTATTAATTAGGCTAGGGCATAAGGGGAGCACCTCTGCGATTGTTACTGCTGAGTCAGCCGTATGTGTACCTCAGACTAGGTGAAGCCGAAAGCTAGCTTTCTTAAGAGAATATTCGGTCGGTGAACAAAAGATGACTTTTATTTAATTCGACACATGCTCCCAGATGTTTATAACCCGCGTCTCTTTTCGTAGTTCGGACATGCACATTAGGGCATGCTTACCCTGGGAAAGGAACCCTTAACGGAACTATTCTCCCTGGAAGATGTTTCTTACTACCCATGTGATATAACATAACTAGTTGGGTACTTGTCTGTTCAAACACTTATGACCCCTACGCCTGGTCTCCATGCATACCCCGGTTTTTATATAACCGAGCGGGTATTCGGATACACTCCAGACTATCGGGTCCAGAGGTCAAAGCGAAAAGGTCCGCCATGACAAATGATTTACAATACGGCTAGGGACATTACATATGTCACTTGAATTACACAGTCACTAAGACTGATTAAATTCTTCTTCTATACCATCCAACAGGCTGTCTAGCCTACAATCCTGTTGGGAATGCTTTGCGGCTAATTCTACTTGATCATACATTAAACTGACGGGGATCTCTTTCCCATCAGGCCCCAAAGGTCCGACCTCGGCCATGTGGTTTGGGTCCGCTTTGGTATAGCGCGTCTTCACCATAGCCTAGGCTTCCCTTGCACCTTGTCGGCAGGCGGATATCTTCCATCATCGGAAGCGCCGCCGCGCTCCCTTGAGATTCTCTATAAGCTCCCCTATGCCTCCTGGCGGGGACGCGGATGGCCACAAGGCTTGGGAAATACCCTGCATCACCTGCCGAACTTGCTCGTGCAGTTGTGACAGCTTTGGTAGAAGATCACCCGAAGACCCGGGCATCTACTCCGCAGGACGACCAGTCAGCATACCTGTAGACATAACTCTGTTAGCCGGCTTCTTCACCGAACTCCTTTAAAAGTTCGTTCAAGCACTTACTAAAAATGCCACGCCGAAGCTGCTTATTCTCCTTCAGGGAGTCCGCAAGCTGGGCTCGGACATCTTTCAGTTCCACGCCCAGCCGGATATTGGCATCTTGGAGATCATTTTTCTCCTGCCTGACTCGCGTAAGCACGCGCTCGCTAGCATCTAGCTGTCGATCAACACGTGCTGCGTTCACCCCCACGGCCTCCGGATTCACTCCGGGGTCATCTGCAACATCCATTGTTAGATTTGCATGTATGCCATATACTACCTGGTACCTGTATTCTTTGTAATGGAAACAAGTATTACCAGAGGGGCCCTTCTCGGACTCCTTCAACGCGGCAACAGCGGCCCCTAGTTGGGCCTTGCACTCTTCCAACTCTTGAGACAGTCGGGAATTCTTCTCTGTAAGAACCTGCATAATAATGATCCTTAAATCAGTTGCGTCAACTGTTTCAAGTCTCAGGGGCTACTGATATACATAATCGTCAAATTTACCTACCCGTATATCCTTTACATACTGGTCCATGGCTCTGGCAAGACCATTTTGAGTAGCGCGGATGTACGCATCTCCTGAGTTGAAGGCATCGAATGGCTCTTGGGAGAAACAAGCATCACGAAGTATGGCCCGATGACGCCTGTGATTCATGGCGCTCTCCACTTCATAATAGGTGGCGGATAATCTGTCTGCATCCTCTGTAGGGGGAACATCCGGCGTCTACCCCGCGTTAGTTTTCGCCTCTGTGTCCGGCCCTGGAGCCCGACTGGTCGAGGCGTGATTGGCAGCCTCCCCGGATATAGTCTGGCGAGCGTTTTTTCTGCTAAGAAACATGGACGGCATTATATTTTAAGACAGACAACAACCATAGAGCGAGGTTTTGTGTCATACCTCTGCACTAGCGTCTCCGTCCTGACCGCCTTCCTTTTTGGCCTACCCGGCTTCGGTGCCCCTTGTTGGCGAGCTGCTGCGGGTTCGGCATGGTGTCCCAAAGGCCTTCCCTGTAAAACACCATATGTGTACGGTAGGTGAAGTGCATAAAGGGGGATCCTTTTGGGAGTTGGGACTTTGGTTTTTCTTACGTGCGATGCAGGGAGTAGTCCGGGATAGTCGGCCGTTATGGCCACCATGTCGTTGTCGCAGCTCAATTGATAGAATTGCCTGTCTATCAGCTCCACAAATATGTCCGGATCCTCTTTGAGTTCGGGATCGAGGGCCCGGTCAGGATCCTCCGGTCATGGAGGTGGGCTGCTGACCTCCCTTATCATTTCCTTCTTCTCCGTTAAAACACCACAGGGGGTGCCCTCGATATTGAAGCGGCTGCACCCCCCGCATTATGCATATTGACATAACCTCGATTATTGTCAATCCTGATTGAGCCAGCACTTTAATCCGGTCCATCAGATAAAGGACTTCTCCATTGTCTTCCTCCTAGGGGCTCCGTGGGCGCCAACTTCCGCGTTTCTTCAGAGGAGCATTGTTGAGCTCGGGAAGACCCCTCCGAATAGGGTCCGGAAGGGGGACGTCCTCCATGTAAAACCACTCCGAAGGCCAATCTTTGGACGTTTTCTTTGGGGTACCGGACATGTATCCGGTCTCGGCAATGTGCCATATTTTGGCTCCACCTACTTGATAAAGTGACCCCTCCTGTGTGCGGGGCACAAGGCAGAATAGCCTCTTCCATAGCTCGAAATGAGCCTCGCAGCCCAGAAACAACTCACAAAGGGCAACATAACCGGTGATGTGTAATGGGGAAGCAGGGGTGAAATTATGCAACTTGAGGCCGTAAAACTCCAGGAGCCCATGGAGGAACAGATGAATTGGAAATCCGAGTCCCCTTAGTAAGTAAGGGACGAGGCATACCCGCCCCCCTTCGAGGGATTGGGGAAGCTCTCCGCTTGCTCCCCGCCATTATAGGTGGTGAGCCCGGCTCGGACGGGGACCATATACTGTAGCGATCAAACCTCAAACAGTCTGATATCTGTGCTCCGGTGTCATCCCTAGATCAGTAATGCTGACACCACACAGTACTTCGAAGGATTTATAGCAGAGTGGCAATCACACACTTATTACAATGATGTCTCAAAAGAGAACTTATTACAATAATATGGCTTAAGGCCATCTAATAACAATAACAGCGGAAGACTTGGAAGGTAAATGGGTCCATCAACTCCAGCGGCATCACTGAGTATAGAACCATGACCTAAAAACACCTCAATCGTCGTCTGGAAAGTCTGCAACATTAACGTTGCAGCCCGAAACGGGCCAGCACATGGAATATGCTGGCAAAGTAACACATAGAGAATGATGGAATGAAACAGCTATACTATATGCATATTTGGCTGGTGGAAAGCTCTATGGTTACTGTTTTGCGTAAAGCCAATTTTTCCCTACTGCAAAGGAATAAATTTATTTAACTATCATGGTGGTTGTTAAACATTGAGAATGGTTGACAACATTCTCAATCCCAATTAAAAGTAATCATTAAAACCCAACAATATTAATTAGAAGTAACATGATGAGATTCACATGATATTCAAGTACTAGATACACAAGATTGTCCATAACTGGGGACACGGCTAATCATGATTAGTTTGTTACACTCTGCAGAGGTTTGCGCACTTTTCCCCACAAGACTCGGTCGCCTCCGTTGGATTTCTCGCACTACTGGTGTTTGAGAAACGGATGACCGAGACACAGTCTTTCAGAAGCGCTAGCACCTTACGATGGATAGATCGGTACACCTACTTCCCCTACATCTGCTAGTCTACCCTGTAAGAGTTCGCACGACTTAGTCAACTATGCCAGAGCCCATAATGGCTTGTGGCTGCACACGTAAGTATTTAGCATGAAAAATCTTATGATCCCTTTGAGCCTGGGTGGCGGTCCAAAATAAAACAGGCAAGTCTTGATAGACATCAGGTGCCTCAATCCACCCAGATGTGTGTTTAAGTTGCCACCTTAAATAAACCATTAAAATTATCAATCTCACATCTGTCATGGATATCACTCACCCAATCCACGTCTACTAGCATAGCATGGCATAATAAGCAAACATAGAAGTAACTCCCAAAGGTTTCATAATAAACAGGTAATAGGTACTACCTCATCTACTTCCCATCCCACAATTTAATTAGATCCTAATCATGCAATGTGTGAGGATGGGTCTAATGCAATAAAACTGGGATGTAGAAAAGGTATGATCAAAGTGTTACTTGCCTTGCTGATGATCCGCGAGTCCTAGAGATTCGAAGTAACAGGCGGCGCAATCCGGGTAATCTATCGCAGACAAACAACAAGCATACAATAAGTACTCATCTAATGCACAGGTAAAACTCGAACAAGAGATCGAACCAGATAGTTCAACTTAAGAACTCCAGTTGCAAAGAAAGATAGAACCGAACAAAGAAACTGAAAACAAACGGCGGAAAAGAACTCGGTTCTAGCAAGTTGAAACTAGGTCAAATTTTACCGTAGCAAAACTTAGTTAAAGTTGATTAGTCGGAATGGCGGTTTCGAAACGAAACTCCAGGCGCTTGAATCACCTGATTCCGATAAACGAGCGAGAAAATAGACTAGAACGAAGATCGGATCTAAGATCGCGATCGCGGAATAAAACTGACGAGAAGAAAAAGAAGAACGGTAAACGAACGGACGTTCGTTAACCTAGAAGAATAATCCGGTGATCACGTTCGTTAGGACGAACGGTCCGATGAACGGTCTCGGGCAACTAAATCGGAAAAGGAAACGAATCCCATCTAGGGTTCAGAGAAGAAAACCGATCGTAAAACTAATCTAGAAAACCGAAACGGTTTCGCGAAGAACCGGAGAGAAAAACGAATCGGAAAAGAAGAATCGGAACGATTAGAAGAAAACGATCCAATGAGAAGAAAAGATGCGGCACGGTGCTACCTCCGGCGAGGTCTCCGGCGAGGAACTCCGGCGGCGTGGGCGTGGGGCGGCGGCGGCGTGGCAAGGTGCGGCGGCGCGGGCACAAGGGGCGGCGCGGCGCGGGTGAGGGGTGCGAGGTGTGGGTGCGGTGGTGCTTGGGGCTTTGGGGCTTTGGATTTGATGGTTTAGAGGGGGGGGTGTGGGAGTATTTATATTGGGGAGGGGGGGGGTTTACTTGGGGTAGGGGACAAGGAAATAGACTAGGAATAGGAAAGAAAGAGGGAAAGAAAGATAAAAAAACGAACAAGTGGAGTCCAACAAGGACTCTAGCGGCGGCGGCTCCCTGGCTCCGCCAGGCGCGCGCGCGCGGTGGCCTTGGCCTCCTGGCCTGCGGCGGCTTGGTGGCTTGGGCCTTAGGCCCAAGTCGCTGAGGATCCCCCTTTTTTTTAAACTGTTCCGCGCTCGAAGAAAAACAGAAAGAGATCTAAACGAACTCCAAAACTAATAAAGTAAATTTTCCCCGACTCCTAAAAATGAGTTGAACAAAATGAACTTTTCTCCGGGCCTAAAATGCAATTTTTGAAAACGCGCATTTTTCCCTATCCAAAAAAAGGCAAATGAAACTCTGACAAAACCAATGATCCTTTCTTCAAAATTTGAGAAGACTCAAATATGAAAAAGACGAAATCTCCAACTCTCTCCGAAGGTCCTTGAGTTGCGTGAAATTTCTAGGATCGGCAAAATGCAAGAAAAATATGGTATGCATGATGATCTAGTGTATAACATTCCAAATTGAAAATTTGGGATGTTACAAACCTACCCCCCTTAAGATGAATCTCGCCCTCGAGATTCGGGTTGGCTAGAAAATAGGTGAGGGTGGTCCTTGAGCAAATCTTCTTCTCTCTCCCAGGTGGCTTCATCCTCTGAGTGGTGGTTCCACTGAACTTTGCAAAACTTGATAACCTTGCTGCAGGTAACTCTGCTGGCATACTCGAGAACCTTGACTGGTTTTTCTTCGTACATTAAGTCGTCCTTCAACTGAATTCCTTCAAGCGGCACTGTATCTCTTAACGGTACCTCCGCCATCTCGGCGTGGCATTTCTTCAGCTGAGAAACATGGAATACGTCATGGACTCCTGACAGTCCCTCTGGTAATTCCAACTTATAAGCAACTTCTCCCATACATTGCAACATCTTATACGGTCCAACGAAACGCGGTGCTAATTTTCCCTTAACTCCAAAGCGCTTAACTCCTCGAAGTGGGGATACTCGGAGATACACCCTGTCTCCGGTTTCGTAAACTCTCTCCTTGCGTTTAGAATCTGCGTAGCTCTTCTGCCTGGACTGGGCTACCTTGAGCCTATCACCAATCAATTTCACCTTCTATTCAGACTCCTTAATCAAATCTGGTCCAAAGAATTGACGGTCTCCAACTTCGTCCCATGACAACGGTGTCCTGCACCTCCTTCCGTATAAAGCTTCGAAAGGTGCCATCTTCAGACTGGTTTGGTAACTGTTGTTATAGGAAAACTCCGCATACCGCAAATTATCGTCCCAACTAGATCCATAATCTAGTGCACAAGCTCTCAGCATATCCTCCAAAATCTGATTGACTCTCTCGGTCTGTCCATCTGTCTGAGGATGAAAAGCGGTGCTGAACTCTAGCCTGGTTCCTAAAGTTTCATGCAACTGATTCCAAAACTTTGAGGTAAATTGGGTTCCTCTGTCTGATACAATACTCCTCGGAACTCCATGCAAACAAATGATCCTAGTCATGTATATCTTTGCCAACTTAGCACTCGTGTAAGTGGTCTTAACTGGAATGAAATGTGCTACCTTTGTCAAACGATCAACTACTACCCATATCGAGTCATATCCTGCTTTCGTCCTGGGCAGTCCTGTGATAAAATCCATGCCTATCTTATCCCACTTCCATTCGGGTATCGGCAATGGTTGCAACAATCCGGCCGGCTTCTGATGCTCTGCCTTTACTCTCTAACATACGTCACAAATTGCTACATATGCTGCAATATCCTTCTTCATTCCGGTCCACCAGAATGTTTCCTTCAAATCCAAATACATCTTGGTATTTCCTGGGTGAATCGAATATGGTGAATCATGTGCCTCTTGTAGAATCAACTTCCTGATCTCTGGGTCATTTGGCACATAAACACGGTCCTCAAACCATAGGGTATCGTGCTCATCCTCACGAAATCCCTTTGCTTTTCCTTTGCTCAGTTTCTCCTTTATAGAAGCAATCTCCTTGTCAGATTTCTGAGCTTCTCTGATTTTATCCATCAATGTTGACTGAATCTCCAATGCTGCTACATAGCCTTCCGGAACTATCTCTAAACTTAGTTCACGAAGATTTTCTGCTAACTCCTTGGGTATTTCTCCTGTCATTAACGTATTGACATGGCTCTTACGGCTCAATGCGTCAGCTACTACATTAGCTTTTCCGGGATGGTAATGCAATCTCATATCGTAATCCTTGATGAGCTCCAACCATCTCCTTTGTCTGAGATTCAACTCCTTCTGCGTGAAAATGTACTTCAAACTCTTGTGATCTGTGTACACCTCACAATGATTTCCAATGAGGAAATGTCTCCATGTCTTCAATGCATGCACTACGGCTGCTAACTCCAAATCATGCATGGCATAATTCAACTCATGAGGCTTCAGTTGTCGTGATGCATACAAAACAACTCTACCTTCCTGCATAAGCACAGCTCCAAGTCCTCGACGTGAAGCGTCGCAATACACCTCATAATCCTTGGTCTGATCTGGCAAAATCAATACCGGTGAGGTAACCAAACGTTTCTTCAACTCCTGGAAACTAGCCTCACACTCCTCGGTCCAATTGAACTTGGTATCCTTCTTCAACAACTCCGTCATAGGCTTCACAATCTTTGAAAAGTTCTCAATGAATCTCCGACAGTATCCTGCGAGTCCAAGAAAACTCCGGATCTCTCCCACTGTCGTTGGTGCTTCCCATTTGGTTACGGTCTCAACCTTTGCGGGGTCAACTGCTATCCCTTCTCCGGATATAACGTGTCCGAGGAATCCTACTTCCTTCAACCAAACTCACATTTGCTAAATTTGGCATATAACTGATGTTCCCTTAGCTTCTCCAATACCAAACGCAAATGTTCCTTATGCTCTTCTTCATTCTTCGAATAAACTAGGATATCATCAATGAACACTACGACGAACTTATCCAAAAACTCCATAAACACCTTGTTCATCATGTTCATAAAATAGGCAGGCGCGTTAGTCAATCCAAATGACATAACGGTATACTCATACAATCCATATCTTGTGGTGAATGCTGTCTTAGGTATGTCCTGCTCTCGAATCTTCAACTGGTGGTACCCTGATCGCAAATCGATCTTGGAAAACACTTTAGCTCCTTGCAAATGATCAAACAGATCATTTATCATTGGCAGTGGGTACTTGTTCTTGATGGTTACTTCATTCAATCCATGATAATCAACAACCATCCTTAATGATCCATCCTTCTTCTCCACTAGAAGTACGGGTGATCCCCAAGGCGAAGAACTTGGGCGTATATAACCTTTCTCCAATAACTCCTTAATCTGATTCTTAATTTCCACTAAATCCTTTGCTGGCATCCGGTATGGTCTCTTCGATATTGGGCCTGTGCCTGGCAATAACTCAATCAAGACCTCAATGTCTCTATCCGGTGGCATGCGTGGCAACTCTTCCAGAAATACATCAGGAAAATCCTTTACCACTGGTACTTCCTCCTGCACAACTCCTGTCAGGCAATTCACTTGTGTCCTATTTAGCACATGCCGGGATACATACTTGATCCTTCTTCCTTCCGGCGTTGTAAGCAAAATTGACTTACTAGCACAATCGATGTTTCCTCCATACATCGACAACCAATCCATACCGAGGATTACATCCAAACCTTGGGATTCCAGAATAATCAAATCTGTTGGGAAAACATGCCTTCCTATGTTTAATGGCACTTGAAAACATCCTTGACTGGCCATGTATTCTGCACCTGGCGAACTTACTAGCATAGGTGTTTTAAGAATCCTAGTGGGCAGGCTATATTTTTCCACAAATCCCCTTGATATGTATGAATGTGATGCACCAGTATCGAAAAGAACGAGTGCGGTAAATGACTTAACCAAAAACTTACCGATTACTGCATCCGGCTGATCTTCAACCTCCTCCACGTTAACGTGGTTCACCTGTCCCCTATTGAAAGGGTTCGGCTTCTTCCCTGAGCTTCCATTACCATTTCCATTCTGCCCTTCAGGACATTCATTGGCATAATGTCCGGTCTTGGAACACTTGAAACAGGTGACTTGGCTCAGGTCTCTCTTGGATGGGGTTGATGGGGTGGTCCGGTTCTGGCCGTTGCTTCCTCCATTCCCGTTACCATTCTTGTGGCCATTGTGGTTGTGCGAACTACTTCCTCCATGGGTATGCTAAAACTGAAATCCCGATTTAGAGGTAAAACGGGGCTTCTGCTGGGCTCCAGAGTTATACTTCCCCTGTCCATACTTCCTCCTGCGGTTCTCAATCTGTTGTTGCTTCCCTTCAATCATGATGGCAGGATCTACCAACTCCTGGTAGTTTCTGAAACTTGCTACCATTAGCTGCATGCTTAACTCATCATTCAATCCTTCCAGAAACTTCTCCTGCTTAGCTGCACCCGTAGCAACGTCATCTGGGGCATAACGTGCGAACTTGCTGAAGTCATCTACGTACTGGCCAACTGTCCTTCCTCCTTGGCGTAAGTTGCGAAACTCACGCTTCTTCATGGCCATAGCTCCTGCTGAAACATGTGCAGTGCGGAAAGCTTGCTGGAACTGATCCCAAGAGACAGTGTCAACTGGGAAAGTGGCTGTGAAATTCTCCCACCATGCTGCCGTGGGTCCTTCTAACTGATGTGCGGCAAACTTCACTTTCTCACCATCCGTGCATCCTGCACTGGTCAACTCCCTTCCTATCTTGCGGAGCCAATCGTCTGCTACTATCGGCTCGATGCTACTGGAAAACACTGGCGGATTTAGCCTAAGGAAACGGGCTAAGTGGTCAATAGGTGGTGGTGGTGGCGGGTTGTTGTTCTTGTTGTTGTTGTTCTGCTGATTCTGAACTAACATCTGCATCAACTGATTCTGCTATTGGATCAACTGAGTGAGCTCCGGTCGAAATCCAGTGTCACGCCTCAGAGGCATCTGAGGGTTTAGAAAAGACGAGGAATGAGAATAGAATGAGGTCCAAAGAGAAAACACTACCCCAATGCACATGAGAAAATTCACACAAAATCACTTCATTCAATCAAACAAGGGCATACAATCGATCTAACTATCGCAAAAGTGCTCGAACTATGATGTTTACATGGGGGAAAATACTACTAATATTTGGTGGCCATCTAGAAATTTGAACCGACGGAAGACTCCATGATGTCCGCTCCAGCTTCGTCGTTAAAGTCGGGTTCACTTGGATCTGAATCGGTGTCGTCGATGATGATGTAGTTGTCTGGGCATGCGACGTATGTCTTCCTCCTTGGATGCTAACTTCCTCTTGAGTTCTTCAATCTCCTGCTTAAGATAGCAGTTGTGCCTTGCTAGAGCTACGATCTCGTCCATGTAGTCCTTGCGTGTAGCCTTCAGTTCTCCTTCTAGCTCGATGATCCTTGTCTTCGCATTCTTCAACTCCATCATATCATTGCACATCTGGTTCTCGTGGCATCGAATGTGCTGGTTTAACTCCTGGATGAATGCTGCAATGGATCTATCCTTCTTGGTGGTGACTAACTCCCATTGTTCATCTCGGCGTCCGCAAATCTGGTAGATAGTGTCCTTGAGGTCTTCTTGATAAACTTCTCCAATGCGTCCTATGGTGATATGGGCTGCCATGCTCCTTCCTAGACTCCAGGTTGGTGCATTGAAAACACTATCTATGGGCTTCGTGATTGGCGCGAATGTCCTTCCCGGAACATGAGCTTGAATCTTCCAGCGCTCCTCTTTAGGCAAAGTGGCGTTGAAGGTTCCCTTGAAACTTGGTAATCCAATATTCAGGTACTTGGTGACTTCCTTCAAGTGAAATCCAAAA
The DNA here is from genome assembly GCA_034509565.1 of Triticum monococcum. Classification (NCBI taxonomy): domain Eukaryota; kingdom Viridiplantae; phylum Streptophyta; class Magnoliopsida; order Poales; family Poaceae; genus Triticum; species Triticum monococcum. The sequence goes on from CM067842.1 coordinate 293,309,519, forward strand.
GGTGTGCCTTCATCCGGTTGAGCGTACGTAATCTTCGCGTCCTTCATCCTAAAGAGTAGAAAAGATGAGGAGTTAGAAAATGAGGAGAGAATAGTGATCTATGGCTTTAACTTAGTGGTTGTGTCCTATAGTCAGCGTGTGCTCTTATACCATCTCTGTAGCGATCAAACCTCAAACAGTTTGATCTCTGTGCTCCGGTGTCATCCCTGGATCAGTAATGCTGACACCACACAGTACTTCGAAGGATTTATAGCAGAGTGGCAATCACACACTTATTACAACGATGTCTCAAAAGAGAAATTATTAAAATAATATGGCTTAAGGCCACCTAATAACGATAAGAGCGGAAGACTTGGAAGGTAAATGGGTCCATCAACTCCAGCGGCATCACTGAGTATAGAACCATGACCTAAAAACACCTCAATCGTCGTCTGAAAAGTCTGCTACATTAACGTTGCAGCCCGAAACGGGTCAGCACATGGAATATGCTGGCAAAGTAACACATAGAGAATGATGGAATGAAACAGCTATACTATATGCATATTTGGCTGGTGGAAAGCTCTATGGTTACTGTTTTGCGTAAAGCCAATTTTTCCCTACTACAAAGGAATAAATTTATTTAACTATCATGGTGGTTGTTAAACATTGAGAATGGTTGACAGCATTCTCAAACCCAATTAAAAGTAATCATTAAAACCCAACAATATTAATTAGAAGTAACATGATGAGATTCACATGATATTCAAGTACTAGATACTCAAGATTGTCCATAGCCGGGGACACGGCTAATCATGATTAGTTTGTTACACTTTGCAGAGGTTTGCGCACTTTCCCCACAAGACTCGACCGCCTCCATTGGATTTCTCGCACTACTGGTGTTTGAGAAACGGATGACCGAGACACAGTCTTTCAGAAGCGCTAGCACCTTACGATGGATAGACCGGTACACCTACTTCCCCTACATCTGCTAGTCTACCCTGTAAGAGTTCGCACGACTTAGTCAACTATGCCAGAGCCCATAATGGCTTGTGGCTGCACACGTAAGTATTTAGCATGAAAAATCTTATGATCCCTTTGAGCCTGGGTGGCAGTCCAAAATAAAACAGGCAAGTCCTGATAGACATCAGGTGCCTCAATCCACCCAGATGTGTGTTTAAGTTGCCACCTTAAATAAACCATTAAAATTATCAATCTCACATCTGTCATGGATATCACTCACCCAATCCACGTCTACTAGCATAGCATGGCATAATAAGCAAACATAGAAGTAACTCCCAAAGGTTTCATAATAAACAGGTAATAGGTACTACCTCATCTACTTCCCATCCCATAATTTAATTAGATCCTAATCATGCAATGTGTGAGGATGGATCTAATGCAATAAAACTGGGTTGTAGAAAAGGTATGATCAAAGTGTTACTTTCCTTGCTGATGATCCGCGAGTCCTAGATATTCAAAGTAACAGGCGGCGCAATCTGGGTAATCTATCGCAGACAAACAACAAGCATACAATAAGTACTCATCTAATGCACAGGTAAAACTCGAACAAGAGATCGAACCAGATAGTTCAACTTAAGAACTCCGGTTGCAAAGAAAGAAAGAACCGAACAAAGAAACTGAAAACAAACGGCGGAAAAGAACTCGGTTCTAGCAAGTTGAAACTAGGTCAAATTTTACCATAGCAAAACTTAGTTAAAGTTGATTAGTCGGAAGGGCGGTTTCGAAACGAAACTCTAGGTGCTTGAATCACCTGATTCCGATAAACGAGCGAGAAAATAGACTAGAACGAAGATCGGATCTGAGATCGCGATCGCGGAATAAAACTGACGAGAAGAAAAAGAAGAACGGTAAACGAACGGACGTTCGTTACCCTAGAAGAATAATCCGGTGATCACGTTCGTTAGGACGAACGGTCCGGCGAACGGTCTCGGGCAACTAAATCGGAAAAGAAAACGAATCCGATCTAGGGTTCAGAGAAAAAAACCGATCGTAAACCGATCTAGAAAACCGAAATGGTTTCGCGAAGAACCGAAGAGAAAAACGAATCGGAAAAGAAGAATCGGAACAATTATAAGAAAACGATCCGATGAGAAGAAAAGATGCGGCGCGGTGCTACCTCCGGCGAGGAACTCCGGCGGCGTGGGCGTGGGGCGGCGGCGGCGTGGCAAGGTGCGGTAGCGCGGGCACAAGGGGCGGCGCGGCGCGGGTGAGGGGCGCGAGGTGTGGGCGCGGTGGTGCTTGGGGCTTTGGATTTGATGGTTTAGAGGGGGGGGTGTGGGAGTATTTATATTGGGGAGGGGGGGATTTACTTGGGGTAGGGGACAAGGAAATAGACTAGGAATAGGAAAGGAAGAGGGAAAGAAAGATAAAAAATCGAACAAGTGGAGTCCAACAAGGACTCCAGCGGCGGCGGCTCCCTGGCTGCGCCAGGCGCGCGCGCGCGGTGGCCTTGGCCTCCTGGCCAGCGGCGGCTTGGTGGCTTGGGCCTTAGGCCCAAGTCGCTGAGGATCCCCCCCTTTTTTTTAAACTGTTCCGCGCTCGGAAAAAAACAGAAAGAGATCTAAACGAACTCCAAAACTAATAAAGTAAATTTTCCCCGACTCCTAAAAATGAGTCGAACAAAATGAACTTTTCTCCGGGCCTAAAATGCATTTTTTGAAAATGCGCATTTTTCCCTATCCAAAAAAGGAAAATGAAACTCCGACAAAACCAATGATCCTTTCTTCAAAATTTGAGAAGACTCAAATATGAAAAAGACGAAATCTCCAACTCTCTCCGAAGGTCCTTGAGTTGCGTGAAATTTCTAGGATCGGCAAAATGCAAGAAAAATATGGTATGCATGATGATCTAGTGTATAACATTCCAAATTGAAAATTCGGGATGTTACATATACGCTAGAGGAAAAAATCCCTGGGTCTGCAACTCTACTAATCTGCTGTGCAGGATGAAACACTTCTCCCAATCACCAGGCTTAGTGCTACGGGAGCGGGAGGAGGAGCTACGATGGCCGGCCAGGATGGAATGGATTTTTCCGAGCACGCTCTGATGGACTCTCACCTTGGGAGGATGGTGTGGATTGGATCTAAGAATCCCCATCCCTTTAATAGATGATTTATTTACCTAGCTAGGGGGCGAATGTAAAAATGCCCTGGCTCCTCGCCTTCGCTCGCCATGTGGAAGATAGCCCTTATTGGGCGCAGAAGCCAAGAAGTGCAACATTTATGGGGAGCCGGACACTACTTAGCAGATATTCAGGGTTTAGAGAAGAACCCGCCTTGCAATGCCGAAAACAATACGGTGCACCGGACTCATCGTCATTGAAGCCTGGTTCAGGGCCTACTGAGGGAGTCCTGGATTAGGGGGTCTCCGGACAGCCGGACTATATCCCTTGTTCGGACTGTTGGACTATGAAGATACAAGATTGAAGACTTCGTCCCATGTCCGGATGGGACTCTCCTTGGCGTGGAAGGCAAGCTAGGCAATACGGATGTGTAGATCTCCTCCCTTGTAACCGACTTTGTGTAACCCTAGCCCCCTCCGGTGTCTATATAAACCGGAGGGTTTAGTCCGTAGGAAAACATATAATCATACCATAGGCTAGCTTCTAGGGTTTAGCCTCTACGATCTCGTGGTAGATCAACTCTTGTAATACTCATATCATCAAGAACAATCAAGCAGGATGTAGGGTATTACCTCCATCAAGAGGGCCCAAACCTAGGTAAACATCATGTCCCCTGCCTCCTGTTACCATCTGCCTTAGATGCACAGTTTGGGACCCCCTACCCGAGATCCGCCGGTTTTGACACCGACAGGTGTTACACCACAACGGTGGCCCGATCCAGTATAAATCTTGTGTCTTTGTGTTGCGAGTGCGTCGAGTTCGTCCGCGAGACCTTAGCGAGCTAGGGCGTAGATCGATAGAAGGGAAGGAACTTCATGCGCACCTAGTGTTCGAACCTTAAGGGTCTGTCGGAACCCCAGATCTGACATTTGGCGCGCCAGGTAGGGGTGCGCCGTAGCTCCTCTCCACCGGCTTACGCTCCATGCCACCGCACTTCTCCCCCATGGCAGGTGCCCCGCCACCAGCTCCAATGGCCGGGGCCGACAACGGGGCCATGGGGCTCCGGGCCTTGGCCCCCGCCCTGCGACAGGTGCGATGGCCACCCAAATTCAGGCCGGAGATGCCGCCGCGCTATGACAGCGCGACAGATCCGACGGCTTTCCTGTTGGCATACGAGGAGGCCGTCCTCGAGGCCGGGGCAATGACAAGGTCATGGCCAACTGGCTTCCCATCGCCCTCGCCGGCGAGCCATGCGCCTGGCTGCTTAATCTCCCTGGATGCACGGTGGCATCTTGGGGGACTTCTGCGACCTCTTCACTGCTCGCTACGCGGTACCGGCGCACCACGTAGTTGCGGCCCTGCTGGGCGGCTCCCAAGCACCACCTTCAGATCGCCATGTGATGACCCACAAGTATAGGGGATCTATCGTAGTCCTTTCAATAAGTAAGAGTGTCGAACCCAATGAGGAGCAGAAGGAAATGATAAGCGGTTTTCAGCAAGGTATTCTCTACAAGCACTGAAATTATCGGTAACAGATAGTTTTGTGATAAGGTAATTAGTAATGAGTAGCAAGTAATAAAAGTAAATAAGGTGCAACTAGATGGCCCAATCCTTTTTGTAGCAAAGGACAAGCCTGGACAAAATCTTATATAGAGAAAAGCGCTCCCAAGGACACATGGGAATTATCATCAAGCTAGTTTTCATCACGTTCATATGATTTGCGTTCGGTACTTTGATAATTTGATATGTGGGTGGACCAGTGCTTGGGTACTCCCCTTACTTGGACAAACATCCCACTTATGATTAACCTCTATTGCAAGCATCTGCAACTACAACAAAAGTATTAAGGTAAACCTAACCATAGCATGAAACATATGGATCCAAATCAGCCCCTTACGAAGCAACACATAAACCAGGGTTTAAGCTTATGTCACTCGAGCAACCCATCATCTACTTATTACTTCCCAATGCCTTCCTCTAGGCCCTAATAATGGTGAACTGTCATGTAGTCGACGTTCACATAACACCACTAGACGAGATACAATATACATCTCCTCAAAATATCGAACGAATACCAAATTCACATGACTACTAATAGCAAGACTTCTCCCATGTCCTCAGGAACAAACGTAACTACTCACAAAGAAAATTCATGTTCATAATCAGAGGGGTATTAATATGCATATAGGATTTGAACATATGATCTTCCACCAAATAAATCAACTAGCGTCAACTACAAGGAGTAATTAACACTACTAGTAACCTACAGGTACCAATCCCAGACTTAGAGACAAGAATTGGATACAAGAGATGAACTAGGGTTTGAGAGGAGATAGTGCTGGTGAAGATGTTGATGGAGATTGGCCCCCTCCCGATGAGAGGAGCGTTGGTGACGACGATGGTGATGATTTCCCCCTCCCCGAGGGAAGTTTCCCCGGCAGAACAGCTCCGCCGAAGCCCTAGATTGGTTCCGCCAAGGTTCCGCATCGTGGCGGCGGAGTCTCGTCCCGAAAGCTTGCTTATGATTTTTTTCTCCACGAAAGACTCCATATAGCAGGAGATGGGCATCGGAGGGCCACCAGGGGGCCCACGAGGCAGGGGGCGCGCCTAGGGGGTAGGGCGCGCCCCCATCCTCGTGGCTGGTGAGTGGCCCCCCTCTAGTACTTCTTGCACTCAGTATTTTTTATATATTATGAAAATAACTTCCGTGAAGTTTTAGGACTTTAGGAGCCGTGTAGAATAGGTCTCTAATATTTGCTCCTTTTCCGGCCTAGAATCCCAACTGTCGGCATTCTCCCTCTTTATGTAAACCTTGTAAAATAAGAGAGAATAGGCATAAGTATTGTGACATAATGTGTAATAACAACCCATAATGCAATAAATATCAATATAAAATCGTGATGCAAAATGGACATATCAACTCCCCGAAGCTTAGACCTCGCTTGTCCTCAAGCGAAAGCCGAAATCGAAAAATATGTCCACAAGTTTAGAGATAGCGGTGTCGATAAAAATAAAATACGGACATGAGGGCATCATGATCATTCTTAGAACATCAGCTTATATAATTATTGTCATATGATCTCTTATGCTAGAGTAACAATTCAATCACAATTTCAAGTATGAATCATAAACTTCATTGAAAACTAACAAACTATAATCTCAGTCATTGAAGCAATTGCAATTTATCATAACATAGGAAAGAGTCAATATAAGTGCTTTTCAGCAAGTCCACATAGTCAACAATCTTTTAGTCTTTCACAATTGCTAATACTCACACAATACTTATGGGTATGAAGTCTTAAGCGGACACGGAGAAAGATAGGGGCTTATAGTTTTGCCTCCCAACGTTTTACCTCAAGGGTAATGTCAACAATAATAGTTCATGAAAACTCACATCCAATTAGCCATATATACCAGGATCTTTCCGACATATTGTGCTTGCCAAAAGATAAAATGTAAAAAGGAAAGGTGAAGATCACCATGACTCTTATGTAAGGTGGGAGATAAAAGTAAAAGATAGGCCCTTCACAGAGGGAAGTAGAGGTTTTCATGCACTTTTATGGTTGGATGCACAAAATCTTAATGCTAAAGAACATCACTTTATATTGCCACTTGTGATATGGACCTTTATTTTGCAGTCCGTCGCTTTTATTTCTTCCACACCACAAGATCATATAAAGCTTATTTTCTCCCACACTAATAAGTCATACATATTTAGAGAGCAATTTTTATTGCTTGCACCGATGACAACTTACTTGAAGGATCTTACTCAATCCATAGGTAGATATGGTGGACTCTCATGTCAAAACTGGGTTTAAGGGTATTTGGAAGCACAAGTAGTATCTCTACTTGGTGCAAAGAGTTTAGCTAGCATGAGGGGGAAAGGCAAGCTCAACCATGTTGGATGATCCATGTCAATATAATTTATCTTAGATGTAAGAAAACATAACCCATTACGTCATCTTCCTTGTCCAACGTCAACTCTTTAGCATATCATATTTTAATGAGTGCTCACAATCATAGAAGATGTCCAAGATAGTATATTTATATGTGAAGAACTCTCCTTCTTTATTACTTCCTATTAATTGCAACGATGACCAAAACTATGTTTGTCAACTCTCAACAACTTTTAATCATCATACTCTTTATATGTGAGCTCATTACTCTCCATAAGATCCATATGATCTCTTTTATTTCTTTTTATTCTTTCTCTTTTTATTTTATTCCCTCAAGATCATAGCAAAATCATCAAGCCCTTGACTCAACATTAATCTTTATTATATACTCACGGACTCGATTACATAGAGGGATCATAAAGCAAAACTCAAAACTAGATCATACTAAAAACTTTTATTCTAGTAGATCAAAATATTATCAAAAGGATCGACCTAAGAAAAACGGTAAAGATGAAGGTGATACGATACCGGGGGACCTCCCCTAAGCTTGGCAGTTGCCAAGGGGAGTGCCCATACCCATGTGATTATATCTCTTTTGTTGGTGAAGAAGATGGTGGTGATGATGGGTAGTCGCACATCGAGCATAAGAGATCCTCCAACTTGCGGATAATGCCCTTGAGTGCAACTATATGCTCCTTCAACAAAATATTTTCATGTGTGAGATACTTGTTTTGTATACGAGCTAACTCAATCATCTTGAAAGCTTCGATCTCAGTCGGGGTAAGAAGATTGTGATCAAGTTGAAGTCTTCTATTGCCGGAACTTGGTCCTCCATGGCCTTCTTGATCCCTTCATCCTTGTTGATCTCCACGGGTTCTTGCCTCTTCAGCTCTATCTTCATTAACCAAGCATCGTTGTCACCATTGTTGGAGGAGGGGGGCAGCATGATGCCTGGCCTTGACAATCCTGACAGAAAACAACTCGAAACAAGAACATAGGGCAATTGCGTGATACTGGAGTCAAAACCTCCGCGAGATTATATAATGAATTTTTATCGACCAAAATACGTAGCATGTAAGAAAACGGAGTCCGGAGAGCGCACGAGGTGCCCACGAGGTAGGAGGCATGCCCAGGGGGTAGGGCGCGCCCTCCACCTCGTGGAGCCCTCGTGTCCTTCCCGGACTGCTTCTTATTTTTCTATTTTTCTAAATATTCCAAAACAGAGAAAAATTGCCATTAGAACTATTTTGGCGTCGGTTTACTTACCGTACCACATACCTATTCCTTTTCGGAGTCTGAAACGTTCCGGAAAGTGTCCCTTATGTATTCCTCTGGGGTTACGGTTTCAATAACATTGATTTCAACATTTATAGGATTACCTGAGATATAATGTTTTATTCTTTGACCATTCACCACCTTCAGATTCGTGCCTTCGAAGTTGTTGATTTTTATGGCACCGGAACAATAGACCTCCTCAATGACGTAAGGACCTTCCCATTTAGAGAGAAGTTTTCCTGCAAAAAAAATCTCAAATGAGAGTTGTATAGCAATACATAATCACCTACATTAAACTCACGCTTTTGTATCCTTTTGTCATTCCATCTTTTAACTTTTTCTTTAAACAATATGGCATTCTCATAGGCTTGGGGTTCTCCATTCATCAAGTGAGCTAATGTCAAATAACCTTTTCTCACCGGCAAGTTTGAAATCATAATTGAGCTCTTTAATAGGCCAATAAGCGTTATGTTCTAGTTCGAGAGGTAAGTGACATGCTTTACCATAAACCATTTTATACGGAGACATACCCATAGGATTTTTATATGCAGTTCTATAGGCCCATAATGCATCATCAAGTTTCTTGGACCAATTCTTTCTAGATCTATTAACAGTCTTTTGCAAAATTAATTTGAGTTCTCTATTACTCAATTCTACTTGACCACTAGACTATGGGTGATAAGGAGATGCAATTCTATGATTAACATCATAGTTAACAAGCATTTTAGAGAAAGGCACCATGAATAAAATGTGAACCACCATCAGTCATTAAATATCTAGGGACTCCAAACCTCGGAAAAAGAACTTCTTTAAGCATCTTAATAGAGGTGTTATGATCAGCACTACTAGTTGGAATAGCTTCTACCCACTTAGCAACGTAATCAACAGCAACTAAAATATGTGTATATCCATTAGAGGCAGGAAAAGGTCCCATATAATCAAAGCCCCAAACATCAAATGGTTCAATAACAAGTGAATAATTCATAGGCATTTCTTGACGTCTACTAATATTACCAATTCTTTGACATTCATCACAAGACAAGACAAACTTAGGGGCATCCTTGAAGAGAGTAGGCCAATAAAAACCGGATTGCAATACCTTATGTGCAGTTCTATCTCCAGCATGGTGTCCTCCATAAGCTTCGGAGTGACACTTGCGTAGGATCTGTTCCTGTTCATGCTCATGTACAAAACATCTAATAATACCATCTACTCCTTCTTTATAAAGATGTGGGTCATCCCAAAAGTAATGTCTCAAATCATAGAAGAACTTTTTCTTTTGCTGGTATGTGAAACTAGGTGGTATAAATTTAGCAACAATATAATTAGCATAATCAACATACCATGGAGCAGTATGAGAAGCATTTATGACATTTAATTGTTCATCAGGAAAGCTATCATCAATAGGTAGTGGGTCATCAACAACATTTTCCAACCTAGACAAGTTATCTACAATGGGGTTCTCTGTTCCCTTTCTATCAATAATATGCAAATCAAATTCTTGTAGCAAGAGAACCCATCTAATAAGTCTAGGTTTAGCATATTTCTTTTCCATAAGATATTTAATAGCAGCATGATCCGTGTGAATAGTTACTTTAGAATCAATAATATAAGGTCTGAACTTATCACAAGCAAATACAACTGCTAAGAATTCTTTTTCAGTAGTAGCATAATTTCTCTGGGCATTGTCTAGAGTTTTACTAGCATATTGAATAACATTTAGTTTCTTATCAACTCTTTGCCCTAGAACAACACCTGCAACATAATCACTAGCATCACACATAATTTGAAAAGGTAAATTCCAATCAGGTGGCTGAACAATAGGTGCAGAGATCAAAGCTTTCTTAATTGTTTCAAATGCTTCTACACAGTCATCATCAAAGACGAATGGTATATCTTTTTGTAATAAATTAGTCAGAGGCCGAGAAATTTTTTAGAAGTCCTTAATGAACCTCCTATAAAAGCCGACATGACCAAGGAAACTTCTTATACCTTTGATGTCCTTGGGACACGACATCTCTTCAATAGCATCAACTTTAGCTTTATCAACTTTAATGCCTCTTTCAGAAATTTTGTGCCCCAAGACAATACCTTCATTAACCATAAAGTGTCATTTCTCCCAATTCAAGACAAGGTTAGTTTCTTCACATCTCTGCAAAACTCGATCAAGGTTGCTTAAGCAACCATCAAAAGAGGATCCATAAACGGAGAAATCATCCATGAATACCTCACATATCTTTTCACAAAAATCAGAAAATATAGCCATCATGCATCTTTGAAAGGTAGCAGGTACATTACATAAACCAAAAGGCATACGTCTATAAGCAAAAGTACCGAAAGGGTAAGTAAAAGTGGTCTTAGATTGGTCATCAGCTGATACATGTATTTGAGAGAAACCAGAATAACCATCTAGAAAGCAAACATGTGTATGTTTGGATAATATTTCTAACATTTGATCAATAAAAGGTAAGGGGTAATGATCTTTTTAGTAGCCTTTTTAATTTGCGGAAATCAATTACCATCCTATAACCTGTAATAATTCTTTGTGGAATCAATTCATCTTTATCATTCGGAACGACAGTAATACCTCCCTTATTAGGAACACAACGGACATGACTTACCCACTGACTATCAGCAACAGGATAAATTATACCTGCCTCAAGGAGCTTTATTATTTCTTTTCTTACCACTTCTTTCATCTTAGGATTCTGTCATCGTTGGTGATCAATAACTGGTTTGGCATCTTTTTCCAAATTTATTTTGTGTTGACATAGAGTGGGACTAGTGCCCTTAAGATCATCAAGAATATATCCAATAGCAGCACGGTGCTTCTTCAGAGTTTTCAATAATTTTTCTTCCTACTTCTCTGAAAGGTTAGCACTAATAATAACAAGATATATTTTCTTTTCATCAAGATAAGCATATTTAAGAGTATCAGGCAATGGTTTAAGCTCAAACACGGGATCACCCTTGGGTGGAGGAGGATCCCCTAAGATTTCAACAAGTAAGTTGTGTTTCAGAATAGGTCCCTGTTTAAAGAACACCTCATCTATTTCCCTTCTTTCATTCATAAACATATCATTTTCATGGTCAAGCAAATATTCTTCTAAAGGATCACTAGGAGGTACGACAATAGAAGCAAGACCAATACTTTCATCTTTACTAGGCAATTCCTCTTCACGGTGTTGTCTACGAAATTTAGAAAAGTTGAACTCAGGAGACATATCACCTAAACCAATAGTAACAACATCCTTTTTGCAGTCTATCCTAGCATTAAAAGTGTTTAAGAAGGGTCTACCAAATATAATGGGACAAAAGCTATCTTGTGGGGAACCAAGAACAAGAAAATCAGCAGGATATTTAGTCTTCCCACACAAGACTTCAACATCTCTAACAATCCCCATTGGTGAAATAGTATCTCTATTGGCAAGTTTAATTGTGAAATCAATATCTTCTAACTTAGCAGGTGCAATATCATGCATAATTTCTTTGTATAAGTCAATAGGTATTGCACTAGCACTAGCACCCATATCACACAAGCCATGATAACAATGATCTCCTATTTTAATAGAAATAACAAGCACGTCTACCACAGGTCTATGTTTATCTTTAGCACAAGGTTTAGCAATTCTAGCAGTTTCATCATAGAAATAAATAACATGCCCATCAATATTATCAGCCAATAGATCCTTAACAATAGCAATATTAGGTTCAACTTCAACTTGCTCAGGAGGTGTATAGGTCCTCATATTGCTTTTACGAACCATAGTTGAAGCTTTAGCATGATCTTTTATCCTAACAGGAAAAGGTGGTTTCTCAACATAAGCAGTAGGAACAATAGGATCATTGTAAGTCATAGTCTATTCTTCAACTTTAATAGGTGCAACTACTTTTACTTCTATGGGAGGATGATATTTAAACCACTTCTCCTTAGGGAGGTCAACATGAGTAGCAAAAAATTCACAGAAAGAAGCTACTATCTCAGAGTCAAGTCCATATTTAGTGCTAAATTTACGGAAAACATCTTTATGCATAAAAGATTTAACACAATCAAACTTAGGTGTCATACCTGACTCCTTACCTTCGTTGAGATCCCAATCTTCAGAGTTGCGTTTAATTCTTTCCAATAAATCCCATTTGAATTCAATAGTCTTCATCATAAAAGAGTCAGCGCAAGAAGCATCAAGCATGGTGTGATTGTTATCAGAAAGCCGAGCATAAATTTTTTGAATAATCATTTCTCTTGAGAGCTCATGATTGGGGCATGAATATAACATTGATTTATGCCCCCCCCAAGCTTGAGCGATGCTTTCTCCTTTGCGAGGCCAAAAATTATATATATAATTACGATCACGATGAACAAGATGCATAGGATAAAACTTCTGATGAAATTCCAATTTCAATGGTTTGTAGTTCCATGATCCCATATCATCACATAGCCTATACCATGTCAATGCATCCACCTCCAAAGATAAAGGGAAGACCTTCTTCTTGATAAAATCATCGAGCATACCTGCAAGCTTAAATAATCCACAAACTTCATCCACATATATTAGGTGCTCATTAGGATGTAATGTTCCATCTCCTGCAAAAGGATTAGGTAGCAGTTTTTCTATCATACCCGAAGGAATTTCAAAGTAGACATTTTCATTTTTGGTAGGTTCAGTAGGTTCAGTAGGTTGAGGAGCAACTCTTTGCTCTACTGGTCGGGGTGAAGATACCCCGAACAAGCCCCTTAGAGGAATACTTTCCATAGTAACAAGTGACAGTAAATTTCAGGACACTATATAAATTTTTCCTTACCAAATTCCACCTACCAAAGGCTCTTCACCCCCCGGCAATGACGCCAGAAAAGAGTCTTGATGACCACAAGTATAGGGGATCTATCGTAGTCCTTTCGATAAGTAAGAGTGTCGAACCCAACGAGGACCAAAAGGAAATGATAAGCGGTTTGCAGCAAGGTATTCTCTCCAAGCACTGAAATTATCGGTAACAGATAGTTTTGTGATAAGGTAATTGGTAACGAGTAGCAAGTAATACAAGTAAATAAGGCACAGCAAGATGGCCCAATCCTTTTTGTAGCAAAGGACAAGCCTGGACAAACTCTTATATAGAGAAAAGCGCTCCCTAGGACACATGTGAATTATCGTCAAGCTAGTTTTCATCACGTTCATATGATTCACGTTCGGGACTTTGATAATTTGATATGTGGGTGGACCAGTGCTTGGGTGCTGCCCTTAGTTGGACAAACATCCCACTTATGATTAACCTCTATTGCAAGCATCCGCAACTACAACAAAAGTATTAAGGTAAACCTAACCATAGGATGAAACATATGGATCCAAATCAGCCCCTGTTTAAAGAAGCAAAGCATAAACTAGGGTTTAAGCTTCTGTCACTCTAGCAACCCATCATCTACTTATTACTTCCCAATGCCTTCCTCTAGGCCCAAATAATGGTGATGTGTCATGTAGTCGACGTTCACATAAAACCACTAGAGGAGAGACAACATACATCTGATCAAAATATCGAAGGAATACCAAATTCACATGACGACTAATAACAAGACTTCTCCCATGTCCTCAGGAACAAACATAAGTACTCACAAAACATATTCATGTTCATAATCAGAGGGGTATTAATATGCACATAGGATCTGAACATATGATCTTCCACCAAATAAACCAACTAGCGTCAACTACAAGGAGTAATCAACACTACTAGTAACCTACAGGTACCGATCCCAGACTTCGAGACAAGAATTGGATACAAGAGATGAACTAGGGTTTGAGAGGAGATGGTGCTGGTGAAGATATTGATGGAGATTGGCCCCCTCCCGATGAGAGGAGCGTTGGTGATGACGATGGTGATGATTTCCCCCTCCCAGAGGGAAGTTTCTCCGGCAGAACAGCTCCGTCAGAGCCCTAGATTGGTTCCGCCAAGGTTCTACCTCGTGGCGGCGAAGTCTTGTCCCAAAAGCTTGCTTATGATTTTTTTCTCCACGAAAGACTCCATATAGCAGAAAATGGGCATCGGAGGGCCACTAGGGGGCCCATGAGGCAGGGGGCGCGCCCCCACCCTTGTGGCTGGTGAGTGGCCCCCCTCCGATACTCGTGCTCAGTATTTTTTATATATTCTGAAAATAACTTTCGTGAAGTTTCAGGACTTTTGGAGCCGTGCAGAATAGGTCTCTAATATTTTCTCCTTTTCCAGCCCAGAATCCCAGCTGCCGACATTCTCCCTTTTTATGTAAACCTTGTAAAATAAGAGAGAATAGGCATAAGTATTGTGACATAATGTGTAATAACAGCCCATAATGCAATAAATATCGATATAAAAGCATGATGCAAAATGGACGTATCACCACGTCAAGCCATTCCTCCACCAGATCGGTGCCGCTTCCAAGCGCCCGAGGGCTCCGCCGGGCTGGGCTACGCCGGAGGCCGACCTCACCTTCAACTCAGAGGACCACCCCGACTCCACCGCCGGCTCGGGCGTGCTCCCAATGCTCTGCACGCCCACCATCTACAACGTGGCTGTTACCAAGACCCTCATTGATGGTGGTGCCGGCCTCAATTTGCTTTTCATGGAGGCCTCCAGCCTTCTTCACGTGGCACTCGAGCGGCTCAGCTTCAGCATGCCTTTCCCAGGAGTTGGTGGCGGCACTGCCTGCTCTCTGGGACAGATCCGCCTTCCCTTCACCTTCGGCACGCGTGACAACTACCGCACTGAGCTGATTGACTTTGACATCGCCCACATCGGCCTCCCGTACAACGCCATTCTCGGGTACCCGGCTCTAGCCCAGTTCATGGCAGCGATTCATCCGGGCTACAACCTCATGAAGATGCCTGGGAGCAAGGGCATCCTCACTGTTAAAGGGGATGCCAAGGAGGCCCTGGCGGCGCTCAAGCTCGTCTTCAAAACCGCCACAACGGTGCAGCCTGCTGACGCGGGCACCTCCGAGCCCAAGAGAGCCGTACCGACCAAGAAGAAGCAGTTGTTCACACAACACAAGGCGGAAACCAACTAGGTGCCAGTCAATGAGGACGGGCCTCCAAGAGCCACCTTTACCATAGGTGCCGGCCTCGACCAAGGTCAAGAGGGAGCATTGGTGAAGTTCTTGTGCGCAAACAAGGATATATTCACATGGGAGCCCAATCAGCTGGTAGGAGTCCCGAGGGAAGTGATTCAGCATCATCTAAGGTTATGCCCCAATGTACGCCCCGTGAAGCAGCGGGCGAGACTACAGTCCACTGAGAAGCAGGCCTTCATCATCCAAGAGACCCGCAAGCTGGAGGCGGCGGGTGCCATTCACGACGTTCGGTATCCTGAATGGCTGGCGAACCCGGTCGTAGTACCGAAGAAAGGCGGGAAGGAACAGATGTGCATCGACTTCACCAACCTTAAGAAGGCTTTCCCCGAAGATCCGTTCCCACTCCCACGCATCGATCGGATCGTCGACTCCACCGCCGAGTGCGACCCGCTGTGCTTCCTGGATGTATTCTCGGGATATCACCAGATCAAGATGGTTGTAGAAGATGTGGAGAAGACAGCCTTCCTGACCCCGTGTGGGGTGTACTACTACACCTGCATGCCTTTTGGATTGTGCAACGCGGGCGCAACCTTTCAGCGACTGATGCACATCGCCCTGGGGCGGCAGCTCAGGAGAAACACAGAGGCGTACATCAACGACATTGCGGTGAAGTCTCGGGAAGCAAGGACCTTGATTCAAGACCTGGAGGAGACCTTCGCGAGCCTGCGCCAAGTGAACTTGCGGCTTAACCCGGAGAAGTGCGTGTTTGGCGTCCCTTCCGGCATGCTGCTGGGCTTCCTCGTGTCCCACAGAGGGATCGAGGCGAATCCAGAGAAGATAAAGGCCATCGAGGACATGAGCCCGCCGCGGACCCTTAGGGAGATGCAGAAGCTGGCTGGCCGGGTAACTGCATTGGGGCGCTTCATCTCCAAGCTAGGGGAACGTGCCCTACCCTTCTTCAAGCTGATGACGAAGAAGGGCCCATTAGAGTGGACCCAGGAGGCCGACTGAGCTTTTCAAGACCTCAAGAGATACCTGACCAGCCCTCCGGTGATGGTAGCGCCATGACCCCTCGAGCCCCTAGTACTCTACCTCACTGCTACCCCGTACTCCACCAGCGCAACACCGGTGGCGGTTTGGGAGGGACACAAAACAAAGGGCACGCTGCGCCGAGCTACAACTGAAGCAATACAGGATCAGGAAGGCACCGCAGGAGCCATGGCAGCGCCAACGGAAGACCAAGCCCAGCAGAACGACGCTGCCAAAACTCCTGCAAACAATCAGGCGTCAGAAGCCCCGTCACCTCACAAGGCGTCTCAACTCCCGCAAGACACGAGCCCAGACACCGCGTCAGCCCTCGTCGAACACCTAGTGTATTTCATCAGTACTGTGCTGCGGGATGCGAGGGCACGATATGCTCGCACTCTTGGTGGCCTCGTGCAAGCTGCGACACTACTTCCAGGGGCACCCCATCAAGGTGGTCTCGGCCTACCCATTGGAGAGGGTGCTCAGGAGCCCCAATTCTGCTGGAAGGGCCGCCCAGTGGAACATCGAGCTGCAAGCATTCCAGTTAGAGTTCAACACTACTAGGGTCAGCAAGGGAGCCGCGCTCGCAGATTTTGTGGCGGAATGGACGAACGTCCCGACACTTGAAGTAGGCGAAGACCGGTCTACCTCACCGGTAAGTGAGGCACCGGACGGCTGGGTCATGTACTTCGATGGTGCCTTCGTGCACCAGGGGGCGGGGACTGGAGCAGTACTCATCTCGCCCACTTAGGATAAGCTCTACTACGCCGTGTAGCTCTGCTTTCAGCAGGGCAAGAAGGTCTCCAACAACATCACAGAATACGAAGGCCTCATAGCTGGCCTGAAGGCCGCGACATCCCTGGGGGTGAAGCGCCTTACCGTTAGAGGTGACTCACAGCTCCTCGTCAACTGCTCCAACAAATTATACAAGCCTAAGGACGAGCATATGGAGGTATACCTCGTGGAGGTGCGCAAGATGGAGAAGCAGTTCTTGGGCCTGGAGCGACCAAACGACGTTATACAGGAAGGAGCTGGGGTGAGTTATACAGGAAGGGACCAAACGACGTTTCCCTGTGCTGCATTTCCAGGGACCAGGGGAAGGAGCTGCTAACTGACATACACAGTGGGGACTGCGGGCACCACTCGTCATCACGGAGCCTCGTCAGCAAGGTATTCCGCAGCGGGTTCTACTGGCCCACTGCGCTCAACGACGCAGCTGAGCTGGTGAAGTCCTGCGAAGCCTGCCAGTTCCACACCAAGCAAATTCATCAGCCGGCTCAGGGCCTCCAGACCATTCCGCTCAAATGGTCGTTTGCGGTCTGGGGGCTGGACATTGGGCCCGTTCCCTCGAGCACCTGGGGGCTACCGC
Source organism: Triticum monococcum (assembly GCA_034509565.1). Lineage (NCBI taxonomy): Eukaryota > Viridiplantae > Streptophyta > Magnoliopsida > Poales > Poaceae > Triticum > Triticum monococcum. The sequence continues at coordinate 293,327,179 of CM067842.1, forward strand.
TACCTCTACGTCGCCATCGACAAGTTCACCAAATGGGCGGAAGTGGAAGCCGTCCGTACCATGCCATTGCTCCGCTGTCAAGTTCATCAAGGGCCTCGTGAGCCGCTTCGGGGTCTCCAACCGCATCATCATAGACAACGGCTCACTGTTCACTAGTAACGTCTTCAAAACCTACTGTGCTAACCTGGAAACGCAGATCTACTACGCTTCGGTGGCGCACCCCAGGAGCAATGGTCAGGCCGAGTGCGCCAACGCAGAGGTCCTGAGGGGCCTCAAGACCAGGACCTTCAATAAGAAGCTCGAGGCATGTGGTAGGGGCTGGCACGACGAGCTCCAGTCCGTGTTATGGTCTATCCGCACCATCGCCACCAAACCAATGGGCGAGACCCCATTCTTCCTTGTCTACGGAGCTAAAGCAGTCCTTCCTCACGAGGTTAAGCATCACTCCGCATGGGTCCTGTCGTTCGATGAAACACAGCAGGACGCCATGCAAGGGATGGACCTCGTGCTGGGGGAGGAACGTCGTCGCGAAGCTGCACTGAGGGCGACAAGGTTCCAGCAGGCGCTGCGGCGATACCACTGCCGCAACATCCGCTCCAGGACACTCGAGGTGGGCGACCTCGTCCCGAGGCGGGTCCTCTCCATGGAAGGGCTGCATATGCCTTCACCCGTCTGGGAGGGCCCGTTCAAGGTCGTCGATGTCTCCAGGCCTGGCGCTGCGCGCCTGGAGACGCAGGACGGGATGCCTATCCAGAATGCCTGGAACATCCAGCACCTCCGGAGGTTCTACCCATGATGCAAGGCCCAGAGCCTGTGAAGAAGGCCCGGAGCCTGTGAAGAATCGCCGCCCGTGACACTCTCACGTAATAATGAGTGGGGCTGTACACGCCCCGGAGTCTCAGGAGCACCGGCCTCAGGCCCTGGGGCTCCCTCCCACGCCTAGTGGCAACACTTAGCTCCGCGCTGGTGAGAAGACTTGAAGACTAGATTAGGTGCCGGACACGGCTTTTCATTTGCTTTCTGCAGTTGGCTTGCTTTTTTCTTAATCAAAGTTCGCCTTTGGTGTTCCTTGCTGATTCGACTCCCTCGCCTCTTACCGCATTTTCTAGTTCTGGTTCGCTCATGTTCTCTCTCTCGTATACCTCGCAAGGGGGCTAGGCAGGTGCCCTTGCGAGCGTTTTTCTTCTCCCTGCCTTCTCACGAGCCACCCTCATTCAAGACCGAAAGCTGGCGCATCTCTCCTAATCCGTGCCCCACGGGTACCGCGATACAAGGCGCTGGGTCAAGGCTTGGATGAGCGACAAATCTCCTGCCAAAACTCCCTAACGAATTCTTTCGCAGTTCCTGAGCAATCGCGGACCACAAGGTCAAGATGGACATGGGGAAATAAACACCTCGTAAGGAGGAGGGCGCCCCGAATGCACCAGGCTAAGTTATCTCTGTGCAAAATAGCCACACAACACTAAAACAACAAGTGTAGCATAATGGATAATAAATTATGGTTCGATACACACCCTTCCGGGCCCATGCTGGTTTCGTCTCGATGCAGGAAGGAAAAGGGGAACATAACAAAAGCGGCGCTCGCCCCTGCATCAACCGACGGGGGCAGGGCCTGGGCGACGTCTCGGGCCTAGTCGAACACATCCTCGCGCTTCACCGATGCGCGATGACGAGGCGACCCGCTACCACCTTCGAAGCGGGCGCGGCGGCCTGCCGGCTGATCGGGGCCGCTGCTGCTGGAACTGTCACCGAGGGAGGAGCTACCATAGCCAGATGAGGCGCGGCTGGCGGGTTCGTCCTCCTCGTCTTGACCATCGCCATGGCCGAGCACCTCCTCGCCGTCGTTCACCTCAGGGCAGCATCCGGCGCGGCGACCGTCTTCCCCAAACACCCTCACGAAGAGGGTCGCGCCGCAGTCAAAGTTGAAGTGGAGGGTGCACCGCCTGCCCAGGCCGCGCGCACGGGCGAACATCTGCCAACCGTGGGCCAAAGCAATGTTGCCCCCGGCGGAGACCTCGACCGCGACCCAAGAAGCTCGGCTATAGCAACCGTCTGCCTGTAGCCAGAGCCCGCCTGGACCAGAGGCCGGCAACTCGTTGGCAAAGAAGCGGGGGAGCTAGAGCCAGCTGCCGGCCGGATTCTCGGACTAGACAATGAACTCTGGCAGCACCTCCGACGCATGGAACCGCGGTCGGGGAGGTCGCACAACCATGACGCATCTCCTCTCATTGGCTGGGCTGCCTTGACCAGAGCGACTCCTGCCGCGCACTGCGGTGCCACCCTGGGAGCTGGGGGCCATGGCGGGGGTCGTGGCATACTTGCGGGGACGGCCACGTCCGTGATTGGGCGTCGGGGAGCCGGTCCCTCCTGAGGGGCCTTGCCCTTCTCCGCAGCGGAGAACCTCTTCGGCGGCGCCATCACTGCTAGCGATGGAGCAAGGAGGAAGAAGAAAGTGAACCAAGAAGAGATGGGCGACGGGGGGCTCCACCCCCTCCCCATTTATAGCGGAAGAAGGCCAACCGGCACCTCCCACGATCTTAGGTAATGATGATTTTCCTTGCATATCGTAGGGACTTGTCAAGTCGAGCAGTTGCCGAGGGAACTTGGGGAAGTGGAGACGCCCACGTCCAATTAACTGCCACGCGTCAACCGAGGTCGTAGGCTTTTGGGGCCCGCGGCGCTCCGTGCTTGACCCTTTGGCTTCGCCTTGAAGCCAAGCTCGAGCGCGCCTTGGGCCCAGGGGCTACTGTCGGTGTTCTGGGAATGGGGATCCCCAGACTTGCGTGCCTGCGGCCCATGGTGCGGCTGTGTTGGCAGGCATGTACGACCCATCTTCATCGACAAGGAACCAAGACCCTCGCGAGGGGCCAAGCCTCGCGAGGCGGACGACGCAAGACCTCCTCAGGAGCGGCCTCACTAGGCTGCCTCGCGAGGAGCGGAGATATCAAGGCGGGGAGAACCTCGCAAGGCTCTCGTGACGTGAGCCGCGACGATCGACACCAGGCGGGCGCTAGGCGGGCGCCAGCATGCGTAGTGTCCTTGCTTCCTCTTTTTTGCTAAGGGAACAAGCGTAGGCGCGGAGTACCGAGGCATCAAGCAAAGGTTTCCATATTGGTGCAACGAGACCAAGACCCGCAGGACGGCGGGACGGAGGTCACCGTGGAGCCCAAGACGGCGTCATCACCAGAACCTTTGGCAGGCGAAGACCACCTTCTGTCAAGATAGCTCGTACTAGTTGTCCCCTTTCAAATTGGCCGCCATTGTTGGCTCCCTTCCCGCTCAATATTTGGGAAGAGGACCAGGGCCTCTATAAATAGAACTAGCCACCGCAAAGAGAAGGGGGACGGGATCAAGAGCCAACCCTTAGCCACACCGAACACAAGAACACCTCAACCTCAAGAGGCTGTTCTTCCCCTTGTACTATTCATCATCAGCCCAAGAGGCAATCCACCACCACACTGGAGTAGGGTATTACACCACAACGGTGGCCCAGACCAGTATAAATCTTGTGTCTTTGTGTTGCGAGTGCGTCAAGTTCGTCCGCGAGACCTTAGCGAGCTAGGGCGTGGATCGGGAGAAGGGAAGGAACTTTGCACGCACCCCAGTGTTCGAACCTTAAGGGTCTGTCAGAACCCCAGATTCGACAAATACTCTTGATGCATGCTGGATAGCGGTCGATGTGTGGAGTAATAGTAGTAGATGCGGAATCGTTTCGGTCTACTTGTCACAGACGTGATGCCTATATACGTGATCATGCCTAGATATTCTCATAATTATTCGCTTTTCTACCAATTGCGCGACAGTAATTTGTTCACCCACCGTAATACTTATGCTATCTTGAGAGAAGCCACTAGCGAAACCTATGGCCCCCGGGTCTATTCTCCATCATACAAGTTTCCTATCTATTTTATTTTGCAATCTTTACTTTCAATCTATATCATAAAAATACCAAAAATATTTATCTTATTATTATCATCTCTACCAGATCTCACTATTGCAAGTGGCCGTGAAGGAATTGACAACCCATTTATCGCGTTAGTTGCGAGGTTCTTATTTGTTTGTGTCGGTACGAGGTGACTCGCGCGTGGTCTCCTACTAGATTGATACCTTGGTTCTCAAAAACTGAGGGAAATACTGACGCTGCTTTACTGCATCACCCTTTCCTCTTCAAGGGAAAACCAACGTAGTGCTCAAGAGGTAGCAGTTGTCAATCCCTTCACGGTCACTTACGAAAGTGAGATCTGATAGAGATAATAAGATAAATATTTTTAGTATTTTTGTTGTATAGATTGAAAAGTAAAGATTTCAAAATAAACGGCGACAGAAATAGCTAGTTGATGGGAAAATAATATGATGTAAAGTAGACCCGGGGGCCATAGATTTCACTAGTGGCTTCTCTCAAGATAGCATATATTAAGATGGGTGAACAAATTACTGCCGAGCAATTGATAGAAAAGCGCATAGTTATGATGATATCTAGGCATGATCATGAACATAGGCATCACATCCGTGTCAAGTAGACCGAAACAATTCTGCATCTACTACTATTACTCCACACATCGACCGCTATCCAACATGCATCTAGATTATTAAGTTCAAAAGAACAGAGTAACGCATTAGGCAAGATGACATGATGTAGAGGGATAAACTCAAGCAATATGATATAACCCCCATCTTTTTATGCTCGATGGCAACAATACAATATGTGTCGGTCCCCTTTCTGTCACTGGGATCGAGCACCGCAAGATTGAACCCAAAGCTAAGCACTTCTCCCATTGCAAGAAATATCTATCTAGTAGGCCAAACCAAACTGATAATTCAAAGAGACTTGCAAAGATATCAAATCATGCATTAAGAATTCATAGAAGAATCAAATATTATTCATAGATAATCTCAATCATAAAGCCACAATTCATCGGATCTCAGCAAACACACCGCAAAAAGAATTACATCGAATAGATCTCGAAGAACATCGAGGAGAACTTTGTATTGAGATCCAAAGAGAGAGAAGAAGCCATCTAGCTAATAACTATGGACTCGAAGGTCTGTGGTAAACTACTCACTCATCATCAGAGAGTCTATGGTGTTGATGTAGAAGCCCTTCGTGATCGAATCCCCCTCTGGCAGATCACTGGAAAAGGTCCCCAGATGGGATCTCACGGGTACAGAAGGTTGCGGCGGTGGAAAAGTGGTTTTGTGGCTCCCCTCATTGTTTTCAGGGTATAAGAGTATATATAGGCGAAAGAAGTAGGTCGGTGGAGCTGCGAGGGGCCCACGAGGGTGGGAGGCGCGCCTGGCCCCCTGGACGCGCCGCCCTACCTCATGGCCACCTCGCTACTTCCTTGACGTCCACTCCAAGTCTCCTGGATGCGTTTGTTCCAAAAAAGATCCTCGTGAAGGTTTCATTCCGTTTGGATTCCGTTTGACGTTCCTTTTCTATAAAACACTGAAATAGGCAAAAAAACAGCAATTTGCACTGGGCTTTTGATTAATAGGTTAGTCCCAAAAATAATATAGAAGTGTATAATAAAGCCCATAAACATCCAAAACAGATAACATAATAGCATGGAACAATAAAAAATTATAGATACGTTGGAGACGTATCAAGCATCCCCAAGCTTAATCCCTGCTCGTCCTCGAGTAGGTAAATGATAAAAATAGAATTTTTGATGTGGAATGCTACCTAACATAATTTTCAATGTATTTATCTTTATTGCGGCATGAATGTTTAGATCCGAAAGATTCTAGACAGAAGTTTAATATTGACATAAAAATAATAATACTTCAAGCAATGCTAACCAAGCAATCATGTCTTATGAAAATAACATAGCCAAAGAGAGCTTATCACTACAAAATCATATAGTTTGGGCATGCTTCATTTTCGTCACACAAAATGCTCCCATCATGCACAACCCCGATGAAAAGCCAAGCAATTGTTTCATACTTTAGTCTTTTCAAACTCTTTCAACTTTCACGCAATATATGAGCGCGAGCCATGTATATAGCACTATGGGTGGATTGGAATATGATGAGGGAGGTTGTGTGAGAAGACAAAAATGGATAAAGTCTCACATTGACGCGGCTAATCAACAGGCTATGGAGATGCCCATCAATTGATGTCAATGCATGGAGTAGGGATTGCCATGCAACGGATGCACTAGAGCTATAAATATATGAAAGCTCAATAAAAGTAACTAAGTGGGTGTGCAATCAACTTGCTTGCTCACGAAGACCTAGGGCATTTTGAGGAAGCCCATTGTTGGAATATACAAGCCAAGTTCTATAATGAAAAATTCCCACTAGTAAATGAAAGTGACAACATAAGAGACTCTCTATCATGAAGACCATGGTGCTACTTTGAAGCACATGTGTGGAAAAAGCATAGTAACATTGCCCCTTCTCTCTTTTTCTCTCATTTTTTGGGCCTCTTTTTTTATGGACTTTATCTTTTTTTCGAAGAACTTTCCTCACATGGGACAATGCTCTAATAATGACAATCATCACACTTATATTTACTTTACAACTCAAGAATTACAACTCGATACTTAGAAAAAAATATGAATCTATGTGAATGCCTCCGGTGGTGTACCGGGATATGAAATGAATCAAGAGTGACATGTATGAAAGAATTATGAAGGTGGCTTTGCCACAAATACGATGTCAACTACATGATCATGCAAGGCAATATGACAATGATGGAGTGTGTCATAATAAACGGAACGGTGGAAAGTTGCATGGCGATATATCTCGGAATGGCTATGGAAATGCCATAATAGGTAGGTATGGTGGCTGTTTTTAGGAAGATATAAGGAGGTTTATGTGCGATAGAGCGTATCATATCACGGGGTTTGGATGCACCGACGAAGTTTGCATCAACTCTTGAGGTGAGAAAGGGCAATGCACGGTACCAAAGAGGCTAGCAATGATGTAAGGGTGAGAGTGCGTATAATCCGTCGACTCAACATTAGTCATAAATAACTCATATACTTATTTCAAAAATCTACAAGTCATCAAAACCAAGCACTATGCGCATGCTCCTAGGGGGATAGATTGGTAGGAAAAGACCATCGCTCGTCCCCGACCGCCACTCATAAGGAAAGCAATCAAAGAACACCCCATGCTTCAAATTTGTCACACAAATTTTACGATACGTGCATGCTACGGGACTTTCCAACTTCAACACAAGTATTTCTCAATTCCACAATTACTCAACTAGCACAACTCTAATATTACCACCTTTATATCTCAACACAACTATCAAGAATCGAACTTCTCATAACATTTAATGCACTCTATATGAAAGTTTTTATTATACCCATCTTGGGTGCCTATCATATTAGGACTAATTTCATAACCGAAGCAAATGCCATGCTGTTCTAAAAGACTCTCAAAATAATATAAGTGAAGCACTAGAGCAAAATTATCTAGCTCAAAAGATATAAGTGAAGCACATAGAGTATTCTAACAAATTCTGGTTCATGTGTGTTTCTCCCAAAAGGTGTGTATAGCAAGGATGATTGTGGTAAACTAAAAATCCAAGACTCAAATCATACAAGAGGCTCCAAGCAAAACACATATCATGTGGTGAATAAAATATAGCATCAAGTAAAGTTACCGATAGATGAAGACGAAAGAGGCATGCTTTCCGGGGCATCCCCAAGCTTAGGCTTTTGGTTGTCCTTGAATTTACCTTGGGGTGCCTTGGGCATCCCCAAGCTTAGGCTCTTTCCACTCCTTGTTCCGAAATCCATCAAATCTTTACCCAAAAACTTGAAAACTTCACAACACAAAACTCAACAGAAAATCTCATGAGCTCCGTTAGTATAAGAAAACAAACCACCATTTTAAGGTACTGTAATAGACTCATTATTTGTTTATATTCGTGTTAAACCTACTGTATTCCAACTTCTATATGGTTCATACCCCCCGATACTAGCCATAGATTCATCAAAATAAGCAAACAACACACGAAAAACAAAATCTGTCAAAAACAGAACAGTCTGTAGTAATCTCTAGGTTTCGAATACTTCTGTAACTCCAAAAATCCTGAGAAATTAGGACACCCTAAATAATTTGTAGGTTGATCTGCTTCAGTTGGAATCAGTATTTTATCGCTCTCTGGTTAAAAATGATAATTATTCTCATGAGCGCATACTTTCTGTTTTTTTCTAGCGGGATCAAATAACAATTATCCAAGAAGATCCTAAAGGCTTTACTTGGCACAAAAACTAATTAAAACATAAAAAACACAATCATAACAGAGGATAGATTATTTATTTATTACTAAACGGGAACAAAAAGCAAGGAATAAAAATAAAATTGGGTTGCCTCCCAACAAGCGCTATCGTTTAACGGCCCTAGCTAGGCATAAAAATAAGAATAGATCTAGGTATTATCATCTTTGGTATGCAATCCATATGTGGCTCTTATAATAGATCCATAAGGTAATTTAATTTTCTTTCTAGAAAAGTGTTCCATGCCTTTCCTTAACGGAAATCGGAATCTAATCCTTTCATGTCAATAATTGCACTAGTCGTTCTAAGGAAAGGTCTACCAAGAATAATAGGACATGTAGGATTGGAATCTATATCAAGAACAATGAAATCTACGGGCACGTAATTCCTATTTGCAACAATAAGAACATCATTAATCCTTCCCATAGGTTTCTTAATGGTGGAATCCGTGAGATGCAAATTTAAAGAACAATCATCAAATTCATGGAAACCTAACATATCACAAAAAGTTTTTGGAGTCGTGGAAACACTAGCACCCAAATCACATAAAGCATAGCATTCATAATCTTTAATCTTAATTTTAATAGTAGGTTCCCACTCATCATAAAGCTTTCTAGGAATAGAAACTTCTAGTTCAAGCTTTTCTTTATGTGATTGTATCAAAGCATCAACGATATGTTTAGTAAAAGCTTTGTTTTGATCATAAGCATGAGGAGAATTTAGCACGGATTGCAACAAGGAAATGCAATCTATCAAAGAGCAATTATCATAATTAAATTCCTAGAAATCCAAAATAGTGGGTTCATTGCTATGTAAAGTTTTGACCTCTTCAATCCCACTTTTACCAATTTTTGCATCAAGATCTAAAAACTCCAAATCACCGGGACGCCTTCTAACTAAAGTTGACTCATCTCCAGTCCCATCTTTATTAAGATTCATATTGGCAAACAAAGATTTAATAGGATACACACCAATCACTTTTAGATCTTCATCATTATTATCATGAAAACTAGAAGAACACGCCTTCACAAAGCAATCTTTTTTAGCATGCATACTAGCGGTTCTTTCTTTGCACTCATCAATGGAAATTGTCATGGCTTTGAGAGACTCATTGATATCATGCTTAGGTGGGATATATCTAAGTTTCAAAGAATCAACATCAAGAGAAATTCTATCCATGTTCCTAGCCAACTCATCAATCTGAAGCAATTTTCTTCAAGCAAAGTATTGAAATTCTTTTGCGAATTCATAAATTCTTTAACACTAGTCTCAAAATCAGAGGGTATCTTATTAAAATTTCCATAAGAGTTGTTGTAGGAATTACCATAATATAAGAGGAATTACTAGGAAACATCCTAGAATTGAAATTTCCTCTATATGCGTTGTTACCAAAATTGTTCCTACCAACAAAATTCACATCCATAGATCCATTATTATTCTCAATTAAAGTGGATAAAAGCATATAATTAGGATCAGAAGAAGCACTCTTATTAGCAAACAATTTCATAAGTTCATACATCTTTCCACTCAAAACATTAATCTCTTCTATCGCATGAACTTTTTTATTAGTAGATGTTTCGGTGTGCCATTGAGAATAATTAACCATAATATTATCTAGGAGTTTAGTAGCTTATCCTAAAGTGATTTCCATAAAAGTGCCTCCCGCGGCCGGATTTAAAAGATTTCTAGAAGCAAAATTCAATCCAGCATAAAAATATGTATAATCATCCATAAATTCAAACCATGTGTAGGGCAATTACATATCATTAATTCCATCCTCTCCCAAGTTGTGCAACATGCTCATGATCAAGCTGCTTAAAAATCATAATATTGTTTCAAAAGAGATGATCTTAGCGGGAGGAAAATACTTAGAGATAAAAGCATCATTGCACTTATTGCATGAATCAATACTATTTTTAGGCAAAGAAGAGAACCAAGTTTTAGCATGATCTCTAAGCGAAAACGGAAACAGCTTCAATTTAACAATATCACTATCCACATCTTTCTTATTTTGCATATCACATAAATCAACAAAGCTGTTTAGATAGGTAGCAGCATCTTCACTAGGAAGGCCATCAAATTGATCTTTCATGACAAGATTCAGCAAAGCAGTATTTATTTCACAAGATTCATCATCGGTAAGAGGAGCAATCGAAGTGCTAATAAAATCATTATTGTTGGTATTGGAAAAGTCACATAATTTAGTATTATCTTGAGCCATCGTGACAAACAATCAATCCAACAAACAATCACACAAGAGGTAAACGAAAAGAGACGAACGGAAAAAAGGGCGAATAGAAAAAGAGGCAAATAAAACGGTAAGGGTGAAGTGGGGGAGAGGAAAACGAGAGGCGAATGGCAAATAATGTAATGCGAGGGATAAGAGTTTGGGATGGGTACTTGGTATGTCTTGACTTGGTGTAGATCTTCCCGACAACGGCGCCAGAAATCCTTCTTGCTACCTCTTGAGCATGTGTTGGTTTTCCCTTGAAGAGGAAAGGGAGATGCAGCAAAGTAGCGTAAGTATTTCCCTCAGTTTTCGAGAACCAAGGTATCAATCCAGTAGGAGACAACACGCAAGTCACCTAGTACATGCACAAACAAACAAGAACCTCGCAACCAATGCGATAAAGGGGTTGTCAATCCCTTCACGGTCACTTACGAAAGTGAGATCTGATAGAGATAATAAGATAAATATTTTTGGTATTTTTGTTGTATAGATTGAAAAGTAAAGATTGCAAAATAAATGGCGATAGAAATAGCTAGTGGACGGGAAAATAATATGATGTAAAGTAGACCCAGGGTGGGCTTCTCTCAAGATAACATATATTACGGTGGGTGAGCAAATTACTGCCGAGCAATTGATAGAAAAGTGCATATTTATGAAGATATCTAGGCATGCTCATGAACATAGGCATCACGTCCGTGTCAAGTAGACCGAAACGATTCTGCATCTACTACTATTACTCCACACATTCCACTATCCAGCATGCATCTAGAGTATTAAGGTCAAAAGAACAGACTAATATATTAGGCAAGATGACATGATGTAGAGGTATAAACTCAAGCAATATGATATAAACCCCATCTTTTTATCCTCGATGGCAACAATACAATACGTGTCGGTTCCCTATCTGTCACTGGGATCGAGCACCGCTTGATTGAACCCAAAGCCAAGCACTTCTCCTATTGCAAGAAAGATCAATCTAGTAGGCCAAACCAAACTGATAATTCGAAGAGACTTGTAAAGATATCAAATCATAAATATAAGAATTCCGAGAAGAATCAAATATTGTTCATAGATAATCTTAATCATAAACCCACAATTCATCGGATCTCGTCAAACACACCGCAAAAACAAGTACATCGAATAGATCTCCAAGAACATCAAGGAAACTTTGTATTGAGATCCAAAGAGAGAGAAGAAGCCATCTAGCTAATAACTATGGACCCGAAGGTCTTTGGTAAACTACTCACACATCATCGGAGAAGCTATGGTGTTGATGTAGAAGCCCTCCGTGATCGAATCCCCCTCTGGAAGATCGCCGGAAAAGGTCCCCAGATGTGATCTCACGAGTATAGAAGGTTGCGGCAGTGGAAAAGTGGTTTCGTGGATCCCCTAGATGTTTTTAGGGTACAAGAGTACATATAGGCGAAAGAAGTAGGTCGGTCGAGCTGCGAGGGGCCCACGAGGGTGGGGGGGGGCATGCCTGGCTTGCTGGGCGCGCCGCCCTACCTCGTGGCTGCCTCGATGCTTCCTTGACGTCCACTCCAAGTCTCCTGGATTGCGTTTGTTCCAAAAAAGATCCTCGTGAATGTTTCATTCCGTTTGGATTCCGTTTGATATTCCTTTTCTGCGAAACACTGAAATAGGCAAAAAAACAACAATTTGTGCTGGGCCTCCGGTTAATAGGTTAGTCCCAAAAATAATATAGAAGTGTGTAATAAAGCCCATAAACATCCAAAACAGATAATATAATAGCATGGAACAATAAAAAATTATAGATACGTTGGAGTCGTATCAATAACCAATGGTGGAACTTGGATGCTCATATTGGCTCCTACATATTCTACGAAGATCTTTATCGGTCAAACCGCATAACAACATCCGTTGTTCCCTTTATCATCAGTATGTTACTTGCCCGAGATTCGATCGTTGGTATCACCATACCTAGTTCAATCTCATTTCTGGCAAGTCTCTTTACTCGTTCCGTAATGCATCATCCTGTGACTAACTCATTAGACACATTGCTTGCAAGGCTCATAGTGATGTGCATTACCGAGAGGGCCCAGACATACCTCTCCGATACACAGAGTGACAAATCCTAATCTCGATCTATGCGAACCCAACAAACACCTTTGGAGACACCTATAGAGCATCTTTATAATCACCCAGTTACGTTGTGACGTTTGATAGGACACAAGGTGTTCCTCCGGTATTCGGGAGTTGCATAATCTCATAGTCAGAGGAACATGTATATGTAATGAAGAAAGCAATAACAATAAAACTCAACGATCATAATGCTAAGCTAATGGATGGGTCTTGTCCATCACATCATTCTCTAATGGTGTGATCCCATTCATCAAATGACAACACATGTCTTTGGTCAGGAAACTTAACCATCTTTGATTAACGAGCTAGTCTAGTAGAGGCATACTAGGGACTCTTTGTTTTGTCTATGTAATCACACATGTATCAAGTTTCCGGTTAATACAATTCTAGCACGAATAATAAACATTTATCATGATATAAGGAAATGAAATAATAACTTTATTATTGCCTCTAGGGTATATTTCCTTCAGTCTCCCACTTGCACTAGAGTCAATAATCTAGTTCACATCGACCTGTGATTTAACACTAATAGTTCACATCTTTATGTGATTAGTTCACATCTCCATGTGACGAACACCCAAAGGGTTTACTAGAGTCAATAATCTAGTTCACATCACTATGTGATTAGCACCCCACTACTAGGAAAAGGCCTACTAATGGCGCACCAGTTTTGCCTACTAATGGCGCATCACTGGTGCGCCATTAGTAGCACGCCACTAGTATTTTTTACTAATGGCGCACCACTGGTGCGCCATTAGTATCTGGTATACTAATGGCACACCACGCAGTGCATCATTAGTATATAACACCATGCGCCATTTGTTGGAAATATGCTCTAGAGGCAATAATAAAAGCATTATTATTATATTTCCTTGTTCATGATAATTGTCTTTATTCATGCTATAATTGTGTTATCCGGAAATCGTAATACATGTGTGAATAAATAGACACCAACATGTCCCTACTAAGCCTCTAGTTGACTAGCTCGTTGATCAACAGATAGTCATGGTTTCCTGACTATGGACATTGGATGTCATTGATAACGTGATCACATCATTAGGAGAATGATGTGATGGACAAGACCCAATCCTAAACATAGCACAAGATCGTATAGTTCGTTTGCTAGAGTTTTTCCAATGTCAAGTATCCTTTCCTTAGACCATGAGATCGTGTAACTCCCGGATACCGTAGGAGTGCTTTGGGTGTACCAAATGTCACAACATAACTGGGTGACTATAAAGGTATACTACGGGTATATCCGAAACTGTCTATTGGGTTGACACGGATCAAGACTGGGATTTGTCACTCAGTATGACGGAGAGGTATCTCTGGGCCCACTCGGTAATGCATCATCATTATGAGCTCAAAGTGACCAAGTGTCTGGTCACGGGATCATGCATTACGGCACAAGTAAAGTGACTTGCCGGTAACGAGATTGAACGAGGTATTGGGATACTGACGATTGAATCTTGGGCAAGTAACATACCGATTGACAAAGGGAATTGTATACGGGGTTGCTTGAATCCTCGACATCGTGGTTCATCCGATGAGATCATCGAGGAGCATGTGGGAGCCAACATGGGTAACCAGATCCCGCTGTTGGTTATTGACCGGAGAGCAATCTTAGTCATGTCTACATGTCTCCCGAACCCGTAGGGTCCACACACTTAAGGTTCGATGACGCTAGGGTTGTAGGGATATGTATATGCAGTAATCCAAATGTTGTTCGGAGTCCCGGATGAGATCCCGGACGTCACGACGTGTTTCGGAATGGTCCGGAGGTAAAGAATTATATATAGGAAGTGCTATTTCGGCCATCGGGACAAATTTCGGGGTCACCGATATTGTACCGGGACCACCGGAAGGGTCCCGGGGGTCCACCGGGTGGGGCCACCTATCTCGGAGGGCCCCATTGGCTGAAGTGGGAAGGGATGCAGCCCAAAGTGGGCTGGGGCGCCACTTCCCCCTAGGGCCCATGCGCCTAGGGTGGGGAAACCCTAAAGGGGGCGCCCCCGTGCTTGGGGGGAAGCCCCCTCCCCTTGGTCGCCGCCCCCCTAGGAGATTGCATCTCCTAGGGCCGGCGCCCCCTAGGCCCCCTATATATAGTGGGGGGAGGAAGGGCCTCATACCTTTGCTCCTGGCGCCTCCCTCTCCCTCTCCAACACCTCCTCCTCCTCCATAGAGCTTGGCGAAGCCCTACCGGAGTACTGCAGCTCCATCACCACCACACCGTCGTGCTGCTGCTGGAGCCATCTTCCTCAACCTCTCCTTCCCCCTTGCTGGATCAAGAAGGAGGAGACGTCACGCTGACCGTACGTGTGTTGAACGCGGAGGTGCCGTCCGTTGGGCGCTAGGATCTCCGGTGATTTGGATCACATCGAGTACGACTCCCTCATCCCCGTTCTTTGAACGCTTCCGCTCGCGATCTACAAAGGTATGTAGATGCATCCGATCACTTGTTGCTAGATGAACTCATAGATGGATCTTGGTGAAACCGTAGGAAAATTTTTGTTTTCTGCAACGTTCCCCAACACGGTTATTATGACACAATCCATCATTGTCATATTGCTTAGCATGATCATGTAGTTGACATTCTATTTGTGGCAAAGCCACCATTCATAATTCTTTCATACATGTAACTCATGAGTCATTACATATCCCGGTACACCGCCGGAAGCATTCATATAGAGTCATATCTTGTTTTAAGTATCGAGTTGTAATTCTTGAGTTGTAAGTAAATAAAAGTGTGATGATCATCATCATTAGAGCATTGTCCCAGTGAGGAAAGGATGATGGAGACTATGATTCCCCCACAAGTCGGGATGAGACTCCGGACGCAAAATAAAATAAAATAAAAGGAAGCCAAAGAAGCCCAAATAAAAAAAGGGGCCATAAAAAAAGAAGGCCCAAATAAAAAATAAAAAAAATAAAAAAATGAGAGAAAAAGAGAGAAGGGACAATGCTACTATCCACCATTGCGACAGTTCGTTGTTTCGAAGCACCACGTGATGATGGAGTGTGATAGATTCCAATGTTCACATACAACGGGTGTAAGACAGATTTACACATGCAAACACTTAGGTTGACTTGACGAGCCTAGCATGTACAGACATGGCCTCGGAACACAGAAGACCGAAAGGTCGAGCTTGAGCTGTATAGAAGATACGATCAACATGAAGATGTTCACCGACGTTGACTAGTTCGTCTCACGTGATGATCGGACACGGCCTAGTTAACTCGGATCATGTTATACTTAGATGACTGGAGGGATGTCTATCTGAGTGGGAGTTCATTGAATAATTTGATTAGATGAACTTAATTATCATGAACTTAGTCTAAAATCTTTACAATATGTCTTGTAGATCAAATGGCCAACGTTGTCCTCAACTTCAACGCGTTCCTAGAGAAAACCAAGCTGAAAGACGATGGCAGAAACTATACGGACTGGGTCCGGAACCTGAGGATCATGCTCATAGCTGCCAAGAAAGATTATGTCCTACAAGCACCGCTAGGTGACGCACCCGTCCCACAGAACCAAGACGTTATGAACGCTTGGCAGACACGTGCTGATGATTACTCCCTCGTTCAGTGCGGCATGCTTTACAGCTTAGAACCGGGGCTCCAAAAGCGTTTTGAGCGACAGGGAGCATATGAGATGTTTGAAGAGCTGAAAATGGCTTTCCAAGCTCATGCCCGGGTCGAGAGATATGAAGTCTCCGACAAGTTTTTCAGCTGTAAGATGGAGGAAAATAGTTCTGTCAGTGAGCACATACTCACAATGTCTGGGTTACATAACCGCTTGACTCAGCTGGGAGTTAATGTCCTGGATGACGCAGTCATTGACATAATCCTTCAGTCGCTTCCACCAAGCTATAAGAGCTTTGTGATGAACTTCAATATGCAGGGGATGGAAAAGACCATTCCTGAATTATTTGCAATGCTGAAATCAGCAGAGGTAGAAGTCAAAAAGGAACATCAAGTGTTGATGGTGAATAAAACCACTAAGTTCAAGAAAGGCAAGGGTAAGAAGAACTTCAAGAAGGACGGCAAGAGAGTTGCCACGCCCGGTAAGCAAGCTACCGGGAAGAAGCCAAAGAATGGACCCAAGCCCGAGACTGAGTGTTTTTATTGCAAGGGAAGTGGTCACTGGAAGCGGAACTGCCCCAAATACTTAGCGGACAAGAAGGCCGGCATCACGAAAGGTATATGTGATATACATGTAATTGATGTGTACCTTACCAGTACTCGTAGTAGCTCCTGGGTATTTGATACTGGTGCGGTTGCTCACATTTGTAACTCAAAGCAGGAGCTGCAGAATAAGCGGAGACTGGCAAAGGACAAGGTGACGATGCGCGTCGGGAATGGTTCCAAGGTCGATGTGATCGCCGTCGGCACGCTACCTCTAGATTTACCTACGGGATTAGTTTTAAACCTCAATAATTGTTATTTAGTGCCAGCTTTGAGCATGAACATTGTATCGGGATCTCGTTTAATTCGAGATTGCTACTCATTTAAATCCGAGAATAATGGTTGTTCTATTTATATGAGAGATATGTTTTATGGTCATGCTCCGATGGTGAATGGTTTATTCTTAATGAATCTCGAGCGTATTGCTACACATGTTCATACTGTGAATACCAAAAGATGTAAGGTTGATAATGATAGTCCCACATACTTGTGGCACTGCCGCCTTGGTCACATAGGTGTCAAACGCATGAAGAAGCTCCATGCAGATGGACTTTTAGAGTCTCTTGATTATGAATCATTTGACACGTGCGAACCATGCCTCATGGGTAAAATGACCAAGACTCCGTTCTCAGGAACAATGGAGCGAGCAACCAACTTATTGGAAATCATACATACTGATGTGTGCGGTCCAATGAGCGTTGAGGCTCGCAGTGGCTATCGTTATGTTCTCACCCTCACTAATGACTTGAGTAGATATGGGTATGTCTACTTAATGCAACACAAGTCTGAAAACTTTGAAAAGTTCAAGGAATTTCAGAGTGAGGTTGAGAATCAACGTGACAGAAAAATCAAGTTTTTGCGATCAGATCGTGGAGGAGAATACTTGAGTCACGAATTTGGCACACACTTAAGAAAATGCGGAATAGTTTCACAACTCATGCCGCCTGGAACACCTCAGCGTAATGGTGTGTCCGAACGTCGTAATCGCACTCTATTAGATATGGTGCGATCTATGATGTCTCTTACCGATTTACCGCTATCTTTTTGGGGCTATGCTTTAGAGACTGCCGCATTCACTTTAAATAGGGCTCCATCGAAATCCGTTGAGACGACACCGTATGAATTATGGTTTGGGAAGAAACCTAAGCTGTCGTTTCTAAAAGTTTGGGGATGCGATGCTTATGTCAAGAAACTTCAACCTGAAAAGCTCGAACCCAAGTCGGAAAAATGCATCTTCATAGGATACCCTAAAGAAACTATTGGGTATACCTTCTACTTCAGATCCGAAGGCAAGATCTTTGTTGCCAAGAATGGATCCTTTCTAGAGAAAGAGTTTCTCTCGAAAGAAGTAAGTGGGAGGAAAGTAGAACTTGATGAAGTATTACCTCTTGAACCGGAAAATGGCGCAACTCAAGAAAATGTTCCTGAGGTGCCTGCACCGACTAGAGAGGAAGTTAATGATCATGAAACTTCATATCAAGTTGCTACTGAACTTCGTAGGTCCACAAGGACACGTTCCGCACCAGAGTCACTGGTAGAAAACGAGGCTTCCATACGCCCCCATTAGTCCCCAAAACAATCGAACCGCGACCAAAGGGGTCTTTAGTCGCGGTTCGGGAGAAGACACGCGACCAACTACCTGGGCCCAGCGCGCTCGGTCGACAGCTGGCGGATGGGAGGGGCTTTAGTCCCGGTTGGCGTGGCCAACCGGGACTAAAGGTCCTAGAAGGCCTTTAGTCGCGGTTGGCCAGGCCAACCGGGACTAAAGCCCATCCAGCTGGCGGACGGGAGGGGCTTTAGTCCCGGTTGGCCTGGCCAACCGCGACTAAAGGCCCATCCCTATATATACTCAGCTCACTTCACTTCACTCGGCTCACTTCACAATTTTTAGAAGGTGGTGGTGGGGTGGTGGTGGGTTTGCTTTTGGTTTCTCCTATGCACACAAGGTGTTTGATGAAATGCCCGAGAGCCTGAAACAAGCCACATTTGAGCTTTCTCATTTATTTTTCCTCCGCGATCGCGGTTAGCAACTCGAACCTTTCATGTGTCATTGATAAAATACGCATGTGTGTAGTTCATTGTTTAATTTGTATTATTTCTAGCTTGTTAGTTTAACAAATGCATGATGGTTAATTATATACTTTATATAATAATAATGCAGATGAATCAGCAATGGATGTACGGTTCCCGACTCTCCGGCGAGTTCACTACGGGTTTGAAAGATTTCCTCGTAGTGGCAAATGCGAACAAGCAGCAAGGTTTTATTATCTGTCCATGTGCTGTCTGTAAGAATGAGAAGGGTTACTCCTCCTCAAGAAGAGTTCACATGGACCTGCTTAAGCATGGTTTCATGCCAAGCTATTATTGTTGGACCAAGCATGGAGAAAGAGGGGTTCGAATGGAAGAAGATGAAGAAGGGGATGATATCGATGACAACTATCGTGATCTTTTCGGTGATACTTTCATGGAGGATGATGCTGAAGGTGTGGAAGGGTTAGGTGAAGGTGAAGAAGAGGCACATGATGAGCCCGCTGATGATCTTGGTCGGACCATTGCTGATGCACGGAGACGCTGCGAAACTGACAAGGAGAGGTAGAATTTGGATCGCATGTTAGAGGATCACAAAAATTCGTTGTATCCAGGATGCGATAATAGTCTGAAAAAGCTGGGCTGTACACTGGATTTGCTAAAATGGAAGGCACAGGAAGGTGTAGGTGACTCATCATTTGAAAATTTGCTGAAAATATTGAAGAATATGTTGCCGAAGAATAATGAGTTGCCCGCCAGTACGTACGAAGCAAAGAAGGTTGTCTGCCCTCTAGGTTTAGAGGTTCAGAAGATACATGCATGCATTAATGACTGCATCGTCTACCGCGGTGAATACGAGAATTTGAATGAATGCCCTGTATGCACTGCATTGCGTTATAAGATCAGAGGCGATGACCCTGGTGACGATGTTGAGGGCGAGAAACCCAGGAAGAGGGTTCCCGCCAAGGTGATGTGGTATGCTCCTATAATACCATGGGTGAAACGTCTGTTCATGAACGAAAAGCATGCCAAGTTGTTGCGATGGCACAAAGAGGACCGTTTGTCCGACGGGCAGTCGAGACACACCGCTGATGGAACGCAACGGAGAAAGATCGGCAGAGTTTTCAAAGATTTTGTAGCTGACGAAAGGAACTTAAGATTTGGTCTAAATACTGATGGCATTAATCCTTTTGGCGAGCAGAGCTCCAACCATAGCACCTGGCCCGTGACTCTATGCATCTACAACCTTCCTCCTTGGTTGTGCATGAAGCGGAAGTTCATTATGATGCCAATTTTCATCCAAGGCCCTAAGCAACCCGGTAACAACATCGATGTGTACCTAAGGCCATTAGTTGAAGAACTTTTACAGTTGTGGGCGAAACCTGGTGTACGTGTCTGGGATGAGCACAAAGGAGAGGAATTTGACCTACGAGCGTTGCTTTTTGTAACCATCAACGATTGGCCTGCTCTCAGTAACCTTTCGGGACAGAAAAATAAGGGATACAATGCATGCACGCACTGCTTACATGAGACTGAAAGTGTACGTTTGGTTAATTGTAAGAAGAACGTGTACCTGGGTCATCGTCGATTTCTTCCCCGAAATCATAACGTAAGAAAGAAAGGCAAGCATTTCAACGGGAAGGCAGATCACCGGCCGAAGCCTGCGGAACATACTGGTGCTGAGATATTTGATATGGTCAAGGATTTGAAAGTCATCTTTGGAAAGGGTCCTGCCGGACAATCAGTTCCGCGGGGAGTTGACGGGCACGCACCCATGTGGAAGAAGAAATCTATATTTTGGGAGCTAGAATATTGGAAAGTCCTAGATGTCCGCTCTGCAATCGACGTGATGCATGTTACGAAGAATATTTGCGTGAACCTGCTAAGCTTCTTGGGCTTGTATGGGAAGACAAATGATACAAAGGAAGCACGGCAGGACCAGCAACTTTTGAAAGACCCAGATGACCGGCATCCGGAATGGTTTCAAGGTCGTGCCAGCTACGCTCTTACCAAAGAAGAGAAGGTCATTTTTTTTGAATGCCTGAGCAGTATGAAGGTCCCGTCTGGCTTCTCGTCGAATATAAAGGGAATAATAAACATGCCGGAGAAAAAGTTCCAAAACCTGAAGTCTCACGACTGCCACGTGATTATGACGCAATTGCTTCCGATTGCTTTGGGGGGGCTCCTACCGGAAAATGTTCGAGTAGCCATTGTGAAGCTATGTGCATTCCTCAATGCAATCTCTCAGAAGGTAATCAATCCAGAAGATCTACCACGGTTACAGAACGATGTGGTCCAATGCCTTGTCAGTTTCGAGTTGGTGTTCCCACCATCCTTCTTCAATATTATGACGCACCTCCTGGTCCACCTAGTCGAAGAGATTTCCATTCTCGGTCCTGTATTTCTACACAATATGTTCCCCTTTGAGAGGTTCATGGGAGTATTAAAGAAATATGTTCGTAACCGTGCTAGGCCAGAAGGAAGCATCTCCAAGGGCCATCAAAATGAGGAGGTAATTGAGTTCTGTATTGACTATGTTCCTGACCTTAAGCCGATTGGTATTCCTCAATCGCGGCACGAGGGGAGACTAAGTGGAAAAGGCAAGATCGGAAGGGATACCACGATATGTATGGACGGTCATTCTATGACTGAAGCACACCACACAGTTCGGCAAAATTCCAGCTTGGTGGCTCCGTACTTCGAGCAATACAAGAATATTTTACGCTCGGACAACCCGGGGAAGCCTGAATCCTGGATTAGAAAGGCCCACATGGAGACTTTCGGCAGTTGGTTGCGAAAACATTTAATGAATGACAATGATGTTGGAGATCAGCTGTACATGTTGGCCAAGAAACCATCTTCGACTATAACGACTTTCCAAGGGTACGAGATAAATGGGAATACATTTTACACCATCGCCCAAGATAAAAAGAGCACCAACCAAAACAGTGGTGTCCGCTTTGATGCAGCAACCGAGAATGGGCAAAAGGTCACATATTATGGTTACATAGAGGAGATATGGGAACTTGACTATGGACCCTCCTTTAAGGTCCCTTTGTTCCGGTGCAAATGGTTCAAGCTAACAGGAGGTGGGGTAAAGGTGGACGAGCAATACGGAATGACAATGGTGGATTTCAACAATCTTGGTTACCTTGACGAACCATTCGTCCTTGCCAAAGATGTCGCTCAGGTTTTTTATTTGAAGGACATGAGTAGCAAACCGAGGAAACGGAAAGATAAGAAAACGATCAGTACATCATGCGATGATCCAAAGCGCCACATTGTTCTTTCAGGGAAAAGAAACATCATGGGAGTGGAGGACAAGACAGACATGTCAGAAGATTATAATATGTTTGGTGAAATTCCGCCCTTCAAAGTGAACACTGACCCAAGCATTAAGTTAAATGATGAGGATGCTCCATGGATACGGCACAATCGTAAGCAAGCAGGGACGTACAAGGGAAGAATTGATGTGTAATAATTTATTGTACCAAACTTTGTATTTGGTCGAACCTTCAAGGGATTTTAAAATGAATTAGTTTTATTTTTCTGATTTTTTTGATATATAATTGTATTTTTAAGATTTTAAAATGTCAGAAGATTTTAAAAAAGGAAAAAGGAAGAAAGGAAGAAAAAAAAGAAGAAAAACAAGAAAAAGGAAGAAACAAACAGAAGAAAAAAACAGAAGAAAAACAAGAATTTAAAATGAATTAGTTTTATTTTTCTGATTTTTTTGATATATAATTGTATTTTTAAGATTTTAAAATGAATTAGAAACAAAATAATTTAAAATGAATTAGAAAAAACAAAAAAAAAGGAGGAAGAAGAAAAGAAAGAAGAAAAAAAGGAAGAAGAAAAAACAAGAAAGAAAAAGGAAGAAGAAAAAAATGAAAACCAAATAAAAACCAAAAGAAAGAAGAAAGAAAAAGGAAGAAGAAAAAAAGAAGAAGAAAGGAAGAAGAAAGGAAGAAGAAGAAGAAAGAAAGTAAAAATAAAAAGGAAAGAAGAAGAAAGAAAGAATAGAAAGGAAGAAGAAGAAAGGAAGAAGAAGAAAGAAAGAAGAAGAAAGGAAGAAGAAGAAAGAAAGAAGAAGAAAGGAAAAAGGAAGAAGAAAAAACTCAAGAAAAACAAAAGAAAACAAAAAAACAGAAGAAAAACAAAGGAAGAAGAAAAAAAAAAAGAAAACAAAAAAACAAACAGAAGAAAAAAACAATAAAAAGGAGGAAGAAGAAAAGAAAGAAGAAAAAAAGGAAGAAGAAAAAACAAGAAAGAAAAAGGAAGAAGAAAAAAATGAAAACCAAATAAAAACCAAATGAAAACCAAAAGAAAGAAGAAAGAAAAAGGAAGAAGAAAAAAAGAAGAAGAAAGGAAGAAGAAAGGAAGAAGAAAAAGAAAGTAAAAAGAAAAAGGAAAGAAGAAGAAAGAAAGAATAGAAAGGAAGAAGAAGAAAGGAAGAAGAAGGAAGAAAGAAGAAGAAAGAAAGAAGAAGAAAGAAAAAGGAAGAAGAAGAAAGAAAGAAGAAAGGAAGAAGAAGAAAGGAAGAAGAAGAAAGAAAGAAGAAGAAAGGAAGAAGAAGAAAGAAAGAAGAAGAAAGGAAAAAGGAAGAAGAAAAAACTCAAGAAAAACAAAAGAAAACAAAAAAATAGAAGAAAAACAAAGGAAGAAGAAAAAAACAAAAGAAAACAAAAAACAAACAGAAGAAAAAAACAATAAAAAGGAGGAAGAAGAAAAGAAAGAAGAAAAAAAGGAAGAAGAAAAAACAAGAAAGAAAAAGGAAGAAGAAAAAAATGAAAACCAAATAAAAACCAAATGAAAACCAAAAGAAAGAAGAACGAAAAAGGAAGAAGAAAAAAAGAAGAAGAAAGGAAGAAGAAAGGAAGAAGAAGAAAGAAAGTAAAAAGAAAAAGGAAAGAAGAAGAAAGAAAGAATATAAAGGAAGAAGAAGAAAGGAAGAAGAAGAAAGAAAGAAGAAGAAAGAAAGAAGAAGAAAGAAAGAAAAAAGAAAAAGGAAGAAGAATAAAGAAATAAGAAAGGAAGAAGAAGAAAGGAAGAAGAAGAAAGAAAGAAGAAGAAAGGAAGAAGAAAAAGAAGAAAAACAAGAAAAGGGAAAAAACAAACAGAAGAAAAAAGGAAGAAAAAAACAGAAGAAAAACAAGAATTTAAAATGAATTAGTTTTATTTTTTGATTTTTTTGATATATAATTGTATTTTTAAGATTTTAAAATGAATTAGAAACAAAATAATATAAACTGTAATAAAATAAAATAATTATCATAAAGTAAAATAAATAAGTAATTATCATAAAGTAAAAATAAATAAGTAATTAGAAACAAAATAAAATAAAATAAATAAGTTTTTTGTTGTAAGTAGAAACAAAACAAAATAAATAAAGCAAAAATGAAAACAAAAAACAGGCAAAAAATAAAGAATATGCCACCTACTCGGCCACCACGGCCTGAATACGACTAGAAACCCATTAATGGGCCAGGATTCAGGCCCGCAGAAGGCCCAGTAGGCCCACAGGCACATAGTAACAGAATAGGCCCGTAAGCCTGCATTCGAGAGGAGCTCGAAGTGGTGAGCCCAGCTGCGCTTATAAACCACTGTCGAAGCCTCTCGGCTAGCGAGGTGGGACTAAACATCCCACCGCACCGCGCCAGTTCAGCACAGACCCTTTAGTCCCGACTGGGGAGGCGGACCGCGACTAAAGGGTACCCTTTAGTCGCGGTTGTTGTCCCCAACCGCGACTAAAGGGTCTTTCTGCGCGGGAAAGGAAGCGGCGCCAAAACCCTTTAGTCGCGGTTGGGGAGGGGGACCGCGACTAAAGGGTACCTTTAGTCGCGGTCCTCCTCCCCAACCGCGACTAAAGGTGCGTCTATATATACTGCACTTAGCCGATCTCCTCTGTCTCCCCAACGCCGATCGACGCCGACGCCGAAGCCCTGCCCCGACGCCGACGCCGAAGCCCTGCGCGCCGCCGCCCCCGTCCCCAGTGAGCGCCGCCTCCGCCCGTGCCTGCCCTTGCTCGCCGCCCTTGCCCGCCGCCCTGCCGCCCGCCGCCCAACGCCCTCCGCCCGCCGCCCGCCGCCCGCCGCCCTGCCTGCCGTCCTCCGCAGGAAGAAAGAAAGAATAGAAAGGAAGAAGAAGAAAGGAAGAAGAAGAAAGAAAGAAGAAGAAAGAAAGAAGAAGAAACAAAGAAAAAAGAAAAAGGAAGAAGAAGAAAGAAAGAAGAAAGGAAGAAGAAGAAAGAAAGAAGAAGAAAGGAAGAAGAAGAAAGAAAGAAGAAGAAAGGAAAAAGGAAGAAGAAAAAACTCAAGAAAAACAAAAGAAAACAAAAAAACAGAAGAAAAACAAAGGAAGAAGAAAAAAACAAAAGAAAACAAAAAAACAAACAGAAGAAAAAAACAAAAAAAAGGAGGAAGAAGAAAAGAAAGAAGAAAAAAAGGAAGAAGAAAAAACAAGAAAGAAAAAGGAAGAAGAAAAAAATGAAAACCAAATAAAAACCAAAAGAAAGAAGAAAGAAAAAGGAAGAAGAAAAAAAGAAGAAGAAAGGAAGAAGAAAGGAAGAAGAAGAAAGAAAGTAAAAAGAAAAAGGAAAGAAGAAGAAAGAAAGAATAGAAAGGAAGAAGAAGAAAGGAAGAAGAAGAAAGAAAGAAGAAGAAAGAAAGAAGAAGAAAGAAAGAAAAAAGAAAAAGGAAGAAGAAGAAAGAAAGAAGAAAGGAAGAAGAAGAAAGGAAGAAGAAGAAAGAAAGAAGAAGAAAGGAAAAAGGAAGAAGAAGAAAGGAAGAAGAAGAAAGAGGAAGAAGAAAGGAAGAAGAAGAAAAAAAGAATTTTTACTTAAAGAATCTTATTTTTTAATTCCTCCTCCTCTATGTCCCCTTAATCTTATTTTTTAATTCCTTTATACTTAAAGAATTTTTACTACATGCAGGAGTGACATATGGCGGACGACAGAACCGAGCCGCTTAGGGATCCGGAGGCTGAACGTTATTTAATGGACATCATCAACAACGAGATTCCTTATGTGCCGGGCTCAGAATATGAGCAACAAGAGGATGTAGTCTCTTCTTATATGAACCTTGACGGTGACGATGATCGAGAAGGTGAAGGAACGGACATTGTCGACGGAGGTCAACGTCAACAACCGACGATCTCCAATTGCAAGAAGCAACCACCTCCGGCGAGGTATATATATACATTGAGAGCCTCTCGTGATACAAACTTACTGAAATGTGAATACATATGTATTAACGCGCGCGACTCTCTTTCTTTTTTTAGCCCTCCGGATCGAGTACGACAAAGCAGCGTGGCAAATCCAAGGCGATGAAAACAGGAGAAACATATGCCATTGAGTCTGTCAGTGAAACCGGCAAGCCCCTACAGCACACCTCAAAGTTTGTCAACCAATGCGGAGTCGTTGTTAGAGACAACGTCCCGATCACCGTCCAGGAATGGAAAGAGCCAAAGAAGGCACGTCTTGGTTTCAGTTTTGTCGACAAGAGAACGAAAAAGGATTGCTGGAGAAAGCTTATGGAACATTTCATTCTACCTCCGGAATACAACAAAGTCGATGAATTCGGTAACGAGGTTCCGGGTGGACGTCAGAGGAGGAGGCTAGTTAAAGAGTTCGCTCTTCAGAAGATGGCCGATGCATTCCGGAACTTCAAGAAAAATTTAACCCGTGAATATGTCAACAAGGGCAAGACTCCGGATTTCAATGGACAATATGAGAAACTAAAAGATGATTGGCCAGAATTTGTGAGGCAAAAGCAATCGGACCATTTCAAGGAAATATCGAAAAAAATAAGGATAATGCGGCTAAGAAAAAGTACCATCATATTATGGGGCCAGGAGGATACCGCCTTGCGGACCCTAGGTGGCAGAAGATGGAGGAGGACCTGAGGGTGCGAGGAATCCCTCTAGGTACAAAGGGATGGGACCCAAGGGCCAAAAGCTGGTGGTACGGGCATGGGGGATCGCTAGACCCGGAGACAGGGGTGTGTGTTCACCGGCATCGACGCTTTGCTCCGACCCAAGCCCTTATTGACGCAATGACCCAAGCTCAAGCGGGCTTGATCAAGTTCAACAGAGAGAAAGACGCACTGACTTTAGCCCTCGGGAATGATGAACACGGAGGACGTGTACGAGGCAAAGGCAAAGTTTCGTGGAAAGTAGGGTTTTCCCAGGACAATGACCCGTACGGTTACAGAAGCCGTAAGAGAAAGACGGACCGGGATGCAGATCTTATGACGAAGTTTGCATCGGAACTCCATGAGTTGAAGCAGACCGTGCATGAACTATTGAAAGAAAAATCGGCTGCAGGGCCGCATGAAGATCATGAAGCGGATTGCGGAAGCCAGCAGCGGAGAAGCAGCGTGGCTTCCACGGATGCCCCGCCTGGTGCTAGTGCACCGATGATCGAGATTCGTGCACTGGAGCCTCACTACCCCGTGGATGATGTAAAGAAGATGAAAGACTGTGATCTGCATTATCCCGTGGGGAACGTTTCCACGAAGGTAGCTAGCGGCAGTGCTTTACCCTGTAAACCTGGAGCACTCCACCACAACAACCCCATTCCATATGGCTATGCTTGTGTCACGGTGGAAGACATAGTCCAAGGGTTTGAGGACCTGGAGATTGACAAACCTACACCCGAAGGGGATAGCAGACTTGGAGATGTCAAGCGCCAGTTCATTCTATGGAAAAAGAAGTACATAGTGTTTCCAGATGAGGCGCCAAGGCTAGCAAGTCCACCCCCCTCCGATGGTGGTGGTGGTGGCGGTGGTGGTGGTCGTGGTGGTTCACCTAAACCTCCTTCACGCCATTCGACGCCGTCCCCCGATCCACAACCTCCGGCGGGTACGACGCCCCCCAATCCTCCTTCGGCGGGTACGACGCCCCCCAATCCACCTCCGGCAAAGAAGCAGAAGCAGGCGGACAGCAAGGAAACCTGCTCCTGGACTATTAACCCGGACCCTTATGTACCTAAGACCACAAGGGTACCGGAGCCATCGCTGAAGCCTCTCCTCCCAAGGCCTGGGGAACTTAGTGAAGCTGACCTCACATTGGCCGCGTCTACTGATTATGAGAAATGGAAGGCGGATATGAAGGCGAAAAAAGTGCCTGAGCCCAAGCAAGTATTCACTGAGAAGCAAAAGAAGTGGGCTAAGGATTTTTTGACGACACCGTCCCAAGCCGAGCTGAATATGCCTGACGACTATGGACATGAACTTCGTAGGCAAGCAGAAATATTGAAGGAGGAAGAAAGTAAAAAAAGCGGGAAACAAGTTGACCAGCTCGGGATGCAGAAGAAACAATCGATCCCCCCGCTCATAGTGAAAGCCGGTCCGGAAGAGGACCCCGAGATCATAGCAGCTGCGGCAGCACTTGGATTGACTGTAGCGGCTGCCATGAAACAAGCGTCCGAGATGGGTTTGACTGTTCGTGCCTTCTTAGACCTTGAGGATGCGCCTGCAGGTGAGATAACATTACAATATGTGCGGAAGGGGCCTCTCGTCGAGCCTGAGAAGGAAAATAGTCTACCAACACAAATGCGAAATCTGCTACGTTGGTACAAGCAATTCATAACATGGGCCGACAAAGAATATGTTTATGCGAATGTTACACATGAGCATCACATCAAACGGTACTCTGTAGAAGTTCATATGAGTGAATTATTCCAGCTGTTCAATCTGCGCGCCCTCGACAAATCTATGCTGAGTTGCTACGTTCTGTAAGTGATTTATTTCTACCTCATCTCGTTCTTCATTGCCTGCACTATATATATATTGTCCTAACTATATTGTTGCGTACGCTATTATGCAGATTGAAGATTTGGGAATGCAAAATAAGAAACATCCATGATGTTGGGTTCATTGACCCACATATCGTTAATGGACATGTGTTAGAACATCACCCCAAAGACATGGAGAAAGACCTGTACAAGTTTCTTAAAAAGCATCAACTCAAAAGTCATATTCTATTTCCTTACCATTTTGGGTGAGTGTTTCTCTCTTGTGCCCATTCTATTTTGTTTACTCCATGCATGGTATGTCTAATCGATGAGTTATGCATGACTGTGCATGTAACGTGTCCGCAGGTTCCACTGGATTCTGCTAAATATTGAACTTCACACCTCCACAGTTCTAATCATGGACTCTAAGGATTCGGATCCAAAGCGTTGGGCCGACATGAGAAAAATGCTGCAAAAGTAATTATTTTCAATCATTTGAGCTCTATATCGATCGGTCTCTTCATTTCCTAATATCAACTAACTAATAAATCCCTTATTCATTTAATTTTCTTTGCCCTGTAGGGTTTGGAGACGGTTCTCAGAAGAAACTGTCGGTGAATTCAAACATGAGCTAGATTTCAGAAAGTTAGTTAATGTGGATAAGCAGCCATCCGGGACCGATCTATGTGGATACTATGTTTGTGAGAACATCCGGAGACAAACCACTGAGCGGAAGGCATTAGCTAGCGTGCGGAACGCGACGGATAACTTGCGGAGGAGGCTTAGTCCAGAAGCTCTCTTCCGACCAATTCAAGAAGAATTAGCAGGATTTTTCATGAGGGAAGTCATCAATCCTAAAGGACAACACTATACCGAGGACGAAGAAATTTATATGCATACCCGAGGTTGAAACTTGTTCGAAGTTGTATATGGTCATCCATCCTAATTGTGTATGGAAACTTGTTCGAATTTGTATATGGTCACCCGAGATTGAATATATATTATATATTCCTCTTGAATTCTTCTTGTTTGAAATTTCATATGCATGTATATAGAAGCGTAGAATATGTGTACTGAAACTTCATCAAAAATAAAATAAAACACAAAATAAAATATAAAACAAATAAAACACTACAAATTAAAAAGAAACCAGGTTTAGGGGGGCTAAAACCCTAAACCTGCGGAGGAGGCCTTTAGTCCCGGTTGGCCACGAGAGCCGGGACTAAAGGTCCTCGGCCCCGACGGACCACGGGCGCCCACGTGGCGGGCCTTTGGTCCCGG
Source organism: Triticum monococcum (assembly GCA_034509565.1). Taxonomy (NCBI): domain Eukaryota; kingdom Viridiplantae; phylum Streptophyta; class Magnoliopsida; order Poales; family Poaceae; genus Triticum; species Triticum monococcum. The sequence goes on from CM067842.1 coordinate 293,356,976, forward strand.
TCAGCCACAAGAACCAGGACTAAAGACTTTTGTCGCGGTCCGTAAGAGCCGCGGCTAAAGGGGGGGGTCTTTAGTCGCGCTTATTTAGTCCCGGTTGCACAGCCGGGACTAAAGGCTGTTGCGAACCGGGACTAAAGGGCTTTTTTCTACCAGTGAGTGGTACGGCAACCCTGTCTTGGAAATCATGTTGTTAGACAATGGTGAACCTTCGAACTATGAAGAAGCGACGGCGGGCCCGGATTCCGACAAATGGCTAGAAGCCATGAAATCCGAGATAGGGTCCATGTATGAAAACGAAGTATGGACTTTGACTGACTTGCTCGTTGAGAGGCGAGCCATAGAACATAAATGGATCTTTAAGAAGAAGACAGCCGCGGATGTTAATGTGACCATCTATAAAGCTCGGCTTGTCGCTAAGGGTTATCGACAAGTTCAAGGGGTTGACTACGATGAGACTTTCTCCCGGTAGCGAAGCTAAAGTCCGTCCGAATCATGTTAGCAATTGCTGCATTCTATGATTATGAGATATGGCAAATGGACGTCAAAACGGCATTCCTTAATGGTTTCCTTAAGGAAGAATTGTATATGATGCAGCCAGAAGGTTTCGTTGATCCTAAGAATGCTGACAAGGTGTGCAAGCTCCAACGCTCGATTTATGGGCTGGTGCAAGCATCTCGGAGTTGGAACATTCGCTTTGATGAGATGATCAAAGCGTTTGGGTTTACGCAGACTTATGGAGAAGCCTGCGTTTACAAGAAAGTGAGTGGGAGCTCTATAGCATTTCTCATATTATATGTAGATGACATACTTTTGATGGGAAATGATATAGAACTCTTGGACAACATTAAGGCCTACTTGAATAAGAGTTTTTCAATGAAGGACCTTGGAGAAGCTGCATATATATTAGGCATCAAGATCTATAGAGATAGATCAAGACGCCTCATAGGTCTTTCACAAAGCACATACCTTGATAAGATATTGAAGAAGTTCAATATGGATCAGTCTAAGAAGGGGTTCTTGCCTGTGTTACAAGGTGTGAAATTGAGCTCAGCTCAATGTCCGACCACGGCAGAAGATATAGAAGAGATGAGTGTCATCCCCTATGCCTCAGCCATAGGTTCTATTATGTATGCCATGCTGTGTACCAGACCTGATGTAAACCTTGCCATAAGTTTGGTAGGAAGGTACCAAAGTAATCCCGGCAAGGAACACTGGACAGCGGTCAAGAATATCCTGAAGTACCTGAAAAGGACTAAGGAAATTTTTCTCGTTTATGGAGGTGACGAAGAGCTCGTCGTAAAGGGTTACGTCGACGCTAGCTTCGACACAGATCTGGATGACTCTAAGTCACAAATCGGAGACGTGTATATTTTGAGTGGTGGGGCAGTAAGCTGGTGCAGTTGCAAGCAGAGCATCGTGGCGGGATCTACATGTGAAGCGGAGTACATGGCAGCCTCGGAGGTAGCGCATGAAGCAATTTGGGTGAAGGAGTTCATCACCGACCGAGGAGTCATACCCAATGCGTCGGGGCCAATCAAACTCTTCTGTGACAACACTGGAGCTATTGCACTTGCCAAGGAGCCCACGTTTCACAAGAAGACCAGGCACATCAAGCGTCGCTTCAACTCCATTCGTGAAAATGTTCAAGATGCAGACATAGATATTTGTAAAGTACATACGGACCTGAATGTAGCAGATCCGTTGACTAAACCTCTCCCTAGAGCAAAACATGATCAACACCAGAATTCCATGGGTGTTCGATTCATCACAATGTAACTAGATTATTGACTCTAGTGCAAGTGGGAGACTGTCGGAAATATGCCCTAGAGGCAATAATAAAAGCATTATTATTATATTTCCTTGTTCATGATAATTGTCTTTATTCATGCTATAATTGTGTTATCCAGAAATCGTAATACATGTGTGAATAAATAGACACCAACGTGTCCCTAGTAAGCCTCTAGTTGACTAGCTCGTTGATCAACAGATAGTCATGGTTTCCTGACTATGGACATTGGATGTCATTGATAACAAGATCACATCATTAGGAGAATGATGCGATGGACAAGACCCAATCCTAAACATAGCACAAGATTGTATAGTTCGTTTGCTAGAGTTTTTCCAATGTCAAGTATCCTTTCCTTAGACCATGAGATCGTGTAACTCCCGGATACCGTAGGAGTGCTTTGGGTGTACCAAACGTCACAACGTAACTGGGTGACTATAAAGGTATACTACGGGTATCTCCGAAAGTGTCTGTTGGGTTGACACTGATCAAGACTGGGATTTGTCACTCCGTATGACGGAGAGGTATCTCTGGGCCCAGTCGGTAATGCATCATCATTATGAGCTCAAATTGACCAAGTGTCTGGTCACAGGATCATGCATTACGGTACGAGTAAAGTGACTTGCCGGTAACGAGATTGAACGAGGTATTGGGATACCGACGATTGAATCTCGGGCAAGTAACATACCGATTGACAAAGGGAATTGTATACGGGGTTGCTTGAATCCTCGACATCGTGGTTCATCCGATGAGATCATCGAGGAGCATGTGTGAGCCAACATGGGTATCCAGATCCCGCTGTTGGTTATTGACCGGAGAGCAATCTCGGTCATGTCTACATGTCTCCCGAACCCGTAGGGTCTACACACTTAAGGTTCGGTGACGCGAGGGTTGTAGGGATATGTATATGTAGTAACCCGAATGTTGTTCGGAGTCCCGGATGAGATCCCGAACGTCATGAGGAGTTTCGGAATGGTTCGGAGCTAAAGAATTATATATAGGAAGTGCTATTTCGGCCATCGGGACAAGTTTCGGGGTCACCGGTATTGTACCGGGACCACCGGAAGGGTCCCGGGGGTCCACCGGGTGGGGCCACCTATCCCGGAGGGCCCCATGGGCTGAAGTGGGAAGGGATGCAGCCCAAAGTGGGCTGGGGCGCCACTTCCCCCTAGGGCCCATGCGCCTAGGGTGGGGAAACCCTAAAGGGGGCGCCCCCCTTACTTTGGGGGCAAGCCCCCTCCCCTTGGCCGGCGCCCCCCCTAGGAGATTGCATCTCCTAGGGCCGGCGCCCCCCCTAGGCCCCCTATATATAGTAGGGGAGGAAGGGCCTCATACCTTTGCTCCTGGCGCCTCCCTCTCCCTCTCCAACACCTCCTCCTCCTCCATAGAGCTTGGCGAAGCCATGCCGGAGTACTGCAGTTCCATCACCACCACGCCGTCGTGCTGCTGCTTGAGCCATCTTCCTCAACCTCTCCTTCCCCCTTGCTGGATCAAGAAGGAGGAGACGTCACGCTTACCGTACGTGTGTTGAACGCGGAGGTGCCGTCCGTTCGGCGCTAGGATCTCCGGTGATTTGGATCGCGTCGAGTACGACTCCCTCATCCCCGTTCTTTGAACGCTTCCGCTCGCGATCTACAAAGGTATGTAGATGCATCCGATCACTCGTTGCTAGATGAACTCATAGATGGATCTTGGTGAAACCATAGGAAATTTTTTGTTTTCTGCAACGTTCCCCAACACCATTAGTATGCCTCCAAGGGGCCATATTTCTAACGCCCCAGATATAACTTTCCCAATTTGTACTCCAACTCTTGCCGTTTCCGGCGTTAAGTTATATTTATTCCTCGGTTTCAGGTCTTTGTCTCCGTGTGTTGTTTTCGTTTTCGTGCATCTCATATCATGGCATCACGTGCATTGCATTTGCATACATGTTCATCTCATGCATTCGAGCATTTTCCCCGTTGTCCGTTTTGCATTCCGGCGCTTCGTTCTCCTCCGGTGGCCATTTCTAGCTTTCTTTCGTGTGTGGGGATTAAACATCTCCGGATTGGACCGATACTTGCCATGTGGCCTTGGTTTACTATCGGTAGACCGCCTGTCAAGTTTCGAACCATTTGGACTTCGTTTGATACTCCAATGGTTAACCGAGGGACCGAAAAGGCCTCATGTGTGTTGCAGCCCAACACCCCTCCAATTTGGCCCAAAACTCACCAAACTCTGCTCCATGTCCTAGAGCGTTCGATCACGATCGTGTGGCCGAAAACCGCACTTCATTTGGACTCTCCTAGCTCCACTTATGCCTATATATACCCCCTCCATTTCGGATCTCGTCTTCCCCGTCCAAACCCTACCCTGAAAAAAAAGAGATCCACCGACGGACGTGTCCACCCCCGGCCGCCTCAGCCACCCGGGTAGCGCCACGTGGCGCCGGACAACTTCACCGCCTCCCGCCGCGTCAGGCCCGCGGGGCCCAACTCCCTCCGCCGCCTCCTCGCCCGCAAGCCGCCCGCGCCGCCGCCCGTCTTCCCCGGCGCCGGAGCTCGCCGCCTCCGCGGTCGCCCTCGCCGGAGCCCGCACCAGCGCCCCGCGCCGTCCTCGCCTCGGAACCGATCGCCGTCGCCGGAGCCCGACGCTGGCCGACCCCGCATCGCCGCCGCCGCCGTCCTCGCCGGATCCGGCGCCCCCAAGCTTCCCCGGCCGCCGTCCCTGCCATTTCCGGCAAGTCCCCAGCGACCTCGGCTTCCGTGCCCCGGCGGTGAATAGTACCCGCGAGATCCCGATCTGGATCTGGAATTGGACGGTTGACTTTTCATTCCCGAAACCCTAATTTTCGTGCCATCTTTGACTGATGATATCTCCGCATCCGTAGCTCCGTTTTGGACATATGATATATCAAAATCTTCATCTCGACATGTACATCATTTCATTCCATTGCATCATTTTCATTTGAGTTCATCTTGATGCCCAAAATGCTGTTAGAATGAGGCTTCGTGAGTTAAATTGCAGATCCGTTAGTTCATCATAGACTATTGTCATTTTTGCCATGATTATTGTGTGCATGATGTGCCTGTGACTCTTTGGGATGAATTGTTAAGCATTTTGTCTTATTTCCAGAGGTGCCACCCATGCATTTTTAGGATGTGTGTGGTGACTTATGCATCCTTCCAAAGAGAGGCACCTAAGAATTCTGTTTTCAGGGACTTAGTGATTTTCACTAAGTCTGGGATATTTTAGTTCATGATGGCATATGTTCAGCTTGTTTCCTAGTGATCCGTGCCTCTTTTGAGGATGATCAGTAAGGGAGTTTTGATATTCATGTTATGCTCTATCCATCCATGTCTTTCTTTGCATATGTGGAGTGCTCTAGCTTGAGTCAATCGAGCTCTACTTTTGCTTCGTGGTAAATCTGGGCAGATCGTCAACTTGTTTGCGATTTTGCCGATGCTATTGTTAGTAATCCGTGTATGCTATGCCTTTGTTCTTGCCATGTCTAGCTAGAATTTTGTGCCTTCTTTATGGATATATGCTTGCCTTGCTATGACTTGCACCATGGTGAGTGCATCGAGCTCGTTAACATGCCTTCGTGAGTTAAATTTCAGCATGTCTCAGTTTTCACTAACTCTGAAAACTGATTGTGCGTGAGCTATGTTCGTGTGCTCGTTAGAGTATTTCGTGAACCCTTTTGGCCCCAGGTCACTTTGGGTGTTTTTTTAAGCTTGTTGAGTAGCTCCATGCCATGTTCTTACTTGTCATGATCAGGTTGTGTATCATGCTGTTTTGCTGCTCCGAAGAGAGCATCGTGGTCTGAGATTTCAGACTAGTGTTAATTTCACTAAGTCTGAAATCTGTTTTGCGTTTGCGTTTTTGCCATGCATGTTTGAAATTCATAATGGATGAATTTGGCCGTGGCTCAGTGCTAGTGTTTTGATAAGCATCTTGTGTACATCCCTGCCATTGCTTTTGTTGTCATGTTTGGTGGCTGTAGCATGTTCATTTCGTTGCATTTAGGCGCCTACTTGCTGTAAATCGCAGACCGGTTCATTTCGTAAAACGCTTGCCATTTCCAAACCGTAGCTCCGATTCCTATGATCTTTATATCGTTTTCAGGTGATTTCATCCCCTCTATCCAGTGGCACACTTGGTTTTCCAAGTTGAGGCTAGGTTCATGCATTTCCTATCACGTCTTGCATTTTGCATCCCGCATCGCATCCCGCATAGCATACCATCTTTGCATCTTATTGCTTGAGTTTGCACGTGGTTGATTGTATCCTTGTTGCTTGTTTGTGTTGTTGGGTAGAGCCGGGAGACGAGTTCGCTAATGAGGAGCCCGTTGAGTTTGCTTTTGAGGATCCAGTCAACTCTGACAACTGTGCAGGCAAGATGATCATACCCTCGAAATCACTACTATCTTTGCTATGCTAGTTTGCTCGCTCTTTTGCTATGCCAATGCTACGATGCCTACCACTTGCTTGTCAGCCTCCCAATTGCCATGTTGAGCCTCTAACCCACCATTGTCCTAGCAAACCGTTGATTGGTTATGTACCGCTTTGCTCAGCCCCTCTTATAGCATTGTTAGTTGCAGGTGAAGATTGGAGCCGTTCCTTATTGGAACATTTATTTACTTGTTGGGATATCATTATATTGCCATGTTATCTTAATGCATCTATATACTTGGTGAAGGGTGGAAGGCTCGGCCTCTCGCCTAGTGTTTTGTTCCACTATTGCCGCCCTAGTTTCCGTCATATCGGTGTTATGTACCCAGATTGTTGCGTCCCTTACGCGGTTGGGCTATAATGGGAACCCCTTGATAGTTCGCCTTGATTAAAGCTTTTCCAGCAATGCCCAACATTGGTTTTACCATTTGCCACCTAGCCTCTTTTTCCCTTGGGTTTCTGGAGCCCGAGGGTCATCTTATTTTAACCCCCCCAAGCCAGTGCTCCTCTGAGTGTTGGTCCAAACCGTCAGCCGCCGGTGGCTACCAGGGGCAACTCTGGGCTGGCCTACCGGAAGTTTAGACAATCTGAGTGTGCCATGAGAAAGAGATATGTGCAGCTCCTATCGGGATTTGTCGGCATGTTCAGGCGGTGTTGCTGGACTTGTTTTAACCTGTCGAATCATCTTGTTGTACCGAGATACCGAGTCTGATTGGTGTGTCTTGGGTGGAGGTCTATTCCTTCGTTGACCGTGAGAGCTTGTTATGGGCTAAGTTGGGACCCCCCCTGCAGGGATTGATCTTTCGAAAGCCGTGCCCGCGGTTATGGGCAGATGGGAATTTGTTAATGTCCGGTTGTAGATAACTTGAACCTTAATTAATTAAAATGAATCAACTGAGTGTGTTGCCGTGATGGCCTCTTCTCAGCGGAGTCCGGGAAGTGGACACGGTGTTGGAGTTATGCTTGCGCAGGTTGCTCTCTAGTTTCCCGCTCGTGCTTTGCCTCCTCTTCTCGCTCTCTTTTGCGAATAAGTTAGCCACCACATATGCTAGTCGCTTGCTGCAGCTCCACTTATACATTACCCCTTTCCTACCTATTAAGCTTAAATAGTCTTGATCGCGAGGGTGCGAGATTGCTGAGTCCCTGTGGCTCACATATTACTATTACACCAGATGTAGGGACAAATGATACCGCTCTAGATGGCGCGCTTGAGCTCAAGTGGGAGTACGAGGAGGACTCTCAGCGTTACTATGTGTCTTTTCCTGATGATCACTAGTGGAGCCCAGTTGGGGTGATCGGGACCTATGTCGCTTGTTGGGTTGTCTTTTATTTTGGCGCCGTAGTCGGGCCATGAGTGTTTGGATGATGTATGTTATTTATGTACTTTGATGTGACGTGGCAAGTGTAAGCCAAATATGTACCTCCCCTTTATATTATTTATGTACATGGGATGTGTGATGATTTCCTAACTTGCAACATTGCTTTCAATGCGGTTATGCCTCTAAGTCGTGCCTCGACACGTGGGAGACATAGCCGCATCGAGGGCGTTACAAGTTGGTAATCAGAGCCTTCCCCGACCTTAGGAGCCCCCATTGCTTGATCGTTTTTAGCAGCCGAGTTGTGTCTAGAAAATGTTTTGAGTCATTTAGGAATTATATATCGGAGAGCTTAGGAATTCTTTTTACTTCCCAGTCTCCTCATCGCTCTGGTAAGGCATCCTAACATCGAGTTTTGACTCTTCTCTTCTCAAATTTCACTAATTTTTTTTAGGATCATGCGAGTATCTTGGATTTGTTCCGATGGCTTATGATGAGAACACTGTCTTGGTGCCTCCTGTCAGGGGTCTAGTGGAAGTGTCCCGGGGAGTTGAGCTCTGAGGTGTTGTCATCATAATTTTATCGTTGCAATTCTGGTATACTTGAGATATGTCCGCGATATCAAAAATCTCCTTTATGTAGTTCGTTGGTGAGATAACCTCGACGCCACCCAGTACTGGGGCGGGAGTTCGGGAGTATCGCCATAACTTGTATAACGGATGCTTTTCGAAGGTTGAGGTAGATGGTTTCCGAAGGTTTCTTGGTTATGTGTTGAAGGATGGATACAACTGGATGTAGGTATTGCTAGTTTGGGTGAGATATTATGCTTCCCCTGTATCCCCAACACCTGATTGCATAACCGGAAAGTTTCGAGAGTTCCATAGGTGGGAATTCAAGTAGCTCTTAGGATATCTTTCCGACAGATGTATGATATGAAATTGGGGTTCGACGTCTAGTGGTTTGCCTATTCACGGTCGATTTTACAGTGGTCTCGTTGTGTCTTAAAGAGTCCTTGGCTATGCTGACTCGAGGATGCTTCGTATGTCATGTGCACTGCCTTGTACATGATGGTGTTGTACGATCGAGCCCGTGTAGGTCACACCACGAAAACTTCGGACGAATTCTCTATCGTATGTTTGTTCCGGCTTATTCCGCAAGCCAACCCTTGGTTTTATTTTGAATAGTGGTATTCGAGTTGCTTCGAAGTCATATGTTGATTCCATCCCTTGTTGAGTTACCTCTTCTACCTACTTCTACGTGGCTTCGCAATTTATGAATATGTGACCACTTCAAGAGAAGTGCATTCGTTCATTTTGTTCGGATGTGAAGACTTTTTGTTGCAATTTTCATTCCGTTGGATTCACCTTCAATATTTGTCTATTTGTGTCCTAATGGTGGTCAACCTGTTCAGGATGGCTCCTCCAACGCGCACGACTCGGAACCCTGATCCGCCACCACCTCCACCTCCTCCGGAGGCTTGGCAAGCTGTGATGGCCGCAACCAATGCAAACACAGAGTTGATCATGCAAATCCTCCAAGAGCGGAATCAAGGCAGTCAAGGGAATCAAGGCAACAATCAGAACCATTTTGCTACTCTAAAATAGTTCCTCGCAAATGGTCCAAAGACGTTCAGCAATTGTGTTGAGGCTACCGATGCTGACGATTGGCTAGTGGATCTGGGCAAGCATTTTGAATGCAGCAACGTCAGGCCTGAAGATTTCGTCAAGTTCGCTTCTTTCCAGCTCAAAGATCAGGCTGCAGAGTGGTTCCAGTAGTACAAGGATTCCATAGGTGGACGTTTGATCACTTGGGATGATTTCCGTCGAGATTTCCGAGCTCATCACATCCCTCAAAGTGTGACTGAAAGCAAATGTGAGGAGTTCCGCAATCTGAAGCAAGGCTCTTTGTCTGTCTATGACTACAACAAGTTGTTCCAGAAGCTCGCCCGTTTTGCCAAGCAGGATGTTCCTGATGAGAAGAGCATGATCTATCAGTTCAGGGGTGGTCTCCATGAAGAAATTCAGCTCGCTCTTGTCCTTTTTGAGCCGTTGAGATATGATGAGTTCTACAACATGGCAGTGAAGCAAGAGGCTGCTCAGTTGAGGTGTGATGCTTCCAGGAAGCGAGTCAGAGACACTACGCCTTCTTCCTCTACTCAAGTGGCCAAGCAGCAGAAGTATTGGCTTCCTCCTCCTCCGTTCCGTCAGCCGTATCAGCAGAAGAGCAAAGGTGGCAGTGGTTCTTCCCACCCAGCCAACCTAGGCTTTCAGAACAAGACTTCGTCTCAAGCTCCAAGATCAAGTGCACCGTACCACCGTCCGCTTTCAGAGGTCACGTGCAACAAGTGCCAACAGAAGGGTCACTATGCCAACAAGTGTTTCAACCAGAGGCGTCTTCCTCCTCCTCCTCCTGTCAGATCGGCAAGTACAGCTGTGGTCAAGCATAACCCCAAGTCCTCCAAGGTCAACTTGATGAACGCAGCTCAGGCAGAGGATTCGTCAGATGTCATCATGGGTAACCTCCCTGTTAACGATATTCCTGCAAAAGTTCTTTTTGATACGGGTGCATCGCATTGTTTCATCTCGAGGCCGTTTGTTTCTAAGCATGAGTTGCCTTTGCAAGATTTGCCTAGACAGTTGTCTGTTGTTTCTCCGGGCAAATTCATGAATGCAAGCGCTATTGTTCCGGATATTTCTATCACGTTGGGCGATTACAAGTTTCTCTCTTCTCTGGTGGTTCTTGGTAATTCGGATATCGATCTTATTCTCGGGATGGACTGGCTCTCTAAGCACAAGGCTCACCTTGATTGTGCAGCCAGGCAGATTCAACTGAATCATTCATCTGAGGATGTAATTGTCTTTGCCGCTCGGGATGATACAATCCGGTTGTTTTCTCTCAATGAGAAGGGTGAATTGGATGCTATTTCACAAATCCCAGTTGTTTGTGAGTATCAAGACGTCTTCCCAGAAGAACTCCCAAGAATGCCTCCGCACCGGCCCGTTGAATTTGTCATTGAACTTGAGCCCGGTACGGAACCTGTGTGCAAACGTCCCTACAAGCTCGGCCCTGAAGAGTTGAAGGAGTTGAACAAACAACTCGATGTTCAAGAAAGAATGGGTTTCATTCGGCCTAGTACTTCTCCGTGGGGTTGTGGTGTTCTTTTTGTGAAGAAGAAGGATGGAACGAACCGACTTTGTGTTGATTATCGTCCATTGAACAAGAAGACCATCAAGAACAAATACCCACTTCCCAACATCAATGAGCTGTTCGAACAACTCAAGGGTGCCCAAGTATTCTCCAAGCTTGATCTCCGTATGGGTTATCATCAGATTCGCATCCGTGAGCAAGATATTCCCAAGACGGCGTTCAGGACAAGCTATGGGTCATATGAATACACTATCATGTCTTTTGGCCTAGCCAACGCTCCTCCGACGTTCTCTCGCATGATGAACTTCATCTTCAACCCCTACACCAATGACTTCGTTTTGGTCTATCTCGACGACATTCTGGTTTTCTCCAAGAACAAGGAAGATCATGCCAAGCACTTGCGTTTGGTTCTTGACAAGCTCAGGGAACATCAGTTCTACGCCAAGTTCTCCAAGTGTGAATTTTGGCTCGATGAGGTTCTTTATCTTGGTCATATCATCTCTGCCAAGGGCATTGCCGTGAATCCTAAGAAGGTGTCTGCAATTGTTTATTGGGAACCTCCTCAGAACGTGAAGCAACTCCATAGCTTCCTTGGTCTCGCAAGCTACTGCCGAAGATTCGTTGAAAACTTTTCTAAGATCGCGAAGCCTCTCTCAAATCTTCTCCAGAAGCACGTCAAGTACGTTTGGTCTCCGGAGTGTGATATTGCTTTCAACACTTTGAAAGAGAAATTGATCACTGCTCCAGTTCTAACACCGCCTGATGAAACCAAGCCGTACGAGGTCTTTTGTGATGCCTCTCTCCAAGGTCTAGGTGGTGTACTGATGCAAGAGAAGAAAGTTGTTGCTTATACCTCTCGCCAGTTGAAGCCTAATGAGAAGAACTACCCCACTCATGATCTCGAGTTGGCGGCAGTTGTGCATGCTTTGTTGACTTGGAGACATCTTCTATTGGGAAGGAAAGTGGACATTTTCACTGATCACAAGAGTCTCAAGTACATCTTCACCCAGCCTAATCTCAACCTCAGGCAAACTCGATGGGTCGAAATGATTCAAGAGTACAATCCGAGTATAGAGTATACTCCAGGCAAGGCCAATGTGATTGCTGACGCTTTGAGAAGGAAAGCATATTGCAACAGTCTGATTCTGAAGCCTTATCAACCCGAGCTTTGTGAAGCTTTCCGCAAACTTAATCTGCAAATTGTTCCTCAAGGTTTCCTCGCCAACCTTCAAGTCTCTCCTACCCTGGAAGACCAAATTCGCCAAGCCCAGCTTCTTGATGCTATGGTGAAAAAGGTGAAGATTGGGATTGCAAAGAGTCAGTCCAAGTACAAGTGCTACCGTCTTGATGACAAGGACACTCTCTTCTTCGAGGATCGAATTGTTGTGCCCAAAGGTGAACTTCGTAAAGTGATCATGAACGAGGCTCACAATTCTCTCCTCCCCATCCACCCTGGGAGCACGAAGATGTACCAGGATCTCAAGCAAACTTATTGGTGGACTCGAATGAAGCGCGAGATCGCTCAATTCGTGAATGAATGTGATGTCTGCAGAAGAGTGAAGGCAGAACACCAAAGGCCAGCAGGTCTCCTCCAACCTCTTGCCATTCCAGAATGGAAGTTTGACCACATTGAAATGGACTTCGTGACTGGGTTTCCAAAGTCAGTGCGTGGCAATGATGCTATATTCGTTGTCATCGACAAGCTCACCAATGTGGCTCACTTTCTGCCTCTCAAAGAGTCAATCACTGCAGCTCAATTGGCGGAACTCTATACCTCTCGAATTGTCTCTCTGCACGGTATTCCTCAAGTGATATCTTCAGACCGTGGCAGCATCTTTACCTCCAAGTTTTGGGATTCTTTTCAGAAGGCCATGGGCACCAACATCCGCTTCAGCACTGCTTTCCATCCTCAAACAAGCGGTCAAGTCGAGCGTGTCAACCAGATTCTTGAAGACATGCTCAAGGCTTGTGTTATCTCCTTTGGCATGAAGTGGGAGGACTGTCTTCCTTATGCTGAATTCTCATACAACAACAGTTTTCAAGCAAGTTCGGGCAAGGCCCCATTTGAAATTTTGTATGGTAGGAAGTGCCGTACACCTCTCAACTGGTCTGAAACCGGTGAACGTCAGCTGCTGGGTAATGACTTAATCACAGAGGCAGAAGAAATGTGCAAGGTCATTCGTGATAACCTCAAAGCAGCCCAATCCCGCCAGAAGAGCTACTATGAGAGTAAGCACCGTGATTTGGCTTTCGAGATCGGAGATCATGTTTACCTCCGTGTCTCTCCTATGAAAGGGACTCATTGATTCGGTATCAAAGGGAAGCTTGCCCCTAGATACATCGGACCTTTCAAGATTGTCAGCAAGAGAGGCGACCTCGCCTATCAACTCGAGCTTCCTTCAAACTTTGCAAATGTTCATGATGTGTTCCATGTCTCCCAACTCCGGAAGTGCTTCAAGACGCCTGAACGCACCGTCAACTTCGAGGACATTGAGCTCCAAGAAGATCTCTCCTATCGTGAGCACCCAGTTGCCATTCTTGAAGAGACTGAACGCAGGACTCGCAACAAGTCAATCAAATTTTCTCAAAGTCAAGTGGTCACACCATTCCGACCGTGAAGCTACCTGGGAACGTGAGGATCACCTCCGTTCTGAGTACCCGGAGTTCTTTCAGTCCTAGATCTCGAGACGAGATCTTTTCGTAGTGGTGGAGTGTTGTAACGCCCCAGATATAACTTTCCCAATTTTAACTCCAACTCTTGCCGTTTCCGGCATTAAGTTATATTTATTCCTTGGGTTCAGGTCTTTGTCTCCGTGTGTTGTTTTGATTTTCGTGCATCTCATATCATGGCATCACCTGCATTGCATTTCCATACATGTTCATCTCATGCATTCGAGCATTTTCCCCGTTGTCCGTTTTGCATTCCGGTGCTTCGTTCTCCTCTGGTGGCCATTTCTAGCTTTATTTCGTGTGTGGGGATTAAACATCTCCGGATTGGACCGAGACTTGCCATGCAGCCTTGGTTTACTACCGGTAGACCGTCTATCAAGTTTCGTACCATTTGGACTTCGTTTGATACTCCAATGGTTAACCAAGGGACCGAAAAGGCATCGTGTGTGTTGCAGCCCAACACCCCTCCAATTTGGCCCAAAACCCACCAAACTCTACTCCATGTCCTAGAGCATTCAATCACGATCGCGTGGCCAAAAACCGCACCTCATTTGGACTCTCGTAGCTCGACTTATGCCTATATATACCCCCTCCATTTCGGATCTCGTCTTCCCCGTCCAGACCCTACCCTGAAAAAAAAAGAGATCCACCGACGGACGTGTCCGCCCCTGGCCGGACAACGTCCGCCGCCGCCCGCCTCTGCCACCCGGGTAGCGCCATGTGGCGTTGGACCACTTCGCCGCCTCCCGCCGCGTCAGGCCCGCGGGGCCCGCGTCAGGCCCGCGGGGCCCAACTCCCTCCGCCGCCTCCTCGCCCGCAAGCCGCCCGCGCCGCCGCCCGTCTTCCCCGGTGCCGGAGCCCGCCGCCTCCGCGGTCGCCCTCGCCGGAGCCCGCACCAGCGCCCCGCATCGTCCTCACCTCGGATCCGGTCGCCGTCGCCGGAGCCCGACGCCGGCCGACCCCGCGTCGCCGCCGCCGCCGTCCTCGCCGGATCCGGCGCCCCCAAGCTTCCCCGGCCACCGTCCCCGCCATTTCCGGCAAGTCCCCGGCGACCTCGGCTTTCGTGCCCCGGCGGTGAATAGTACCCGCGAGATCCCGATCTGGAATTGGACGGTTGACTTTTCATTCCCGAAACCCTAATTTTCGTGCCACCTTTGACTGATGATATCTCCGCATCCGTAGCTCCGTTTTGGAAATATGATATATCAAAATCTTCATCTCGACATGTACATCATTTCATTCCATTGCATCATTTTCATTTGAGTTCATCTTGATGCCCAAAATGCTGTTAGAAGGAGGCTTCTTGAGTTTAATTGCAGATCCGTTAGTTCATCATAGACTTTTGTCATTTTTGCCATGATTATTGTGTGCATGATATGCCTGTGACTCTTTGGGATGAATTGTTAAGCATTTTGTCTTCTTTCCAGAGGTGCCACCCATGCATTTTTAGGATGTGTGTGGTGACTTGTGCAAGCTTGCAAAGAGAGGCACCTGAGAATTCTGTTTTCAGGGACTTAATGATTTTCACTAAGTCTGGGATATTTTAGTTCATGATGCCATATGTTCAGCTTGTTTCCTAGTGATCCGTGCCTCTTTTGAGGATGATCAGTAAGGGAGTTTTGATATTCATGTTATGCTCTATCCATCCATGTCTTTGTTTGCATATGTGGATTGCTCTAGCTTGAGTCAATCGAGCTCTACTTTTGCTTCGTGGTAAATCTGGGCAGATCGTCAACTTGTTTGTGATTTTGCCGATGCTATTGTTAGTAATCCGTGTATGCTATGCCTTTGTTCTTGCCATGTCTAGCTAGAATTTTGTGCCTTCTTTATGGATATATGCTTGCCTTGCTATTACTTACACCATGGTGAGTGCATCGAGCTCGTTTACATGCCTTCGTGAGTTAAATTTCACCGTGTCTCAGTTTTCACTAAGTCTGAAAACTGATTGTGCGTGAGCTATGTTCGTGTGCTCGTTAGAGTATTTTGTGAACCCTTTTGGCCCCAGGTCACTTTGGCTGTTTTGTTAAGCTTGTTGAGTATCTCCATGCCACGTTCTTACTTGTCATGATCAGGTTGTGTATCATGTTGTTTTTCTACTCCGAAGAGAGCATCGTGGTCTGAGATTTCAGACTAGTGCTAATTTCACTAAGTCTGAAATCTGTTTTGCGTTTGCATTTTTGCCATGCTTGTTTGAACCTCATAATGGATGAATTTGGCCGTGGCTCAGTGCTAGTGTTTTGATAAGCATCTTGTTTACATCCATGCCATGTCTTTTGTTGTCATGTTTGGTGGCTGTAGCATGTTCATTTCGTTGCATTTTGGAGCCTACTTGTTGTAAATCGCAGACCGATTCATTTCGTAAAACGCTTGCCATTTCCAAACCGTAGCTCCGATTCCTATGATCTTTATATCATTTTCAGGTGATTTCATCCCCTCTATCCAGTGGCACACTTGTTTTTCCAAGTTGAGGCCAGGTTCATGCATTTCCTGTCACGTCTTGCATTTTGCATCCCGCATCGCATCCCGCATAGCATACCATCTTTGCATCTTATTGCTTGAGCTTGCACGTGGTTGATTGTATCCTTGTTGCTTGTTTGTGTTGTTGGGTAGAGCCGGGAGACGAGTTCGCTAACGAGGAGCCTGTTGAGTTTGCTTTCGAGGATCCAATCAACTCTGACAACTGTGCAGGCAAGATGATCATACCCTCGAAATCACTACTATCTTTGCTATGCTAGTTTGCTCGCTCTTTTGCTATGCCAATGCTACGATGCCTACCACTTGCTTGTCAGCCTCCCAATTGCCATGTTGAGCCTCTAACCCACCATTGTCCTAGCAAACCGTTGATTGGCTATGTACTGCTTTGCTCAGCCCCTCTTATAGCGTTGTTAGTTGTAGGTGAAGATTGGAGCCGTTCCTTGTTGGAACATTTATTTACTTGTTGGGATATCATTATATTGCCATGTTATCTTAATGCATCTATATACTTGGTGAAGGGTGGAAGGCTCGGCCTCTCGCCTAGTGTTTTGTTCCACTCTTGCCGCCCTAGTTTCTGTCATATCGGTGTTATGTTCCCGGATTGTTGCGTCCCTTACGCGGTTGGGCTATAATGGGAACCCCTTGATAGTTCGCCTTGATTAAAGCTTTTCCAGCAATTCCCAACATTGGTTTTACCATTTGCCACCTAGCCTCTTTTTCCCTTGGGTTTCCGGAGCCCGAGGGTCATCTTATTTTAACCCCCCCCCCCCCCCCGGGACAGTGCTCCTCTGAGTTTTGGTCCAAACCGTCAGCCGCCGGTGGCTACCAGGGGAAACTCTGGGCTGGCCTACCGGAAGTTTAGACAATCTGAGTGTGCCCTGAGAAAGAGATATGTGCAGCTCCTACCGAGATACCGAGTCTGATCGGTGTGTCTTGGGTGGAGGTCTATTCCTTCGTTGACCGTGAGAGCTTGTTATGGGCTAAGTTGGGACCCCCTGCAGGGATTGATCTTTCGAAAGCCGTGCCCGCGGTTATGGGTAGATGGGAATTTGTTAATGTCCGGTTGTAGATAACTTGAACCTTAATTAATTAAAATGAATCAACTGAGTGTGTTGCCGTGATGGCCTCTTCTCGGCGGAGTCTGGGAAGTGGACACGGTGTTGGAGTTATGCTTGTGCAGGTTGCTCTCTAGTTTCCCGCTCGTGCTTTGCCTCCTCTTCTCGCTCTCTTTTGCGAATAAGTTAGCCACCACATATGCTAGTCGCTTGCTGTAGCTCCACTTATACATTACCCCTTTCCTACCTATTAAGCTTAAATAGTCTTGATCGCGAGGGTGCGAGATTGCTGAGTCCCTGTGGCTCACAGATTACTATTACACCAGATGCAGGGACAGATGATCCCGCTCCAAATGGCGCGCTTGAGCTCAAGTGGGAGTACGACGAGGACTCTCAGCGTTACTATGTGTCTTTTCCCGATGATCAGTAGTGGAGCCCAGTTGGGGTGATCGGGACCTATGTCGCTTGTTGGGTTGTCTTTTATTTTGGCGCCGTAGTCGGGCCATGAGTGTTTGGATGATGTATGTTATTTATGTACTTTGATGTGACGTGGCGAGTGTAAGCCAACTATGTACCTCCCCTTTATATTATTTATGTACATGGGATGTGCGATGATTTCCTAACTTGCGACATTGCTTTCAATGCGGTTATGCCTCTAAGTCGTGCCTCGACACGTGGGAGATATAGCCGCATCGAGGGCATTACAATATTTAACCATGTGCTTTGGCACACTAATGGCGCACTTCGGATGGATGCGCCATTAGTATACTTGGCATACTAATGGCGCACTGTTTGGTGATGCGCCATTAGTATACTTTGGCATACTAATGGCGCACTCTGTAGTGATGCGCTATTAGTATACTTTGGCATACTAATGGTGCACTCTGTAGTGATGCACCATTAGTATGAATATTAGGTTTTATTTTTTTTTACTTTTCTGATTTTTGCACAGGTTACAAAATATATTATTTGACAGAATATAGATAGTAGCACACAGCAACAGCAGATTCATCGAATATAATAGAAGATTAGTCTCCGAATACAATTCATCATATTAGTCTCCGAATTCAAAAGACCGAACAAAGATAAAACATTACAAGTCTCGAGACCGCGAGTATCGAGTTTGTCTTCACATTACAAGTCGATATCGATCATCTAAACTACCATCACATAGAAGAGAGCTGCGGTCATCATGATGAGCATCATCGCGATGAAACTGGTCTTCATCCGGTTCCTCCAACACTCCCTCCTCTCTCCCGCTAGATAGCGGGCGTATCTAGATTCCGCCTCCGCCCTAGTGGTGTACCCTTTGTAACTACCGCTGAAACGATGAACCTTTCTCCGACACTCCTCCCAGTCGTCGTAGACACCGGGAACCTTACCCTTGTACACGACATACGACGGCATCTCTATGCACAAGCCAAACAATAGACAATACATACATAAGCAATATATAAGTATGCAACAAAAGGATCGGAAGAGAAAAGCAAGACATTAATAGCACGATTCATGGTCCTACTAATAAATAGCATCGATTACATCTAAGTTGAACGACTATCCAAACCAAAGATACATACAATTCATTAAAGTTTAATTACAACATGAGCCAATCAATGTTTCAGAACTACACATCACTACTTTCGACTCGACTCACGGACAGGAGCATGGATGAAGCCGCCGTCTGTCGTGATGGTCATGAAATCACGGGCGTTGTCAGCCTGCATTTGTAGCATTCCGTCTATCTCAATGTTGGACGGTTGATATCTGAGGAAGAACTGCCCCGAGGTATGAAGGACATCTTGATGGATGATGTCCGCAAACTCCGACTGGATGCGAAAGAATTCTTGTCTGATGTCCGCGTCCTGGATTGCTGACAAGCTCGTGGCCCAATATTTGAGATTATTTGGTAGCAGAAGGTGATGATGGTCCCTTACGATCGCCCGCATGTGATGGATGGCGTAGTAGGCATCCTTCTGACTGCTAGGCGGCTGCTTGACGCAGCAGTACGTCATATTGTGGGCGAACACGTGCTTGCCGTACTTACGAATTGCCCTGGTGAAGGTGCCTCCAGATTTGGCGTAGCCGAGGAGAACATCATCAAGAACTTTCTTGATATTTGTGTAGTCTATCTTGGAGTTACGGTTCGGGTCGAAATACGTGGCCATGGAATATTTCGGGCTTAAGAGGATGGGTGTGCAATGTGTGTCACTGCACAGAACACGGAATGTTAGAGAAAAAAAGAACGATCGAAATCTAAGAAATCATATGTTACGGGGCGGTTAAGGGATGACTTACTCGGGAAAGTAAGCCACAAGGAAGTTATCCTTATCTGGGTTTGCCAAAATGACGTCTTTGAGGTGTGAACTCGCGACTTTGCAGTCCCCAGCGCTGCTCAAGATCTTGGCACGCATGTAGAAGGGGTCGACGTTCACGATGTCCGGGGTCTTGTCTCTAATGATCCGCATCTCCATACTCAGCAAAAACAGCTGAACGAAGGTGTAGTGCAGCGGATGAAGGTTAAACATAGCAAAGATGTCATCAAACCGCAGGACGATCATACCCCCGATGTCGCCATCCACAAAGCCCTTTCCCTCTGGCACCTTGGCCACGAAAACCGGGTATGCCACATCATTCTCTCTGAGACGCCGCTTCTCCAAAGAAAGAACACTGTCGTGCAGACTCCGCATAGTACCGGTTGCAGCATTGAGCATATTTGTCGGTAGCATCGCCCTACCCGCCACATGCACCCTCCTCGAGATATCCTTAGGTGAAGGTGGCCCGTCCTGAGCACGGATAATACTCGGTGCCGGCTGGCTCGCACCAGCGGCCTTTTTAGTCGGCCGTTTCCGGCCTTTCTTCTTGATCTGCTATAATGGGACCGAGTTCTGCTCACAGACCGCCTTCTTGAGCGTGTTGGGGCTGGTAATATTTGGCACCTCCGCTATCTGAGGCTCGGTGAAGGCGGCAGCTGGAGGCGTCTCCTGAGAACTGAATGCCAGACGACGCCTGTTGCAATTGGGTTTCTCCGCCGTACCAGCTAGATCGCGGTCGTCTTGTTTGGGTTCTTGAGATGGAGGCCCGCAAAACTCGTCACCGTACCCATGTTCGGCAAAGTACTTATTGATGTTTGTAAATGTACCATCGTTGTTGTCGTCGTCGTCCGGATCCTATGCCATAGGGATGTCGGGCATGTACGGTAGCGTTGCGGCGTTCTTGCCATGGCTTGGCACCGGCACGACTGGCGGTCTTGTCTGTGGGGTGGTGTCCCCCACCCCCAAACAAATCTGGCTCTTCGGCCAAAGCAGGGGCTAGCTTACGCAGGCGCTGAGGGTCATCTCATCTTCTTCGTCGGCCCCAGCGGGTCGAATCGGAGGTAACAGCTTGTCGCAGCCTAGCAGCACCCGAACCACTTCAACCCTATACATCATGGGTCGCATCGGATTACCGTGGAACACGGGGTTGCCCGGTTGAATGATTCTGCCCTTGGCGACATCGACCAACTCGCCGCCCACGAAGTGCAGGAGAGTGCAAGGAACGTTGGCGGCGCCCTGTGAAAACATGTAGGGCGTTAGGGATGCCTAGTCAAAGGCAAGGAGATGAAGTCCTCGGCTGAGAGGCTTAGTTACCGTGATGCCGTCGAGGTCGGCTAATGTCGAGGCATCGCCAACGGCGGGCGTGCAACTGACGGAGGGGCCGCTTGCTAGCGAGGTGCCGGCCGGCGTACACCCGGGTGCATTAAGCTCCAATGCCGGCGTCGGAGACACCAATACCGCCGCCGCCAGAGACACCAATGGCGCCGCCGCCATAGACACCAATACCGCCGCCGCCGGAGACACCAATGGCGCCGCCTGTGCATTGTGTGAGTTGCTGGCCTTGAAGCTGGGAATCGGGGGCGGCCCCTGTTGGCCACCCGCAATCCACATCGTTATCCCATGAATCAAGGTAGGCATAATGCCGGTAAGCGTCGATCCCAGTTGTTGTCGCACTTTCTCTTGGACCATCTCCAGAATCCACGCCACTTGCGCCTTGAGTGCTTCAACCTCGCGCGACTGGCTTTCCGAGCTGGTCTTTTTCTCCTTTCGCCCACCAGCGCCATAGTATGACGACCATTTTGTGGACAAGCCTTTGCCGGCCACACGACTAGCTGACGTCGGCTTATTGAGCTTATCCCTGTTTTTCATTACGTTCAATGCCCTATTCAAAGGGGTGTCGAAAGGGGAGCTCTGAGACGACCCCGCACTACTGCTTTCTTTGTCCTGCGGATGGAACATGAACCATTTAGAAATATTGGGGATTAATTAGAATGCAACCATATGGAGCTAATTACGCGGGGGTGTATTCCTTACCAGAACAAGCTCAAGCTACTTGGTCTTCGGATCCGTGGTAAGCTCCTTTGTTACCGGGTCCTCCTTGTACCGGGCCCTGAGAAAGTTCCTGGTCTGCTTGTCACTGTATTTCTCGAAGCGGGGCGGTAGGCCTTGCTCGGCACGCTCCGCGTCCACCTTGTCCCATATAGGCTCCGCCACTCTGTTATCGCCGGGACCGAGTTGGTGGATCCCTATGTTCAACTGCCGCATTTCTTTCCCCCACTTACTTGATTCGGAGGTTGCAGGGCTCTCGCATTTGATCTTGAAATCCTTGTAGTCATCTTCGCTCATCAAAGGATATTTCGCCTTGATCTTCTCATAACTATCACCTTTGTCAATCATTGCCTTCACCGTGCTTTTCCAAGTAGACAGGGCCATGCTCATCGTCGTGAGGGCAGCACCGTTCACTTTATTACCCGAGAGGCGTGTGTTTGCGAACTCAGCGGGGAACTTGTATCGTTCGTGCAGCTTCGTGAAGAGGAGGCTGCGCAAATTCCCTCGGTCCTTATGCCTTAGGTTCTCGGTGTTTATTGAGGTGGTGCTCCGGAGAATGCACCCGAGATGAATCGAGTACCCCTTGACTACGTGTTTGGGCGCCGTCGGATGCCCGTCGGAGTTCACTTCAGTAAATTCCTCCCTGACGGTGCCGAGCACGTTCGGGCGCCGGTCCTTCCGTTGCCTCTTCGGTTGGCTACCATCTGTGTGTGCGCCGCCATCATCAGTGGTGGCATCCGCGGCACCATCATCAGTGGTGTCATCCTCGACGCCACTAGGGGTTGTGTAGTCAGGATTGGTGTCTTTCGCGGCGTCCTCATAGCGGTGAGGTTCTTCCTCCAACTCCTGGGACAGCTCCTAGAATTGCTTGCCGCCCGAACCGCTGGCCTCACCGTTGTGGGCCATGTTTCGCTCTAAATAGGAAAAAAGTTTGGTCAAAAAGTTGGTTATTGTCAAGGAACAAGATCATGATCTCATCATTTAGGGTTTGTCGACACCGAGGCATCCTAAAAGCTAAGCTTTTATCATTTAGGGTTTGTCGACGCCGAGGCACCCTAAAAGCCTAAGCGTACATCATTTAGGTTCTCATCTACACCGAGGCACCCTAAAAGCCAAGGTTTCATCATTTAGGGTTTGTCGACGCCGAGGCACCCTAAATGCTAAGTTTTCATCATTTAGAGTTTATCAATGCCGATGCACCCTAGGTTGGGCCTAATCACTTGGCACTAATCAGTTGGCTCTATTGCCACCTATGTTGGGTTTATCATCTAGGGTTTATCGATGCTGAGGAGAATTTCTAAGTTGGGCCTAATCACTTGGCTCTATTGCCACCTATGGTTTAATGCAGCAAGAATAAAGGGGCAGTTGATCCTACTTAATTAAGTACTAAGATACCCCGGCCCATGCATTAGTAGCAACTACCTCATATGTCCGATTTTTAGCAAAGTCATGCTAAAATTCACGGAAAATTTCAGCATGACCTTTGCTGAAAATAGGACATATGGAGTACCCGAATTTGCCGGAACAGAAGTTAATCGACATTCCGGCAAACTCAAGGGCCTCTCAGGGTACCTGCAAAATCATCACGACATGAAGGGCCTCTCAAGGGCCTCAAGCAGCAGCGACGTCTCCTAGGACCCCATTTTTTGCTAAATTTCTTTGAGCAACAATCAGAGCAGAAAATTCAACATATTTCTATACAATTTTTTGGTATATATCCTAGTTATACTACTGCAGGAAAGGAGGATCATCATACACATATATATGTATAGCAATTGACAGGAGCTTCATCATTTTTAGTAACAACAATACATATATAGCAATTGGAAGCAAACAGATGTACACATAAGATAGAAATGTAGTGCTGAAAGTTTAATGCTTACAAAAGACTTGCTGAAATAGTGAAAAATATGGAGTCACCAAGCTGGCTAAGAAACTCCCAAAGTCCACTAGCAAATCCAAGATCTAATCCTGTTACACACATCATACCAATTTAAGATAATGAGGATAAGGATAGTAGGGAATGAAAAAGAAAGAGCTCAAAAAACAATCACAACAGAAAAATAATAAAAACCTAGTCCTAGAAGAAAATAAATCCTAAAAGAGAAGAAATCCTAAAATCTGGAGCAAGTCCTAGCAGTTGTAGTCCAACTAGATAGCCACCACTACTACTCCTATCTCTGTTTAGTATCATCCACACGATAGTCCTAACTCTATGAATTTCAAAAATAAAATAGAAGTGCATAGCAAGCAAAGAGGAGAAGGTGATGTGAGATAAATAATAATCATGAGCAAATTGCAGGGCATATGAGTTGGCCATTGGAATTTTGTTTGACACAGCTGAACAGCAAAGAAGGTGCCGTAGAAGCATCTGCAACTGCTACCTCCACTACATACATACTAGCCACTCTAAAACTACACCAAAATCAATGGGAGATGTATTCATAAGCAAGTTAAGCCCTAGAAGGGCGCAAATGTACAGACAAGAACAAGGCATAACACATCAAAATCTTCATAAACAAGTCATATATCATAGGAGATCTATTAAGCCCTGGAACGGCGGAGACAGGGGCATGGAGAAATGCACCTTAGTGGAGAAGAACCGGGAGGGGCAAGGGGAGGAGGAGGAGGGGCAAGGGGAGGAGGTTGCGGTGGCCGGAGGTGGAAGAAGGCGCATACGCCGTAGACGGTGGAGGCGTCGGTGTCGTAGAGGCGCCGGAGACCTTGCCCTGCGAGACAGAGAAGGGGCCGTCAGCTGCACAGGCGGGGGGCAAGGGGAGGAGGAGGAGGGGCAAGGGGAGGAGGAGGGTCGGGGGGCGTACGGTGCTGCGTTGCTGCTCGGTGCCGACGGCGAGGAGGAGTCCAGCGAGGGTCGGGGCGGCGGGGGTGGGGGCACGGTGGCGCGGGGGCGGCGGGGGTGGAGTCCGGTGAGGGTCGGGGTGGCGGCGTCGTGGGTCGGGGCAGCGCGCGGGTGGATCTGGTGGCGAGGGAGAGAGGGTCGAAGGGGATCTGGCGAGGGAGAGGGAGGATAGCTAGGGGAAGCTTACTAATGGCGCACCACACCTCGGTGCGCCATTAGAAATCTTTTTTTAGATAGCAATGGCGCACCCCGCAGCGGTGCACCATTAGAATGTTTTTTATTACAGTTCGAGCACATGTTATATTGCACCTAACCCAATCCACATCAGAACCCGCCCACTAGCCCGACTGGTCAGCACGCAGCACACACACCAGGAGGTCCTGGGTTCGATTCCTAGGCTCCACATTTTTTCTACATTTTAAATGCTGTTTGATATTTATTTGTGTTTAAATATGTTCAAACTTGTTTAAATCATAACAGTAATATTTTTTTGTAAAAACAGTAATATTTTTTAAAAAATATGTTCAAATTTGTTACTTGAAAATATCATCGGCGGCGGCGGTGGAGCGGGGGAGGGTCCGGGGGGTGCCCGTTGGCGGCGGTGGAGCGGGGGAGGGTGCGGGGGGCCGGGTGCTCGTCGGCGGCGGTGGAGGGGGATCGAGATCGAGTGTCCTTGATAGAGGCGAGGGTGTCCCGATCTTTCGATGAGATGATAACTATCGATTTGGTGGAAACAACTTTGACGATCCGACTACAAACGTGCACGACGTTGCGCCTTAGCAATCGCTAAACCAATCTCCTGAGGTTACTAACGATGCTGGAAGCACGATCAGCCTGACCACGAAGGTCTATTCCTGCAAGCAATCGAAGAACGAGCAAGAATATGATAAAGAAATCTGAATATTGCGAATATATATGAAGTATTGATAATGGTGGGGATCCGTAAGCGATCTTGGTCTGGTCGTTGGACACAAACGAAGTACACGAAGTTGCAATGGCTAACTTTTAACGAAACAAATCCCAAGGAAAAAGCTACTAGATGGATCTACTTATATAGGAGCAAGGGGTGGCGGCCAAGGAGGTGGGAGGACGTCCCAAGGCAGCCTAAAACTAACCCTAGGTCGTACAAGGCTCATGGGCCCAAGTGGAGGTGATGCAACACCTTTGGGCTTGTAGTTTGACTCAGATTCTGCTGCAATGTTAGATTGTTTCGTCCGTAACTCAATGCTCCGGACGAATTTGAAGGTGAATCCAATTGGGTTGGAAAGAGCACGAAATCTAGTTTCCAACAAAAAAAGAATCACCCAATTCGGAGTCCGTATGAAAAAGTTGTTGGCGTTTTGAGTCAGGTATGTCTGTGTAGTCCGAATCTGAATCCAGAACGTGAGAGACTTGGACTCTATCTTCTCTTGGCCCAAAAGTGACGTGAGAGGACTTTTTGAACACAACCTAAACTTCTCCTTTTCCCTTATCTTCATATGTGGATTGTACAAATGTCCCATACACCTGCAATTAGACAAAACACAAAAGTGTGTGAAGTATTTTTGTTCTAGATAACATAAATAGATTATTGAATAGTTTGCATTAGAAATCACCTGACAAATATGCATGTATGCAATATTTTTGGTCGTATCCAAGGTAGTCATGTCCTCATCATCCTCCCCTTTTTGAAAACAAAGCCGTCCTCGGCATTGCTTAATCTGAAATGTGGCTAACAAAAGAGATAAGGTGTACATGTTGTATATGTATATGTCATCCATTTTAACTTCACTTGATTTTTGCACATATGTCCCATGTATACATGAGTAACTTTCATTGTTCATAAAATCTAAAGCCAAAAAATTATCACAAGAAGTAGAAGGCATGAAAATATTGCAACTCAGTTTGCACATATAAGTGAAGCTCTTATTCACTTCAAAAGAGTGGCAATGTTCATCATTAAACCATCCTAACTTTGATGAATAAACCTTACTTGCATCAAATTTACATGCTACAACATGCTTAAATAAGCAAACATGCAATAAGTCATTGGACACAGAATCATCATCAAGATTAGAGGTCAAATCAAAATGATTAAACATTGGTTCTTTTGCATCGACAGTTAATTCAATGGGTGCACTCAAAATTGTTGATATTTCAGTTGTTTGATCACATGACGCATTCATGACAGTAACAAGAGTCTCTAAAATAGGTGGTGTGCTCAAATCAATAGGTAACTCAACACATGATGCATTCAAGTTAACTAGGCATGCTTCATTCTCATGTGAAGTTATATCATCAATACCTTTACTGTTACCTCGTAGAGATGTAGCTGATGTAGGTACGGACGTTGACAATGTACCATACTCTTGAGATGATATCGCGCTCACAATCCGAGGTGGGGCTGCTCTAGTAGGTGCAATAGTGGAGTAACCAACCGGCGGTGGTGAGCATGAACTGGAATAGTAGTTGTTGTAGTCACCCAATGCATCCTCCTGCATCTGTCTCTCAAAGGTACAAGCACGGACATACATACCAGTAATGCAACGAGGAATATACTGAAATCTTGCCTGAATATCATGGTTCAAACCACCAAAAAATCTATTCATTGTATTATCCTCAGATTCTTCTATGTCACAATGATGCATATAGGATTTGAACTCTTGGTAGTAAGCATGAACAATGTTACTGCCTTGTTTTAATTGCTCCAATTTACGACGCAATTCACGACGATAGTAAGGAGGAAAAAATTGTTGTCTCATTACAGCTTTCAAAACTTTCCAAGTTGTGGGTTGGTTATCAATGTTTTTCTTACAATGTACACTCCACCAAACAGAAGCAAAATCAGTAAATGCTCTAGTGGCTACTCGCACTCGCTCAAGTTCAGAAAAATCATGGTGACTAAAAACTTGTTCTACTTCAAGCTCCCAAGGTAGATAAATAGTAGGATTAAATCTACCCTCAAATGATGGTAAAGAGATAACCTGACCATATGCTTGTGTGTGTTGTCCCAACTCTCGTGATGGTGAAGATGTGTCCGTCGTCCAAGAACTTCTATCTCTGGAACCTCTCATGATTAGTAGAAACAAGAACCAAAATTCGAGAATAATGTTCCTATGAACTACTGGGATGTGGTTGTAAAGTGCTCACAGTAAAGCAAATATCAATATCTTACAAGTTCTTACCATGCGGCAGGTGGTGACAGGCAACCAGCAGTGTCAAATAACTCCGAAGATTGTGTAAAGCGATTGCCAGGGGAACGTGCGTATACACGGTGTAGAAATATGTGGAGCTGGGTTGGCTATATATGGTAGCAAAAGATTAGCAATAATCAATTCAGAGATGCAATGTTGAATAAACGCTCAACGATGGTACTGTGCTGGTCCTAGGCTAGACCGTACTAGAGACGCGAGCCTAGAACACTAACAAAATCACGGCGCTGCACGTAAACAAGGGAGGAGCACACTCTGAATTTTTTTTCTCTTTTTTCACTTTTTTTTGCAATTTTTTTTCTTTTTTTTCTCTTTTTTCCCTCACACTTTTTTTTCTTTCTCTCTTTTTTTTCTCTAACTTTTTTTTATTTTTTTTCTCTTTTTTTCTTTATTTTTCTCTCTCCCTCTTTCCAAAACAAACTAGATAAGATGCAGATTGGATCTAGGGAAGATGTGAACGACCTCAACTATGATTTAGACAATGAACGATGGGTAGCACGTGGTGGAAATTGATGAATGGGTGGTGGACAGCGAAAGGGATAATGATGCAGCGGCGGCGTGACTAATGTGAACAGAACTCGAAACTCTAAACGAACAAGACACTAAGACCAGCAACTCGACACGACGATGCAACCGATAATTCAACTATGCAAGCAATGAAAAGAAAATTGCAAAGGCTCAGACTGGCTTGGACTAAGGATGAATAGATCTAACTCTTTTTTGTGGCTTTTTCTTGGACAATAGGTAAGAAAATAAATCTAATCTAGGAAAACTGGAAATTCTCACCGAGCAACCTGAAAACATATGCCACTTGATAGAGGCAAGGGTGTCCCGATCTTTCGATGAGATGATAACTATCGATTTGGTGGAAACAACTTTGACGATCCGACTACAAACGTGCACGACGTTGCGCCTTAGCAATCGCTAAACCAATCTCCTGAGGTTACTGACGATGCTGGAAGCACGATCAGCCTGACCACGAAGGTCTATTCCTGCAAGCAATCGAAGAACGAGCAAGAATATGATAAAGCAATCTGAATATTGCGAATATATATGAAGTATTGATAATGGTGGGGATCCGTAAGCGATCTTGGTCTGGTCGTTGGACACAAACGAAGTACACGAAGTTGCAATGGCTAACTTTTAACTAAACAAATCCCAAGGAAAAAGCTACTAGATGGATCTACTTATATAGGAGCAAGGGGTGGTGGCCAAGGAGGTGGGAGGACGTCCCAAGGCAGCCTAAAACTAACCCTAGGTCGTACAAGGCTCATGGGCCCAAGTGGAGGTGATGCAACACCTTTGGGCTTGTAGTTTGACTCGGATTCTGCTGCAATGTCAGATTGTTTCATCCGTAACTCAATGCTCCGGACAAATTTGAAGGTGAATCCAATTGGGTTGGAAAGAGCACGAAATCTAGTTTCCAACAAAAAAAAGAATCACCCAATTCGGAGTCCGTATGAAAAAGTTGTTGGCGTTTTGAGTCAGGTATGTCTGTGTAGTCCGAATCTGAATCCAGAACGTGAGAGACTTGGACTCTATCTTCTCTTGGCCCAAAAGTGACGTGAGAGGACTTTTTGAACACAACCTAAACTTCTCCTTTTCCCTTATCTTCATATGTGGATTGTACAAATGTCCCATACACCTGCAATTTGACAAAACACAAAAGTGTGTGAAGTATTTTTGTTCTAGATAACATAAATAGATTATTGAATAGTTTGCATTAGAAATCACCTGACAAATATGCATGTATGCAATATTTTTGGTCGTATCCAAGGTAGTCATGTCCTCATCAGTCCTCATGAATTCAAAAAGTGCCCGTGAAATTTAAAAATATTCATGATATCAAAAAGTGCCCATGAAATACAATCGAGAAAGGAAGACTAGCTATCTGTTCACAATCTTCTTGCCCTTCTTTTTCGCAAATGGAGTTCTTCTGTGGAACAGACGTCCATTAGGTAGGGTGGTCCTGCTTCTTCTTGTGGTGTGTGCTGCTACTTCATCATCGTCGTCATGTTTGATCTTCGGGTCGCCGTACTTGTCGAAGTCTTGCTCATTGGCTACTCCATCCATTCCGATGATCTTCCTTTTGCCTCTCCTCACGACAACACGACTGGGCTTTGACGGGTCGGTAATGAAGAAGCATTGGTCCACTTGGGAAGCCAGTACCCATGGCTCATTTTTCGCGGTGACGTTTGCGCCCGCGGTCTTGGATTTGGCTTCGGGTATAACCATGGTGGTGAAATACCGGTCTTCTTTTAGGACGCTCTTGGTCCATCTGACACGGAACATTGGGACCTTCTCTCCAGCGTAGCTCAGCTCCCAGATCTCCTCGATCCTTCCGTAGTATCTGTCCTTGTCGTTACCGGTGTAGGATTCCATCGTTACCCCGGAGTTCTGATAACCATCGCTCTTCATGTCCTTGTTCTTGGTGTAGAATGTGTAGCCGTTGATATCGTACGCCTCATAGGTCATCAGGTTGTGCTCGGTGTCCTGTGACAAGGCGAATATGAGTTGTTCTTCTGCGGAAGAATCCTCATGTAAAGGGTATGACAGAAGCTTCTGCTTGAACCAACGCGTGAAACATGAGTTGTGCTCTTTGATTATATCTCCGTCCGTCCTCTGTTGGCCTGGGTCATTGTATGTCTTCTCAATAATGGTTTTGTGCTCTACCACCCAAGGATCGACCACGTCTATGTGTTGTAGCGTGACTAGGTTTGCTCTTTCAAAGTCGGCGAGTCGACCCTCGAAGTCGACGTGCATTTCGCGGCGACCCTCACGGTGACCCCATCCAGCGAGCCTGCCGAGGTGCCTGTTGACGGGCAGACCAACGGGGTTCTCGATGCCTAGATAATTCGTGCAGTAGGAGATGCACTCTTCGGTCAGAAAGCCCCTGGCTATACTTCCCTCTGGACGTGACATGTTGCGAACGTATCCTTTGATGACACCATTCATCCTTTCGAACGACATCATGCTGTGCAGGAACGTCGGCCCGAGTTGGATGATATCCTCCACGATATGGACCAGCAGATGCACCATAACGTCGAAGAATGCGGGCGGGAAGTACATCTCAAGCTCGCATAGTATCACCACGATCTCTTCCTATAGCCTTCTGAGTTGCCTCACGCCAATCAACTTTCGAGAGATGACGTCGAAAAAGTTGCATAGGCCAAATAGCGTTTCACGGACATGCGCGTCCATGATCCCACGGATTGCAACTAGAAGTATCTGCGTCATCAGCACGTGACAGTTGTGAGACTTCATCCCGCTGAACTTCTGCTTCGCTGGGTCTAGGTATCTGCTTATGTTCCCCGCGTAACCGTAAGGAATTTTTACTCCTACGAGGCAAGTGAAAAACTGCTCGATCTCCTCCTGACTTAGAGTGAAGCACGCGGGAGGGTAGTCACTTCCGGTCTTCTTGGCCTTTTTGCCTTTGCGACGAGTTTCTGTGTCTCGCTTCGCCTCATCATCATCATCATTAGCGTGAAGCTCTTGCCTGATGCCCATTGATTTCAAGTCTTCCCTTGCTTTCGGCCCATCTTTGGTCCTCTCTGGCATGTTGGGCAGGGTACCAAGCAGACTCTCGGACACGTTCTTCGTGATATGCATGGCATCAAGGCTGTGAGGCACACGGTGGATCTTCCAGTACGGCAAGTCCTAGAAAACAGACCTCGTTTTCCATACCTTCAGCAGCGGCTCTGGCGCCTTTCGCTTCTTTCCCGGCTCTGGCGCCTTTTGCTTCTTTACCGGCAGTGGGCAATCTTTCCAATTTTTCAACAGCTCGTCTATTTCCTGGCCGCTCCTCGTACGCGGGCATTTTCGGGGTTCGGTTTCACCATCGAGCAGATCCTTGCGCTTCCTCCATGGGTCATCGTCGCGAAGCCACCTTCGATGTCCCATGAACATGGTTTTCGAAGACCCGGGATCTCTATCTAGATTGCGATACGTTGTGTCATCCATGCACCTTACGCATCCAAAAAATCCGTGGACTACCTGCCCCGCGAGATATCCGTAACCGAGATAGTCGTGCACCGTCGTGAGTAGTGCGGCTCTCATAGGGAAATATTCTTTCTCTGCGGCGTCCCACGTATTGACTGGCATTTTCCACAGCGTGTCTAGCTCGTCTTTCAGCAGCCCCAGATATAGATTGATGTTGTTCCCTGGTTGTTTCGGCCCTTCAATTAGCATACTCATGTGAATGTACTTCCTCTTCATGCACAACTAGGGGGAAGGTTGTACATCCACACAAACACAGGCCAGGTGCTATGTGTGCTTCTCTGGCTGCCAAACGGATTGACTCCATCGGTGCTCGCGCCCAGAATGATGTTCCTTGGATCCTTCCCAAATTCTGGGTATTCAAAGTTCAACGCTTGCCACTGGCTCGCATCCTTAGGGTGACTTAGCATCTTGTCTTTTTTATTTATCTCCGGATCATTTCCATCATCTTCCCGCTTCTTCTCCTCCCTATCCGCGTGCCAACGCAGGAGCTTTGCTACCTTAGGGTCCGCGGAATACCGCTGCAGACGAGGAGTGATCGGAAAGTACCACACCGATTTTCGAGGAGCTTTCTTCCTCTTCTTGTATCGAGTGACGCCGCACACCGGACATATGGTAGACTCTGCGTGCTCGTCCTGATAAATGATGCAATTGTTCATGCACACATGGTATTTCACGTGCGATAAATCCAGAGGACACACGATTTTCTTCGCCTCCTCGAAACTGGTCGAGCAATTGTTCCCCTTGGGAAGACGTTCGTGCTAGAATGACATGTTCTCGTCGAAGCATGCGTCGGTCATTTTGTGTTTTACCTTCATCTCCAGAGCCATGAGCGTTACTTTCAGGCGGGTATCCTCGGGCCTGCATCCTTCATACAATGGAGTAACCGCGTCTATCTCCAGTTGATCCAGCTTGGCTTTCTCTCGGGCGGCAGCTCTTGTGTTATCCGTCTACTTGAGAAGCAGCTCTTGAATATGAGGGTCCTGCACCCAGCCTCCATCGTCGTCTGCTCCGGCATCTTCATCTTCATGATCATGCCCTTCGTCTTGATCTTCCTCATCATCATGTATGACATCTTCTACATGATGTCTATGTACAACATCACCGTCGTGATCATGTCCTGGAGATTCTTCGTCTTCTCACCCGCCCTCGCCGCGGTGGTACTTGTCTTGTTGCCCTTCCTCATTTCTTGCCCAGCCCTCATGGACGACTTCATAGTCATCTTCATCACCTTGCCACCGATAGCCATCCACGAAACCACGCAAGAGCAGGTGGTCCCGCACCTGCCCGGAATCCGGGTCCACAATAAGGCTCTTCAGCTTGCATCTTCGACACGGACATCTTATCTCCGTCTCATTCTTTTGAAGCATCTCAGCCTTCACGGAGCTCAAAAACCTATTCACGATGCCTTCGGTCATCATGCGGACCATGGTCGCCTGCGGGGTAGAGCAAAATGATATTTTAGAACCAAGAAAAAATTTGGCATGACCTTCCCTAAAAATAGGACCAAAAAGAATGCATAGTGCCAAAATTCTCGCCGAAACGGAAATGAATCAACATTCCGGCAAAATATTGGCAACTGGCGCATTTCAAATACCGGCACCTGCAAAAACAAACATATATGCAACACCACAAACACATGCAACACCACAAACATACATAGATCTAGCTAGGCCACAAAAAGTGCATGTGCACGTTGTTGGAGTGAGCTAGGGAGAAAAAAAGTAGATCTACATCATGAAGGTAGCTTTCCCCTTACTTACCTATCAAAAAAGGTAATTTCACCACTTCATTTTGATGAATCTATGGTGGAAATGAGGTGAGGAGGAGGAGGCAGCCGAAAGCTTGGAGAAGGAGGTGGAGGGAATGAAGTGGGGAAAGTGAGTGGGTAGGTGTGGCTGTCCAAAATATCTTGTTGGGGTCCCAGGTTACTAATGGCGCACCACCTGCAAATGCGCCATTAGTAACCCTGGTTACTAATGGCGCACCTGCAGGTGGTGCGCCATTAGTATTTTTGCAGAAAAGTAAAAAAAATATATATATACTAATGGCGCACTTTTACATGGTGCGCCATTAGTAGTTTAAACTACTAATGGCGCACTGTGAGGCGGTGCGCCATTAGTAGTTTTGCAAAAAAAGAATAAAAAAAATTCAGTACTGGCGCACTCCCTGCCTGGTGCGCCATTACTAGTTAGAACTAGTAATGGCGCACTTCGGTAGGATGCGCCATTAGTATGTATGTAAAAATGAAAAAAAAAATTATCACTAGTGGCGCACCTATTTTCTGGTGCGCCATTAGTGTCTTCCACACTAATGGCGCATCACCAACTGGTGCGCCATTAGTATATAGTAGTGGCGCACTACTTTCCTGGTGCGCCATTAGTGTCAATCCTATCTATAGCCCTTTTCCTAGTAGTGCCCAAAGAGTACTAAGGTGTGATCATGTTTTGCTTGTGAGAGAAGTTTAGTCAACAGGTCTGCCACATTCAGAGCCGTATGTATTTTGCAAATTTTCTACATCTACAATGCTCTGCACAGAGCTACTCTAGCTAATTGCTCCCACTTTCATTATGTATCTAGATTGAGACGTAGAGTCATCCGGATCAGCGTCAAAGCTTGCATCGATGTAAACCTTTAAGACAAACTTTTTGTCACTTCCATAATCAAGAAACATGTCCTTATTCCACTAAGGATAATTTTGACCGCGGTCCAGTGATCCACTCCTGGATCACTATTGTACCCTCTTGCCAAACTCATGGTGAGGCACACAATAGGCCTGGGACACAACATAGAATACTTTATAGAACCTATGACTGAGGCATTGGGAATGACTTTTCATTCTCTTTTTATTTTTTGCCGTGGTCGGGTTTTGTGTCTTTACTCAACTTCACACCTTGCAACACATGCAAGAACTCCTTTGACTGTTCCATTTTGAACTACTTCAAAAAACTTGTCAAGGTATGTACTCATTGAAAAAACTTATCAAGCATCTTGATCTATATCTATAGATCTTGATGCTCAATATGTAAGCAGCTTCAGCGAGGTCTTTCTTTGAAAAACTACTTTGAAACACTCCTTTATGCTTTCCACAAAATTCTACATCATTTCTTATCAACAATATGTCATTCACATATACTTATTAGAAAGGCTGTAGTGCTCCCACTCACTTTCTTGTAAATACAAGCTTCACCAAAAGTCTGTATAAAACCATATGCTTTGATCACCATATCAAAGCGTATATGCCAACTCTGAGATGCCTGCACCAGTCCATAGATGGATCGTTGGAGCTTGCACATTTTGTTAGCGCCTTTAGGATTGACAAACCTTCTTGTTGCATCATATACAATTCTTCTTTGAGAAATCCATTAAGGAATGTAGTTTTGACATCCATTTGCCAAATTTCATAAAATGTGGCAATTGCTAACATGATTCGGACAGACTTAAGCATCGCTATGAGTGAAAAAATCTTATCGTAGTCAACACCTTGAACTTGTCAAGAACTTTTTGCGACAATTCGAGCTTTGTAGACAGTAACACTACTATCAGCGTCCGTCTTCCTCTTGAATATCCATTTATTCTCAATGCCTCGCCGATCATTGGGAAAGTCAATGAAAGTCCATACTTTGTTCTCATACATGGATCCCATCTCAGATTTCATGGCCTCAAGCCATTTCGCAGAATCTAGGCTCATCATCGCTTCCTCATAGTTCATAGGTTTGTCATGGTCTAGTAACATGACTTCCAGAACAGGATTACCATACCACTCTGGTGCGGACCGTACTCTGGTTGACCTACGAGGTTCGGTAGTAACTTGATCTGAAGTTTCATGATCATCATCATTAGCTTCCTCACTAATTGGTGTAGGAATCACTGGAACTGATTTCTATGATGAACTACTCTCCAATTCGGGATAAGGTACAATTACCTCATCAAGTTCTACTTCCTCCCACTCACTTCTTTAGAGATAAACTCCTTCTCTAGAAAGGATCCAACGAATATCTTGCCTTCGGATATGTGATAGAAGGTGTACCCAACAGTTTCCTTTGGCTATCCTATGAAGACGCATTTCTTCGATTTGGGTTCGAGCTTATCAAGTTAAAGCTTTTTTTACATAAGCATCGAACCCCAAACTTTAAGAAACAACAACTTAGGTTTCTTGCCAAACCATAGTTCAAATGGTGTCGTCTCAACGGATTTAGATGGTCCCCTATTTAACGTGAATGCAGTTGTATCTAATGAATTACCCCAAAACGATAGTGGTAATTCGATAAGAGACATCATAGATCGCACCATATCAAATAAAGTGCGGTTATGACGTTAGGACACACCATTACGCTGTGGTGTTCCAGGTGGCGTGAGTTGCGAAACTATTCCACATTGTTTCAAATAAAGACCAAACTCGTAACTCAAATATTTGCCTCTGCGATCAGATCATAGAAACTTTATTTTCTTGTTACAATGATTTTCTACTTCACTCTGAAATTCTTTGAACTTTTCAAATGTTTTAGACTTATGTTACATTAAGTAGATATACCCATATCTGCTCAAATCATCTGTGAAGGTCAGAAAATAATGATACCCCTCGCGAGCCTCAACACTCATCAGACCGCATACATCAGTATGTATTATTTCCAATAAGTCAGTGGCTTGCTCCATTGTTCCGGAGAAGGGAGTCTTAGTCATCTTGCCCATGAGGCATGGTTCGCAAGCATCAAGTGATTCATAATCAAGTGATTCCAAAAGCCCATCGGCATGGAGTTTCTACATGCCCTTTACACCAATATGACCTAAACGGCAATGCCACTAATAAGTTGCACTATCATTATTAACTTTGCACCTTTTGGCATCATATTATGTGTATCACTGTGATCGAGATTCAGTAAACAATTTACATTGGATGTAAGACATAGAAGGTTTTATTCATGTGAATAGAACAACAATTATTCTCTGACTTAAATGAATAACCGTATCGCAATAAACACAATTCAATCATATTTATGCTCGACACAAACACCAAATAACATTTATTTAGTCCCAATATTAATCCCAAAGGTAGAG
Organism: Triticum monococcum; assembly: GCA_034509565.1. Taxonomy (NCBI): domain Eukaryota; kingdom Viridiplantae; phylum Streptophyta; class Magnoliopsida; order Poales; family Poaceae; genus Triticum; species Triticum monococcum. The sequence goes on from CM067842.1 coordinate 293,393,324, forward strand.
GGAGTATGCGATGGTGATCTTATCAACCTTGGAATCATTTCCAACACACATCGTCACCTCGCCCTCAACTAGTCTTTGTTCATTTTGTAACTCCTGTTTCGAGTTACTAATCATAGCAACTAAACCGGTATCAAATACCCAGGGGCTACTATGAACACTAGTAAAGTACACATCAATAACATTTATCATATATACTTTTGTTCACTTTGCCATCCTTCTTATCTGCCAAGTATTTGGGACAGTCCCGCTTCCAGTGACCATTTCCTTTGTAGTAGAAGCACTCAATTTCAGGCTTGGATCTAGCTTTGGGTTTCTTCATGGGAGTGGAAACTTGCTTGCCATTCTTTCTTGAAGTTCCCTCTCTTTTCCTTTCCCCCTTTTTCTTGAAACTGGTGGTCTTGTTAACCATCAACACTTGATGTTCTTTCTTGATTTCTACCTTCGCCAATTTTAGCATCACGAAGAGCTCGAGAATCATTTTCGTCATCACTTGCATATTATAGTTCATCACGAAGTTCCAGTAACTTGGTTATAGTGACTAGAGAACTCTGTCAATCACTATCTTATCTGGAAGATTAACTCCCACTTAATTCAAGTGATTGTAGTACTTAGACATTCTGAGCACATGCTCACTGGTTGACCTATTCTCCTCCATCTTGTAGGAAAAGTACTTGTCAGAGGTATCATACCTCTCTACACGGGCATGAGTCAGAAATACCAATTTCAACTCTTGGAACATCTCATATGATCCATGGCGTTCAAAACATTTTTGAAGTCCCGGTTATAAGAGGTAAAGCATGGCACACTAAACTATCAAGGAGTCATCATACCGAGCTTGCCAAACGTTCATAATGTCTGCATCTGCTCCTGCAATAGGTCTGTCACCTAGCGGTGCATCAAGGACATAATTCTTCTGTGCAGCAATGAGGATAATCCTCAGATTACGGACCCAGTCAGCATCATTGCTACTATCATTTTTCAACTTATTTTTCTCTAGGAACATATCAAAAATAAACGGGGAGCTACATCGCAAGCTATCTATAACATAGATATGCAAATACTATCAGGTACTAAGTTCATGATAAATTAGTTCAATTAATCATATTACTTAAGAACTCCCACTTAGATAGACATCCCTCTAGTCATCTAAATGATCACGCGATCCATATAAACTAAACCATGTCCAATCATCACGTGAGATGGAGTAGTTTTCAATGGTGAATATCACTATGTTGATCATGTCTACTATACGATTCACGTTCGACCTTTTGGTCTCAGTGTTCCGAGGTCATATTTGCATATGCTAGGCTTGTCAAGTTTAACCCGAGTATTCTGCGTGTGAAAAACTGGCTTGCACCCATTGTATGTGAACGTAGAGCTTATCACACCCGATCATCACGTGGTGTCTCGGCACGACAAACTATAGCAACAGTGCATACTCAGGGAGAACACTTATACCTTGAAATTTAGTGATAGATCATCTTATAATGCTACCGCCATACTAAGCAAAATAAGATGCATAAAAGATAAACATCACATGCAATCAAAATAAGTGATATGATATGGCCATCATCATCTTGTGCCTTTGATCTCCATCTCCAAAGCACCGTCATGATCACCATCATCACCAGCTTGACACCTTGATCTCCATTGTAGCATCGTTGTCATCTCCCCAACTATTGCTTCTACGACTATCACTACCGCTTAGCGATAAAGTAAAGCAATTACATGGCGATTGCATTTCATACAATAAAGCGACAACCATAAGGCTCCTGGCAGTTGCCGATAACTTTTACAAAACATGATCATCTCATACAACAATTTATATATCATCACGTCTTGACCATATCACATCACAACAAGCCCTGCAAAAACAAGTTAGGTGTCCTCTACTTTGTTGTTGCAAGTTTTACATGGCTGCTACGGGATTCTAGCAAGAACCATTCTTACCTACGCATCAAAACCACAACGATTTTTCGTCAAGTGTGCTATTCTAACCTTCAACAAGGACCGGGCGTAGTCAAACTTGATTCAACTAAAGTTGGAGAAAAAGACATCCGCTAGCCACCTGTGACTCGTGGGCCCCCTGACGCTCCAGCGACATCAACTCCAACTCCATATATTCGTGTTTGGGGAGAAACAAAAGAGAGAAGAATTCATCGCGTTTTGCGATACAGAGCCGCTGCCAAGCCCTAATCTCTCTCGGGAGGGCTGATCTGGAGTCCGCTCGGGCCTCCGGAGAGGGGAATCCATCGCCATTGTCATCATCAACCTTCATCCATCACCAATTTCATGATGCTCACCGCCGTGCGTGAGTAATTCCATCGTAGGCTTGCTAAACGGTGATGGGTTGGATGAGATTTATCATGTAATCGAGTTAGTTTTGTTAGGGTTTGATCCCTAGTATCCACTATGATCTGATATTGATGTTGCTATGACTTTGCTATGCTTAATGCTTGTCACTAAGGCCCGAGTGCCATGATTTCAAATCAGAACCTATTATGTTTTCATGAATATATGTGAGTTCTTGATCCTATCTTGCAAGTATATAGTCACCTACTATTTGTTATGATCCGGCAACCCTGAAGTGACAAAAATCGGGACCACTCCCGGTGATGACCATAGTTTGAGGAGTTCATGTATTCACTATGTGTTAATGCTTTGGTCCGGTACTCTATTAAAAGGAGGCCTTAATATCCCTTAGTTTCCAATAGGACCCTGCTGCCACGGGAGGGTAGGACAAAAGATGTCATGCAAGTTCTTTTCCATAAGCATGTATGACTATATTCGGAATACATGCCTACATTACATTGATGAACCGGAGCTAGTTCTGTGTCACCCTATGTTATAACTGTTGCATGATCGACTGCATCCGACATAATTCTCCATCACCGATCTAATGCCTACGAGCTTTTCATATATTATTCTTCGCTTATTTACTTTTCCGTTGCTATTGTTACAATCACTACAAAACCCAAAAATATTACTTTGCTACTGTCGGTGTCAAAATCGGCGGATCTCGGGTAGGGGTTCCCGAACTATGCGTCTAGGCTAGATGGTAACAGGAGGCAGGGGACACGATGTTTTACCCAGGTTCGGGCCCTCTTAATGGACGTAAAACCCTACGTCCTTCTTGATTGATATTGATGATATGGGTAGTACAAGAGTAGATCTACCACGAGATCAGAGAGGCTAAACCCTAGAAGCTAGCCTATGGTATGATTGTATGTTATGGTTGTCGTCCTACGAACTAAAACCCTTCGGTTTATATAGACACCGGAGAGGGTTAGGGTTACACAAGGTCGGTTACAAAGGAGGAGATATCCATATCCGTATTGCCTAGCTTGCCTTCCACGCCAAGTAGAGTCCCATCTGGACACGAGACGAAGTCTTCAATCTTGCATCTTCATAGTCTAACAGTCCGGCCAATGGAGATAGTCCGGCTGTCCGGAGACCCCCTAATCCAGGACTCCCTCGGCTACCGTTACCACTACTATCATATTACTTTGCTACTAAACACTTAGCTACAGATATTAAGTTTCCAGGTGTGGTGGAATTGACAACTCAGCTGCTAATACTTGAGAATATTCTTTGGCTCCCGTTGTGTCGAATCAATAAATTTGGGCTGAATACTCTACCCTCGAAAACTGTTGCGATCCCCTATACTTGTGGGTTATCAAGACCATTTTCTGGCACCGTTACCGGGGAGCATAGCTCTATTCTTTAAGTTACTTGGGATTTATATCTGCTTATCACTATGAAGAACTTGAAAGATCAAAGAACCAAGATCTATCTCTCAACTACGAGGGGAGGTAAGGAACTGCCATCTAGCTCTGCACTTGATTCACCTTCTGTTATGAGTAAACTTGCGACACCTACACATAGCCAAGCGAATTAGCCCGCAGTGCAAAGCCGCCGAATATGAAGTTCTGTCTGGGGAGAAAAGTCTCACCCTGGACCGCATCGCTATCGATGATAGTAGGAGCCATCAAGCCTAACGGCGACGACACAGAGGAACTCCCAATGATAGCACCAATGTCGGTGTCAAAACCGGCGGATCTCAGGTAGGGGGTCCCGAACTGTGCATCTAGGCTGGATAGTAACAGGAGGCAGGGGACACGATGTTTTACCCAGGTTTGGGCCCTCTTAATGGAGGTAAAACGCTACGTCCTTCTTGATTGATATTGATGATATGGGTAGTACAAGAGTAGATCTACCACGAGATCAGAGAGGCTAAACCCTAGAAGCTAGCCTATGGTATGATTGTATGTTATGGTTGTTGTCCTACGGACTAAAACCCTTCGGTTTATATAGACACTGGAGAGGGTTAGGGTTACACAAGGTCAGTTACAAAGGAGGAGATATCCATATCCGTGTTGCCTAGCTTGCCTTCCACGCCAAGTAGAGTCCCATCCGGACACGAGACGAAGTCTTCAATCTTGCATCTTCATAGTCTAACAGTCCGGCCAATGGAGATAGTCCGGCTGTCCGGAGACCCCCTAATCTAGGACTCCCTCAGTAGCCCCTGAACCAGGCTTCAATGACGATGAGTCCGGCGTGCAGTATTGTCTTCGGCATTGCAAGGCGGGTTCCTTCTCCGAATACATCACAGAAGAATTTGAATACGAGGATAGTGTCCGACCCTGCAAAATAAGTTCCACATACCTCCGTAGAGAGAATAATATTTTCGCAGATCTAATTTGCTGGCTTGTTATGGCAGCATGACGTTACGTCATGGCCTGGTTATTATTCGAACCGTTTCTTTTAACAAGCCCCGCACATAACGCGAGGCAGTTTTTCGACACGTCTTGTCAAAGCAGAGATCGTGTCCCCTTATTACGGGATTCTCATCAACACGGGCATGGGTAACCCAACCACGCCATCAATTGCGGTGCTTGGGGGATAAGCGAGTTTTACCAGGCAAGTGGGGACGCTTAGTTTCGTCCGCCCATATAAAGGGACAAGGATTCACCTTTCTATCCACGCCTTCTTCCTCCCTTACCCATCCGTGTTCGCACACTCGAGATCTAGCGCCCAAGTCCGCACTTCCCACCTCGACCTTCTCCAATCATGTCTGGAGCGGGAGGCAGGTGGATGGTCTCCTCTGTCATGGAGGGAGACATCAAGAAACTAAGGAGAGCCGGATACCCGCCCGACGACATCGCGCACCGGCTCCCAGATGAGGGGTAGCTCATCCCCACCTCCAGGCCCCATGAGAGGGTAGTATTCTTCACCCATTTCCTCCACGGACTGGGATTCCCTCTCCACCCCTTCGTCCGGGGGCTCATGTTTTATTACGGCCTAGATTTCCACGATGTGGCCCCGAACTTCATCCTCAACATCTCGGCGTTTATCGTCGTGTGCGTATGGCTGAAGACCTTCAATGTCAAGCCGAAGGTGGTGTGCGGCCGCTAGGCGCAGTGCGGAGGCGCCATGGTGGGCAAGATGCCCAACGTAACATGGCTCGGGGGATCCTTTGTGGAAACCATAAAGGGGTGGCAATCGGAGTGGTTCTATATCACCGAGCCGCGCGACCCTGCATGGGCAGCGGCCCCCGAGTTCCGATCTGGCATCCCCACGCGGCTCACCTCCTGGAAAGAGAAGGGCCTATCCTGGGGTAGTTCGAAAGAGCTGACCGGACTCCAAACATGTATTCAAAACATGGTGGACAAGAAGCTCAAGCTTGTCAACATAGTCCAAGTTATGCTCATCTGCCAGATACTCCCGTGCCAACAACGGGAGTTCAACTTGTGGGAGTTCAATCTGGCGCAGCACCGAACTCTAAACAGGCTCTTCGACACGACTCATGAAGAAGCCTGGAGGGTGCGGTTCAAAAGTGCTGAGGTCCCCCCCCCCCCTATTACTGAGGATCGTGGATTCATCGCGAAGCGCCAAGCCAGTGCGGTAAGCTGCTTTACCTTTCACAGGATACTTATTTCTTATATAGATTGACTCTATGCAGGATCTAAACTCCCGTACCTTTGACAGGACTGGCAGAAGATGGCCGGACAGATTGACTATCCGGCTCCTTTGCCCGAAGGCCCCACAGATGCTCTTCTAGCAAAGATGTTGACTCCGGCCCCTTATACGATGCCGGAGAAGACCAAGAAGGCCAAGGGAACCCGAAAGACTTCCCGACGCCAGGCGTCGTCGGACTCACCGTCCGATGACTCCGTGGCGCACTCTTCCCCCGAAGACGAGGAGCAAGAAGAAGAATATGCTCCCCTACCGACTGGGGGAGACAAGAAAAGGAAGGCCGCCCCAACCGGGGAGGCCGGAGGGTCCAAGAAGGGAAGGACTCTCCTTCCGGAAGGTTCCACCGCCGCTGACGAAGGCGAAGACGAGTGGTTGCCCAGGGTCAAGCCCCCGGGGAGATCGTAAGTATTCGGATACCAGAGTAACTCGTAGGATTCCTTTGTCGCACTTCTTTCCCTAATGCCGAACGCAATTATGCAGGCCGCCACGAGCCAGTATCGATGTATCATCAAACGGCTCCTTGGGCTTGTCGGACATGGATAGCGATCCAGTCCTGATAGCCACCTCCCCTCATCCTGCCGACGACGCCGAGGTGCTGCCTCAAGAGGCACCGGATCGAGGGGAGACAGTCCCGGAGGCGCCTCAAGGTGACCTTCCGGACTCCGGGAGCCGACGGGACAGCTCGGGCAGGCGGCCTCCTTCTAAAAGGGGCAAGACGCCTGGGCCGGTGACCTCTATCCATCCAGAGGTGCCGGACAATCTGCTGGAAGCGCTTCGCAACGCCTTCCATCGACGAGGAGCACCGCACTATCATGAGTGCGGTGATCCAGAAGGTTCAGTCCGCCAAGAGCGGATTGACTGAAGCTTGTGCCAACCTTCTAACAGGCTTCAAGGTAAGTGTTCTAAAATGTAGTAGAAATATTACCGCATAGACAGTAGCCCCTGATGCTTTGTTCGGTGTTCACAAAGAAAAGCCGAACAGAGGATCAAATAATATCGCATGAGTCTAATATAAGTATGTCAATATGCATATGCAGGCTTCGCTGCTGGCATCCGCCGCACTAACTGCGGAGGTCGCCGTACTGAAGTAGGACCTCGAAGGGTCCAGGAAAGAGCTCGGCCTTGCCAAGAGGCAGCTTGAGGAGAACAAGGGTAAGTAATACCCTGTCTTATGTATATATATATATATATATAAGAGGACGCGATTGCAAAATGACAGGATCATCGTATGTTTGCCAGGGGCCACGACCGAGGTGGTGACCCTGAAGCAAGCGCTAACCAAGGCCGAAGATACAGCGGCCAAGGAGTGCACCGAGCGAGAGAAGCACGAGGCTCGGGTGGGCAAGGTGCAGCAAGAGCTCCAGGCTCTTATGGCGAAGCACGAGGCGTTGGAGCTTGACTCCAAGACGCGGGAGTCTGAGCTTGCCGCGACCCTGGAGAGTGTAAAAAGTGCCAAGGACGAAACCTAAAAGGCCCTCCAAGAGATCGACGTGATGAAGAAGATAGCGACGGGTAAGGCTTTCTATATGCAAAGCCAGCATGTAAAAGTAAATTACTGATTACTTACCCGGATCCAGAGCTCTTCAGTAGCATTCGCAGATTTGCCTCGCAGTGTGTTCGATGCCGCACAATTTTTCCAGGCCGTGGACGGAAGCTCGACGGAGAAGCTGTTCTGGTATCAGTATGCTGAGGCCGAACATCTTGTGCCAATGAGCGACCAGCTGAAGTAGATGGTCGAGCTACATAAGGCGGCCGATCAGGCCATGAAGAGCTTTATAGTCCGGCTGTGGCCTGGCGACGCCCTTCCGAACAGCTTCTTCAGCCTGGTGAGGCGGCTTGTGGATGCCTGCCTGCGGCTGGAGGTCGTCAAGCGATCTGTCTACATTGAAGGTGCACGCCAGGCTTTCGCCCGTGTGAAATTGCAGTGGGTCAACCTAGACGCCGTGAAGCTGATCAAGGAGGGGCTGCCAGAGGGCAAGGAGCACCGTCACCCCGAGATGTACTACGAGGGTGTTCTGCCGGGTGCCCGTCTCATCACGGACGCGTGTTCAAAAGATGTAATATTTGAATGAGACTTGCTCGTTTTATCCTGTATGTATGAAAACTTGTTTCATATGCGCTATGCAACGCTTGTTGGAATTTAAAATATTACCTTCTGTTTGGCTGTTTATCCAATCTGAGAGATGACTTGTCCTCGACTTGTGCCCCCATGCCACGAGTGCTGGGGTGTTCGGGATAAACCTGAGCACTCTCATTCCGATGTTTGGGTCCTTCAAGGGAGGTGCTCAGCACAACGAACAAGGCAACCGGACTAATAATGCTTTATCACTCTCACTTAGTCATAGAATTCTATAATTTTAAATTTCGGCGAAGCCCCTGGTATCTGGAAGGCCGAATTCGGGGCGCGATACACGCCTGTAAGCCGGACAGGGCCGACCCCTCACCCTAAGCGGCATAAGTCTTTAGGGACTCGAAAAACCTCGCCGAACAGCAACCAGTCTCTCGCCTTATCATGACAGTCAGCTTTAGCGCTCTCTACTGAGGTGCTAAGCTCGGCAGAACCGGGGCACAATCGCAGTAGTTCTCCTAGCGCTACCTTAGCCGATAGAGCGGAACGTAAGGTACCAAAACATAGGAGCCGGGCAAACCCAACATTTGACCAAAGACATGATTCGGAGCTGATGCATATAATCCTATAAGTTCGGGGTGCCGCACTTGTGAAACTGTTCGGACTTTTCACACCGCATTGTGGGGTACATAAGCCCCTGGTGTATTGGACGTACCATAGTGTACGGTTGCAAGGCGTCATTAATGAACACACACACACACACACATATATATATATATATATATATATATAACAAGAATGCAATAATAGTCGTAATGTCATGCATTGTTTATTAAAAAATTGCGTTAAAGCAGAGTGATAGAGATCGTGCGATAAGCAAAGAGGAGGACTATGTCCCTTCCAAGGGCAAGCTGAGGAATGATGTTAAATGGAATATTTCAATCGTAACTATAATCAACCTAGGAATTCCGTGGTATAACGTAGCTGTCTGCCTCCTTGGTTGCTGCATCATGTGTTCGGCAATAGTGCTGCCGGACAGTGTTTCCAGAGATTAAGGTCCTGAAATAAAAAGAAAAATAACTGAACGGGAAGCCCCTAGTGCGGTTTAGGCCGCATCTTGGGGCGTGCCACAGTTGTGCCCCCCTCCCTACCTGTGCCCATGGTAAATGCGTAATTATGTACGCGCGGCACGAGTTTCGCTGCTGGGCTGGGATTGGGGTGGCCGCCGCATTGCTACGCGAGCTCAGATCGCGCCAGGCGGTCTATTTGCCGATTGCCCCGAGCGCGCTTGAAGGTGTCCGGGCTGTGAAGCACCGAACTGGTTGATTGCCTTGAGAGGCTGCTTCGCGTTTCTGCTGCAATGGCTGCGGTGTGCTCCTCTGTTCGGAGAGAGCGCTCTGTGTTTCCATTGACTGTAATAACTCCGCGAGGTCCTGGCATCTTGAGCTTGAGGTATGCATAACGCGGTACTGCATTGAATCTAGCAAATGCGGTTCGCCCGAGCAGCGCGTGATAACCACTGCGGAACGAGACTATATTGAAGGTTAACTCTTCGCTTCGGAAGTTATCCGGGGATTCGAAGACCACTTCCAGTGTAATTGAGCCTGTGCAATGGGCCTCTACACCTGGAATGACACCCTTAAAGGTCGTTTTTGTGGGTTTGATCCTTGAGTGGTCTATACCCATTTTGCACACTGTGTCCTGATAAAGCAGGTTCAGGCTGCTGCCGCCGTCCATAAGGACTCGAGTGAGGTGAAATCCATCGATGATTGGGTCTAGGACCAGTGCGGCGAATCCTCCATGACGGATACTAGTGGGGTGGTCCCTGTGATCGAAGGTGATCGGATAGGAGGACCAAGGGTTGAACTTTGGAGCGACTGGCTCCAACGCATATACGTCCCTGAGCGCACGCTTCTGCTCCCTCTTGGGGATGTGGGTTGCGTATATGATGTTCATCGTCTGCACTTGTGGGGGAAACCTCTTCTGTCCTCTAGTGTGCGGCAGCCGGGGCTCCTCCTCGTCATCGCTATGCGGCCCCTTGTCCTTGTTTTCGGCAATTAACTTGCCGGCCTGCTTGAACACCCAACAATCCCTGTTGGTGTGATTGGCTGGCTTGTCTGGGGTGCTGTGTATTTGACACGAGCGATCGAGTATATGGTCCAAGCTGGACGGACCCGGCATACTTTGTTTGAATGGCTTTTTCTGCTGACCGGGTTTAGAGCCTTTGAATCTGGCATTGACTGCCGTATCCTCAGTATTTTCGCTGTTAATGCGGCGCTTATGCTTGTTATGATGTGACCTGCTATTGCCGTCCTTGGCGTCTGAGGTACCATGGTTCTTTGATATGTCATTACTGCGAGCCAGCCAGCTGTCTTGTCCCGCACAAAAGTGGGTCATGAGCGTCGTGAGAGCTGCCATAGATTTCGGCTTTTCCTGACCAAGGTGCCGGGCTAGCCACTCGTCTTGGATGTTGTGCTTGAAAGCCGCTAAGGCCTCCGCATCTGTGACACCCCAAAATTTTACCCTTGTTTTATTGAGTAAAAATTTTGCCAGGAAATTTAAACCTTTATTTTCTGGATTTTTCCTTTTGATTTCAGAGCCATTCTTTACCTTATTATTATGGGATTTTTACCTCAAGTGAAAAACTTTCCAAATGCATTATTGGACTTGTTTTCCCCCTCAACAAAAACATTTCTATTATAAGTGGATTTAATTACATAATTATTTCTCTCTGAGCTTTATTCATTAAAGTGAGTTTTCTTGGGTTTTAGGGCCCCATTTGCACTGCAACCCTTTTATAAATTCATCTAATATTCCAACCAAAATTTGGAGATATCATGTGATGTTTGTGAATCACTTTTATGCAAAAATATATTTCATTCTTTGGATATTTTGAGCTCTACACCATTTTTTCAAATCTGGTCCAGAGAGCAATTTTGGACTACAACCTAATTAAATGTTTCTTTAAAACTTCCACCAAAATTAGGGGATGTTAATAGGAGTGTATTATGCAACTTTATGCAAAACCCAGTAATGTTCCTTGAAAAATTTGAGTGAAACAACCTCTTTTTCATTCTGGCCCAACCTGGTGATTTCTATAGCAACCCTAATTATTATTGCTCTAGTGACCATGTGCCTTCTCCTGCTTATAGCCCATGCTACAAAACCCTGAAGTCCAGAAGAGTGGACCCATTGGAAGATTTCTGGATCATGAAACAATGCCATTTACCTGTTGTCCAGAACTGATGTTTTGCAGAACTTGCACTAACAAGTGTATGTTTTTGTTAAACTAACCTCACCACCCTCTTACTCATCCAAGGAGACACTGATCTGGAGAATTTGGCCACCCCAAGAGCTGCCTAGATGCCATTGGCATTCTGTCGAACACCCTGAGTGCATGACCAGTTTTGGCTTAGTTTCTGGTTTGTGTTATGAACTTGATCCCCTGACTAGACCACCATGTCACATGGATTTTCCCAAGCCTATAGCCCCACCCTGCTAACTCTCTTGTGGATTGGAGCCCCCTAGCATGCCCTGGCATTTGGTCGAACACGTTGCGTACGTGCTCTGGGCACGCCCAGAGCGCACGTTTTGCACGCGCGTGCACCGAGCCACCGCGTCGCACTGCCGTCGCCTCGCGCTCGTTCTGGCCCTTCCCCGCTCCCAGTCGACGCTCCCGCCCCCTCCCTCGCCGCAGAGCCGCCCCTAGCGCCCTATAGCGCCGCCGTCAGGTCGGCAACAGCAGCTAGTGGGTGGCCACAGCAGCCTCTGCCGTGGACGGCGCCGCCCGAGCCACCAGCGCTCGCTAGCTGCCCCCTTGAACAGCTCAAGCTCATCCACCACCTTGTCCGCAAGCCCTCGTCGCCGCCATGTTGCCCTAGCTACAGAATGACGGTCGCCGGCGTTCTTATCCTCGGCCATCGTCAGAACCGCCCCCAATCGCTATATAAGGACTCCCCAAGCTCACCAAACCCTCAAGCAACCTCCCACACTCCCTCACCGATCCGGCCGTAGCAGTAGAAAGACCAGATGGGTCGTCTTCTTCTTCTCCGGCAACCACGGCCGCCGCCACTGCCTCGTTCACTCCGGCGCCACCAGGGCCTCCCCCTCTCCACTCTCTTCACCAGAGGCCCTCTCTTCATCTCGTGAGTCCACCCCAAGCTCAATTTTGATCGGGAGCCACCGGAGACAAATCCCCCAATCATGCCCGAAGCTCCCTCCGCCGCGGAGCTCGCTGCCAATGATTCCCCCCGTCCCCACCAGCCAGTCGACCACCGGGAGGACCGCCTGGGAGTGGCAGATCCATCCCTGGCCTCAGATGCCCTCGAGGAGCCTCCGTTCGCTGGCGACGATCGTCGGAAGCCCGCCCCCGCTCGGGCAGAGGAAAAAGCAGGGAGAGGCGACTGGTCAAACCTGACCAGTGGGCCCCGTGGACCCACTGTCAGTGACCCAGCCCCGCCTCCACGTGTTTTAAGTGAAGGCGTAAACTTCATAAATACGTCTCTTCCCTGGAAGCGTATTTCTATCTGAAACGTTTTCTTTTTCTGTTTTAATTTTAAAAACAGAATTTGACCAAAACTTTGACTGGCTATATCTTTTTAAATAAAACTCCAAATGAATTGATTCTTTTTCCTACCTCTCTCAAATTTCACCTAGTTTATTTTAAGATTTATTTCAAAAAAAATTGGACAACTTTTTGATCTGTTTTTAAAGTATGTGTTATTTGCATATTTTCAAAATAGGATTTTGGAGAGAGAAGAAACATTTCAAAAGTTTTGGAGAGCACCCCACCTCTCCACACCTTAAAGGCAAGCATTCTGAACCCTGGCATAATATATCTTGGGGATTGTTTGATACAGTTATAACCCCACCTCAACATAAAGCATTAGTTATTTTTTTGTGACGATATGATCATACGCTTTGAGTGCAAAAATGGTACGTTTTTCTGTTGGAAATGGATATACTCGTGATAGCAATCACCCTCATATGCCTCTCATGCCTACAGGGAAGGATTCGGGAAAGTCTCTGTCTTGGGTAGACACGAGCTTGTCCCTCGTCGAGACGGTTATGACCGGTGGGGCAGGGGGAGGTATGATGAGTGGTGGTTGTGTCTGATGGATGTGAAATATTATCCTTGAGCTAATCATGCAGGAAATACTTAAGCCTCCTGAGTCGGTCGTAGATCGAGTCTTGTTCCAGTAACCCCCATACTTGTTTCGTGCTGCCACTTGTCCCTGCCGTAGGTAGGGTACGGTTCAGTAAGTTGTCAACCCCTCTCCTAGCACACACCGTACAGAGAGGTCATGGTGGAAGATACCAGTTGTAGCCGGTAGGCATGCCACCTGGTCCGGGGGCATGGGTGTTTCCGGTTGGGACCGAGAGTGGAGGCCACCCCTTAGAGCGCGCGATAAAAATTTGATCCCATGCTACATGAGGTTGTAGCCTCCCAACTTAGAGTTTTGCTTAACAGGTGTTTGGGTGATTCCAGACACGAGTAAAGTTAAGCTGGTGTGTGCAAGTCAGGCGTGTTTTCGACTACAAGACTGTAGACGGGATTAGTTCCGATGGACTAAAGAAATCTGTTACTCGTGGGTAAAGATTACACCCTCTGCAGAGATATTGAACCTATTCGAATAGCCATGTCCATGGTTAAGGACTACAGTCTGGGATGGGTCAAGCGTCGGTCTTAGTGTCGGTTTTCGGAGGAGAAACTACTAAATCAGAGCATTGATTATGACCGGTGACGTATGATGATTATGATTATTATTATTATGGACTAATCATTTATGTATTTGAATTATTGAGTATCCCTGGGACGGTTCTACCTCCTGGATATTCATCGTGACTATTCTTATATAAGCCCTTTATGTGGTGTCGCTCAGACGCCCGACTGTGGCATGATTGTTATTTCATTTACTTATAAGCCCTTTATGTGGTGTCGCACAGACGCCCGACTGTGGCATGCTTGTTATTTCATTTACTTATAAGCCCTTTATGTGGTGTCGCACAGACGCCCGACTGAGGCACGCTTCATACTATTATCCTTTCGAGGCGTCGCTTTAGACACCCAATCGGTGCTTTTCATTTCTACTCCCTGATTGTTTACTCATGTTTTAGTTGAATGAACTGCTTGCGTGCATCATGAACCTTATTTCATAACTGACGAAGTGATCATGGAACATTTCAAAACATGATTAGCAATGGCTATATTATACCTGTGTTCTTAATGTTTGCGAGTACATTCAAAGTACTCACTGGCTTGTCCCTAGCTATTGTCTTGGCCAGATTTCTTGCATGGAGAGGAGCGTTGCGATGACAGCCCTGGAACCTACGTAATGGTGATAGCAGCCTCGCGAAGATAGGAGTTATCCTGGTCAGCTATTCCTGTGGGAAATGGAGTCCCATAGACGCTGATGATCCGCAAACCGCTTCCGCCATCAACCCCTAGGGGCCGCTTTTGGGAAATTAATATCCCGAAAATCCGGTCCTGACAGCATCCGGATAGTCGATGGCTTGATTTTTCTTTGTAAGGAACTGAGTCCAAAATTGCCTGGCCGAATCTTCTGGCTGCTGAATTATGTGGCTCAAATCATCGGCGTCTGGTGGTCACACATAAGTGCCCTGAAAGTTGTCGAGGAATGCGGCTTCCAGATCTTCCCAACAGCTAATGGAGTCCGCCGGCAAGCTGTTAAGCCAATGCCGCGCTGGTCCTTTGAGCTTTAGTTGGAGGTATTTGATGGCGTGTAAGTCATTGCCGCGGGCCATGTGGATGTGGAGGAGGAAGTCCTCAATCCATACTGCGGGATCTGTTGTGCCGTCATATGATTCAATATTTACAGGTTTGAAACCTTTTGGGAATTGATGTTCCATTACTTCGTCTGTGAAGCATAAGGGGTGTGCGGTGCCTCTATATTGGGCTATATCGCGATGCAGCTCGAATGGGTCTTGCCCGCTGTGTTCGGCCCGACCGGATTTGCTTTTACTGTATCCGGCGTGACATTTGTCGTCTCGCAGAGTGGTGCGCCCTCGTGATCTGTAGATCGATCTTGAATGCTTTGCCTTGTCCTCCAATATGTCTCGCAGGTCTGGTGTATCTCCCCATGCCTTTTTATTTAAATGGCGTTGGGGTGGAGGCTGAGCTTTTGGCTAGAATGGCTCTCTATCGCGGCCACGAGGTGGCCGATCAGCCGTATCATACGATTCTTCCTCCAGTCGGGGTAGTAACCTGCGCCTTGGGTAACTCTTGGAGGGGCGCTCGAGTTTATATTCCTCGGCCTTGAGGACTTCGGTCCATTTGTCAGCTAGCAGATCTTGATCAGCTTGAAGCGGCTGCTGCTTTTTCTTCAGGCTATTTGTCGTGGCCATAACCGGCACTTGAAGCACTCTTGTTCGACGAGATCCTCTGGTACGACGAATTCATCGTCGCCGAGGCTTGCCTCGTCTTCGGAGGGGGGCATGTGATTGTCATCCTCCTCCTCTCCGTTTGCCGCTCTCTCAGGAGAGCTGGCTCCTCCATTCTCCTGCTCTAAATCTTGCTGGAGGGGTTTGTTGTTTTCTTCGGCACTATCCGGAGTGTTATTATCTCCTGTGCCGGTATCACCACTTTTGCTTTGGCAGGACTTAGAGCGGCGCTGCTGACGTCAGCGTTTGGGTTGCTTCTTGGAGGGGTCATCCTCCGCTATCCCGTCACCATTGCCTTCTTTGGGTGTATCCACCATGTATATGTCATATGATGAGGTGGCTTTCCAGTGCCCTATAGGTGCTGGTTCATGTTCGTCTCCTACACCGTCGTCCATACCATTGATGTCTTCGGAGTTGAAGTCGAGCATGTCAGTTAAATCATCGACAGTGGCTACGAAGTGGGTGGTGGGCGGGCGTCGAATTTCTTCGTCGTCCGCATCCCAATCCTATTGGCCATAATCTGGCCAGGGCTATCCTGACAAAGAGAGAGACCTTAGTGAATTCAGAATGTCGCCGAAGGGCGAGTGCTGAAATATATCTGCGGCGGTGAATTCCATGATCGGCGCCCAATCGGATTCGATTGGCAGGGGCGCGGATGGTTCAGAGTCCGGAAAAGAGTCCGGCACCTTGGAGTCACGGGCTGCGCAGAGGGTTAGGCTGGTGTTCGGCTCGATCGCCGTTGAGACTGCAGCCCCTGAGGCGGTGTCTAACCACCTGTCCTCGACTGGCGCACTTCGCTCCGAGCTAAGGGTCGGAGCTGATGCGGGCGCAGCCTCTTGGGTATAGTTCGGCGGCAGAGCTAGGTCATACCCATCGCGACAGTGCGGCGCGCCCGACTGTGGCTTGAATCCGTCGAAGATCAAGTCTCCACGGATGTCGGCCGTGTAGTTCAAACTTCCAAATCCGATCTGACGGCCCAGGGCGTAGCTTACAATCTGCTCCAGATGGCCAAGGGAATTAGCCCGCAGTGCAAAGCCACCGAATAAGAAGATCTATCCGAGGAGAAAAGTCTCACCCTGGACCGCATCGCTATCGATGATAGTAGGAGCCATCAAGCCTAACGGCGATGACACAGAGGAACTCCCAATGAAAGCACCAATGTCAGTGTCGAAACCGGCGGATCTCGGGTACGGGGTCCCGAACTATGCGTCTAGGCTGGATGGTAATAGGAGGCAGGGGACACGATGTTTTACCCAGGTTCGGGCCCTGTTAATGGAGGTAAAACCCTACGTCCTTCTTGATTGATATTGATGATATGGGTAGTACAAGAGTAGATCTACCACGAGATCAGAGAGGCTAAACCCTAGAAGCTAGTCTATGGTATGATTGTATGTTATGGTTGTTGTCCTACGGACTAAAACCCTTCGGTTTATATAGACACCGGAGAGGGTTAGGGTTACACAAGGTCGGTTACAAAGGAGGAGATATCCATATCCGTATTGCCTAGCTTGCCTTCCACGCCAAGTAGAGTCCCATCCGGACACAAGACGAAGTCTTCAATCTTGCATCTTCATAGTCTAACAGTCCTGCCAATGGAGATAGTACGGCTGTCCGGAGACCCCCTAATCCAGGACTCCCTCGGCTACCGTTACCACTACTATCATATTACTTTGCTACTAAACACTTTGTTGCAGACATTAAGTTTCTAGGTGTGGTTGAATTGACAACTCAGCTGCTAATACTTGAGAATATTCTTTGGCTCCCCTTGTGTCGAATCAATAAATTTGGGTTGAATACTCTACCCTCAAAAACTGTTGCGATCCCCTATACTGGTGGGTTATCAAGACCATTTTCTGGCGCCGTTACCGGGGAGCATAGCTCTATTCTTTAAGTCACTTGGGATTTATATCTGCTTATCACTATGAAGAACTTGAAAGATGAAAGAACCAAGATCTATCTCTCAACTACGAGGGGAGGTAAGGAACTGCCATCTAGCTCTGCACTTGATTCACCTTTTGTTACGAGTAAACTTGCGACACCTACACATGCTATTGATTCTGATAGGTCGCATGTTATCGATGATGCCACTTCTGCTTTGCATGATACTTATGATGAAACTACTTATATGCTTGATACTACTGTGCCACTAGGTGAATTTCTTGATGAACAACTTGCTAGGGCTAGAGAGAATGAAATTATTGAAACTGGTAATATTGATGAAAGTGATGATGAGGATTCTCCCCCTAAATATGAATTGCATGTTGTGCCTGAGGGTTATGTTATGGATGAAGAAACTGCTAGAGACTTTCTTGCCTGCAATGATAGAAGTGATCTTAAGAAACTATTAGCTAAGCTGAAAGAAAAAACTCTAAATGCTAGAATGAAATATGATCCTGCTTATGCTACTTCACCTATCTTTATAACTGATAAGGATGATGATTTATCAGTTGATCCTAATATAATTACTTTGGTTGAATCTGATCCTTTCTATGGCTATGAATCTGAAACTGTTGTGGCACATCTTACTAAATTAAATGATATAGCTACCCTGTTCAATAATGATGAGAAAACTCGCTACTATTATATCCTTAAATTATTTCCGTTCTCATTGAAGGGTGATGCTAATATATGGTTTAATTCTCTTGATCCTGGTTGTGTGCGTAGTCCCCAGGATATGATTTACTACTTCTCTGCTAAATATTTCCTAGCTCATAAGAAACAAGCTGCTTTAAGGGAAATATATAATTTTGTGAAAATTGAAGAAGAGAGTCTCCCACAAGCTTGGGGGAGGCTTCTCCAATTACTTAATGATTTGCCTGATCATCCTCTCAAGAAAAATGAAATACTTGATATCTTTTATAATGGACTAACCGATGCTTCCAGAGACCACCTGGATAGTTGTGCTGGTTCTATTTTCAGCCAAAGAATCGTTGATCAAGCTGAAATTCTATTGAATAATATGTTGACCAATGAAAATAATTGGACACTTCCTGAACCATCTCCTAAGCCAACTCCGAAGAAAAGGGGTATTCTATTTCTTTGTCCTGAAGATATGCAAGAGGCAAAGAAATCTATGAAAGAAAAATGTATAAAAGCTGAAGATGTTAAGAATTTACCTCTTGTTCAAGAAATACATGGTCTTAATTCATCACCTATTGAAGAAACACACGGTCTTGATAACCCGACATAGGTAGTAAAGGTAAATTCTCTCTACAGATTTGATGAAGGTGATATTCCTCCTGCTAAGTTTGCTAGCCAATGTTTGGATGAATTTGATAACTTTATGGTTAAGCAAGAGGATTTTAATGCTTATTTTGGTAGACAACTGAAACGCAATGCTTATATGATTGAACACTTGGGTGATTATATGGCTAGTGTTAAAAGTGAACTTAAACTTATTAGTAAACACGCTTCTATGGTTACCACTCAAGTAGAACAAGTGCTTAAAGCTCAGAATGATTTGGTCAATGAATTAAATAATAAGAAAAATGATAATGCTGTTAGAGTTATGACTAGATGTGGTAAAATGACTCAGGCTTTGTATCTTGAGGGCCATCCTAAGATAATTGAGCAAGATTCTCAGAGAATTAATATTGATGCACGTAATCCTTCTAAGAGGAAGAAAAAGAAAAATGATAGGACTTTGCATGATTCTAGTGAACATGTTGTAGACACACCTGAGAATACCAATGATATTTCTATCTCTGATGCTAAAACACAATCTGGTAATGAACATGAACCTAGTGATAATGTTAATGATGATGTTCATGTTGATGCTCAACCTAGTAATGGCAATGATGTAGAGATTGAACCTGCTGTTGATCTTGAGAGCCCACAATCAAAGAATCAACGTTATGATAAGAGAGACTTTGTTGCCAGGAAGCACGGTAAAGAAACAGAACCATGGGTTCAGAAACCCATGCCTTTTCCTCCTAAACCATCCAAGAAAAATGATGATGAGGATTTTGAGCGCTTTGCTGAAATGATTAGACCTATCTTTTTGCGTATGCGTTTGACTCATATGCTTAAAATGAACCCTTATGCTAAGTATATGAAAGATATTGTTACTAATAAAAGAAAAATACTGGAACCTGAAATTTCCACCATGCTTGCTAATTATACTTTTAAGGGTGGAATACCAAAGAAACTTGGAGATCCAGGAGTACCAACTATACCATTCTCCATTAAAAGAAACTATGTTAAAACTGCTTTATGTGATCTTGGAGCCGGTGTTAGTGTTATGCCTCTCTCTTTATATCGTATACTTGATTTGAATAAGTTGACACCTACTGAAATATCTTTGCAAATGGCTAACAAATCAACTGCTATACCTGTCGGTATTTGTGAGGATGTGCCTGTTGTGGTTGCAAACGTTACTATTTTAATGGACTTTGTCATTCTTGATATTCCCAAGGACGATAGTATGTCTATTATTCTTGGAAGACCCTTTTTGAATATTGCAGGGGCTGTTATTGATTGCACCAAAGGCAATGTCACTTTTCATGTTAATGGTAATGAGCATACGGTACACTTTCCGAGGAAACAACCTCAAGTCCATAGTATCAATTCTATTAAAAAATTTCAACAATCACTATTGGAGGTTTTAAATTTCCTCTTCCTAGTGTTACAAAGAGATATGATATTCTTATTGTTGGGGATGTGCATATCCCCGTTGAGGTAACATAGTGTCATTCGAAAATTCTCCGGTTTCATGTTATTCGAAATGAGTTTGTTAACAAGATCTGATCAACCTTGTTAGTGGATTCCTTTTGATGAGCATGAGATGGGTGAATTTAGAAAACACAACTCTCTGTACCCTCTTTTTACTTTCTGTTATTTATATTAAATAAAGCAAAAATAGTAATTTATGTCAGTTTTCTGAATTATCCGTGCAATAAAAAATACCTTGAAAATAAAAGTTCTCCAAATGCCTTGAAAATTTAATATGATTTTTCTAGAATATTTGAGAATATCTGGCACTGAGAACACATCAGGGGGAGCCAGCACCTGGCCACGAGGCTCCAGGGCGCGCCCTACCCCCCTAGGCGCGCCCCTGCCTCATGGGCCCCTGGTGGCCCCCTCCACCTATTCCAGCCACCACACACTCCTTCTTCCTCCCAAAAAAATCACCAACCAGCTCAAGCACGAGTTCTAGCTCATCTTGCTGCCATTTTCGATCTCCTAGCTCAAAGCTCCATTCACAAAACTGGTTTGGGGGATTGTTCTTTGGTATGTGACTCCTCCAATGGTCCAATTAGTTTTTGTTCTAGTGCTTTATTCATTGTAATTTTTGCTGCCTAGGTGACCCTGTTCTTGAGCTTGCATGTCAAATTTATATGGCCCCAAGTAGTTCTATTGCATGATATAGTCTCTAGGCACTTGTGGGAGTAGTTGCTATCAATTTTTTTGAGTTTGGTTCACTTTTATATTAAGTTGCTAAAAAATTCAGAAATTTTCAGAAAAAGATGAAGAGATTTTTGAGGGGCTCATCGAGCCGAAGCTCGAAGGATAAACAAAGTGAAGAGAACAAGAAGCCCAAGCCTCACCGCCTTCCTCCACGACCAACATGAACAACAAGTACCTAGTTTTACCGGAGGACGTTTATTCATACTGGAGTGTGACACCAGCTCCAGAGCATGAGCCAGAACCACCCAGGACCCTTATCGATAGTCAGTTTAATAGTGGAATTCAGAGGAGAGTGCCAACCAGTGGCACCCAGAGGACACTCCCCCTTACACCGGAGAGGGCTACTTTGATTCATGGGCATAGACCAACTTAGGCCAAAATCCTAAGCTTGGGGGAGTACATATTTCTCACCGACATTACATTCATGTTCACACACTCATGCTAGTTGTCGGTCCTCATACTTTTACACTGTATCATCCATAATAGTTTATTTCCTTTTTAGCTTTCTTCTTGTGTGCCTTAATAAACCTTAAGAAAAAACAAAAAAATTAGTTGTAGCTTTTAGTTAGTTTACTTTACATGCCCGTAGTAGTAATTAAAAAGAAAACCCAAAAAGATTTCTCGTTCTTCTTTTGCTTGTTGGGAGCTTTCCCATGTAAATAGTTTTGTTTCTTTTCTTTGGGGGTCGAGAGGAGAAGACCATAATGAAAATGTTGAGTGGCTCGTATATGCATTATTGTTGATCTAATGAAGAGCCCATACTACTTGAATTGAATGCTTGCAGATTCCAGCTTAGTCCAATGCACGTGCACTATTATTATTATCCACACCGTTCGGTCGTGCAAGTGAAAGGCAATAATGACGATATATGATGAACTTATTGAGATAAGAAAAGATGGTATGAACTCAACCTCTCTTGTTTTTGTAAATATGATTAGTTCATCATTCCTCATTCAACCTATTATGAAAGAAACATATTTGCAATGACAATTAGAGATTGTAGTTGCTTATGCCATGCTTAATTAGCTAGGAGTTTATAATGGTTTACCTTGCGTGCCAACATGCTATTAAAATGGTTGTGATGTGTTATGATAGGGTGGTATCCTCTTTTGAATGATTGAGTGGCTTGACTTGGCACATGTTCACACATGTAGTTGAAACAAAATCAACATAGCCTCTACGATATTTATGTTCATGGTGAATTATATCCTACTCATGCTTGCATTCGGTGTTGATTAATTTTAATGCATGTTCATGACTGTTGTCGCTCTCTAGCTGGTCACTTCCCAGTCTTTTTCTAGCTTTCACTTGTACTAAGTGGGAATACTGCTTGTGCATCCAACTCCATAAACCCGAAAGTTGTTCCATATGAGTCCACCATACCTACCTACATACGATATCTACCTGCCGTTCCAAGTAAATTTGTATGTGCCAAACTCTAAACCTTCAAATAAACATTCTGTTTTGTATGCTCGAATAGCTCATGTATCAACTAGGGCTGTCTGTATCCTCCATGCGAGGCGGGTTATTCTCAAGAGGAGTGGACTCCGCTCCTCACTCACGAGAAAATGGTTGGTCACCGGGATACCCAGTGCCATGCTTTAAGCAAATCAAATAAAAATAATTGGAAACAAAACTCCCCCAGGATTGTTGTTAGTTGGAGGCACCCGTTGTTTCGGGCAAGCCATGGATTGATGCTTGTTGGTGGTGGGGGAGTATAAACTTTACCATTCTGCTTGGGAACCGCCTATAATGTGTGTAGCATGGAAGATATTGAGATCTCTCGGTTGTTATGTTGAAAATGAAAGTATACCACTCAAAATATTATTCATATCTATTTCAAAACCAAGCTCTGGCACCTCTACAAATCCCTGCTTCCCTCTGTGAAGGGCCTATCCATCTACTTTTATGTTGAGTCATCATCCTCTTATTAAAAAGCACCAGTTGGCGAGCACCGCTGTCATTTGCATCCATTACTGTTAGTTTACATTGAGTATGACTTGACTGGATCTCTTTTACCATGAATTACAATGTCTAGTCAGTCCTTGATCTTTAAAGGTGCTCTGCATTTATGTTTTGCGGTTTCAGAAAGGGCTAGCGAGATACCATCTTGTTATATCATATTATGATTGTTTTGAGAAAGTGTTGTCATCCGAGATTTATTATTATTGCTTGCTAGTTGATTATGCCGTTGATATGAGTAAACATGAGACCTAAATGTTATTGTGAATATGGTTAGTTCATAATCATTGCTGAAAACTTGAATGCTGGCTTTACATATTTACAACAAGAGCAAACAGAGTTTGTAAAAGTTTTTCTTTATCACTTTCAGTTTATCAACTGAATTGCCTGAGGACAAGCAAATGTTTAAGTTTGTGGGAGTTGATACGTCTCCAATGTATCTTCTTTTCCAAACACTTTTGCCCTTGTTTTGGACTCTAACTTGCATGATTTGAATGGAACTAACCCGA